>JAYEPQ010000003.1:10171951-11664477 GCA_036321105.1 Dracaena cambodiana
GAACACATAACACACATGGGTAAGGTGTATTTGGGTGATTTTTTTTTTTTTTTTTATGGAATTTAAGTTGGAATATAGTTTCTTTTGGATCCTTAGATTTAATTTCGATGGATATGATTAAAAAAGAGTTTGAGGGTTTATTTGGAGGCTGTAAATTCTATTTACATGTCGTCATTTTCAACTAACATAAGCTCCTTCTTCATCAATAAAAATCATTTTTTATTCTTGAGAAGCCATCTTTTCTCTCTTTTTCATTTTCTCTTCTTTTTCTTCTTTTCTCCACTTTTGCCACACCTTCACCATTGAATATCATAAAATACCGTCTCAAAAAATTAATGTATCAAATCATTTATATCCTGTGAAACTAGAACTTAGTACTACTAAAGTTCAATTTATTAGAAATCGGTGAAAACAAATAATCAATCTATCTTACAACTTCTCATGCTCTTAGAAATATAATAAGTCCTGCTTTGTCTCATGCGAGTCCGCCTCTAAATAAGGATATGTGTCTAATCATACAAAACCAAAATTGTCAGTAAAGTGATCCAATTAAATATTATAAAATCATGTGAAAACATCTCAATGACATGTAAAATCATATTTAATTAAAACAGTAAAAATTCTATATTATTGTCAATTACATGTTTTAGTACTAATCTTTCAGTTAATATCTTTTTAATTATGGTAAATTTAGGATAATAAAAACTTGAGTAGTTTGAACGATCCTGGTTGACTTCCAAAAAATGGTACAGTAATTTTGATCCGGACATATCCTGATGCTCTCATATGCGAAATAGTGACAGTTTTAATAAAAGCCTATATCAATCTTTCTTAAATGGAAGGCAATGGCAAAATTATATGATATAACATTTTGGTATTATAGGCAGTATCTTATTATATTTCGTTTCAGTGTTGAGTTGAGTTTAAATCATTCAAATGGTTGAAATAATAAGTCAATCATTGATCACAATAGACGAGTACTTTCATCATATCATTTGAAAGAACACGAACCCAGAACCAAAGCTAAACTAAAGCGGGGACCCTTGACCTGCACACTGGCTAATCCGAAGATGAAGCCACAGCCCAACGAAGCAACAACAAAGGAGGGATCTTTAACCCCCGCAAAGGCAAACCGAGAAAAGAACAGCAACAATCGAAACAAAAATAACCCAAAAGAGCAACAACCTCAACGTATCTAACCGAGGAAGTGAAGGCCACACATGCAGTAGCCACAGCACCAAAAAAAAAAAAAAAAAGGATAAAGTCTTGGAACGAAAGTAATACAACACAATATAGAAGGAGAAGATTAGAAATCATCAAGGCGATGCCGATCGACGGCGACACTCAAAGCACACAAATACTCACCCACCCACGAACGACACTACGCCACCGAAGCGAAACCCTAGGGAAATCACAATGCCCTTCTCAGACGAACTGCCAGAAATACCCCCCGCCAAGTCACGGACTGAAGCGGGCCCAACCAAAGCAGAAGAGACACAGCAAGCACGGGCTTGTCGCGTAGCAGCACGAATTTGTCACATGAAGGGAGGAAAATGCCCTCATCAGCCCCAACCGCGGTACGGACCCAAAGCAACCTACGCGGGCACAAAGGATGCAAGGACCAAGGGAACCCAACGAACCCAAAGAAAGACAGAGGAGAGGGAAATTCTATCTGAGCACACCACCTTGCTCAGGAAGCCCATCTTAGGCCCCCAGGCCCAATTTTCATCACTTTTTCCAATTATCAGTGTTTTTTCTGTAGCACCCTTTATTCAAGTTTATTGTACCCTGTAATTTAACTTAAAAAATATTAATCTCATTAATATGAACTTGGAGCAATTTCTTACATACTAAGATTATGAAATTTGACGGAGGGTATTTTAAGAAAACTACGTGAAAGGGGTTCAAGTCATTGCCATGAATTTCTCAGCTTTTGTGTAGGAACCCTATATTACATGAATTTTTTGTTTAAATACCCTAATCTTTATACTAGACTGCCTTATTCTTTAACAAATCATGGTTAAAATGGATGTCCATGGTTTGAAAATAAAAAGAGAGGACATTATTTTTCACTATATATTGAGAAATATTTCATAATTAAAACCTCATTAATTATTTTCAAAAAGAGTTAATAGCCTGCTCTACCTTTTTCCAGCAAAATCCAAACAGTACATAGTCATACCGTAAATCTTCATATAAAAGGGCCTTAATCTTCAACAAATGGGGGTTAATGGAAATGTAGATGCATAAAAGGAAGAGAAAACCGTCGTTTTCTCACAAAATTATATATATTAAGCAATCTTTCGTAATTAAAACCTATTAATTATTGACCGAAAGATTCGATAGCTCACCTTGTCAGCAGCAAGCAGACCACGTAGGGGGAAGTCAAATATAGAAGGTACGAGGCACGCATATCCAAAAGGATTCGGTGGGCGCCCTTTTCCCTCTCATTTCTCAAATAGTGGTTTCTTTGTATCTAGGCGGTTTTTGCTGCAGGCTTGGCTCCAGTGAGAAAATTATTTCCTTTTTCCTCCTTAACCTTGGTAGTAAGATAAAAACTTTGCCCATAAATATTGTTGATAGAAAGCAAATATTTTCTAAATGAAAAACGTTAGTTTGACCTTGAACATGAAACCTCTCATATTTTGTTTAGGCTAAAGCGACGAGTGAATGCCTTTAGCACTCTATTAACTAGAGCTAACATAACAAAATACATAATAAGCCAACAACAAAAGTAAGGCTCCAAACAAATTGATCGGGCCGAACAATGGTCAAATTATATAAAAACAATACCAGAAAAAATACAAGTAATTACAGTTAGGGTAACACTGTTGAGTTTAACTCCGAATCAGATCACTCTTCACACTCTAAGGACTCTACAGGCTTTCACGGTGATATTGTAGTGATGAGGTGGAGTCCTACTGGTCGGAACGTCCTATTTTTTAATCCTTTTCTTTACGATTGCACAATTACTACAAATGCTATTTAAGAAGTTAATAAATTGAAAGTGATAAGTAAAGTTGCTCTTTCTTAATAACTTTTCAGATCATTCTAAAGAAATTTATAAAATAACGGGATGATCGATACTGTTGTTTAAAATACTTTTCCATAATATGAGGGGCGTTTAATTCATCCAAAATTGTCTCTACATTAACTTTAATCTCATCTTCAATCTACTAAGCATTTTTTCCCTTTTTCTCTTTAAAAATTAAAATGCCGTATATTGGTCGTGAGTCTAGAACATCTTAGACAATGCCTGTTTGAGTGTATATAAACTTTTACCGTGAAGCAAAGCTGCATAACTTTTGTTAATTTTCTAGAGGAACATTAGTTACCTTAGATTTAATTCGGTACCATCTATTCCAGTGAAATTATGTTTACTTCCGTTTTTAAAATAACGCGTAATTAATTCACAGTCCCTCTAATCTGCACACGTCAATTAAAACTCATTATATTTGTTACTTTTTGTTGCAAACAAACAATTAACTATTCAAAAATTTAAATAAATTAACTAATGAAAACCATGAATCAGAAATCATTAAAACACAACATTCATCCATTTATGTTCATCATTACAACAAGAACAAACATGAAACAGAAAAAATAAAAAGCTGGTAACAACAACCACCACAACAAAACGGTGAAATAGAGAGAAAAAAGAAAAGAAAGCTAACGAAAAAACAGTAACACTCAAGACATTGAAGCACTTGATAGAAATAAAAGAAAGTTGACAAGAAAGAGAGATATCATTAGTTGTCTTCTTCGGACTTGGAGCTTTTCTTCTTCGATGCTTTTGTCTTCTTGCCCTTTGAAGAAGCTGAACCTTTCAATCTCTCACCCTGCGCTTTTCCATCTCCAGTCTCGTCTATCTTGCGTTTCGCATGCGACTTCATGTGCCCACCAAATGCTTGGGCATTGGGAAATTCAACGGAGCACGTACTACACTTGTATATAGAGCAATCAGGACCTGGACGGACAATCCCAGCTAGGAAACATGCAACGCCCTCGGGGTCATGGCACAAGATATCATCCATCGTCGCGACAAAGTTGTTTCCGCTGCTCACTGAGACAGACACGGGAGGTGGCGTGTACTCCTGACGCGGCAATTGGTGTTTAAGGACGCAGTAGTTTGATGGTTGATGGTCTGCATAGTTCGCAGGGATAGTCTGGCTAGCGAATTGAGGCAATGGGAGTTGTGAAGTGTTCATCGAAAAGTTTAGACCAGATGAGGGAGATGGTGGTATTTGGTTCATATTACTCATAATTGGGCTAGTGACGTAAGGAGGTAGGGTTGGTTGATGAGGATTGTGACCAGGAAAATAATTAGCTTGTCCCAAAAGAGAATCTTGAAAAATCATCTGTGGTGCTAACTCTTTGCCTTTGGGGATCCCTTGGAAGCTTTGGCTTACAGAATGAAGCATGGGTTGATAGTTGATAGGACAGGATGGGCTTCTTGTGAAATCTTGAATTTGATCCCCCGTTGCAACTGGATCACCAAGGCCCGGGCCAATATTATCTACAGAGACGTTGGCGTTTGGTTGGAGGAGGATGGCTGGGGCTTGAGTAGATGTAGGGATGTGAGTGTTTAGGGAAAGTTGGGGATTGACGGGAGACTTATTGAGTGAGAAGAGTGCATCCATGGAAGAGGTATCAAAATCAAAATTATCAATCTCATCAAAAAGATCGGAAGGAGGGGGAGGGGGAGGAGGATCCATATCGGGGCGATTTTTGGACAATATTTCGAGGTGAAAGTATACAAGAGATGGAGGAGAGATTTGAAAAAGATAGGGAGAGGGGGATGGTTTAAATGGCTGAGCATGAAGTGCATCCTCCTCTCTTGTTGCATTAAAACCTGCAAGTTATAGAATCTTCTTAACCCTGTTGGTTCAAAATGGAAAGACACATTGCAACTCCTCGTACGTTGACTTTGGTTTAAACCTGATATAAATCTTCCTAGAAACCTTGGGCTAGGGTTTGCGGTTTTCTTTTTCTTTGTCCTTATCATTTGGATAAAAGGTTTTGAAAATTTTAGTCCATTGATGAAGCTTCTAGAGCTTTAAGAGATATCATCCTTTCAAGTCTTGAGCAAACAATTACATTTCAAAAAGGAAAAAAAAAATAAAAATAAAAAATAAAAACGGGGTCTTGAACTAACAATCCGTAACACATTTCCCTATTGTTTTGCACTCATCAATTTAACGATCCTAGTATCCCCGTAACTGTTTTAGCTTATTTTAGTTATCGAATTTCTAAGAGACATGGAATGCAGACGTAAATTCTCTAAGATATAACTAGTAATTTAATACTGAAATTTCACAAGATAAAAGGTAAAATGTATACTTTTTCTATTATTTATTATTTCTTCCTTTTGCTTTCAAAGGATGCTTCTATTATATTTAGAGCACAATTATCGTATTTCTGTCCACTGTAGTACATTTCTACTTGGAATTATGAAAATACCAATTTATCTAGGAAACTGATCATGGATCGTGTGATTAAGTGTAATGGGATGAGTTATGCTTACCAATTCTCCTTTTTGCTTTTCAAGAGCATTTCCAATGTTGTCGGAGCACATTGTCGTATTTATGCTTTACAAACACTTTCCAATATAGTCGGAGCCTAATCATATTAGATTTTTGCCGAGAATCTAGTAGGATCCTGTGGAGCTAGAGGAGCTAGAGGCTGACTTTGAGGAATAAAAAGTTAAACATGCCATTTGGTTCTAGGTGTGGATCGTAGGCATTGAAAAAAAAAAAAAAGAACAATCAACCATAGTAAGAGCGCCAAATGCGTTCACCCAGGAATGCGTGTCCAGCAGCGCACACCAAGTGACGGTCCCCAAGAGCACGTGCATCTAGACGTGTGCATCCTATACGTGCGTGCATCCTAGGCACGAGATGCGTGTGCACCCGGAGCATGCGCTCATCCTAGGCATGTGCCCAGGAGCTCACGCATCCCTATCACGGACCCAGGAGTGCGCTCCCAGACGGGTCTACGTAATCAGTTTTGCCAATAACATTCCGCTAAAATTTGGAAGAATCTCTTATATCTTCCCACTCTCTCGTAAGTTAGGATGGATATTCCGATTATGGAGAGATTGAGAGGAGGAAATTCAAAAGCGGTTATGCCTCCAATGGCCATAAATAGTGCACTCCAAATGGAGGATCCAAGGAAGGAGGAATCTGACAGAGTTTAACAACAGAATAGTAGAGAAGAATTTCAATGCATCTTAGCTATTTCTCCATAAAAATAGAGTTATTTTGGTGGAGAGATCTTGAGCTTAGATCAAAAAAAACAAACGAACATTCGGATCGTCAACGAAATACAATAGCTAACTTCCCTCACTGTCCAAAGGAGCCCACAACAAACAAGGGAAGGGTTATCTCTTTCTTTCCCTATAATATGAAATCCAAAAAGTTGTATTTTTTCTTTTATTTTGATTGATTTCTAAATGGCTACGGAAAAGAATGCTTCGATTTTGTGTGTACATGGATAAGCGCAAGCAAACGGTTTCCATATTCTATTTTACGAACACTTTTGGAATAGGGTTAATAACAATGAAACCCCTTGTAGTATAGAAGGTGTATAATTTATCACTCCTAAAGTTTAAAATTCTCACTTAGACTCTCTGGATCGCGAAAAAAATATCTCAGCCTGAGCTTCCCTATTGGTTTTTTTTTCGCAGTCCGGAGGGTCTAATTGAGAGTTTTAAACTTTAGGAGTTATAAGTTATACATCCCCATATTACAAGGGGTCTGGAATATGGTTAAAGGTGACACTGATGTGCCTTTTGAAGGAATTTGAGGTGGGTCCCGCCAAGGAAGATCGTCTTGAAAATTCCAATATTGTACTCATTCCTAAAATGACATGAACATAAGTCGTGGCGATTTTCGTCGTATTGCTTTACTTAATAATATGATCAAGATTGTTGTCAAGGTACTAACAGATTTATTATCCTCAGTCCTTAAGAATTTGGTCGGAGAGTATTGTAACACCACACTTTCCAGAAATTCACTCCAGCTTTTCGGAAATTGGATAGTTAGAATGTTCGACATCGAATAATAACTCGATAAGCCTCAATAAATATTACAGTCACATTACAATGGAAATATGGACAATAAATAACAATAAACAATAATTTTTCAACCAAAATAATAATAAATTTTATTTTCCTTACAAAAAATTCAATAATAAAGTAGCAAATTAGAAAGGCCGTTAATTTTGTAGTTATGTTTGCTCCTGAAAGTACATTGTCTTGTTCTGTTTTTGGTGGATTTATCTCCTGATAAAGATCATCGTCTAGTCATAGATAACTAGGATCGTCAGTAAAGTGATCTAATAATATACAGCAAAAATATGTAATAACAATAATATCTTTGTGACAATATAACATCATGTACAATTAAAAGCTGAATATGTCATGTCTTAACTCATTAGATAGCTTATCATTAGTCTTTCAGTTTACATATTTTAGTTACAGTATTGGAAATTTAAGAAGATATAAACTTGGCTGGTCTAAATGTATCCTCGTGTACCCCTAGAAAAATAGAATAGTAATTTTGATCGAAGCATATACTGATCATCCCAAAAAGTGAAACGTGGCAATTTTGATTGGAACCTATCCCGATTCTCCCAAAAAAAGGAAACAATGACGCAGTTACATTTATCCATCAAATCATATAAATCCTCAATTTTCTCCGAAACCCAGTGTATGGCAATTTCAATATTATTGTTAAGTTTAATAAATTCAAATTAGTATATAAATTGGTGATCATCATTAAATTTCAGTATTCAGTAACATTAACAATAAAGAATAATATAACAGTTTAGTGGTTAATAGTCTACCACCAATCATATATTATATTAGGTCAGTGTCTTATCATACATTGTTTCGGTGTTCATTGAGTTTCTAAGCATATAATTCAATCTTTAATTAAATAAAACAGAAAATATAGAAAATAAAGTATAATTATTAGCATGTTTAAAGTGAGTTCTATAACTCAGTCTAAACATGCTAATAATTATGTCCTATCTTCTATATTTTCTATTTTATTTAAAGATTGAATCATGTAATATGTTCAAAGGCATGATTCAAAGTGAGTTCTCTAACTCACTGTGAACATGCTACCAATTATATTTCCTCTTAAAGTGATTTCTCTAACTCACTGTAAACATGCTAATTATACTTTATTTTCTATATTTTCTATTTTATTTAATTAAAAATTGAATTATATATTTGGAAACTCAATGAGCACCGAAACAATACATAACAAGACACCAACCTAATATAATATGTGTTGGTGATAGATTATTAACCACTGTACTGCTATATTATTCTTTACTATTACTGTTATTGAATACTGAGATTTAATGATGATCACCAATCTATATACTGTACTAAATTTATTGAACTTAACATTGATACTAAAATTGACATGCACTGAGTTTATGGAGAAAATTAAGGATTTATATGATCTGATGGTTGAGCATAACTGTGCCATTATTTTTCTTTTTGGGAGGATCGGGATAGGCTCCGATCAAAATTGCTACTGTTTTCCATTTTGGAAGGATCGGAATAGACTCCGATCAAAATTACTGTTCCGTTTTTCGAGGGTACACGGGGATACGTTCAGACCAGCTAAGTTCATATCTTCTTAAATTTTCAAATAACGTAACTAAAATACATAAACTAAAAGACTAATGACAAGCTATCTAATGAGTTAAGACATGAGATATTCAGCTTTTAATTGTACATGATGTTATATTGTCACAAAGATATTATTGTTATTACATATTTTTGCTATATATATTATTGGATTGCTTTACTAACAATCTAATTAGTTATGCATAACCATACACAAATCTTTATCAAAAGATAAATCTACTATAAACAAAACAAGACGATGTACTTTCAGGAGAAAACAGAACTACAAGATTGACGATTTTTATAGTTTGCTACTTTCTTATTGAATTTTCTTTAAGGAAAATAAAATTATTATTATTTCGGTTGAAAAGTTATTATTTATTATCCATATTTCCACTGTAATGCGACTGTAATATTTATTGAGGCTTGTCGAGTTATCATTTGATGCTGAACATTCTAGCTATCCAATTTATGGAAAGTGGGGCATTATGAGTACTAAACAGGATTTGTTTCAGGGAAACATTTTGGACGGGATAACGGTGGTCCTGGAAACTATCTACCAAGTCAAGAAGACCAAAATCTCTGGCTTCCTCCTCAGATTGACTTTGAAAATGCCTACAATAAGGTTATTGGGATTGTATCATGGAAATGACTTGGTTTGGGGGGTTGGGGGGGGGGGGGGGGGGGGGGGGGGGGGGGGGGGGGCGTGGGGGGAGATGGGGGGGGGGGAGGGGGGGTGGTGTCGGACAACATATGGAAAAAGTGGATTCAACTGTGGTAAGAATCAGCTAAAATCTCAACCTTAGTCATTCGGGCTCCCGGTAAAGAAATCCAATGTAGATGTGGATTGCATCAATGGAGTAATCCACTGTCACTCCTATTGTTTACTCTTGTGGCAGATGTCCTCAATGTCATTACCAAAAAGGCTAATAAGGTGGAACTTGTATATGGCTTGGGAGCTCCGGGTAGAAGGATTTGGCATTTGGGAAGCATGCTTATCTAATGTGATCCTTTTTAAACGGTTTTTGTACTCTGTTGAGGTTTTGTTTGGTTTGAAAATCAACTAAGATAAAAGCCTTTTGTTCTTTCTGGGGAATATGGTTTGTGTATGTCCCATGGGGAATATGATTTGTGTATGTCCCGCTATCTATCAGTGAATTGCCATATTATTCGGCATCACATGATAAAATGATAAGCCTTACAATCGATATATTCATTTAACAGAAATAAATAGAATACGACAAATAATTTTTTTTTTCAAATAAACTATCTTTATTAGAATTCAGATCTAATAAAGTCTCACAAAATATCCCAATAAAATTAAGCTTATGAAACTACTAATTAGGCCTTAACAAAAATAAATTATTACAATTTCCAAATAAAATCAATCTAATAAGTAAAAAAATAATATTTAAATTATCTAATCCTGCAATTCTACTTGTCTCTCAACTACTTCAAATCTTTCTCTCTAGCTGGTGCATCAATCATTGTATTTGGATCTAAACTGTGTCTAGATCTGGTCATGCACAAGAAGGGCACTTGTCAATAAAACTAATAATAATAATAATAATAATAATAATAATAATAATAATAATAATAATAATAATGGTAATAGTAATAGTAATTATGATCCACGAAAAAAAATCATATAAATGAATAATGATAAATACAATGGAAAATAACACAGTAATTCTATCTATTTCCATGCTTCCTTTCTATTTTAGTTAAAACTTATAAGTTAATTTTATTATGGTAATTTGTAATCCAATCAACCATAGATACTATCATGTCTGAGTACATCCCCATCCACAACAAGAAAATAAATCAATCAATAGTCTATCAGAGTCTATGTATCCTACCTGAATTTAATAGCAATACTTATAGAACATATCCCATCTAAGTTAAATAATAATTCAATCATTAAATAAGAGTTCAATAGTTCAATTACAAACAGAACGCTAAATCTTACAATCTTGGTATTCCCCCATAACCCATGTCAGTTCAATATTTCAATTTAGGTGGCAATTTTTTGATGGTATACGAGATATATATCATTAATGGTTATGATGTCTATAACATAACAATCCATTCACCATTTCAGTTAATCTTTTCCAATTATACAATTTAAGTTCAATAATTGCAATTATATGTCAATAACTTTTATTGTTACAGTAAAACACACAAATCAATGATTAAACCAATATATGATGATGATTATAGTGATTAACATGTTTAGACAGTTAGCCAATATCATTTCTATTAGTTACAATTAATCACTGGAGTCTGCTGTTGATGGCCAATCTCCACAGTCAATAGCGCCTCTTAGTTGTTTCTATTGCAATTGGGACAGAGAGCTACGGCTGAAGTGATTGTCGATAGTCCCCAAGCGAACAGTCCAACATGGGCCATTCCTTGTCCTTTTTGAAGATTTTTCTTCAATTACCAAGAATAATCTTGGCTCAGATACTTAGCATTAAAATTATGAATATCAATATAAACATGAATACACACATTAACATCGATCAAAATCGTAATTTTGGTGTTATTCTATACAAAATCTAGCTAATATATAACAATCTCTTTTCAATAAAATCAAATCTTTACATTTAAAATATGAAAGATAAATGATAAGTCATATGAATTTATAAATAATAGATGTAAAAGTAACTTTATTTATGAATAATATGAAACCTTTATTTTTTTGGGCATAGATCAATAAAACTTCTCTATAAACATGATTACATATAATCTATCTATTAAATCAAAGAGGATAGAATCTAAAAATTTATAGTTAGCATTGTTCCTTGAGTGAGATGGTCTTTCTTTGCTTAGTCTAAAAAGTAGATCTAGGTTTTGCCTTGTAAAGATACCGAAAACTCACGACTTAGGGTTGAGTTCTCTTCTTCCTTTTACTTCTTTTTTATTTTAATTTTTTTTCTTTTCTATGCTAGGGAAGGGGAAGGCTACGGCTAGAGTCCTCCTCTCTTTTTATAGGAATTAGATTTCTAATCAAACTTCCTATCTAAAGGAAAGATTGAATTCTAATAGGTATGGAAACCAAATTTAATCGTATTAGATTAGAGTTAAGTAAAATACAATTACGCTAACTTATTTTATTAATCACAAGTAGATAACTAGCTTAGTGTTAGAAGTGGGTTAAGTTCTATTAGGACATGGGTCAAATCTTAGTTTCTACTATTTATTTTAGTTAATTAATCTAACTTTCTTTTTTTTTAAGTCTTTCTTTAAAAAAAAAAATCCTTTTTACAATATTAGAAATTCAATTTCTATAAATCAAAACTTATAAATGGAGTGGGCATTATAGTTTGCTAGCGAGGACTTTCAATAGAATTTTTGGGTGTAAGCAGGTCAATTTCCTATGAACTATCATAGTGTACCAATGAAAGCAACTCAACTTAATAAGGGCGATTGGTCAGGCTTACTTGAAAAGTTTAGCATGCTTCCTAGATGGATGTATGGAAAGGAAAATACTATTTTTGGGAGGCATATTACCTTACTCAACTTGGTACTATCGACAATATCTCTTTATTATATGTCTTATTTTAAACTCCCTGTTTGGCTCAGGGACAAATTTGACAAATTCATGAAGAAATTTCTCTGGTACGGCTGCAGGGTGGATAAACAACCATATCATTTAGTGGATTGGCATCAAGTGTGCAAGAGCAAAAGAGAAGGTAGCATGGGTGTAATAACATCCTACACATGACACCGCCTTATTGACTAAGTGGTGGTGAAGAATTGTTAAATTATAATGCTATCTCATCATCTCCGGTACTTGTATCCTTAAATCTACCAGCAGATCAGAGACTGATCAAGACGCATTGGTTTCTAGCTTGTTTGCTAGAGCGTTATAAGATTGCATTGCATTCCAACGGCAATGCCCACACGCGCATCCGAAGAGATCAGATGATTAAAATGATCCGAGAGACCACACTAGCATCAGGCGTTGTGGAGTAGTAAAATGGGGTTCTGAGTGGCTGACTGTTACAAAATCATTAACTCTTTGGGTATCTAAAATCCAGTGGCAAGTGTTATTTGGAGAAACAAAGCTCCTTCAAAAGTCAAAGCTTTTCTGTGGCTTGTTTCCAGAGAGGTGTTGTTTACTTGGGATAACCTTCAAATGAGGGGCCGGATAGGACCTAACATTTACTTGTTGTGTTTAAAAGACAAAGAAACAATCATACACCTTTCATTTGAATGCCCATTTGCTATATAGATCTATTTAGGATTTTATTGCTTTGCATGGAAAATCCATGTACGCCCATAGGCAGATCCGAGACCCCGTGCATATTTGGGAGTCTATTAGAGGAATTAATTTATTAATTAATTAGCTAAATCTAGAATATTTGATTGGCTGTTAATTGAGATCTTGGTCAACAACTCAATCTCATCTTATACAACAACCCAATCTCATCTTGTACGTATATATATACCTCACCTTTATTCAATGAAATGCAAGCCATTATTTTCAATATCTTTATGGTATCAGAGCAACCACGTTTCTGACATGTCTTTTCTCCCTTCTCTCTTCTGTTTCTTTGTCTCACAATTCTCCACGTTCTTCTTCAACTATAATGGCTTCCGAAAACAGCTCTGCATCTTCCACTGCTCTTCGTAATGATCGTCCTCCACCACGTCCATATCTTGGGTATTGCCAAGGATGTGGTGTTCAAGGACACACTGTCAAATAATGCTCCCTTTATCGACTTGTCAACACCCAATCCTCATCGACTCCATTGGCAACACGTCCACAGGCTCCACGTCCTGCTTCTCCATGGCAACCGTGTGCACACTTTGCATTTCTTGAGACCACCGACACTCCCACATGGCTACTTGATAGTGGGGGCGTCGCACCATGTCACCACGGATTTGAATAATCTTTCACTTCACACTCCTTATGAAGGATCTGATGACGTTATGATCGGCGATGGTTTGGGTCTTCACATTACTCATACCGGTTCTACCACCTTCCCACTTCTACTCGCACCTTTAATTTACATAATATCCTTTGTGTGCCTAACATGAAAAATAACCTTATTTCTATGTATCAATTTTGCAATACTAATCATGTTGCTATTGAATTCTTACCCACTGTCTTTCATGTAAAGGATCTAAGCACGGAGGCAATCCTTTTGACGGGAAACACTAAAGATGGCATTTATGAGTGGCCAACCTCCTCTCCAACATTGTCTTCTCCACTCGTTGTCTTTTCCAGTGTCAAGACCACTTCCTCCGAGTGACACTCTCGATTAGGTCATCCATCATCACCTATTCTTCAGCATATTATGTCAACATTTTTTTTACCTTATTCTATGTCACAAAACTCTCATTGTCATGCGTGTTTAAGCAATAAAAGTTACAAGCTTCCTTTTTCTACATCTACAATTGTTTCATCTCACCTCTTACATATCATATTTTCAGATGTCTGGACCTCCCCTGTTTATTCTGTTGATGATTTTAAGTATTATGTTATTTTCGTTGATCACTTTACACATTATGTATGGTATTACCCCTTAAAGAAGAAATCTCATGTCTGTGATGTCTTTATTCATTTCAAAGCACTAGTAGAAAATCAATTCAAACACTCCATTGTCACTCTTTACTCCGATAACGGTGGGGAATATCAAGCATTAGATCATTTTCTATCCCTTCATGGAATTTCTCGTCTCACATCTCCCCCACATACACCTGAACACAATGGTCTCTCCGAACGCCGACATCGACATATTGTTGAAACAGGTCTTTCTCTACTCACTCACGCCTCATTTTCGCTCATATATTGGAACTATGCCTTTGCAACCGCTGTGTACCTCATTAATCGCATGCCCACACCCACACTTTCCCTCTCCTCTCCTTATGAGTCCCTTTTCTGCTCTCCACCAAACTACTCAAAACTCCGTATCTTTGGTTGTTTATGCTATCCATGACTTCGTCCCTATTCCAGTCATAAACTTGAGTCTCGATCCATCCATTGTGTGTTTGTTGGGTACTCCCTCACCCAAAGTGCCTATCTCTGTCTTGATCCTTCCACTTCCAAAATCTACACATCCCGTCATGTTACATTTGTAGAATCTGTCTTTCCATCCATTCAAAGTCATCTTAGTCGTTCAAATCCAGAAACACTCCCAAATTGGTTTCCATCCACGTCATTTCTTCCCACTATGGTTGCGCCACATCCTCTACAGTCTCGCCCCTGGGCTCGGATCCATCTCACAGCCAATCTCCGATCGACCACTCCACATCCTCCATCCACCCCACATCCTCCGAAACTCCATGTCTCATAACCGACACCCCACTTCCTCTCAGCCAAACTTCGGTAGACCGAGCCCCGCCATCCGATCGCCCAAACTCCCCTCCTCCAAACCCACCCACCAACACCCATACCATGACCACTCGTGCTAAGAACAACATCCATAGACCCATTCAAAAACTTAATCTTACCGCTACCATCACCTCGACCCATCAACTTGAGCCGCACACATTCACCCAAGCCCTCAAAGATCCTAAATGGCGTCAGGCTATGTCTGAAGGGTACGATGCTCTTGTGCAGAATGGAACATGGGAACTTGTCCCCCCCGATTCGACGCAAAATCTTGTTGGTTGTAAATGGATTTTTAGAATTAAACGTTTACCTGATGGCTCAATTGACAGGTACAAAGCCCGATTAGTTGCTAAAGGGTTCCATTAGCGTCTCGGTGTTGATTATCATGAAACATTCAGTCTGGTTGTCAAACCTACCACTATTTGCTTGGTTCTCAGTCTTGCTGTTAGTCGAGGGTGGTCTCTTCGTCAACTTGATGTCAACAATGCTTTTCTACAAGGTCATCTCTCTGAAGATGTTTTCATGGCACAACCACCAGATTTTCTTGATCGTGATAATCCCACACATGTCTGCAAGTTACGCAAGGCTATATATGGTCTCAAACAAGCACCACGGACCTGCTACCATGAGCTAAGACAATTTCTGGTAGCCTCTGGGTTTAAGAACTCTCATGCGGATACATCACTCTTTGTCCTCAACACCAGCGGTAATCTAGTCTATCTCCTTGTGTATGTTGATGACATAATTATTACCGGATGTAATGTCACTACTGTTCAACGGTTTATTGAACTCCTTGGCAAAAGATTTTCCATCAAAGATCTTGGTGATTTGACTTACTTTCTTGGTGTTGAAATTGCCACTACTTCTACTGGTTTACTTCTCTCTCAGCGGAAATATATCATAGATCTTCTCGCTCGCACAAATATGACAGGGGCCAAATCTGTCACCACTCCACTTGCCACCGAGCCAACACTTACAGTTCTTTTCGGCACTGCTTTGACAGATCCTTCTGAATACAGATCAGTTGTTGGAGGTCTCCAATACTTGTGCCTCACTCGCCTTGATATTGCATATGCCGTTAATAAGTTGCCTCAATTCATGCATCGACCTACTACTGATCATTGAAATGCTGTCAAGCGGTTGCTTCACTATCTTTCTGGTACAGCTAATCACGGTCTTGCCTTACACCGTTAAATATCTTTATCTCTTCATGCCTTCTCCGATGCTGACTGGACCTGTCATAAGAATGACTACACTTCCACCAGTGCTTATATTGTTTGCCTTGGTCGCAATCCGATATCCTGGTCCTCCAAAAAACAACGCACGGTTGCGCGCTCCTCCACTGAAGCTGAATATCGTGCTGTCGCGTCTACAGCCGCTGAGTTACGTTGGATTTGTTCTCTTCTAACTGAACTTGGCATTTATATTCCTGCTGCTCCGATTATCTACTGTGACAATGTTGGAGCAACTCATCTTTGTTCCAATCCTGTCTTCCATTCACGAATGAAACATGTTGCAATTGATTATCATTTTATTCGTGATCAAGTACAAAGTGGAGCTTTACGTGTCACACATGTGTCCTCCGAAAATCAACTAGCTGATGTCTTGACCAAGCCTCTTCCACACACTCGCTTTCAACTTTTGAACATCAAGATTGGACTCTCCAACCGAGCTCCATCTTGAGGAGGCATATTAGAGGAATTAATTTATTAATTAATTAGCTAAATCTAGAATATTTGATTTGCTGTTAATTGAGATCTTGGTCAACAACCCAATCTCATCTTGTACAACAATCTAATCTCATCTTGTACGTATATATATACCTCACATTTATTCAATGAAATGCAAGCCATTATCTTCAACATCTTTAGAGTCTATGGTTAACAAGGGTAGAGGGACAGTTGGGAGTCATCGTCGGTCACCATCACTGCAGTTATATGGACTGTATGGCGGAAGAGGAACAATATTATTCTTTAACAACTGTACTAAAACTTTTAATTCATGTTGTTTTCAGATAACAGATGATATTGTCTTCTGGACAGGCTCGATAGTTGCGAAGGATGAGGCGGCAGGAGCGGGGAGATCAGTCTGGACAGACCCTGCAGAAGATTGGACCTCCCGCCGTTGGTTGACCCCGACGCTTATACAATCCAAGAAACAGATATAAAGATTCCTGCGATAGGGCTAACTTAATAACGAATGCCAGTCTTCACTGATTGTATTGGGAGGAGGCTTCATACTTTCTGTACCCATGATTAAATAGTGTACTTGTGGATCATATTTCTATTATCTTATGTGTTATGGGAGTCTGCTCCTGAGGGACATACTAAAACTGCTAGTTGCTTGTCTATTTCATTAAGTGTTTATTAACGAAATATGGGGGATCGTTTTGATCCACTGTTATCTCTCTAGAAAAACTGTCTTATTTCAATCCACTATAGTGCTTTTCCACTAGAAATTTTATAGGAATCAGTCTAACTAAGAAAGCATTAGTTTATCATGATGAGTAAAGATGGGCCCTTGGATGTAATGACTAGACATGTAAATTTTAATAAATGAAGTGATCGAAATATTTGATTTGTAGAAAAACAGAAAGGCCCCCTAGCCCATACACAAGTCCTGAGAGAGAGAGAGAGAGAGAGATGTGCATAGTATTTTAGACTCATGTTTTTGCACTGTTCCTTTAAATTTTATCCAGTTTTGTGACTAGAATATGTGCTCAAATATGTAAATACTTTTAAAATATGTGTGAAAATAAGTTTTGATCTAACAGTCTATCACAAAACTTGCATATTGTTTTCAGCTCCCCATTTTAACGACTCTAGTGCTGTCCATGGCTCTTTTAGTCCATTTTATTTATCAAATTTCTAAGACACAGGAAATACATATGTAAGTTCTCTTAGGTGTAACTAGTAATTTAATACTAATAAGTTTCACAAGAAAAAAAGTAAAAGATATACTTCTTCCGATATTTACCAAATCTTCCTTTTGCTTTTCAAGAACACTTCCATTATATTCAGAGCACAATTGTCGTATTTCTGTTCTCTGTACGTCTCCACTAGGATTTTAGAGGTATCAATTTACCTAGGAAACTATTCATTGATTGCGCAAGTAAATGTATTGGATGAGTTATATTTTTTCTTTCATAGAAATAGTCAGAGCGCAATTGCCATATTTCTATCCCCTACAGTACTTTTTGAGTAAAATTCTACAAGTATTAATTTACCTAGGAAGCAATTCGTTGATCACATGACTAAATGATATGCATTTCCACAATTTTACCAAATTTTTCAATAAAAGCATCCAGTGCTCTCAGAAAACAATATATGCAGAGCACAGCTATGGTATTTGGTACACCCAAGTACCTTTTAGGTAGAAATTTTTGTGTTACCCATCTAACCTAGAAATTATTTATATATCACATGATTTATTGATGAACAGTTGGATTCCATTACTAGACTTCAAACACATTACAAATAGAGCGAACAAAATGTGCCACTTACACACTACATTTTTAATAAATTACAAATAGGGAGTGATAAAAATGTGTCTTAAAAAATTTGTTCTTATATTTTGCACAACCCGACATTCCCCATGGTTCTATTATTTTATTTATTTTCTACTTTTGATAGCGCTAACGAATGAAAGAGATAGAATTTGGGTAAGATTTCATTCTCATATCTTTTACTGCCTACCATGCAATTACTTCCTTAATCTTTGAAGGAGTTAGTTTTAGTATAGTTCTTCGTAAACTTTCTATTTAGCATGCATGGTGTTGTGATTCCTTTTTTGTTCTTAACAATTTATCTTTATAAAGGCATTTTCTCAATTTTTCCATGTATCATGACAGGATCAGTAAGTACTTACTAGTCTTTCCTTCCATATAGCACGATAGTCAGTAACTAATGTTTTCCTTTCTGTGATCGTATAAAGGGTGGAGAAAGGAGGAGGCAGCGAGGACATGTGATTATTGTTTTTTTGTATATAATCGGTAAATACCCACTAATTTGCCAAAAAAAAAAACTACTTGAAATTGTATTAAAAACATTCAAGAAAAGATAAGGCATCAATTGCAGTTTAATGTTAAGTTCATATTATTCACTCTTTCCTGAACCCCGTAATATGTTCTCAAAGAAAACAAAAGGAGATTGTTTGATGATTTATGCTCGATCGATTATTGCTATAGAGTCTAATGGCTATCTGAAGAACACCTTAATGTTTAGCAAAAATAAGGCAACTGAGCATGATTCACCTGTATACTTCTTCATAATTTATTAGCTTTGAATCTTTCTGAATATATAAGAATCAAGAATAAGCATCAAGTATTACCTTGTCATTAAATGAGAAAGGCATCAAACAAACTCAAAGAAAGCAATTTTTTCCTTTATTTTAAGAAAGATATTGCTAATATATAGACATAGAAAGCAATAAAATTATATAATCAAAATTGCAACCTCATGCTTGATACTCTAAATGCAGTTGTCTGAGTTGAGTTCTTTTTGTTCCATAAGGTGGATGCAATAGTCTTCAACTTTATCCATGTTACACTTTCTCTAAATGCAATTTTACCGAAAATGAAACGAAAAAAGACATGCAATTTGAACCCCCCCAAAAAAAAAAAAAAAACAAAAGAAAAATCCTCAGTAGTATTTGTCCATCTTTTTGGCTTTGCATTTTTGTAAATTTCAACTTTGTCTAAAGTTCTGTGTATTTACTTCGCCCAATAGTAGTTGAATGTACAGAAGTGCATTCTTCAACATTTAGATAATTAATTTTAGTGGTTGTTTGAAAATTCCAGCCCAAATTTTCCGTAATGAAGTTCAGATAGTTACTCCAGTTTTGGGGGTATATATGTCGCTACATCTCACATAACCTATTTGGAGAAGGTGAACTTAATGTTAAAAATAATGTGTTATGAAAACTATTATTTGCATTTTAATACCTAATATATATTCAGCGCTATCTAATAGTAAAAAATAACTCAATATATACGTATGTTTTCTGTGTCATTTTACTTTGTATACTCTATGTTCTATTACTTATTATTATGTTTTTCTAATAATTTTCAGATTGTTCTATAATTTGCTTTGTTTATTAGTTGATTACTACAATTTCTTTACTATATTAGTGTCATTTGTTTGTGTCCGCTTATGGAATTGCTAGTTTGCTAGTTTGAGATTACTTATTTGTTTGCTTAATTTCTCTCCAATTGTGGGAATTTCTTACTTGTTAATCTATTGAACTCTTAGGTGAACTGAAATGAAAAATTACAAAAAAGATTAATTAAGCAGTACTATATCAATTTTTATCATCACCATAATGAATAAAAACTATGGTTACATATTTAATATAATTTATGAAGATAATAACTGTAACAACTAAGCCTATTTATCCCCAGTAATAAATTTGAAAATTATTGTAAAATTTATTAGAAACATAGAATGCTCTTTACATGCTATAGAATGTTTTATATATTTTTTTAGAACATTTAGATATATTTCCAATTTATAAAAATTATCATAAATAGTTTCATATTTACTTTTATTAAATAAATAGAATTTGTGAAGCCAATGTATGTGCTATGCTAATCTAATGGAGACAAAACACTGCATTACCATTGCTGTTGTTTTAAACATTGGTGAACTACTAATGAATGAGAATAAAATGGATAGGGATATATAGACGATAATAAAGAGACATGGCAAACAAATAAAGAGAAAAGTGCAGTTTTTTTTTTTTTTTTTCCTTATGATTTTCTTCCCTTCGATTTGATTGTTTAAATGTTTGATCAGTTATACAAATATGTAGTCTAGTTGAGAACAAGGTTACACTGTTCATAGATACTTTAAATATAAAGTAAACTTGAAAAAAGGAATTTTATCATGTATACATTTTGACTACTGTTCTTGTAAATTATGTTTTTCAGTTGAACTATAACTGAAATTATAAATAAGTAATTTTTGGAGAAGAACTAGTATATATACTTAGAAAATTAAGCGATATGACTAGTATAATTTGGATTTCAAAACAAACATATGCAGGCATTGAATCATCAAGTACAGAAATCTAGAAGGAACCAAAATCGTTTAACTGATAGTGTCAACCTAGTGTAGATGATTTAACAACGCCAAATTTGTAAATTCCCTACAAACAACTGGGGATAAGAATGGATGGCTTTAAGGGCCAGCTTTTAACCTGCCTATTCAAAATTTTAAATTAAAAATAAAAATTTTATTTTTCTATTTTAAAATTTTTAATAGCGCAGACTAATTATTGGTCCTTCCACTTATCCATTCTCATCCCTACAACAACCAAAAAAGCTTACATGAACTAGCTGTACATTTAATTATATGTATAATCATTATGGTAAAAAAAGAAGGAGAAAAAAAAAATCCTTCCAGAGATTAAATGTAATCCAGAAATTTCATTTGTTTTCATTTCATTTGTCCAGTCTTTATTTAAAACCTCAACAATTCCTCCTCAACTATCTGGCTAAAATTTGCCATCTCGTTTTTCTTTTAAACTTTTATCTTTGCAACTAAGAACTAAATTAATACCTATTATATTTGAATTATTAGATTTGAATATATTCAACTAATTAAACATTTAGGCACCTGGCTATTCCTGTATCCATGACAAGTTCATGCACTTGTTCACCATAATTCTCACTCCTGCTGCTCGGTGGTGACTATATCTTACCATATCTTTCCTTATTTCTGCAGCAATTAATTCAAAGATATTCATATACATCTTCAAAAGTTGTTCAACTCACTTGTCATAGATATCTAATTGTCTTTGATAGGAAACCCTCGAGGCAAGTGTCCAAAATAATCCTCTCTTTTCTTCGTGTTCCTCCAATTTCACTATGGCGGGTTTGTCTGGCAATATTGTCACTACGCAACCAAATCCTGGCTTCAGAAACATCAAGCAAGAAGCACGTGCAAGGGCTCGTGAACTGAATGCAGCTGCAAATCAGCACCCAAAGCCGAAGACTTGGCAGGAAGTGCTCGATGTGGACATGCCTAGTCATGTGGAGGCTAAGACCAAATCTCCAAAGGCATCCAAGAGTGAGCATGCCATGTCAGTTGGCCGTGTTGAGATTGACTTAAATCTTCCACCGCCTGACTGTGAGGGCGAAGAGATCTAGGGTTTGGAGGAGGAAAAATAAGGCATATATCTCTATCCCTATGGTTTGTCAGTTTCAAGGTCTCTTAAGTTGTTTGAGCTCTTTAGAGCTTCCAAGGATTGATTGATTGAAATAATGTAATAATGCCTGAGGTTTCCATAAACAGACAGGTATCTGTGTGTCTGTGTTAATTAGTTCTTTGTTTTTAGTAACTTTCTTGTCTCCTTTTATATCGAATGGAAATAATTTAAAGAATTCGATATTAAACTATATTAGTTGTGAGTACAGTCATACATCGGATAGGACAAAAAAAGTCTATGGGTTTAAATACAACAAACTTTTCAATGGTTCTCTCCAATAAATTTTCTCTTATAGTGGCATGGTGGTTCATGTCTTTGAAAGCCGAAAGTGAACTGAACAATTAAATGGCAAATTTTTACTGCTTTCAACCATCAGTACAGTTTGCTCTTCATGGTTCTTAATTTCCTGCATTTGATGTTCGTTATTCTATTTTCTTTCATCAAACATTATATCTTGCTTGATTTCTACAGCTAGCTCTTTACTTGTACAACATTTTATTAGTAATATGATCCCAGTAACTGAAATTAATTTCCAGCCATGAAGCAACTGGAGTAATACAACCTTTTACTCGTAATACAGTTATAGCAACTCAAGTTTCCTATTTCTCAAAAAAATAAAAAAATAAATAAGCCTCAAATTAACAAGGAATCAATGATATACTATGGCATATGAAGAAAACTATAGTGCATTGATTTAAAATCTAAAGATCGATCTAAATTGAATGCTTCTATGATGATCTGCTTGAACATTATTTAGTCAGGTTGCGGATAACTCACAAACTTCATATGGCCATAAAATTTAACGAAATATATGTATTTTTCGATTTTAATAAATATGCATCATCCACTGTAAATAATGCTAATTATTTAGCATTTGTCGCATTTACATAAATTGCTAGAGTACACAAAAGGAGCATGTCGATGAATAATTCAGCAAAAATTTTATTATAACCATGAATTTCTTCATACGAATGACATTTTATTTTTGTGACTTTCACATAAAGTTGGAGAATAATTGACATTAATCTAATCTCATTACTGCAAAATTTTATGTGCATCGTCCATTATAAATTACTTCAAGAAGAAACATGCAGAAATCTAATTTATTAATGCACCTCTAGGGATGTCAATTGGTGATTTAGTTTAAGTCATTAATCAAATTATGTTCCAATTCATTTTTAAGAAAACTAAATATGTAATGGTTTTCAGTTATTTACAAAGGATATATATATATATATGATTAGTGTGGTTGGTGGAGAAGAATAATGTCGAATAAAAGAAAAATATTGAACTTTAACTAAGAGGGTTATCAGTTCTATAAAATGTATATTTAGAAATAGTAGCATTGCGACCTCCTTCTGAAGATTAAGAATAAAAATGGGGGAAGACTTGCCAGTTATAAGAGCGTTGGTATTAAATCATGGTAATAATTCCATGAACCAGCCACACCATTTATACGAGAGAAGTTTTAGTATACGAGTAAAAATTACCTCAACTGCCTTTTCAAACAAGTGTTATTGGCTTTTCTAATCCATCTTTCCTAATTTTGTCACTATAAATTTATAGTTAGGCGTGTCTCGAATCCAATTATTAAGAAGTGGGTTTGTTTATTAAGAAGCATGTTAAAGTAAAAAAGGCAAAGAGAACTAGGTTAGATGAACAAGTATTTCAATATGTTTAGACTCACGGCTCAAACAAAATTAGTCCCTTTAAGTCATTATAATTTAAATAAAACTAGACAAACTAGACCAGTTTATCCATATTCATGAATCTCTACATATCGCAATTTGCAACACGTGTCAGGCAGAGTATCACATGTCCCAGTTTGCAACAAGTGCATTAGGCAAAGAATCAAAATGCAAAATGCTATCTCCATTAGCCATAGATGGTTAATTAGAAGAATCAAGAGTTTGAATGAATTCAAGTTATGCTGGAGACTTGTTAAGAAAATCCCGAATCTAATCATTATGAAGTGGCCGTGAGTTCATTAAAAAGTGAGTTAAGGCACAAATAAAAAAAATTATATCAATAAGTGTTTAAATATGTTTAGACTCATCAAATAGTTAACCCTTTAAATCATTGTAGAATAAATAATATTAAACAAGTTTATCTTCGTTTTTGAACCTTTGCATATCCTAATTTGTAATTTAGGATAGCGCTATATATATTTCTTGTATGTTAAATGAGAGATAGTATTTCGTTGTTTTGATGAGAAGAGGCATATGTTGTGTTAGAGATGTTGAGAGATAATTGGTGTTTTTTTATAAAATTATTCCCACATGGTAAATCTTTTCTGGCTATTGCTCGTACGCGTAGGTCGAATGTGGGCGTCTGAACCATATTATTTCTTTATTTTTTTTTTTTAATCGTGTTTCACTATCTCATTGATCTCAACGTATTGTTCTCGTGGGATTTCAAGATTGGATTTGGAGATTCAATTCCCAATAATTAGTATCAGATATATAGTTACAAGTTCGAGCTCATGAAATGGAGGTCGGGACAACGCCGACTTGGCCACAGCAGCCAGTGGAGGTGCTAGCTCCAAGAAGAGGAAGAAGAAGAAAAAAGTATCAGCCGAAGTCTTCGACGCAGGCACAACTGTGCAGAGATAGCCGCACGCGACAGGCACGGGGAGTTTCTAGATGGGCACAGCATATTTCCTAGTGAGCCCACTTAAAAGATCATTTTATTTACCACTTTGCCATTATTTTTTTTGGTCAAAAATACCCTTCCTTCATTTTTGTCAGAAATCTGAAAGCCTGATCCAGGCTAACCAGTCCGGATGAAGCCTCCCCATCCAGGCTAGCAGCTCCGGACAGGGAGCATAGATCCGGACTGGTTAGCCAGAATGAGGAATGAGAGATAAAACAAATTAAATTTCCATGTCATAACATGCGCATCTGATGAAGTTGAAGATGTGGACGAAGATGAAAAGAAAAAGAAGAAGAAGAAGACGATGAAGAAGAAGAAGAAGACGAAGCAGCAGAAATCGGAGAGAGGGGTATGTTAGGAATTTTGGTGTGCTCACTAGGAAAACCCACTCTTTTTAAAAGAGAATGTGTGTTTACTAGGAAAAGTGGGCTCACTAGGAAAAAAACCGTGCCCATCTAGAAATTCCCCAGGCACGTCTAGGCCGGTGCGCCCAGGCCAACCAGGGCCAGCGAGCCCAGGCCGACCAGGAATGGGACGCTCAGGCCAGGGCCTATGGGACGCTCAGGCCCATAGTCAGAGGCAGCCCGCCCGGCAATGAAGACACTGATTGTGGTTGTCAGACTACTCTTTTTTTCGTTAAAGGAAACGATCGAATTGGAATTATTTTTGGGGATTGGATTTGGTGTTGAGACAAGTACTAAACACTAATCTATTTCGAAATTATGTGTTTGCATGAATTCGCAAACATCGAGAAATTGTATAAAAACAAAATTGAGATTTTCGGTTCAGATTGAAAGTTAAGATTGACCGAAGTGTGAATCAGTATCCGACTAAAGTAATCAAGTAGTTGAATCTTATATTATTATTTTTTTTAGCATTTCGAGTGTAATTGTGGATATAGCTAGATTGTGCAAAATCTACTATTTGGTATAGGTTGTGTAGATTAGTTGCAACCAATAGTAACCGAGAATTGATGTTAATAGTTAGTTGATTGTACGATAATGAAGTACAGTGTAATATTTCATGGTGATATATGCAGTTACTTTACATCATGGTCTAGCAAATGGTGATGTATAATATTATGACATTTGCCTTTGGAGATAGTCATGATTTCTTAGATTAAGATGAGTGTAAAAATATATGTATGTTGTAAGACATGAGAAACTCAAATGGTCATTGTGCTTTGACTTGAGATGTAACATGATGCAATTACAAGAGGTTGGTGAAGAGTATGATATAGTAGTTGTGAGTGAAGAGTATGATATAGTAGTTGTGAGTGTTCAGTGGAGCGCGATGCATGATTATCAGCGCTCGGTGGAAACGTGGTATATTAATCGTAAGTACTCGTAAAAATACAGTTTAATGATCATGAGCGTTTCGAAAAGAGTATTGTTTTTGGTAGGTAAAGTATGATGCATATGTTGTAGATGTCTATAAAGTGGATGAAAAAAAAACATAACTTCTCTCAGTTACATGGCTAATCAAATACGAGGTAAGAGGAAGATTATTAAATTTATATCTCGTATCTATTGAGTATAAGTATCAAGATATTATGAGCCAATACACTGGGTCTAGGTCACCAAATGCCTCTCCTATGAGAATCAATACTTCATCAGCTCATATGAAAGGAAAACAGCAGAACATGAAGGGCCACGTATTGCCAATAAGTAGAACACCAGTAAAACAAATTAAATTCGAACAAAAACTCAACTTCTCAACAATTATCTCGTCCTTCAGGATGTTTGAAGGGGATAAAATATTGATACCCCTTATACTCAAAAAAGTATTCACCGTAGTTCTGGAGCCATCAGTGACCAACTCAACTCATTTGAATCAAAAACACAAAGCAGAGATGGCACTCAAAATTCCCATCACACTGCACAATGACTCACCCATTCGATTATTGTGTAGAAATAAATTCGAGATTATCGACCTAAATCTTGATGTGTGGATTTACGCAGATTTTTTGCAGTGCTTCTCAAGCCAGTCCATTGTCACGCTCTTTGGCCTTTCGAGGGGCAGGCCGAGGGCACGGTCCCATATGAGCTGTACAGCAGAAGCATTGGCTCAGTAAAATCTTCAGAGAAACAATTTACTGATAGCTTGAAGTGAATAAGCAGTTGAGAGAAAAGAACCTGAGAGCAAATCCCAATGCTCCGAGAGACGCCAAAAAGTACCGTGTAATACCTGTACATTCAAAGATGTTGCACATGGGTTAAAGTTCAAGAAAGTGTAATAATATGCCTCAATTTATTATTTCCCATGGGTCCCGTAAGCCTCAATTTATAAAATATTGCATCAATTTAAGACTAAAACGGAGCTATCATTTCTTAAATACACTTGATATGGACGAAACAAATTCAGGGAGATGATAAACATGTTAGCTGTAAATAACAAAAAGATCCAGCTTAGACAAATAAGAAAATGGAGCCGTGTATCCTTGAATAAATAGGATACCACATACAGTTTCTCACACCAAAGAGATACAAAACCATGGATCACAAAATGGCTGAAATACTATGCAAGAAAAAAATTAGAAATTCAATTTTGTAGATTATCAACAAAATTTTACTAAAATACAATACATATATCATTATGATTCCAGAGTAATCATGATTACTTGAATTCCAATAAATGTAAAAGATATGAGATGACAGAATGTGAAGTGAAAATCTCCCCAGTCATCTTAATAGTAGCAAGTACAGACAATCACCTATTCACGTTGTTTAAATTATTTAGGGCTTGGCACCTAGTAAACACAAGGATTCTATCTTTTGTGCGTGAGAGACGAAAGTTTTTGTCATGTGAAATATGCCCGTAGAGTTTATACATACGAGGGAAGAGACTCTAAAATGGAGAGGAACCACCATGGAAAAATGACAACTTCTTCGCACATTTGGTGTGGAAAGCTCCAATAAGGGTGAAAGAAAAGAACTCCCTTTAAAGGAAGAAAAATTGCCCAGCAATTCTAAATTGGTCCTTCAATGCACATAGATTGCAATAGGCCTTCCTTAAGCACTATAAGCATCCAACCGATATGAATTATAATCACAGCTTAATAAGACTGAAATTCTAATTGGTCCACCACCGTACATTGAAAATCCAATTCACCACTGCAATGGGCAGCCTCCCACAACAAAAGAAAGTAGCATACTGAAGACCTGATAAATTTAGGAGGTAAGAGATTTTTGTAGACCAGAGAAATTTTAGTATGGTGGAAGGGTTCATGGACCAAGTACTATATATGGGAGTCTCTGGAGAAGTCAAAGTGTTTAGTCCTATGGTTAAAATTCCATTCCATGATCCATTACTTTGGCAAACAATCACCCAAAAACTGCAAGCTAAGATTACTATTACCTGGATTAGATCAAAGTAAAAGTTTTAATAATGACAACAAATTGAAGAAGAAAGCATCACTAAGACTCAAAAGAAGAAAATTATCTCTTGGAAAGATGGGAAGAGATGGGAAAAAAAAAAGCTTAGATGGAGTAGCTTACCTAGCTTCAGTCAGGCCGAAATGGTTCAGTAAAACCCCACTGTGGGCATCAACATTAGGCCATGGATTCTTGACCTGCAACCAATCCAGAGCGGAAGAGTCAATCAAGAATACTTTTGAAAGAAAATGAACAGACCACACACCTGATTAAACATTAAGTCCAAGAAATCACAAGCACAGTATTATTTTCTCAGACGACACATGCAACATAAAACAGAAAGCGTAAACCATGTTACTAATGGAATAGTTTATAAACAACCAAAGATAATCTATAAAAGCATACCGATGCAATAAACCACAGAATTTCATAGAACAAACCTAATAATAGTGTAACAAAAAAGGTGAATCATATACAAAGATGGAAGTTGAAAAAATGTCACTTATACAGAGCCCTAGTGAAGAACTCGCAACTCCCCCTAGAATAAGATCAGAGCAATTAAATGAATTCAGTGGGACCTGCTATAAAAGAAAATCCCTATACCCAAAAATACAAACAGTTTCTGGTTAACCAAATATCCATGCGTCAGAACAAATCACAATAATTTTCTATAATAACATCAAGACGTTCTTTCTCTAAACAGGGGAAAAACTGTCATTGAGGATGAGTGGAGCATATGCATTATCAAGGCCTAGTTGTATGAAAGAAGAATAAGACAAAAGGATTTGAAAGGAGTCATTAATTTTTAAACTACATAAAACATTTGGTTTGCTATAATGACATTACAACTCTAGGAATATTGCACAAGTAAAATCTAAAACCCACTGAACCTAAAAAGAAAAGTAAATAATCCCAATGGTAGCAGAATGAAAGGATTGGACTAGTGTCTAATTGATTCAGTATATGTAATATATATGCTTAGTCATGCAAAATCATTGTTTTAAATATCCTGGCCGATATATATCCCCCGATATATCGTTTTTCGGGGTCATCCGAGACGATACGTTATAAAAAAGGGTTGTATCTTTTTGTGTGCATATCAGCCGATATTTGCAATATCGCTCGATATACACCCCCGATATATCACCCCGATATATCTGTCGATATGTTTTATATTTTCAATTAGGTTTTTAACTTAGAAATAGATTTAGTATTCTTACACAATATTATTCCATATATAAGGAAAAACCAAATTCTTTCAACTCTACTTAATAAACCAAAATCTTAAATTATTTCTATAGAAACTTGAGAGATAGACATGCAAAGAGTTACAAATGCTAAAGATGTACATTGCGAAGCTTATTTAAGTACTGATCAAGACTTCAAATCATCTCCAAGCATTATCTTCTTCCTCCACTTCTCTTTTTATATCTTTGCTTGCTCAAATACTATTATTGTTGATTTTACTATTACCATTCTTGTTATTATTATTGTTACTACCAATCTTCAACTATCATCCTTATCGTGCCTTAATTTTAATTATTTCTATAATCAATATTTTCAACTTTACTTGAATCTATTGCATAGTTTAATTTATTTTCTTACTTGTATACATGAGCATGCTCTCGAATACCTTTCTATCTATCTATCTATATTATATTATATATATATATATATATATATATATATATATATATATATATTGTCATACTATTTAGATAGATGAAATTAAACCACCTCTAAAATATCAAATTTATATATTTGATGTGTATATATCATGTTTGATATGAACATCCGATATGAGTTCATATCCCAGATATATGGTCAGATATCTACTATCCGATATGAAAAGAACCCATCTGATACAATTCTGAACCCATCTGATACAATTCTGATATCCGATATTTAAAACCATGTACAAAATAAAGTGCAATGACCCATATGAAATAAGATATTACAACGTGGAAATGCAAATGTGCAGCATGGTAGTTGAAAGCAATGAAGGATAACCAATAACATATGTTTCCTTCAAAAACAGAGGAGGTGCGATCTATGTATCAGGTATTTACAGAACAAGCCATGCCCACTCTATAGGAAGCACCGACACGAATAGAGATTTGGACACGAATACAAATATGAAAATGAGACACGACATTTGTGAAAAAATGAAGATACAGACGTGATAAGAACACGGAAAAAAATATAAATTAAAATATATATTCTTCTATCATTAACATAATAATTTTACTAAAATATCCATAGCAAAAGCATTAGCATGTACGGGTTCGTGTCTCTTCATTTCTTTACAAAAGACAATTTTTGCCATCAACTATCAACCATGCATTTATCTCTCTCACTCAGTGTTCTAGAAAACGCCCTACGCGGGCACACAAACGCAGAGAAAAGGGTGAATGCGCTCTATTTATGCAGACACGTCATTATGCAGCCACATAATCTGTTATGCAGATTATGCAGGCGCATAATCCGCATAACGATTATGCAATTAATGGGTTATCGGGTTACAAACGTTAAAAAAATCGCCCGACCCACATCCAAAATCCAAAACGCAAAATAAAACTTGAGTCGCGACTACTTTTCTCTCCCTAACCCTAACCCTTCGTTCCCGTTTTTCCCTTTTCTCCCAAGCAATCAATTCGAGCACGGTTCTCAGTGGGAAGCCAGCGGCGACCTTCCATTGTGATTCTCCGGTGGCAGCGAGCCTCCAGTGGAATTTACCGGCGGCAGCGACATCTCAGGTAAGGTTTATTTGTTCGTTTTTCTATTTCCGTTCAAGATTTCCATCTTTTTTAGGTTTTTTTTAATTGGTTTTTTTTCTTCTTTCACTAGTTGTTTAATTTGATAAAAAAAAATGTGTTGCTACTAATCGAAGTTGGAGGAGAATCTAGGGTTTTGTAAAAATGGCCAGCCCTTAATTGGAAAATTAATTGAAAAATTTATTGAAAGATTGATGATAGTTTGGATTTCTTTTTAGAAACTATAATGCTAATTCGTAATTTGTTTTTTTTTTTTTTGTGCTTTTGCTTGTGCTCCTGTTAGTGTTGATGCTGTTGTTGCCGTGTGCTGCAGTTATTGCTACTCCTTTTTTTTTTTGGCTTTTGCTTGTGCTCCTGAATTATTTAGAATTCACTGATAGGATTTTGGCTGCTGCTGCCGTGTGCTTTTGCTACTAATAGGACTTTTGCTACTGATAGGATTTTGCACGTAGATGTATCAGTGAATTAAATTCACTGATAATTCACTGATAGGATTTTTGCTTGTGCTACTGCTGCCGTGTGCTTTTGCTTTTGCTTGTACTGCAGCTAATACAGAATATTTTTTTTTGGCTTTTGATTTTGTTGTTGCTGCTCCTAATTATTTTTCTTTTGGCTTTTGATTTTGCCGTTGCTGCTCCTAATTATTTTTTTATCTTTTTAATTTGTTATGTAGAGCCAATTTATCTTCATTTTCCATATTTATAGTTCTTATTTATAATTTTTTAGAGTTTTATAGCACTTAATATATCCATTTTTATAATTATTATATTAATATATATTAAAATATTAATATTCCACATGATTCCGCATAATCCATTTAATTGGCGTGTAATCCGCTTATACGTTATGCGGTCCTCGACCGCATGCATACTAAAAATGCATTTTAGAACATTGCTCTCCCTCTCTAAGATTAAAAAAATGGTGGTGATGACAGCAGGTCATGAATCAATATAGAGCATGAATGCAAAAAAAAAAAATCTTCAGACATAGAAACCAAACCAGACTCATATCCACAAGAAAATATTAAAATATAACTTTATAAAACTAAATAGATATAGATATATGTTACTAATTTAGCAATGTTAATTTTCAATTTTCAAAACAATTTAACTCCTTTTTCCGGACATAACCTATAAGGAGTACGATCAGGATAATGACATACCATTTTCTTCTTTATTTTATTAGACACACTGCGTGGTGTGTTTGAATTATATGTTTAGCCTTATTCATATATCAAAGCTATTTAATATAGGGGCAAAGTATTGATAATAGCAGATGAAAAAAAAAAGGGTCTTATCTAGATTATGCATTTTAAGAATGTAGCATTTGATGTCACTTTTCTTTTTTTACATATACATGTACGTATTCTGGTGCCCAACAATTTTTAAAAATTTGACGTGTCCTTACTTGTGTCTATATTCGTACTCGTGTCCAAGTAAATGTACCCGTGTTACATGTATGTATTCTGGTGCCCAACAATTTTTAAAAATTTGACGTGTCCTTACTTGTGTCTATATTCGTACTCATGTCCAAGTAAATGTACCTGTGTTTGTGCTTCATAGGGTGCGATATGTTGAGTGACTTAATAGTCACCCAAGAGAAGTCAAAACAAATGGCAAAATGGAAGAGAAATAGGCATGCATCTGACTTCTGCGAGACATTGGTTGATATAAGCCTCACAATGAAAAAAACAAAAAATCTCAGCTTATCCAGTAAAGAAAGAAATACCGACTAAACATCGAGATTACTTGCATTCAGGGACAAGCAAGGTTATAATAGATTGAGAAGGGTTCAATAGGAGCCCTTTTCCTTCACCAGAGGAAAAACAAAACCTAGATTCAGAAACCAAAGGACAGTGAAATGCCTTGGTTACAATGTTTTCTGAGAGTTATCTGAAAGGAACAGGAAACAGATTGTTTGCATCTTCAAAATTATGGAGCCTATGACGCAGCACATGCAAAAGCAATTTACCAAGTTGTATCACTGAGTTTGTCAACTATTGCTGGGTTTACCAAAAAACTGCACGGCCAAAAACGAACCAATATTGTTGCAACCTAATGTTGCAGACAATGTACACTCACAGCCACATAATTTTCAGATCAATTATGTGATTGCAACCTAGTTAGTGATTGATTGTTGGATGTTTACCCTAGGCAGCATGATGTACATTGATAGTCGCGTAATTTTCAGATCGATTAAGTGACTACAGCCTAGTTAGTGATTGATTGTTGGATGCTTACACTAAGCAGCATGTTAAACAAGGTACTGCATAATCCAGGGAACAGTAGATGGCACTTACTACATAATTATGAAGAATACATGGTCACTTGATAATAATTCTAGTTGTTCCTAATGGATGTACTTTCACTAAGACTGATAACCAATTATTATTTACTAAGATGACCATCCACTATTTTTTTGGGCAATGTTGTAAACAGGATATGTGCACGTTTTGCTCAGGCTGTTATTGATACATATAGCCTACAACAGCAGTCTTTTGAGTACCCATACAAACTTCACAGAACTAGAGAAGATCACAGATAGTCTCCTAACTCAGATAATTGGAACTGGTACTGGGTTGGTCAGTTCCGGTTTCTATATCCATATCCAGAACCAAAGATACATCAGGTTCAAAATTTTGATCAAAATCCCACAAGCAAAGTATTGGTACCAGGTAGGGCCAAGATTCTTACTATTCATCAGTTTCAGGTTCGCTCATCGGAATCTGGTCGATTCACTTCTTCATTGTACTTTGACTGAATATTGTAGTTTGATCAAATATAATTATAAGCAGATATGATAATATATATCTAACCTAAAAGTTGATAGTATGAGGTAACAAATAATATCGATAGTAAATGTCTTTAAAATTTTCTTCTGGTACTCTTGCACATTTCATTTCATGCACAACTTTTTTCAATACAAAATGAAACTATTTTATTATAACAATTTAAGTAAGCAATAAAATAAGTAAAAGGAAATGTAGGTTGCTATAAACCTGTAGATAAACAAAACTGTAACCATTACCAACTTATAATTAGTTTGTATAATACAGTATAAATACAATATACATGCATAACTGCATATATGTATACATATAACCACAAACAGCTCTTGTTGATAAGCGTTAGTATGGGATAAATTTTGGTCAGACTGGATCTAGATGGTGCCCCTGCCCTGCATATTGTAGGTTCACGTCAAAATTGGATTGAGTTTCAGACCAGTTTTATTCAGATCCACTATCCATACCCAATCCGCGAAGGATCAGGACCAATTCAGGAGCGGGCATGGGTTACAGGTAAAATTCACAGACCTAGAGAGAACTAGCCCTTTGATAAAAGAGTTCAAATATCCACAGAGGCATTTATATTCAAATTTTGAAGAAATGATCACGGAAAGGCATTGACTGATAAGTTAACAAACGGAATGATCAAGGTATTGACTAATAAGTTAACAAACAGAATGATCTTAGAAAGATTTTGGCTAATACGTTAGTTACCAATAAAAAAAATCGTTTAATGAATGGTAGTGCAGTATATGGGAGGAGCTGATATGGTATGTTATGGCTAATTTGATTCCTTATTTTTGGTCTAAAGTTCGTTAAGCAGGAGGGAAGGAAGGAAGCCTGACCAAAAGAGTTAATCCATGAGCTGGAAAGAGGGTTTCGAGGTGGAGTGGGAGTAAAATCTCAAATTTTATCTATCTACGATGTGACCCAACTTCCCAACAATGGATGCCGTATCCCCAAAAAAGTCGTGTTCAATAGTATGGAACGTTTTGGAATCTACAGTTGGAATTATCATATTAAGTCTCTAAAGGCCAAGGCTATAGTAGTAACTGCCTGTACAAATGCTTATGGGCTTATAAGCATACAGAATAAAAAATTACAAATTACTATCTTAATAGCTCATGCATAACATGGCTATAGTATCAAATGTATTATATCCTTCAGTATACCCTCATACCGAACATAATGGTCTCTCAATGCCCAACCAATCACCAAAAAACTTGAGTTAAGAAGTGCTATCATCAAAATTGCATTTGGGAGAAAACTAATGTGGAATGTACCCATCTCGATGGATCAAATCTGGACATCAATCTGAAAGCATCTCAAGACTTACCTTCCCTAGCTCTGTAAGGATTGGAGGAACAACTTCATACAACTTTGAAACCTGAACATGACAATAAATGCAGAAAAATTTTACTCCTCAATCCAGGAAGGATGTCAAACTATACAGGAAGATGTTATAAAAAGATCACCAGCTGGAAGAGTGGATCTTCAGGTAAATGTTTCAATGCAAATTCCCTTTGGCATGTGTATCGTGGATCTGTTTTACGTAGGACTCCATGCCCAAACCCAGGAACAACCTGTAAAGGCAAGTTGAGGTTGAAACAGACAAGAATCAGTATGCAGATAACAATCTTTGAAGGAAAGTTCCCAGCTCAGTCAATGTTAAAATAATCTCCGTCACCACAAGGATGAAATAGAAGCTCAAGAATAATCCTAGATGCCTCAAAGGATCTTATTATCACTACATGGTGGGAACACGAAAGGGATAAATAAAGACATTTTATTTTGCTCAAATTAAATATAGGACATTTTTTTATAAGAAAAGTAACTTAAGAATTCTTCACAGTTCACTCTGCATGGTTTGAGATGAGAATATGAGGACATTTAAATCTTTATCTAAAAACAATTAAAGTCACTGTCATGTCATTTAGCATGTAGATTTTTCTTCAATATTTTCTATTCATGAACTGACGCAAGAATGTTGGGACTAGTGCATGTGACATTACCTTGCCACTGTTTAATGTTTTCCATACATAATCCTTCAACTGGTCAGTTGAAATGTTCTCTCCACACTCTTTGACAACAGATTTGATCCACAATAGCACTTCCTGCAACACCAAATGCAGTAGAAATTTACTAAACAGACATGCAGCCACAAACACAAGAATGTAACATGAAGGCTAAGCATGCAATTCATCCGGCTCCAGAATTAAGCATTTGACTGTAGTAAATATAAGCACAAGCATAGGATTTTTAAACTCTGCCATCTAGGATAACAACTTAAATCAATTATATTTCTGTCTCTAGATGAAGAAAGCATCTACATAGCCCAACACCAAGTTCCGTGATAAAGGTGCCATTGATGCTATATTGACAATGATTGGTGGTGTAGCATTACTCCCAGGCAAAGTTGACACCTTCACAATCTTGACTGTAATCATTAAAACCCAAGCTATACAATATCTAGATACTTGCAAGAAGTATGTGATCAAATCCAACAATAAATTTCAAAGATGATGACACCTAATACTTAGGGATAGTTTTCAAGTTTTTTTTTCCCCTTTAGGCTTTAGTTTACTCGCAAAGTTTATATTCTCTAAATCAAAAAAAAAAAAAAAAAACAGACCTCGCATGTAACACCATTTAATTTTAAAAGCAATTTCATTTGATAGTATTCAATTGTTTATTTTAGGAAAGAAACAAATCTTGCAATCAGGTGAGGTGCAGTTAAATAAAACACTACGAGAACATAACAAAGGCCACATTACAATTGAAAAGTTACAAAGTATAAAGGTAAATCTTTACCATCCCAATTTAATAATACAACTTCCAAAATGACTTCCAGATTAAAGATTTTAAAATCAAATTAACCTCTTCCATGTCGACCTTTTTTAATTGAGCAAATTATATACCCATGGATACAAATAGCTCTCATTGCGTTGGATGTGAAAGTGTCCGATCACTGGAAAAAGAATTCATTAGACGGGCAAAATATGCACATTTACAGGACAAACGGTTTTGAGACACAGTGCCGTGATTCAAAACTTTGAGTGGGGTTATAAGGACAAAAACACACCTCAGGTTTCAGGTCAAGTCTTATGACATCAGGTTCAAAGCTTATAGAGTACCATATACACAGTCAAGTTTTCACTGAGCATTTGATATAAATAAAGAGTTCAAGATGTACTAAATTATAAGTACAGCATGCAGGCAAAAGTTCAGTGAGTAATACGGCATGGTCAATAGCTAGGAGACTGGAAAAGACCGACACAGAACATTTGAAAATTATTGGGAAATAGTTCCTGTGAGCACACACAGGTAGGGGAGGGTATATTCAATACAACTGTCACTTATAACAAGCATCTGTTGCGCAAGTGGTTAGAAATGACTCTCTCTCCAATGGAAGCATTGATCAGACCCCGGGCCCTGAACTACAGTCCAAGTTTAGATTAAGATTGAAAAACACATGATTAAATACATACTGATCAAGAATTTGCTGACTATTTGCATTTGAATCTGGAACTGATAGAATAATGTGCTTTGAACTGAATACAACATGATTCGATTCAAACTAAGACCTATTCACCTGTTAGTGAATCTTGTGCCTAAATGTATATATATATATTACATTCATTCACACAAACTTTCATATGCATGTATATACATGAGTTTTCTGCAGGTTCACATTTAGGGATTTGAACAGTTCCAGGTAATACAACATGTATCAGCACATCCTGTTTATTAAATCCTTAATATTATCTTTATACCACATATTTTTGTAAAATAAATCTATTAAAATTTCAAGTCCATCTAACTTACAACGTGGATCTACAACAGTTGCAAAATATAGTAAGTATGGAAAATTTCTAAAATATTTATTAAATTTAGTTTTCATGGGTTGAACAATATCTTCAAGTATTGGGTGATTCCTACATTCACTAAAAACTGAACTAATTTCAGTTAGATAATATAGTGCAATATTTATAGTTGGGTAATAAGTGCCTGACAGTGGTTTAGTTGTAATTTCAAATTTGCTTACAAATTTAGAAATACAATGCAAATGATGTCATTCATTAATATCTAAACTACATATTGGTAATTCCATTTCATTAACATGTTTATTGCATTTTTATATTGAATTGCCATGTTTAATATTTTATTACATCTTTATATTGAATTGCTTCAGTTGGTTCTTGTTCGGACATAGAAAATGATACTTGAGGAGGGTGTTCTAAGGGTTGACAAAAACTTTGATATTTTTTACTTGTTAAAAAAGGAGAAAAAGAACTCGCGGCTTGAGAATAAGAAGCGCCGGACGAGTATGGATCTATTTCAAAAAATCTCGAAAAAACTGAAGAAAAAACGAAGAAAAAACCAAATAAAAAAACTTCAAATTATAAATACCTCTTGATCGGCAAACCACTAGAAAGATAGAGTAGAGAGATGTACTAGAGGGAAAAAGCCGAAAAAACAAAGAAAACCTTATTTGAGAGTTGAGAGTTAAGGCGTGCTTGAATCTTGATATTGAGGCTTGCTTACTTGAGACTTCTTAATCACTTGATACTTATTTGAAACTTGATCGAATATGGTAGAATTTTTTTGGAAGAATTTTATTTTTATAAATTTTTGAGAGAGTTGAAAATTGATAAGAGTTTTGAGAGAATGAATTTGTTTGTGTGAAGAATAGAAATGGAGGAGAAAAGGGGTTATTTATAGGGAAAGAAAGATTTTTTTTTTTTTTTTTTGCAAAAAAATTGTGAAACCCTCCCCCCAACGGCCATTTTGATCGTTGGAGGGAAAACTTTGAAAAAAAATTGCAAAAAACCTCCCCTAACGGGTATAAATGGCTAATTTAAAAAAATATACATATACATATATATATATATATATATATATATATATATATATATATATATATATATATATATATATATATGCGGGGTCAGGCACGGTTCGGCTTGCCCGGGCCACGCCATGCCGACGGCCCGGGCATTCCTTGCTCAGGCACAGCCCAAGCCTGGGACTCGGGCCATGCCAAGCATGTGCCCGACATATGCCAAGTCGGGCGTGCCCAACAGGCCGCCAAGCCCATTTGCCACCACTAATCCCCACCTCGCTGCCACTATTATCGTTGTTGCCTCAACACACTGATCAGCATCTCACCAATTAGATCCAACCTAGCCGTACCTAGCTGCCTACACCAACCTTGCCACCATCATTGACCAAATATTGCTTAATAAATATTATGCCATTTTATAAGTAATCTTAATAAAATGAATACTTAAGGAGGGAGGGGTTCTCTCCATTAACTCGAGTCATTTAAACTCTTTTTGCCTAAAATCTACTTAGAAACATAAAAGCCGGGATTGAGATTCCTATACCCTCTGACTTAACACATTACAAAACAGAGCCTTAATGTCTTTATCAATGGGTATATCGAGTTCAAAGAGGGGAACTGATGTGAGCAGAATCAGCACTAACCATTAAAGCCCGTACAAAGCTGAAAACTGACAGCAGAAACAGATATAACCGTGGAGTCTTGTAACTGAAAAGGATGCTGATGTTGAACATATTAATCAATTACACTATAAGTTTATGATTCAATTACATAAACCGACGAACAGTTGAAAGTGGACAGGTATTATTGGTTGCAACATGAAAGGACAAACTTTCATGGAACGTATTTAAAACTAGATCTTGAATTTGAATTGACAATGAAACACCACTGTATCTGCTCAAAATACAATCTTCTGAGAGATAATACACCAGTCCTGATTTTGCTGGTTAGTTCAGTTAGATTTGACTGGTTGTCAGTAAGCAAGATTAGATAAGTTGTTATTTTTTAGATTTTTTTTTTTTCAGAATCTTTTGTAGCATACTTGGATGAATTTTCATCAAGTGTATTACATTACGTAGTTTTATAATTGGTTTTTAGTTTCAATGTAGTGAGGGCAAAACTTGAGTATTTAAAAAAGTGATTTGTTGCTTTCTCATGATCCTCATCATCTTGAGATGTCCTTCCATTTATTATTTTCTCTCTTCAATTATAGCCATCTAATCTCACAACGTTTACCATTCTCTTGCAGCATTTAAATACTTGCTGTGTTGCAATATTTTCAAACCAAGAGGGACAGAACCATCATAAGTTACAGTAGAATTTAACATCCTAAAACTCCACCTGGAGTATTCAAAGCCTCCAAAGAAAAGTGTAAATAGTCCAAAATACAGTAATAATTTTATAACAAAAGCCTACGGCACAGAAATGGTAATCGTAGGGACTGCATGCATGCAGAGCTCCTGCAATTAAAACATAAAATCTAAAGAATTACCAGACATTTCTTCATAGTCATCACAAGGAGAGCAAGCTAACTGTTTATGTTATGGTGAAAACTGTGAAACAGGAGACCCAGGACTTATCCTCCAAAAGTCCCTTGTCAACACGCATGTCCGTGCCAGCAAATGCAGATATAGAGATGGACACAGATCTGACCACAAGCAATATTTCTCTTGCGAAAAAAGAACCTCAAGTAAAAAAAAAAAAAAAAAAAAAAAAAAAATACAATCACATAAGGTTTCTCACAAGAAAAGGAAGGAGAAAATTGATCAGGATCTCTTGCACTCTCTCTACCAAAAAGAAAGAGATCTATTGCAATTCTGATTGTGATCTATTGCGAATTTCCGTAGTTCGTATTAGAAAACAGAAGGAGGGAAGAAAACAGATTGTAGAAGAAATCACCATTCCATAGTAGCCAAAAACACTACAATAGCAGAGAGAATCAAAGAGAAAGAAAGGGCATAAAGAAATAATGGAACCTTCTTCTATTTCTTCAATGTTTTCCTCAGTTTGTCCCTTTACAAAGACTGATCAGGCTGTAAAACAAGAGATCAGAAGAAGAAGGGGATAAAAAAAGCCATGATCATTTATTAGCTTTTTTCCATATCTTCCATCAGCTTTCCTCTTCACTTTTTTTTCTCATCTCTCATCTCTGCAACCTTAAAGCTGCTACTATCAATATTTCCATGTGTCGAGATAAACATACAAAGGCCTTGTTTGGCAACAAGAGTAAGGATGTAGGAGTTAAAAGAGTTTAAGAGGAGGGATCTAGGAAGAGCAAGGTTGTCACATCAAATGGTTGAATTTTAAACTCAACTCCTCTTAGGGAGGTGCAGGAGTCAGAGGTTTGGGACTATAAACCAGGATGCAAACTAAAAAAAACTTTTGAAGAAAGAGAATATAGCCCATGGTTCCCAGCTAATGATTACAACCAACTGCTAATCTTGGTGAGTGTTTGGATGGAGTTACAGGGAGTTAGCTAACTAGAAACGACAACAACAGGCCAAATGATGCTGAAGGGTAATAAAGCTTTAGACGACTTCTTGACCTGCTGGAGCCATTTGATATGATGTGTCAAAAGAGACGAACAACAAAATCTACCTGCTATTGAAGGTTATCTAACCAGCAACAGTGGCCAGAAGGATTTAAGTTTTTAATTGAATTAGAGAATATAAGAAGCATTATTATTATGTTTTTAATGGGTTAGTGAGTGGGCAACAAACTGTTACTTTTACCACTGCTGCTGCTGATAATTATAAATTGATAAGACCATCCAAATAATAATGATGATGATGATGATAATAAGGATTAATATAGGGGTCTGTAACTTAGCATCCATAAACTTTGAAACTCTCAAAAAACCCTGAGCATCCTAACGGAGTGAACTGGACGTCAGTGAGTGGATCACGTAATTTGCATGTGTCCTGAAAAGACTAAATTGCCCTCAACCCAAGTGGAATCGCAGAAAGAAGAATTGAAGCGGGCAACTCTTGGGCACAGAGCGATTGGGGACTCGACGAAACTAAGGCACAGATTTGGTGATTTCTCCCTTCCAGACGAAGAATGGTTGCGGGCGGCTTGTTCTCGGCCCACTTTCCACTTGAATATCGGTCTCCTCTCCTCCTCACAAAGGACTCCTCTTCAAACCCATCACGCTTCAACACACGCTCCGATTCATCGGCATCATGCCCTACTCCCATTGTGTAAGCATCCTGAAACCCCTACTCCCATCGTGTAAACATCCCGAAACCCTAGCTCCCATTTCTTGTTCATAATCACTCGTCGATTCTCTTTTTTCTTAGGGAAAACAGCAGCAGCAGCAATGAAAGCAGAAGGCGTGCGCTAGCCGACCATCGGCGTCGGATTCGCAATTCTCTCTAAAGGCCGGTGTTGGTGCCGCTGTCGCCGAGAGCATCGGGAGGTTGAGGATCGTCGAGATGCCTGCAGGAGGGCAGCAGGTGTGGAGGCCCAAAGCATACACGACATACTCTTAAATTGCTATTTTGCTGCTAAGTGTGATGCTTTCTCGTTTTTTTTTTTCCATCATGCATAAATTTGATGTTCATTTCCCATTATGTTTGGATTATATAACACTCACTGGCTGTTGATCAGAGTTGTCAATAAATTATCGATGAGAATAATTACAATTATGCATCACTTGACTAATTAGAACATTTGCAATTCAAGATTATCCTCTGATTTTTTTTTACTTTAACAATAATAATTTTACTATTTCAGTAATGATCTGGAAATATCCCAAGCTCAACACCTAGTTTTTTGTTGGATATCAAATGTGGTAGCAAATGAAATCAATCTTTAATGTTTGCTTTAATTTTTTTTTTTTTAAGGCAAAGAACTACAAATCATTGAGTTAAGACTCTTGAGGTTTTGACGCACTTGCACGAAAAGTGTTGGGTGATTGTGTATAGATTAAGTTTTTTACATGTTGATCTTAATGTTTTATTTTTCTAACACTACAATTTTCATGCAAGTTGACAGATTAACAAATTTGGACCCTACTTGCTGCTGCTTGCTACTGCTGCCTGCTTGTTGCTGCACAGGAATGAAAACAATTTTAAACAAAAGCTGATTGGAGAAAAAAAAAATTCCTTTTAATAGCTTCCTCATAACATTCTCCTTAGTTCTGAAATCATGTACACTTGTTTGTTATGAAGCATTATTGAACCATTGAAACTATGTATTATCTAATGTCTCATGTTTTTTTGTATTGCTAAAGTTTGTGGACAGAGAAAGTACTTAATGTAATTGTTTAAACAAAGGTTGAACTATCAATTTCATATCAATGCTGCATAGCCTGCATTATATTAAGTACTAAAATTTAATGTTATGGACATTGGTGTGGATATATAGTGCATGTGCACATGCACATTCTGCTAATCCCTATACATGCCTATGTTGTAAACTACAACCCTCGTTTTGTTGCCAGGGCATGGAAATTATTCTGCTGCATAGAAATGCCTCTATTATCTGCTGCTTGCTTGCTGTTGCAGCTGTTGCACACCAAACATAGCAGCTGCTGCTACTTGCTGCTTCAGCTACTGCTAAGAGAGAGAGGGAGGACGGGATGAAGAGAGGGAATGAGGGCGTGAGTGATTGTGTGTGAGAGAGAGAGAGAGAGAGAGAGAGGGAGGGAGGGAGGGAGGGAGAGAGAGAGAGAGAGAGAAAGCGACGGGAAGGAGAGAGGGAGTGAGGAAGTGAAGAGTACTCATTCAGTGAAGGAAAAAGAGAGCTGATTTAAGCAGAATAATGAGGGTAAAATAGGAATTAGAGAAAAGAGGTGCAGTTTGATCTAAAAGGGGGTGATAATAATTAACTGCTCACTAACAGAGGTAACGGTCCAGGAGTTTTTTTGAGAGTTTCAAACTTTAGGACAAGGCAGGGGGTCTGACGGTGCCATAATAATAATAATAATATAGCCATGTCCCTATTTCTTAGTTTTTGGGGTTTGTGGTATAGTACACCCCATGTCCACATCCTGCCCTATGTCTACATAACATAGGGCGCAACACCCTCACTAGTATTATTTACATTATAGCTAACTGAAACAAGAAAGAAGAGAAATATTGCACCCAAAAAAAAAACAGAGAAAAGCAGGAAAAGAAAAAAAAAAAAAAAAGAATTATAAAGCACTGCCCTCTTGGTACGTCATGAAATGGTGTGTCAAGTTGGTTCCTGGCTAAAATGAAATTTATACCATATCTGTACACGAAATACAGCTTTTATATGTGGATAAGAACTAGAAGACATATCAAGAGATTAAAACATTTACCTGATTAGCCAAGCCATGAAGTGGACCAGCTAAACCATTCAAAGCAGCTGCAAATGAAAGATATGGGTCCGATAGGGCACTAGCAACCTGGATACCAGCATCATTTGTCATTAAGTGGAAGAACAGTAACTGACTAAGTGTTCAGATGTAGTTTCGAACAAAAGGTTCTAAAATGCAACCACCTGAGAGGCTACTTTTTTCCCAGGTGCTAGGAACTAAGGTGCTGCCTAGGCAGATGGGAATTTTTAATGTTGAAAAACATATCATAGCGGAGTATAAAAAATGAAAGAAATTTTTTTAAAAAAACTTTGGTAAGATAATCTACACTTAAGTATGTATGGCTGTTTAGCATGTAAGCTGCTGAGTACACCAATTAGGGCTGCTTAGCATAGTTAGGCTGCCTAGACTACCTGATGAGGTGTAGAGGTTGCCATTCGTCCAGGGAGGTACAGCAACCATCTAGGCTGTTCTTACATAGTTGTTAGTTGGATTCACCTTTTCATATTGAATTTTCACGAAGAACAGTTGCTTATATTTTAAAGAAAGTTTTAATAAATATCTAATACTTACAGAGCTTAAAAATAAATAAAACATACAGAAAGAAAGATTGACAAAGCATAGTGCTATCTAATTTTACCAGATGAGCAGTATGTGCACTAACATTCCCCCCTTCATGATCACTGCAAAATAAGAGAATCACACTGTCAGTGATATATACGGATTAATAGATGGAAAACAATAGAGGGTAAAATCTTGAGTGAGGTAATGACGTGTGGATGGTGACATAGAGCCTCATCAACTCTAGCATCTTGGGATCATCAAATCCAAGCATATGAGAAAAATTTGCACCATAATCTAGAGAATTGTCAGCAGGTACAGTTTCCCCATTCTTATAAATCCTGCAAAGGCCATTAAACTATGAACTATTAAACAGGGAAAAAAATATTAAAGAGCATTACTAAAAATTGATCGAAGTTGACTAAATTTCCTATTTCAGAAATATTACAAATACTTTCAAAGATATCTAGGGGCTATGCTAACACATAACAGTTTACAAATTCACGAAATGACAGTCATTAGAAGTCTAGCAAGTCGCTGGACTTCCATTATAGATGCATTCCTCGAATTGAAACAGCAAGGTTGTATTGTTAAGATTGGTTGCAGAGCTTGAACTGAAGAAGTAGATAAATAATTTAATAATACAGAAAGTGCATGATGTCAACTGAGAAAAACAGTAAGAATCAAATACCAACAAGGTTGTATTGTTAAGATTGGTTGCAGAGCTTGAACTGAAGAAGTAGATAAATAATTTAATAATACAGAAAGTGCATGATGTCAACTAAGAAAAACAGTAAGAACAACGGAAAAGGTGAAAAAGTAGACACAAATGTAAAATAAACGCAGAGACATGCAAGCTGCCTGTTGAAAATAACAATAAGAAGAATCAAATAACGAAAGGAGGAAGCAAAGTTGAACCACATCTTAATATCAGATTTCTTCTTTTGAGACAAAGTTTCTATTGACAGTCATACATGTAAATAGTAAATGCAAGTCAACAAAAACTCTAAATATTTGATTTAAAATGCTGGATCACATAATTTTGACACCTAAGCTACTTTCAATTATCTTAAGTAGATAACATAGGCACAGAACGCAGTGTGCATAATTACTCACCTCCTATATATATAATTTTGGCATCTAAGCTATTTTCAAGAATCATAAGTAGATAACATATGCACGGAACACAATGTGCATAATTACTTACCTCCTATATATATAAGATGCCACCACTGGAAGTCGAGCAATCAAATTCAGAGAGTCCTCATATGTAGGCTCCCAATACCTATGAAACATAAATTAAAAGCAATCTGTCATCATATATTTCAAATCAGCTACCAGAATTGATTGACAAACAAAAGAACTTACTTTGCTTTTGAGATGCCACTATCATATGCCTTTTGGAATTCACTTTGAACCTAAATATAGATAACAAGAAAAAACACCCTTGAACATGAAACATATAAGAGAGAAATAAAATAAATGAGGAAAGATAACTCCTGGGACTGTCAACTTCTTGAGTAGAAGCCTTCTGACCAGTTACAATCAAAATATAATTTTATTTTTCATTTCATTGAAAAAGTAAATACTGAGATCTACTTCACTTTCACTACGCTTAAACGTGTTAAGACTTGTGATCGTTCCGTAGGAATGTGATCAATCTTGTCAGTTGAATGAAAGGGAGAAAAAAAAAAAAACAATTGGCTAGGCTCATATTTGGCCTCTAATAGTGTGATAGCCACTATACAAATCATCTTCTACTATATTTAATACAAAATCTGGGGGTTTTGCAATTGGATTGAGATTGAAGTTGTCTCCCACACATTCATCCCTCATAAATATCCACAAAGTTATACATATTTACAAGTGTACATCTCATTTAAGACTGACTAATTAATACCTTACTTCCCTACAAAACCAATCGTTAGCTGCATGGAATCCAGATTTAATATCGCATGCATCGCATTGGCAAAACAGTGGCATATATAAAGGAAACTCTGTTATGCGTATATTTGCTTTTGCATTGTATAATAAATATTTTTTAATTTTCTCCAGTCACAATAAAAACAAGGACTCTTGCTCCTACATCTCTCTACTCATCCCATTTTGACCCATGGTGAACATGCGGTGGTTCCCAGTGAAACACATACTTGGTCATATGAATTGTGCACAGATGTTCGTGTTCATGGTCATAAACAAGCACCTGGAACATACTGAACAGAGTATTTGAAAATATATTGATAATGTACCACGCCGACCAACTTCATTATAATTGAAGATAGAACTCATTACCTGAAGCGCCATGACTCCAGTAGCGAATTGTGTCATTGGGTGTGAATCTAAAGGAAGAGCGTTGATTGCTTTAAAAACATGGTCTACAGTCAAATTCCAACAATGAAGAATCTCATTAGTTTTAGAAGGGCTACAAGTTAGTCATTTAAGAGAGAATTCACGATAAATTCAGCATTAAACAGAAAAGGTAAGGTTGATAATTATATGGAATATCCAATTAGAAGGACTAAACAAATCCAATCTCTAAGCTTTCAGAAATTCCAGAGAAAGCATAGTGTCTGTGTTTTTACTGTGATCCTACGTTCCCTTCTCCACTTTGAAGAATTGGAATTCACTCATTTTAAGACTATGATCGGTAGACATAAGTGTCATACTCCGACACGAACATAGGGAGTCAAACACGGAAATGGTCTAATATGCAAGCATGAGGACAAGGCTATATATGTATATTTCATATTCATAATATGTATGTCTAACTCCTGTATGTGTGCCAGTCATGTATGAGAGAACCAAACTTCACGGTTAACTTTTCTTAGAAGGGGTGAAATGTAACCTACTCCATCTTATTCATAATATTAAGGTAAGCATCAGTTTACACATTTGTAAATGTCAGATCCAAATGGACACGTGATGTGTCTGCTAGTGCCACACCAATTTTCTGCTGCAGAAAGAGTCCTACATATCATTGGTTCAAGAGTCAATTTCAATACTGATAGGTTCTGATAAAAAATGACCAGTTGGATTACTTCCATTTTCACATCAGGCGTCATTAGTTAAAGAACCCAAAATGTAGCCCTTCTGAGTTTTGTCCTAGGAGCAATTGCAGATAAACCTCAGATCATTGAGCACCAGACAGCTTCAAAACGTTTAGATATAAAAGAAGTTCTTCGAAGTGCTCAGCTTGTATAATTTTCAGTTCATAAACATTTGGCAATGCAAAACCAAATACCATATCTGAAGTAACTTTCTCAGGCATCAAATGTTACTAAGGTGCGCGCTTTTGGTGCCTGAGGTGAGGCATCTAAGGTGCTCGTTTGAGTTATATTTTTGGGGGCTTTAGTTCAATGCTCTCCATTTATGAATAGTTTCTCCCTTTAGATATATTTACAACAAAGAAGGCAAAAAGAAGATAAAAATGGACCTTGGGGTTTTGGGAATGCATGCAGCCCTGTGAAACCATCTTTCTGTTTGTTCCTTTTCCTTCCAGTTTTATCCTGTGTAGCCACATGATATTCGATTGTATTTGATTTTATATGAAAAATGTTTCATTTTTTTTTCTTTAAATGATTTGCTTGCTAAAGCACACAATAATGATGGTAATGATACTATAAATGACTTAATTCATTGAAGTATACTTATACCTGGCTTCTACTCACTTATGCAGTAGTTTAGTATTGAATACGTTAGTAATTACTACAAAATAATAATTAAATAGTTACTATGTCCTACTGCTTGTTTGCATTTCTACTCTATTAGGGTTATAAAGTTAGTCCTAAATAACTTAAAATTTGACATGGAAACAAAAAACGAATGTGTAGAATATAATTAAACATGCATAACCAATAGCTGACTATAACTTGCCAAAAGACTTCATTTCCACATTAAGTGCAGATGTTCATGCCGAAATATGTGATCATGCTTACAATTAATGATTCTACTAAAGGATAAAAGAACTGAGCACATGACCCATGAATCATAAAGCTGATCAAATAGTAACCTGGAACAGTTGAACGACTTTGCAATTCCTTGGACAATGCATTGACTTGCTCCTTGCTTGGTACCTAAGATAGGGTCAGAAAGTAATTAATACGAAACAAATTTATTACCTAAACATCTTCTGCCATCCCAAAGAATTATACAAATTTGTTAGTCAAATGAAAAAGTTAGAGAGAGAGAGAGAAAAAAAAAACTCATATACAGCACAAGTTAAAATATACCTATATTGGCTAACAACCAAATAATAGAATGAATGAGAAGGGATCTCGCTCTAAAATAAATAAGATGCCAAATTAAACTGCACCAATAGAATAGTCATTTCATGCATTCACACTCTACATCGTACCATATTGTTAGCATAGTTACTTTAACAAATTTCTAAACAAATTGAAAGGATTAAATATAATATAAACGAATCCATGATCTTTTTATCCAAATCAAACTAGCTTTAAGTTTAAATACAACTTGTCTTATCACTAGCATCAGTTTGTGAAGGAAACACATAGGTTAAAGTTAAACCAGTTACCAATGCAGGACACGATACGAGGCATGGACACGGGAGACACCTCTACAAAAATCACAGGAAACGTGATATTATGACACTTAGAAGAAACTTTTGAGAAACTATGTTGCAACCCATCAGGAACCATGATGCTGAAGAGACACTATATATGAGACATATCTGAGATATTGAACATGAAACTCAAAGCAAACTTAAAGCATAATGACAGGACTTCCTAAGGTCCCATAAAAAGACATTTCAGCTCTGCTTTGGTCCCACAAGAATGAAGTTTTCAGATTTCAAAAGAACATCTATTGGGTTCTTTCCATATTTATCCTTAATAAATGAAAAAATTACAGGTGGTATAATCATCACTTTCTTATCATTTACGTTCATGGTTGGGGCATAATGAGAAAAATACTAATTGTATACACAGAGTCATTGCACTTTTTAAATATTGTGTAGCAACCTTAAACGTTAGTTATTTGCGACCAGAGGGAATAATATTTTCAGAAACTTTTATAGCACTAAAGACACTATATGAGATGTTAGTAGAAACTTTTGAGAAATTTATATAAAACTAAATGAAGACATCAAATTGACAATATTTGAAACAGGTCACTTTCTTATCATTGCTTCTCTATATAAACATCGTCCAAATTATTAAGATTAAGATTTAAGACATTGTTCTCAGCTGTTTAAACTCTTTTACATCATATATTAGCTAGTTGCCATTAGAACCACAACATCTTCCGTCTAAGAGAGAATTTAACTATTCATTACATGAATAATATGTTTAATAAATAATCTTATAGTTATAACTATATAACTATAAAGTAATATCATTATATCATTATATATGTGCATAAGACTTATTTTATGAGTGTGACAATATAATTATTAGTTTATTATAAGCATCATAATATTTATAAGCATGTTGAAAATAACCTATTATGAAACAAGTTATATTGCGTTATGATACCTAACACAAATCCTACGCCATCTAACAATCGAAAATAACAGTGCACCAATTCAATATCGAAAATAACGCGTTATGAAACCCGTTACATTGCGTTACATAACCTAACGGAACTCCAGCGCTACGTAACAACTGAAAATAACTCAGTGCACCATAACAGTACGTTTTTTTATATTATTTTACGTTATATTGCGTAACATTACGTTAAATTATGTTATGTTACGTTATTTACTATTATTTTTTTAGTAATATCTATATTTTTGTTGCTTATTATTTTGATTATTAGCGAATTACTAAAATTTTGTTACTTGATTTGGCTTGTTTGATTGCTTATGGAATTACTAACTTGCTAATTAGCAATTATTTCCTTATTCGCTTATTGTAGTTCCTATACGGTTGCTGAAATATTATATTTATTGATTCTATTAAATTTTTAACTGAATTGAAATCAATAATTACAAATAAGATAAATTGAACATTTGAAAATATAAATTACAATAATGATAAAGAATTGTAATCTTGTTTTTTTTTATTTAGGTGATGACTGAAATTACAATTGCCAACTTAATATAATTTAAGAAGATAAATGTGAAAATTATTGTAAAATTTAATAAAAATTTAGAATAGATTATGTATTACAAAATGGTTATATATTCTTTTTAGAATTTTTTAGTTTATTTTTCAATTTATAAAGATTATTTTATATAGTTTTATATTTATTTTTATTAAATAAATAGTAAATTGTATAACCTACGTTATGCGTTACGCTATATGCAACATAACCTAACAAAGGCAAAACGTTACGTTACCGTTATCGCTATTTTAAACATTGTGCACCATAATGGTGTGTTGTTAACACTATTTTATATTATATTACGTTATGTCATGTTACGTTATTTACTGTTATTTTTTTAGTAATTTTCATATTGTTCTTGATAATTTCCTCTTATTGTTAATTGAATATTATAATTTCTTAACTTGATTGCTTTTTACTTGCTCGTTTGATTTGTGATTGCTTGTTCATTTGCTTGTTAAAATTCATGTTTACTTCATGTTGATTATGTTGAACTCTCAACAAAACTAAAATGAGTGATTGTAAATAAAATTAATTGTGCATTACAAAATAAAAATTGCAGCATTTATGATGACTGAAACTAAAATAAATAAATTTGAAATTTCGTTTTCTTGTTTAGTGATAACTGAAATTGCTGCTACGAAATTAATATAACTTATAAAGATGAATATGAAAATTGTTGTGAACTTGTTAGAAACTTAAAATAGATTCAATGTGTTATAGAATTTTTCACATTCTTTTCTTTAGAATTTTTAATTTTATATTACTATCCATAAAAATTATTATATATTGTTTTTTATTATTTTTATCAAATAAATAGAAATTTGTGCAACTTACATTATGAGTTATGCTATATGCGATGTAACCTAACATAGGCAAAATGTTAATTTACGGCTATCACTAATTTAAAAATTATTTATGAGAATATATTGATAAATTTCTTAAATCTCCTATACTCCCTTTCTATTTTTCGAATACGGTTTCCAACGACTGTTCTTGTAAGAGGATACTATTTCTATAAAATGTCTTCAAATGTAAGATACCATTTCCAAAAAATAATCTAATGCTAATGGAAATTTCATAAGTATTGAACATGTGATAAAAGTTTCATAAACAATAAAAAATTTATATAATTACCATTTCATGAAAGTTTTCGACACTAAAAACTTCTAAGGTATATAATTCCCCTGAATTGTTTGATAAATATCTTTAAAGTCTCAATATAAGTATCCAAAAAGTGCCAGTATAGTCACCTATTTTCATGATATGGTATGATGTTGGTGTTAGAAACTGGATTCAGGACATGTGTATCTCATTTATTTATAAAGTGTCCTGCAACTGTGGGTTAAGCATAGAAGAAGTTAACTTTATACTCCGGATCAAAGTTTGAGAGCTTGGTTTCATTTCGGTTTCAGACCCTACAGATTCTATGTTTTGGTTGGTTCTGCAAGTTTCAGTTTTGGACATATATTATATATAAATATTTAAATTGTTAACATTGACACTTGCTTAATTGTAAAGCCTATTATTAGCTACTTTAGGCCTACTATTAGCCACTTTAGGCCCATAGGACAAGAGTTTAGTTACATTGCGCCTACTAAACATGCAACCCACTATTGTAAAATTATAATTAATATGATACCCTGAATTAGGTTGGAACCTTCGGTTTATACCCGAAACTCATTTAACTTAAATACTGAAACTTCACAAGTAGAAAAGGCATTGGGTTTAGCATGAAACCCTTTAAAATTAGCTGAAGTGAAACATGTTAAGTTAATTGGATTTTTAGGTTTTTAAACCTGAAAATCATTTTAAAATATTTAATCTTCATATTGGGCCCCTCAGAGAAAAGTCTAGAGCACAAACAAGTGTGACGGCTACATAGCAAAACAGATCTTGCAATAACAGCAGCGACCTATGATGCAAGGATTCGGGCAGGGGATACGAATAGGATACGAATGCGGACACTATACAAAACACTAAAAAGTAGGATATGGGACACAGAAACCCATATTATACACACACACACACAAATAAAATATAAAATATCAACTAACGAACTATTATCATAATATATTTATTTATAATAAATACAAACATGTTCATTAACTCTGTTGCATTATTAGGTTTCTTAATCAAGTAAAAAAGGAATATTTCAAATAGTAGAATTTCTTAATTCAAAAAATAAAATTAGTCTTTAAGTTTCTTCTACTATTAAATTTTCTAGAACGATACAGAAAGAGCTCAATGTGATTTATTACAACAAGTAGAAGTTTGAACACTATATTTGCATCAATAAATAAGTATCTAATTACTAAAGGACAAAACTGAATCCAAATAACAAACGTCTTAGTAAGACTCGTTCACATTCATTATCTAGATTCTCTATTTTGCTCAAACAAGTATATGAAAACAAGGGCATGCTTATATCCTAAAATCAATTGAAGTAAATTATACTAAAAAGATTTCATATGAATAAATATAAATTATATAATAATATGAAGTAAATTGACTGTCTCTTCACGAATTTCATATTGATCGCGAGATGGACATAATGTTTCACACTGACCGTAGCAGGACGCCAAATCCATATGCAACACGTATAGGGCACGTATCATGCAAGAATCACATCCAATACATGTCAGACACGGACACAGGGCCAAATTTGGTATGTTCCTGCTTCATAGGCAGCCATTATTGGAGTAATTGAATACTCTTCCACATCTTCTACCCCTCAATTTTTGGTTTTCTTGGTTTCAACCTTGCTTTTTTTCTCAAACACAAATTCTATTTTTCTCTGACAAAACCAACCACAAATTTACTCAAATTTGTTCGAGAAAAGGACCAGATACTGAAACAAGACGGTTTCCAATTAAATATCAAACCTTGTACCAGACAAATGGGACAGCTATAATAAAAATAATATAGCCTTTATCAAACACATAAATGTTTCGTGAATCCCCTTCCTCTTTTCAGCTGAACTTTGGACTACCTATCACTTAAATTAAGACCATCTACAGATAGTTCTATTCTTATGCCTCAAGCATTCAAGTATTATGGAAGCCAGGTTAGATATGTGGCATATAAAACTGGATACTGCAGTTTCTCACAATTGTTATTTGTTAAGACCAATGATGCCATCATTTTGAGTTTCGAATAGAGGACAACTATAGAACTACAAAAGAGTCGAAGAAGAGAATTTGACATGACAAATTAGAAGTCAGGCAATTACCATTATTAGCATTAAAAAACACAATTATTTACAGTAATCCTTTTCTTAAGAAACTAAAGTAGGAGTAATCTAGTTTCACTTTGTCATGCCGCATGTCCTGCACTCCTAAATTGTCAGTATCTATAATGCATGTTGAATGCTAAACGCAATCTCTAATTCAGAAACAAAATAATGGTAATGATTTGGGAGAAAATATCACTATAAACTTCAGCAAAATTTCGAATAGCAGTAGCTAAACAATGGCAATCAGTGTAGAAAATAACGCGTTACGAAACGCGTTATAACGCGTTTCGTAACGGAGCGCGGACCCGGCGCTCCGTAACGGCAGGAAAAAACGCAGTGCTGCGTAACGGTACGTTTTTTAAAAATAACGTACGTTATATAACGTAACGTTATAACTCAAAATAACGTACGTTATTTCCTAGGGCAGTTTGGGTATAAATACTCCTAAACCGATCGCGATTTAGCCCTAAAATCGTTCCCCTTTTTTTTTCGCGAATTCGCGATTCTCCTCTTCCCTCAGCCGAAAACCGATCGCTCCTCCGTTCCCGTCCCTCTTCATCGCCGATCATCTCCAATCTCACCCAATTCCGACCCTCGCCGATCACCGGCCAACTCCATCCTCGCCGATTCTCTCATTCCTCGCCGGTCACCGATTCCGATCAGCTTCATCCTCGCCGATCGCTCGATTCCCTCCTCTCCATCGCCGGATCTGATACTCTCCATCTCCTTTGCCGACTCCGTTGCCAAAACTCTCCATCGCCGACCATCTCCGTCGCGAACTCCGGCGAGTAACTCCGGCGAGCTTCAACAGGTAAAAATTTAAACTTTTTTTTTTTATTGTAATGCTTACTTGCTGTTGTTAGGAATCCAAATTCCAAAGTTTAAATTTTTTTATTAATACATTAATAAAAAATTAAATTTCTGTTTAACCTAAATTTTAAACCCAAATTTTTGTTAGTAATTCCGGCCAACTTCGTTTGCTGTTGTTAGATTTTGGGATTTAATTAAGTTTATGTTATTTTGGGTTGATGTTCATTTAAGTTGCTGTTTCAAAGGGCAATTTGTGTTTGTGTTAATTTTCGGTTAGATTTTGGGATTTAATCTAAGTTGTTGTTTCAATTAAATATCAATTGATAAGTTGCTGTTAATTTTCGGCTAGACTTCTCTGTGTTAAAACTTAAAGCATAAATATCAATTGATAAGTTTCTGTGTTACAGGCTAGAATTAAGTTGCTGTGTTACAGGCTTAGAGCATAAATATCATTCTCTGTGTTATGGCATAAATATCATTTAATTTAAGTTGCTGTTACAGCATAAATATCATTTGATACAGTAAGTCAGTAATGAAATAAAAGTGGCTAGATTTCTATGTGTTACAGCATAAATATCATTTGATTAAAAAGTTAAATAGGATAAGATCGTGGAAGTGGCTAGATCGTTGAAATTGAAATAGAGTCATACAAATAATTAGATATATCTTTTTTTGTTATTGTTGAAATTGAATTTTTTTTTTATTATTCTTGATTTATAAGAAATCGAAGAATCATATCTAAGCATATGGATCCGGCAAGAGAATGGGGGATTCATAAAGATGGTGAACCAAGCAATTATTTTTATTGCAAATTTTGCAATCACCATATCACTGCTGGAATTACAAGATTGAAGCATCATTTGGCTGGTACCAGAAATGGTGTTAAAGTTTGTGAGCGAGTTCCAGCAAATGTGAAGAAAACATATCAAGAGACGCTACAGGTTACAGAGTTAGAGAAAAAGAAGAAGTTAGCATTGACCCGTGAAATTGGAAGAATGGGTGAACCACAGGCTGAGGTGATTAGCCAAGAACTTGAAAGTGTCGTAGGAAGCAACTCCCAGCCTCGGACTTTAGGTGCAATAGACAAATTTATTAATGTGGAAGCCCGTCAATCAAAACTTGAAACTTCTCTAAAGAAGGAGGCAAGAGAGGATTGTGTAAGGAAGATTGGTAGATGCATATTTGCTAATGGATTATCATTTAATATATTGAATAGTCCATATTGGAAAGAAATGATAGAAGCAGTTAGTAACTTCGGATTCGGTTTGAAACAACCATCCCCTTATGAGATAAGGACGCGAGTCCTTAAAACCGAAGTTGAGGATATTGATAAAATCAAAGAGAAACACGTATTGGCTTGGGAGAAATATGGATGTACAGTTATGTCAGATGGATGGTCTGATAGAAAGAGCAGAAGCTTAATTAATTTTCTTGTAAATTCACCCGAGGGCACTTTCTTTTATAAGTCCATTGACGCATCAGATCAGTTCAAGACTGGAACTTATTTGTGGGAGTGTATTGACAAGGTGGTTGAGGATATTGGAGAAAAGAATGTTGTTCAAGTGATTACCGACAACCATGCCTCTTACGTGAATGCTGGTACAAAGCTTATGGAATCAAGAAAATATTTATATTGGACTCCTTGTGCAGCTCATTGTATTGATCTGATGCTTGAAGACATAGGCAAGATGAAAATTCACAAGGAGACACTTGATACGGCAAAAGGTATAATACAATTTATTTACAATCATTGTTGGGTTCTCAGTTTGATGCGGACATATACAAAGGGGAAAGAACTTCTAAGGCCTGTCATCACTCGATTTGCTACCTCATTCTTGACTTTGCAAAGGTTGTATAAATTAAGGCAACCGATAAGAAAAATGTTTGCATCTGATGAATCTACTAAGAGTGTTTGGGCCAAAAAACCGAATGCAATTAAGGCTAAGAAAGCAGTGTTGTCTAGCCGAAGCTTCTGGGGTCGTGTTCTATTTTACTTCAGCACCACTCTTCCACTTGTCTATGTATTACGAGAGGTGGATTCAGATATTAGGCCTTCTATGCCTTTTCTTTATGAAATGCTTGATAGCTGCAAAGAGAAAATTGCTAATGTTTGTGATGGCAATAAGAGGAAGTACATGCCTTATTGGAATATGATAGATAAGAGATGGACAGATATGTTACATAGGCCTCTCCATGCGGCAGCATATTTTCTTAATCCAAGATATTTCTATGGTGATTCCTTTTCCAATGTTCCAGAGGTCAGGAGAGGGCTTCGTGAATGCATGCAACGTATGATACCTGATCTTAATGAGTATGCACAAGCTGATGTCGAATTGGATCACTATAAACAGAAACTTGGAGAGTTTGGATCCCCACTAGCTCAAATGACTATGAATGCCCGTAGTCCAGGTATAATTTTATTTATTTCTATGATTCTATATTTAGCAATATCATTCATTTTTAAATTTTTTAACTCCAAAATTATTTTAGCTGCTTGGTGGGAAAGATTTGGAGAAGATGTTCCTACACTCCAAAAGTTTACAATTCGGATTCTCTCTCTTACTACTAGTGCTTCTGGATATGAATGCAATTGGAGCACTTTTGAGCAAGTATGAAAATTTAAAACTAAAATATTTTTGGTTGATATTTTTTTCATTGACATTTTTTTAATTTACTTATACAAATTTACATTTCACAAATTTGTTGAAGGTTCATTCAAAGAAAAGATGTCGCTTGGAGCAAGAACGTCTACACTCTCTTGTTTATGTCATGTATAATATTAAACTTAGAGAGAGGAATATCTGGAGAAAACGAATGAATTTGGATCCGATTCTTATAGATGAAGTGACTCCTGATGATGAATGGATTGTAGAGAGTGAAGAACCGTGTCTTGCCGATGATCTTGGATTGTTCGATAACCGAAATGAGAATATTGTTGATACAGGAACAAGAGATTTTCTAGATGTCACCGCGATTAATAACAATCAGAATGTTATGGCCTCTACAGATAAGGGTGATAAGCAAGATGAGAATGAAAGTACAAGAAAAAAACGGAGGGTCAATACTTCATGTAAGTAATTAAAATTTGGGTCTTCAATTCTTGATTAAGTGTCTAGCCTATGGCTTTAAGTATCATATAACCTTGTTAATTTGTGAATTTATTTTGTAGCATCTTCCTCGGACAAAGGAAAATCAATTGATGATGTGGTGGATGAGACGGGGGATGATATCGATCCTGAAGATGCTAATTATATTTTGGACGAGGATGATCTAGTTGTAGTAGAGTAGATGATGGGATGAGAACTTCATTTGTATATATTGGAGGAGAATGTTTTGTATAACTTAAATACTTAATTTGTAATTTTGTATATTATGAAGTTGTTGATATGTTAACTATTAAGACTTAAGAGCTTTAAGACTTTTATGTATATTGTGATGTGAACTATGAATTTTAAACATAGTTTAAAAAATTGTTGTCATACTTGCTACAATTTTTAAAATTTTTCTATGTCTTTAAATTGATTTTACAGTATTTTATATGATTTTTTAGATTTATTCACTTATTTATAATCATTATTAAATATAGTTCTATATTTATTTTAATTAAATAAATTGAAAATTGCGTAACCTACGTTATGCGTTACGTTATTTGCTACTTAACCTAACAAAAAAAAAACGTTACGTTAACGTTATCGTTATTTTAAACATTGATGGCAATAACTTGGGGTAGAAAAAATTTGTAATGCAGTAAAGACTAGTTATAGGCAAGACAACTCATTACCTTTCCAGTCAAAAGAAGCCACAAAAGACCCTCAGGCAATGGCTCCTCCCCATTGCTAGCAGCAGGTAATACTTTCTGACATTCAGGAATAGATAGTCCTCTAAAACGAATACCCTGAAAGGTACCATCCAAATGCCAAAGCTCACTTTCACTGGTGCATTTTATAAGAATAATTCCTTACGGGAATATTTATCCAAGTGCATGAATCTTCAATATGTCGAAATCTAGGCTCAACAAACTCACCTCATCAGGATCAAGTAATGATGTCTCCCACAGCAATCCAGTCATTCCTCTCATTCCACCTATAACCTATCAAAAATGCAATGTAGGGATAAATTACGATATCTGCACAGTGTTTGCTATATGCCAGTAACAAATCCAATGCCTCACAGGCACGCATGAAGACAAGGATTGGGCAAACGTAAATATTGTTGAGATAATTACCATATCAACGGAGATGTTACCAAGCTGTGTTTTTCCATGTTCTGATTTCAGTTTCTTCAAGCGCTCCTGTAAAAGAACAACAAAGTCAGTAAGGTTAAATAACCATAAAAATAAGAGGAGCAAGAGACTCTCGGACCCTACTTTGCATGTGCCTAAATCCTCCCAACTCCAGCCAAACAACAAGAGAAGGAGTGTGGTGTTGGGGATTTAGGCTAAGAGAAGAACTGGCATTTCAAAAAAAATATTATGCAATCACCCCCAAGTTTTTGGTCCCAAGGCCTAAACAATACACCTCTCAACGAGGAAGTGGGGATTTAACTCATCTCTCTAACGTGACTAGTTTACGCCTCTCTAATGCTTCTATTAAAACTCTACAACTACTACTACATCCTAACTCCAATTACCAAACAGTGCGTCAACATCATGATACTACTCAATGTAATAATACTACTTATAGAGAACTGGACAACCCGTTCACAAGAAGTCTCACACAATTATCGAGCGTTAGCACACACATGTAGTGAACATTGTACAAATGCAAATTAGCAATGAATGTGAAACAAACACAGAGGTTTGAGTAAAAAGCAAGAGACGAATGGCATAGAACAGGTCAAATTCACAAACTAGCTAATGATATAAGAACAAACCTGTTGCTCTGGAATCAGATCCTGCAATTGTGCCTGAAGATCCTGCACAACAATTAAAAAAAAATATCTAAGATATAAGCTTATTAGCTTAGCACATAACCCTTCTCGATAAGTAGCAATAATGCTCAATAAGTATATGTATGTATGTATGTATGTATGTATATATATATATATATATATATGGGAAAAGTAATGTTTCGCAAGAAAAAGAAAAGAAAAAAGAAGTGAAAGTAAAAAGAAGTGAAACAGACCAAAGAATGTAATAACATAAGGGGAAATTTCAATAAAGATCATTCATTTATAACCAGTTTTGAGATAATTCTGCTAAGAAGCACGGACATACTGCCTAGGATGTCATGAACGTCTGACACATGTCCGATGCAGACACGCTATAAACATGGAAAAAACTATGTTGGCGCCACATGGCGTGTCCTAAAAACAAGGAAAAATTTTTGTCTTTTTGTGCATATTTTTCTTATATGTTGTGTCAGGGAAAAAAAGATTTAAATAATATGAGAAAATCAAAAATATATATTGTTAAATTGATAAAATAACAATAGATTTTTATGAAGTTATACTTTAATATTTTCTTGAGTCTTGTTTTGTTTCTATGTCAGAAGAAATGATTTTTTGCTTTCAAACTCTATATTAGTCCACTGTCATCACCACCCTTTTTTTATTTCTTTGACTATAGAGAACGAGGAAGGTAGATAGATGCATGGTTACTTGTGAGACATATCCTTTGTAAAGAAATGAAAAGAGAGACCCATTCATTGAAGTGGTTTTCTTATATTTGAGTAATAAAATTATTATGTTAATGACAGAAAAATATATACTTAATATTATAATTTTTTTCCCATGTCCTTACTGTGATCACAAATGTCACATCTAGTATCAATGTCCATGTCACATCTAGTATCAATGTCCTAATTCGTATCTGAATCTGTATCTGTGCTCCCTAGTAACCTGGATAGCTTATTACATTGAACAACCAACCACCTATATTATTTTAAAACACTTCATCCGAGACATGTTCTTAGACTTGCTTATGCACACCCCAATAAAGAGATAAGAAACTGGAGTTTTTGCAACTGAATTTTGGTATTTTAAAACGTTATTCTTATTATCAGTCTCATTACCAGAAGAACAATTTTTAGAAAAAAAAAATAGATAAATTTTTAATAGTTTAGAGGGCTACTTGTGGAGTTTAATCATCAATGAGGTAATCACAAAGAGCAAACATATATAAAGGAAAATTATGATTGTTATGCAGGATTTGTAAGAATACGAGCCTGCTTGTTTGGCATGAAATGAAATAGAATAGGAAATAATAAGTAAACTACTTCTGTTGTTTTGTGTGTGTTTGTTTGACTAAGAAGTAAATTGGAACTTACTTCCTAAGTGATGAGATGGATCCTATATTACATCATCACTTTTCCTATTTACTTCACATGGCTTTTAGTTGGAAGAGTTCATGTAAGTAAGTAAGTAAGTAAGTAAGTAATATATATATATATATATATATATATATATATATATATATATATATATATATATATATATATATATATAATTTTAATCTTTTTTGTCACTATAAGCATCAGAAAAAATATATTCTTTTCCAAAAATTATATCTTATTTCACTTCTTTTCTTCCTACTTCTAAAAGTTGACAAACAAACACAAGTAATTGAAATGATGCACTTTCAATACTTCATTTTTGGAAGTAACTTCTATCATACTACCCTACTTCCACTTTCTATGGATACAAGTATTACAACCAAGAAAGTTGGCATAACAAGATCCCAAAGTCGAGAAAGCGTTGTTGAAAACTAAAAAGACATCTCCATAAGGCATTTTATGATGACTTGCTCTAAACTAACTCATTTTCCAAGATAATGACAAATGATTTCTAATGACATTGTCCTCACTGCATATGAGTAAAATAATGCACCTAAAATGCATAGGTTTTCCAACAAGACAAAATGATCTGATAATCAAACTATCAAAAGAAGTAATTCTCGGCCCACAATATGCACATTTACAAACAAAGGATTCTTTTTTTCCTGAGGAGAACTTATACACGCAAGGTTAGATACGCTTCAAGTGGTGGATGGATCTCTTAGTCTAAACAGCCATTTTCTCAAACACGTTTAGGCAAAGTTGTTTTTTCCCCCCAATTGATGAAATTGCTAAAATATGCCCCTAAATGTCAACAAATTAGATTTCAGCAATGCAAATTAAATCACATCCCATCATTGTTTTCTGCCATTATTACGTATTAAAAACTATAAAAGAACCACAGCGTACGGATCCGCCACCATACTTGATCAAAAAAGATGTTATCTTATAACGGAAAAAATTCTAGCGCAGAAAATAAATTAAAAATCAAACTAGCTATCTTTTAGGGGGAAAAAACTCACAAGATCCGAAGCGCTCTGGGTTTGAATCCATCGAACCGAGCCCAAAGAGCTTGACTGCTGAGCCTGGATCCAGAATTTCAATAAATAATTCAATTTAAACTCACACGAACCTTACTAATTGATTGAAAAGAAAAATGAAAAACTTGGATGAGGAAAAATAAATAAAAAATCACTTACGAGACGAGAGCGGAGCTTCGAGAGCGCCGTAACACTTCTAAAGAAACTCATTGCCCCAAATTAATCTACCGAATCGATCGAAAACTAGGGTTAGGATTTCGATGAAGAAATCATGAGAGAGAGAGAGAGAGAGAGAGAAAATAACAGAATCTCTAGATCACCAGAATTAATAAGGAATGAGCAGACGAAACTGAGAGAGAGAGAGAGAGAGAGAGGAAGAGGAGAGAGGCCAGCGCTCGTATTCTAAGAAAAAGTCTCCACGGGCGACTCGTTTTATTCGCCCAGTGGCCAGTGATCCCACAACCGGTAGAAAAAATAGTTCGGGTTAGAATACGACTCGAACCCCACCCGTTTAATAAACGGGTTGCTAACTTCAACCCAGGTTACGACACGACTTGGTTGGGGTTTTAAGGCTGAGAGTTTCTGAGGGCACCCATCAAATTTCTAAAGGCACCCCAAAACAAATCCAAATTTTAATTTTTCACTGTTTGGATTGAGGGAAAATGAAGGAAAAGTAAAGAAAAGTAAAAGGAAAGTTGTTTTCCACTGTTTGGTTAGAGTAAAAATTAGAGAGAAAATAAAAGGAAAAGAAATTGAGAGAAAATGTATTATGTTTTTTTTTCTTTTTCATTTTCTTCTTCAAACCCAGGAGAAAATGAAAGAAAAAGAAAGTTGAGAGAAAAAGAAAAAAGAAAGAAAATTTTTTGCAGAAATTTCCTTATAATTTTAGTCTTAAGATATTTTTAACTTTTGTTAAAGTTTGGACTATTTAGTTATTATATGCTTAATTATTTAAAAATTAAAAATTATATCAGTAATATGTAAATTAATATTAAAATTTTCTATAATTAAATTAAAATTATATTTTTCTCTTAATTTTCTATTGAGCAACCAAACATAAGAAGCTGCTTTCTTCTAAAATTTCCTTAAAATTTTCTTCTTCATTTTCTTTCTAACCAAACATAAAAAAGGAAACCAATTTCCATATCATTTTCTTTCCTTTTCTCTTTCACTTTCCTTTTCTTTTCTTTTCCTTCATTTTCCCTTGAGGGAAAATGAAGGAAAAGAAAAGAAAAGAAAAGGAAAGGAAAAGTTACTTTCCACTGTTTGGTTAGAGGAAAAATTAGAGAGAAAATAAAAGGAAAAGAAAGTGAGAGAAAATGTATTAAGAGAGAAAAAGGAAAAAAGGAAGAGAAATTTTTGTAGAAATTTTCTTGTAATTTTAGTCCCAAAATATTTTTAACTTTTGTGAAGTTGGAGCATTTGGTTATTATATGCTTAATTATTTAAAAATTAAAAATTATATCAATAATATATAAATTAATATTAAAATTTTCTATAGTTTAATTAGAATTATATTTTCCTTTTAATTTTTTATTGACCAACCAAACATAAGAAATGATTTCTTCTAAAATTTCCTTGAGATTTTCTTCTTTATTTTCTTTCTAACCAAACATAAAAAAATAAACCAATTTTGATATCATTTTCTTTCATTCTCTCTTTTCCGTTCCTTTTCTTTTCTTTTCCTTCAACCCCGCAAACCCCCACCACCACCCCCCCCCCCCCCCCCCCCCCCCCCCACTTCCTTTGTCGACCACACTCCCACTCTTGATTTCCCTTTTCAGTGTGGAAACTAACATTAAGAATAAAGTTTGATGAATATTTAATTTTTAATTATTAAATGAATAGAGAGAAAATAGTTAGGTATTTTTCATCTATCTTTCTATATCTCTTTTCATACCAAACAAAGAGAGTTTAGGCTGTGTTTGGATTGAGGGAAAATGAAGGAAAAGAAAAGGAAAGGGAAAGAGAAAAGGAAAGAAAATGATATGGAAATTGGTTTCCTTTTTTATGTTTGGTTAGAAAGAAAATGAAGAAGAAAATTTCAAGGAAATTTTAGAAGAAAGCAGCTTCTTATGTTTGGTTGTTTAATAGAAAATTAAGAGGAAAATATAATTTTAATTAAATTATAGAAAATTTTAATATTAATTTACATATTATTTATATAATTTTTAATTTTTAAATAATTAAGTATATAATAACCAAAGGATCCAAACTTCACAAAAGTTAAAAATATCTTGGAACTAAAATTACAAGGAAATTTCTGCAAAAATTTCTCTTCCTTTTTTCTTTTTCTCTCAACTTTCATTTTCTTTCATTTTCTCCTGGGTTTGAGGAAGAAAAGGAAAAAGAAAAAAAATCTAATACATTTCTCTCACTTTCTTTCCTTTTTATTTTCTCTCAAATTTTCCCTCTAATCAAACAGTAAAAAAACAACTTTTTCTTTTCTTTTCTTTTCTTTTCCTTCATTTTCCATCAATCCAAACACAGCCTAAAGGAAATCTCTTACGTCATTTTTTTACAGTCAGTTTCCTTGTAAAAAGAAGGAAAAAAAATAATAAAAGTAGGAAAATATTGAAAAGGGCAAGAAAAGAGCTGCTCATCAAATTTTTATTTTCGATTTTCACCACCCAAGCAGTCCCTTGGTCATGGGCTTTAATTTTAAGGCCCAATTACTATTCTTAATATTAAAAATCAATCAGTAGGCATCCATGCAATGGACATTAAGAAAAATACCAATAACAAATTACACGTATAATAGTCATAACTAAGTTTAAAAAATTGAGAGCATAAGGTAGAATGTTTAGATTAAACTATTGCTCATCTTGGTATGACATCATTAGTCTAATAGAGAGATAAAACTAAGAAATTATGATAAAAATGATACTTACATTAATGATTATAAAAAAAAATTAAAAAAAAGCAAGTTCGAATTTTTAGATTAATAAATTTTTATCCAAATTTGAGTATAAAATATTTTAATTAAAAAAAGAGAGAGATATAGAATTATTTTAAGATTTTTCATGTATTTATATTATTTATACGAAGTTTCTTATGTTCTGGCGAAATTGAGTTAAGTGTTTTTCTTAACACGGATGTTATAAAATATGGAGGCAGTTATGGAGCTCCAAAAAAGGCATATTTGTAATTAATTTCCTCTTTTAATGCTCTTTATTTCATGACTATCCCATGCTGTGCCTCATGGCAATTTTGTAATTAAAGGAACTTTTTTCAAATAAACAAGGGTATATTAGGATTTATACAATCACTTAAATTATGGATTTTAAATGGAAAATTCTAAATATGATTCTAGTTGTGGTGGTTTTCACCCTCTCCTCAGTTACCTACTAGATAACAGTGTCTAGACATGTTAAACCAGAACCGTTACAATGACTTAATGAGTACATCAAAAGAGAAAGGTATAACATACAGACACTATATGCATGTGTCATGATATAATAAATAAAAAAGAAAGATTTTCTTGTTAAATGTAATGTGTTCAAGTATGTCATGCATAACATTATGGATTGAATTGAATTCATTCACTAATTTGAACCTTAAATTGAGCCAATTCACTAGTTCAAATTAAATGAATTAAGTGAATTGAAATTGGCTTCAAAAGTTGAGTACATAGCAAAGGAACAAAAAGGGAAGATGAAAAGATAGTCCCACATGGGATAGGGGAATGTAAGGATGTGGGTTTAAATATGATAGCTTGCTCCTTTACTTTGCTTATGTAAGAAGAGGAAAACCATAGCACCACGGGTGGTGCTACACACCGCCCGCACGCGCACGCGCACGCGCGTGTGCGAGGGCGAATGGGCGTTTAGGGCGCATTGGGCGCTTTAGAGGCGCACTTTGCACTTGGATTCGGGTTGCCTCTATTGGGTTCAGAACTGAATGAATTCGACCTGCACCCGCCCCACTAGTCCAGAGTCGTTGAAGTCCAACGGTCGGCGGTCCAACAGTCACCGGCCGCCGTCAACGGTTGCCGTTAAACGGTCACAACTGTTGAAACGGCCAACTGTTGCGACTGTTGAAATCTCAACCGTTGCGACTGTTGAAAATCTATAAATAGGGTCTGGGTCAGTGTTTCAAACTACAAGTTTTTTCTTTTCCCTTCTCTTTGTTCTTCTGCAGACAGAAGTTCCAGAATTTCTGTCTACAGAAGAACTCTGTTCATCATTTTCAATAAAGTCCAGTCCTGCATAACATAAACCAGAGAGAACCTTTATCAGATTCGCCAGAGCAGAGGGATTGCGGCTTCCTTCCCTCTGCAGATCGATCGTTGTATCCTGGGAGATCGACGTCCAAGAAATCCAGAAGCGAACAGTGGAGGACGAATCGATTTTAAGGAGATAGTGTCCAACACTAGCCTCGATCTTCATCCAATCTACTTCCTGTCAGTAAAGTCTTCTTCCAGTCTTCCTGCAATCAGGTTTTTTTTAATCCAGTTTCTTATTTTTCTGATTAGGATAGTATACTAGATAAAGAAGAACAGTTTGATGGTTTTTCTTTAAACAGTCTTCTTCTACTTTGAAACTGGAAATATATAGACATAAACCTAATTACAGAATTAATTTCCTATAAGACAACAGTAGCAATTCAGTGTAACTACAAATCTGCCCTCTTGTGTTAATTGTGTTAATCTAAAACAATTCTGTATGCTTCAATCTGCAAGCACAGAATAGTAACCTCCAATTTACATATACTGTCATAATATATTAAAAGAATTAGCAAAAAGATACCAACAGTTTTCACCCTCTCCTCAGTTACCTACTAGATAACAGTGTCTAGACATGTTAAACCAGAACCGTTACAATGACTTAATGAGTACATCAAAAGAGAAAGGTATAACATACAGACACTATATGCATGTGTCATGATATAATAAATAAAAAAGAAAGATTTTCTTGTTAAATGTAATGTGTTAGTATGTCATGCATAACATTATGGATTGAATCTTGATCATGTCAAAAATAATAGGATGAGTCTTATCAATATAAAGAAAACATAAAGAAAATTGCATGCATGTAATATATCAATTATTATTGATTTTGTTGATTAGTTTGGAACTATCTGGAAGAAAAGACCATATATTTTAATAGTGTCACGTATATATCGGGAACCATGACCGTATAACTTCTAGTACTGGTCCAAGACGTATCACTAGGTGTCGAATCACGAATAATGTGCAAGCATATACTTCGAATCTGAAACTCTAAATAGCATAATGATCCAGTAATCACCTAGAACCTCCTACATTAACTCCCTAAATCTCAATTGCGCAACTGAAAAAGTATATCTCTTAAAATATGTGTACAAATCCTCCATTCAGTTCCTCTTAACCCCATTTATTTATTTTCATATTTTAAGTATATAAAGCAATTATGTTATGTAAAAGATAAGAGAAAAAAGTAAGTGTGTGTGTGATGGTTTTATTACAATTGATAAAACATGTCAAATGTAAACGTAAATTTATACAAAATATTAAAATGAGACATTAAGAATTAAAACAGAGTAGACTAGATAATGCATGAAAGCAATCAAAGAATAACATTAAAATATTTTCAACACGCTTAAACACAAAAGATAATTTTTTATTTTTTATTTTTTTTTTCTAATTGAAAAGAAGAAAGTGATTTCTTATGCAAATGAATTTGACATTGTAATGGATAAAATACAAGGGAGGTAATATATTATTACATACAAAACAGTCCATAAAAATACACTGACCATGTGACCATGTGACGTAAGTGTGAATGCATGTGAAGGTGTGGATGAATTAAACATGCATTCGAACTGACCTATTTCATTCATATGTGTTGGCCAAGCAATGGAGCATATGAAATAACATCTCCTAAATTTGAGTTCATAAAATTTGCCTAATAAATAAGTGCTTTAGACCCTTAAAATAATTTAGGCTTAATCCTATCATCAATTTGTGTTGTGGGCCTATCCCTTTGACCTTCTTGTTATTAAATTGCTTAGAAGGTCTTGCTTTATTGGACCTTGTGCTTATCTAAACCATGCTAATTAGTATGAAGGGCTGACTTTATAGATTAATGCAGCTTAATTATCAGAGAGAGATTGAAACAGACAATGGTGTATTAGTAAAGTAACTATTATCTGATGATGATGTATGTAATTAGCTTAATAAGTTAGCATAATGATGTTGCACTACTATTTATGTCATCCCTAAGTCTATGGAGATTAGTAGAAACCATAAAATCTTTCCTTTCTACAAACATATATACATGACACCCAGATTATTATCAGTTGTTGATTTAAGTTTCAGATCCCATAGCAAAAGCATTAAATGTCTTGCAAACAAAGACCAAAAGAAATTCACAGAAAAAAAATATATCTTCTTCAACATATTACATCAGTAAAGATAAAAGAGATGCTGGGTGAGTTAAAGTTACTGGGGATTTGAAATTCTAAAATCTCTTCTATTTATTGTTGTAGTTCAATTAAATTCAATTGATAAAATATATAAGTTGTTATTATCATCTCTAACACACCATATATCAAGCCAAGATAATAGTTTTAAATAAATAGTTCGGATATAGAGGGGTTGGGACGTTACAGTTAATTACTAGTAATGTTTTCAAATTTTTGAAATTCGGTATTTATGCCATCATTCTCTCCTTTTTGTTAATTATAAGTTAGCCAACTATACAGGTATATGTACGTTGTATATGAAATTTTACATTGAGCTTTAAAACCTTCGTTAAGCTTAAACTATTTAAAAAAGTGCAAATTAATATATTTGAGAAGACAAAACTCAGAAAAAGGAAAGAGAAAAAGAGCAAACCTTTTACTTCATATTTGAATCTTTGCATAGTATTTATTGCCTTAACCTTAGTATTATAGTTTTTCTTTTTCCTTTTTCTCTGGTGACATGCACGAGTTTACTTTGCTTTCAAGTTATTAACAAAAGAAAAAGGAAGAAGAGAAAACTCTGAAAATAACATGATTAAAATTTTCTATTAATCTAATTTGTCATCTTTTTTGCTTAATCACATTCAAAGAATATGCATATTAAATACTCCAAATTTAAGCAGCAAGAGTATAAATCACAATCTGGGTTTGACATTAATTAATTGTGTTATAAAATCAGCAAGGTTCCGCGCAAGCCAACCAACCGCCCCAACTGCCCACCGCGGGTCGCAACTGACACACAGAACACGTACGGGCGGACCACTAGTCGTACGCCACGTGGCAACCCCCAGCCTGCTCGCCTCTCGTGCGCTCTCGGTACCGCGTCACGTGGGGCCCACTCACGTGCGGGTCGGGCGATCAGTTTCGCACGGATCCGTATCCGAATCTCAACGGCTCTCGCTCTCTCTCACATCAGCCGGCCTCAACTCGAAAAGCATGACCCTCTCCCCTTTTCAATTAATAAATTAATTAAAAAATTCAGTTTTTTTCTAATTACTTCTTAATTATCTAGTATTATTACATATCAGGATAATTAGTGAATTCTTTCATGGTGGGCCCCCAGCGCCCTGACCGTCCCATATTTTATGAAGAAATCTTTGATGATCCCCAAATTTATATAATCAGAATTTTTTATTTTTTGTTTTACAGATTTAATTAAATTAGATATTTTCTTATGAGCAGATTGATAGGATACTAAAAGCGACCGTTGGAATAATTAATTGGAAATTATGTTGTTTCTATGTGATAATTAACGTGCTAATTCAATTAATTAGCTGGAGGATGAGCTAAAACAATTCTTCTTTTTACTCTAAGCCCAAGTTCTCATAAATTTTATTACTTATAATGTACTTTATCATTTTTCCATTTTTTGGGTACAAAGACTAATTAATAAGAAAAAATGTTGATCAAGCTGTTGTGCACCCTAATAAATAAATAAATAATAAGAAAAATATAAATAAATTAAGAACATATTTCAAGCACGGGATGCTCCTCATTTAATTCCTTTTAAATTGTAACTATGCATATCTTTTGGATTTTAAAAGTTAAAAATTATCGAACTGAAATCATTTTGTCAGTTTTATCACAACCGCAAAAAGTAATGCTTTTTGCTAGTGAATTTGCATAATCAAATCTATTGATATCGATCAAAAGAATTACGTACTTTTCTAATTTAATCGAGAAAGTTTGTATATTGTACGCACTGTGCGAAAGTAGAAAATACTTCAGATGCAATTAATACCATAGATGTAATTCTCGAGCAAATTGCTTTTATTTTCATTTAATTTTATAAAATAATTTAAATTAGAAAAATGCAATATACTAAAGGAGAACATTTGTGTCACTCGCAAGTCTTATTCTTTCATCTGTTCAAAAAAGAAAGAAAAGAAAAAGAAAATGGATATATATCAGATCAATCCATTTCTAGGAGATAAATGAAGTAAATAATTGGTATTGGTAACAAATGAAAGAGGAACAAAGGAAGGCATTTGCTTGTTATATACCATGACAAACAACAAAATGGCTTGGCCTTGATAGGTCTCGTTGATGAGGGCATTGCTACCGTTGTCCTTTGGGGCAATCCAAATATACTTCATTTGGATCAGTGAAGTGTCTTTAAGCTAAATTAAGGACACTTGGTTAATTAGTGTATTCTTGGAGAATGCAAACGGCAATATTAGCCTCAATGTATTCGTCTAACCTTTCTTGAGTTTTACCAATTCAAAAGATGGAGAAGAGAAGAGTTTGGAATTTGGGTTTGGATTAGGCACATTTAGAATACTTGCTTTATTAATGTAGTCATCAAGCTAGCTTTTTCTTTCAAAGTGCTACTCAAGAGTCATACTAGGAATTACTCATTTTTTGGCAAGTCATGTATTTTATTTTGTAAACTTAAACATGACCGTGCAAAATTTTTAATGTTATATCTCATCATTGGAAGAAAGAAATAAAATACAATCTTTTAAATAAAAGGTGCTACTAATCTATATATGCTAGAAAATTTAGCTCAGACTCTCTTACGTTTTGTTGCAAGGTCAATTTTGTTTACGTTTCATTTCTTTTTTGCTCCCACAAGTTAGAAGGATACTTTAGTCCTATAAACATATTACATTCCTATACTAAAATCTCCTAAATTAGTGCTATTTGAGTAACTTCAACTACCTTCAATTAATCAAGGATGTAAGCCAAGGACAGAGGAACAAACCCAATTCATGTGTTGTGGGCAAGAAATTAAGAGGGTACTCTCTCTCTCTCTCTCTCTCTCTCTCTCTCTCTCTGAGACTACATATGCATGAATAAAGAGCAAATCTTTCCTTGACACACTTGGATGGGCAAGAAATTAAGAAGGCATTCTCTCTCTCTCTCTCAGAAATTAAGAAGGCATTCTCTCTCTCTTTCTCTCTCTCTCTCTCTCTCTCTCTCTCTCTCTCTCTCTCAGAGAAATTAAGAAGGCACTCTCTCTCTCTCTCTCTCTCTCTCTCTCTCTCTCTCTGAGACTACGTATGTGCATGAATAAAGAGCAAACCTTTCCTTGTCACACTTTGATGGGCAAGAAATTAAGAAGTTACTCTCTCTCTCTCTCTCTCTCTCTAAGATTCTACATATGCATGAATAAAGAGCAAACTTTTATTTGTCACACTTGGATGTACTTAGTATAAAAAAGGTAGCCCATCTCCTCCATGTTGCTTCCCTTTCAGGATATTTGACTTTTTTCCCCACACTTCATCCAATTCTTGCCTCCAACAAACCATTGTACCTTCTTCTCCTTTTCCCTCCCACCCCTACCCCATTACAAATATGGAAAAGTTGCGTTTAGGCCTATTATTTGCTTTCAATATGTGAAGAACCCTTTAAACCAAAATTTAGGTTTACCCTCCATAAAAAAATTTAAAAAAAAAGGCTAAGCTAAATACAAACCATATAAATGCTTGATCGGAGACGCCTGGTTCAATGATGTATGATATGTAGGGATGAGACGCCTGGTTCAATGATGTATGATATGTAGAGATGATAATTGATGTGTCCAAGAGCTATTGGCCCTCTATATATAAAAATTTGAATTAGAAAAATAAATTTTTTATTTTTAATTCAAAATTTTATATAGAATAGATAAAAAATTAAGCTATGGATACATCTATTACCATCTCTAATTATACGTTTGCATGGGAAACGGTCTCAATTTATACTAAATAATGATCACCATTAAAAAGAAATGTTTGCTTTTGGTTTCAGTAGAACTACAAAAAACATGTAAAAGTATTGACTTTTATAATCAGGTTTCTTGAAACATTGGCTCAAACGAATAGAAGAGTGCACGCTGAAATATGATTCATTGGTAAAGTAGAGAATTAAACAGTCGCAGGTCTCACATTAAAGATTGGGCTTTTTTGAATTTTCTTTTTGTTAAAAAAACAAAACAAAAATTAAATAATTTGGCCAATGGCTTAATAAAAGATTAAATCGAATACGGGGGCAATGAGTAAATTTCCCTATAAAAGGAGAATGTATACAAGAAACACCAACTTTTACCCAAACTCCTCTATATAAACCCTCACTGTCAATTCTCTGCCCCCTCCAACTCTCAATCTCCCTCTCATTTCTCAACTCCACTCCACGAGCCAAGCACAAACCTACCAAAATGGAGGAGATCATGAGCACCAAGCCCTACCAAATGAGGCCACCCCCAAGGCCTGCAACCCTAACCCTGAGGGAAGAGTCCCACTCCATCTCAAAGCCCAAGCCGAAGATCCGCATCGTGCACATATTTGCGCCAGAGATCATCAAGACCGACGCAGCCAACTTCCGGGAGCTCGTGCAGCGGCTGACGGGGAAGCCTGCGACGAAGCGGGCCGGCCGCAGGAAGGAGGCAGTCTGCAGGCAAGTGATGATGAAGAAGGAGCCAGTGGAGGAGAGGATGTGGAGGGTTGAGGAGAGCTTGGATGGCAACAACTACTTGAGTGGGCTGAATTTGGGTGATGTTGATGGATTCTTCAATGGGTTAAGTGATTTCAATCCAATGCTTCCTTCGAGTTCTAGCTCTCATATGGATCATCTGAGCTAGGGTTTGGAGATGTTTAATTAATTAGTTGTTTAATTTGGTATTAACTAGATCTCTTGAATTGGTTTGTTAACCGGAGGGGCTGGGACTAGTTGTTCAGGATTGTTAAGGTATTGGTTTGATGATGTTAACTACTTTTCATGATTTTTCATGTTCTCTCCTAATTATTATCCTTGTATTAATTTGTAAGGATTGAGAGTAATGCTAATTGATTTTTCTATAATTTTCTGACCTATTTAAATTTAATTTTTGTGTTGTTTTTAGATATGGGTTAACGATAGTTTGCTGGATATACACATTAGTTGATGATATTTTTTCCAATACATTTTCTTTTGGTAGATAATAATAATAATCATCATGGTTTCTTGTGATGTTTCCTTGTTTAAAACATTGGATTCTGCCTTAATTATGTCTTAAATAATAAAATGGGGATGTTGCTTATGTCCTTTTGTTGCCAACAATATTTTTTGTGCTCCATTTGGCCACCATTCTTCAATTAGTATTATTTATCTCTAGATGAATTGTTTAGTCTTAAGACAAAGGATATATTCACTTGTTGTTCTTGAATTTTTTATTTTATTTTATTTACGTAATAATATTATGTACTAATGATGGCCACTTTAAAAATTAAGAAAAATGTAAGAAACAATATGAGGTATAAATTTGGATCCATAATTGCTAGGCCAGGATCAGACTAGAACTTGAACAATTTTTCCTGATTGGACCATCTACCTATTGATATAAATAGTTAAATTAATCACAATGGTTTATTTCCTAGTTAGTTTATTAAGAATAATCTTCACAAGTACAGCAAGAAATCATATATTATTGTATAATAAAAAATAATCTATCTATATACTAATGTAGATGGAAGGTTATTACACTATCCATAATTAAAATTGAAGTTTTAGATTTGATTATTAGGTTAGCTAATCAAGAAATCTAGCTAGAGCAAGTGGGAGATAGAATTGCCAGCAGAGAGATGAATAGTTTTTTTAGGTGCAAAGTTTTCTATTTCTCAGACAAATCTTTTAATTGCATTCATGATCATTTTCTTTATAATTCCCTTAAATTAAGTCTTAGTTTCAAACTTGGGGATTAAGTATCAATAATATTATTTATATACAATTTGATTTTTTTTATGGATGGAACCTTAGTGATGTTTTATTTTATTGTCCATGTTGTATTGATCGATGTGAAAGCATGCTAGGACCACACGAAACATTTTGTAACAATTGTATATATGAAAGCCAATGAGCCTTGTATGGGTGGCATCACCCTGTCCAATTTGTCCAATCTGTAAGATGTTTCGAGTTTGATTCCTGATAAAGACTGAGTTGACTAAAAAAAACTGTATACATTTGTGAATAAGTGAAGTAAAGAGGGCTAAAGAACACAAAAAGATTGCTCTTGTTTCATCAAATATCAATATTAATTAAGCAATATATAGTGTCCATAAAAAAGCTCATTTCTTTTTAGAAAAACAATTATTTTAGCTGTTATAAGAAAGCACATGATTTAATTTTTTATATACTTTCTTGTTTCGGTCCTTAAAAATATATATGTATTTGTTGCTTTTATTTGAAAAAATAATTTAAAACCATATTGCATATTTCACGTGTTATATAAAAGACTAAAGCCAATTGAATTATCGATCATGAGATAATTTTATTTTTGCAAAGCCAAGTACTATTGGATCCAGCCTTTCACTTTCATTTTTAATATTTCCCATTTTTTCCGACTTGAGATTATACTACAAAATCACTTCTTTCTTTCTGCTTTTCTTTCGAAACAGAAACGCCCAAAAGAACTTCAATCAAAACCCTAGAAGTATTTTAGAAGATTCAATATATGGAAAGTTTTCAAAGATGTTGTTCAAGTAAGTTTGCCTAATAAAGTTAGTCCCCAGATAGTACTGCAGGGTTCAACAGATAATTCCAAACAAGCAGAAAGAAATTTTGAAGTGATTCCTACATTTGAAAACAAATAGTTTATAGCCATGTTTCCCATCTTTTTATTTATTTCTCTACGAAAATCATCTCTGCGATTAATTTTTTTTTAAGAGAATTCATATCGTTTATTTGCACTAACTGATACATTCCTCACTTGTATCTCTAAAGAAAATATTTTAACTGTTTTTTTTAAAGAAAAGTATTTTAACTCTTAAAAGTAAATATTTTGGAGTCATACCCCTACTATTGGAACTTGTTATTACTTTATATAATTCCTAATGATAAGGAAGCTCAACTCATAATTCGATTATAGTTCCTCATAAAAGAATTATTATTTTTAAAAAATTATAGTTGTTAAACTATAGTTTTTAAATAAATAAATAAATTATCAATAAATATTATTATTACTATATAGAATTTCTTTCATAAAACAATACTCAAATCAAACTCAATAGAGTTCTTTTACAAATTTAATTTCAGTTTCTCCTTAAAAAATAACTTTTAGTTGTATATATTCATGGCTGTTGTTAAGATTATGTTTAATATTTTGTAAGTATTCAAAAGTATTAGCTTTATATTTTTTGTTTCCCCTCTTTTGCTAGTCAAACTCACACACACATACTTCTTTGTAACATTACAATGTAATAATCAAATCTTTATCCAAAGAAGAGAATGAAAATTCATATTATAAAGAAAACACAATTTGTATAATGAATTTGTTTCATCTTTCTAGATTTAACTATAAAAATAGTTGTCCATTTAATGATAGCTAGCAAGTCAATCAAATGTTACACAAGCTTGAGAAAGATGATAAAACCCAAAACAAAATACAATCCTATGGTATTGATTATACAAAATTTACCACCCTTTAGTGAACCATATATTGAGAAGTCTTCCTATTGAAAACTAAGAAAATAGATTATATATAAGTTATGAAGTTTTTTTTTTTCCTTAATAAGAATAAGTTATGAAGTTATAAAGTTGAGATTAAGTAAGCTATATCTAAGAACTCAGTAATGTCGTTATATTTACATGATATGCATGGGACTAATGGTTTATATAGGGAAAATATATAAATCCCATACCTCAACTGTGGGTCTTAAATATATTAACTTTTACAATGGTAGGGATTGGAAAGCCATATTTTCCTTCTGGTTACTCTACATGTCTTGATAATGAAAATTGCTACTAGAGATTTCCCTTAGGATTCACAATACTAAAGACATTATAGCCAATTAATAAGATTTCAATGGAAAAATTATGAAGATAGGGTAATAAGAATTTAAGAGCATTGTGTAATAGACATTACGTTCACAATGAGGAATATGAATAATATATATATAGACATCAATTTTCTATTACAAACAATTGGATAGAGATGAAGTGGCTATGAGGTATGCTTTCTCTTGATTAGAATAAACCCTTAGACCAACTTCTGAACTCGAACCTGAACCCGAACCCAAACCAAAGCGCAAACCAGACAAGGATTGTTTGGGACCTAGTCCCGCTCCTACCTAGCAACCAGGATAATTTCTCTTTAGTTTTTCTCAATTCCTACGTTTGCGTTTCTGTCATAAACTTTGTTGAAGAGAGGTATTGCATACAAGGCTTTGCTTGTTTGATCGACCTATTGATTACTATGATTAAGCATCAAACACAAAAGAGGAATGAGAAGGAGAGTTAAAAGTGTTGAAAGGGACATAGAAGCACATACATTTTTTTTTTTTTTTTGGTCTGAGTCTCATAATGTTTTCATTGGTTTTAATTTAAACATTGATATTTTCTTTGCTAATTATTTGAATATTATATTAGAACTCCAGATACTATAGTATTTTAATTGTATTATTTTCTGTTCTATGTATCTAGAAGTCTTCCTAGCTCTTAGGAGTCATGCAAAACAGTAGTAACATGCATACAAGCTTACACCTTACTCGTAGTAACTTAATAACTTTACAAATTAAATGCAAAAAAAGAAAGAAAAAAAAAACATTTGCAAACAATTATCCAAAGAAAAATATAATAACTTACAACATAATCCCTTTTGAACTCTTTTTTCGGCCAAAATATTTTATAATTTTGTTTAAGACAAAAAGAGAGAATTTAGGGATGGAGAGAGGTCACTCATAAAGCCATCCAAAATTAATGGTTGTCCTCAGATAAAAATACTTAACATTCAAAAATAGAGAAACTATCTTGGAGGTTTGCTCCCCTTTGAGAAGAGGGAAAAAGGAAAAAAAAGGAAAAAAAAAATGGAATTAAACATTTTTCTTTAATAGAATCAAGAACTGAAAAAACAAAAGAATTAGATATCTTGCTGGAAAGAAATACACAAAGAAGAAGAGTTAAAGATCAGTTTCTATGTTGAATCATAGGCCGTCCCCGGACGTGATCGATCGAGGCAATCCAGCTCCGTTGGTGGCGCTGGCCATCGACAAGGACAAAGGAAGCCAATGTGCACTGAAATGGGCGGTCGAAAACGTCGTTACCAAGGGTCAAACCCTAACCCTAATCCATGTCAACACCAAAAGTAGTGGTAAGATTGCCTTCCACAATGATTTTGGATCAGTTTTTCTTACAACTATATAAAATATGTCCATTGAAATTTATTTCAGTTGCTTTATCATGTGTTTAATGATCATGTAAAAAAAAAAGACAATTTACAATAATAATATTTTAATTTTTAATTTCTGATAGAAATTTTTTATTATAAAATGCAGGAGGGCAGCAGGATGGTGGAGGTGGGTATAGGGGTGCAACGGATCCACACATGAAGGAGTTGTTCCTTCCATTTCGTTGTTATTGCACTCGAAAAGATGTGAGTTTTTTTTTTTTTTTTTTTTTTTTTTTTTTTTTTTTTTTTAATTTTCCTTCTTCAGTTCATTTATGCTTAATATATAACTTGCAAATTCAACATATTTAATTTCTTTTTACTAGTACTGCTACTATTGTTATTTTCGATTATTTTGTAATGAGTTTCAAGAATAAAAATTAAAGTTCTCACCTTTTTTTAATCAGACCATGAATTTTGTTTTTTAATATGTTGGTTGATGCAAGACTTGAACTGTTTGTTTCTTTCAATAAAGTTATAATTAACTTTTTTTTTTTTTTATTAATAAAATTTGTAGATACACTGTGAGGATGTGGTGCTTGAAGACACCGATATTGCAAAGGCGATCGTGGAGTTCGTGTCGCAACAAGCGATTGAAAAGCTCGTACTCGGGGCTCCGTCCAAAGGAGGATTTGTTAGGTGGTCATCTCAGAATCTCACTGATAGATATAACATAATGCTTGTTAATTTATACATGATGAATACATTGCAAATTACTTTTCTTTTTATAGAAATATTTACAGATAAATTTTCACCTTCAGTTGAAAATATTTCATCCATTAAGGCTTCTAGTGTGAAGCTATATGAACTCTGGCACAAGCCATGTCCCGTGCAGCATAACGATCATGTGCCTGCCTAGCTATCACCCTTGAATTGCCCTCCTACTCGGTTGCTTGCACAAGTGTGTAAAATAGTTGTAAATGCAACTATTTTTGTCGCTTTCTGCTATTTCGTTACAATTTCTGCTGTAAAAATTCATATTATGTGCATGACACAATTTTTCCCATCTCCTTTACAAGCAATAATTGTATTATTAATAAATGAAATATTTTTTAAACCTCGTAAATATAAAAAATTAATACTTAAAAATTTTTACAAATCTAGTTATAACTTGTAACTCACACACCAAACACACTGAGTTATTGCAACTTCAAATCACAGTCACATGCAACTTTTAACATTAATCAAACAGTGCTAATTGTCTTTTCCGATGTCAGCTAATAGAATTTGAAGCTTCTCATCTGTGTTCATTTGGCCCATCCAATCCTAACTCACATAACTCAGTAGAATTGATTGAAGTAATTGAGTTTCTTTTACACTCTGAAGATTCAAGACTTCCGACATAACTGCCAACATCTCAAAAGGGGCTCCGGACTTCTGCACGGTGTGGGTGATCTCCAAGGGGAAGGTGCAGTCGGTGAGGAATGCGGTGAGGACAGCTCCCACAATGTCACCTCTCCGTGCCCAAATCCAAAATCAATCCACCATCAGACCTGCCGAAGCCACTCAGGCCCTCGGACACAGCGGACACTCCAGACACTCCAGACGTACGAACCCGATCCCAACCCAACCCTACCCATTCACGGTTTGCCATGTGCATTTGAGTTGGACTAACAAGCATATCTCCCATTTTACAGTAGGAGGAGCAGAGGAAATGGACATTAGGAGCCTGCGTGATGAATCCATCAAGTGAGTAGGCAATATACATTTTCAAAAGGGTTGGCGGATCGAGCCTCAACTGATATCCCATTTTTGCAGGTCCCCATTCTCTAGAGGAGGCAGGAGCAGCAACATCAAGTCTTATGCAGAGCTCTCCCTACCTGAGGGCGCAGATATATCATTTGTAAGCTCCGGAATGAGCTCTGGTTTTAGCTCCGGCATGAGCTCTGGTAGGCCGAGCATCGACCACATGTACCCACCAAGGCTTTCTAACGGGTTTGATTCACTCGACCGGAGCTTCGAATCTAGTCGGACTCCCCACCGCTCATCGGACGCCCACTCCATTGGGAACGACTACTCTTATCGGAGCAGCATAGGGACTGGGACATCCTGGTCATCAGAAAATATGGTTAGTGCAGCGCAGTGCAATAGTGAGTCTATGGCTTTGAATTTGGATGGTGATCCAAGCCCGATAACATGTCTATAGCTTTCTTCACCTGCAGGATGGTGCTGAGGCAGAGATGATGAGGCTGAAGCTAGAGCTCAAGCAAACAATGGACATGTACAGTGCAGCATGCAAAGAAGCCCTGTCAGCAAAACAAAAGGTTAGAGACCTGTTTCATGCCTGCAAACAATTGTAACGGTATTCTCAGCGAACGATTTGGTTGCAGGCACTCGAGCTGCAGCGATGGAAGATGGAGGAGGAGCAAAAGCTAGAAGAAGCACGAAGCAACGAAGAGTCGGCGTTTCTTATGGTCGAAAAGGAGCGGGCAAAGTGCAGGGCTGCCATCGAGAATGCTGAGGCCCAACAGAGAATTGCTGAGCTAGAGGCGCAAAAGAGAATACAAGCAGAGATGCTGGCACACAAAGAGTCAGAAGAAAGGAAGATGACAACGGGTAGTATGGGGCATGAGATCAGGTACCGTAGGTACACGATAGAAGAAATCGAGCAGGCCACCAACTTCTTCACAGACACCCGTAAGATTGGAGAGGGAGGATATGGCCCTGTGTACAAATGTTATCTCGATCACACTCCAGTCGCCATTAAGGTTCTTCGGCCCGATGCTGCACAAGGACGATCACAGTTTCAGCAAGAGGTAAGGAAAACCCCCCAGCAAGCCCATATTCCATAACATATCAGCAAGATTTTATGCTGTAGATTCAAACCTGAACATGGATCAGACGTTGTTCAAGTAACATTGGAAGCAATCTCATTCTCCGACTTTATGCAGGTTCAAGTGCTGAGCTGCATTCGACATCCGAACATGGTACTGCTTCTGGGTGCCTGTCCTGAGTTTGGCTGCCTTGTCTATGAATACATGGCCAACGGAAGCCTGGATGACCGCCTGTTCCGACGAGGGAACACGCCTGTCATCCCTTGGCAACATCGGTTCCGCATTTCTAGTGAGATTGCCACTGGCCTCCTGTTCCTTCACCAGACGAAGCCTGAACCTCTGGTGCATAGAGATCTCAAGCCTGGAAACATCCTCCTAGACCATAACTATGTCAGCAAGATCAGTGATGTAGGTCTGGCACGTCTAGTGCCCCCTTCTATCGCTGATACAGTCACTCAGTACCGCATGACATCTACAGCCGGAACATTCTGCTACATTGATCCTGAATACCAACAGACTGGAATGCTAGGGGTTAAATCTGACATCTACTCTCTTGGAGTCATGCTGCTGCAGATCATCACCGCAAAGCCACCAATGGGTCTGACACACCATGTCAGCCGTGCAATTGAGAAGGGGACATTTGCAGAGGTGTTGGACCCTGCAGTGACAGATTGGCCGCTTGTAGAGACACAGCGTTACGCAGAGCTAGCACTCCAGTGTGCGGAGTTGAGGAGGAAGGACAGGCCAGACTTGGCGACGGTCGTGCTGCCAGAGCTCAACAGGTTGAGGGGTCTTGGAGAGGATAACATGGACCACTGCGTTCTGCGAAGCACACAGCTCTCACCTATGAACAGCTATGTTTCCATGCATGTGAGTTCCAAACAAAATAATAGGATTGTCAGAATAGAAGTTTGTCAGGGTTAGACCAAGTAGAAAAGCCAATTAGCTATTGAATTGTTCTCGCATGCTACAGATTAATATTTCAACTCAAAATTCTCCATGAAAAAGAGGAATAGAAAAGAAACAGAGAAAATGAATTATTCATCTATTTAATTTAACGCAATAATATTGAACAATATGAATTATTCATCTACCAAATATAAATGTGAACTTATTTCACAGGCAAAATGAATTAAAACTTCATACACGAAAACATAGTAGTACTATCGAAATATACAGTTACCTCTGTTGTGATGATACCTTCTGCAGGATAGCATGAGCCCTGGAAATTCTGGATATGAGAGCTCAAGAACTTCACATGCATCAAATGGAAGAAGATCCAATGTGGGCTAGGTCATGTTGGATAGCAAGAATTGATAACATACTCCGAGTTCAATTTCCCCACCTCTAGAGCATCAATTGGAAGAAAAGCCAAGATGACTGAAAAAGGTTGTAAATAGGTATACATACACTTAAAGGTAAAGCTCAAGAACAATGATATGTAGTTGTAAAAATTCAGACCTTTTGATAGCTCAAGAACTGATTTGTAACTGCAAATGAAACTTTTGGTCTTGAAGAAAATTTTGGAATGTCATAAGTTCTGCTGATTAAGACATTCTTAATTTTGCAAAGAAGAATAGAATGAATGTATATTTTCAAATACTTTGTCACCGAAACACTGTTCATAGTAAATCAAATGCCGATAAACAGCAAAGGACATTACATGGAACTGAGGGAGAGGGAAAAGAAAAAAGAAAAAGAAAAAAAAAATGTAGATGCTTCTTGTTCTCAGAAAGTTGTTACATGCCAAAGCTGTTAGCTTTCATACTCTGTGGCAATGGTTTCATCAGCCAAGGGTGGGGGAGGGCCTTCCAACCTCGTAAGAACATCTGGAGCACCAGCAGAATCCCTTATGATCTGCAAGCGAAAATAATAATTTTTACACCAATACTATCATTGAGATAATACAACCAGATTGAGTGAAGACCTCTGTAAAACTGACAATCACGCTAGAGAAAAACATTTATGTATACTAGGAAAACCAAGTTTACTGATAAAATTCCTGCATGCTAAATTACCAAAAAGAAATCTGACAATGAATGGCCAACAGTTATCGAAAGTCGGTATAAATTTAGTTAAGGGCATGTTCACGAGGATAAAGGTTCAACTCTATTTTTTTATTTTTTTGAAGTCTGACAAAAATTCAATTTTCTTTTTGAAAAGGAAGAATGAAGTGGTAGGTTGTGATATTAACAAAAATATACACAAAGGTTGAAATTATAGTGTCATTTTCTATAGCATAAACAGATCTTTATTTTGCTAATCACCAGACTATTTACGGCTTTAATTTCCACAGTTTCATCATCTTTTTCCATTGTTACAGAGGATATATGGGCAAGAATCACCGAAGAAATATTAAGCCTCCATTTTAGATTTTACAATGATTATAGATTTATTTAAAAGAAGGTAAATGAGAGCAAATCTAGATCAGAGGCTCAAACACAAGATAAATCCTTAGGAGTATTCTTTTTTTCTTTTTTTTTTCATTTTTCCTTTTTATTTTGATAAGGGTTAGTCAATATAACGAAATACAGTTAAACAATATTTTAAGTTGAGAGCTGTGTGGCACAGACATGGCTTTGCTTAATATGGACATGATAATCCAGGTATACACAACATGGCTTTAGAGATAGAAGTGTCCGTGCTACATAAGTTTACAGACTTTTGGGAGGACTGAATGCACGCTGCCCACCTTCTTGGTCCAAATCAACAACATTTAATGTATTAATGGATCCTTAACCCAGTAGTTACAAAACTGTTAGTCCTGTGTATCTGAGAGAAAATCTCCATAGGTTGTGAATTGCATATCTTAAATCATAGATGTAGCAAGCCTCAAGATGACTAGAACACGGCTCTACCCAAGTTGCTAATCCTAAACAAATGGCTAGTGGCTACAAAGACAACTCTCACATGAATAAATGAATTTTTATCTTATTCATAAATATGTAAGAAAAACTGATTGTTTAGCATCATAGGTCTGATGGCCCAACATGAACTTATGTAAAAGTGTATTCCAAGGTTTCAAAATACCAGCCGATACCAAGATGTATTTTCCTGGGCCACTAACCACTAGATCCAATATCTACCTACCTGGAAATTGGATGAATCTGATGCACTAACCACTAGATCCAATATCTACCTACCTGGAAATTGGATGAATCTGATGCCTCGGCTTCGCATTGTAGACTGGTTTCCCAGCTGTTGCCGAATGATAGTAGCTTTTCTTTTTCTCTCTATAGCCGGAGCAAATATTGAATTGGATTTTGAGGCAGTGCACCACACATGATATAGACCATTTAATATTGGTATTGATTAGGCTAACTTTTGCTGATATTTCCAATATGATACGTCCGATCTCTCTGAATCTAATACCATGAACCATCAAAAAAATACTGATACAGACATCAAGAACTCTGCTTCCGTAGCCATCATGATGGCACCCTAACTCAGCTGCATTAAGATGAGATAATATGTCGTGTGGAGATATCTTTAAGGGATGCTTTAATGTCCACTTATGTAGTAGGATGTGGTTAGGCATCTTTTTTTCCCCCCTCTTATCATCTCTTTAAAAATTCATTTGAGAAAAGGATGTGAAGGGGGAGGTCAAAAAGATTAGTGGCTGCAGGTTATCCTAATGTTTCAGAAGACTGCAAAATCACCTGTATGATTGATAATAGCTATGTTGCATGGATCCAAGTAAGAGTATCATATCTGGTACGGTAAGCAGATATATTTCAAAAATCACTGACATAGATTCATCATCGGTATGTCTAATTAATTAGTATTATATATATATATTCAGGCGATATAAAAAACATAAATAGCAGAAGTTTACCTTATAACATAGCTAATATCAAATTAAGGCTCATTTTTTGAACAAAAAAGGCATTCGGAAAGACAGACAAGACCATGAATTTTCCTTAAAAGAGGCTGGTCCAAGTCCCAGCTTGACATATTCGACTATTTGTTAAAACATATTAAAATAACAGAACCATTATTTAGTTGATATGGGCCCAAACAAACGTGTTCAAGCAGGCCCAAACCTAACAAGTAGGTCCAAACGTGCCAAGTCCAAGATTCACTTCCGACTCATAACAGCACAAAGCCGACATGAATTGAGCTCAAATCTGAGCAAATTTAATTCCGGTAGTACATGAGAAATTCTGGTCCATGATTGGTTTATGCAAACCCATGTTTCAAAGGATTACAGTATCCCTTAACAAACCAAATCATAAAAGAAGAAAAAAAGATTCTACTAAGGATTTCATATCATGCTACGCAGTAAGAGAGAAACAACGTAGGATGCAGCCTATTTGAGGTAATATATCTGTGATGCAATTGAATGCAGGTCCTATAATGCTTCCTCCCCATGAATCCCAACCCAACCCCTATGACGGAAGATAAATTTTTGAGGTTGCACTATTTCGATCCAAATTCATGGTAAACAATTTCAATCAGGAGCTTTTCCTAACTATCCAAAAAATAAACGAGGCTCGACTAGAGACATCCTCAGGCCTAATTACTAGAACTAAAAAATCCAGCCGACAAATGCTTTGGTTGAATCTGATGCTCTCATAGTGTATTCTGGAAATCAATAGTTTTCCCCTACAATAAATGAAAACAAATAATAAAAGAATATATACGAAATTATGAAAACAAAAAATAAAAGAACGCATTCCAAAACTAGCAAATTGGTCATCCATATTGAATAGACAACTCAACTTACCAATATTTCGTCATCCAAATAAGAAATGATAAAGAGTCTCTGAAAAGTTCCACCTGGAAAGCATAGACAAGCGGGCTTAGAATATTCACAAATTTGATATGCTCAATTGAGGGATACCAATTAATATGGTCATATTCTTTAAGCAGTAAAATCAAGTTTGCGGAGTTTATCTCTCTTTTGTATAAGTTGAAGAGTCAAGGAATCAAAACCTTATCATGTGATGTACATAACTCAGGTGATGGTATAATTCCCAAAAAAAAAAAAAAAAACACTCAGGCGATAGTAGTTTTTTAATTTTGAATTGATTTTAGACAATATAACACAGAAGATAGTACAACTATGACGGCAACTTCCAGAAAAAAAAAAAAAAAAAAAAAAGATTGTGCTCACATTTGTAGATATAAATTAACTTCAAGGAGCACAATCATAAATCTTGTCCACATAGAAATAGTCCCATCCAGATATGTTTCAGTAACTTTCAAGTCTCTTAAAATAGAAAACATTTCAGGTAACTCCTTATTCCTTATTTTGTCATGTTTAATAGATATAAATTAACTTCAAGGAGCACAATCATAAATCTTGTCCACATAGAAAATAGTCCCATCCAGATATGTTTCAGTAACTTTCAAGTCTCTTAAAATAGAAAACATTTCAGGTAACTCCTTATTCCTTATTTTGTCATGTTTAACGGTGTATGGGTTATTGTTCACAGTACTTCAAAGATGTTATGTTACAATAGAAAAGGTTTTTATAATGTCGATGTCTTAGAGTAGTATCATAAGCAGTTTACTCCAAGGACTGCACTAACGACCCAATTAGTTGTGAATTCAAGTAAAACTAGGGAAGTATATTCATCATATGGGGAGATAATGGTGAAATTTTCTAATGGATCCATGGAATAACTAAATTATCAAAACAGCTTGACTAAATGTATCTGAAAACTCTTCTAGCCATTGTGAATGTCCTCAAAACTAATAATTTTGCTTCCATATTCCTGATAAAGTTGCCTGCAAAAAAGAGTGCCGATTTCAACAGATTTCTTATAGGCTTTTCAAACACACCAAAAGAAATTACAAATTAACTTGCGAAACAAAGTACCAAACGTGGCTTTCCATAAATCTTTAACAAAAATCCAATCAATTAACTAAAAAAAAAAAAAATGAAGTACTGACAGCCAATGGAAAACTATATTCACGATTTCACCCTCCCAAAAGAAAAATGTTAAGTTTGATTATATAAAGTAGCTATACTAATGAGAGAGAAACCTTATAAGTAGATACCAGGACTCTACTATAAACATAACTATTAAGAATGAAGCATCAGAAACCGAATTTGCTTACCGAGAGGAAGCCTCAGTCCATTGGATATCACATCCTTTATAGGAGCTGGAAGTTGCTGCAAAGAACCAGTTGCCTGTCCTAGTGCACCCTTAAGCTGTTCTGGAATAGCCTGTTCGCTAACAGTGGGTGTTTCCAGCACTCCTTCAACATACTCTTCTTTCATACGGAGAGGCCCCTCTACTGATAATTTGGTGCTAAGAAGGAACTTGCTCTCTATCTGCAACAAGACCGATTGGAATTGTATGATCAGTGTTTTTATGTAAGGTTATTACACATATGTAAAAGTTAATTACGATCCAGTGACATCCCAAAGTGTGTGGTTTTATGTAGTCAATACCTCATATAGCTTTGTCCTGCCCCACAAATATAGACATGTAAAAATTAATTATGATCCAATGACATCCCAAAGTGTGTGGTTTTATGCAGTCAATTAACTCACATAGCTTTTGTCCCGTCACACACAAATATTACCAGGACTTGAGCCATAACCTTTAGGTACTCGCCGTGAAAGTGAAACGAATATAGTTTGCTAAATTTCTTCAAAAACCTAAATTCATATAGCAGATTTAAGTGAGGGCATACTGGTTTGTCAAGTCCTAAAAGCAGCATTAATATTATGTCCAATATCATAACCAACAGAATATACGACAGATATGCTCAAACTCTGATGAGCCATTATATCAAACGATTCAAAGTTTCAAACTAGTTGGACACTAATTTATTATAACTTTAACATATCTATTTAGTCTCTATAAAAAATAATCCAGTATATCAATTTTCAACTTCTTTTTTTTCACCATTTTATTTTATTATTTACCTAGCATCATCATCATCATCATCATTAGTGCTGGGGGAGGGGTGTGGTGCGGAGGGGAATAAGGACGATGACTCCCACCTTCTCCCTTTGAGGTATAAAAATCTTTTTCATAGATTGTTTCATCAAATTTAACATCACATAGCACCTTAAATTCTATCAACTTTCCAAGTTCCTTGTCTATTTCAGTAAAGTTATTTTTTGAAAACAGATGTAGCATATTTTCTTTTAGGTATCTCACTTACCATTCTAGGTATATCTCCCATCACTATATAGGATATCTTACAGGCACCAATAAGAATTCTCGAAATAAATTGATGCATAAGTTTATACATAATTGTGCATTTAAGAAACATAAACTTAACTGTGGAAACATAAACTACACATAAGAATTCTAAGTTTGCTTTTGAGATTTACAGAATTAAGAAGCTTCAGATTTGCTGTGACTTTTGAGTTTCCATCCTTGATCAGCATATCCAACCCCACCAAGTTTGCCAAAGTTACAGGAAATCTCCTGCGAAAGTGATACCAAATTGCATCAACAAATTGTTCCGTCCCTTGTTTTGACCAAATAATATTAGATCATATCATTCAATAAGAACTTTACTCAAGTATAGAGCACATCTCATGGAGACTTAATTCTTCTCACTAGCCAAGGGCAGCCAATTTATTGATACCTGAGCCTCAAACTCAAGTTCAAATGAGAATTCTTCTCCAAAGCACTGTTGCATCATGACTCCACACTTCTTACAAATGCCCCAAATACTCTTTTAACTATGGTTTAACTATAACACTCAAGGAGAGGATATCAGTTCATGCTTAGAGGAATTTATTTTATCCAATTGAGGAATTTATTTTACCCAATTATTGATCACGGGAAGCTGTAGTTTGACCTAATTTAACTTTATTACAGAGACACAATTTGTTAAACCCAATACAACCAGATCCAACAGCCTATCAGGACTCCATTTGTAACAGAACCAAGTAAACCGACCAATCTGACTTGAATAAAAGCCAATGCTTGTATAGTTGGCCCAGATGATTCCAATCTAGTGCACAACATTAATCATGCAATACTTACAAAAGGGGCTAAGAAATGCAAATGAACCAGTACCATTTAATGCTAAAATTATGCTTTCAAAACAAACTATTCACAGAATTGAAGGCTTCGAAAATTTTGTGAGTGACATATAAACAAACAGGCCCTACTATCCAAAAGAATAAAATGACCTTTAATAATTATTTAGCATCAAATGGAGTGAATCAAACATGTCAATCAAAGAAATACCTACTCAAACAGAAACCTTGCAGCAAATAATCCTGGGCTACCAAAGCCAAACCACTCGAAATTCCAACGGCCTTCCAGAAAGGGGGAACTGGACAAGTATACACCATAATGTCAACAGATATTACAAAAACAATAAGCTAATATTCTTTTAATAGAGTAGTGCAAGCTATAAAGAAGTGAGACAAACAATTAAACAGCTATTAAGTTGTGAGCTTCATGCAGTGCACACCCAATTGCCCACGTTGAACAGGCCCAATACTTCAAAGTGTAAATCTTATATTTATTTATTTTTTCCAAAAGTATCGATTAACTAAAACTAAAACTTTTCGACATCCCTTTGGAACAAAACCTACGTTGTAGGACGAGGAGTGGGATTCAGCCGTTCAAGCCCGACGATTCTCTCGTTAACATCAATCCTCTGCATTTCCGTCGTCTTCCCACCGACCAATGACTGAAATCCCCCAGCATCCTTAAACTGAAAAAGTAGTTTCACATACCCCAATTTAGCAAACTAATTTCCTCCAATTTCAGAACCTTTTTAAGGAAAAAAAAAAGAAGACAATTTGACAAAATGTTACAGGTAAGCTAATTTGACAAAATGTTAAGAAAAAAAAAGATAACTTCAATATTGGAAGGGCAACAAAAATTCTCACAGCGAGCAAAAGCGATTCTTTGGCGGAGAGGCGCTCCATCTCCTTGGCATAAACGCCGGCCGATCCCTGATACGTCTGCTGCTGCTGCTGCACCATCGCCCTCCACCGCCCTCCGGCGCGCGGCGCCGGCCGAAGCACGGCGGGCTTCCGGCGATCGGCGGAGGGATGCGGGTGAGGGACGATGAGAATGTGGGGAGAGACCGCACGGAGACAAGAGGCCATGAGAAAAGGCTTCAGAAATCGTAGCCCTAATTTCTAAATCTTTTTTAATTACAAGTGACTGGAGAGGGAGGAGGGGATTTTGTCTATCCACTGGGTCAGCGTGCAAGGGGCATTTTCGTCAGGTTGAGTGGAAAGATAGGCAATGTCTAAAGGGGAAATTCTATTTGTACACTGAAAATTACTCTTATTCTTGACGTACTGTTTTCAAATTTATAAATAATTATAAGTTTACCATTATTTTTTTGGACTAAATTATCCTTAAAACAATTAATACCAAGATTATCCTCGTAAAAACATTAAAAATAAAAAAAAACCCAAAGGAATCAACTTGACACAAACCACCAAAAATCCAATAAAAATAGCAAGTACCCATTTCACAAAATGCAATTTTTAAACAGAATCTAGCAAGAAAAGCAAACAATTGGAGACTTTCAGGTCCACCGAGCTGAGTGACGGCGTCGACGGGATGAGCGCGATGAGAGGGATAAACTTCTTTCAGTTGCAGCTTTGGGCAAACTGAATTATTAGGGCAATCTTTAAGCAGCGATGGGTAAAGGCTATTAAACGGCAAAGAATTTTATCCCCTAACCCATTTCACAAAATGCAATCTTTAAGCTCCCCCCTCAGACAAATTATTAGGGCAAAGGCTGCCCATGGAGAGAGCTGCGGGTCGTCGTTCTCGGACTCGTCGTCGACGGTGATGGCGAGCGTCGACGGGATGAGCGCGATGGGGGCGGTGATGTCGGCTAGGGGCGGTGATGTCAACCCTCAGCAATGAGGGGCAGTGTGCTCGTTAAACCGTGGGCACAGCGATGGGTGTCGGCTGGGGGCAGTGTGCTCGTTAAACCGTTGTGGGTTGGCCCGGGGAGGCGGTGGGGCCCAGCGAGGGCAGTGAAGAGGAGTGAAGGGCAAAATTGGAAAATAATTTGTGCGCTGAGAGGAAATTGTTCATATTTCAAAATGGAAGTCTGGTGCAAAAAGTAATCAGGGCGTGAAGAGTAAATAGCAGGGTGCAAATAGAATTTTCCTGTCTAAAGGGACTCTCTCAATGAGCACAATACTGGTCAAAGCAAACCATGTGAGCCTACCCTCTCTTCCAGTTCCCACGCTCTCTTAAGAAAATAGTGAGTTTTTCTCAGTTAGTTTATCATTTTTTATGCGTCTTCTTTCTATTTAATATCTACAATCTCTTTTCTTTCCAATCTCTAAACAATCTCAACCCGCACCTCTCTCTTCTCTTCTCTCTCTCTCTCAATTGTCCTCTCTCTTTCTCTCCCTCTCTCTATGTGACAGCTGCAGATTGCTGATCCAATATTATTCTATCTTTAAATTACTATTGCGTTTCTTTCTCATGCTACAGATCCATGTCGAGAAAAAAAAAGATTCTTTTTTTTTAAAATTAGATTGATCAATGAACCGTTTGAGATGTAAAATCCCAACAACATGTTAGGTATTCGACATTTACACCATAAACGTATTAGGTATTAGGTGTTAATTTCCATATAATAAAATTTGTTCAATTATTTAACCATAACAAATATGCAGGGCTCTATACCAACTTTAAATTACCAAGTTAATTAAAAAAAATACCAACTTTAAATCACCACCAAGTTAATTAAAAAAAAGTGTTCATAGCTTTTTTTTTATATGTGATATTTTAATGGCAAATTCCAAAAAAAAAAAAAAAAACAAATCTGTAATTTCGTGCAAGTTCAAGGTGTGGGCTCCCTAAGACCAGTGCTTCGCTCATTTAGGCACGAGAAGACGCTTATGCCCCTAATCCTTTGTCACAATGACGGATGTGACTTTCTTTTTTCCCCTCAAAAGAGAGGACTGAGGGGAGAAAAGAAATAAAATGGTTAAGTGAATAAAATTGACTGTCAATTGCAAGCTAAGGCAAGATGAATCCAATTCTAATTGCATGCACATTCAACACATAGGAAAAAAAAAAAAAAACTTTGCAGGAATATTATAATGATAATGTAAGAAATAGCATTGAGTTACTGACGGCTTATGATTTTCATTTGCAAACTTGTTAATAAATATAATATTTTTCATAATTCTTAAAAATAAAAAATTAAAATTTATTTATTTATTTTGCAATTTTAATTACCATTTTTAAATTCCAATCCAAACATAATAATATAAATTACAGCAAGTTTTATAACTACAGTTTCATGTGCAGTGATACAAATTGCAGCTTACAATGCTTGCAGACGTCCGAACAACCCCTGCATACGAGTATAAATATTGAATTATTTTATTGTTTGTTAATGTAAAATATGTGATATGAACTTTTATACCGCTCGTTATAGTTTGTCAATTAAATTCTATACTTTCTATGACAAGGAGATTTTGACCCTAAATTCAACTCGAATAGGACTAACAATCAAACTTGGATTACGACTTTTGTTTAAAAAACACAAAAAACAAATCTAAAGAGGAAACACATGGGTTCATAATTTAAAGAAAATAGTGATAAACATTTATACAAGCCTGTAACCTGATTGGTCCTAGCTCAATTTTTACTAACTTTTTTGTTTATTTGCAAATAAATGAGATTGAGAAAGCTTCGATAGCTACGGCTGTATACTATTCAAGGCAAAATGCAGTAACTTACACTTGTGACAGAGACTACAGTATACCTTAGGCTTGTTACAGTAACTTACATTTGCTATTACTTTTACACCAAATTTAAAAGGAATAAATAAATAAATGGTTAATCACAATCATACCCCTGCAGTATTGGAGTTTGTAACTTAACACACCTGAAGTTTGAAACTCTAAAATTAGTGAGCAGTTAGTTATTATCACTCCCATTTTAGACTAAAATACACTCATTTTTTCTAATTTCTATTTTACCTTCACCTCTCTTTTTAAACCAGCACACTTCCTCACTCCCTCTCTCCTCCCCCCTCCCCTCTCTCTCTCTCCTCTCCCCCGTCCCTCCTCTCTGTCACTCTAAGGATACAAATAATCTTAAGGTTTGAATATAGGGTTCTATTTTTTAAGTATATACTAATGTTGCTATTTGATTGTACAATATTTTTTTTTTCTTTTAGTTTCAGGTTTGATTGAGAATGACGTCGAGTTTATCCTCTTCTTCATCATAAAAAAAAACTCGATCTGTAGATCGAAAGATTGTGGAAGCAATATTGACTCGACCACTTGAAATGGAAATTTCAAAGTGCAAATGTGGTGTCAAGATGAAGATAAAGACCTCATGGATAACGAAGAATCCTTACCGACGTTTTGGATCATGCCCGTTCCGAACGTGCAATGATTGGATATGGCTTGATAAAAAAGAAGCACCCCCATATGCGAAAGAGGTTCTGAATGTACTCATAGATATGTATGAAGGAGATAATTTTGAGCCAAACCGAACATTAGAGACTTCAAACAAAACGGTTCACGAAAGAAGCTTGTTGATTGGTGTATTGATTGGATTTTTTTGTCGTATTGTCTTGTGCTACTAGCCAAATGAAACTCTTATTATGCGAGTGTAATAAAGTTTCTGCATTATCTATATTCAAATAATACTAGAACAAGTTTTCTCCTTGAGTTAAAAGTTCGTAGATGTATGGTAATAATGATAATATGTCTACTACACTGATAAGCTCCCATATTGCAAAAGAAGTTATCCTTGATACTATTTCTGTGCTTGGTGTGCAGCAGAAAGCACAGCTGCTACTACAGCTCTGAAAGTTGCAGCAGTAGCAACTGTGCTTGTTGCTACTCAGCAAGCACAGCAGCTGTTGTTGCAGCTGGTGTACACCAATGACAAGTATCAATTGCAGATATCAGTAGCATAACAGCAAATATTCAGTAGCACAACAGATATCAGTAGCATAGCAGTCGATATTCAATTTGTTTCTAAATAACAACAAAATGAACCAGACATGTATCATTTGCAAATTAATAATAAAATATCAATACAAGAGGTTCAAAATAGCATCAAATATTCCTTATATTAGTCGTACATTACATCACATATACATAACAACAACCAAAATCCAAAAGTTATCAAGTAACCAAAAATACTCAATGACAACAAAAGTTCACTACATTGATAATACACGCCAATCACATTACATAACACATTTCTGCTCCAGATTGTCCAAGTCAACCTACATGGAAAATCATAATGTCAGAAAAGTAAAATATAAATATCAACATGTAAGAAAATTAATTCATTACTTCTCTTTTACCGTTAGTTAATAAAATCTTCCATCCTCATGTATTAATTTTTTTTCATGCTTTGCCTAGTGTTTTGACCTCTCTGCAATGATAATAGGAGATATGATTGAGAGTTTTTAAAGGGGATAAGAAAAATAAATAAACAAAATAATTGTTGATGCTCTACTTACCCGGACTACAAACCGTCTTGCATCGTCTGCTCCTCCAATTGGAATTTCACTTCTAGGAGGAACAACTGTCGTTCCACCCAAATCCCGGCTAACTGTCCTTAATTTACCATACATGGAAGTCCATTGCCATGATATCAGGCAAAGCATATTCTCAATAATTTCCTTTAAGAAATTGAAAAGGTGCCAGTCTTATATGTAATATCTCTAGGAAATGCTGATTATGATAAAGGAATCATGAAACTGGAGAACTCCATTGCCATAAGTCTAGAAAGCTTATTAACTATCTACATAGATACCTTAAACATATCATACATTACCAGATATAAGTATAATTTAAGAATTGGATGTATCAAATGTAGATAGTTAACTTACATATCTAGTTATTCAGTCCTTTTCAAATGTGCACTTTAACAATTTTACACATATTTTTCATACTTTCAATAAAAAATACACATTAAATATGTCATGCATATCTTTTTAAGCTTTTTTTTTTTTAACTCTCGGAGTTTACTCTAGTTTTTCAAGTTCATCGGTCACTAGTGAAGTGTTACAGCATTTCGTATTCCATATTTATATCAAAAATTTATTTTGGAGAAGATAATTTTACAACATAACTTATATGCCTAATCCACTCTTTCAATAACAATCCAAAACACAATTCGCATATCTATCAGCATTCAAAATAAATCCTAATCCAACAAATAACCCAAAAATCAATTCCCTTAATATATAACTTTAAAGTTCCTTTCTTTAGATGTTAAGATACAAGCAATCAACTGAAAGTTTTCAAATTTCACAACAAAATTGAAACTTTTTAATCAGTCCACCAACCAAAACCAAAAACCCAAAATTTGAATTACTGAGAAATTGAATGCTCCGCTCCAATTTCTCTGCCGTTAGTATGCCCAGTTTTTTTTTTTTTTTTTAAGTTTCAAATTTTAAGAGTATTAAGTTAAAAATCTCATACTACAGGGGAGGGGATTTGACTGTAATTAACCTATAAATAAATAGATAGATCGATCATGAACTCTCTCGGAGCTTCGCTTTGCATTTTGAATCAACAACAATATCATTAGAAAATAGCTTAGTACGCACATAACTATAATTATTTTCAATCTGTTTTTGAACATATTATGATTTTACAAAGACAGGTCCCAACTGTGGGATGAGTCTCGCAATGTCTAACTATCTTAGACTATCTTAGATATAAATGACAATGATGCAGTATAAATTATAAGAAATATTCGAATTACTAGCTATTAGAGGTTTGGTATTAGAATTCAGATTGCACCAGAGTGCAGTCTACTCTTTTGACAGTACATGATAGTACACCATCTCCAAAAAAAATAGGATACACCAACATTTTCCCCTGTTTTATCTGTAACAAACAACAATAGTTCTGAATGTTATTCTTTATCCTCACAAAACGAGAGAAAGGGATCCTTAGTTACACAAAAGAACCGGTAAATTTTTTGTATGATCTTTTTATCCTCATTTTACACAAGTAAAGGCTTCTTGATGCTCCAAAATGCTCACAGAGCTCCGTTTACAAGACTAACAGTTTCTCCTTGGCATCCGGTTGAAACCACCATGTATAGAGAGCGAGCGTCATCCAAGCATCTTTGCCCCTTGAAAATGCAAGGGAAAAATATCATGAGAAACTTCAAGAGAAAGGAACACAACATAAGTAACATGAACAAAATTAAGTGGCTGTTGATTTCTATCTCTGCTGTAAATAAAATGAACTATGGTTATTTAAGGAAGAAATAAATGTGTCGCAAATACTTTAGAAGGAAACAACATCTTTGGAACCCAACTCTTCTCCGCCAAATATTGGGGCAAATAAAAAGGATAAAATCCTAAGAAAGATTGATTATTGAGTATATGGTTTGCTACCAACCCTTAAGTGGATGGTGCTTAAGATTTCAAGGAGAGAGTGCAACAAGATTTATAGAAATATGTAGGTCTGTATATCAATAGATAGTCAGTATTTGGCTAGGATAATACATTCATCAACAAAACAGTCCCATTATAAGTTGCTTGATAGTTACAAAGCTAACTTTTTGCTGAAACCTTGATCAACCAATAAATAATAGTGGGGTTGAGTCCTGATGTGTTAAAATCATTGCATATAATTTGGAATGAAGCATTCCAACGCATTCATTATGGAACAATATCTCACAATTGATTTCCAAAATGATTCAAGGTTGGCCACTGGTCAGCGTTGAGTCTCCAATGCTCTTCGCAAAGCTTAGAGAAGGTATCTCAAAAAAGAGCTCGCAGATATTGCTCTTTGAGCCTTCATTTCTGAATTATTTGCCCTTGATCAAGTTACTTCTGAAGAGTACCAGCAAATTTTATGAATAATCATAACACTATTTCTCTTCAAATTTTCCTGACTTCTAGCATACTAGATTTTGAACATGTGATTTGACCCATATATATCTGTCGAAAGTGAAGGCTATCTGTAGAAGATGAAGGTTAGTATTTAACAACTACAGGAATAAAGAGGGATCTAGTTTTAATTTGCATGAGACACTCAGATTGAGAGTCAAATTTGATAGGTTTCTTTTCCTGGTGACCAATATAGATTTAGATTCTAATTCTCTTTCCTTTCTTTGATTGCAAATCTGGTTTGATACTTTTCCTTGTTTTTTTTTTTTTTTTTTTTTTTAAATTTACTGCAAGAAAGCAGTGTGACCCCATTGTTATATGATATGATTGTAATTTTGAGTGTGACACACAAATATGTTGCTCTAGTGACGCAGGACCGAAGGGAAATTGGATTGAAACTAGATAGAACCATCTTCCTAGTAGATCAACATGCACAATATTACAATTAAAAATTATATGGTTGTAGTAAGTATAACATTCACGTCTTATACCTATATATATATATATATATATATATATATATATATATATATATATATATATATATATATATATATATATCCCATGCGCAAAAACACGCATATTTATGTTGCTATGTCTCTGTATCCTACTTTTTTTGGGTTTATCGTATCTTCGTGTCCGTGTTATGTTCATACATCATAGAAGGTTGGGAATTTTTATTTTGATTTTTTCTTGAGATTTTTTTCAAACAAAAAATCAAAGGTAAAGGTTGAATATATGTAGAGAGAGAGAGAGAGAGAGTTTTGAAAGAAAGGAAAACTAAAACTTTTAGCTCTGCTACCAATTTGACATAGCAATACAAAAACTAGTTTTTCCTGGTGGCAAAATTAGGATTTGATGATAGAAAGTAGGGACCTGATTTTGGGTTAAGGGCTCAGCACCTAAGCGAATCCACAACCACATTAAATAAATTCATAATGAAAGATTTTAAGAACAACAAAAAGTAAGCATACTAGGATTTCACTAAGTTTATAACATACCATCATTTAAAAAAGGTTTACATGCCTTATTTATAAAAACAAACTACGTACACTGCACGTGCAAATAAACCAAAATTTAATAATAAAAATAAAAATCCTAACAAAATCCAATCAAATCGAAACAAATCTTAATAAAATTCATAATCAAATCCGGGCTTTTATTTGTCTAAATCCTCTTAATACATAATGTTGATGTGTATATAACCAGTCAAAAAGTCGTCGTCTCTCTTTCGCTCTATAAACCACCAAAAAGTGTCATTACAAGTAGGGGATTTGACTTGAGGAATATTTGTTGGTATTTGCAACTTTGGTATTTCATTATGTAAGAAAATTAGTTTATACAAGTACTTTTCACAATTCATCAAGTAAAAATCAACTTTCTTTATGGTGAAATCACTGGTTAATATTATGCCAACATGACTAGAACTAGAAACATGGTATAATTGGCCTGATAAATTGTATCGCAGACGTGAAATTCCTACCCAAAACTGAATATGTGGTAATAGTTACCGATAAAATGCACAATACAAAGTAGTGTCGTGTTAGACACATATTTGACGCCAAAACTTGCACGGTGCATATTGGACACTTCAAAGCTGGATTTTAACAACCGCAGGACTTATGTGTGGATGATGGCATTTAAAAAGTCTTAAGGACACATGTCACACAACATAGAGTCATCCATTGCTTCAACAAGATCTTTTAACATAATTGGTAAGCTATGCTACTAGAACATAAACACCTCGATCATGCGAAGTACTGAACTTTTAGATTTTTTTTTTCCCTTCCCCAATATACTTACTTGATTATGGTTTAAATCAATTAAGATTTTATTTTCTTTTCTTGTTTATTTCAATAAAACATGTCCTACACTTACGGACTTCAAAGTGTGTTGTATATAGACAAATGCAAACCCACAAATTTATGTTCTGTCCCAAATCCTACTTTTTAAGAATTTGTTGTGTCACTATGTCCATGTCGTATCTTGTCTCTGTCCTTTGTGCTTCATAGCTGGTGGCAATAGAAGTGCATGCAATTAAACAATCTAATTGACACAGTTGATACCTAAGATGAATAGTTGCAACGAAAATCAAAGAGAACAGAAAATGAAAATGTTTAAATCTGAAGAACGATATAATAAACTCCAAAAGGAACTCCAGATCATTTGCAAAGTCACAAATTCACAAAAAATAATATCATCCTATTCATTGATTAAAATGTTATAAAAGACTAATTTCGTATATCACAGACTGCAACAAGGACAGGTAAGCACACCATTTCATTTTTGAGAAACAAGAAGAGATTTCATTTTTGAGAAACAAGAAGAGATTCAGACACCTTGGTCTCTCTAGTGATTCTGAGGGCGTGCTAGTCTTTTAGATATAGGGTAAAAAAAATAGAAAATAGCACAAGAATAAAGTTTGTTGTGCCACCAAACAACACAATGGATGTCTCGAGGTTTTCTCCTCAGAGGAGAGATTTGGAGCAGTGTGCACAACAATTTAAATCGGTATGAAACCGTCGTATCATTTGGATACAGCATATACAAGTATGGAGTGACAGCAATGTTAGGCTTGCATCAATTTGTTCGTTTTTCATACAGCATTGAACAAATGACTTGTGACAAGTAAAACAGGGTACAATTGAAACTTAATTCTAAGTACCTCAGCCACCAATATGTATCATTGGCCTATTTGTCGTCTTTGCAATATCAAACATCCCCGCATGTGCAGCTTTCTTCCTCTTCACCTGGATTGAAGGCAAAGTCATATATATGAAAAATAATACTGCTCTTTCAAGAACAACAAAATAATCCCACTTGAGTCTTTTTTTATCGTTCCTTATGTTGGTGGCTATGCTATAAACCATGCCACTCCATTGCTAAAAGCATAAAAGATTAACTACTGGAAGTAGTACGAGTACTGTAACAAAATTATTTTCTGAAAGGAAGAAGGGATTGAAATTAAATTTTTCCAAAACAACATAACTTAGTAAATACAAAGCGTTCATACCGCAGCACCAATTATCTCCTTCAACCCAAGATCATCAACACCAGCTCGAAGTGGATCTCTTAGGCTTACCTGTGAAAGTCCCAAATGAGGGAGTAAAACATTGTACTCTTACTGGTGGGAGAAAAAAGGCTAAGATAAAGAGGGGAAGAATAAACCATTTTACGCTAAAAGTAAAACCGACCACATAAATCCAATAATAGCCATGTTTAATGACATTAAAAAAAAAGGTGTGCATAGAGGAAGTATTATTCTATGAAGGAAATAAGAAGTAGAGGAATAGCCTTCTTAATTTAGTCCTCAGTGATATGGCTTCTTCATTCTTTATCAATGTATTTGAACCTTTATTATTTATTTACCTTGGTAAACTGCAACTAGCATACACAATGAGTTTAATAACTAGAACCAGATCAGGAATGCTAAATTTCTATGTGGCGTTGCTCTTATACCTCTTACTTTATGACATCACCCTTATGACTCAGGATCCTCATACCCTTGTAACTCTTACTATATGACATTACCCTTATAACTCTGGTATCTCATATTGAAGAATTGATGGATGACATAAGTCAGCACATATATTGCATAAAATTGAGCAAATAAGAGAATGGGCTGGATTGTATTTATGAAAGTAATACAGATTGGTAATACTAGAACAAAGAGCTGATGTATGGTATTGTACATTTATGTGTATTAATGTAAAAATGTTAACATAAGAGTATGGTTCATGATTTCATATTTGCCACAGCTTATAACCACTTATAAGATTAAAATAGACTCTTATGTTAATCACAAGCTACCCCTAATAAAGGTCACAATCATATATATCTTGCTGACCATCATGAAATTACATGGTTTCGTAGAAACAAAACTACCCACCATCAAAATCAGTTGTGAATCCATCTTGTTAATAAAGGAAAATCAATGAACAGGTTCTATTAAAACGTATAGAAATGTTTCTTTTTTTTTTTTTGGTCATGCAAACATAAGCAAACTATCTGAGTACATGTCGAGATTGAAAGCCAAAAAGGTTCAACATTAGCTAAAATTTACAATTAAATGATGAAATCAATCTGGTAACAGTAATTATAAGTTCTTTCCTACTTTCCTTCATGGAACTTTGATATAAAAATAGGTTGAGGGCTGGTGTCGGTAGCACAATCACAAGTCCTATAAAAAAAAACGTATTATGTGTACTTTTTGAATCTTCTATGCATGTCCATTTGGGGATTTAACTTGTTAAAAACAAAATCTTCCGTGTGTTGGCTTGTAGTGTTTATGTCGCCATGTATTTGCATAATGCAAATAGAACTGCAAAACCACAATCACAACCACACCACAAAAGGGAGACAGTAAAAAAAACCATTCAAAATCATCACTTCCAAGCATTTACCTCTCTTTTCTTCCTCCTACAAGTTGTGGCCCTGACATAAAAATAATCCAAGCACCGGTTTTCCCATCTATAAATAATGTACACAGGAACTACTTATGGTGTAATTCTAATCATCCGTACCTTTAAGCTTTCACTGTCATTATTAAGCTTTTCCAATCAAGTATCTAACATTTTTCTAACCTATTGAAATACTACAAATGGACCAGATAAGCTATAAGAGGAGGTTATAATTGGGCCTAGGGAGTTGAGAAGAGAAGATTGGGCTCTTTGATAAAGAAGTTCACAAAAAAACTAAAAGGGTGGCTCGCTCTCACTCAGTGCATGAGGATTCGGATACAGAGACAAGAGATCCACGAAGGCGGCAGAACCTCCTATGTTGATTTGGAGATCTCCATGACAAAGAGAGATGGGATACAAGTATCTGGATTCAGTAGTACTATTGCTGGTCAGAGCCGCAAGTGCAATGCAGCCAAACTATGAGGCTTATTGATCATCTTTTTCCAGTTGGAGCCGGATCACCGAACTACATAGCAATGGGGCCTTGATCAATTGTTTTCCATTTCCATGTTATGTATATTTAGTCCTCTCTTTATTGGGAGGTAAACATACTTAGACTTTACATGTATTATCTTGTTTCATTAATCTCTATTTAATGGAACGCAAGTGGAATTCACACATAGTTTATGCTAAAAAGAAAAAAAGTAGAATAGGAGGTTATATAATATACCAAACCTTCCTACAAACTAACCTAGCCTTTTACACAGTCCCCACCTATATTCTCTTTATATAATCAAAACTTCTCATTAATTTCCAACCTATACTTATCTTTTTCATATAAACTATCTCTCTGCTTGCCTGACATATATTCTCCCGACAACAACAATAACAACTAAGCCTTTTATCCAAGTACTTGCAGTAGGCTATATGAACCAAAAGAAAATCACGCCAGATCGATCACATTGATAATTCTTCTCCATTCATTCCTATCAAGTAATATCTCCTACTTTAAATCTCTAGAATCCATATCTTTTCGTATCACCTACATCCATATTTTTTTCGATTTTCCTTTCGCTCTTTTAACTTGTCCTACATTGATAAACTTCCCTTGTCGAACTGGTGCATTTATACGTCTACATTGCACATGACCAACCCATCGTAAGTGATTTTCACGCATCTTCTCATCGATAGGAGCTACGCCTATTTTAGCACGAATATCTTCATTTCTTACTTTATCTCTTCTGGTACTGCCGCATATCCAGTGAAGCATACGCACCATGTTACACTTATCTTCTGTGAATGTCGTTTCTTTACAGCTCAGCATTCCGTGCTATATAATAAAGTTAGCCTAATAGCAGTCCTATAAGATTTTTCCTTCAACCTTAATGAAATGTTACGGTCACATAAAACTCCGATTGCACTGCTCCATTTCAACCAGCCGGCTTATATCATATGGTTATTATCGATCTCTCCATCATTCTCTGAATAATAAAACCTAAATACTTAAACTAACTACTCATTTGTATCTCTTACCCATCCAGTATTACAGCACTATAGTTTAGGGTCTGTTGTTTACTAAAATTACACTCCATATACTCTGTTTTAAACCTACTCGATTTAAAACCTCTGAATTCTAATGTGTGCCTCCATAACTCTAACTTGACATTCACCCATGCTCTTGTCTCATCAACTAAGATAATATCATCAGTAAATAATATACACCAAGATATCTCATCCAGATTAGCCCTAGTAAACTCATCAATCATTATAGCAAATAAGAACAGACTCAATGCAGATCCTTGATGCAATCCAATTGTGACAGAAAAATCACTTATTAGACCACCACCACATGTTCTGACATTGGTCACCTGACATATATTCTCCCGACAAAAATTATTAACACTCTTATCTTTTCTTATATAATTTTCTGATGGTCTAAAAGACTCATCAATAGTTTCTTCTTGGCTGCATGTCTTTAAATTTGCAAGAATAACCAGGTGTTCCTACCTGCCAACTGGTCAACTAGGTCACTGAAATGAAGGGTTTTGTATGTTTATGGTGGAACCCTCTATTATAAATAATTTCCTTTTCCACAAATTCATCAAATGTCTGAATGTAGATCATGATATGGATCTTTGGTTTGATAACACCATTTTGATCGAAACATCTGGATAATGACTATAAATTTCTTGATAGATTAAAAACTCATTTCCTATCTAAACATATGCAACTTAATGTTGCCAAAAAAGTTTCTGGCTGCAAGTTTCATTTCTCATGCATGCATAATTTTGCGCTTTTCTAACTTTTTGAAGTGCCTTTCAATTATCATAAGCTGCACTGTGCACGATAATCTTATGAATAAAAATTAAACCTAATTATAACTGTAGTTGAAATAATGATACATCTTGACGTTGCTTGGCTAAGAGTACTATATTTTCATATCAAAGTAATAGTCGGAGGGGTTGATTAGTCCAGATATTATCATCAATGTAGTTTTACAGCTAAATTAAATAATTTCATAGTTTCTTCACATAAATCTTCTTAAGGAATTCCTCAAATCAATTAGTACTACTTTGTTGAGCAAAATGCCCATACTAAATGAAGATCCTTGTTTCGCCCCTACTCAGTTGTTACGCAAACCACAACGGCAGACTCTTATTTGTCTTAGCAGGTTCGATATGACGAGCCTTTTAAGAACTGCGTGAAGATATGTCTTCAACTTGAAGAGTTGAAAGGAATGATATATAGTGGTATTCAGTTTATATATGTCAAGATTTTCATAGGCTTGAATATGTAGTTGCTATAGCATGATGCTTTTACTTCCTGATTTCCAAGTAAAGAATATAAAAGGACGTACTCCGAGGGATTATGATGCATCATAAAAAGGCAGAAACAAAAAAAAAAATGAAGGATATCATACCTCTGATGAACCAAAGAGACATACTTTGAAGTTCCCATCAGCTAGAAGCCGCAATCGATTACAACCAGCACAAAAATGCTCGGTCATTGATGTTATAAATGATACAGTTCCCCGATGGCCATCTATGTTGAAATTCTTTGCAGTATCTGTTAGTCTATCATGAAGCCTCTTAACACTACCAAACTTCTGTCGCTGTTCCATATATAAAAGGACTGAAGTTTAATAATCATAGGTATGGTACAAACATACAAACGTTCATATAGAAAACATGCATCTATAAGAGTTCTACCTTACCACTCTATCCAACATCTCTGCATAAGGAACTAATTTTTTCACATTCCATACATTTCCATCAAATGGCATAAACTCGATAAACCGAACATTGATTGGCATCTCCTTCGTCAACTCTACAAAGTCACAAATCTCATCATCGTTCACCCCACGCATTACAACACAATTAACCTGCACACAGAATAACACCACATGAATCTTTTTCTTATAATTTAATTCGTAGGAACAAAAAGAAAAAACCAAAACACAAGGGCTTAAAAAAAAAGTAGAAAATACATGCCCCAAAACATGCTACATACTTTTACAGGATCAAACCCAAGCTCTACAGCAGTGTTAATTGACTCCAATACCCTATCATGCCCTTTACGCCTTGTCATCAGCTCAAACTTTGCTGGTACCAATGTGTCCAAACTAATATTTATGGAATTCAATCCACACTCTTTTAACTTTGGAAGTTTCTTTCCCAAAACAATCCCATTAGTGGTCATTGCCAGTGTCTTTAATCCTTTTAAGTTAGAAAGATGCAAACAAATGTCTTCGATATCCTTTCTAATGGTTGGCTCCCCTCCCGTCAACCGGATCTTATCCACTCCCGAACTGACGAATAGACTTGCTAACCGGATGATTTCTTGATGAGAAAGCAACTGAGAACTAGGAGTGAGCTCCACACCTTCTGCTGGCATGCAGTACTGACACCGAAGATTGCAGCGCTCAGTCAACGAGATCCGCAAGTAAGTGTGGAACCGTCCAAATGAATCAATTAACATATCTGATGCAGGGTTATCTTGGGGTGAAGCTTCGGGCAAGCGGGCACACGAGGCACAGGAAGTCGCATATGTCATAGAACCGAATGGGCTAGGAGAGTCACTACAAGGACTGCAACCATCAATGCTTCTCAAAGGGGAAGAAGGATTGAATCTAAACCCACTTGCCTCGATCTGAACCAGAAATTTTTAAAAAAAAAAAAGAAGTAAAATTTGATGCTTGAGTTACACATTAAAGTGATTAACAAAGATTCAACATACTTTCAGATACTAAAAAACTCAAAAATAATGCGTGTAATTTGAGATAATTGCAGTTCAGAGTACAATTTAGGTAAAAGCTTACTGCTTAAGTTCATCATTATTCTAAGTAATTAGATAATTGAAACGAATTTTGAAAAAGTGATGTTTCAAACTTGTTTATATCAATGAACAATTAATCCCAGCGATTCAACAAATACGTAGCCATTAAAATTCCAAAGATTTAAAGCAAACATGCTTACTTTTCTTGAATTGCATAATTAAGTATATGATTATTCATTCTAAAGTACATTTTTTAGGCAAAATCAAAATAATTTCAATCTAAAATAAGATCAACTATAATCCAACCCTAACAACACCAAAAGAAAAGAAATCTACGGTTTTCTTCAGTCTTTGGGATCCCAAACTCCGCTTGAGGAGCGCCGACACGCATCTGGGCATCATAGCTTCACCAAAGAAGATCAAATTAAGGGGGAAAAAGACAAATCCAGAAAAATTAATTGAAGAAATAAATGAAGGGCAAAGGTGGCACCTTTGGGACGGCGAACAACAGAGAATTTGAGAGCTCCGATGCTGAGAGACGGAGAGAGGGAGGGAGAGAGGTCTGGGTGTGGATGTATCAATAACGAGTCGGGGGCGAACGGGAATTTCTAGATGGGCACTAGATTTTTCCTGGTGAGCCCACTTTTCCTAGTGCGCACGTCGTAACTTTTTCAAAAACCTTATTTTTCTTAGTGAGCACACCTATTTTACCAAATTACCCTCACATCTACCTCTCTTTCTCTGTCCGGGGTATCCAGTCCAGACATAGACTCTCTATCCGGGCTGGATACCCCGGACAGAGGCTCCCTGTCCGGACTGGATACCCCGGACGGGGGGTGGGGGTTGGAGTGAAGGCGAGCGGAGAAGGTGAGGGCGGCGGCGGCGAGTGGTGAGGGCAAGAGCGAGGGAGGCGGCTAGCGGCGAGGGTGAGGGCGGCGGCGGCGAGCGGGGAGAGCGAGGATGAGGGCGGCGGTTAGCAGCGAGGGTGAGGGCGGCGACAAGCGGGGAGGGCGAGGGCGAGGGCGGCGGCTAGCGGCGAGGGTGAGGGCGGCAGCGGCGAGCGGGGAGGGCGAGGGCGATGGCGATAGCTAGCGGCGAGGGTGACGGCGACGGCGAGCGGGGAAGATGAGGGAAGGGCATTTTTTGACAAAAAAAATAATGGCAAATTGGTAAATAAAACGATCTTTTAAGTGGGCTCACTAGGAAATATGCCGTGCCCATCTAGAAACTCCCGGGGCGAACTTAGACGACTTTTTCCCTTTGTTTTTTTTTCCGTTTTAAATTGTGCAGTCTCCTTCAGGTAGGCCGTATACGGAAGGCGTGCGGTCAGCCGGAAGGATGATCGCAGGGGTGCATAAATGGGAAATTCTATTCATGCACACACTTTGCTCAACGTGCCCACCTTTAAAACTTCCAAAAAATTACAGGTTTGCCATCATCTTTTTTTTTTTTTTATAATTTGTTATTTCACAAGTCAAATCTTTAAAAGTAATAAAAGATTAGAAGACCGCTATCATTTACTCTCTATTCTCTCTTAGGCAAAAAATAAAAAACACTTCATTAAGTAAGTGTCCCTGATTATGTATTAATATTTGATCTAATTAAATATCGATCGGATATTAATATCGAATCAAGTTTTCATTCGGATATTATTTGATCACGATGAGATGGGATGAAAATATTAAAGTCGAGGGCGAAAAGATCGTAGCGAAAGCGAGAGGATAACAGAGGCTGGGGGGCGAGTCTGGGGGGCGACGGAGGTGGGGCCAACGGAAGCAGGGGCAAACTTTGGTTTTAGGTTCGGAATTGTGAACGATAAAAAGAAGAGAGATAGAGAGAGAGGGTTAGAATTGGAAAAAAAAAATATACATATTGAGTAAATACAGAATGATTCATAATTAAAAATAGCATAATATTGGCGTCAAGACAAAAGTGGTGTGCATAAATAGAATTTCAAGGCGCATATATTGGTGCAATCGGGTCGGATCTATGCATATAGAAAAAGTGTACTAAGCGCCTCAATAAGGAGTTGCAAGCATCCCCATGTAAATGATATGAACCATTATTTATGATCTTCGGTCTTAAAATAATTGTGTATAAAAATTATGTATTTTCGATAATTTTTTACTGTATATTATATATGTATAAAATAAACGGTTTTCCAACGATAGAACAAATAAAAGCTCTTGATTGATAATGAAGAAGTGTCTAAATCATATTATTTTTTTATAGATTTAATTACATTCAGACCCCTATAGTATAGAGGTATTATAACTTATTAATTTTCAAGTTCAAAACTCTTAATTAGACCCCTGAATCGTTAGCAAAGTTAGTCAATAATGAGATATTTTCACCATGTTTTAAATCAATTTACACTCCTTTTTTTAATACCAACTTTGCCCTCTTCTCCCACCCTCCCACTCTCTCTCTCTCTCTCTCTCTCTCTCACCAAATCTTTTCTTCCGCCATCTCCTCTGCCCCATTAGTTACCACCTTTAATTTGCAAAGTTATATCCAGGCTCAAGTTATCCAGGCTCAAGTGCAACATAACAAATATCACATACATTCTCCTAATTAGGACGGTCATAGTAAACTCCATCACATGAGCTCAGATATCCAGCACTGGTATAGGAAAACAATTTCAAAATAGCATAGTAAGGTTAAAAGAAGAAGCATCACTAGTTTGCACTAGCACACAGATTCCACAATAACGTAATACTGCCAATTTTCCTAGAAACACAAGAATGCAATATATCACTGCCCTAAGGATGATAAATTTTAATTTTATAAATTTGTTTTCTTTTGATACCTTTGATTTGGGGAGAGGAGATCAGAGCACCATGGTCAAGCTTGACCATGTCACTGGCGACCATCAGCAACGGCTTCGTCGGCCGGAGCGAGAGCGGAGACAGTTTGGCTGGCGAGATCTACAGTGTCTGGGAGAAGAGATTGCTGCAAGGCCTCTTCAAAGGAAAATTTGTCCTTTAACTATCTCCTAAATTACTGTCAAACTCTGTTAACAGTTCTGGGATCTAACTAAGAGTTTTGAACTTGAAGATTAATAAGTTATACTATTCCCATACTACAAGAGCTTTGAGTGATTAGGGGTGAACGTCCTCGCCGACTCCGAAGGATCCGACCGACTCCAACCGGTGTCGGTCGGAGAAAAAATATGCAAATCGGTTGGAGTCATTCACATCATTTTTGCGTTGGTCGGATCGGTCGGGACGACTTCAAATCCGACGGATTTCGACTACGACCGACTTGAATTTTTTTTTCGGGGAAATTAGGGAAATTCGAACCGTTCGTTTGAATGTTGGAATTCGAACGGTCTCCTTGAAAATTCCATATGGTTGGACTGATTTATTTTCCAGTGGAGTAAACGGGAAATTCACCGGCGGTGAAGGGAGTTCCTTCACCGCCGCTTAGGTGGCCCAATAAAATTATTACATGTGGTACCACTAAAAGGGCAATTAAGAAAATTTATTTACTTATTATCTTGAATGACGCCACGTGTAATAATTTTATTGGACCACTTAAGCGTCAGTAAAGGAACTCCTTCACCGCCGGTGTATTTCCCGTTTTCTCTTTCCAGTGACCTCCTTCTTCTTCATTTTCCTCCAATTTGCATCTTCTTCTTTTGGTGGTGGGCAACGTCGAACGAGCTGCTACTGTCCACGGAGGAGATGGCGACTGCAACGGCGACGGCAAGGGCAGCGACTTGGCATCCACGGAGGCGACGGCGACTGCAACGGCGACGGCAAGGGCAGCGACTTGGCATACAGGTATTATTTGAATAAGGGTTTTGAATGGTAAATTTAATTGTGTGATTTAAACAATGCTTTAATTTAGGCTTAATTGAAGGATTTGAATGGTTTATTTGAGGGATTTAGGCAAAAGCAACGTGTTAATTGAGGGATTAGGCAACGGAAATTTATTTAATTGATATTTATTACTGCAAATGGTATCAATTTCCTCAAATTCTTGGACGATAATTGAGGGATTTAAATGGTAATTTTAATTGAGGGATTTAACCTAATGTACTCAACTTCTTGGACGATAATTGAGGGATTTAAATGGTAATTTTAATTGAGAGATTTAGGCTAATATGCTCAAATTCTTGTACGATAATTGAGGGATTTAAATGGTAGTTTTAATTGAGGAATTTAGGCTATTCGGAAGGATACTGTAAAGATTTTGACTTAGAAATGGCCATGAGGATTTTTTTTTTCTTGCTCTTATGTCTTTTTTCACAAGTAGTTTAGAAAGCAAGCAAAATTAATGGCTTCTCCGTCCGTCGGAGTCCAGGTAAGTTTCAATTTTTTTTTTGACATTTTTTTTTTCTGTTGTTGATGTTGAAGAAAGAGGAAGAGGTTAACTAATTTCGTCCGATTCCGAGAAAATCCGACCGCCTCCGTCCGGCCGGAGATCGGTCGGAGATCGGTCGGAGTAACTAACCAGCGGCGGTCGGAGGATTACTTTATCAGATCCGATCAGCCGCCACCAAACTCCGACCGTCTGTCCGCCTGTTCATCCCTATGAGTGATCCCTTTTTTATACATCACCTACTTACAATATGGATATCACAACTAACAGTTCGGACCATTTACATATGCCTTTTATATTTAGATTTTGAGATATCTTTATAAGCAACTCTCTATTAAGACACCTTAGTTACATCGATCCTTATACATGTATATAAGAATAATGGAAATGAGTTGTCACTTGATGTAAATTATTTGAATAAGTGGCAAAAAAATAGTGATCTTATTATTATTATTTTTTATTTTTTATTAGAATTTTAACCCTTACCTATACTCAATTTCTTAAGTTAGTTTTGATTTGAACTTCCATCAACTAGATGCAAAAGTAACAATTTTCGGTGGATATAACATGTTGTATCAAGTTTATGGAAGAACAAATAAGGCTAAAGTAGAAGAAAGCTCCCAACAAAGTATCAAAGTTTTCCTAGAAATAAGCTTCTTTTTTTTTTTTTGTTATGTAAATTCCCATGCAGTTTTAAATTTCATGAGAACTTCAAATCTGCATAAAGGAGAGATTAATTGATCAATTTAAGAACACAGTAAACATCCACTCTCTTATAATTTCTGATATACATATTCTAATTAAAATATACTAGATCAGAAAATGGGTATTTATAAATGTCGAAATGTGTGTATATAATATATTTTTAAATTGATACCTTAATATTTTTGCTAACACTATTCGGGGGTTTCTATATAATTTGAAATCCTATAGGGATTTACATAAATAGAATAGTTCATAGGGGTTTTTAGGAAAAACATGATATTTTGTGGAGTTTTTTTCTACTTTAGCTAACAATATAAAGTCTAAAATCCATAAAGTTTCATCCTTAAAAAAGCTAAGGAGGGGGACCATATCCTAGGAAAAATTTGAAAATTTGATGGAAAAGTAACAAGAATGCTAATACTGTATATGAGTCGACAGTTCAGGTAAATTAAGTGAGACAATGATGAAAATGTAATGATCTTATTATATATCTTTTTCCAAATTTTTTTAAGATTATGATATCTACTCCTTACCTTTTTTAAGATCAAATTATATGAATTTTGAAGTTTATTTATCCCTTCATCAAGTGAGTACAAAATATTGTATTCATTGAAAATTATTAATTCTTCATTTATTTGGTGGAAAACCAAATCAAAACTAAAACCTAAGATATTAAGTATAACTGAACTCTAAGAAGTCGAGATCATAATCCAAGGAAAATCTTTTTTTAAAAAATATTAGAGATAGTAGAAATGTATCGTAACTCAGGTAACTTGTATGAAGCGGTATCTCATTTCAATTATTCACCATGACTTTTTTTCTTGCTTGTCAATGTCATCTTTTTTTGCATTATTAATCAAAGTGAGTTTTTGACGGAAATCGAATTTAGAATTTCTCATAAATTGAATAGGGATAATGCCACTTGAGACAAGACTCATTGGCTTCTAACATGACTAATAAAGTGATAGAACCGAACATATCAAATAGTTTATTTTAAGATATGAAAACTCAATGATATATTGGTTCTTGGACATTTTCATCCCACTAAAGGGTCTCCTGCTCCAAATAAAAAGTAAGAATGCTTGTGGGTTTGTGTATGTCGCTTGGTGTAAGGAAATTCTATTTACGCACAATAATTTACGCTTATCGTCTTGATTATTCTTTACATCAAACTTCCATTTTGAAATATCACCAATTTATCATTTGAGTCCAAAAATTTTTCCAATTTTAACCCTCCCTCCTTTCCTCTAACTCCTTATTCGTCCGATACCAAATTTTCTCAAAATTTTTTGAGTCTGATATTAATTTTCAAACAAAAAATATATTGGTCGGATATTAATACCCAACTAAATACTCATTTGGTCAGGTGTTAAAACCCGATCAACAGCCGACGTCTTCCTAACAAAAGAAACATAAGTAACAATAAATTGCAAACAAATACACATAAATAACTAAGAATAATTTTAAATTGTATCTTAAATTTGTCCTCCGACACCAATTGCATATTGAAATTTTCCACTTGAATAAAAAAAACTCAAATTCAAACTTAAACTCCAAACCCTAATTTCACTTATCACAGTGAATTCGAAGAATTTAAAATTCTTTTAAACATTTTTAAGAACGCGAATGTAAAAATTTTAGGGGGTTAAAAAAAATCAAATTGATGAGTTTATGGGAGATGTATTTCTTTCTTATTTAAATTCCATTAAAAAAAATTTTTTTAGAGTTTTAGAGAAATAATATAGGAGGAAGACTGATGAGTAAATTTTAAGAAGTTTTAATTTGGAATTTAAAATGGTAACTTAGTTAAAAAAAATAGTAAACTTGTAATTATTTACAAATTTTAAAACGTATGTGAAGAGTAAATTTCCATATATAAATAGAATTTCCCTCGTGTGTAGGCCTCCATCCATCTCTACCTGGGGCCGGTTCGTTCTTAGTTGGGCCGTAAGGCTCATACATCTGTAGAGAAAAAAAAAAGTAAATAGAGCAACCAGTTATAACGCAATATGTTGTATTCATGCAATTAAATATATAAACAAATATCTACAAATCCCACCGATATTCTTTCATAATGAGTCATCACAATATTTATCTCTATCCATTAGTATTTATGCCCATTTCTTTGTGTAGGATATAGTTTTAGCTTGTTTATCGATCAAGTATACCGTATAGAATGTGATGTATACTCAAAGTTGTGAATTTATTTATGCATTTTTCAGTTATTTAACTTATATATATATGAAATATATAAGATGACTATACATTGTCTTTATTCTTTAAAAAAAAAAATGTTTGATAGTGAAAAATTAATAACTTGCTTTTAAAAAATAACTTAGAACTTGATTTTGAATAATAAAAGAGTTTAGCTTGGATACTAATAATTTTTGTTTTGATCTCAAGTACAAAAAAGATGATATCTTTCTATACTAAGAATAAACCACAATTGAGAGGTTGACATCAAATTTTGAGTCAAAATTTCTTTTTTAATTTATTTATTTCCAGAGGAAGGGCACCGAGTGTCTCGCACGTGTCGTGCATGCCAGCACTCCAATTCTCTCACGTTTCCATACCGGATCAAATCTGAAACCGTTTCCCCCGTCCTTAACCGCCAACCGCCTCAAATACCGCCACGTGTCCCGCCACTCATCCCACCCGCCCAACATAATCGCCGCGTGTCAGTAAACTGTTCTCTTCTTCGCCTCTATATGAACAGTTTTAAATTTTTTTTTGTTTTCATCAACAATCACGGTGCAGAATCAAGAAAGAGAAAAAAAGAAGAGAAGATGCAAGCAGCGAAGAACGCCATGGCTTCCGTCAAAGAGACGGCAGCAAACATCGGAGCCTCCGCCCAGTCCGGCATGGAGAAGACCAAGGCTACTGTTGAAGAAAAGGTCACTTCATCTTAGAAAATTTATACAGTTTCCATAACCTTTAGAGGATTTTTTTTTTTTTTTTTTTAGATTTGAATATGTAATTTTGATAGTGACAACGAATCATTTGCATCATTTGACGCAGGTGGAGAAGTTGGCAGCGCAGCACCCAGCGGAGAAGGAGATGGCGGAAGAGAAGAAACGGGAGAGAATCCAAGAGGCTGAGATCGAGAAGAGGCAGGCAATGGAGCACAACGCTGCTGCCGCGGAGCAAGCCCGTGCGGGGCACACCAGCGGCCCGGGAGGGGCTCGGACTGCTGCCTCGCCGGTCCCAGGCGAGGGCCACCTGACGGAGGGCGTGGTTCGATCTCGCCCGATCGGGATGGGGACCGGCACCGAGAGGCCGACTGCAGCGTATAACCCTCATGCAGAGAGTACCGAGCCGGCTCTCCGTGGGACGGGCGGTCGCTATACCTGAAGATTGTGGTCAGAGTTATTGGGCCATAAAATGGATGGATGTGGGTATGGTATTGCGCTTCCTATTGTTAGTGAGGTTCTGTTTTCTTTGTGTTTAGTTGGGCTTGTAATTTGGGCATGCGGCGTGTTGGATTATACTTTGCTTTTGTACTTTTTTTAAGTTTGTAAATTTTGTTTAAAAATTTATGGTGATGTTGAGTGGCAAAAGTTCTTGAAGGCTTCGACGTGTACGTTTGGGATTTTAATGACTGTAAATGTCGATGATAAGGAAAAAGGTTCCACAGTATTTTAAAAAATAAATTAAAACAAACCAGCTTTCTGGATGATATCCTCCTGCTTTTTATGAATCAAGATTGAGGACAAAAAAGAGGGAAGCCAAAAAAAAAACCATGTATTTTGTTTCATATTATTATTCAACAGCGTATTAATATGATGGACTGACGATTTGAATCTAACAACAACCTTTTTTGAAAACTAAAACGAACACAAACATAATACCCAAAACATTCTCATTGTATTTCATCTTTTGTAATATTTTATTTTTCTAACGAAATGAAAAAGATAAAGACTCTATTGTCTTATTCTAAAAAACCAAAAGACTAAAAAATTGTACACCACCCCATGAAAATTCAACATCCTATCCAAGAGTCAATTATAATAATTGACTTGACCTAGTTAAAAATTGCATATTTTATCTTTAGCATGTCTTTAACCCAATAAAAAGAAATAGTTAAATTTCATTTGAGAATTCAATACGAGACTGATAACATATGCTTCCTTCAGTCTAAACACTTGGGATGAGTAAAATTTACTAAAGGTATTTCAAGGAAAAAACAAAAAAAACAACATTTCAGTTATCCTATAATATATGATCTTGGCAAAGAAACAAAAAAATTAATGAGCCAAAGAATGTAGCACAGAACCGACACCCGTCGAGGTGCCGCTCCAAGAATGTTCTGTTACAACATAATCAGACAAAAATTAGCCTTGTTCTGCTTTAAAAAGCTCATTGAGCAATTTCTACTTCTAATGGGCATGGTTGCCGAATATAAAAGAAAGAAAATAATGAGAAAGAATTAGATCACAAGGTAACTGACTCGGTAACATAATTATACACAAATGGAAGAAAACATAGTTCCAAGAACCGTGGTTACAAGGATTCACAATCACAGCGTAACTCGTATTATCATTAGTACGCACGCTCGCAATAACCACGGTATATTCTTAAAAATTCCTACTCAATATTCCAAAATGGTGGAAAGAATTAGATCAAAACAAAGAGCTACAGAACACGAAGAGCATATGAACACCCGCTTTAAGACAATGGAGTCGCACTCTATAAAGTTATTGAAACTCAGGTCGGCTTTGATGGGCCTCGCCAAAATATGTATCTGTTTCAGCGAAGCAAAAGAATTAGCAAAAGCAAATCAAAATCAGCCATAGCAAAAGGCGGAAAAAGGAAATGAAAGAAATAAAGAGATAAATCAAAGTTCTGTCAAAATTTATCAGGAACGAGGAACATCACATAAGAACACTGCTAAAGGGATTGATGTAGCCAAGTGTTAAATAGATTGCGACAAATGTTTGGTTCGCAGTTGAGGATTAATAATATCCTGAAACTAATAATTCCTTCTATGCCTTATAATTTTGTATTTATCTGACATGATAATTAATAGGAATTAACTATAATCCAAGTAATCATGTATTTGTTTGCTGTTTAAGTTAAGGATTAAAAGGAAATCTTTGATTGATAAAAGGGCAGTGGTTGCATTTCGAAGCAAATAAAAAGGGGAAAAAAATGTCCAAGTCATAACCAACTTCAAAGGAATGAAATTGCATGATGACTAATCTTTGGGGGGTGTTAGATAAATTAGTCTCAAATTGGAAGGATTACTAAATCCCATACGATAACTTATCCCAATTTTTGAGGAAAACAAACATAGGATTTTGAAAGGGAATAATTATCCTATCTCACTCAATCCATCCAAACAAACATGGCCCGTCAGTACAAGAAAACATCCTTTGGGATAAGTTTTGTTGGTCACCAAATCAAATTTATTTTTAGTATAAACTCATCATTTTTTTTGCGGGGGGCAATCCACTGCTTGATCCTCTAAGAACTTCTTGTCACCCTAGTTACCTTATAATCCGAGGTCAACCCAGCATAACATAGAACTGTGTATATTTTGAGGCCTTTGCACTAATACAGTAACTAGGCATAGATTGATATCTCAATAGAACAAATCTTATTAGACTAACAGGTTAAAGGGAGATGACAAACTGCCAGATATTAGACCAACTCACAAAACTAAGTGCTCTACAAACTACAAGTGCCTTATTTTTCAAATAAGTTTTGCTTTTGCAGTTACCAACAAAAGAGAGTTGGTCTTACAGTTTAGACTTATTTTACATTATCTAACAATACCTAGATTAAAGATGTAGTTGTAAAAAAGTGAGATTCTTTGATTACCAACTCTTTTTCCAAGTCGAAGAACAGATGCCACACATAATTTGTAGAACAGAGATCAGAACTGAATGTCCAAAATAATCCAAGCTCTTGAGTGATTAAACTGTATATTTCCAAGTATCACGAACTATTACTAAATGATACGGGCCTATAGTTTCCATAATGATGACTTTCCAGTAACATTCTAAATTTACCTAAATACACACTTCAAGGTTTATATTTCCCTGTTTCAATTGGTAAGGTGTGTTAAATCATTCCAGTTTCACCTAGTAAGAATTGTAATCATTAAACAACATTAAACAACAGTAAACAAGAAAGGAATGGCAAGAGGAGAAATAGGACGTAGCAAGAGACAGTTTGAGTGCAAGAAACATGTCATCGATAAGATACGCCATAAGGAAAAGATTAAATGTTGCATACGTTTTGCCTAAGTCTCAAAAAAATTGAACAAAAACAACAGTGCATGTCACTTTTCATTGATTTTCTTGAAGATGAATTAAAAGGTATCACCAGATGATCATGTAGTCTCTTATTCATGCCAATATGAATAAACAGGTCTTGTATTAGAAATAACATAAACCCATGCAATAGATCTTCTGGGAATCAAGTCATTTGAAAGTCTAGTGAGACCACATAATACAGAGATTTAGAACTCAACTTCATTCCAGTGCTTGAACAGAGCAATAAGCATTTTATCAACTTTCTCCCATGCAATCAAATGCATACTAGAAAATGCAAATTTATAAAGGGTTCTGTGCAGTGCCTAGAAAAATCTGTAAAACCAATATAAGAATTTTGCTTCTTCTTTTTTAAAGCAGAAGATAAGTGAAACAACTACGGCAATCCCCAGATCCTGCATTATTTTCACATCATCAATAATTCCATCTTGGCGTAATATTTCTTACAGGAATGAACTGGACATGGGCCAAAAATGAGTTGACATTTGAGTGCAAATCAACCCATTCAATCAAGCCAACAGCCTGCCCATGGACAGAGAAGCTTCCCATGTAAATATTATACCCAGAACCTGGATTGCTCAATTACCACATATTCACAAAATTAACTTAAATGCAAACACCTGTGACAGTGCATGTGTGGGTGAGTGTGGGTGGGGGGCTGCGATGGGCAGGTCAGGGGAGCTCTCTAAAAGAGCATGTGTAATGGACTAGGTATCATGTAATCTCTCTCTTTTAAAAGCTAAATTATCTCAGGTTCTACAATAGAAACTCAGAGGTCAACTAACTTATGCTTAAAATCAAGCCCGATGGCATTGAAGGGCTGCCACACCATGCTCCAGATAGGCTGGGTTTGATTGGGCTCAACCAGTGTTTGGGACTACTGGTGCCTATGCTTCCAAGAATTCCATACGCACAACTGGTAGAGTATAAGAGAAGTCCCTAATACGGTTGCAGGTTGAGCAAGCCTGACCTTTAATTGCGGAACAGATTTCCAAAAGACATGGGCTTCTCAGTTCTCGCATGTTGAGTCCGCAGGGGAGGTGCACATACAGTTATAGGAAGAACCCACTCTCCCTTCTCTCTATCCTCAATGAGGAGAGGATGCTCATACCTGCAACATCACAGAAACAGAACATTTATGAAGTTACAAATGCTGGTTTTATCATGCCCAAACTATGTGAATATTATGGAGACAAGTCCAGTATAATAAAGGGCTTTTGCTGTCAGCCGGCCTTAAACGCCTTTCATTAAGAAGGAAACATTGCAAATCACCGGATGAGACTGTACCTATCCAACTTAACATTCTTGGCTGTGGTAAAAAACTCAAATCGAAGCAACCATTGCACTGAAATATATGGGGTGGAGAAGGTCATGGGTCCATCAACAGGAATTGAAAAAAGAAAGCCTGATTGCATCATGTCAGCAACAACCTCATGGTGATCACTTTGAATCTGCACATAAATGCTCACAGTATGATTAAACCAAGCATTATAAAATAGTTTTTAATGTAGGCCAGGAATTTTTTTTTTCCTGAAAATCGAGAAGACTGATCAGTTCCTCAGAATTTGTGAGAAGTCATGGGGTCAAGTTTACAATTATTATACATCAATTTTCTCGTTCATCAACTAATCCAGAAAATGGAACAAGTTAAAATAACTAATGAGGCAAATAAATTAATCAAGTAGAGTCTAGACTATATTGAGGGCTGATAATGGCACTATTACTTGGGGAAGATATGGCATTGGTAACAGAAAGATTTATTTCGGCCTAACAATCACAAATCTGACAGACACCTATGAAGTAGTCTGCAAAAGAAATAAATCTCATTAACTATTCAGATTAGAAAGGCTAGAGGACTATTACGAGTAAAAAATGTAGTCCACACGAAAAAAAAGCTGCCTAGAAAAGGTTAAGAAGATAAAAAAAGGACCAAAAAAAGGTAGAGATGACAATTTAGAACATATTCCTCAATTCCTCTCAAATATTTATATCCTCTATTTCTCTTAAGTGTGAACCCTAATTTAAATATAACTTTCAGGGCAACAAAACAATGACTGAGTTATTATCCAGTCAACATCCTTATCATTACCATCAACTACCACCATATTGTCATTCCGCTCTCCACATTCGCCATCAAAAGCCACTTCACAGAGTTATCATCACCATCATTCCCTCCAATCACCATCGACCATCGCACCTCTCGAGCCATACCACCATCTTCGACTTTCTCCTTTCTTATCTCCAAGCAGATTGAGATCTACTATTAAGATAAAGATCTAGTCCCCACCTCATATCAACTAAAAAACATAATTGTAACAACCACTCTACAAAAAGAAACACTTGAAATCTCTCATCAGAAAAATGTTTTTTTTCTGGTAGTTTGCTTTTTATATGGAAGTTTTATTTGATGAGTGTTAAGGGATTTGTTCGATGTGTTGTGTGTTGGTCATGCTAGATCTAAAGTGAAAATTGTATGAGAAGTTGTTTAGAAATTTGGTTCAGATTAGATCCAAGAGAAGATGATGGGGACAACGAATGATAAAATTAGTTAGGTTTTATCGAGATTTAGTGAATGTTTGTTTCATTTTTAATTATATGAGTAGAGAACTTAATTGGGCCATGTAGCCATGTATGAACTATTAGTAGATTAGAGAATTATTATAGAAGAAATCTTGTTTTTTTCCCGAGATGTGATTTATTACTCCTAAATTTTTCATGTAACGTGCAAGAGTAGGCATGTAATTCGCTTGAATGCAAGGCCCAAATTCTATCCTTTGCTATTTATCAAATCCTAATTCTTCCCCAAATCCACAAATACCCAAATCCCCACCATAGACCCCTAAATCGCTTCCATTCTACAACATATTTGGTATCAGAATCTAAATATCCATTGATCATACTTCCAAGATTATGTTCTCTATCTTCTTCCAATTTCAATTTTAAAAAGTGAAAAAAAGGAAAAAATTAAAAATCAAAGAAACCTTAACCCTAAATCACATATCCTCCACCACCAACCATGTTATCACATATCCTCCGCCACCAACCATGTTAGCACATTCACCAGCAGGCCACCAACATCATCATCATCGTCTCTCAGCTCTGCCATCAAATCCAGAGATCCAAAGCATTAGCCAAGCATTCTGATGCCGGCATCATTGTCACGAGATCCATCAATGTCAGTCTCTGCCTCCAACGTCATCATCTCCCATTGTCATTGTCATCCAACATCAAATACAATGCTTGAGATCCGATCTTGCTCCCATCAAAGGCCTCTGATGCAGATATCATTGTTATCTTAGAACCCGCATCACCATGTCACCAACCTACCGTCATCACCGGTCATCCCAAGTATGAGGATCACTTTGAGAAAACTCTTTGGGCAAGATTCGTCATTGCCGAAGATCCCCGAGCCCACATCAAACTCACCAGAGTTCGCTGTCCTCGCCACTGTCAATCAAGTTAGATCCATAATCACCTGATTGTCTCGAGCCAATTTGTTCTCGTCTACTTGCCCAGAGTCGTTCTTAAGAGCATCGGCTCAATTCGAGCCAACAACGAAGAATTCAGCTAAATCCAGTCGAACACGAGCGATCAGTTCGCATCCAAGCTAAACAAAAGTGGACACTAGCTGGCTTAAAGCTAAGTTGGATCCAGCTACTACAGAACCCGACCTACAACTGCATTCATTAACGGTTTTTGAAGTGATTTAGAGCCCGGTTTTAAGCCCGATTTAAGCTTAGTTCGTATCCAAGTTGAACAGAAGTCGACACTAGCTTGCTCAAAGCCAAGTCGGTCCAACTACTACAGAACTCGACCTATGACTGCATCCATTAATGGTTTTTGAAGTGATTTGGAACCCGTTTTTAAGCCCAATTCAAGCCTAGTTCAGCCATTTCATGATTCTTGGGTGTCTTCTGAGCTTTTTATGCCGAATTTATGATTTTTGAGTTGATTCTCTATAGGCTTCATATTATGTTGCCTCCCCGTTAGGCAATTAGAATGTGAGTCCTCTCAGTTAGGCAAGCATCATTGCATGTCTTATTTGCCTAGGACCAATAAGACAGCTAGTAGTCCCTTTGAACTAGTGCACCCTAATGCTTGGGGTCTATACTAAATTAAGTCAAAACTTGGTTTCAAATATTACATTACTTTTGCAGATAATTATTCTTGTCTTTCTAGCCCTTTTTTAATGAAAACTAGCTCTAAAATCTTTTGTATGTTGAAATGATTGTGCCATAGTGAAAAGCACAATTTGCTATTTATGTTTTTAATTTGGTTCTCATTTGTAAATTTCATGTCAAAAACGGGCATTATCCATTATTTTCTTATACACATACACCATAACAAATGAAATTGCTGAAACAAAAAAAAAATGGCATTTGTTAGAAGTTATACATACAATGCTCATTCATATTTAAGTGCCAAAACATTTCCTTTAGAGGGTATAGTTTTTACTGCATGTTATCATATAAATCACATGCTCTCATAGTACTGGATGGACAAATACCTCATCCATTATTATATCCATTTGTAGATTCTCTCTTTACCACCTAAGCTATTTGGTTGTGTACTTTGTGCATGATAATCATCTACATAAAACCAAATTAGATCCAAGAGCTCTAAAGTGTTTTTTCTCAGGGTAATCTACGACTCAAAAACACTATAAATGTTATTTTTCAGACTCAAATCAATTTTAAATCTCTACAAATGTTACTATCGTTGGGCTTAAACTGTTATTTCCATTATGAGTCATCTCTAATAAGTGCGTCATCTCCAACGAGTCATCACCTTTTGAGTCTGAAGATGAGTATATGCTTCTTGTTTATCGTACCAGAAGTCCTGCATGGTGTTCTTGATGAGAGGTATACAAGAAGCAACTACCTGGTTTCGTTACTTACGAAGAAAGGAAAGATGCGCTAACTAAAAAAGTCATTATATGGGCTAAAACAACCTCCACGTTTGGCCAATTTGCCATGTTGTACAATAATTTGGAATTTTGGATCTCATCAAGCACATATGGATCATGTGGAATTTTTCCATTTATGCAAGGGAAAGAACATTTTCTTGGTTGTTTATGTAGATAATATAGTTACTGTTGGAGATGAATCAAAGGGGATCGATTATTTTAAGTTGTATTTGCAGTAGAAATTTCATGCAAAGGACCTTGGACTTTGGTGCTACTTTTAATCATTAAAGTGGTTAGGTGCAAAAAAAAGATCTTTCTTAAAAATATGTGCATGATGTGCTTATGGAGGTTGGTATGCTAGGGTTTTGAGAAGTGGATATTCCATATGGATTTAAATTTCAAGTTACTACCAGATCAGCTAGAGCTTTTAGAAATCCATAATGATAGAAAAGACTCATTAGGATGCTAAACTATCTGATAGTGACTCGGCTAGATATAACATACTCGATATTGAGTCAATGCTTATTAATTCAACAACAAGTTATTTGTATGCAGCGAATCAGATTCTTAGATACTTGAAGAGTGATCCAGCCAAAGGTCACTTACACTCAGGTTGTAGCCATAGTCATATGGTTGGGCTCTCAGATACCAATTGAACAGGATCAGTAACGATAGGCCCACAACATAGTGTTGTGTTTGTGCCCGAACATATCTGGTTTCTTCAAAGATCAAAAAAAGGGGGTATCATTGTTTAAGTGTAGAGTCAGAATACGAAGCCATGGCTCGTGCTAGTTTGGATACAGGAGCGATGGGTGAACTAGGTCTTGCATTCACTTTACCTATTGGACTATAAAATGACAACCGGGTTGATATTAACATTTCAAAAAATCACATATTTAATGACCTAATAAAGCACAATAAAGTGGAATACCATCTTATCAGATAGGTCAAAAAACAAAAGATTCTTAGCACCAAGCGAGTGTTATCTGCGATCAGTTAGATGATCTACCGATTTTATAACTAAGCCTCATTATTTTTTTTGTTGGGAGGGTTTGGGTGGGTGGCTGTTTTTTTTGTCTTTTTTCTTTTCTTTTTGGGGTTGGGGTTTTTGTTTTGGGGGTGGGTTGGTTAAGTTCAATTTATTTGTAGTAAACTGGATATGTACGATGTGTATGCTTCATATTGAGAGGGAGCATTATGAATAAAATATGCAAGGAGTTTTATGTAAAAATAATAAAAACATATAAGAAAAATAGGGATGACAATTTATATCATTTTTCACAATTCTTCTCAGATATTTCTATCCTCTATTTCTCTCAACTCTAAATCATAACCCTAATCTTAACTTTATCAATTTTAACTAGAAGTTTTTCCAGTGAGAATCTGTAATTGTAAGAGTTTAATACTAAAATTTTAATCAACGTGTTAAATATTGGCCGATATTGATATATATCACGCACCACACATATCATGTTAGACTGTAAGGTATCTAATACGCATTATACTACATAGTGTCAAACTTATATTGCTTGCCAATGCGATAGACCCAATATTGCCGATTCCATTATCATACGTGATTGGACAATAGCAATTCGAATATTTTAAATCTTGATTCTAATACAAATAAAAAGTATCATGGCAAATTGCATATAGAGCATCATTTGTTCAATGAGAAGGTTGAAGAGATAGTTCAAGCGTTTCCTCTCTTCAACTTCTTCATTTTCCTTTCTTTATTCCAGCAACGGCTAAATATCATGGGTATTTTCATTTGAAAGCAGCATCTTTGAACTGCCAAAGTTCCTACTCCCTAAATGACTAAAATGTCATGATACCTCCATTTACTAATACTGATTCTATAAGCGCGAGAATCTTATATCAGTGTCGGACAAGATCCACTGAACTTCTCAAGCGACCAAACCAAGAGCTATACGAATAATTGCAAGTTATTGAAACTTATGCACTAGACCGTCAAGTCTAGCAATATTATGCATTGCAATATTATCTAGGCCACTCGGTATAGTGCCTTTGCTCTGGAGATTACATGCATAATCCTACAATACAAAAGTATCAAGAAGAATAAGAAGACAAATATAAACAAGGAAGTCTCTTCCCTTCGAACACTGGATCCTTTTGATGACTTAAGAAACATATCTTTAACATACAGATAAAAGAACAATTGTTCATCCCAAATTGTTATAATGTTGTAAAAACAGTTATGCAAGTCCTACACAAGTATATACCTAGTACAAATTCTTTCTGTTGACTAACATCAAGAAACAATAGTAAGAAAGAAATGGCTGAACAGCAGAATAAGATGTCATATCATATCATAAGCTGACCATTATGAACAGAAAATTGTAGCACTTGATTTAGTCACAATGATTTCTAATTATCAGGCTACTTCCAAAAATGTTTTGATTTTTCTTTCTTTGTCTTGAGAATGTGAATATCATACAAGTACAAAATGTAGGGAATTGATCAATGCAAAATTTTCTATCCAAATAAAAGAACATATGAATCATAGAACGAAACGTTGTGAAATAATAAAACAACTAATATTGTAATTGAATATGATGAAATGTAATCAATATCATTATTTTAGTCAGGAAATTCATGAGAAGAATTTTGTGGACGACATCAGAAGAATGTAGCGAAGGATATAGTAAAATTAAGATGGGACGTTTTAATCGATTGATGAATCAATTACAAGTTTCATTGTTTCAATATTCGACTATTCATTAAAATGTAAAGATCACTATGTTAAATAGAAACAGTGAGAATTTTTTTTTTATTTCAACGAAGGGGCAAATCAAATACAAAATCCTTTCTCTAAAGTTTTTGAAGACAGGTGAATAAATCCTCTTCTTTTGTTCAACAAACAGGACCATAAGATAATGAAATTGGCAGAGAAATCATCTTATAGCAAGAACAATTACAAAAGCTTTTATCCAAGTTTTAGGAGACAGTTACGTGAATCATTTTTTTCACTCAGCAAATAACACCACAAGTCAATGAAATTGGCAGAAAAATTACAACTTATAGCCACTGCATACCAAACTTCACTTTCTAGTTTCTGCACTTAATAAACTGAATTTTCCAAAAGGTACTTGGGACTCATATTTCAGATTGTATTTCATAATTATATATGTTACTATTCTTTAAAAAACTAATTGTGATTCGATGGTTATGGGCTTGATGGAGGAAAAGGAGTTTAGATGGAGAAGACAGAAGAGTGGAGAGAGGAGAAGTAACGAAGGAGGATCAGCAGTGGAGAAGATGGAGGGAAGAGTAAGAAAGTGATGGATTTTGTTGAAGATTATGTTTTTTACAAATAAACACACCCCCCCCCCCCCCCCCCCCCCCCCCCCCGCTCCAACCCAAAAAAAAAAAAAAATGATCTATCAGTACGCATTTTCTGTAAAATGTTTTCCTGAACTCATGAAGAGGGTAATTTGTCTGAAAAAATTTAACTTTGGATCATGTGTGCTCACGTGACAGGTATTGTCAGGTAAGATTAATGGAACCGAGCATGTCACTTTTAAAATATGTAGTAGTATATAGAGGAGTTTTAAATTGGGGGTTGTCATGGGATGATGGGACAAACAGGCATAACATAGAGGAGTTTCACAAAATTCACCCTGATTTGGACTTGCTAATCCTGATCAGATAACACTATCACCTGTCATCAAAAACTCAGAGGATAAACTAGTTGTATCGAAAAATATTTCTTAAACTAATTTCCCTATCATTTGAGAAGTAAAAAAGAAAAGTTATAAACCCCACAGACAATGTTCGCAATCAAAATAAATAAGAATGAACAATTGGGTTAATAGGGAAAAGGAAAAAAGAAAAAAATGACATCTGTTGATGTGTTAATAGGCTTACTATAGACAGTAGTCAAACACAATCATACACTTTTATAATCTCATAGGCTTCAAAAAGTTGAACTGTTGGTAAACTTACAACACCAAAGGAGTTACTAGAACATCAATTACCTTTGTTATCGTCAGTGAGCTCCTTCGTGAAGGGTGAATAAACCGTTGGTTAATAGTTTCCGATGTCTCCAAGGTTACCGAAACCTAGATAAAATCAATGAACTCAGATGAAGCTTTTATAAGAAATATATAACTAAGGAAATTATGACTATTCAACATGTTATCTTGCAGATCCCCCCCCCCCCCCCCCCCCCCCCTCCGTGCTAATTAAAAAAAAAAAACTTGTAGGTATTTTAGATTTCTAACCAGTAAGAAAGCAACAATTACCTCAAGGCATCTCCTAAGTCCTCCATGAAAAAAGGTGAGCGTGCCACCAATCTGAAATAGTAATTAATACACTCAAGCTGTCTCTCTTGAATTGTATAACTTGCATATCACAGCATAAAAACGACATACCATGTCACCAAAATAATAAATAGAGTCAGAGTTCCTTGGCGAGAACCGTAGTAAAACTTGGTCATCGATCCTGATATTGTAGGACCTTCCACGAATAAAGCCTTCTGCTGTAGACAATATTTATAACAAATTAGTTAACTGATAGTCTAATGCTATAATTAGACACAGAAGAACCTTAAAAACATTCCAAGCCTGGTGAATAATGTTTGATGACTTACATGGTACAGCTTCCCTTCCAGTTGCATAAGGTGACCCCTTATCATCCATTGGGGAAGGAGAACTAGGAAACTTCCCCAGCTGGTTTTCACTGATAACAGTCGGTGAATGTGTAAGCATTTTATGAGGGGACACCATACCTGTTAAGAAGTGATAAGTTGAACAGTGAAATCTCTTCCTTAGATATTAGAGTAAGTTATTTTACAGGGAATATATCAGAAATAAGATGCTAACAACAAATGCTGAACAGATGCCTCAACAACATAGTTTTATAAACTGAAAGCAATATAACTAACTAAATACAGCATTATTAGCATTATCTGTGTCAAATAATGAGATTGACAACTGTGGAGATTAAAATTATACATACCACTTCCAACATCATCAACTACCGTAGATACCGACAATTGAGTGAGGGGCATGGATGCAGGGAAGTTTGAGTGCTCCACATGAGAAGGCAACTCATTGGTAGAGAGTCTTGATGTGACCGACTGCAATGACAAAGACTTTCTGAATGATATATCAATATTTTCCCTTGTTGGGTTGTGGGAGGAAACCGATGAGACTTCATCTCTTGTACTATCATAACCGTCTTCAAGTTCATCTAAAAAATCATTGGCTCTAGCCTGCAAAGGTAATGCACATGTTTAAATATGGCATGCAAATCACTGGTCCTACTACTGCAAAGAAGTGCTACAATGGTGCTCTTCATTTATTCAACTGATAACAGAAAGTATACTTCTGTAAAAACTATACATGGCCAAGAAACAGAAGAAGCTAGCAATATTATGGTTCTGTTTAGAGAAATTCAGAAACTAGTGTGAGACACCAATACCATACCAATTACCTAAAAAAGGGAGAACATCGCAACACTCAAAGGACACAATAATAATTTTCCCACACCTATATGATACTTTCATTAGTTTGTACAGGAAACTCATACATAAATTTCATTATTCAAAAACTTAAAAAAAAAAAAACAAAGAAACAGAAAAATACTTACTATTGGTAGGAGAAAAAAAATATGAAAGCCAGTTATATATAATAAATTTTTGGAGTTAACCAACATTAATTTGAGAAATTGGACATTTCAAAAAAATAAATGTTGATTGAAGACTGGGTACAGATATAACACACACACACACACATGCACATTCAGTCCTATGTTTACAAGGACAATTCATTGTTGTCCACTTACAGAAAGGTCTAAATTAGCTTGAAGGCTTCACATTTCATAAGCTAAATTTTGGTAATAGCTTTTTTTTTTCCATATACAGCACAAACACATGTCCCATCTCTCCTTTGGACGCATTTAGCCATATACAGTATATGTGCTCGTGTTACATCTCAGTTTCCTGTCCTCACCTGTTATACAATGAAAGTAACACCTCTTGATGCTTGGGTAAACTAAGATGTAAACAATGTCAGCAACTTGATTTATGTATAAAAAGTACAAGCACAAAACATGTAATTGTAAAATCAGGTAGGCAGCTTATAACTCAAAATCTATGATTCTAAAAGACTTGGCCTGCCCCCTTGGAACAATTCACAGCAAAGTTGGAAAAGAATACTGAGATTATACCCACGCTAATTACACAAGTAAACTAGGGATTAGACAGAGAAAAGTAGAATCAAGATAATAGATGTTTAGGGTCTAGAGATGCAATCATTAAAAATATTCTATTTTTATTTTTATTGGTTACAGAGACTTCTTAATCAAAGAATGTCTGTTTGAGATTTTACAGAGAATGTGAAGTTGGGAATTTATGGGGGCATTTTAATCTTTAAACACATCAAAAAAATGTATATGCACAAAATTATTCTCTCCCTGTACAAAACAATGATCAGTGGTCAAAAAGCCACCATGAAATAGCACAAAAGGAAAAAAACAGTCATGGGTGTAACTCTTTCTTCTTAAAAGCTCACTTCGTAAATATGAAAATGCTGCTTACCCATTCAGAATCTCCATCTTTCTCTTTCCAAAATATATCCATTTGAACAGTGGTAGCAGACAAACTCCCTGAAATGTTGACAACAGACTTGGTCACTTGATTATCTCTAATCGCTATATTATACCCTTCAAGCGCAAATACCACGAGACAGAGTTGCAGTTGCATAGATAATTAAGGTATCACAAATCATATAATTCAAAATCGTTACCACTCAGTCATTCTCCCAATAAAATAAAATATTCATGACCTGGTTTGGAAGAGAAGGATAACCAATATACCTGTTTTTAGTAGTTAAAAACCACGTATTGATCAGAAAACAAGACAGTGTTACATTGTTTTGTTTAGTTACTTATAATAAATTACTATTCAATTAAGAATGTAAATGACAAACAAATATAATATAAGCCTTTAGAAAGGTGTGGTTCAAACTTGAAAAGAGAACTGGAGTTTAGACTTGAATAGAAAAAATAAGCATTTTTAATAAATATTGAAGTTAAGTTCCATAAATATGGGAGGCTGGAAACGCAGCTTGGAACTAAATCCTACTTGCATGACAGTTTTAATCTACCACAGTCTCATTCTGATTCAAATGAACTCAAAGACATCGATAAAGACCTTCCCTCAGCAGTTCATGAAATTAATTTCCTGCTTTAACAAAGCAGACAGACCCTCATCAGATTTGTGAATGACACTTGGAGTTGGATATTCAGATTTGATCGATACTCCTTTTCACCTATCCTAAAATCCAAAACCTTCCTTATGGTGAAGTTGTGTCATAGATGTATCAAAGACTATACAAATAACATCAGATGGTTTCCCATAATATAGATGCGTTTATAAAGTTGCCCTGTTTCTGAGTTAAGAATATGATTCCTCATGTAACTATCAATACTAGATTTAACTTAAAACAAGATTTAAAATCCCAAATTGGTATCGAGACCAGCTAATAGTTTACGGTATCAAAAATCGATAATAGCAAATACTGTAGTATCAAAATAGTGGACATAACAATAAAATATCAGCAATATTAGCAATACCGTTAACAATATTATAGGATCATTTACTGTATCAGCTACCGAAAATCCAATACGATATTTACATGTATAAGTATCGGCTGATATTTAAAACCTTATTTGAAAATATTTTATATATCCACGATATTGAACATCACCACTCCCATGCAAAATTTTATTATTGAGACAGCTTCGATGCTTCATAAACTATTTTTTGGAGTATCAATAATGCACATCATAATTTATTTTATTTTTTTTTTGGATCTCTAAGCTGTGAAAAAATTTGCACTATGATTGGCTTGCAAATGTCATTTCTTAATTTTTTGTTAATTTTAGTGATAATCAATTTAGGTTGACGTCCGTTAGCATTCCTTGATAAATTTTGTTCTCCATAAATTACTTTTAGGATTTTCTATTTTACTCTTTCACTAAAAAAAAGAATAATAAAATATTTTTTAAGAGAGCAGAGGAAACTCTTATGCATTTTTTGTATTCACAATGCATCAGTATTCTAATTTTTTTGGAATTTGATTTACAAATCTAACCCATAATGTGGGGCATTCATATCCGTCTATAATATGTAGGACAATTTCTCCCAACTAATAATTGGTGCCCAGCCATATCGATCACCACTCATGCTCATTCGTGTCAAGACTTACGAACTTTCAACTCTTTATTCACCTTAACAAAATGTACAAGGTGGGAGTATGTTATTCCACCCTTTTGACGAAAATTAAAGGTTTCATGGTTCATTTTACTACTTGAGCTTATTCGTGAATAACAACCCAAGGCACACATTTATATGAAATTAAATATACTTGTATACACATAATTTTTTAAAAATACATATATAGCCACATACTCGTGTCTGACAACCCTATCATCGTCCAAGAAGTACATTCGCATCCGTGTCTACAAAGCATAGGTATCCGTGCATATTATGTATGTATACTTTGTGATTATACACTATGACTCTATGGATGCAAAAACAGGTGTCCAACTCCAACATAGACACAAAATGTCAGATATGGTAACTCTCCAATATCTAGATTCAAGAACACAGTTATATACGTGAGGCTATATATATACATTTCAATATGTGTGTGTGTGTGTGCGCGCGCATATACATATATATATATATGGAGAAAGTGTACGTAAAATACTAATGTACAATATGGAGGGCTATTTGGATGATCTGAATCATTAGTTATGATTTCCATATCCAAAAATAGCAATATACAAAAAAAATGAATTTTTTATGCATTTTGATCGTATAGTGGATAGGTACAAAATGAACGATTTTTCAATATTAGAACAAATAAAACCTCTCGGTCCATGATAAAAAAAGTGTCTAAATTTCATAATTCTTTTACATCAACTATTTAGAGCAAGAAAATCATAACTAACAGTATGAATCGTCTACATACACCCTCTACATTACATTGATATTTTAGGATGCCTCCATAAGTAACTCCCTATGGAGATATCTTAAGTACAACATTCCATATATATATATATATATATATATATATATAAATATATATATATATAAACTCAAGCAAACATATATATCAGGTTACTATTCATCTATGAAAGAAACTAGAACATTAAAATGAACCAAATAGTATTTCGTCCTTGTCAAAAAGGTCGCCTAACATACTACACCAATAGTGATACTCATACTACATCTGCATCCCATGTCCATGCTTCACAATTAATTTCTGAGCATGATCTAATCCCTGTTCAATTGGGGATTAAAGTGCTTTTTCTTTCGGTTTATACCACCTCTAAGAGCTAAACACAGTTCCTTATAGAAAGGGTAAACGCAATGCACCGCAGAAAACTTAAAATATCAACTATTTCTATTCTAGGATAATAAGGAGGTCGCTCTTTGGTTGTGTGAGACCTAAATAACAACTACCACAACTAAGCCTTTTATCTCAAGTACTTGGGGGTAAACTACATGAAACCAAAAAAGAATCGTGCCAGACCGTTTTCTTCCACTCCTCATTTATCATCTACGACAGTCTATTCAAACAGTTAGGAAAGTGTAGGAACAATTGGACCAAGACGTATAATAGAGACTAAAAAGTTAAAGATTGCATTTTATTCCCAATAAAGTTGCATACACTGTTGAGAACTGAAGGTCCAGCTTCCTCAATCATTACTTCACAGTTCCAGTCTAATATGTGTGTCTACAGATCATAGCCATGACAATCAATTCTTATTCAGGTAAAGAACTGGAAAACAATATCCAGACAGTTTCATATCAGAATATGCATTCAACTAATAGATACTAGTTTCCTTTACAGGGGATGCATCTATGTTTAGAGCAGTGGCCATACAGTTGCTCTGCTCTACAGTATTATTAGGACGTGAGGTTCATAACTTGTGAAAGAATGAAAAGAGGGGACTGGAGAAAAAGTTTATTGCATTTCCTAGTTGTTTAAAAGCATTTGATATACTAGTAAACAAGATAAACATTTAAGATAAATTTTCTGGGTGATTGAGGCAGATGTTGTCAAATTGGATTACAATCCTACTGCACAAGAGTTTGCATTTAAAATAATAAGGATAATTAAACAATGAGAAAATTCTGCAGGTAATGTCTACTGGTTAGAAGTCCAAAGTCAACAAAGTATATTTCTCTTACTACTTCTCTACCAATATGCAGGCAGGGGTAGAAGGAATATAACCAAAGCCAAGCATAGAATAGATTGGCAAGGACTTATAAAGGATGAAATTTCAATTGTTATGGCAAAACACCAACAGAATATCCATTCTAACGATCCTTCATATTAAATAATATCATTAAGGCTCCAAGCGCAAGCATCCAATAAAATGTGCAGTCATCCTGACCTTCATTCAGCAAGTTGCTGCTCTTTTGCATGACCCATATTTGCAACGGCACTCGAACTTCCTGAAAAAAACAGAGGTTTAATCTTACTGTAGTACAGCAAGATTGTCATTCTATATTCTCGGAAAAGAGGGTTTTCGTTAAATAGCCTCAAGAGTTTGAAAGTTAATGTTATATCAAGCAAACCTACATGGTCGAACAAACAAACTGAAACATTTGAATCCACTAGCAATTCTATAATTCCACAATGCAACTATTATATTCTGAAAACAAAACAGATTATTGTGGTGGTTATTCAACTCACTGACATAAACATACCTAATTATATCATTTCTATGCAAGAAGAGGTTGTCACAACATTAAGAGTTATGTGTGTGTCTCTCCCACTCTCTGCATGTACATTGGTGCATGTGAGAGAGAGAAGGAAATGGCTATAAGCCATAAAAGAAACATGGTTAGCTCCCCTACTTTCAGCAATTAGTAAATAACTGCATTGAATGATCACCTTGGAATATGCTGTGAGAAAGCTCCCAGCTGTTGAAACTATTGAAGATTCATTCCAACTCAAGAGTTAAAAGTACTGAATAATAGCATATTAATGAGAGGTCACAACAACTGATACATTTAAAACTTCTTATGTACAACGGTATACTCTAGAGGAAAAGTGCGCCCGTCATTTGATGTGCAAAAGAAATACGGATGCACTGAATCAAGTAATCTAAGTCACTTATATTCAAGAAGAAAAAGAGTTATACTTTAGGGAAAGGTTTGGAGTCTTTTTAGATTTTTAGACTCTTTTTAGATTGTTTCTTATTTTATTAGGAAAAAACTTGGAGTCCTTTAGGGATTGGATTTCTCATTCCCATTCAAACCTGGAAACCTAAAATTTTTCTTTTATTTTCTCGTTACCACTTAATTAGCATTGAAGTCTTTTAAAGAAGTATTTCTACAGCAAGGGTTAAAGTATTGGAGTCTATACCAGTCACTTATTGGATTGAATCATCTCCTTATACAATAGAAGGTCTATCCCATACTGATGTGTGGTGCAGTGGTGCCAAAACCTGTCTTCATGTCCAAGCAACATACATAACAGTGAATGACAAAGACCTTAATAGAACAGCCAAATCAATGAAATAATACCTGTGGTTTCTGATATAGTATCAGCTAGTATGATTATCCTAACAAAAGAGAGTATACAGAAGGAGGCACAGAACAGAAAGCATTAAGGACACTACACGAAGGCCACATTTTTGAAATAAAAATATCTACCCCAACTCCGAATATAAAATATGCATTTGACTGAAAAAAGAATGTAAAGAAATGCATACAAAAATATGCCAGATCAGGAAATAATGAAATACCCTACTGATCAGAAAAAAGTCAATTACAAACACAGTATACATTAACATGGTGTATTAAGAACCTCAAATTAAAAAAGTGAAACTAACCAGCTGAACTAAATCATCTAAGCACTTCTTATCACAATGTCCATTCTCCAATACAAGCCAACGTCCACATAATGCACTCCTAATATAATAAATATAGCGAATGCTGGTACCCCTGTAAGATGGTGGTAAAACCTTTGGCAGCTGAGCTCGTACTATATCTGGAAAATTGTTTACACATTTCAGATGAAAGAAAAGAAAAATACAACTTTGAGTATAATACTTTAGAGAGAGCAAGAGCCTTCAGGAAAATATAATTCCTGCCTATAATATAATAAACATGACAGATCAAAATGTTCTATCAGAAAAAGGTGTTAATATTTGTTCTAGTGAAATATGATGAGCAACAGATTTGACTTAAATTAGATTACTCGAGTCCTTTATTTTATCTAAAACTTTTATTTTGATTAGGATTCTATACTTGGTTTTATTTTATTTACAGGTGTTGTGCACAAAGGTAGTTTTATATAAATATCGGCTTACAAACTCATTTCTTTCCTAATGAGTGATTGATCGTATCACGCAATGCGCTATGAAAACTTTCTACAAGTGATTGCGCGAGTGGTGAGGGATTCACCGGGGTGCGAAGTGCAAGAATTTATCTATTTGATACCAATTCAATTAATTTGTCAAACCCAATAATTGTTCTTCTCCCAATTCCACCAAAATCCCCCACCATAAACCTTAAATTGCTTCCATGATACATTAAAATCTGTGAAAGATTTAGACAATCTCAGCAAAATTTCTTCATTGTTGGGGTTACAATAACAATTCTCTTGTTTGTTAAAAGAAAACATTTAATTTCCTCACTCAGTAGCTACTGCTACATGTCCTCTGTGTTGGGGGCCATTGTCACAATTTTTGTTTTGTTAGAAAGACAGATCACCTAGATTCTCAAACTAGTAAGACTCTCCGGTAGTCCTGTGCATCAATAACTTTCCCAACAGGTAAGTTTCCAAAGAAGCAAAAACTAGAAGTTATTACAGATTAACATAAGTACCAATTAGGGAGTGTTTGGGTGGGAGTAGTTGTATTGGGTAGTTACATCTTTGAAGAAGGGAAATATTGAATTTTGAAGGGAACCGCTAATAATCATGCAAATTTATGGTAATTATGCTTGTATTTGAACCAATTCTGAAATTTTGCATTGGAATTAGAAGTTCACTCCAAAATTCAAAAAATTCCTCCTTCCAATGTAATTATATAATACAACTGCACCCAATCTAACACGCCATTAATACCAGAATACAACTGGATGAAACAATAGCTGTAGGAATAACAAGAGCATGAACAGTAAAAAATAAACCCGAATGAGTCCAGATAATCTTAAGAAAATGCCTATGTTACACGGTCATGGGTACAAGTATCAGATTCAATACAATATGGATATGCAAATACGTAAAATTTATAAAAATCACAAATACAAATTTATTGTGGGTTCATCAAATTAATTAAATAATTCATTTTATTGCATATACATATAATGATAGTTTATGGGATACTCTCAATATGGAAATTTAGGATATGTTTGATATCAAAAGTTCATTTGGGAAAGTAGATAGAGAGCCCACTTAGTTTAAAGAGATCACAGGTTCAATTCCTCCAGTTCAGGTTTTTAAAATTTATCTAAAGCTCATTGATTAATGGGTTATCAGATCAGTTTGGACCTGTTTTTGCACCCGTCTCATATCAGGTTGGGCTCATCAGGATTTACGAATGATTGTACCGCGTGTATGCAAATGAATCAGGCATGAACACAGGTAACTCTGATTCATAATGCATTCGGCCTCATTAAGGATTTTAACGAAACCATGCATAAAAGTGAAATATAATGTTTTTTCCAATGGGCCGTGACGAGATGGAATGGCAACCTTATTGATATGGAAATAAGATGAAAGCAAAATACAAAAACTTTTGGCTGCAAATGCATAAAACTAGAAGTACAGGAAAGCTTAGAAGAAAGAGACTGAGTCTCTATAATATAAGGGGCAGGAACTTGGAGGCGTCCCGCATTATGAAGAATCACCATAGAAAGATGCTAAATCCCACTAGGGAATTTTTACGTATGTAATCCAACAATTAATATTTCTTAAAAGACGTGAAATCCTTTGCATTGAGACAATCATTCCTGCTTGCTCTCAGTTGCACTCTTTAAATGGTTCTTTCAAGCCATGAAATGAAGAAGTTACTCCTTTGAGAGTTGCAACTTACAAGGAACAGTAGATGTTAACGGGATTATAACCATGCAATGCCTAACATCTGACAGCATGAAAAACCATTATGGCTCTTCTTTATCAAAATATCTCAAGACCAGCTAAAATGCACCAGTAAATGCATATGGTAATTTTCCTTAGAACGAGCCTCTAATATAATGCATCAATTTGGTCTACCACATGAAGAATGATTTTTAAAACAATGCCACATAACTAAGTTTTGGAAGGCAATGAACGCTATGAGAGATCCAAAGAAATTGCTGCAAAAGCATTGCCCCCTTCAGAATGTCTTATGGGAAAGAGCACTATTTTCGGATAGAAACTTCAAATATGGCATTTTTATACTGCTCTGTGATTCTAGAGAAAAATCTAAATGAAACAAAATGCTTCACTTACATGTTTTGGTGCACCCAGAAGAAACTATCGCCTTCGAAATTATTGATTGCGTTGTACAATCTAAAAACAAATGCTCACCTGCACTTTTTAAACACAAAGAAACAAGATGAAGTTCATGAAGGCAAGCATATAAAGACAAGGCAATTGCAATTAATGCACTCTTTCTTACTCAATAGTAATAAAGAAGAGGTTGTTTCAAAAATATTACAAGAAGGATGGCAATAAGATAATTGTCTACAGTATTAGGCACTTCTGAATAAATTACTTAAAAATCAAATGTATAATTTATTTTCAATAGTAAGTTTACATGTGTGCATCTTCTAGAATTTCCCATGCGTTCGTGTCGATCAGTGTGTGTTTGTGCACTTTAGCCCCCTCACCCAACCCCACCCACCACCACAACAAACCAAAAAAAAAAAAAATGAACAAAAAAGAAAAGCAAAAAGACAATCCCACCCTCACAAACAAACTAACAGAATAAAAAAAAAAAAGGAAAACAGGAGGAAAAATACACACGTGCATAGATAACTAGGAGGATAAATCACGTGATCTCGGGACCATCACTCTCTACTAGTCAACTTACTAGCAAAAATAATACTCTCTGTTTCATTTAATTTGTCATTTTGGTGATTTTTTTATTTCAAAATAAATAACGTTTTGAAGTTCCCAAAGTATATTTATTGTTGTCTTTCCATATTTATATAAATGAGATAGTTCTACTTTTTGATAATTAAATTCTTAAGTAGGGGTATAATGGAAAACTTGAATGTTGACATTGGAGAACTTTTTCTTCTTAAACAAGGTGCAATAATCTTAAACAACGAATAAAGTGAAACGGAAGGGGTAAAAATCATAATAATAGCCAGCCTCAGATTGTGGCACATGATAATCAATTCTCTTATCAATCCACGTAAAAGAAAAAGAAGAACGAAAAAAGGGCAAGTTTTCGCATCATAAATCACCATCCCCCAGTGTTTCTCCCTCTTAATCGGGGCAACTGAGCACAAAATTTTATAAAAAGATATGAGAACTTTTTAAAGATCTCATATCTCTCAAATTTGGTGCCAAATCAACTACAAGAAAGGGGCTTATGAAAAATCCTAGAAAGCCGGTCAGAAAGTAGGATAGGAAGCAAGAAATAAGGCCCTTGCGATGAATCCTAGAAGACTTATCTTGTTTATCACTTAAGGCTGGACACGTGAAGGACCACTTCCAAGTTGTCTTAAACCTCCGAAGTTGTCTAGAGTAAGAACAGTTAAAAAGGAGAGTATCATGAATTTGATATGGAATACTAGATTCAAATCTAATACAGAGGTAAGACCAAGGAGCCAAAGGAACAAGTTTTACGTAGTGTTACCACTTATCACGATATTACATTATACAAAGTTTTACCGCATCAGATGCACAGATAAGACACATTTAGAAGACCCATCTACAAACCAGTATTAAACGATTCTGGCCCATCTCATGTGAAAAACAAAAAAGAGAGAAATAGTTGTCATTTCTTAAAAGAAGGGAAAGGATTACAAAAAACAAGGAAAGGCTCAATAAAGGAAGATAAAAACAAGAAGTGCGGGTTGTTATATTTTCGTGAATTGTATAGTCATCCAAAACCATTCTTTTAAACTATATCAATTTCATGATAGGTAAACAATTGTAAAGAAAGCCTATTGTTTATTTAAACACAGGACAACAAATCTCCATATCCCCACATCATGTTGTTTAAAGTTGTCATATCAGAGGCTTTACAACTTTCAGCCGTTTGAACCGCATCCCGTCTCATGCCTAAGTAACACTGCCTAGATGGATGATTCTATGATAGAAATGAGAAAGCTTTGTCGAGTATACATTAAATAAGTATATATGGAAGAAGATGAAGCAACTTAATTTGAGATTTTTAAGATAGATAATCACCTTAAAATCTTAAATGCTTAGCCTAATGCAACAACACCATCATAGATGTGCCACTCTAAGGAGTAATAGGATCAAAATTCAAGAAATAATTAGAACTAGTGTTATCATATCTATACACTTTCGTGGTAGGAGTATGCAATGTGTTACTTTGAGCGTTATGTGTATGAAGGGGGATTAACCGAATAGGTATTTCAAGTCATGGTAATCTTGAGAATATTTTTATGCGCACTTCAATTAGTATGCATAATTATATAAGTAGATGTGGATAGGAAAAGGCTAAATACTAAGGCTAAAATATCAAAAAACTTATTAAATCAATTAGTCATTACTTCACTTCTTTTATTTTCGGCTTGTCAGCTTTGGTGATCCATATCATAAATGAGCCATAAGTCGATATGCACAAACTAGATCGCGGTTGGAGGAGATTGAAGTGAATTAGGGAATATTTGCTCAAAAAATTGTCTAAGGAAATTTAGTAAAAGATATGGTAACCCCTAATGAAATACATGTGACCCTTAATAAAGTTGTAAGGAGTAACATAGTGTACCAAAAAATATGTGTCAAATATTTATATTGTTCGTTGTCACTGCACTATTCAAATCATCCATCTTGTTGCAAGTGTTCTCATCCAACAATAATGACCTCATGTGCCATTGATGTGTTACCTAATCTACTCCCCCACTCCCTCTCTTTTCCTAAAAGAACAATGGTCTAGTTCATGCTTATAGATTCATCATACAAGATAACTTCCTCATCCGGATAGCCAAAATTGACTAGCAGAAGAGCAACATCAACTAATATATTCAATGTGCTCCTCAATACATTCGGCGCTAGTATAGTCTTTTCTTTACAAGCTGACTTGCAGTTTTAAATGCTTACACACACATATATATAATATAAAGTTAGAATTTGCATTTGATTATCTAATGCAGCTAACGTACATATTTATATCTCTTCTCTAGTAACATGCCTATACGTAATACATGATAATTATCAAAATGACCCTAGTAAATCCTGTCGACAGTAACATAACCAAATGCTGCTTCAAGTAAGCCAATCCTCTTCAGTGTTTGAAAACCTAGAGAACTCGTCCGAATATTCAGGCTCGGAGAGAAATCGAGTACGAGCCGCAAAAATCACTCAAAAACTTGAATAAAATGAGTACTCAGTAACCCAGAGTATTTAGTTGATTATTCGATCGAGTACCAAGTACTCGTCGAGTAGGAATTAATAAATGTTGGATTTTTTTTTATTTCTAGCCGCTACCCGAATCTGAACTCTATGTTATAAATGCAGAGATGAGCTAGGGTTCATCGCTTCCCTCAGTTCCCGACCGTCAGCCCTAACCTCTGATTCTCCTCGATGATCGACACTCCGCTCTGTCGGCGACCTTCACCATCAGTGGTGATCTTTTCCGGTGATCTTTTAAATCTCTCTTACTCTCAGTCTCTCTGAGCTTCTTCCCTTTCGACCTCTTAGGTCACAATGCTTTATAAGTTAGAATTAAAAATTTTATTTATATTTACCTCAATTCTAGTCCATTTGTGCATTGGATTTGCCTATTGACTTTCAATTGTAGGTTTCGTTTGGGCTATGACTTTCAATTGTGTATTCGATTTGGTTTTGAAGCTTCGGTTGTGGGTTTTGAATTGCCTTTGGTTTTCGATTGTGACTTATGATTTGGCTATGATTTTCGGTTATGCCTTTCGCTATGGCTTTGGGCATTTGGCTCTCTGTGTGACTGAGTGCATTGTGTCTAGTTTTAGCTTCTTGATACTTGACTCTGTGTGACTATGTAGTCTATGTAAATTCTCTGCTCGACTCTGTGTACTGTGTCTGGTTTTGGGTTCTTAGCTGTTTGGTGTTTATCTCTGTGCTTGACTCTGAACTTTGTGTTATTGTCTGGTTTTAGCTTCGGGTATTTGTGTAACTGTGAAGAAGATATTTTTCCTCGCTTAGGAATTGCTTGGAATATTGTTGAAGAGGCCACTGGAGCTAATAAAGATCCTAATCGACAAAGTTTGAGGACATACGAAGATACAGTAGTTCTACAAGGAGAAGGCTCCTCAAGTGCAGCCATAGTTGAAGCTCATTCGGACTGAATGGAGAAGATTTTGAGTTCTTAAATTACATATTTCTTTATTGCATATTTTATGTATGCATAATTATTAAAATATTATTACTCCGAGTTTTGAATGAGTACTCACTATTTGCTCTTGAACCAAGCGATTATTGAAACTAAGTTTTAGTACATTGATTCTCTTTGTATTGTGTATCACTAAAAGTGGCTTACACCCATACTCATACCATGAACCATATTGTTCCACACATCTGGTAACACTCAATGCAGATATTTAGTTAGGCAATTAGGCTTCCACTTTGAAGTAAATTCCCATATACTTATGTAGAATGAATTTTATGTATCTTTAAAATCTTCAAACAATTATGCAGATGACTTTCAATAGGTACCAGTTTCAACTTCTTCTCAAGTAAAAATCCACTCAACTTCTCGATGCCTATACGCATGTATAAATTATTCCAAGTACAGGTTATTTTTGCAACTAAAATATTCTCTGATTTTCTCATCACAGACCAAAATATGCCATGGGCTCCACTTTGAAAAGGTCTTATTGCATTTTCAGTAGGAAACTTCACTTAAATCCGGGTCTAATTAAACATCTAGCTTTTTCGACAGGTATCATGCTTCCAACCCATCAAAATAATGAGAACCTTTGCCACATATTGCGGTATCTATTTACCATATTTATGATCACTGAATAATTTAGAGAGGCCAAAAAAAGGCTCTATTATTTCCTCCTGATTATGAATTCAAATAGGTAAGTTGTAAAATTCCTTTGCCACTGTTTTGACATAAACTACATGTGTGGTTTTGACATTTCAATAGCTGGATTGGCACGAGAAGCGAAAAGGATAACATACATTTCAAAAAGAACCAAAAATTTGTCTTCTTATTTCTTAACTTATTAATGTCAAGCTCAATATGGTATCCATAGTGCACCAAATGCTAGCAAAAAAATTTAACAAGTACTCAAAATAATAATGAACAGCCCATCCATTGGGCACCAATTTCAATCCTACTCAATAATTTATAGGTATGAAGAGCAAACAGAGGTATTCTAAGAAGAAAATTTTAAGAGAAAAAAACAACACTCAGAGCAAATTGTCGATGACGAAAAAGAATCAAACACATAGATTCATTCTCAACTTCATCAAAAGAACAAAAAATACATTCAAACTAATAAGAATACAGTAGATTAAGCTCAAATACATGCAACAGGGAAGGGGACAATTTATCAAGCTAGGAGCAAATGGCATGAAAACATCAATAATTACCTTTTAGCAAGCTAATACAAAAAATGAAAATAATTCAGTTAAAATCTACAACTAATCTACAAAAAGGCAGAAGAAGCACCTCTCTTCCCCTTCGATCCCCGCAAATACTTTCAAACTAATAAGAATACAGTAGATTAAGCTCAAATACATGCAACAGGGAAGGGGACAATTTATCAAGCTAGGAGCAAATGGCATGAAAACATCAATAATTACCTTTTAGCAAGCTAATACAAAAAATGAAAATAATTCAGTTAAAATCTACAACTAATCTACAAAAAGGCAGAAGAAGCACCTCTCTTCTGCTTCGATCCCCGCAATGGCTTTCGTGTATCAAACCACTGAGTGTCCAATTTCTCAACCCCCTTAACTTCAAACGAAAGGCTATCAACCAACAGTGAACAAATGCCATTACCCAATTTCTCTGTCTGAATGTCTTCACTCAGGGTTCCAGGATTGCAAATCTCTAGCGTCACATCAACCAAATCACCCGGCCTATATATTTCCTTGTCGGTGTGGATCTTTAGTGTAGGAGAAAATTCAAGTTTCGAACCTGAATCAACCTTCCTCTCTTCAGACCGCCCGCTACCTCTAAAGAAGGAGAAACCCTGAGCAAGCTTCAGAGACATTTCCTTAATGTCCAATGCCCATCCGACTGGATCAATACCACATCAAAATTACACTGAAGAGAACCGTTAACTTCTCAAACTCTTTCTTTTTACAACTCAAGATATTGATAATTACTACTTGATCAATTCCTTGATGCAATGCTTTCATGTGGAGATAGACCTGTGATGAAAAAAAAGTACACAAACTATAAATGATTGTGCAAACACAATCAAAATCGAAACTATAACAAAGAGGATATAATTCTGATCACGACCGCGCACAGAGAGTAATCATCAACTCACCAATTCAATATCAATTATGATCTATTTTAGCAGCAATAAACTCATGAACAATTGAATCAAGAATGTCGCCCCCATAGACCACAGGATCAGAGAAATTTCCAGGAAATTAAACAGATTCAGATTGAACAAATGGGGGAATTGAGAGATCTAGACGATGTTTAGGGCGTAAAGCGATCTAGATCCATTCGAGTGGGGGAAAAACAAAGAAAACGACGTAAATCAAATAGAGAGAGAGGACCCTAGGTTTTAGGGAGAAAAACCTAGAATGCAGCTGAGAGTACCTTATGTTCTCAAGCTCTTCCTCTCGCCTTCGTCTTCGTTTCTTGAGCTCGTGTCAGATCCAATGGCGCTGTCACTCTCTCTCTCTCTCAGTGATCTCAGAGAAATAAATTTCTTTTTTGTTTCTCTCTTTTTTTATCCATTCTTTTTTTTTTTTTTTTTTTTTCCAAAGGGGAAGATGTTGATCGCGCCGCCTTGGGCGAGGAGTTCCTCTGTGCTCGGGCCGGACTCGGGCCGGACTTGAAACCGAGTCCAGTCTTTGGTTACTCCAAGCTTTCAAGAGGGGGTTCCTAAAGGAGCACACCTTTTTCCATAGTGAGCCCACTTTATAGTTAGGTCTGGGCCCGCCCGGGCGATTATAAGGTGGGTTTTACTGCGAAAAGTGGTGTGCTCCCTTAGAAACTCCCTTTCAAGAGGAAGGTTTTCTTAATTTAATGTTTTAAGTTTGAATTGTAAGAATAAATAGTTAGAAGAAGGACAAATATTGATTTTGGTCACTTGCAAATTTGATTCATCAAGAGTTTAATCAATTTACAAAACGATTCCGTATTGAAATACATAAGCTAGCATGCACGTTAAACGAACAATTCCGTTGCAAGTAGATAACTTAATTTTTCTAAAAGAAAAATAAAAGATACAAGTTACACATTGTAGCTGAGCAGTACGTCCAAATAGCATCATTTAAGGAATGCATCTAAACGGGAAGACTCGAGAGAAAAGAGATAGTCATTCTATTCGGGTCATTTTTAATCATGTATGAATAGTATGTTAATAAAGCATAAAACATGAGAAGGGGAGTAAAAAAAATCTCTCTCTATATATATATGATAAAAATAGAAATGAACTGACAGCTCACGCAAGTTACCTAACCTGAAGTTCATTTTCACTATCTCCAATAATATTTTTTAAAAAAAAAAAATTTGAATTATGATCTCGACCCCCTAGGTTCATTCATACCCAATTTCTTAGGTTTTAGTTTTGATTTGATTCTCTATCAAGTTAACACAAAATTAACGGTTTTCAATGAATAAAATATTTTATATACACTTGATGAACGGGTAAATGAACTCCAAAATTTATAAAATTTAATCCGAAAGAAATTAAAGAGGTAGAGATAGTAATTATAACAAAAATTAAAGAAAAATCATTTGATCATTATAGTTTTGCTGCTACCTCACGTAACTTTTCCGGAGCTGGCGACTCACCTACAATAATTCATATATATATATATATATATATATATATATATATATATATATACACACACACGCATTCAGTATAGGAATATGCATGAAAGGAGAGTAAACTATATTATTCTCTTTGTTAAGGATCAAAACCTAATGAAAGTTCCTAACAGTGCTTGAGTATTTATGATCAATTGTACATAAATCAATACAAAAGGAAAGTTTCCTAATAGACCTTTACCCTCTTCAGGCTCATTGCAATTATTGAAAAGATAGAGAGGAATAAAAAAACATAGAAATGGCTTGAATTTTTTTTCCCCAAGCCAATATATTTTTTTCTTTTTCCAATTTTGCTAGTAAAATGAGTTGGCTCTATTGGCCCTGTTGCTACCTCCGCTATTTACGGGTGTGTTTGGTTAATTGGAAGTAGTAGAAGTGAAGAAGAAATTAAGAAGTAGATTCCAATATGGAAGTAGAAGAAGAGACTTCTTCTTTTGTTTGTTTACTAATATTTAGAAGAAAGAAATACATTAGGAAGTAAAGACAATATTATTAAAATTGATTAAATAAAACTAGATTTATAATATTTTATTAGGTTTTATGTATAAAAGTATAATTTTTAATAGTAATAATGGCAAATAAATTAAAAAATAATTTTGTACCTTGATCATCTACTTCCTAAAACTTTTTCAAGTAAAAAGTGTAAGGAAGAAAAAATTAGAAGTAAATTGCCACGTAAGCGCCACATCACCAAATAAGAAGTAACTTCCTGTTTACTTCTTCATCAAACAAACACTTAAAGTAATGGAAGTAAACTTACTTCCACTACTTATATTTTACTTCCATGCAAACAAACACATCCTTAAAGATGTGAATGGATAGATCTAAGGGTCAATTGTTGGCCGATATTATTTAAACATTTGAACTAAAAAAAAAACAAATTAAAAAATTTGAATATGACAAGTTAATAATTGACCATTATACCCGGCCATTCTTATCCTCTACTTCTATTTGGCTAGGATTCTGGTCCATAGGTTCCCATCACGGTTCCCTCCCCTCAACCCTCACAGGTCATCATCATTTTATTTGGTGGATATTGGAATTTCTAGTGCCTCTTTTTCTTCCTTAGTTTTTATTTATTTCCATTTTTTTAATTCGGCTTAACCATTTATCGGCTTCCACTTTATCTTTCAAACTGCAGAAAAAGACAATATTAGTGTTAGAAATTATGAATTTGAAAATTTAAACTGCTGATTCTAAATTGCATTCCATTTTCTTCTGAAAAAAAGTAAAATAATATAAATCACATGTCAAATGATAAATGAATTTAGAATCTCATTGACATTAGAAGTTTATGAATTGTATGCTGATGTCAATTGATAAAACATTATGCGTTAAAATATAAAACAATAACTCTCATTCTCATTACAATTTTAGAGTTTTGATATAGCGACAGAGGCTTAAAAATGATATAAAAGCAATTTAGACTTGCATGTCGAGGAGTCAAGATTGATTTTGGATTTTTTTTTATTAGATACTGTAAATTCTAAAAAATAATTGTCCAAAGAAGAACTTCCTGTAAAATACAATGGAAAATGTACTTTATTTTTTCTATTCGAGTTGCTTTTTTTTTTTCCCATAAATTCAGGCATACGACTCTACAAACGGGCCAATTTTTTATGGCCCACAATCTAAGCCTAGTCGAAGCCCAATACATTACTCCATTCCTGATATTCCCGAGCCCGCAAATTAGGAGTCCATTCTGTCGTTGTAGATAGCGATAACAGCACAGAGCAACAGCGCGAGCTCTCCGCTGCGCTCTCCTCTGCACTCCAAAAAAAAAAAAAAAAAAAAAAAAACCCCAAACCCCAAAACCCTAACCCTAGACTTCGAGCTCACTGTCCCCAGCTTACTTCCATTAGTGTTTGGACCTGAGGAACCTAATATCTGAGCGATTCCCTTTCAGGCGAGGTAAAAATCTAAACTTTTGATGGTCATTAATTAATTTGTTCAAAAACATTGACGATGCTAGTGAATTTGTATCTTCTATCTTCCGAATTTTTCGGAGGATTGTTGAAATATTACTGAAAAGAAGTGAATTTTATGCTAAGACAGTGTTTGTTGCAATGTGTATTATTTTGTGTAGGTTGTTGGAAATGGCTATTGTTTAGTGAGTTTGCTTGTAATTTTGGACCAATATTACAAATTCTATGTCGATTTCCGACGTATTGCAAAGCCTCACCCTCGAGCCCCCTAAAATTGTGGAAGTTTTTGATATTCCGGCCTCGTTGTTTAGAAATGAAGTAGAATGAATGGGGTTTCTTAAAGAGTTGTACTTCAAAGGATTGATGAAAATTTGATGTTAAATAATATCAATTGTGTGCTTACTTTATTATCTTTTAATTATTATAATTATAAAATGCATGGAGATTTGGCAGTTTGTCTCTAATGTTTTCGCTTGTTAAATTCTTTGTAAAGATTTCGTATGCTCTCTCTTTTCGAGAAATAATCTTGGTCTCCAATGATTCTTAATCTCATACGGGAAATATGAGAAATGGAAATGCTACCCCATGACAAAGTAGATAGATAGAACTTGCATTTTCTGAAATTGTTAACCTAGTTATAAGTTGTTGTTCCTGATGTCATAATTTTGTACAGGTCCATAGGTTTTGGGTCCTGGATCTTATCTGATATAAAATGACAGTATTGGCAAATTCGGGTCTGCAAATGGTGGCATTAAGGCCTTGTATCTGTTCTTCACAAAGATTGTTGACATCAAGATTAGTGATTTCTGGATTAGATTTAAGAATAACTAGTAGAACAAAATCCAAAAGTTTTTCACATGTGCCAAGGATCCAACCTCCGCGCCAGCAGTGTACTTCTGCTCCTTTGAAGTTCAGGAAGGTTATTGCCAGGGCCATGTCTGAAGAAAGTGAGAAAAGGGGTTTATCGGGATTGGCTATTGATTTAAGAGGTATGAAAGTATAATGTTGGTCTTTGCATATCTATGTATTTTATGCATTATTTTTCTTGTCTTCTTATTATATTAGGTAGTGAAACAACCCACATTGCTTTTCTTTTCAATAATTTTGATTGTTTTTCTTCAAATATTTCATGCCTTCTATCAGTTTGTCTTAGGTCGTTGGTATTTTTCCTCTCCTGACTTTATTTTCAGCCGATAATTGATAAATGATTAATGTTTAAAATATATGTATATTAAGCCAGGAACGTATATGTATTTCTTTTCCATGCCCTTTTAGCATATTCACTTCTAGACATATTTGCTCAGCTGCCGAATTTTGCCAACTCTATTCTCAACTAGCAACCGGCCTATGTCGCAATTATTCCCAGGCAAGAGGGCATTTATTGCTGGAGTTGCTGATGATAACGGCTATGGTTGGGCAATTGCTAAGGCTCTTGCTGCTGCGGGTGCTGAAATTCTTGTTGGTACATGGGTTCCTGTATGTGGTTCTGCACCCATAATCTTTTGGCTATTTCTTCCCTAATCATACTCTGTTGGCTGTTTTTTAACTAATAAGAATTACTGTGGCTATTGGATCAGCAACATAGTGTGTTTAGGCCTGCCTAGAAACATAAAATTATTTTAGCTATTTTACTACTCAGGCACTCAATATTTTCGAAACCAGCTTACGACGTGGCAAATTCGATAAGTCACGCGAGTATGTATACTTCCAAAAAAATTTCATTATCATTCCTTCGTTTATATTTTTCTTTAATCATGCATCAGATCCCTATTGTTTGATTTGCATGATGGTACAGGTTGCCAAATGGGTCTCTGATGGAAATTACCAAAGTATATCCTTTAGATGCTGTTTATGATACTCTTGAGGATGTTCCAGAAGATGTAAGTTGGGGGACTTTCCTTCTTAAGTTCTTTGTTGGCTGGGGATCGATCTTCTTTTCTATGAGTGCTGATTTGCATAACCATCAAATTTTCAGGTTAAAGCAAATAAACGCTATGCAGGAGCTTCTAATTGGACGGTGAAGGTACAGTATTTTATTTGGACTAAATGAGAGGATGATATTTATTTTCTGCATATTTCTTGTTTGAGTACATGGACCTTCATAGTTAGAGTGTTGTTTCTTATTTGAGTCAACTGAAAATAACATTATATGCTAATAAAACATCCCGCTTGGCAGCTTCTCAATGTAGATATCTGATTTCCTTTCACAGGAAGTAGCTGAATCTGTCAAGAACGATTTCGGAAGCATTGACATCCTTGTACATTCTCTTGCCAATGCACCCGAGGTATTCCTTTTGCACTTCATTTTTTCTCTTCTTTGTACTTGATTGTTTGTGTTGTCAGTTTGATTAAATAATTTCTACTACTAGGTCACCAAACCTCTTCTAGAGACATCCAGAAGAGGCTACCTTGCTGCTATGTCTGCATCAAGCTACTCTTTTGTTTCCTTACTTCAGAATTTCCTTCCTATAATGAATGCAGGTACCTTCACTGTTGCATGGTAATTTGATTATAATGTTTCTTTGTTTAAGAAAATACGTCATCTATGACTCTGTTGTATACTTGTATGTATTTAGCTGTTTTGCTGTTTCAATTGGAAACAGGATTTATGTCCCTCTCTTTGTTTATAATTGGCATAGCTCAATCTGAATGTTGAAGTTGCATTCCTTGCAGGGGGTTCATCTGTTTCTTTAACATACATTGCTTCTGAGAAGACAATTCCTGGGTACACATTTTTCTTTCTAGACTGTGAGCTAACCATTTTATTTCATAGTCATTAATCAAACTGAGCAGTTTCAAGTTGATGGCTTACGTATAGAGTTCCAAATGGATTATATGTGGATTGGACATGGGACTCATCATATCTGTATCCATTTTCCAATCATATGTATCCGTTTTCCAATCATGGATATGGATATGAATATGGTTCGGTAAGAAAAAGTCAAATGTGAATCTGCTTTAATCAGAAACGGATATGGATCAGGTATAGAAAAAATGAATTTAGAGAGGGATCAGATACGAAACCAAAAGAATACAAGAAAAAATAAACACAAATGTAAATGCAAGTACATCATCGATAAATCAAATTGGTATATTTACCTTTTATGGTTTTCTGTTGAAAATTCTTTAAATTAGATTATTTAAGTGTTATATAAATAAATTCTCGATGTTTAGATGTCAAATTTGAGTACCAAATCTAAGTTGAAGATAATTATTCATTACTACTATAAGTTATCCATCACTACTATAAGTTACAAGTATAGTTGACTATGGACATAAAAAAATTCATATAGGATGTATTAGTTTTGTTATATTTATGAAAGCTAATAGGCTTAAAAGTAAATCAACATAAGTGGGTGTGCGAATAATTTTTCATAATCTGGATATCCATATTCAGATTTTCTTTCCCCATACATCCATGTGCATTTCCCGTTCCGAAAGGATGTCTTTGTCCATATCTGGTCGGATATGGATTTTTCACATCCATAGCCATATCTCTTTCCAGTTCCCGAAGGATATCCGTATCTTTTGGCCGGATATGGATTTTTATCTCCCCATCCAAATCAGGGCGGGATATGTCTGCAGATATCCATGTCTGTTTGCACCCATCCTAACATATGTAATTGAAGTGCGATAATAAACGCAGAAGCTCTTTACATAGATCAGTTTTATAAATAAATTAAGTTCTTATAGTGAAAAAAATTGCAGTATTATTTCTTGCTGGACTCAGTATAAAGTCAAAATCTGATTAAAACTATTATTCGCATAGAAGGAATATACATTGGACTTGATCTTAATTGAATCTGAAGCAAGGCAAAGCAAGATGTGTCATGCTTAAGCTAGCACAAATCAAGCTTTGGCTAAATGTATCAACATAGTTTGTTCAAAGTTAATCCTAGATGGTTAGTTAACTTGCACTTTTACGTGCTGTATCCCTTGCTATTTTGTAGATACGGTGGAGGCATGAGTTCAGCAAAAGCAGCACTTGAGAGTGATACTAGAGTATGTTATAATTGTGGTACTATGCTTTGTTATTTGGCATTACTCTTGGTATCATCATCATAATCACCCATTTTTCTAAGAAACACGCGGGGTGGTTTAATTATTTGATCATGCAGGTGCTAGCTTATGAAGCAGGAAGGAAGAATAAGATTAGAGTCAATACAATATCTGCAGGTATGCCATTTTTCCACCCATGCTACATCTATGTCCTCGGTTTAGGTACATGTTATGAACAGCTGATATGTTGGGTCTTTATTCAAATAGGTTTTTTCTTGTGCAAACTACAGTTGAATTCAATTTTAAACTTTCGGACATTGACATCAACAGGTCCATTGGGAAGTAGAGCTGCAAAAGCCATTGGCTTCATTGAGAAGATGATTGAATATTCATACACAAATGCACCGTTGAAGAAAGAACTGCTTGCAGGTAAAGGTCAAAGATAACACCTTCATTTTTATGATTTTAAATTAAAAAAAATTCTTTATCAGTCTCGATATTTAATTTAAATGATTTTTACAGATGAGGTAGGAAATGCTGCAGCTTTCTTGGTGTCACCATTGGCTTCAGCAGTGACAGGTTCTGTAATTTATGTGGACAATGGGCTGAACACGATGGGTCTAGCAATTGATAGCGCAACACTCACTAAATGAACAGCTGTGAGGCTATTGTAAGTTGGTGGCAAGGTGCTTCCTCTCTCCATCATCTGTTAACCTTTTTTGAGATGATAGGATGGGTTGCGCACACACCATCAATGAAGCAAACAGACACTTGCATGAAAAAAGGCTCTGTTGCACACACATTTTTCCTTCTCTTGGAATAATAAGATGAGGATCAAGATGATGTCAACTTGTTCACTTCTTAAGATAGTCAAATTAAAATTTTTATTGTCAACCTATTTCTTTAAACACATGCATTCACCTAGATTTGTCTATGAACCTGAGTTTGAGATCCAACTTTTCACTTACAACATGACACATTCGATCCTGTTGCTATTATGTAGTGTTCATCTTACTGCAGAGCTTATTATCAACTTTAAACTTTATTTTATTCTTAGTTGTAAATTTTATATCTTTTGCCCTCTATGTATTTCCTGTTTGAGACTTATTTCTTTTGACTTCAAGAGACAGGAGATAGTTAAATTTAAGATTCTAAATATCGGATTTCATACTCTTAACAAATGGGGAGTTCTCATATCAAATAGCAGAGTATTAAACAATATATTGGGGATGTGAGCCAGTAATGGATTGTCGTATCATATGGACAGACCCTCCAAAATGATATATCGGCCAATATATCGTTCGTAGTGCCAATATATCGTTCGTAGTGGCATATATTTGGAATAATAGTTAATTTTTCATTAGATAGCCTAAATGCAATTGTTGAAAGCACATATAACACGTATCCGCGATTTGTTACTTTTAACTAGAGATATAAATATTTTGGAATTGCTGGATGTGTTCTGGTAGGATAGGACAACAAAAAACAATTAGCAGGCCCTTTGTCTTCATCTACAAACCCCTGGCTTCTTTGGCACTAAAATCATGGGTTGTACGCTTCATTTGCCCTTCCGTTAAGTGGGTAAAAGATGAACAATTTCTGGGAACATGACATCTTATATTTCCTACTTGATGAAAGGGAAAGTAAGGGGAAAGTGAACCCTAGAATCCTTGATTTTTTTTTTGTCCTAAAGATCTTAAGGAGATGTTGATAAAGATTAAAAGTTTGGAAACCAAATTAAATTTGCAAAAATCTAGATATTTGTTTTGCTGGCATATACATTAACCACATTTTGCTCCTCTCTTTTAAAGATCTGATTGGTACTTCAGAGCATGTTTCTGCAGAGCATGTTTTTGGTTTCTGTGTCACTAACATAATAAATTTGGTAAAAATTTCCATTAGGTTTCCGATCACACTATCAAATGACTAAGTTCTATGTAGATGTGAACATCTTCCTGAGGCGAGCCTGAGGTGGAGAGTGGCAGGAAGTCGGGTCGATTATGGATCAATTAGTCCTCTGTTGGCGGAGTTTTGGCCAGCAACCTTCCATCCTTGTTTAATTGAGCTGGATGATGAACAAGGACCATGAATGAAGAGTCTGAAACCCATTGTTGGTTCAGAGGTTGTCCAGTATGAATTAAAACATGAATCATGTGGTGCAATTTGTCTTGCAACCCGATCAGGAGGGGTTTTTCATGTGCCAATTGAAGAGTAAGGGCATCTTTGGGAACGTAAATTTAGATAACTAGATGTTGATTTCGAGTGGAGATATAGGTTATACAAAGTCCACTTTGCAAAACTCTCACTCTAGTTCTTTGTTGTTATGTTTGGATCTCGTGAAAGTAGAGTTACGATATATGTGGAGTTTTGACTCCTCCAATATTTTGGAGTTATCTTAGCTTTAGAGTCGAGACATTTGGAGTTACCTAAACTCAGGTCATATTGCCAAACAGTTCTCAATTAGATTTTTAGAGCCAAGTTAAGTCATCTCTAAAATGGTGGAGGTAGGATAACTTAACCAGGTTGCAAACAGGGCCTCAAGTGTTAATTTCACATCAGACCAACAAAAATGGTTAAAATCTTCTATCATAACTTTTTGGAAAGTACTTTCTGTAGCCTTTATCTCAAGTTATGTGATTATTCTCTATGTGCCTTGTACTTTTGATCATAAAATGAGGGGTTATAATTACAGAGTTTGTCGTTGTAGCATTTCCAAGTGAGCGGGTAAAAGTTGATAAGATTTTCTCCCATGTTCAGCTAGAAAAGATAACAGGGACACTCTTTTGACAATTCATGTGGTGATTAACTTGTGTAGCCTGAAAAAATTGTGATTAGTTGACAATTCTTATTGGTGATTGACTCATGGAGCCTAATTAGTTGTTCAGTACTATAGGACGATAAAGGGTTGGATTTGGTTACAAATCCATATGAGAGCTGAATACTATAACAAAATTGTCTTATCCTGTCCGAGGAAAAACCCAGATTTGTAATCTGGTTTGGTTTCTTGTTAGACCATTTTCATAACACTTGTTAGCTATTGCATCCAAAACTAATCTAAATTTAGAAAGGAATTTTTCCGTCACGAATTACTGCACTAGAAATGGTGAACTTGGAGTTGAGACATTAGGTAGTTGGTAGATGTGCTTAAGATAGAAGTGATCTAAGGATGAAGGTTTCCTTTAGAGACGTGGAAATTATTCATCTTCTATTCAAAAAATCAAAAACTATTCAAAATATTCAACAAAATCTAGGCGTATACTGGACCCATATGCTTATCTGGTCTATGGTGCATTATGTGCGATCTACAAATACAAAACCAGGAAATAATCCAATTTATCCAGCAGTTTTCAATGAACTCAATCTGTCATTTGATATCAGAATAGAAATAATACACAGCAAATTGCATCATTAGCCAAATTTAGTTTTGACCCATTTTGGTCCTATATATTCACGATAACCAAAAGAACACTGATTCTAGAGGTTTTACCATTGAATATCTGAAGACACTAAGCTTTTATGTAGAAGAAAAAAACAACTCCTTTTCTTCTGTTACCAAAATTGAAATCGCAGGAATTTATCCACGTGTTACGTCTAGGCAAAACGCTAGCTGCATTCATCTAAATCCTCATACTTTCAGCTCATGTCAATGATGCTGCTACGTATAAACGGAACTGGCCATCTATTTCCTTTTTCTAACCAAAGATGAGACACCTTCTCCTTGGCTGGGGGGAACCGCTCTCATCACCACGGGTATCTTCTCCTTCTGGGAGCAATTTACAACAGACTGCTCCCAGTTGCCCTGCTGCTTGAGAGTTGGCAGCAGCCGTATTCATGCTGCATCTGTGAGGCATCAACTCTTCGTTAGCCTCAAAATATTCAGCCATCAGTTGCATGTCATTTACAGGTTTTGTGCATAAACAAGAAAAACAATTAACATGGAGATGTAACTATCCTAAGAACTTCTGGTGGTAGTGATAGTTAGAATGTAGTTAATCTTGCCAACCAAACACAATTATAATAGTTACTTCGGGTACCAGTGATGGATTCCTGAAATCTCTCAATAAAAAGTTTTGAAGTTTCGAATTTATCAGTGCCTAAACTAAAAACAAAACTGGGCATCAGTTGTACCATCAGAAAAATAAGATGACAGAAACAAGAAGAATGATGACAGAAACAAGAAGAATGTAGGTTCTATGAATTTCAATAGGCAGCAATGCATCTAGCAAGTCTTTCAAATAGTTAAAACTGCAAGCCCCAGCCATCAAATTGCATGCAGTATTTTAGACTTGTAACTTACAAAAGTAGTGACATAGCTCATTATTAAGCTTTTAGAATGCAACAGTTGTTGTTGATCACCTCCTGTCAAAAATACCAATAGCAAGTTTTGCCAGGAAAAAGACGACTGCTACTGAGCCTACAGACCTGGCTAAAACACAAATAAGGCAAACCAGCTTCTTTCTAAGTCTTCCGCTGATCAGTAGAACTATTAGTGGTTAATCTTTAAGAAGGCTAGGGTTTTCTAATTGCTGTTTCAATTTAGCTTCTATATCAGAAATAACATATCAGAAGTTTTAATTGTTCTATTCATTTGTTTTTTTGGTGAAACTGCAGCAATATTTGGCATTAGCTAATTCTAGCACGGAGGCATGGATGACAGTGCTTGAGCAAAATTCTGCTGGTAGCTCTTTCTCATCTTTTCTTAATTTTATGTTCTCTTTTTAATCAGATGCTCCAGTTTTACTCGGATCATGTTTTTGAGAAACAAAATAGAAGTTTGTTTTGTGAGAAAAAGAAAAAGAAAAAAAAAAAGGATACATTTAACACATAGTACAGATTATTGAAGCTGACACTGATATTGTAGTTGCTACCGTAATTTGGTGCAGATATGATTTGGATTATGGATTCTATTGTCAGGAGAATTTGACGCCAAATGCATTTCGTGTTCCATTAAATCTTTTTGGCGATCACAGTATGCTTCTCCTCACTGTTTTGCTTCTTCTTTTTTAAAGTTGAGCAATGCATTAAATTTCTACATTAACTGATTCTGATTTAAATCACTCTAGAAGATAGTATGTATGATAGTGGAACTGTAACCTTATGAAAATTGTCTGAATTAATTTGCAGGGACACATCAAAGATATTAATTGCATAATAATTCGAGATGATAGGGGAACTAGTCCATCTATCTACCACTTTATAAGACTAATGTGCAACAAACTAAAGCTGCTACACTAAAGCTCCCTCAGAAGAGAGCAAACTTCTAGTTTGGCGAATATTCTCATTTTTCTTTTATTTTAGACCTACGCTACGAAATTCTTTCTTTTATTCTTACAGAGTTATCATATAAGTCTGTTGTCAATTCTCACAAAAACAAAAGTAATTAACCAATTGTTAATTAAATTCTTTGATTTGATATAATCCCTGTTTTAGTTATCTTACAGAGAATAAAGAAATGTAAATTTAGGTGGAACCTACATATCAATATCTTTAAGGTCAGATTCAAGTCATGAATTAGGTCCGACTATTATTTATTTTTCGTAATTTTGGGAAACAAATACAAATGAGACGACTTGGGGCTTCATCTTGGCATTTCTAATGGGCCAGAGATAGTCGTGTTTTACAACTTGAAAATGGGAGTGTCGGGAGGCACACCTGATTTTCCACCGATCCATTTCTAAGGGCACATCCGAGCTAGTTTAGAAAAGCTGAATTTGGCTAAGCCCACACCCTAACTTCCCTCAAATATTCTTAACTAACATTCACCCTTTTCTTCAGCTTACACAAACCCTCACCCTACTTTTTCCATATCTCCATTCTAAAAAGTCCCCTCTGCTAGTGCCAATCTGCCTCCAGATAGAAATGAGAATATATAGATCCAAGAGTCAGGCCGTTATATTTAAATTTTAGAATTAAAAAAAAAAAAAAAATTAATTGATTCTTAAAATGGAAAAGCTTGTAGCTAAAACATGTAATATATCGAATAAGGTCGAGTGTATAGCTCGAACAAGCTTAAATGTGGTTCGGATTTTAAATTTGACCAATTCAAAATTTGAAAAAGTTAGATACATTATGTTATTTGGAATTTTATGAATTTAAATATCGAACCACGAGTCTACGTTTAAAATCCAATCAGAAATTTTATTGGTTGATAGTTTCTTTTTTTGGTTGATAGTTTCTTGTTCTCACCTAGGTTGTAAAGTATAATTGCTAAATCTACAGGTGAATATTTAAAAATGTTTAATATTGGTCTTTCTCATTGAGTTAAATTTGCTTCTTCTTTTTTTTTCTTTTGATTTCTTATGGAAGTTTTATTTTTGGACATATTTTTCTTTTTAAATCTTAAAACTGAACCCGAATAGTTTTGCTTTCCAATAAAAATTAACTTGAGAACTGAACCAGGCATGGAGAAAGAATTGTAGTAGAGACGGCGAATGAGGGCGTAGAATGGGACTTAAAAGAAAAGGGAAAGAGGGCGTAGGATGGGACTTAAAAGAAAAGGGAAAGAGGGAAAAGCCGATGGCGTAAAAAATAATAGCTTACTTGTAATAAAAATGAATTAGAATTTGGTAGTTTCTAAAGGAGCATACAGCTTGTCCTAGTGAGCATATCTTTCTAAGTGAATACACCATTTCTATTAATGAGCGGGCTTTTCTAGTGAGCACACCAAAAATATTCAAAAGTCATTCCTCTTTCTTTTCCGTGACCCACCATCCTCTTCCCGATTTCTTTTATGTGACTCAGGACACCAAAATCCATCGCATCTGCATCTTAACCTCCGACCTCATGTGCCCTCTCCTTTGTCTCGGAAACTTTCCCCTCTGCAATCTTGACGAGAGTGCTCAGCCTCCTCCGCAACCTAGACGAGAATGCTCTTTTAGATGGATGGAAGTTAAAGTAAAGGGCAATATAGTTTGAAATTTTTAATGACAAACTTGTAATATAAGTATCTTAGTGAAGTGCTTTGCTCTGTCTAAGAGGGGAGTTTCTAGATGGGCACGGCATATTTCCTAGTGAGCCCACTTTAAAAGTTCACCTTTTTTACCCTTTTGCCATTTTTTTTTTTTTCCAAAACTGCCCTCTAAAACTCCATCCGGGACTGCTAATCCGGATGGAGCAAACCCATCCGGGTTATCAGTCCCGGATGGAGTGGTCAGGTCCGGGCTAGCCAGCCCGGATTTGTGCAGTTGATCCGGGGCTGCTAGCCCGGATCAACTGCACTGATCCGGGCTGGCTAGTCCGGACAGAGTACCAGAGCCCTAGCTTCTTGATCCGGGTTTACAGTCCCGGATCAACTAAAATTGATCCGGTTCTGTAAACCCGGATCAAGGATACAAGCCCTGATACGGTGCGTGCAACCACGAATACGGAAGATAAATAATATACCCTAACAAATATAATTACTTGTTCGTATTTCGTACACCCAATTTGGTATCAAAACACACAATATTAATAAATCATTCATAGCTTCAAAAACAAAGAATAACGGCAACAAAAATTCTACGTATCAACAATTCATTCATTGTTTCAAAGATTTAATTGAAGAGTGATATCCAAAACTACAACTTGATATATAAAATATGTTCCTTGACTACAACTTCATTTACATGAAACTACAAAATAAAATCAATTTATGTTCCATGCTAACAACTTCATTTTTATGTTGACATGAACAATCATCGTAAGCTATAGTTTGAGGCTCAATTAAAAATAAAAAAACCCAACAAATTCTAGATTCTTCGAGACTTCCGAGCGAGTTGCTTCTTTTTCGGTTGACGCCGTCTTACAGAGCTGGGACCTTCGGTGGGGGACTACGCTACTGTGTTAACATCAGCTTGTATGCACCCGGTCTTGAATCTCATTCCTGAAATGATAACAAAGTAAGATATTTTAGATAAACAACTACTATGATAAAATTGAAATCAAAGTTATTATGTCTGACCTCATTCTTAGATATCAAGAAAGCAACGTGTGTTCTAACTAGAATCCATTATAGGCTTACTTGGATCTCGTTCTAATATTTGAAGGTATTCATATCATAATCCAAAAATCATATTCATTCATATTTTTATATTTCCTACCCAACACCATTTAAGAAAATTGGACTAGGCATATTAATAAGAGGAATTTCTTTACTAGCCTTATCCATCAATGCTTAGAAGAAAAAACAAAAAACGATTGAAACAAGAGAAGTAGAATTTGCATTAAATTTATAGAAATAGCAAAAGTGCATGTGTGCACGCACGCACACACGGGACATTGTTTAATTGGACTAGTTATGATATATGTGATTTGCCGATTAGGATATAAAAATATTCTTGTAACAAAAGACCAGTGAGCCAAACTATCCCAAGCAGACACTCCAAATATTTAGCAAAAAACCTCTCATAACTTGAACAATGACAAAAAACGAAAAAAAAAAAAAGGAGAGAAATCACAACATACCTATCGATAATCTTTCATTGAGATTATGTTGGAGTGGTAAATATGAGAGATGTTCAAAGCAACTTAATATTAAATAATCTTTCATTGCATAATGAGGAATGAGTAAATAATTTTGAAACACTAATAATTAATTTCCAAATATTCTTGGATGTATAATGTGTTTTGAATTACACTTCATTTCACAATTTTGGACAAATATAAAATGATCTATACTTCATTTTGAACATTTGAATAATTTTAGATAAGTATAAAATGACTTGTAGTACATGTTACTAATTTACAACATAACATTTTTATAACATACTCGATCAGTTTTCTGTATAACAACAACAACCAAGCCTTTTATCCCAAACACTTAGTGTAGGCTACATGAACCAAAACAGAATCACGTCTGATCAATCACATGATGATCCTTCTCCACTTATTCCTATCGAACAATATGTCATTCATATAAGATCACATGCATCCAATGTTTCATCCAATCGTCCCTTTACTCTTTCAACTTGTCCTATATCGATATACTTCCCCCAAAATCTTCACAAACATTGAGAAACCATTTTCACCGCAAAATCAAATTTTAACAGTAATTGGGATTTTTACTGGAGCAAAAAATTAGGACACAAAAGAAATGAATTTTTACTGGATTTTTACTAGGATTTTTACCGTTTCAGCGAATCACAACCGCCTTCTTCTCCTCGATCTCATCCGTCGCCGACGAGGTCTCGAAGGCCGCAGAGGAGTGGACAGGGCGGGGGAGTGGGGAGGGACCAATGCATTTGGGGCGAGGGCGAGCGAGGGGCGGAGGTGGGGGCGGGGGTGGTTAGCCCGGGCGAGCAGGGCAGGGGCGAGGGCGAGCGGGGCGGTGAGGGCGAGCGGGGGCATGGGAGGCGTGGGCAGCGGCGAGGGCGAGGGTGGCGGCGAGGGCAAGCATGGGCGGCGAGGGCGAGTGGGGGTATGGGGGGCGTGGGCGGCGGCGAAGGCGAGCGGGGGCATGGGGGGTGTGGGCGGCGACGAGGGCGAGCGGGGGCATGGGGGGTGTGGGCGGCGGCGAGGGCGAGCGGGGGCAGGGGGATCGGAGAGAGAGAAGAGGAGAGGGATAGTTAGGGAATATTGGTGTGCTCACTAGGAAAAACCCACAATTTTCAAAAGAGGGAGTGTGCTCACTAGGAAAAGTGGGCTCACTAGGAAAAAAACTGTGCCCATCTAGAAGTTCCCGTCTAAGAGCAGTGATGTGCTCCTTTAGAAAGTCCCCTGGAATTTCTATGACAGAATTACCCCTTCAAAGTGCTGACTGTGCTTCGCTTACGTTGTAATACTGGAATCTTGGGCCTTTTGCAAGCGGCACAAATAAAACTCCAGGCCCGATAGATCATTATTGGGACTTGTAAGACCTTGTTTTTTATTTTTATTTTTATTTTTTCAAACCTTACTGCACCTTCCTCTCTTCCTGCGGCTAGGAAATTTGTCAGGCTAAATCACACAGGTTTGATTTTCAAACAATTTTTTTTTTTTTTTTGCTAAGTAATTTTTCAGACAGTTATTTGGTGGAATTTGAGAGGCAAATCCTAGAGCGTCAAAAAATAATTTGTTAGGATAACAAAATAAAGTTAGTCAAACTCTGCAAATTCTAAAATTAAACGCAAATATGATTTTGAGTGGATTTTCTAACTCCATTTCCTTTTCAAATAGAATTGGCCAAACTTTTGACCTAGGTGGAATAATTCCACAAAAAAATGATTTCTAGATGAAATTCCTTATAGTATGATATTTGATTCTCTTTAAAAAATAATATATCAATCGATGTAATAATACTAATATAATTTTATTTAACAAATAAATAAAGCTTGCCTCCACATTCTAAGCTTTCGTCCTTCTTTTCAAAAATAACAAAAACAAAGATTATAAGTCTTAATAATTCCTTTCAAATCAACTTCACACGCTAAAACTGTCGTGCAGGATCCGCTGGAATAAGAATCTGTTCGAACTTATATTAGTGTATGGGAAATTCTATTCATGCTCATAACTTTGGCCCATCTTTCTTTGCTACACTTATTTTTAATTTTGAATCATTTTATATTTACTCAATATGTTCAAATTTTTTTTTTTTCAATTCTGACGTTTTTTTTTTTCTATCTCTTCTTTTCTATCATATTTTATTCTGGTAGAATATTATTATACAAACTAAGATACTAATATTCAATTGCATCACATTTTATTTTGGTAGAATATTATTATACAAACCATGATACTAATATCCAATTGGTATTTAATTAGGTCCGGTAATAATATCTGATCAGTAGATTGTGAAAGAGCAACTTAATTAGAAAAAAAATAATAACGAACTTGTAATTTTTTGAAAGTTTAAACAGTAGATTATAAAAGAGCAACTTAATTAGAAAAAAATAATAACGAAATTGTAATTTTTTGAAAGTTTAAAAAATGAGGATCGATCAAAGAGATGTGTGCAAATAGAATTTTCCATAATCAACCTCCGATGCATAGCAAAGGCGGTTCGACAATGAATTGGAGAAAATTCGATACTCATCCACAAAGACGAGTATGGTATTTTGCTTATTCAATTCTAGTTATTTATTTTCTATTTTAAGTTTATTTTAGCCTGATCTGTAGTGAAATAAAAACACATGTAAACTTTCGTTAGAATCTATTTAATGGAGATTTTAACAGAATATTTGGAACTAACATCCATTGTTTATGATTTGCCAATTAAACCAAATCAAATTGAAGGGCGATAATAAGTTCAATTTGCTTTGCCAATTAAATCAGGAGCCTCCGTCAAATCAAATTGTAGTAGAAAAATGTCACAATTGCAAACTCACGTGACACACACCTTAAATCCACACATCTTTTAAATCCAATCCAAACAAATGCCAAATTGCCCTTCTCGTCCATCTGTCTGTTAATCATTACACCGTCCCAAAACACCAACAATAAATAAAAATTTTAAAACAAAAGGGCAAAAAAAAAAAACAAAGAAACACAACAACAACAAAAAAAAAAAAAAAAAAAAAAAGAAAGTCGTTACAAACTTACAATTAAGCCCTCCGCTATTACATAAATTTATACAAAAGCCCTATCACCTCCTCCCTCTCTTCTTCGGCAGCGGCGGCGTCTTCTCCTCCCTCTGCCTCTTCGTCGTCGGCGGCGCCGTCCTCTTCGGCGGCCTCCCGACGCTCCTCTTCGATGCGCTCGTGCTCTCCTTCTTGCTCTCCTCCTTCGACAACGCTGGCTTCCTCTTCTGCTCACCTCCGCCGCCTCTCCTCGATCCAGACGAGCTCTTCAGCGACTCCACGTGCTTCCCGTTCGACGACGAAGGCGAGCTCGACTTCAACCTGTTCAAGAAATCCGCCGCGCTCTTCTTCTTCGCCATCGAACCACCGCCGCCGCCGCCGCCGGACTTCGTCTCTTGCTCGGCCAGTTCGGGTTTCGGAGCCGAAACCGGGTTCGAAGTCTTCGAACCCGAACCTCCTCCTTTGCCGTTGGATCGAGTCTTGTTCGTCCTCAGCCCTCTCAACACCGCCGTTCTCTGCTGCTTCGTGCTCTTCTTCTCCACGACTTTCTCCTCCTCTTCCTCTTCCTCGCTCTCTTTCTCCTCGCTCACCACCTTCTTCTCTTCCTTCTCGACTCGCTTCGCTGGCTTCGCTGGTTTCCCCGAAATCGAGCTGCGCTTGCGGCACGCCACCAATGTAGGCAGCGGAGCCGGAGCCGGTTTCTCGAGAGAAGCCGGATCCGATTTGGACTTCCCCGCCGGAGGTAGAGGCGGCTGGGCTGCCGGGGCGGCCGCCGGAGGCGGAGTGGACTCCTTCGCTGACAGAGGAGAAGACTGCGGGGTTTTTCGGAACGTTGCGGCGATCTCGTTGTTTATAAGTTTGCGAAGATTGACGGCTGAGATAAATTCGGGCGAATTTTTCGGGTAAAAGACGAGCGCGTTATTGCACAGCAGCAGGAGATCGCGAAAAAATTCGGCGCTCGTGTAACCCCTCTTACCGATTCTTTTTTGCACCATCTCCAGGTCCACGTGGCGGCGTATCAGCCCCCGGTACCGCACGGTCTCCTAAATTATGGCAAAAAATATAAAAATTAAAAAAGAGAATACGGAGCAATATTAAAAGAATTAAAACTAGCTAAGAAATCCTCTTGGAAAAACCGCGGGAATTGAAATTATTGGGAGGGGTAGGAAATAATTTTTACACGTCAGCAGACAGCATATGTGCACTGAATTGGTACGTTTGCTGTACGCGAATCGGGCAAACTCGAATTGCAACCGTTTGACCCGACCCAATTAATAATAAACAACAAAAGGATAATTGTCCTAAACTTACCTAGTTTTAGAATCACAGGAGACCCGAGTCGGATTCATTCGCAATTTAAATCCAGACGCAAGCCACGCCAAACTATATCTCATAGAAAAGGTTTGCGGGACACGTGGACAACCAAGAATGGTCACAGCTATGACTCTCTCTTGATATACATATATCGTTTTTTTTCCTTAAATCCACCATGCTCATTCGTAACCACATGGGAGTGGCCTGCCGAAAGAGGGGTGATAATATAAATCCCTACCGGGATGTGTTCGTGGTGAGTTAGAGCAACTCGACTTCCATTTTACTTGGTTCATGCGATCATGATCCACCGCGGCTGTAATTGTGTCCCACTTAAATAATCTAGCAATATTTTAATGGTCCAATTTTAGCAACAATTTATCGTGAGAAAAACGCGAGAAAATGAAACGATACCTGGCTCTCGAGCCGGCGGTCGAAAACTGACCCGTCCTTGCTTGACCGGACGGCTTCGAGGAACGCCATCAACGGCTGAGATTCCACGTCGGCCGCCTTACGAACGGGCGATTGGGCTTCAGACTCCGGTTCGGTGGTGGTGGCGGCGGCGGCGGGTCCTCTCCGCCTCCGGCCTCCCCGCTGCCGACGGGACAAGCTGGCGGAGCTCTGCACGTCGCTACTCTCCTTGGTCCCCTCTTCCTCCTCATCGCCGCCTTTGGACTCAGCAACCGACTCACCCGAGCTGTTTCGGACCCGGTTCGGTTCGACCGCGAGGGAGCGTGCCGCACCCTTGGCGATCGTGTCGGAACTCCCGTTATACGACGCGGCGGCCCCCGCTACCGGATCGGATCGTGATCCGGATCTGGATCCGTTAACTGCCGGATCCTGTTCCTCTTTGATCCGCTCCTCGATTTTCACTTCCTCCTCTGCCTTCGGCTCGGTCGAGTTTGATTCCTTGCTCGACCGGCCGGAATCCTCACCAGAGATTTGATCGCCGGAGGCTTTATCCGGCAGAGATTTCATTCGATCCATTTGTTGTTCGGTTTTCTCCTTCGGATCAAAGGCCGATCCGGATCCGGATCCGTTAGCGGCATCATCGCCGGCCTCCGCCTCCGACTCCTTCAAGCTCCGTTCGCGCTCTTCTTTCAGCTTTTTTACCTTTAATTGCAGTGACCTTAAGAAATGAAAAAATAATTAATATCTCTAAATTCTTATATTTTGAAACCGCACGATCCTCATCCAACGGTAAAAAAGAGAGATGCCAGAAAATATTAAAAAAAAAAAAAATTACCCAATCGAAACGTCGTAACGCTGCACCTCTTGACGGAGTTCAGCAACGCGGAGCTTTCGCAGTTCATCGAGCCAGGGAATCTCAGCGGCCGCCGGCTCCTGCGCCTCCTCGCCGTCGATCTCGTCTCCTCCGCCGCTGATCCCGTCGGCGAAGCGGCGCTTGAGAAGGCGGTATCTCCGCCTGCAACTGTCGGCGGTGAGGAGGCTCGCGTAAGGGGAGCGAGAGCGGACCTCGGAGGCGACGGAGTCCCAGGAGTGGGCCCCGTGGCGGTTGACGGCACACGCGAGCAGCAGCTCCTCCCACGTGCCCCAGATCTCCTCCTCCTTCTCCGTCGTCGCCGCCGTCAGCAGATCGCTAGATCTCGCCATGGCTTCTTCTCATCACGCCATAACGATCGTCGTCGATAAAGCCCTAGGGTTTTCGTTTTTTCTCTTTTCTTCTCTCTTTTTATTTTTTGAATTTTTTTTTCCGATTCTCTGCTGTTATTCCTCGTTCCCCCTTTTCTGCTCTCTCTCCTCTCTTTCTCTCTCTCTTCTTCCCCATCTCACTGTATATATGGGCTCAATAACGGGCACGCAAGTCCTCTGAGGGAAGGGGAAATTCTAAATGCGCAATACATTTTACTGAGTGAGCACGACATCCTATTGTAAAGTGATTGATAACATGGGGAAAAAATGGTGCTCACTAAGTCAATTTTGGTGCGCACTTAGAATTTCCCAGCCATTGCCAAATTTGACGTGAATTACCATTCTGTCCTTGCTCTCTCTCGGTTGATTATTTCTATGCTAGGCTTTTCTCACTTAGATCCTCAGGTTATGGATAATTAAGAGGATTAAGTATATCAAACTTACTTATCTTAGAAATATTTTATCTATAATATGATCATAGGATCATTCTTTAAAAATCCTCTTTTATAAATTAAGCTGAGAGAAAACTAATATTCGATAAAAACAAAAAATAAGTTCTCTTTATTTAGTAAATTAGCAGAACACGCTGATTTGCTTTTCTCTAATTATAAGATGTTTGCATTTGCAAGTTTTTTTGGATTAACTGTGCATTCAGATAAACTTTTAATTGAGTTGCTGTGCCTTATTTGTTACGTTTTACTTGCATATTAGTGCTCCTGAGCTAATGATTCATGCTAATTACACGGAATCAATATAAAAAAAAATTAGTTTTTTAATTAAAATGTAAATATAAAACAGGGCGTGTGTGTTTTCTCAGTATTAAGCAGTAACTATTGTTAAGATTTTTTATTGGGTATTTACATATCTGTCCCTTACATCTCTAAAAATTAGAATTTAGTCCTCCAAATATTCATATTTTTAATTTAGTTCCCAAATTCTTTAAGTTCCCACAATTTAGTCCTCAGCCATATTTTTTGTCATAATTTTCCGTTATACACCTAAGTTACTTCACTTTAGTTATTCCTTCTCTCTTCCTCCTCTCTTCCTTTTCATATTAGGTTCCCCTTTCTAATCTTCTCCTCTCTCTCTTCTTCTCCAGTTAATCTCTAAAGTGAAGTAAATCAGGAGAATCCAATAAGAAGAGGGAAGAGAGAGAGAGAGGAGATAAATAGAGAGGGAAACTCAATAAGAAGGAGAAGAGAAGAGGAAGAGTAAAGGGAGAACTAAAGTGAAGTAACTCAGAGGTATAACGGAAAATTCGGACAAAAATTATGGTTGTGGACTAAATTGTGGTAACTTAAAGGATTTTGGGACTAAATTATGAATATGAAGATTTGGAGGATTAAATTCTAATTTTTAAAGATGTAAGGAACATATATGTAAAAACCCCCTTTTTATTATATATACCTAATACTTCCACCAAACTACTAAGCCTTCTAATAGCTTCTTTCTTTGTTTAATAATATTAATAATTATTATTATTTTAGATGAAGTGATTTTAGTGAATTTTATATGCAGTTAAGAGGAATTAGTTTGCAAATAATATGAAAGACAGGGGCCTGACCGAAAACAACCCATTTGTTTTGAATAATGAGAAAAGCGGTCATGTGTTAAAATGACGAAATTGACCTCGTCGCAGTCATTTTCGTTTGCCGCTTCGCTCCCGGGCGCAAATGTAGTCCAAAACTTACGAGCGATTCCAGCCGTCCGATTGCGGAGAACAAATATTACCCGCTGATTTTGTAAAAAATCTTTTGAAAGTGACAGATCCCCTGCACAAAAAATACACCAAACGCCTCCACACAGCAAAGGACATCACGACGCGTGGCAAGGGTAGACCCCGTGAGAAGCATCCTGCGGTTAATGTGCGAGTCGCGTATACGGGGGTATGGGTGTATAAGCTGGGAGGGGACCACGTTATCAGATGGTTTGGGTAGTGTCCACGTCAGCAATGTTTTAATTGGATGAATGGGTTGCATCCGAATTTGGAGATGTTAGGGTAGGTGGACCTTTTCAGCATAAATGCGTGTTCATGAATCCAAAGTATTTTTTTGTAAACAAAATGAAATTAGAGGGATGTTTTGGGTCGGGTTGGCATAAACATACAACATTTGGACGGGAGTTTCCAAAGGAGCACACCATTTTTTCTCCAGTGAGCCCAATTAATAACAAAATATATTTCGAAGTGGGCTCACTAGTAAAAAAAGAGTGTGCTCCTTTAGAAACTCCCTGTTTGGTCCCAAATTATGGATCCGGCCCAGATCAATATCCATCCATCAATATATATTTAATAAAGAAAGAAAAGTTGATATCCAGATAATTTCTTGACAAAACTCTTGGTTTGGCAATTTCAAAATCAATTTTGATGGTTTCTTTGATTCTCATTCAAAGATGGCTATTACTGGTTTTGTTGTGCAGGATTGAGAGTGGCATTTGCTTTTTGCAGAGGCATTTTCAACAAGTTGTCGTGTCCACTTTTAAAATTGAAGCAAAAGCGACATTGGCATGGCTTAGGAGGTGTTCAATAGAGTTGGATGGTTTTAAGATTGTGCTGGAAGGGGGATTGCAAAGAATTGATTTCAACAATTTATTATGTAATACTGAATGATGATTGTGGGCTCATAAGAGAAATCAAACAATATCTCTCATTTTTCTCAGCAGTTAAGATTCGACATACTTGGAGGGAGACGAATAAGTGTGTTCATTGGATTGTTAATGAAGCGACTAAGGTACGAAAAATACTCTATTTTTCTCATTCTTTACCATTGCCATTTCTTGACCTTTTGAGAAAGGATCATGAGAATTTCTTGTATGTTCGAAATTAGTTTCTGAAATAAATTTCATTGATTAGCAAAAAAAAAAAAAAAAAAGAAAGAAAGAAAGAAAGAAAGGAACCTAAGCACAAATGTTTCTATAGAAAGTTGTTTGTCATTAAATCTCCATATAGAAAGTGAATGCATACAATCAGAATCGTCGATTATGATTTTTATGTGAATTAGACTTCTTCACCATCGATTAAAATGCCTTTATTTGTTCTAGTTATGGGAAACGTTCATTTTGTATCATGTTCAGTATATGGCAAAATGTATGATCTTTGTATGCTACCATTTTTGAACGTAGAGATCACAAATGAAGGTTCGATTATCCACGTAGACCCTTATATTGAAAACTATGGGTGTTTCTATAATATAAAAAAAACTCCTTATAGAAACATTTTTATTACACTTTTTCTATAAAAAAATTTGCAATGTGAATTTTAATAATTACAACATTGGAATTTATTTAGTAATACATTAAAAATAGTTCATATGAGATATTAAAGGTCAATTGCTTAAGTCCATTGGATGGACTTAGTGTAAGAAAATAGTTTGTATTTGAGTCAATGCTTAATAGCTCGCTTGAGTTCGACTTGGCTAATAAACAAGCCAAAGCCTAACTAGACGATCTAATTAGACTTTGATCTCAGTTTAGCCAAGATCAGATACGGGTTTTTGATTTTGTATCCCCATTTGAATTAGAATATACTATTAAATCCAAATCAGATTCTGTTAGAAAAACAGTTGAGGAAATAATTTACTAAAACATTTTTTAGAAAATAAAAATATAAATGCAAATTTTATTTGGTTTCAGACCGATGCCTAACAGGGGAGTTTCTGAAGGGGCACACCATTTTTTCCTACGGAGTTTAGTTTTTCTAGTGAGCCCACTCTCTCTTTTGAAAAGAGAGGATTTTTCCTGATGAGCACACCGAAAATGCTTAAAATGTCCTCCCTATATTCTCTCACCCACTTCTCCTAAAATCCAACCTCCCACTACTCTAGAAATTCCTCTCCTCCTCTTTAGGACCGGCCAACTCTTTCCCAGCGCACTGCAGATCTCCTTTTTCTCATCTTCTCAAATCAAGTGGATTGGATTTGTAGCTTCAAACAAGATTTTTTTTTTTTTTTTTTTTCCTGCAGCTGTTCGGGAGAGAGGGAGTGGGGGAGCTGAGGTCGAAGGAAATGATAAATTTTTGTGGACAATCTTATTATAAAGTCAAACTTTTAAAGTGGATTCATTAGAAAAAATGGTGAGCTCCTTTAGAAACTCCCGCCTGACAGCCATTATCAAATTTGAATTTGGACACCGATGACCATAAAACTTTCTTATAGGATTCGGGTTCGGAACATAGATATATCCAAATGGAATACGACCCACTTTAGGCTGCCTTAAGATGAAAATGGGTTGGATTTCCGGAATATTCTATTCAAGCACACCACTTTTGCTCACCATGCAAGTTTGTCATGATCGTGTTTTTTTTGTTTTTTATTATTATTATTTTTTTCTGTGCGAGTTCTGGGATTAATTCTCGATCCATTTTAATCCGTTTAGGGACTACTTCCCAAACCAAGTTAAAACTGCTCTCGGGAGACTACTGAGAAACATAGACTAGACGTCGTAAGCAAAGTGGTGTGCATGAATAGAATTTTCCGAGTTTTCAAGGCCTTGTCCATTATTAATTCTAATTTATGCCATTATCGAAAATTATAAAGGCCCACCCCTTAGATATATTTAAGGGCACATCCAGGGGTATGTGGGCCCCATGGCAGTGGAGGGTGGGCGTGCTCTTAGATATCTTTGGTGTGCCTTTATAAATTCCCAGCCATCATTCATTATGGGCCTTATTTAATTTTTTGTTGACACTGTTGTCTACGGGCCTTAATGCGTAAATTCCGAGTTTGTCATGTTATAAGAAATCACTCTCTTCCTCCATATTAGAGGGCAAATTTTTTTTTTTTATCATATGTTATTTCCCACATTATAATATCTTTTTTAAAAATAAAATACACATATAAGGAGTCAAATCTATCCGATATAAAAAAAAAAGTGTCTGCCACGCGAGACCAGAAGCGGGAAGCGTGGCAAAAGGGCCCAATAACAATATTAGTGTATCCAATAATATTTCTGAGTAGACTTTTGTAATATTTTGAGTAGAGTATCGGTTTCAGTGGGTCTACATGAAAGCATATTTCACTCTGGAGTTTCTAAATGGGCACACCATTTTTCCTAGCAAGCCCATCCTCTCTTTTGAAAAGAGAGGATTTTTTTTAATGAGTACATTGAAAATATCTAAAATACCCTCCTTATATTCTCTCGCCACTTTTCCTAAAACCCAACTCTCCCACTGTCTTATAAATTTCTCTTCTCCTGTCTACGGTCGGCAAACTCCCTTCCAACTCACTGTTGATCTCCTTACTCTCCCCTTCTCAAGTCAAATGAATTGGATTTGAAGCTTCACAAAAAAAAAAAAGTTTTTTCTGCAGCTGTTCGTAGTGGAGGGAGAGGGGAAGCTGATATTGAAGGAGAGGATAATTTGATCCTAGAATTTTAGGGCAATCTTGTTATGAAGGCACACTTTTAAAGTGGGCTCATTAGGAAAAATGGTGTGCCCCTTCAGAAACTCCCATTTCAATCAAACCGTAGAAGCTTTCGGATTTTTTGCTTTTAGATCCGAATTCAAATTTCGGGCTCACTTACATTGAATTAAAAAGGAAAAAGGGAATTGGGATATCAATGAGAGGTAATGGGCCGAGAAATTTTTGGAGTTTTTTTCATTATTATTATTATTATTTTGGCCATGTACTGTTAATACTATATGTTGTTTGATTAGTTTAACAAGTCGTATGTTCAGTAGCATCCTAATGAATGGACAGTTCAAGCAAGTTACCTAAGGTACAATTCATTTTCACTGTAACTAATATTTTTTAAAAAAAAAAATTCTTTTGGATTATAATCCCGACCCCTTAGGGTCACTCATACCCAATTTTTTGGGTTTTAGTTTTGATTTCATCCTCCATCAAGTTAACACAAAATTAACGGTTTTCAATGAATAAAACATTTTGTATGCACTGGATGAAAGGGTAAATGAACTCCAAAATTTAAGAAATTTAATCTGAAAGAAGTTGAAGAAGTAGAGACAGTAATTGTTTAAAAAAATTATAGAAAAATTATTTTATCATTATAGTTTTGTAACTAGCTTACGTAAATTTTCCTGAGATGATGACTCACTTACAATAATCTCTATGAGAATAATGGAAATGAGCTGATAGTTCACGCAAGTTACCTGAGCTGCAACTCATTTTCACTTCTCCAATAATTTTTTAAAAAAACTTTCTATTAGATTATGGTCTCGACTACCTAGGGTTCACTCATACCCAATTTCTCGAGTTCTAGTTTTGATTTGGTTCTCCATCAAATTGATACAAATTTAACAGTTTTCTATAAATAAAATATTTTATATCAGCTTAATGGAAAGGTAAATAAACTCAAAAGTTCATGAAATTTTATCTTAAAAAAGTTACAGAAATATAAATCTTATTTCTAGAAAAAATTTAAAGAAATATCATTAGATCACTATATTTTTACTGCTAACTTATCTAAGTTTTCCTGAGCTGACGGCTCACCTACAGTAATCCCTGAATATATATATATATATATATATATATATATATATATATATATATATATATATATATATATATATATATTTTGGTGATAATAATGCATACTTGATTTAGTAAGGAAATGTCAACTCAAAATTGTTCCAGAGAATTCATAAATTTTGGCCAGTCAGGTACGCATGTTATTTTTAAGGGGTTTTTACATACATGTCCCTTATATCTTTAAAAATTTAAATTTAGTCCCCAAATCTTCATATTTTGATTTAGTCCCCCAAATCCTTTAAGTTAATTCAATTTAGTCCCTCAGCCATATTTTTGGCCCGAATTTTTCGTTATACTCCTGAATTACTTTATTTTAGTCTTCACTTCTCTCTTCCTCATCTCTTCTCCTTCTTATTGGGTTTTTCTCTCCATTCTTCTCCTCTCTCTCTTCCCTCTCTGTTAATCTATAAAGTGAAGTAATTCAGGGGAACCTAATAAGAAGAGAGAAGAGAGAGAAAGGAGAAGAATGAAGAGGAGAACCCAATAAGAAAATGACGAGAGGAGGAAGAGAGAAGGGAAGATTAAATTAAACTAGCTCAGGGATATAACGGAAAATTCGGACAAAAAATATGACAGGGGACTAAAGTGAGATAATTTAAAGGATTTGAGAGACTAAATTTAGAACATGAAGATTTGGAGGACTAAATTTAAATTTTTAAACATGTAAGGGACATATATGTAAAAACCCCTATTTTTAATTATTTATATTTAGTATCCACTGGAAGGTCTAGAAGGAGGTGGATTCCTGTAACACCCCAAAATTATCATGTTTATTAAATTATAAATTATCAAGTTAAAAATTTCTTTCTATACACCTTCAAATTTAATTAAGTTTCCAAGAGCACCCCTTTGGCATTTTGTGGGGATGAGTTGTTAGAAGAGAGTGCGAGGTGGCACTCTAATTGACATTTGTCATGCATGCAAGAAGGCTTAGGAGTAGGATAGAGGACAAGGTGACCAAAATACCCTTAGGTATATATATAACCTTATTCTCTCAAAGAGAATTCTTATCAATAGAACAAAATAAAAATCACTCTTTACTCTTGGTTCTTCTAGTTCGTTGAGTAAAGGAAATAGAATGGAGACTTTGCTAAAACAAAGGAGGAGATTAAAGGGAATAGAGGCAAGTATCACCTTATTCTTGTTCTCTCTTTGAATCGTATTTGAGTACAAGTAGCATGTATGTTCTTTCTTGGAAATTATTTGATTTTTATTATGAGTACATGATTCCTTTTTCTTTATGGATAAATTCACATCATATTGGATCTGCATACTTACAAAAATTTCTAGACTGCATACTTAGCCTGATTTACGGATGTTGGCTATTTTTGGCTTAGCCTCGCGTTTGACAATTTTTAGCCTCGCGTTTGGCTATTTTCTGTTTCCTTTTTGGCTATTTCTTTAGCCTCGCGTTTGGCAAATTTTAGCCTCGCGTTTGGCTATTTTCTGCTTCCTGTTTGGCTATATTTTTAGTTTCGCGTTTGACAATTTTTAGCCTCGCGTTTGGCAATTTTTAGTCTCGCGTTTGGCTATTTTCAGTTTCAAGAGAAATACGGATTTATACACTTGGCATGATTCGCGGATTTATGATAACATGACATGTGAATACCAACATGATACATGAAGGCAAGATTATTCATGATGACAAGTTCTAGTATCCTTATTACAAGTTTTAGTATCTTTATTATAAGACATGATTACAAGTTCTAGTATCCTTATTACAAGTTCTAGTATTTTTATTACAAGACATGATTACAAGTTCTAGTATCCTTATTACAAGTTCTAGTATCTTTATTACAATACAAGTTCTAGTATCCTTATTACAGGATAACAAATTCTAGTACTTTATTACAAGACATGATTACAAGTTATAGTATTCTTATTACATGATATAAAACATTCTTATAACACATGTGTACATGATTCCAAATCTTGATTCTTGTACTCTTGATTCTTGTGAAATGATATGTGTACAATTTGACATGAGAGTCCACGTGTTTCCTTTAATTCACACATATCATATGCATTACTAACATGGAAAAAACTACATGATGGATAGATAAGTATTGTATTGTACAAGGATCTTGTTGGTCAACTTCTTAATTAGGTGCTGAGGGCCTTTTACTAGCAGCACTGGGTGGTACTGAGCCACCATCTGATACATGAGTCACCATATGGGTGATGCCCGTTACTTGTTTCATTTAACGGGATCTGACTTGTAGCACCTAGCGGTGTGTCATGGTTCAGCGCCATGAATTAGAGGCCGGGTCCCGGGTATGCACGGGCACTTGTACAATATGAGAAACTGCGCGCTATCTTATCCATCATTGAGTTTCAATTCCAACACTAACATGACATGGACCTATTAAATTTTACACGAAGCTTGTGAATGATTTACATTGTTCTGGTTATATGCAACATGATTGATATTTACTTCGCTTACACTTGTCACCTTTACATGATTTGTTTCTGCTATTAGAATGAATCGTCTTACTCAATTCATTTTCAGCATTCTTAAGATACGATTGTATCAACGTAATTTATTTATTTTTTTATTTATTTGTACTGTGAAAGTACACGTGTTTCTTGTTTTTGTGTTACTTGCTGGGTTTAATCCTACGGGTTTTCTTAAGCCCAGATCACGAAAGAAGAGAAGGGGAGATTGCTCCAGACAACGATTCTTACTTCACCAACCAGGTCGAGTAGAGGATACCAGCACAATACTATTTGGGTACTTCGCACTTCTTGTTCTTGTTTCCTTTTTCTGGGCACTGTTTCAACTTGTAGTATTTAACTCTTTTGTGTAAATATTTAGAGCAGTGTGCCATTTTATGTAATCAACTCTCTGTATAAATGAAATCCTTTCAGTTTCAGACATAGTTATTCATCTTGACATGGTAGTAGTTACGGTTATTCCAAGATCATGGGACTGTTGGGTTATTTATAGTATTTAAGCGGCGTCCCCTTCTTTGAGGAAGGAAAAAAAAAAAAAAAAAGGTAGAGCCGAATTGGAGGCGTTACAGTTTTGGTATCAGAGTCTAGGTTTAGGTGGGAGACCATATGACTACTGCCACATGAAAACATGTCTAAGATACACTCTTGACACTTCTTCCTTATCTTTGATATCTATCAGATCTAGTATCGTGCCTAGTTTATTGTTTCTAATTCATTTGGAATATCTATCTTGAAACTCCATCTGATTAATCTTCCTTGGTCCGTCACAGAATGATGACGACCCAATCTTCTACTAGCGTAAGCCCAAATTCAACGAGTGAAGAGTCTGAGCTTAGAAATATGGTACAAAGGGTAGCACAAACGCAACAAACCACAATAATGATATTAGAAAGGATATTGCAGTGCCAAAAACAAGAGAGAATCAAAATGGTGAACCTTTTAAGGGTGGCGAATAAGAGGTCAGTAGCATTTAAAGGGTCATATAGGCAAGGAGCAAATCCATCGGCCAGGAAATTTGATGGCACACCAACAAAAAAGCAGGTGATGCCGAATCAAGGTATAGTAATATGTAATTATTGTCATAAACCAGGACATATCAAGAAAATGTGTAGAAGAGCTCAAGGATTGTGTCTGGTGTGCGGATCCACTAGTCATCAGTTGAGAGATTGCCCAAAAACTCAACAGTCGGCAAAAGCTAAAGTCCCATGTCAGGCAAAGGACAGACCAACAAGCATATCAACCCAGAAGATTTCAGGACCAGATTAGAAAGGGCTTTTGGAAAACTAACAACAAACTCATGCCAGCACCCGAGGAGGAACAGAATGGAGGAAATGGTAAGTTAAGCTGATGAATGTGGAGAAAGTTCAAACCACTGTAGGAGTCATGGCAGGTATAATTTTAGTTGGCAATATACTGGCCATTGTTTTATTTGATTCCGGAGCGTCACACAGTTCATCACTAGCATATTTGTTTTCCGCAATTTTATCGATTTTACTCTCTTACCTGCAAGGTGGGATATTAAGACCGGGAATGATAGTATCATAACCAATAAAGAGTATAGATTGTATTCCTTAGTGATTAATGAATTTTGTACCAACTTATTAGTTATTAGTGGAGGATAATATGATGTTATCTTAGGTATTGATTGATTGAGTACCTTCCATGCAGTAATAGGTTGTAGAAGAAGGAATGATCTCAGTAGTGTCAGAATTCTTAAATATATTTTCTGAAGAGATACCTGAACTACCACCAGTAAGGATAGTAGAATTTACTATTGATATTATACCTGGAGCTGAACCAGTTTGTAAGCCACCTTATTGAATGGGGATTGCAGAACTAGAATAAGTCAATAAGCAAGTGGGCGAGTTAATGAAATTGGGTTTTATAAGACCCAGTGTGTCACCTTGGGGAGCTCCAGTATTATTAGTATGAAAGAAGGACGGGAGTAAAAAGTTATGTATAGACTACAGAGGTTTGAATGCAGTAACATTTAAGAATAAATATCCATTACCAAGGATAACTGATCTGTTCGATCACCTTGGAGGAGCAAAGGTATTCTCAAGAATAGATATTCGTTCAGGATTTCATCAAGTAAGAGTCCGAACAGAAAATATCCCAAGGACTGCATTTAGAACCAGACATGGTCATTATGAATATTTAGTGATGCCATTTGGGGTAACTAATACTCCAGCGGTGTTTATGAATTTGATAAATTTTTGTGGACAATCTTATTATAAAGTCAAACTTTTAAAGTGGATTCATTAGAAAAAATGGTGAGCTCCTTTAGAAACTCCCGCCTGACAGCCATTATCAAATTTGAATTTGGACACCGATGACCATAAAACTTTCTTATAGGATTCGGGTTCGGAACATAGATATATCCAAATGGAATACGACCCACTTTAGGCTGCCTTAAGATGAAAATTGGTTGGATTTCCGGAATATTCTATTCAAGCACACCACTTTTGCTCACCATGCAAGTTTGTCATGATCGTGTTTTTTTTGTTTTTTATTATTATTTTTTTTTTCTGTGCGAGTTCTGGGATTAATTCTCGATCCATTTTAATCCGTTTAGGGACTACTTCCCAAACCAAGTTAAAACTGCTCTCGGGAGACTACTGAGAAACATAGACTAGACGTCGTAAGCAAAGTGGTGTGCATGAATAGAATTTTCCGAGTTTTCAAGGCCTTGTCCATTATTAATTCTAATTTATGCCATTATCGAAAATTATAAAGGCCCACCCCTTAGATATATTTAAGGGCACATCCAGGGGTATGTGGGCCCCATGGCAGTGGAGGGTGGGCGTGCTCTTAGATATCTTTGGTGTGCCTTTATAAATTCCCAGCCATCATTCATTATGGGCCTTATTTAATTTTTTGTTGACACTGTTGTCTACGGGCCTTAATGCGTAAATTCCGAGTTTGTCATGTTATAAGAAATCACTCTCTTCCTCCATATTAGAGGGCAATTTTTTTTTTTTTATCATATGTTATTTCCCACATTATAATATCTTTTTTAAAAATAAAATACACATATAAGGAGTCAAATCTATCCGATATAAAAAAAAAAGTGTCTGCCACGCGAGACCAGAAGCAGGAAGTGTGGCCAAAGGGCCCTATAACAATATTAGTGTATCCAATAATATTTTGAGTAGACTTTTGTAATATTTTAAGTAGGGTATCGGTTTCAGTGGGCCTATATGAAAGCATATTAGCCCATCCTCTCTTTTGAAAAGAGAGGATTTTTTTTAATGAGTACATTGAAAATATCTAAAATACCCTCCTTATATTCTCTCGCCACTTTTCCTAAAACCCAACTCTCCCACTGTCTTATAAATTTCTCTTCTCCTGTCTACGGTCGGCAAACTCCCTTCCAACTCACTGTTGATCTCCTTACTCTCCCCTTCTCAAGTCAAATGAATTGGATTTGAAGCTTCACAAAAAAAAAAAAGTTTTTTCTGCAGCTGTTCGTAGTGGAGGGAGAGGGGAAGCTGATATTGAAGGAGAGGATAATTTGATCCTAGAATTTTAGGGCAATCTTGTTACGAAGGCACACTTTTAAAGTGGGCTCATTAGGAAAAATGGTGTGCCCCTTCAGAAACTCCCATTTCAATCAAACCGTAGAAGCTTTCGGATTTTTTGCTTTTAGATCCGAATTCAAATTTCGGGCTCACTTACATTGAATTAAAAAGGAAAAAGGGAATTGGGATATCAATGAGAGGTAATGGGCCGAGAAATTTTTGGAGTTTTTTTCATTATTATTATTATTATTTTGGCCATGTACTGTTAATACTATATGTTGTTTGATTAGTTTAACAAGCATCGTATGTTCAGTAGCATCCTATTGAATGGACAGTTCAAGCAAGTTACCTAAGGTACAATTCATTTTCACTATCACTAATATTTTTTTTAAAAAAAAATTCTTTTGGATTATAATCCCGACCCCTTAGGGTCACTCATACCCAATTTTTTGGGTTTTAGTTTTGATTTCATCCTCCATCAAGTTAACACAAAATTAACGGTTTTCAATGAATAAAATATTTTGTATGCACTGGATGAAAGGGTAAATGAACTCCAAAATTTAAGAAATTTAATCTGAAAGAAGTTGAAGAAGTAGAGACAGTAATTGTTTAAAAAAATTATAGAAAAATTATTTTATCATTATAGTTTTGCAGCTAGCTTACGTAAATTTTCCTGAGATGATGACTCACTTACAATAATCTCTATGAGAATAATGGAAATGAGCTGATAGTTCACGCAAGTTACCTGAGCTGCAACTCATTTTCACTTCTCCAATAATTTTTTTAAAAAACTTTCTATTAGATTATGGTCTCGACTGCCTAGGGATCACTCATGCCCAATTTCTCGAGTTCTAGTTTTGATTTGGTTCTCCATCAAATTGATACAAATTTAACAGTTTTCAATAAATAAAATATTTTATATCCTCTTAATGGAAAGGTAAATAAACTCAAAAGTTCATGAAATTTTATCTTATTACAGAAATATAAATCTTATTTCTAAAAAAAATTTAAAGAAAAATCATTAGATCACTATATTTTTGCTGCTAACTCATCTAAGTTTTCCTGAGCTGACGGCTCACCTACAGTAATCCCTGAATATATATATATATATATATATATATATATATATATATATATATATATATATATATATATATTTTGGGGATAATAATGCATACTTGATTTAGTAAGGAAATGTCAACTCAAAATTGTTCCGGAGAATTCATAAATTTTGGCCAGTCAGGTACACATGTTATTTTTAAGGGGTTTTTACATACATGTCCCTTATATCTTTAAAAATTTAAATTTAGTCCCCTAAATCTTCATATTTTTAATTTAGTCCCCAAATCCTTTAAGTTAATTCAATTTAGTCCCCCAGCCATATTTTTAGCCCGAATTTTTCGTTATACTCCTAAATTACTTTATTTTAGTCTTCACTTCTCTTTTCTTCATCTCTTCTCCTTCTTATTGGGTTTTTCTCTCCATTCTTCTCCTCTCTCTCTTCCCTCCCCGTTAATCTATAAAGTGAAGTAATTCAAGGGAACCTAATAAGAAGAGAGAAAAGAGAGAAATGAGAAGAATGAAGAGGAGAACCCAATAAGAAAATGACGAGAGGAGGAAGAGGGAAGGGAAGATTAAAGTAAATTAACTCAGAGATATAACGAAAAATTCGGACAAAAAATATGACTGGGGACTAAAGTGAGATAATTTAAAGGATTTGAGAGACTAAATTTAAAACATGAAGATATGGAGGACTAAATTTAAATTTTTAATAAGGGACATATATGTAAAAACCCCTATTTTTAATTATTTATATTTAGTATCCACTGGAAGGTCTAGAAGGAGGTGGATTCCCACCCTCAAAAAATTAGTTTACTTTATATTTGTAACTTTTATGTATGTGTTCCCTATCAAATTTCATGTTTGAACCTCTAAGTACCAAAAGGCAAGACTAAAGCCAATCTTTGACATTTCAATTGGCCCTCTCTTTAAAAATTCTTTTAATCAATCAGCCTAATCTTCGTCTTCTTTTAATCAAACAGCCTCATCTTCATCAAATTACATTTTAATCAAATATTAATCAAGTATTAACTCGCAAGTTTATTATCGAATTCATATCGTTATATTATAGAATTTTCCGCACCCAACAAGGACACATTTATTATCGAAATCATATCATTATATTATAGAATTTTCCGCACCCAACAAAGACACATTGTTATATTATAGAATCTTCCGCATCTCAACAAGGACACTTCACTGCTTACACCTCTCAACAAGGACACTTCACTACTTACACCCCGACGAACTAGCTTGAATATTTAAATCCACCCTGTTCATCGAAAGTCAAACTCGAAATCTGTCAGAGAGAGAGGTGACACAACTAGAAACAAAGCTCCTTGACTCAAGAAAATTCACATAAAAATCGAGAACACAAGTCCTAATGCATAAATTTAACAGACTCCTCAAGATAGCCTTCACTTGCATAACTTTAGTTGCGAGCCTTCAACATTCACTCAACAAAGAGACGTGACAAATCAAAAGACAATATACAGACACATCTCACAGCTTTGTAGAAGACAAGGGACATTCTTTCTTTGTGGCTCTGGATCATAAGAGAAATTAAAATCACTAACCATCACTTGAACCAATTTACACAGCCACAGGCTTATTCATCATTGGATACATTATACAGAGATTCACCCCACACATCCCCATATCGTTCTTCACAAGAAAAAGAGAGAGAGAGAGACTTAGATCACAACTTCTTGTTAGTTATAAATTCTTTCAACTACAGAAAGAGAAGAGAGCATTCAATCTTCACCAAAGAATTTTACACAAGTAGGGGGTGGGAGCTCCTCATGCAGGGCCATCGTTGGTTGATGAATTGAAGTATCGCTATGTCTTCGACAGCGCGGTCTCTACATGTCGTTGTCGTCATGGCGATAGTCGGAGGCAACACCACGGCCGACCATGCCATCGCCAACCAAATCATCGTCGTAGTTAGTTCCATATTGGGCTCTGGAGAACTGCTGGTTCCTCCGTCCTTGGTCTCGGTCCATGGACTGGCCCGGGTGGGAGAATTGGTGCTCGACGTCTTCTGCTTAATGTAGGAAAAAAAGAAGATTAGACTCAACCTGCCCAGAAAAGGAAAACATTGTTAGATTTGATGTCTGCAATGTTGGATTAAACATCGACTAAGCTTTTATGTTCCTTTTCGGCCTTTTTGGCAAGTGGAGTCACAATATCGATACTACGAGGGTTTAAGAGAGGAGTAGGATGGGATCAAAGGTTCCGTCACCCTTTATACTCTGGAACTCCGCCCAAAAGGAGGAATCATAACTCCTCTCCCTCCCCCCCAAAAGTAGGGAGTTTTCATATATACCGAGAACCACTGAGTTTCTATCCTACACTATAACTCCTCTCACTATTGTGCTTGGCATGAGGTCTCGAATTGCAAGCTTTTATTTTTGGGGAAACTTCCGATTTTTTAGTACCCAGCGAAAATATTATAATTTTAATTTGAAGCAGGTAACTACTTAAGGGAGACATCACTTCTCTGCCACTACAAAAAGGGTTGGCATGCATTCTGACATGATAAATGGGAATCAAAGCACATAAAGGTCACTCGAAAAACTATGAGCGAAATTATCTTCTTCTAAATAGATAAATGATTCCAGAGTTGGATGATAACATGGTAAGTACAAGAGAAGAGTCCGCATATGAGGCCTTCTCATAGTTCAGTATTCACAACGACTATGACTTGTGTCAGATGGAAGAGTTTGACAGATTCTATGAGACTGGGAATCCAGAGCAGCACCTAAATCCTTTCACAGATGTGACAACTCATAAAGAGATATTGTTGTTTCAACAGTTCCCTCTATCTCTAATGGAAGCAAACTGCAAACTAGACACGGGAAACACAAATAGTGCATATTATTGAGAAGACTGATAAAAAAAAATAGGATGGAAATTCCTCCGCTAGGTGGGAGAATAACCCTAACAGCAATGTAATTGACAATAGCAAGCTACTTGCTTTCCTTCTTTTAACTACCCACATGGGCAGACGAGAGAGAGTAAATATGAAGGAAAAGATTATAATGTAGAGGTAACTTCCGGGAGAAGGCTGGTCAGTCTTTCGTGTTAAATAGGGACGCATAGTCGCCAAATCAGATTTCAAGAATAGCCTGCAGGGCTCAGTAGTCGGAAGTCCAGACTTCAAAAGACATCCAGAAAATTTCGGAGGCCATTTGGCAATAGGAAAAGTCGAAGTTGAATTAATAACAATATCCAGATTTGACCACCGATAGGCACTTAGAAACAACAACAACAACAACAACAATAACAACAAAAACATAACCTTCAACCCAAATTTTTTGGATAGACACTTAGAATTTGTATATAGTTATCTTTCTAAATCTTCTCATGCTAACAATTCAAGGTTTCAATGAGCAAATACTAATTATGTTAAGTTATATTTCATTAATGGAAATTGTTTGATGTACTAAATAATAAGCTGTGGTTGTTCATCGTTCAAGCATATTCTTATTTAGGCCGTTCATACCATCCACACATAGTGTTTTAAGCAAAGATTTCAATTTTTCCATATTTAAACAGTAGCATATTATTCCGTAAGAGCTAAGATCCAAAATATGGAATAAATAAGTATTTCCACGACTCTACCACCCAGCCAATTCTATTCCACTTAATCCCTTTTCATGGCCACATATCTTTATAGCCAAGGAATGGAAAATCTTTCCCCTTTAACAGTTTTTATACTGCTTATTTTTATATTCTTACACATAGGGAATGAAATTTTCTCTTCTTACTGCAAATTTCTGAACCGTTTGATTTTACTCGTATAACTATCTAGTTTAACTCATCGACCCTAATGAAGAATAAAAAAAGAAAATATACATTCAATATATTCAACCTCTTTATTTATAGAGAGGAGGAAAAAATAATGTCCCAATGAATCGCACGAAGAGATATTGATAATACACAGAGTTAATGGTATTTCATAACTAATAGGTAGAGCAATAGCTCGTACAACAACAACAACAAAGCCTTTTATTCCAAGTACTTGGGGTAGAGCAGCAGCTCGTAAATCACCTAAAAAAGAATATTTATTTAGCAGCCCCTGTATATTATTTGCCCGCAAAAGAACAAAATGCAATTTGATTGGAGTGATGTGCATCTATCCGAAATTATTCATGAACTTTTTAAAAAGTTCCTAAGTTGTGCTTCTATGCATGGAAGGCCAAACAAGATGGGAGACCGGGGTACTCTCAGTTGAAGAGAATTTAACCAGGATTGAATTTATCCGTGGGGCAAAAAGCTTACCCACATCAAAATTTTGGTTATGAAGTGATGCAGAAATTATCCATATCAACAATTGGGAGCATAACTCTCTCTCTCCACCCCCCCACCCCCCAACAAAAACATAGTCGCCTTCTAGGTAAACAATGAAAAGGATGTTAACATTTGGGACCAGTACTATGAAGGAACTACATAGTCACATAAATTCCTCACTCTATTTGCCCATGTTTGGGAAAAAAAAACACTATGGTTGAGAGTCAAGCAAGAATGAATGTACTACAGACCCCTTTTCCACAAGATGTTGTATGACTGTCAAGAAGAAAACGAAACACATCATATTCCTTAGTATTGAAAATTTGAGCCACAGCATTCAGTGGGACTGAAACAAGAATAAACAGTTCTCTAACAAATCCCTGTACATGTTCTTTAACCCCAATGCCATAAGTCAAGAGCGGAATCTTCTATTCCAAGAGATTGAATTTGAAAGTCCAAGCATTTCGTTAGTTGACATACAATGATGTGGTATTTACATGTGGCAACCTCATTAAAAGACAGTGGCAGAAGCCAAATGGTCATGCCATCAAGCTAATGTAGAGTGTCCTTTGCCACAAGGTCTTGACACCATTTCATACACTATCCATTAGCATAAAGCTTTGAAAGAGGCAGCCGTCCTGGGATGGTAATGGATACGCCCACAGACCAAATTTTAATCCGTCATATACAAAATTTTGAATTAAAAATAAAAAATTTATTTTTCTAATTTAAAATTTTGTATTGGGGTGGGGTGGGGGGCAAAATTTGGCCCATAGATGCGTCCATTACCATCCCTAACTGTCCATTTATCGTCAGTCGCTATGAAGCATGGACACGGATATGGAGCATAGTTACGACACGACTCGATACGAATAACAAGCCATAAAAAAGACATGACGATACAATGACAGGGTGATATAAATATGATTGTATTTATATATGAGCTATATTTAATGCGTATCAAAATTCGTAATTATTAAGACATATTTTCTAAATAAGAAAGAAAAAACTTAAAAATTATAACATAGATTCTAACTAAATAACTGTATTAATGAAAAGAATTTGAATTAAATCCAATGGACAAGTATATTGAATAAAATATTTAAAGTCTCTACATTTGTAAGATATTTGGAGTTTATTAACTTAGTATTCATTTTATATCAAAAGAACTTTTTGTCGTTTTAGACAATGTATGATTCCATAGTGTTCAACACGCAATCTCTATGATTTTTTTAACAAGATACAGTCCTGACATGCAAACTGTATGACTTTCTCAAAACAGGCATGGTTTTAACATGCAAGTTTTTACATTCTTAAAATTTGTCACGACTTCGGTTTGATGTGTCTGATACGTATCCACAAGTGTCGTTTAAGTGTGAGTGTTCAATAAATATTCGATATGGATATGACACTCTCTTTGAATTGAAGTGTCTGTGTTTCATAGGTAAAACACAGGTTAATCGCTTGAGCTGGATAGCCATAGTGGTTGATCTGCAGGATAAAATGGACGCATCTTGGAACTGGAGAAAGGATGAGCACGAGGCAGCTTTAAAAGAGGCCACTAAGTTATGACCCACACGTCATGCTTTGCACTGAGAACGTAACAATAGGATTCTCAGAACCAAGAAACAAATCCCATACAAATCTGCCATCACTGTATTAATGTTATTGTCATATTGTTATCACAGTTATTGCTTCAACAGGTGGACAACAGGTGGAGTCTCATCTCAGCTACAGGACAGGTAAGGGTGCCTCACAATCGTGGGGATTCAAATAGATTCTGGTGCATCCAATGAGGATCAAACAACATGGATGATATAGAGGAGCTCCAATCAGGCCTGAAGATATGGGTAAACAAAGTACATCGGGCTTAATTCATTTGAGTCACTCCTGATGTTTATGACTTGTGTTCCAGTGAGGTTTATCTTGTTCTTCTATTTTGTCTACAATAGTTATGGAATAATTAGCCGTTATGGTGCTTTATTTTGATAAAGACTGTTTTAGTCTCAAAAGGAAAAGTTAAGAGGTAGTGGTGCTTTGTTTTGATAGACTTATAGCCTTCGTCTTTGGGCGGGAAAGGCGGCTGGGCTGCGTGTGTGGGTGTTCTTGTTGGGGTTGTTGGTGGAGGGGATAAGGGTGGAGAAGGAGGGGTCATATACCCACCAAATAAACCAACTTGGTTCCCTCAGCAGCGGGCCTGAATTTGCCAGCTGACTAACAGACGAATTGTAAATTTGTACCATTTACCTAGCTGAAAACAAAAAATTTGTATATCTGGGAGATGCCTGTGTCTAACAGCAAACCGGAGTCTGCCCAAAAATTTGCATTTATGACAAGAGTCAGGTTATATTGGGAAATTTTCTGCACAAGTAATAATGAATACCAGGATCCAAATAATATATGAACCTAGATGTAAGACATGATAACTATTGTCAATAAATTTGTGTGTTCTAATAAGACCTGCTCCACAATAAACTGGGAATGCCAAATTTTTTGTAAGAAAGCGATGCCAGCATTGCTACATAGCCCAGAGCAAGAGAAAAGGTTAAATGCTCTGGAAAACGTTTCGCAAATTATGTTCCCACTATATTGCAAGGTGGGAGGAGTAAAAAAAAAGTGATTACTTTGACTATTTCAATTTTGTCATTTGGGAAGTTCAAAAAGTGACAACCAACAAATAACAAATAATGAGTCCAAAACGATTCTTCGAATATGTCTAGAAGGATGAGAGAAATCTAAATATGTTATAGATGGAAAGTGTGGAGGATAATTATTGGAAGATACACATCAACGTTCTAAATGGAAAGTGTGCAGGATAATTATTGGAACATACGCATCAACGTTCTAAATTTTTTCCCAAGTGTTTGACCTTTATCACATATTTTATTTAGGATAATTGCTAGAGGACTATTTCATACTTCATCTAATCTTATCTTTCTTTACAAAAAAGCAAATCTAAACTATCCTAGTGATACGGGTTGCTCCTTGTTTATAGTCGTCTAAAATTCAAACATAGGACTTCCATCATCTCAGGCAATTGTGGCTAGCTTTAGGGAATTGGAAGAAACATATAAATTGTACAAATTTATTGAGAAAGAAATAAGCATGACTATTTACCACTTTCGCCATCTGAAGCATTGGCAAGTCTAGCAATTGCATCAATAAGGGCTTGTTCCTGCTCCTGCAAAGAAATTATGTAGAAGTTAGACAAAATAAATAGCCAAGCACTGCTTTATCATTTCGACCGCATCTTACTTTTAAGGCTTTTTTTGCTTTCTCCATCTCAAGAGGATCAGGGAGATTCGCATTAAATACCCTCTCCACCTATTCAGCATCACGAACCAAAAGGATACGAGATTAAGTACAGTTTTTTATTTAATCAAAAGCATCTAATATCCACATTGTATACCTCTTTTATTAGAGTATCGGTGTGAAATATCTCAATGTCACCAGAGCTCTTCTTCCCTATTCCATTTTGTGATGCAGGAAACTCTTTCTTGGATTGGTTCTTCACGAAACCTCTCCCTCGGCCTGCACCTGGAACTGCACTACTTCGGCCAGTGGGCTTCTTAACCCCACGACCAGCTCCACTCCTACCTGTTGCTTTATGGGAGATACCAGGATCTTCACCTTCCCACCGAATATCATCGGGAGGAATCTGCATCAGAAATAGTTTTCGAGTAACATGCAAACACGTGTATTTAATTGCAAAATGAACCTCTTCCCAGCCCAACAAAAAAAGAAACAAACACACACACACACACACAAAGAAGGAAAGAAAGAACAACAAAGATACACACAAGAAGGTAGCATCTTCCCCAACGAAAGGATGGCATATAACAGTCATTTGGGCATGGGGCTCAAGTTTGTGAGTTGTCCAGAAGATTCATCATTAAAACTAAAATGAATTTGATAATCAAAGACCTCCAGTAGATATAGCGCTAGACGGTCCGTTTTCGGTTGATGAATAAAAAATTTATAATTGATAGCTTGATGGTTCTAAGCGTCTATGGATAACTGTCATCAAGATCAAGTGTACAATAATCACAGTTCAGAAATCATGACCTAAAACTGCAAGGTTCCTCGGCAGGCCAAGATTTTTGTCAGTTAAGTTCATGCTTACCCCTGGCTAGACATGGCATATGCCTATGCAGCCTATTTTGCCCCATTGTGCTGTGCACTTTCCTCTTTTCCCGACCAGAGCATGAGGGATTTTGTGCTTGGTGCATCTAAGGACCTGGACAAGAGACCATCGTCCTTTGGGTCAGCCTAAGTGCCTGCTTACCTTCCAACAATGATGAACAAGAAGGGAACCTGATCTGTGAGGATTGGAGAGTGAGAGGAGTTCGGGAGAAAGGAGATGTTATCAACTACGTAAAATCATTGGATTTGGGACGGGCGGAGAAAGAGTTGTTGACAAATCAGCAGAGTTTGAGGCTGGGAATAAGGAAGTTAGGGAAAAAAGAAGTGTAAAATGAAAATAAGGAAAAGGTTTCAATCTCGTTGACCACCTCCTGCAGATGCCTGATCCTACCCATGCCGTTGTTGACACAAAAATCATCAATATCTGTGTTATTATTCACTAATATTGTATTTGGTAAGAGGGGCTACACCTAAAAATATAAAATCCTAGGCTTGGCACAGGCCCGAAAATATTCCTGAAAATACATCATTACCAAGGACATCAATTTCCCATCAACTAAGGGAATTATATTACAAAGAAAACAGATGGGTTTTCTGTATTTCCACCCATTGATGATAAATCATATTTTCTCTGCATGGTCCTCAGCCTAACTCCCTTCTCCTTCGCTTTCATCATCCCCCTTGGTGTTACTGTTTCACCATTGCTGATCTTCCAACATCGCTAACAACAATGAGATTCTCTCTCACATATGGTTAGTTTTTCTATTTTCTCCAAGAAGTGCTCCAACTAATTTACTCCTTATCTGATTTATATATTATTTTAATTTTCATTATCTATGCCTTATTTTGAACATTCAATTTTTTATAATTTTAGTTTTAAGGATTATAAAACTTATTGAAAATGATAGTACTAAAACTTATTACTGAAAGTGCTTTACTCATCAAAATTGAATAGGAATGTTTTGCTAAAGCTAATTTCTATAGATCATTTATTTGCATACTGGAATCAAAGAGGAATATTCAATTAGAGAATTTTTTTAATACTCTTATAAAATAAAATTTCGTGAGAAGAAAACACATGCATTCTCTCAAAATGGAATCCATTCAAAATATATATGCCATGATTCTTCCTTCGACGGGGTGCAAATATCTAAATTTCAAAAACAACCTCACCCATCACTAGTTACCACAAATGCTAGGGAGAGTCGCTTCCCTTCACTTCAATGTCTTCACCAGCTCTTGAGGTATAAGAATCCACTCCCAGCCGGCCGTCAAAAGATGGGCGCTCTCCATTCCTCGCATCTTTCGTTTAACTCCAACTACTCTGAAGCATTTCCTTCAGCATTGTAGTTCTTCCGTACCAACTTAGTTGTCCGGTGCTGCTATTGGCAAAACTATTGACACATCATAAGTTGACCCAACCCAGTTCTCTAGTTGTCCGGTGCTGCTATTGGCAAAACTATTCACATCATAAGTTGACCCAACTCAGTTCTCTCGTATTAGGATTAGCTCCTCGCAGTTCTCCCTTTTAACACCTAGGCAAATACGAATCGAACTGTCTCACGATGTGTCTAAACCCAACTCGTGTACCACTTTCATTGAGGAACAACCGAGCCCTTGGGACCTTCAATCCTATGATGTGATGAGTTGACATCAAGGTGTCAAAAACGACTCCGTCGATGAGAGCTTTTGGGAATCATCAGCTTATTATCCCCGACATTCCTTTGATCCATTGAGTGAGAGCACTTCCACATGGGACATCGGATTGTTATGGCCGACTTTCAGCTCTCTTTGACCAGTCGGTCTCATAGTCAGGCATGCTTATACCATTAAGTTTATGAACAGAATCAACGCGTCGAGCCAGCGAAAGCATCTCCCACGTAGCGCATCACGTAGAGCTAGTGAAAGCATCTCCCACGTAGCGCATCCGGAACAACATCCATTAACAGAAAGCGAAAGCCTCCATTCCCCAATTAATTAACTGATTGTGCCTCTGAAACACTAAGATTTTATTACTCTAGTTGGGTATACCCTTAACTACTCAATCGATTAGAATAAACTAGGAGAAGAGGATTGACTACACATCTCACTCTCCCTAAGCGGATGTTATCTATAGGTGTGCTACCGACACCCTATCTAGCTATTGAGTGGTTCTGACACTCCTGTTTGTGTAGTCTTTTCCTTTACTATTTATGGAAACCCTCTATGTGATCACGTTGACCCAACTCATTTTTTTGTTGTGTCAATCATGAGTTCATTCCATGTTTTACTCGGGACACTTGATTTGGGGTTGTAAAACCCCTATCTTAATAATCCCACATCGGATATAAGACAAGAAATAAAGTAGTTTATAATGGTTCTTATGAAACCACAAAAGTAATTGTAGCTAGCCTTTTTGGAACTAACCGTGGCTAATTATAAACTATTTTAATTTTTGTTATCCTACAAGAGGTTTTAGCATATTCAAACCGAATATGTTACCGGTATTTGTATGTACTTATTTACCATGTATCGAGGCAGGTGTGACATGTATTAAAGTGGCATCAGAGCCAGACACCAGCCGAAAGTGTGCAGAACTAAGTACCACATGGACATTAGTGCTATACGGAATAAAGTGTTACACAAAAGTGGGCGTCAGTTCTTGAATCCGTTAGTCACATCTAGAAATCCATGGAGGCCACCTCTAGAATCCCACACCGCTTGACAAAGTGTTTGCATTACTGTGCCCCTTTGACGAGAACGTCAAATCCTAAAAAGGGGAGAATGTAATACTTTTATCTCAACAGTCTGACATTAGATATGGGACAAAAAATAAAATAGTTTATAATGATTTCCAGGAAGCCACAAAAGTAATCGTAACTAGCCTTTTTGAAGGTGGAACAATGACTAATTATAAACTATTTTAACTCTTGTTATCCTACCAGAGCTTTTAGCATATTCAAACAATATGTTGCTGGTACTTATACGTGCTCGTTTACCGTATATCTGGATGGGGCTTGACATGGATATACTAAGCATTTTGATTATGTCACGGTAGCTCAGACCGAGGAATAAACTATAGTTAACTTGCCTTCCTTCCCCTTGACGCTCTTAAACCTGCACACAACTTGCTTGACCAGCAAACGAAGTCTGTCGAAGCACACGCTACAGCTTTTCATTACCTCCCGTCGTATAGGGTGCTCCATCAGCGGAGTCATTGGGCATCGGGCCATAGATTGCCCTAAGTGGAAGGCTCTCTATGCATTTTTGAAGATCAAAGAGGTGAAAGATCCTGTGAAAAGGATCCGGAAGAGCCTAAGATGGATGCGCTGAGGCTTCTAAACGTTATGCAAAAGCAACTTGCAAGTCCCAAGTGGGCCCCTGATAGGTCTGAGGTACGAGGATATGAACATAGATGGCCAGTAGGCTAGGGCCCCCGTTGCTAGGGAAACAACCCACAACTTAATATCAAAGGAGAAAGTCATTGGGGGTCGAAGACGGAAAAGGACACCAGCCACATCAAGGCCCTCCACTCTGCAAGATGACTTACTCATCCATTGTTCTCGCATTACAGAATTATTAAAAAGAAACATTTAGTTTAAACTAGGTTATTATACTTGCATATTACATGAAAGTGAAATTTATTTTAGTATTGTAATGCCATAAATTTATTTAGGAATTATATAGAACAAAAACATAAATATGATATTTTTCTGATTTTAAACCCCTGTAAATATTTATGATATCAAAATATTAATAAAGATGTATGTTTCATATGATATACAAGTATAATAAGCTAGTTCAAAATTTATGTTTTTTTAATTATTCTTTATGCAAAGAATGGTGGGACAAGCCAATAATCTTCTTTTATAATCGAAAAGGAATGCAAGTATGCAAGTGTTTTTTTTGTAGGAATTTTATATTATTAGAGTATTACAAAAATTTTGTAATTGAATATTCCTCTTTGTTTTTTATTAGCAAAATATTTTCAAAATTTAGCTTTAGTAAAATGTTCCTCTTCGATCTTGATGAGCAAAAGATACTCGCAAATCAGTTTTAGCAGACCATTTTCAATGAGCAAATATTTATAATCCCTGCCCCCTCATACGAACTAAAATTATAAAGGTCACATGGAAGTTCGATCAAAATAGGCATAGGTAATGAGAATTAAAATAATATATAAATCAAATAAGGAGTAGATTAATTTGAGCTGTAGTTGAAGAAAATACAATAACTAACCTTCTGTGGGAGAGACCTCGTTGTTGTCATCAATGTTGGAAGTACATAACAGAGAACGTGATTTATTCTCGAAAGATTGGAATATAGAAAACTCACATGTTCTGAGGGAATATGATTCCCATTGTTAATAAAAATATATCAACAATATGGTGCCCTTGGTAATGATGTATTCCCAGAAATAAGAATATTTTTCAGGCCTATGCCAAAGATGGCAATTAGACCTGAGAATTTTATAACCTAGGTGCATTCCCTCCAACCAAAAACAACCAAAGTGTAAAAAAGAGGGGCCACAGTAACAATACACAGGGGACGACTTCTGTTTCCAACTGAACCCAAAAGGGACAGTTGCAAAAAAGGTCCTTATTGAGAAAATACATTAAATGAAAACAAAACATGGTCCCACAGAAACAGGGCACCGCTCCCAAAATAACTCAGACCATCACCAATATTATCACGTTCATAACACAGCAAGATCTACAAAAGAGAAATCAAAAGATAAGAAGCTTTACAAAAGAATTGACAAAATTTTATACTAGGGAATCAAAATGACACGCCAACCTTGCATGAACATGTGCCACACTCATGTCGGGCAACTCCCAAGAAACGGCCACACAAAAATATATTAAGGAAATTGGCTAGTACGGAGGCTGATCATATTGTGACGCATCTAATTTCATGCAACCAATGGAACCCTCCAAATCCTCTTAGAATAGGAAAAAAAACGGAACAATGAGAGGACAAGATCTTCTATAAGTAATTAACTCAACTCCAAGCACATTATCAGTCAAACAAAAAAGCCATATTCCCTTAATTGTCTCTCTAGCAAAGACATAGTTACTTAGAGAACTATCCAAACCAATCAATTTTGCCCCTTGTGGTCAAGCAACATTTGTGAGATTAAGAAGGGTCTGAGGATGTTATTTCATAATAATCATCATCACCAAAGCCTTTTCCCATCAAGATGGGTTGGTACGGAGCAAGGCCCCATAAAAAATTGACAAAGTTTTACAACCACCTATTAATCTGAAATCAACCCTAACATAATTGGTGCCTAATGCCTGGCTAAGGAAACTATAGAGGAATAGTGGGCTTGCCAAAATTCTAAAATCTGAGCTGGCAGCCTCCAAATTTTAAAATATTTAGGAAAATCATCAAGAAGAAGGAAAAAGACGATAAATTTGAAGTGCACTCAACTCTAAATCACATGTAACGTCAGGAGTCAAACGTGTCAAATTTTCCTTACTAAGAGGAGGATATTATTTATAAAACAAAAATTGGAATGATATAATGGAATATCATGTGGCCATCAAATACTAGCGAATTGAAGACATGAACACGACTAGTGCTTCAGAAATGTTAAGCAATAAGAAACTGCATGTGCAGACAAGCATACCTGAAAGGAGAAAGTAGATTTTGATGAGTGACAATAAGCTAAATGATAGAATCAGAAACACATGCACCGAAAAAAGGTTCGAAGTACATTCACTATTGATGATAGAGATTTGTTTAAGATGTATGAGACATGTCTAACGAAAATAGAGGAGAGACAGGGTGCATGCTAAAAGGAGTGATGGAATTATTTCATGGTATAGGTGGCAATGCAGTTGGTTACCAGTTAATTTCCCATAACAAGTTATATTGGATTCGATCCCTTTATCATTGGGCTAACCCACACTTACCGGTGTAACCAGTTTATTGAAGGGCTTTGTTGGGATTGGGATAGATCAGATTCGGATAGGGAAAACCCAGGTTGAGTCAACACCATGGACCATATGCCTAAAGCAACCAAGGTTGATTCAAAACCATGAACATATGCCTAAAGCAACTCAGGCTGTCAGCCAGCTAACAACCAGTGCATAAAAATGAGTAACACAATCATACATATTTTCAATGATCAAATCTGCTCCGCATCCAAAAAAGTTGTTTTTTAAGAGTTTTGACCTAAACTGAATCTCATCTACCTACTTTTGATTAAACCTCAATTACGGTCCTTAAGCAGCAAGCTTATTTTTGGGGTAGGAAGGTTGGTTATGCAGCTTTGGATTAAAATTTTTAACCCAGTTTCTTCAACAGACAAATGGTAGAGGTCAGTACCCTGATTCAATCTACTCCTTCACACTGTAAAATGGTTCGTGCATATGAATTAATGACTAATTGATTTAATTAAGTATTTTTTTAATGTATTTAGTGCTATTATTTTTAGCATTTCCTTAATATACTTTTTGTGGTATGTGAGATGTAAGCTACGGTTTAAAGTTTGGTCTTTGCACTTAAACCGCTTTAAGTTAATTAAAAGTTTGACTATGTATTTGATTAAAGTAGTTTGTTCTCTATTTTTTTAAAAGACAAAAGTTTCCATTCTCAAAACCTTAGTATAATGTGTCGCAACCCCCTCCGTACTGCATATTGTTCAAAATAGCACACCACCTACTTGAGCCCGTACCACAAACCAAAACCTGCTACAAATTTAGCAACACTGGTACAACCCACAAATTTCAGAAAATCTTGGGCTTTTCCACACTTTCTTTCATGTGTGTTGTCTTTGATGCTTCATTTATTGTTCACTAACTTAAAATAATAGGTTCTGTAATCAGTGTATCTAATGTATATCGATTTTAGAGTTCATAAATTTAATTTTAGGAAGTAAAAACTTTTTTGTCATTCAGGCCTCAACAATATTGTATTTTAAATTTATTTCAAATAATTCAGGAACTGCTTCTGTGCCATACATCAGAAAAACATAATTAAGATATTTGGAAGCTACATGAACTCTAGTTTCCTCAATAATTTTTTGGTTAGACTACAACATATTCTGAAAGCATAATCAATTTTTTCCCAGTACTCCATTGGACTGTACTCCTGTGCACAAGAAATCAAATGACCGCACATCCTCCACCCATGCAAGAATAATGAATTATAGGAGAAAATAAAAGTGACGATTTAATCTCAAATTACTCTGGCGGGAGATATGAAATAGCTACTAAAATGATTAACTCATCTCTGGCAGGAGAAATAAATGATTCACCTCTTTGAGATTGACCCATTCCCAAGTCTCATTGTTTGTGTTGATATCATAAACCAGAAGATGCAGACCCTGACAATGGTTGGAAAAGGGTAAGGTCGGCTATATACCTTTCTCATATAGAGAAGATGAGTACTCAACAGCCTAACAGACCTCAGTGGGATTGTAGTCAGTTATAACGGCCTCATAGAAGTTATTATCTTCAGGCCACCTTGTCATAACCTTCCGCCCAATTAGAGGATCATATATTGGAGCTGCCACAGGCTCGGTAGCTGCAAAGGCACCAGATGAACTCCTATTAGGAGCTTGGGTCCTTTCACTGGGGCCAGTCGAAGGGTATTGTAAGGATTTTATTGAAGTACCTGGCAATGACTGACCCTGTAACAGAAGCAGTAGATCAAATGAATCAAAATACCAAGAAATTGGAGAAGGCTATACTGGAATCAACATCAGCAACATATTTCTCTTAAATTATAAACTGATAAACATACTGGTTTAAGCTTCTTTCCCTTTGTTGGTGGTGCAGTTCCCCTCTTGGCAGCAGAAGTTGATGGTTGCATCGAAGTAGAAACAGGTTGTGAGTGGAGAGCAGGAGATGGTGCACCCAAAGATAGAGAAGGTATTGATTGAGTAGTTTTCCTCTTACGAGATGCTGAGACAGTGGGACTAGGTGCTGGATCATGAGCTGGCTGAGCATTACTAAGCAAGCCAGATTGGGCCCCTCCTGTCTTCCTCCATTCCCTGATAAGAATTTCAAAATATTCATGCGAAGAGTTAGATATTATCACCGTATAGAGTATTCCACATGGATGCTAGAAAAAAGTAGAAAAGCAACATATGCTTGTTTACAGGCCTTATTCTTCGAATTATATCGTCGGCATTGACAATGTTTAGTAATTCTCTGTGTTCCTCATCAGATACTCTCAGCTCCTTTCTGAGTTCAGTTATTAGACTTTCCTTCTCCTGAAGAAATATTTGGTTAAGAGAGAAACTATATTCTTAATGCTACTAGGAAACTAAAAAAGACGGCATCAAAAATGCACTGTGAAAAAGATTGCGCATGTATGAATACCCAAGTAATAGCATCAGATTGAGCCTTAAAGGCCCGGAGAACTGAAGTGTATGCTTCTTGCTCGAGCTGATGTATTTGGGTCTCCATATCACCATGTACCCTAGGGTATGGAAGCGCACCAGCAACAGCCCTTCCATTCCCAGTAACACGTCCCCCTCTTACACCCCTGTTTTGATGTGATGGCGGAAGATCATCGTCAGTTCCTACAAAAATTCATGGGATGTCTGCTTGTTAGCGAAAGTACCAGCATACTAGAAGATACAAAAACATCAAATTATACCTTTATATGAAATCAATCAATGCCTGAGCTAGCAATGGAAAAAATAAGTAAATCAATTAAATGATCTGACAAAAGAAAAATCTTAGTGCAGACACAAGGTCCAGGTGCAACACATAAAAATCTACTTCACATGTAATAACTATCTATTGCTATTTAGGTTTGAACCTAACGAGGTAGCACAAATGACGGCCTTCACTTACCATTGTCATTGATCCCCTTCATATAGCAACACTTTAGAAGGTAGGATCGTGCCATCCATATCGAAAATATGAATATAAATAGAGTTGCAATTAACAAAATCAAAATGCAGCAAATAAGTTAATTATTCTATTACCCCAGAGACAACTGAGGACAAACATATATGTTCAAGTGCTTCTCTATATTCCATTGTCAGCAAAACTCACATCAGTAATATACGATCTGAAATATTTTCTTAACTGGAAAGATTACCCCGAGGAGGTTATCAAAAGTCCTTGTAACTGTAGTTTCAAGTCCAGAATATACAGGGATAATTCAGGAGGCTTAGGAAATCAGAATTCACGAAAGACAACACTCGCAAGTGTTTTTCAGGATGTTGATACTTCAACTTCATAACAAAAATACAAATTAACAGTGAATATTCAACAGTTTCATGTCTACCCTAGAAAATGTAAGAGAACTCCTTGGAAGTTGGGGAGTTGGTTTGGGTGGGGAGTGCTCCACGCCAGCAAAGCTCAGTCCAGATCAGGCATGAAACCACATATAAAGTCAATTATATACAAGAACTAAAAAGACAACTATCAAGAAAAGGTTGCAAAAGGTGGTAGTGCAAACAGCAAATTAGCAGGAATCGAGGAGTTACAGGACGAAAAATGCAGATAAGGATAAAATAGTATCTTAAGGGAAAAACGTCTTAGAGGTGGAATAAAATGGGCGATGCAAAAAGTAATTAATAGGAATCAATTAATTGCTGGGGGAAAAAAATGCGGTAAAAAAAATAGTGTAGCATCCAATAAAGGAAATTATCTCAGAGACTTCGAGCGTAGACAGTAATTTGTATTGCAATCTGCAGGAGTTCCAATCTTTGTAGAAGTTCTCAAAAAAACAAAGAAATGTAATGCATTGGAGAGGTTATTCAACGAGTGCAACTGTTGCAAAAACAGCCGTGTGCCATTCGCTGACGTAAATAGAATATATCTTCAGTTGGAGTTGCAAGATGATCTTTTAAGCTTCAAAATACCTTACAGCATTGGCTGAAATCATTTTGCAATTATGAAGTAAAGGGTTTCACTACCTTCATTTTGGAGCAAGTGCACACGAGAAATTAGCAACGAACATATATCTAATTATGGTTAATATTTCAAACTTTTCAGGACTTCAAAGAAAATTTGGCGATGATGACTGCAGCAAGTAGATTTGCTACAGAAACACATTGCAGTTTTTTCAGTACGGCAAATAAATGATTAGCAGCAGAAAATCCATACATGTATAATTTGATAATAGATGGTGTGAAAGAAAAACAACGAATTAATGAGGGCAAGAACTGAAATATATTATAACTATAAGCAAGTAGTACAAACAAGTTTCACTAAACTTATGGTACGTTTTTGTTCATGAAATAAGACAATGTACAATACCATGATCAGTAGGTGATATGCAGTATCAGGGGTACACAAATCACCATTTGAACCCGTGCTAGTTGTTGGTTCCCCAAAAGTGTAAAGAGAAGTTTAAAGAAGTTTGCATAGGAGATAAAAGAAGAGCACTATAGTAGTTAGCTACAGTGCTCCTGACTGTGACATGGAGAAGTTTTCAAGTTCTGAAGTTGAGAGGCAGGATAGGAAGAAAAGGATGATATAAACAGATTCTTCCATACCTCACGAGACACCTCATTCACCTTTTTTCTTCTTAGTGGCCACACAAGTTTGTCCCACTAGTGCATGAAAAATTCTCCACAAGACTCCTTTTACATCTAAGGAATCCAATGGAAGCTTTCTTCCTGGTCATACTAATAATTATGCAATATGGAAAAATGTTTATTATAGTATTAATTTGCATGTGTTGATATCTACAAAGTCCTAACCTTAAACTCATTCTACAACGTGGACAATGTATGATTTGCTAATACAGAAAGTATAGGAACATCCTTTACTTCTTATCCCTTATTCACCAGGCCAGAGTCTAATTTTCTTATAGTTTATTAGGAGACTACTTTTATACTGTTAAGGGTGTATCACTAATACTCCCTGATAAAAAAAATTTCACTGAGACCTCATGCTAGAATGATTATGGGAACTCCATAACAGTAAAAGGGTTAATTATCACAACTATGCGTGTACTATAGAGGGTATATGACTAATACCCAATTAAGAATTTGTTTCACAGAGAGATTCCCCTGATAGAGGGTATGTGTAGCAAAGCTTAGGGGGGGGGCTCCCATCCAGCCAGTCCCATGATAGGGGGTATATGTGTAGCAAAGCTTAGGGGCTCCCATTCAGCCAGTCCTCTGAATCTTTCTTGCTACACTTTCCTTCTGAGGACATAGGGTTAGATTGTCCAATACATCAATCCTTTAGTTTAATATTTTCTCTTATTTTGCTTTTCAACATAAATTTAAAAGATTCCCCTTATACAAACTACAAAGCCTTATTCCACAAGCATGTCGGATCTTAGTTGTTCATGTTACCCTTCCACATATAATGATAACATTCAAACTACCTTCTTCTAGTATCCAAGAACACCAAGTTCAAGGGCTAAAAGGTAAGTGTTTGCAGATACCCATTCAATAATTCCAGTGCAGAACTCAAGTACCTGCAATCTTAAACCACGGCATTTCATATCTTCAAGCAAGTGAGCCAGTTTTAATTACTAAGTTACCGCCTTTATCAGCCACAACAAGCACAATTAAATCAAATAAACTATACAGTGGAGAAAACCCTAATTCTCCTAAAAGCTTAGGCATTCCTTCTTGGCTTACAGAAGAAGCTAGAAACCAACATAAAACAAACAAAAGGTGCAAATTTTTTCATCAAAACTAATTTTAAAAAAACGTGAATCCTATACCAAATTAAAGAAAAACGGCCTTCAAAACCCTAGTTTTTCCGAAACAACAACGCGATACACAACCAATCCTTCCATCAGCCCCACAAACCAAACATCTCAAGTTCAGAAATTTCAAGCAAAGCCCAAGTCATACGTCGCAAAAACGCCAAAAAACACAAACAAAAAGAAACACAAACAAAAAGAACCCAAACGATTCACTCACCGCTGCTATCGGAAGGGCCATAGTCCATGCCCGCACCCCTCGGAAGAGGTGGTGATCTACCCCCGGATTGAACTGAAACCGCCGTCGAAAACACTAAAGAAACTCCTTTCCTCTTCAATCAGACCAACAACCCATCAATCGCACCGAGATCTGCTCCTCTCCGTCCAAATTACGCACGGATCATCCAACGAGACGACGCAATTCGGGGCCTCGAAGGCCAATTCCAGCGGATTGGGAGCGAAACTATAGGGGTTTAGGGTTTTGGGGGACAAATTTGTAGAGAGAGAGAGAAAGCAGTCAAGGGTTAGGGAAGAGAGAAACAAAAAGAGAGAGAATGGCGGACTTGAAAGGACTTTTATATGGGAGAATTGGATTCAGTTATATTAGGTTTTGAGTTCCGCGGGTCTAATTAAGACCTCGTACACTAATAATGTGGGGGGCTCGCGATTGGAACTGGCTTTGGGGGCTTTATTTATAGCGGCGTGCGGCGGTGAGCGTCAAGTGGCACGTGACGTGCTGGTTCCTGTGTGGGCTTCTTTTGGATCAGGGCCGATTCCAGGTCAGATTCGTACCCCAAATCATTGCTTTTTATTTTTATTTTTTTCTTCTTTTATTGATCTTAACATTTCTCAGTTTTGTAGAATAAAAAAAATCAGTCATGAGTTTAATTTTTTTTTTTTTCCCCGAAAACATATCTCACACTGCCTAATTTTATGAGTTATCCGGTAGAAAAGGAGTTCGTAATTAATTATAAATAATTATAATTTTTCAGTTTTTATATAATTCAAATTTATAAATCGATTGACTCTGCAGGTTTCTATGACTAGTGGAAGTTTGATTCTTGTTTCTTATCAATTTTGAAGTTTTTTAATAGTTATAAGCCTATATTTTTTTGGAACTATTTTAAAAGATTTTCACCTCTCACCTCTCAAATGTCAAATAAATAAGGAAAATAATGAAGATAGGTTTCTTAATTAAATAATTATGTTTGTGTCTGATAGTTATTATTTTTGGATTTTTCATGAAATTAACCATCACAAACAGTTCGACTATCCAAAAATTAATTTTGTCTGTTTTTTTTTTTTCAAGCAAGCTTAAAAACTTTATTATTCATACTTTTTTTAAAATTTATATTTCTATACTATTTTTTTGCTAAGAGTATTTCTAAATGCATACCCCAAATTTAAAAAACAGCAGCATTCTTTCAACAATCTAGGTTATTTATGAGAACACCCCTTTACATTTCAAAAGTATCACTTTTTTCTTTTTGTTTTGTAGGCTCTTGGGCTACAGAGGAAGGTTATTGCAGTATTCCGTTGAGAATCCGAACGCAGATTGACTATGTAGAACCAAACTTAGTTGGAGGAGAAGCCAGAACTCTTAAAATGCAATAATTTTTGCTTCTCTATTCTCTTCGTGTGTCTCTTTCTTACACGGTCTTTGTTTTCTCTATTAATCATTCCCTCAAATTCCTCTATAATCGGAGATCGTATTATGTTACATCAGATTCTCCGGAATCGTTACAATAGATTCCGCACACAAAGCGGAGCGAGACGCGTGCAGTGCATATAGCTTGCACATGCGCACCTCCTGGGCATGCGCACGCTCCAGTGCCCGTGTAGCCTTGGGGATGCGCGCAACTGGGCATGCTCCTTAGGCGCCCACGTGCACCTGGGGTGGGATGCGCTCAGCTAGGTGGCATATGCTCCTCGGTGTGCGCTCTGTGATGCTTAGACACATGCCCTATTTGCCACTAGTTGCGCTTATCAGGGAGATACGTGCTCCTCGGCGCTCAGGCACATGTTCCTCGGCATGCACCCTTAATTGCGTTTCTGGATTGCGTGTGCCCTAGTTGCGCTTCTGGATTGTGCACGCCTCTAATTTCGCTTTTGGGTTGCCGGGAATGAGTGCATACTATTCGATATGAGATGCACTCGTCTGGAAGGCGTGCGCTTCTCGGCGCATGCACCGCCGCACTCAAGCACATGCTCATTAGCGCACACCTTTAGTTGCGTTTCTGGGTTGCACGCGTCTGGGAGCCGCGCGCTCTTGGATATGGGATGTACTTATCCGTGAGACGCGCGCTTCTTGTTGCACGCTCTTGGCACCCAGATACATGCTTTTCTGTGGGTGCCCCTTAAGTGTGCTCTTAGATCACAAGTGTCTGACGCTCTTATTTCAACTGATTATTCTATTTTTTTTTAGTGCCTACACTCATCTTTTTTTTCTCCTACACTCTCTTTTTTTCTCCTTGGCCGTTGCTCTCATAAACCGTCACTCCCTACACTCTCTTTTTTTCTCCTTGGTCGTTGCTCTCATAAACCGTCACTCCCCACCATGTCGCTCATGTCCACTGCTCTCGTAAACCATCACTCCCCCACCACATCGCTCATGTCCACCGTCACGCCCCGCCCCATGCCTCCCCACCCCCTCTTTTCTCCCTCTCGATCAATGGGTTTGCAAGAGGCATGGTGTTCGGGTATGTTATGATTGATCACTCTAATGGCAATCTACATTCGGCACGACAGGAATGCAAGCAGACTTCATGGCTAAGGGAGGTCCCAATAACAATACTGGAACAGAAAGACAGTATCAGTTCACACTGATGATCCAGAGTCCAGTCTACTTGTATTTATGGCTACTTGTATTACAAAACGTCACTGCACCACAACAATCCCACAGTCTTCAACCAACAAACCATTGTTCATTAGACTGCCTGTCCTAAAAAACAAAACTATGGCAAAGTATGCAAAGACCTTAATAGCGCATGAAACACCAAACCCAAGACACGGAGAGGAGAGAACAAATAATAAGAGGCAAAGGCACCAACATTCCATTTAACATAACAGCATACATACAAAGTTTGGAATCATCACCAAAATGCTATGAATATGATTAAAAAGTACCAACAAACCCTTATTAAATACAAACCCCTTCACACCTGAGTTATCTTCAAGCCCAGTGATGTAACGGTGACAAGATCGCAGCTCTGCCATGACGAAACCTTGAGAACCTATCACAACAACAATAATATAGGTCGCAAGTAATGGTTCAGTTAAATGGGGTGCAGTTCAGAAGCCAGCCCATCCAGCTGGCTGGCCAGTTTCCGCCTTTTTCGCTTCACTTCCAGCAAACCTCTGCGAAGTACTTCCCTGAAGTGGGCTTCGAGATATCTCAGAACCACCACCGGATGGGGCTGCCTTAAAGCTCTCGTGACCAAATCCCCATTCAGCTGCGGATGCAGTTGGACTCTGCTGTTTCAGAGTATTTCGAAGGCCGTTGGTTGTCCTCACTGAGCTGGGATTGGCACTCTTTGGCGTTGTAGTCTGCTGCTTTGGCTCCTCTGCAAAAGGCTGCCATGACTTGGGATCTGGGTTTGAGGGGCTAGTTTCAAACATACCTTTTTGGAGCTCCCAAACTGGTCCTTCAATTTTCTCCCTTTGCTGCCAGAGAGAAAGAACGCAAGCAAGAATCAAGACCCAGAGTTTGTAGTCAAGGCATGCATCTGCAAGTAAGGATGAACTAGCTAGTTTCGTTCTAATCTGCCACTTTCCCATGAAACGTGAAAACAGAATAACATTTAAGAACTTCTGCTGCTATATTTCAATTACATAACACAACTGTCATCATTCAAAATACCAAGAAAAATTTCAGATTCAGTATTAGCTGATGATTTATGGTATTACGAATCGGCAATAACAACCGTATTATTTCGGCAATTTTGGGAAAATCGAGTATAATGGTAATAGTGGTGCAACAACTATATCGTAGGGGGTACCTCTAAACTGAAATAATAGTCATGAACGGACCTAATCGGTATCACCTAATATATAATATCTCACAAAATACAAAATCCCATCTCTAACTGAAAGTAGAAAAGATATTACAAATAAAAGAACGAAAAAGTCACCCTTTTTGAATTTTTAGGGTAAAAAAGAACTTTCCAGTATCCCTTTATATTATAAGAAAAGGATATCATCCAATTATCTTGGGATAAAGACTTCTCAACATACAAAAAAAAAAAAGCATACTAAATATGTAGATCATAAGAAAAAGAGGGCTGCTTAGGCATGTAATTTTAAGTGTCAAGTAGGATTATTCATTCCAATTGAATTTCTTTAATTAAAACAAAATGTGGAGTTCCATAGCTAAATTACTAGAGTCATGTAACTTGCATAAATAAACATAGGTGTAAACTTCAAAACCATGACAAAAATTGCATGCAGAATTATGAAAATGCAATTCAGAAGCTCAGGCCTACAAGGGAATTAAATGTTATCAAGTATGCAAGAATATCAAGGCTGGAATCACAAAAAAATACGCAAACAAGAATAAGACCAGCAATGGTTGATGTAATAGAAAATAATAAACAAGGAAATGACCTAAGAAAAATACATACCGAAGTTTCAGGAGTTTTAGGGCTCTCTTTAGTTGATGGTGAAGGGGTTGACGCAGCAAGGGTTCGCTTCAGCTCCTGAAGCTCCTGCCTCTGGGAGCGGCAAATTGCTGTCAGCTTCTCATATTTAGATGTTATTTCAGCTTTCTGTAAATTAGCTTGCTTCAATTGTTCCCTCAACCTGACCACTTCGGCTTCCAATTCCTCCTCCTTCCCTGATTTGCTACTTCTGTGTGTACTGGTAGCAGTATTGAAGTCAGCCACAAAAGAGTTGAATGCCTCATTCTGAAAGGTTGGTTTGCTCTCAGTATGCAATGATTTTTTCTCTGGGGAGAATCTGATTTCAAAGTCTTCATTGGGACCATCGTTGAACCCCTTGATAGTGTTTCCATGCACGCTTTTTCGTCTTTCAGAGTTTATCTGACTGTTCTTAGATGATACATGCCCGATAGGCTCCTTGTCAAATATTGGGCCCTTATCTTCTATAACTTGTGAATCCTGTGCGTGTTGGGTGGACCAAAATGCACCCATAGAACCACCTCCTGCACTACTGACCTTTGGAGGGCCATGGGCCGGCCTAGAGTGTTGTATGTCCTTTTCAGCTTGGGGTGAGATATTATGGCTCATTTCTCTTGATGAAGGGGGTGGGGGAGGGCTCCTACGAGGCATTACTGGACTCCGTTTTTGGGCTCCTGCAAAATGGAGTATATGAATTTACTCCAGTAAGCTCAGTTGCTATGGAAAGGATAGTAGATCAATGTTCTACCAGGATGATATGAATTCTGAATCCAAAATAGCTAATTTTGGATAGAAATCACAAAAACAGGATGTCATTAAGAATATAAGTATACACGTAGGCATGCTAGATTGAAAATCAACCATCCGCTCGTGAACATCCAAAATGGCAGTAAACTATAAAAACGAAAAAGGAAAAAGAAACAAACAATTAATTGGTTTCTCACATGTGTGTAGGATCACAAATGGATAGTTTTTGGACCATCTAAGCTAAGGCTTGATATCTTGGTACCAGATGTGGTTTAGGTATGCTTTTTGGCATCAGTATCAGCAGGTTCTGCAGATTCGGATATGAACAGTGGATCACTGATATTAGTGTTTTAGAAATAACTTAAATTTTTCAAGGAATACTAAAGATAAGCATTGCAAAGGTGGTCAAGCCAAAATGGGCTCTTCCACTTCCTGACTTTAGCAACACCCACCAAATTGCACAATTTTACAATGATCAATTTTAAGCTATGATTTGTAGACAAGGACATGTGTCAGTATGACAGGGATACATGTTCTGTACAGCTGATACCAATTTTTAGATAGAGAACTGTTCTTTATATCATAATTAAACTTTTTTTTGTTATGTTCCCTGCACCTCCCCCCCCCCCCCCCCCCCTCCTTCTCCTGCGGCTATCTTATCTTTCCGTTGCTCTCACCTCACTTCTCTCTCTGAGCAGTGTTCAAGCTGCATCCGCACCACCTGAAGACGTTGATGTGATCATGAAATTATTCTTTAAATTAGTTTCTTAGTTTTGAGGAGAAAATGCAGTATGGTCATGCCACTGCCTAGAAGGTAAGTACCATTGCTTAAAAGGTAAATGATGAGAAACTACATAAACCCTCCTCCCTTTTTCCCTCTAATTTGTAAAGAATGCAGTGCTGCTGAGCTCTGTCCTGCAGCATGCTTTATGCTTTTAATCATATCCTACTATTTTTGTTTGTCAAAATATTCATTCATCTGGCGACTGTTTAATTATTAATACATTGATAAGAAGACTCTATAAAGGTTCAAACCCTTGTTTGTAAAACTTCTACATGCAGCAAACAGACATATCCTACTGTTTTTGTTTGTTAAAATATTCATTCATCTGACGACTATTTGATAATTGATACATTGGTAGGAAGACACTATAAGGTTCAAATCCTTATTTGTAAAACTTTTATACGCAGAAAACAGACAGGTTTATTCTAATTTCACTAGTCTGTAACAGAGGTCTAATTATTATAGGAACAAGATGTGCATATGGAAACGTCAAGAAAGTTATGCAGTTTAACGTTTCTTTTTTTGGGATCACATAGATGAGAAGTAAATTCTTGAAGTCATAGTTAGGTCCATACCGACCTTCATCATGTACATTTGAAGCAGGAGAATGTATGTCAATGGCTGATGCAGACCCATCTGGTAAATCCTTTTGCAACTCCACCGGCAATATCTCATTAACACGAAACCACACCTGCTGATGAAAAAAGGTTTCAGAGGCAGAGGAAAAAAGTGTAATTCTTTGCATCTCTAGGTGCTATTACAGATGCAATGATCTATAACCAACCTAGGTTCATGGAGAAGAATGGCCAATCAAGCAAAGCCCTTGCCTGCGTGATATCTGGTCTGACGTCTGGAGACGACTCGAGCATGTCCTTAATCAAGCTTGTTATGGAAGCACTATACTTTGGCACATCTGGAATGCGGAAATTTCCATTCAGGATCTGAAGTTTTGATTCACCATCAAATGCCAATTTGAAATAACAGAGTCTATACAGAAGGCATCCAAGAGCCTGTAAGAGCCCACTTCACATTTAGTTTCCAAGATATTAGAACTAAATAAGTGACATAACCAAGTATCTTTCATCGCACACAAGAGTGATGAGGGGAAAATAGAGGAAATTAAGGAAGAAAAAGGTAGAAAATTTTGATTCATTTACATTTTTGAAAATTTCAAACAAGAACCATTTCCAGTGCTTTGAAGACAATTATAGCTCAAGGTTTCTTGAGTTTTTTTTTTTTTTCTGTCAGTTAAATAAGAAAACAGCTGAAGCAATTAAAACTCATCCCAGTGGTTAAGTTGGATCAATTTGCAAGACATGGTCCCTCAATGATGGTAGAAATGCACTAAAGAAGTTTTAATTGATTAAATGAAAAAAGTATGTAGTAGAGAATAAATGCATCCCACTTACCCAAATATCTACTTTCTCACTAATAACATCCCTTCTATATAGATCCCACATCTGTGATCAAGAAAGAATGGAACAGATTAGTTGCCTTTCATATCTGAGAGGCAATAGAGACTATCAATGGAAGCAAATAGTTTGCTAAATCACCTCAGGGGCTCTATATGCAGGGGTTGTATGTTTTCTAATATTGTCTTCTTCAATACCCATCTCTTCAGGCCTGTCGAAGCATTTGTGATTGGTTGACGTACTGCCAAAGTCGCACAATTTCCAAGCTCCATCAGATCCAAGCAAAACATTTTCAACTTTCAGATCCCTGCAGAAAATAAGTGTTTGCTGATTATAATCTAGGAAAGACATTAAAAGAAAATGGACAAGATGGCATCATATATTATCCAGTCCTTCTATTGAAGAATTCGTAAGGCCAACCCCATAAGGTATGTGCTTGATGAACCTATGACTAATGGTTATATGACAAGTATGAAGCATACACAAAGGATACTAGATCCTCAATAGTGACTATATGTCCTTCTTGAGATCCGTTCTTAATTTTAAAAAAATAAATGATTGGCATAAAATGGTTTTAAAACCCTTGAGCATCAATTTACCACATCTTTCACTGGCTAAACTAGGATTATCAAGATTTTAGATGGCCAATTTGATTGCTAGGTGTATGATGCATTTCTTTCTGGTTTGATCAAGAGGGCAATTCCTTTCTTAAAGCAGAATGCTACTATTCAAATCACATAGCTTCCAAATTGCATCTCTTTTAACTTTGTTACTTAAAATTTATAGATAAACAAAGGAACAATATACAAGAAACAGTGACTATAACGCATGCCTTGAAAGTTGAGACTGCCTAGAGGGGTTATAATGTTTACAATAAGTTATTTGGAAATGACAAAAGTAATGCACACTCTTCTTAGAAAGAAACTGTACCTGTACATAAGCATGCTACACATTTACAAATTTTGGCATTTTTAAAAAAATGCAAATTTGAGTGGAAAAAGGGAAAAAAAAAAAAAAAAATCTTCCATAGAGATGCAACTGTCGTAGTAAGCTTACTAGTTACTGCAATAATTTCTTTATCTATCCAGTCGTAGTTTTTCACTATGTTCTATTGCAAATAACTTGAATTTGAATGATGTAATCCTAGACCATATGCAACTATAGGATTAGAGTAGGTGTCACTTCAGTTGAGTCAGATTTTTCTGGTACAAAAGAACATAATCTCATACATATAAATAAAGACCAGACAATCAAAACAGTTCAGTTTTAAATTCATAGAAATTATGCACAGTATGTCAGACTATAAGGCCCTCATACCTATGAGCAATAGGTGGCGATTGGCAATGCATGGAGAACACTGCATTGCAAATATCCCTGAAGATCAAAAGAATCTGCTTCTCCTCAAAGTACCCTGCCCCTCTGTTCTCCAGCACTGTAACCAACGACTTCTCACAGAACTCCATCACAAGTAATGCCTCCTTCCTCCGTCCCATATCCAAAATAGAATGTGCAACGAGTGTGACAATATTCGGATGCCCCTTAAGCAATTGCATCACTGACATTTCCTTCATTGCCAGTTCCAGCAACTCTCCATCTTGACAAATAATGTGCTTAAGAGCATACTGTTTTGCTGGGTTCATTGCATCACGAGCCAGATAGACACAAGAAAATCCACCTTCAGCTATGGCATTTTGGATCTGGATCTTTACATTGCCAACATCAATAACTCGGCCTTCAAGCCCAGCTGGTTCTTTCCCGGCAAATGGCCTGAATCTCCACATAACTCTTTTGATACGCTAACTCACTCCAATCAAGTTTATGAATCTGGATTAAATACAAAAACTGATATTGAGGATAAGCTGTAATTTCCGAGTTGACCTCGAAACCTAGACTGAAAAAACCATAATTCACAAAGATACTCCAAATTTTCAACAATCATTAATCAAAAGTTTAAGGCTTTAAGTCGCCGTGGATAAGTAAAATCAAGTAATAAATATGAACTAAAAAGCCATCACCTTGACCTCAAAATTTAGAATCTAAAAGCCAAAGTTCCTCACTTTCCTTTATTTTGATCATACAAATTCCCAAAAAAACAACAAGATCTAAAATTAGTTAACTACACTACAAACAAGCAAGATCTAGAGCTTTCAGATTCGCCTAAAACCCTAATCCTCATCGATCTACCGGTCCCCTCCAGATCTTCAACTAATTCTCAATAATACGAACTGCTAACCAATCCAAAAAAAAATCGATTCAGATTATAATACGAATCAATTCGATTCAAACTACAACAATAAAAAATCAAAGAAAAATCAGAAAAGAAAAACCTCAATCTCAGCTTCTAAGCTCCAACTCGAACGAAAGAAAACCCTAAGAAGGGAAGAATTACTCACCAACCAGATCTGGTGAGCCTGCGGAGGCGGTTTAGAGAGTAGATCTGAGATCTGGAGAATTTTCGCAGCGATCTAAGAGTCTTAACTTTAGGAACCCAGGGGGAAAAAATAAAAAAATTTGCTTCGTGTTTTTACCCCTTTCACTCCTCTGTAGGTATCAGCTGCTCCGTATGCCAGTAAGGAAAGCAATTTATAGGCGGCGCTCGCCCATTGACGGATATCACGTGTTTAGTGCGTAATCTTCGTAACGGGTTTTGGTTATAGCGGGTTAGGTAACAGAATCCATTCTGTAACAGAAGGAAATTCTACGCTCTGAGTGGGGAAATTCTAAATGCGCACCTAATCCGACTTAGTGAGCACCATTTCTCCCTATGTGGTAAATCAATTTATTAATGTATGTGTGCTCACAATGTAAAATGTGGTGCGCAATTAGAATTTCCCCTCTGAGTGCGCAATCTTTGTAACGGGTTTCGGTTCTAGCGGGTTAGGTGAAACAGAATCCATTGGGTAACAAAATAAAATTGTACGTGCTGAGTGCGTAATCTTTGTAACGGGTTTTGGTACTGGCGGGTTAGGTGAGCCGAATCCATTCTGAACCAGAAGAAATTTCTTAGTGCTCATGAGGTGTCTCCGCAGGAGGAGATTCTTTGGCCAACGAGCCTCGCATCAAATAACATCACCTTTCTCTAATTTGTGAGATATTTCAGTAGAAATTTAATTTAGCTAATATTACAAAAAATATTTGTGTATGAGTTTAACTAGGAAGAAAAAATAAATGGGAAGATTCTTTGAATTATTTCCACTGCATAACAATTTGAGATTACGATATCCAGAAGTTGTATAGTTTGGTATATAAAAGCTACGTGTATGGCCGACAAAGTAGTTCATGAAAGTAAGGGTGGATCTAGGCACTCGAATCAGGGGAGCAGAGTTAATTGGGAGTTGAACTGAACTACCTGAATAACTCGTTAGCTGTGCAAGAAGCGAAACGCCTTTGTTAGAGGACAGAGATCCTGATCCATAACAAATTCTACATTATAGCAATGTGAATTTGACGATAAAATTATTTTTTTTGCAAGTCAACATATATATAACCAAGACGTAATTTGATAGATACCTAAGTTCTGCTTGCTCATTGAAAAAAGAGTTTCTAGAGACCGAGTTGGAAAATTACAGTATTGAATAGCCAAAAATGAACTTTAGTCTTTGAATTTGAGAAGTACAGATTTGAAATTTGAGAGGGGAGGGAAGAGGAAAAGGGAAACTAATAAAAATTGTAAATACTGAATTAAAAAGAACTTTGTGGTTGCCCAGTCGGGAATGAGGGTGGGTCCCCCCTTGCATGAAAGTAAGAAGGTTTTTTTTTTTCTCTCACTATGATGGGCTTTTTCTTCTGCATTTAGATATAAGTTTTTGAACCGTCATTCTCGCAAATTATGTCAAATGCTAAGTTACAATATGAAGCTAAGGAGTTATTGACAAGGATACGAAGGACTAGATCATGATTTTATTCTTTTAAATGGGTATTTGCCACTTGCATGGGATGAATTATAGCATTCTCAACATATATCATCAATCCCAATTAAATAAAATGAGAATAATGCATAAATGTTAATGGGATAACATTTCATATGCTGATAACAAAATAACTAATTCCATCTTTTTATTCATATTTTTTTAAGAAAAAAAAAAAGGATACAATCATGATCATAATGGTCTCAGCTTAGATTTATCTTCAATAGTATGTATGAAAAGATATATTACAAACTAAATTTCAACCAAAAAAAAAAAAAACTAAAGATTTTTTTATTTTTTATTTTTTAACTACATCTATGTTTCTTTAAGATCTTTAAAAAAAAAAAAAAAAAGAATTACAAGCTTTATGTACAGTCTGTTCAATTCATAAAAAGAGTTAGTTTATCTTCTACCCACTAGATGGAATATATAATTTTTGGTCCTTACAAAGCTAATGGATTGTTGACGAAGATATAAAAGTTGGATCATGATTTTTTTTTTTTTTTTTGGTTTTTAGCATGATAAAATTTTCTATACATATCCATCAATCCCAAATACAATGTAAGGAACTTTGAAAGTTTGAAGAATAATATTTTATTGTATCTTTTATATGTGTCATGAACGTGTTATCTTACTATATTACTAAGTGAAGAGAAGAGAGAAAATAACACAATAGAAAATGAAAATTTTAGAAATTTGAAAAAATTGGATTGGGCCATACAAAATTTTCTTAAATTTTCATTTATAATTTAAAAAAAATTAGGTAGTGGAAACAAATGAGGCTGTTGGGTTAGAGGGAGTAGTTACATTGTAGAGCAAGTAGTTACATAGACATTTAAAAAATTAGAAAATTCAAAACCACTCTGTAAAATTGACAACCTCCCCTTAAAAATATATATCTAGATTTACTCATCATAATAATCTAATTAATATTATTCTATTGTACTTTTCTTAAAAATAAATATATCAAAATATTCCAAGTTTTTGTGCGGATTTTCCACTTTCCTCTTAGTGAGCACCACGTTCTATAGTAAAGTGATGGTGCTCAAAGTGGAGCGCATTTAGAGTTTCCCGCTCTATATCTTGTTGGCGAGTCAGTATTAGCATGCTTCTGCCTAAAACATGCCACGCATAGACTTAGTGTGCACGTAAATTATTGTTTAAGAATTTGACACATACCATGAGTAGGGTAGCGTGTAAACATCGTTTAGAAATTGGATAAACGACCACTTATTTATTTTTTATTTATTTTTATAGAAATATGTTATATGAATCTGAGCAATAAAAGCAAAAGTTAAAATAATTTATAATGATTTTAATTAAACCATTAAGTAATTGAGTATGTTGTCAGTATCTCCATATGATTGTTTACCGTATATCGAGACATGGAGGTCATGTTCCATACTACTCTATGCTATGACCTCCCATACAAACTGCAAAGATATTTGATCGTAATTTATTGCCAATCGGTTGCTTGCACAAGTGGGTCAAAGTGATTGTAGTTATAATCCCTTTTGTTGCAACTGACGCTTTTCGTTGTCTAGTTATAATTATAATTTACACGAAAAAAAAAAAGGTAAGACACTTTTCATCTCTTTATTACAAACAGTAATTGTATTATTGATAAATAGAGTATTTATCTGACCGCGTGAAAATAAAATTTTATATTTAAATTTTTTTACAATTTTAGTTGCCACTTACGCCCAAACTGTAATGACTTTCAGTGTTATAACTTCAATTGAAATAATATAAGTTGCAATTTACCACATCGCTTATAAACAATCAAATAGCGACTAAAATGATCGGACACCTGATTCGCAATGCTAAACAATAGAAACTCATCCTGAACTAAGGATAGTAATGAACGCGTCTACAAGCCAAAATTTAGCCCGTCTTATACAAAATTTTGAATTAAAAAAGAAACTTTTATTTTTCTAATTCAAAATTTTGTATTGAGAGGACAAAAAATATGGCCCGTAGACGCGTCCATTAACATCCCTATCCTAAACCCATGCTAACTAGGTTGAGTGTCACGATTATTAACTACTAACTAGTTATATTTCTTATGATTAAAAAAAATTAAGAAAAACAACAGTTTAAGAATGCTAGAGGGTCACCTCCCATTTTTATCAAAGAGGAGGTCACAGCCCATGGAGTGGGTTATTAGCGTTCCGTGTGTAGGGATGGTAATGGATGTGTTTATAGGTCAAATTTTGGTTTGTCTGATATAATTATATAAAATTTTGAGTTAGAAATAAAAATTTTATTTTCTTAATTCAAAATTTTGTATAAGAAAAATCAAAATTTGGCCAGTGGACGTGTCCATTACCATCCCTATCCATCCATGTGAGATTCCAACATTCATGACATTTCCATAAGTATTATATATTATTGATATACATGTTATAATTAATGCAAGCATACAATTTTTTAATCGGTTCTATCTAGTTTAATTATATACAAGTGAAATGATAAGAGAAAGGAGAATTGATTTGAAGATATATTTAAACTATTGAATTGAGAAATAAGTACTTAGGATAAAATCCACTATATAGATTTACTAATTTTTCATTTTTATAATTAGTTATTAATATCAGTCCAAAAAGAATAAGTAATACAAAGATTTTCATAACATATCAATCTAGAAATGAATCAATAGAATTATTGCATACATCAAAATCTTCCAAATTCAACTAAACAATAATCATGACTCATTTAGTATTAAGTATATGTTATTATTAAATGAATATATAACTTATAAAAAGTAGATTAACTTATGATTATTATAATGAAATTTAGAATAACTTATAAAAAGTAGATTAACTTATGATTATTATAATGAAATTTAGAATACTTAATTCAAATATTAAATATGAGAGAGAAAATATTAGATCTAATTATAAACTAATCTCATTTCACCATCTTTAGTATCATATAAAATTTAGTTATCTATGGGCAATAAAAAAGAATCACAAGATAAAGACAAGTATTAAAAATTATCTTAAATATTGAAAAAACAAATCTTATATATAAAAAAATAAAAATGTATCTTACAAAAAACGAGAACTTTAATTTTTGTATTTGACTATAAATTGAAAAAAACTAACGTGCAAGAAAAACAAAGTTTTTAAATGAAATAAACTTTAAACTACTAGACCCTCCAACTAAAAGTTCTCTTTTTATTTATCGGTGAAAGAACCGGTCTCATTTATTATAAAATAGTTAAGAAAAAATAAATATTTGACATGATATACTTCTAACAGTTTGATTTGTCAAAATTTTTGTCCATAGCAGCTGGATTTGATAGAATTTGTGGCTGATATAATTATAACAGTTTGATTTATCAATACTTTATCTATAACAATTTGATTTGTCAAAATTTTTGTCCATAGCAGCTGGATTTGATAGAATTTGTGGCTGATATAATTATAACAGTTTGATTTATCAATACTTTATCTATAACAAATTGATTTATCATGATTATAAATGTGATATGTTCGAGTTTCTTCCTAACAACTCGATCTACTTCTTAATTATTTTTATAGTAATTTATTTTTGTTTGATTCTTGACTTTTCTTTTTTTGCATATTGTAATAGAATCTTAGACTTTTCGACTAGAAACAATTGTATTTTAGACCTTATTTATTTATTCTTTATTAAAAATGAGTTTTCCTGCAAATGATCCTAAAGTACCAAGTAAAACATTTATATATATACAAACATAAATAAATCAGAGCATATGTTCATCAATTATCAAAATTTAATCAATATTTTGTATATATAAAATTATTAAACAACAACAACAACGAAGTCTTTTATACTAAGTATTTGGAGTAGATTATATGAACGAAAAAAATATCATACAGGATCGATCACATGGATGATCCTTATTTACTCATTCCTATCTAGCAATATATTTCGTTTAGAGCTCACCACACTTTGTGTATATAAAGCGAGTAACAAAATGAAATAGATTAATGTATATCTATCATTGGATCCATGCATATGGGCATTAAAAAGGACATATAATGTTTATTTCTCCAAGTTTGGAATGAGTTGCATTTTTTAAACTTTCAAACTTGAACCAACAAATACTGAAACCAAATACAATGACACTATGTATTGACATTCCATTACCATTTTAAGCAATATGATAAATTTTTGGTCTTCTATGGAAGTGACAATATATGTATTTTTTTTTTATTATCAAATCATTTTTGTTTTGCCATTTAATCCACGTATATTTACTAACTATCTCAACTTTATTCACGAAATGAAATTTTCCAAATGACACCAACAAAAACCATATCAAGAACTAAATTCTTGAAAGGAACAGGCATTGTGTTTATGTATCACTACAAGAAAACTGGATTTTCGTGACAAATATTTAGTAATGAAAGTAAAAATTGTTATTAAAGGAGGATATTTTGTGACAACAAATAAATATTGTCACTAAAAATATATTTTTCATAATGAGATCATAAAGCTGTCACGCCTGGCATTCGCAACGGCCGTATACATAACAATTGAAGGTCGTCACGGAAGTCGTCATTAAAAAGTTTTAGTGATGACAATTATATTTTTAGTGATGACTTTTTCTTATCACGAAATCTCTGTTTTCTTGTAGTGTGTATGATTGTTCATGTGGAGGTTCAATATCAATAGCGGGAGGCAAATTATATCGCGAATTGGTTAGCAGAGGAGGGTGCATCCAGCAATATGGAGAGTAATTTACCGCGGGTATTACTTGGATTTTTTCTTTTTTTTGTTTAGATAAAATAGGATTACCTGCTTTGCTGATTTAGACTTTTGTTAGGCACTTATTTTAGTTTTGTTCTTCTAATTATTGTTTTTCTCCACCAGAAGTGAGGGATTTTAATAAATATAGAGATCAATCTTGTTTATTAAAAATCTGAAAAAAAAAAAATTTAAGCTTATCCTTCCTCTCTTTTTTCCTTGGGCCCAGCAAACTCTTTTTCTTGGGACACCAAAAAGAGAAGGAGAAAAAAAAAAAAAAAACAGAAATCGAGAGGTAATAGACTGGTCCCATTCTTTTGTTTTCTATGATAAAATCATTTTTTGGTCTCCTACTCATATTTCCCCTAAAATCTAAAGGGCAAATATGTAAATTATTTTTTCCAAATAAAATATTTTATCTGTAACTCCACTATTCTTAATTAACATCTCTCGGAAACTTGTTGAGTTTGGTATATGAACGAGATCTTCTACCTACGAGTCATTAACTTGATAGCTACGAGAGCAACCCACCAACAAATCAAGGATAAGTTTGATATGCATTAAAAGCATGACACTACCAGCTCAAGGAGCAAAGAAAAGGTGTGTGCTCATGTTGAAAATTTTTGAATGATTAGATTGGTTTCTAAATGAAATCTCTTTCCATTAAGAGAGGGGTGATGTAACTAATAAGATATACATATATTTAGAAAAAAAAATTAGGTCTAAATTTGTGCATCTTCAAAAGTTCCGAATTGAAGTTTTGAATTCAACTCTCAATGAAGATTTAATTTGGATAAACCTTGCAAAATGAAATATACATGTATGAATTTTGCCAGTAAAAAAGGAAATTGTAAGATATTTCTCGGAATGAGAATGGACTGGATCAAGAGCTATTCTTAGCTTCAAAAATTTTAAATTAGAAAAATAAAAATTTTTATTTTAAATTCAAAATTTTGAATATATCAATGATTGCATGCAGAAAATAGCCACATTGTTTGCACTTTTTCCCATGAAAATAGCCACAATGGGACAAGGGAATTTATAAACGCACACCCCAATTCTCTAGGAGCACACCTCACTCAACTTGATTTTATTTGTAAGTTTGCCATTAATTTATTTGTACAAGTATAACTACCATCTTTCTTTTAGGCCTCAGGGATAGGACTACAGTTGGGAAGTACAATGGCATTGAGTGGGTTGGAGGGAATGGAGGCTGGGAGACGGGAAGAAAGGAAGAGGCGAAAGCGGCTTGGATAGAAGGAGAGGTGGGAGAGTGGTCGGAGGTGACGGAGGAGGATGAAGGTTTTTGGAGGAAAGGATATTTTCGGAAAATAGAGATGGGGTCGGCATTTCAAAAATGAAGGAGTGTGCTTTTAGAGAATTGGAGTGTGCCTTCATTAAGTCACATGACACAAGGGAGGGCTGGGCCCAATTTCGCTGCCCCATCCCCTAATGAAAATTCGGGCCGGCCGGCCCAAGCTAAGAGCAGGTCTTTTTGTTTCAATGACAACAAACTGGGTTGGGTCCACACCCTGGCCCAGTTTCCACAAAAAAAGCCCAAATGCAGCTCGGTCTCTAGCGCGGCAAGAGGCAGTCCAAATAAGATAAGCGGGGCCAAACGTTCCAACAGTACTCGCATCTTTGTTCCCAACGAATAAAGTGCCATCACACACAAGAAAAGGAAAGTAGCATCTTGGATCTTTTGATCTCTTTTCCTTAATCACATTTTTTAATTGTTAAATCAAATGATTAAATTTAATGTATAAATTATGTTATTGCTCTACCGAAAATAAACATTGAAGTTAGTAGAGCGCTTGCTTGTGATGTCGAGAATAAATGTTAGTTACAATGATAAGATTCTGTATATATCTTTTTATCGTATTGCTAAAACCGAAGAAGTACCATAGACAAATTTTAAAATATCATGGAGTAAAAGATAGCATTATTTCATGTGCCAACAGGGAAAAGAGAGAAGATTAGGCCACATAACCCTAGCCCTAAAGCTCATCAACCCTCCTAACTATTCACTTCAAGAGAGTTTTTACCTCAACACACTACAAGAGCTTTAAGGTTAAAAGAAGAAGAAGAAGTTGATCCTAGTTTGCAAATGAGCTCCTCAAAGGCTTCTAGCAAGCATCTCTTGATACCTCCTATAGGACTCTTGCTTCTCCAACCTGAACTTCTCATGGCACCTCTCTATGAACTTCTCAGCGAGGCGATCGATCTCGCTCGCGCCACCGTCGTCGCCCTCCTTCTCCTCAAGCCACTGCAGGTAGCCACCAATGTCCTCATGACTGGCCACTTCCATCGTCGGAATTATCGAGTTCCACGTAGAATCGTAGTAGGCATGGCTCTCGGGCTCTGGCATGGGTATGACATGAGACGATGACCTAGTGCAACAAAAGAAGTTGTTGTTCTTCTTCTTCTTCTTGTTCCTCTGCCTTCTGAGATTGATGTTGTATCTTTGGCCATCTTTGTTGTTGGTTGAGTTGAGGAGGTCCATGGCGAAGGACTTGGCGAGGGCGAGGGCTCGGGCGACGTGGCGGCAGACTTGTTTGTAGAGGAAGGCTTGGATGGCTAGGGTTTTGAGCTTGAGGGAGGTGGAGGTGATTTGGCATGAGGGTTTTAGTGTGAAGGTGTGGAGAGATTTTGTGTGGAGTTGGTGAGCCATGGAGAAGTTAGAGCACACCTTTGCCCTTGGTGTGTGTGGTTGACCTCTAGGGGTTTATAAACATATCAAGTTACATGATTGCCATTGGGCATTTGTTGTAATAACAAGATTGTCCTTTTGGTTTGCTTCCAAAAGATATGGTTTGGTTTTTTTTTTTTTTGTGGATTTTTACATATCTGTCCCTTATATCTTTAAAAATTAGAATTTAGTCCCCAAAATCTTCATATTTATAATTAGTCCCCCATATCCTTTAAGTTATTTCACTTTAGTCCCCAACCATATTTTTGGCCCGAATTTCCCGTTATACCCATGAGTTACTTCACTTTAGTCCTCTCTTCCCTCTCTTTCCTCTTTTTATTGAGTTCCCTCTCCATTCTTCTCCTTTCTCTTACCTCCGAGTTAATCTCTAAAGTGAAATAATTTAGGGGAATCTAATAAGAAGAGGGAAGAGAGAGATGAGAAGAATGGAAAGCGAAACCTAATAAGAAGAAAAATAGAGGAGAAAGAGGGAAAGGGAGGACTAAAGTGAAGTAATTCAGGGGTATACTGGAAAATTCGGATAAAAAATATGGTTGGGAGACTAAAGTGAGCTAATTTAAAGTATTTAAGAAACTAAATTACAAATATGAAGATTTCGGGGACTAAATTCTAATTTTTAAAAGGGACAAATATGTAAAAAATCCCTTTCAAGTAATATGTATCCATTTCGAAAAGTAACTATTGATAATCAATTTGAGTAAGAGAATAATAGAAATGAGCTGACAGTTCACGCAATTTATTTGAACTGCAATTCATTAACACTATCCTCAATAACTTTTATTAAAAGTTTTCATATGGATTATGATCTTGACCCTCCAGAGTTCACTTATATCCAATTTCTTAGATTTTAATTTTGATTTGGTCCTCCATCAAGTCGATACAAAATTAACGGTTTTCAATGAATAAAACATTTTGCACTCACTTGATGAAATGATAAATGAATTAAAAAATTTATTAAATTTGATCTGAAAGAAGTTAAGAATATAGAGATACTAATTCTAGAAAAAATTGAAAAAAAATTATTTAATCGCTATATTTTTTATGCTAACTCACGTAATTTTTTCTAAGCTAACGGCTCACCTACAATGATATCTTTGAGAAATGGTTTTAGAACATAATAGTTATGCGATAGAAACAATACAAATGTACATGCACTTTGAGTATAAGTGTAGCATGAGATTGTATTTGATGGAGTCATTGAGCGCAAGAAGAGCTCTTCCATGCAAAAATTTGAACGGGAGTTTCCAAACTAGCACACTATTTTTTCTAGGGAGTCCACTTGTTAACTGAAAGTCCAAATAAATAAAAACTATCTAGTGGGATTACTAGGAAAATCGGTATGTTCCTTCGGAAACTCCCATTTGAGCCGGAGAGGGAAAGAGAACGAGGATGGTGGGGGTGTCACTGACATTAGCATATTTTAGAGAATCTCTATGACAAAAGAGACAATACAAACAGTTGGGAGTTTCTAAAGGAGCACACCGCTCTTCTTAGTGAGCCCATTGGATAGTCTGTCTTTGGTTCGGACTGAAAGTCTGACCATTCTTTAGTAGGCTCACCGGACCATTGTTTAGTAGGCTCATCGGGAAAGATGGTGTGCTCATTTGAAAACTCCTCGTACGGCTTGAGGAAACCCTAAACAACTTTAGTCTCTTAGTACTATGTATGAGATATATACACCCCATCACATGATAGGGACGCTTCAGTGTTTCCTTTTTCCAATTTCCCACCATTTCAAGTCAAAAATCAATTTAACCTCCAAAGCAGTCCAAAACATCCCTTTTTTTTTTTTTTTTTTTTTTTTTTTTTTTTTTCTTTTCTTTCTTTTACCTTTGAAATTAAGATAACAATTTGTCTCTCTTTTCTGTATTTTCCTTTCACCGATTAATGAAAAGCATTATATACCTATATCTGTTCGGTTTAACATTATCGATCCTAAGTATCGTTAAAATGATTTTTTTTTTCTCTAATAATAACCAAAATTATTATTTTTCATCATTTTAGCTATTTCATATGCTTGCTCTTGTTTTACTTTTAGTCTCAAAAAGAAAAGAAAAAAAAAGAGAAAAGAGAGAAAAAATAGGGAGCAAATCATCCACATTGAAAATGATGTCGAGTCTCTCTGACTGAGTTTAGATCCTTATCTTACAGTAACTTTTGGGACCATTCGTTTTTTTCCTCTCCTTTTATTTAAAAAAAAAGAATAAATGAGATGAGGAAACTAAATCATTTAAAGCTATTTTTCTTAACTTAACTTTATTGTAGATATTATGTACTACAGTTAGCACAAGATTGCTGCATTATGGGCAATGACTTGCTTTTGCCTCTCTGCACTTTGCTCAACAGAACAAAAGGTGGGACAAAAACTGAATTAGTAGTAGAATTCTATGTCAGTGGACCAACTTTCTATGGACTAACTAACATTAATAAAGGCAACCATATCCCTAGCAATCTTTTACGATCACATATATGATCTTCTAACCTCTTTCAAGTTCCTCCCATTACTCTCTCACATCTTATCTCTTAGATATAAAATTGTTTTGATCCTTCCTACAATTTCCTGCAATTTCAAAGTTTTGATACGATATGGTATTATAATCATTCAAGTAATATTTAATTTTGGAGTTTGGGAATAAGAACGTTCTGCTAAGAATACCATGAAATATATAGATACAATCGTACAACATATGAAATTGTAGCACTTAATCTTCAGTTGAACTTTAGAGTTTCGGAACTTTTATGCAGTAAAGATTGTAGCAAATATTTTAACTTTTGACTTTTTAAAAATATTTCATTGCAACAACTAGCTATACTATTGAGAATGTATTTTTAATATTCCATTAAGAATTTTTTTTTTCCACAGAGACTATCTTGCAGACAATAAATTTTAGGGGTTTTTACATATCTGTCCCTTACATGTTTAAAAATTAGAATTTAATCCATCAAATCTTCATATTTATAATTTAGTCCTCCAAATCCTTTAAGTTACCACAATTTAGTCCTCAGCCATATTATTGACCTGAAATTTCCGTTATACCTCTGAGTTACTTCAATTTAGTCCTCCATTTTCTCTTCCTCTCCTCTTTTTTTTCTTATTGGGTTCTCCTTTTAATTCTTCTCCTCTATCTCTTCCCTCCAAGTTAATCTCTAAAATGAAGTAACTCAGGTGAACCCAATAAGAAGAGGGAAGAGAGAGTGAAAGGAGAAAAATGGAGAGGGGAACCCAATAAAAAGAGGAAGAGAGGAGGAAGAGGGAAATGATGACTAAAGTGAAGTAACTCAGGGGTATAACGGAAATTTCGGGTCAAAAATATGGCTGGGAGACTAAATTGTAAAAATTTAAAAGATTTGAGGACTAAATTAAAAATATGAAGATTTAGGGGACTAAATTCTAATTTTTAAAGACGTAAGGGACAGATATGTAAAAACTCCTAAATTTTATTGCGCTTCTACCTCCTATCAGGTAGTCTCTCAGTAATTTTTTTTTTTAAGAGGGTTTTAGGGATACACGTACACCGAATAGTACATGGATAGTTTATGTAAAAAACCTTTAAAATAAGTCTAAAAATGTTTTCTGATTCATTGAAACCTAGGAGAAAGGTGACATGGTCATCACCATTCTTTAAGCAACAAAACTCTAGAGGTAGTGGACATGCAAATTGTTATTTCAACAGGCGCGCTCCTAACCTTTGAGTTGCATGCATGTTGCTTGTTACTATCAAAGGATGATTCAGATCACAGCTAGCTGTGCAAATAAAGAGTATGATCTATCTGGCATCACGTTCACATCCACCATGACGTTGGGCTGCATATTGTATCTACCCATTGAGGCCATATTTGCCCTTCATGCCCTTGGTGTGCATGGGTGAAGTTAGGGTTTGTGCCAAAGGTTTGATATCTTTTTGTATATCGATGACTTCACCCTCGCAGCAATCATTTGCGTACATGAAAGAATAATAAAGATAAATTATATTGCAATCGGTTTGTCTGTCATCTCGGATTCTGCTTCTTTCATTTGATTGGATGATGTCCCAAGGCTTTCCATAAATGGATATATGTTTTGTTGCAGTCGTTCTGATTGCGCTACGTATCTCTTGTTTGTTGCTATTTTTGGTAAGCGAAGATGATGACGGTGATAAGTTGTTCTGCCAACTTATCAATGGGCCTGGTCTATGAATTTGCGTCCTCTCGGCTAGTTGAATGAGAGGGATACGTGTTGGTTTCTCACTGGGAGAGAGCACAAGGATTGCAACGTAGACTCAGGACTCCTCGATATATGGTTATGTGACATACGTAGTGTAACACCTTGCATTACATGATATGTTCGCGCGCACGCCTATGTATGTGTATATATATATAATAAAAATAAAATGAAATGAATTGATAGTTTATACAAATTATTTGAGCTGCAGTTCATTTTTACTATCTCCAATATTTTTTTTAAAAAATTTCTTTTGAATTATGTTCTCGACCTCCTAAGATTCACTCATACCCAATTTTTTAGGTTTTAGTTTTGATATTGTCCTTCATCAAGTTAACACAAAATTAACAGTTTTTAATGAATTAAAATATTTTGTATGCACTTGATGAAAGGGTAAATGAACTCCAAAATTTATGAAATTTAATCTGAAAAAAATTAAAGAGGTAGAGACAGTAATTATTTAAAAAAATCATTTTATCATTATAGTTTTGCTGCTAGCTTACGTAACTTTTCCTGAACTGATGACTCACCTACAGTAATCCATATATATATATATATATATATATATATATATATATATATATATATATATATATATATATATCAGAAAAATGGAAATGAGTTGACAACTCACGTAAGTTACCTGAGTTGCAGTTCATTTATACTATTTCCAATAATCTTTTCTAAAAAATTTCTTTTGAATTATGATCTCGATCCCTTAGACTTCACTCATACCCAATTTTTTGGGTTTTAGTTTTGATTTGGTCCTCCATCAAATTAACACAAAATTAACGGTTTTCAATTAATAAAACATTTTGTATGCACTTTGATGAAATGGTAAATGAACTCCAAAATTTTTGAAATTTAAAAAGAAAAAAGTTAAGGAAATAGAGATAGTAATTGTAAAAAAAAAAATTTGAAGAAAAATCATTGCATCATTATAATTTTGCCGCTAACTCATATAAGTTTTTCTGAGCTGGCGGCTCACCTACGAAGTTTTCACAACATGAAATAAAGAAGGTAATTTTATTCAATAGAAACATATTGGAAACAACGATTGTAACTATATATAAATGAAAATAAGAAATTCAATATAATCTAAGTAATAAGTTTGGATAACTAAAAAGAATGGATACTACGACATGCTCTGAATTTTCCAATGGAAAGAATTAAAATCAATTCATCTCTTAAGAATTTTTGGTCACACCTATAACCTATTGTGTCTCTATCTGGTTGTCAAAGTAAGCATCCAAATATAGTGGGTCATCTTCTCAACAACTTGCAAGTCAATAAAGTTTACACGTGCTGAACCAGCACCGTAAGAAATGAAAGCACATCAAAAAGGAGGAAAAAAAATATACATGCACCTATATATGTGATTGTACAAAGAGATAAATACATCAAGTATCAAGAGTCGAAACATATATTGAATAAATATAAATAAATGAAGTCTTGTGCATGTCCGGAATAGAAGAGTACAAAAGCTGGTGGGGTGCTCAAATAGAAACTCCCCACATTGCAAGGACTATACACATACATACCGCGGTAGTTACATATAAAACCCTCACGAATTGCCATTTTATATTTCCATATTTCTCAATCCAAATAATACTACACTTGTTCCATACATGCCTTGGTTTTTTGTTAGTCAAACTCACAAGTGCATACTTTTTGCAGTATTAGCCAAATTAAATCCCTGCTAAAAGTCAAAATCTAAACATTTGACAAAAATAAGTCTAATTTGCGTGCAATGAACTAGTTAATGTAAATTCGTCAGCCCATATGTGTTAGGTGTTCTTCAACCCGTGATGACTCATGAGTTACTCTCTTACAATGGATCGGTGCAGACTGTGCACTCTCAAGTATTGGACACCCGTTAGAAGTATTGGTACTAGAGATGGTAAAGAACGTGCTCGCAGACTAATATTTAGCCATTCCTATACAAAATTTTGAATTTGATTTTTTTTTACTTTTTAATTTAAAATTTTATATAAAGCGGATAAAAAATTAACTCATGGACGCATTTATTGTCATTCCTTGACGCAGCGAGTTAGCGTAGAAAAGGATCGAAAATAATCAATGATTATTCTCAGAAAAAATAGACAAAGTTTCACCTCTGAAACTCACAATTGTAGAGAAATATATAAATTTTATAAAATTTGATGATCTTTCAACAATGAAAAACAACCATATTTATAGACCCAAACATGAAACCCTAATCCAACTTAAAGACGGAAACCCTAATCCAACTTAAAGACGGAAATCCTAATTGAACTAAAAAACAGAAATAAAAATAATAAAATTTGCCTACAACTAGTTTGTTTCTAAACTGGGCCGTCATCATTAGTTTCTAAACTAGGCCGTCATCACTTTCCTTTATTTTGTTTTTGTTTTTCGAATCGGCTCATAAACGCATCCGCGACCCGTTCTACATCATTCTCTCCCACCTGAGAAAAACTCGACCTCGAGTTTTCCGGATATAGCGGTTCATCATCTGGATAGAATGGATAAATATCCGCCACATTAAATGTCTTGGATATTCCCATACTATTAGGCAACCCAACAACATAGGCATTATCATTAATTTTCTTCTCAATTGGATATGGCCCATATTTCTTGAACTGCAACTTGCTATACTTGCCAACTGGAAATCTTTCTCTACGGAGGAACACCATCACTTGATCCCCTACTACAAAAATCTGACCTCTGCGATGCCTATCTGCTGCCTTCTTATACTTTGCATTAGACTGCTCAATTTTCTGCTTGACTTCTTCTATAACAGATTGCCACTGCTCCGCCATATGCTTCGCTGCAATGCTATTATCTGTTTCTTTAGGCAGCTGAATCAAGTCCAGTGCATGTTGAGGCGTTTTAGTGTAGACAACTGAAAAAGGTGACTTTCCGGTTGTCCTATGAACATCACTGTTGTATGCAAATTCTGCCTGCGCCAATGCAACATCCCACTGCTTTGGTTTGTCTCTGCAAATGCTGCGAATCAAATTTCCCAAAGTCCTATTCATGGCTTCAGTTTGACCGTTTGTCTGAGGATGGGCAGTACTGCTGTAATTTAAAGAAGAATCGAACATATGCCAAAGAGTTCGCCAAAAATGACTAAGGAACTTACTGTCACGATCAGATGTAATTGACTTTGGGACCCCATGCAAACGCACAACTTCTTTAAAGAACAACTTGGCTATGCTTTGAGCATCTGCAACTTTTCTGCAAGGAATAAAGTGCGCCATTTTTGAAAATCTGTCAACAACAACAAAAACAGAATCGACTCCCCGCTGAGTACGAGGTAGTCCAAGCACAAAATCCATGGACAAATCCTCCCAAATATTGTCAGGAACAGGCAAAGGTATATAGAATCCAGTATTTTGCGATTGACCCTTTACTGTCTGACATACATAGCATCTTTGCACCAGTCTTCCCACATCTCTACGCAAATAAGGCCAATAAAATCGCTCACTAACGGCAGCAATAGTCTTGTCTCTGTCCAAATGACCAGCTAGACCACCACCATACAAATCACGAATGACTTTCTCCCTTAAAGAAGACCGAGGAATACAAAGCTGATTGCCTCTCATTAAGAACCCATCATGAATGTGAAAATCTGCACAAGGCTGTTTACTACTACATTTTCCCCAAATCTCTTTAAAATCTTCATCCGCCTCATATAACTCTTTCAAGTGCTCGAACTCTACAATCTCATTACTTAATGTCACTAACAAAGTAGCTCTCCTACTTAATGCATCAGCTACCTTATTTTGCACACCTGCCTTATGCCTCAATTTAAATGGGAATTTCTGTAAAAACTGAACCCACCTTGCATGCATATCTTTGCTAATTCTGGTCTGGTTATTTAAATGTTTCAAAGCATCACAATCTGAATACAAAACAAATTCTCTACCAATCAAATAATGCTCCCATGTTCGTAAGGCTCGCACAACAGAATAGAACTCCTTATCATAAGTGCTCCAATTTCGTCTAGCTTCACATAATTTCTCACTAAAGAATGCAACATGCCTCTTTTCTTGGGATAAAACTGCTCTAATCCCTACCCCACTCGCATCACAATCTACTTCAAACAATTTATCAAAATCTGGTAATACTAAAACTGGAGCAGAACATAACTTTTCCTTCAACACTGCAAAGCTCAACTCCGTTTCATCACACCATTGAAATTTTCCTTTCTTTAAACACTCAGTAAGAGGAGCTGCTACAGTACTGAAATGTCGAATAAATCTTCTATAAAAACTAGCCAACCCAAGAAAACTCCTCAAGTCAGTCGCCGTTTTAGGGGCTGGCCACTCCTTAATTGACTTGACCTTTTCCTCATTAACTTGAATACCTTCAGCACTAACTACAAAGCCAAGAAATAACAATTTCCCGACCATAAAACTGCACTTTTTTAAATTCACATATAATTTATTTTCTTGCAAAACAGTTAGCACTTCTCTCAAATGCACAAAATGCTCTTTATCTGATCTACTATAAATCAGAATATCATCGAAATAAACCACAACAAATATGCCAATAAAAGGTTTTAGTACCTGGTTCATGATTCGCATAAAGTACTAGGAGCATTTGACAACCCGAATGGCATAACTAGCTACACATAAAGTCCCTCATTTGTTTTGAAGGCTGTCTTCCACTCATCACCAGGCCTAATTCGAATCTGATGATACCCGCTTCGCAAATCAATTTTGCTGAACACTTGTGCTCCACTCAATCCATCTAGCATGTCTTCCAACCGAGGAATAGGAAACTTGTACCCAATTGTAATTTTATTAATCGCCCTACTGTCAACACACATCCTCCAACTTCCATCTTTCTTAGGTGTCAATAATGCAGGAACAGCACATGGGCTCATGCTCTCCCTAATATATCCCTTCTGCAACAACTCCTGTACTTTTTCTTGCAAAATTTCACTCTCTTTCGGACTCATTCTATAATATGGCAGATTCGGCAAACTAGCTCCAGGAATCAAATCAATATGGTGCTGGATATCCCTCATAGGAGGTAAGCCATCAGGTAATTCTTCTGGTATAATTTCCTTAAATTCCTCTAACAAAGGTTTCACCTTTTCTGCCATCTCCTCATTCATCTGCTCATCACCAACTGTTGTAATTTGCTTTACAATTAAAGCATGCACAATCTGTGACTCTCTAACTGCATCCTCTATTTCCTGTTCAGTCTGTGTAATAGTTAGGAAAGATCGTCCCTCCATTTTAGAAGCTTTAGGACGGTTGCTTGCCTTTAGAGGAAGTAATGTAAACTTCACCCCATCTTTCTCTAAACTATACACATTATCTTTACCAGCATGCTGTGCATTCATATCAAATTGCCAAGGTCTACCAAATAAAAGATGACATGCATCCATATCTACAATATCACAATATACCTCATCCCTATATTTACCAATGGAGAAAGATACCTTACAACGCTCCTTCACTTGAATATTCTCTGCTGCTTTAATCCATCCAATAGAATACGGATGAGGATGCTTTTCTACAGATAAATGCAATGCCTCCACAGCCTCTCTACTAATGATATTCTCACAACTGCCGCTATCAATGATTAAACCAAACACACGACCATTAATAGTACATCTAGTGCGAAACAACTGATGTTTTTGAGTGTTATCCTCTTGCTTAGACGTTAGCATCAATTTTCTGATCACATAAGCTTGCTCATCACTCTCATCATACTCCTCATATGTATCATCATCCCCATCAGGTTCACAACAGACTTCATTATCGTCCCTTTCAACCATATTAACTGGTTTTCTGTTAGGACATTCATTAGATCTGTGATCAGGCTGGTTACATCTGAAACACTTCCCAAGGATAGGTTTCGCATAAGGATTGGCTGATTTCTGACCCTCCTTAGTTATTTTCTTTCCAGCCTCCTTATCATCTTTCCGCTCGTTACGACTCTGCAACTCCTGGACACCTGGACAGATTTAGTTCTGTCTGCAGAACTCTTCTGAAAATTATCATTCCCGTATGTACGCCTGTTAGAATCAAACCTGCCTCCACCCTTCTCTTGCATCATCAGTTCAGCTTTAACAGCCATGTTCTTGGCTTCATTTAAATTTCGCAATACTTGAACCCCAATTTTGTCTCTAATCTGAGGTTTCAATCCATCTAAATACCGTGCCACCTGCTGTCCTTCACTCTCTCGCAAATCATTCCTTTTAGCCAACCTCATAAATTCTGCAGTATACTCATGGACAATTTTCTGGCCCTGGTGACATCTTTGGTACTGCTGGAACAAAATCTGCTCATAATCTGGTGGCAGAAAATCTCTCTGCAGAAGCTGTTTCATTCTGTACCAGGTTCTGACAGACTGCTTTTCTTCCCGATACCTCCTATTCTGCAACATCTCCCACCATGCAGAAGCTCCTCCTTTCAATCTGCAGGCTACCAGTTTCACCCTTTTCTCCTGTGGAATTTCCATATACTCAAAGAATCGATCAATTTCAGCAATCAAATCAATAAAATCTTCAATATTCAAGTTCCCCTTAAAACTAGGAATATCCACTTTTAATTTAAAATCACCATTATCACCATAACCGAAATCAAAATTATTAAACCTACCATTGCCGCCACCTCTTCCTTGTCTGGTATGCCTGTTTCGATCTTCATTCAACACCAAATCTTCTTCGTCATCTGATTCATCATAGGTTGGTTGCCCACGATTGTTAACAGGCTCGCCTTGAGCATTCATTTCTCTTGGTCGCAACCTACCACCATTGTCGTTTATGTTGTCATCGTTTCCCGGGGCATCAAATTTGTCGATCAAATCTTCAAAGCGTCATTCCATACGTCGGAATCTCTGATCAAAATTCTGCTCCAAGGTTCTGACTGCCGCTTCTTGAGCCTCTATTCTGGTTTGCAAGGCTTCCACATCCTGAACAACGTTCTGGACATGACCGCTTCCTAAACTGGCCATTGTAGTCTGAACTGTAACCGCTCTGATACCACCTGACGCAGCGGGTTAGCGTAAAAAAGGATCGAAAATAATCAACGATTATTCTCAGAAAAGATAAACAAAGTTTCACCTCTGAAACTCACAATTGTAGAGAAATATATAAATTTTATAAAATTTGATGATCTTTCAACAATGAAAAACAACCATATTTATAGACCCAAACATGAAACCCTAATCCAACTTAAAGACGGAAACCCTAATCCAACTTAAAAACGGAAATCCTAATCCAACTAAAAAACAGAAATAAAAATAATAAAATTTGCCTACAACTAGTTTGTTTCTAAACTGGGCCGTCATCATTAGTTTCTAAACTGGGCCGTCATCACTTTCCTTTATTGTTTTTGTTTTTCGAATCGGCTCATAAACGCATCCGTGACCCGTTCTACATCATTCCTAAATTCACTACCAACTGCTTCTAAGTATTCTAGTACGAACTAACCGAAAACTAAATTGTAGAATTATAATCCTCCGTATGGATTATTATTTTATATTTATATGACACAGAAGTGATAAAATAATGCTTAAACCGGAAGAGTAAGGAAAATTTTAAGAGTTAGTTGTTCTCTTAATGATGTGGAAGATTGAGTTCTTCTTCATACTTTAGGAGCTTATGAGATCTAGATGTATTGATTGAGAGCGAAATTTGGAATGAAACTCAATAGGATAAAATTATAATTTTGCAGATCAATAAAGGATCAAAATATAATTTGATAAATGTCCAAATTATGGAGAAAGTGGAAAATACAACAAAAAACTTCTAACTTTGGTTGTTGGGACTTGAGAGGATGCGGATTTAAATGAGAGGCGTAACCTTATAATATTTAGGTTTTGCAACTGACCTCATCCTTCAACGGTCATCTATACCCTCGCATAGAGGCATTTTTGTAAGACGGCGGTGAACCCACCTCCTCGTTTAGTGGAGAAGTGCTAGAGAAGCACACCTTTTTTTTTTCTTATTGAGTCCACTTAAAAACTTTTTTAATATTACGTATTTACCACTGAATTTTTTTTTGACTTAAATGACTCTTCCATCAACCTCTCGTCTTTTTCTCTTTCTCACCTATTCTTTTTTACCAAGGTAATCCAAAAAAAGAAGAAAAAAAATTAAAACCTAAAACCTCCGGTGGAGACGGAGACGGAGAAAGGTATGCAACGGAAGAGCAAGAGAGACAGGTTTTAAAATATGGGTGTTGGTGAGAGGATGTAGGGAGGATTTTTTTAAAATTAATAGCGTGCTCATTAGGAAAAATCCTCTTTTTTCAAAAGAGAGAATATGCTTACTAGAAATAGTTGGCTAACTTGAAAAAAGGGTGCGCTCCTTTGGAAATTCCCGTTTAGTACTCATAGTGTATTTCTAAAGGTGCACACCACTCGACTTAGTTATTGAAAATTTCAGATCATATTAACATTTTTTTCAAATTTCATCACAAAAGAAAATTTTCGTTTCTCCGAGCACACAAATGTGGACTATGTGAGAACATATTAGATAGAGAGAGACGGAATCTAGGAGATAGATGCAATGGATGTTTGGTATCGTACGTCACAAGAAAAAAGGAGGAAGAGAATCGTGGATACATAAAAGAAAGAATGAGGAAGTGTTTTTGGTAAATTTTAGTTTGCAGGCCAGAAAAATAAATTGGGTGTGCTCACGAAGCAATATGTGCTCACCAAGACAAGTGGTGTGCTACTTCGAAAAATTTTGGTGTGCTCCATACGAAAAAACACCCTCTCTTCAGAAGAAGAGGGATATGCTTACTACGTAAGGTGTGCTCACAGGAACAAGCGGTGTGCTACTACAGAAATTCCCGAGCTGCTGCTATGAATAAATAAATCGGACGGCTCCCACCTCCGATTAATAAATATTAATAACGGCACTAAAACCCAATAAATCCTTAATATTACGAAATTGACCATGGCGGCCGAGCAGGAGGATGGGAGGGTGGTGATGGTGACCGGCTCCTCCTCCGGCATCGGCAGGGAGCTCTGCCTCTACCTGGCCAGAGCCGGTTACAGGATCGTCGCGGCCGCTCGAAGGACAGATCGCCTCAAGTCGCTCTGCGACGAGATTAACGGGTTAGGATCCGGATCCGATAAGAAGCGGGCGGGGGTTGCTGAGCTGGATGTGAGCGCGGACAGCCCCGCGATCGAGGCGGCGGTGGCGAAGGCGTGGGAGGCGTTTGGGAGGATCGATGTTTTGGTTAATAATGCTGGGATTCGAGGTAACTTTTTAAGGCAATTTGTTGATTTTAATTGCTTTTGTTTTACTGTGATTATTGACCTTAATTTTGGTAATATTATGATTTTTTTTTTTTTAAAAACTTTGGTTGCATGTTTTGGGAGTAATTTTGTGTTATTAACTGTGATTTAAGGGAGTTCACCCAAAATGACTCATTCAGAAATAATTGAAATTTCTATCAAATTACTGTACTTTCTATATTGGCGTATGAAAATATGAGGGAAAAAAGTTTTTTTTTTCCCTCCAAGATAAAAGGAAATAAACTTAGTAAGTGCCGGCATTTGGTAAGACGACAACAAGGCAGGATAATAAGGTGTTTGTTTAGACCTAAGGGGCTGATTGGTTCGCGAATTTGGTCATGAAATGGAATGTAAAAAGTGTGTCAGAATTTCTTAATACAGTCAATTCCGTCATGAAAAGACTGTATTAACAAATTGCTATATTTGCCTACGAAGCACAGAAAGTTAGTCCCATGTGGTGGAGGTCTCTCTTTGCATGTGGATCTCTGCACAGTGGAATTAGAAGATAGTGTTGGATTGCAATAATTGCTAGTGACTAATGTTTTAGATTATATGGGCAGACTTGTTTGATTAACAGAATTACTACACAGAGTTACTACTGTAATCATGCATAAAATTAATTCTGTATTATACACAGGTTTCAGAATTATATTTCAATCAGAAATAAAGTTGGAGAATAAGAATTATGAATTTTTCCAGATTTGAATTAGAAGAATACTCCTATTACTGTTTACAGAAAACTATTAAACTGTTTAAGTAGTTTACTATCCTAAACAGAATAAATAAGATTACTGGATTAAGAAAAACCTGTATTCAGAAAGATATATGCAGAAGTTCTGATGAAAACAGGAAGATGACAGAACTGATGAAGACAGGAAGACGACTGGAAGATGATCGAGGCTAGTGTTGAACACTATCTCCTTATAACCGATTCGCCCTCCACCGCTTGCTTCTGGATTACAGTGGGCGTCGGTCTCTCAGGATTCAACGACCGGTCTGCAACAGGAAGGAAGCCGCAATTCTGTTGCTCTATCGAATCTGATAAAGAACACTCTCTGTATGTATGTATGGTGTAATGCAACAATGACTCAGGAAGAACTGTTCTTCTGAAAACAGAAATTCTTTGTCAAAAAATCAAGTTTCTGTCTGCAGAAGAAGGTAAAATTCTGTATACTGTATATCTTCTAAAAAGTCTGGACAGAGGCCTATTTATAGGCTTCTGGGCAAACGGTCACAACGGTTGGCTGTTAACAGTTGTGACCGTTTAACGGCAACGGTTAACAGACGATCGTTGGATCCCAACGGACAAATCCTAACGACTCTTAACGGGTGCGGGTCGAATCCAAATAGCTGAACCCAATAGAGATAATCCGAATCCAATAGCACCAAAAAATCAAAAGCTCCTCAGCTCCTCGCGCCACTAAAGCGCCCAATGCGCCCTAAACGCCCATTCGCTCTCGCACACGCGCATGCGCGTGCGCATGCGGGTACGGGCGGTGCGTAGCACCACTCGTGATGCTCAAGGTTTCTCCTCTTCTTACATAAGCAATATCATGGAACAAACAATCCTATATAAACCCACATCCTAACAAGCCTCTAGCCAATGTGGGACTATTTTTCTTCTTTCCTTTTTGTTCCCATTGCTATGTACTCCTCTTTGAAACCATTTTCCATTCACCTAATTCATTTATTTTTGAACTAGTGAATTGACTCAAAAATTCAAGTTCAAACATACATGGATTCAACAATTCCCCACATGAATGAAAATGACTTAGACACTAATGCAACTAAACAGAGAGTATAATAGAAAGTTACCGCATCGGGAGAGATGACTTTTGGCTTTAAACCTTCCCTAGTGAAATATTATCGAGTTTACTCGCTAACCAGTGAACACGATATTTTTGAACTGTTCAGTTTTTGATGTAAACTAAGACAATAATATTCACACGATTTCTTTCAACTTTAACAGATTCTTATGTTTTGTCCGTTTTGGCCCTGGACAACCTGGTAATTCTATGAGTGCTCTAGAGAATTTAGCCTTTATCATTCTCATAGAAGCGCCCCTTCACACTCATATAGGTAATCTCTTATTGAGAGTATCCTGTCATACTCTACTTGGATTTCCAAGATATAAGGATTATTAAAAGTTTAGCTTATCCTTTCACATTGCAGGTTAATCACTATTTTACCAAAGAAATGAGATAGGAATTATTTCCTCAGTGATTCTTACGAGTTCCCCCACAATTCGGTTGTCCCTTTGAACCTAGATCTTGGGATCTCCAGTCAGTTAGGTTGGGTTGCCATTATGGAGTTACTCTATTTAGTAGGCTGTAATCCCATTCCCCTCGATAACTTATATATTTGATCTCTGGTCAAGCCTTTTGTTAATGGATCTGCAATATTATCTTTTGATTTTATATAATTAAGAGATATTATTCCGTTTGTAAGCAGCTGTCTTACAGTTTCATGCCTACGATGTATATGTCGTGACTTTCCATTATATAATACATTCTGTGCCCTTCCAATTGCTGATTGATTATCGCAATGGATGCAAATTGCTGACACAGGTTTAGGCCACATTGGAATATCTTCTAAAAAGTTTCGAAGCCATTCTGCTTCTTCTCCAGTCAGATTCCATAGTGGATCTGGCTATACACGTTTGTTTTGAAAATTTCCAAGAGATAGTTGCACCTCCAACAGTAAATACATAACCACTTGTGGATTTGATGTCCTTAGAATCTGTAATCCAGTTGGCATCAGTGTATCCTTCTATCACTGCTGGATATCTAGTATAGTGTAACCCATAGTTAGTAGTGTACCTCAAATATTTGAGTACTCTAACTATTGCTTTCCAGTGGTTCTCCCATGGATTACTTGTAAACCTACTCAGTTTGCTTACTGAGTATGCAATATCAGATCTTGTGCAGTTCATTAAATACACAAGACTGCCAATGATCTGAGAATATTCTAATTGAGATATACTAGCACCTATATTCTTTGTAAGATGTAGACTTATATCTACAGGTGTCCTAGCTATATCATTATTTCCCTTGTCAAATTTTTCGAGTATTTTCTCGATATAATGTGACTGGGATAAGGTATATCCATCAGATGTTCTGGAGATTTTAACACCAAGAATAATATCTGCAATACCTAAGTCTTTCATGTCAAATTTCTGTGTTAACATGAATTTTACCTCTTTAATTAGAGTCACCGTACTACCGGTGATAATCATGTCATCCACATATAAACATACAATGACATAGTTGTGCATATCCCCTTTTACATATACACATTTATCGCATTCATTATAACGAAATCCATTTGACATCATAACTTGGTCAAATTTTTCATGCCATTGTTTAGGTGCTTGTTTAAGTCCATAAAGTGACTTAACAAGTCTACACACCTTTTTTTTACCTGGAACTACAAACCCTTGAGGTTGTTCCATGTAAATTTTTTCATCTAATTTACCATTTAAAAATGCTGTTTTTACATCCATTTGATGAAGCTCAAGATTATATAATGCAGCAAAAGCAATTATTAATCTTATGGATGTTATTCTTGTTACAGGTGAATATATATCAAAGTAATCAACACCTTCCTTTTGTCTATAGCCTTTTATTACAAGTCTAGCTTTGTATTTATCTATAGACCCATCAGGTTTTATCTTTTTCTTAAAAATCCATTTATATCCTAATGGTTTACTTCCTAGAGGAAGATCTACTAGTTCCCAGGTGTGATTTTGAATAATTGATTCAATTTCACTATTTACAGTTTCTTTCCAAAAAGGAGATTCAGGTGTAGACATAGCCTCTTTATAAGTTTGAGGTTCCTTTTCTAATATATATGTTAGAAAATCTGGACCAAACGATTTATTAACCCTGACCCTTTTGCTCCGTCTACATTCATCCTCATTGGTTTTATTTCCAGAATCAGATTCCGTTTCTCTTATAACTTCATCATAAGTTCTTTTAGGGGAACTTGGTTCATATTCTTTACTAGGAAAAATATTCTCAAAAAATACTGCATTCCTAGATTCAATAATAGAGTACTTATATATCTCTGCATGATTTGACTTGAAAACAAAGAAACGATAAGCACTGCTATTGTGTGCATATCCAATGAATATACAATCAATAGTTTTAGGTCCAATTTTAGTTCTTTTAGGAGTAGGAATTGCAACCTTTGCAAGACACCCCCGCACTTTTAAGAATTTATAGCTAGGTGCTCGACCTGTCCATAATTCATAAGGTGTTTTATCTAATTTCTTTTGGAGTATTTTGTTGAGAATATGATTAGCAGAAAGCAAACCTTCTCCCCACATGTTCTGAGGTAAATCAGAACTTATTAACATGACATTTATCATTTCTTTTAATGTTCTGTTCTTACGCTCAGCAATTCCATTTTGCTGAGGTGTGTAAGGAGCAGTTGTTTGATGTATAATACCATGTTCTGCACAAGTTTGTGCAAATAGTGACTCATATTCTCCACCTCTATCACTTCTTAGTATTTTTATTTTTTTGCTAAGTTGATTCTCAACTTCATTTTTATATTGTATAAACATTTCAATTGCCTCATCTTTTGTTCTCATTAGATATGCATAACAATATCTAGTACAATTATCTATAAAAGTAATAAAGTATTTCTTTCCACCTCTAATTTGAACAGATTTTAAATCACAAACATCTGTATGAATTAATTCTAAAGGTTCAGTACTACGTTCTATAGAACGAAATGGAAGCTTAGCCATTTTTGATTCAACACATGTTTCACATTTATCATCAAAGTTTATATTAAAATTAGGCAACATATTTAAATTTATTAATCTTTGCAAAGTATAATAATTTACATGTCCTAATCTACCATGCCAAATATAAGGTGACTCAGTCATATAAGCAGAAAAAGCAATTTTATTATTAACTTTAGGAGCAATGGTCATTACATTTATTTTAAACAGACCATTTGTCATATACCCCTTGCCTACATAAACACCATTCTTTATAAGTACAAACTTATCAGACTCAAATACAAGCCTAAACCCTTTCTTACTCAAGACTGATCCTGAAACCAGATTCTTGCGGACATCTGGTACATGAAGTACATCAGTAAGAGTAAGTTCTTTTCCCGAAGTCATTTTTAGTACAATGTTTTCTCGTCCTTCAACCTTGGAGGTTGCAGAGTTATCCATGTAGAGTAGTTCTCCTTCCACATGTTCATATGTAGAGAACATCCACTTATTGGCGCAGATGTGGCGAGTGGCCCTAGTATCCACCCACCATTCTTTAGAATTGCCACCAACTAGGTTAACCTCTGAGACAACAGATGTACAATTTACATCTACATTTGCACAAAGATTTTCTTCTTCGGCCAAGTTTGCATTAGGATGCTTCTTCTTCTTCTTTGAAGAATCTTGTGCCTTGCGCACACGGCAGTCCTTTGCACGATGTCCAGGCTTGTCACAATTGTAGCACTTGCCATTGAATCTCTTCGAGTTACCACTCTTAAAGTCTTCACCATTGTGCTTTCGCTTCCTGTCATTAGACTTATTGGAATTTTCCATAACGTTAGCTTTAGAAATATTGTATGGATTTCCAATTTTCTTTTCAGAAAGACGGTTATCTTTTTCGATCCTCAAACGTACAATTAGATCTTCAAGTGTCATTTCTTTTCGTTTATGCTTTAGGTAATATCTGAATTCTTTCCAAGATGGTGGCAATTTTTCAATAATTGCAGCCACTTGAAATGATTCACTAATAGTCATACCTTCAGCATGAATTTCATGAATTATTACTTGAAAATCTTGTACTTGGTTGATTACATTTTTAGAATCAACCATTTTATAATCCAGAAACTTACCGACTACATATTTCTTAGAGCCGACATCTTCTGTATTATATTTCTTGTCTAAGAACTCCCAAAGTTCCTTAGCAGTAGCAATTGAACTATATACATTATACAGTATATTGTCCAATCCATTGAGGATATAATTCTTACTCAAGAAGTCCGCATGTTTCCATGCATCAACCGCCTTCACTGATTGTTGATCATCTTTAACAAGAGTGGGCACAGTCTCCTTCAAGTACTTGGCCAGATTTAGTGTAGTGAGATAGAACAATATTTTCTGTTGCCATCTCTTAAAATCTGAGCCACTGAACTTCTCTGGTTTCTCATACTGGCTTGAAGGCATAGTTGGAGTAATCATGACAGGAGTTACCACAGTGGACATATCAGATGCAGTGGCCATCTGTATTCAGAATTTATCTATCTTAATGTTTTGTAACAAATTTTAACTTTCTAAAAAAACTGAAAATCAATTCTTACTTCAAAACTGAAAATCAATTCTTACTCCAAACCACAAGATTTCTAAAAATATTTCTTCCTCTAAACAGATTCTTCCTCTAAACAGATTTAATTATATTTTTCCAGAAGCAATTAGATTTAAATAACTAGTGATTGAACACTATTATGACAGTATTCGAAACTAATCTAAAACAAGAATTTCGGTTTTAAGATTGTTGGATTGCAATAATTGCTAGTGACTAATGTTTTAGATTATATGGGCAGATTTGTTTGATTAACAGAATTACTACACAGAATTACTACTGTAATCATGCATAAAATTAATTCTGTATTATACACAGGTTTCAGAATTATATTTCAATTAGAAATAAAGTTGGAGAATAAGAATTACGAATTTTTCAAGATTTGAATTAGAAGAATACTCCTATTACTGTTTACAGAAAATTATTAAACTGTTTAAGTAGTTTACTATCCTAAACAGAATAAATAAGATTACTGGATTAAGAAAAACCTGTATTCAGAAAGATGTATGCAGAAGTTCTAATGAAGACAGGAAGATGACAGAACTGATGAAGACAGGAAGACGACTGGAAGATGATCGAGGCTAGTGTTGATCTTCTAAAAACCGATTCGCCCTCCACCGCTTGCTTCTGGATTACAGTGGGTGTCGGTCTCCCGGGATACAACGACCGGTCTGCAACAGGAAGGAAGCCGCAATTCTGTTACTCTATCGAATCTGATAAAGAACACTCTCTGTATGTATGTATGGTGTAATGCAGGAATGACTTAGGAAGAACCGTTCTTCTGAAAACATAAACTCTTTGTCAAAAGACCAAGTTTCTGTCTGCAGAAGAAGGTAAAATTCTGTATACTGTATATCTTCTAAAAAGTCTGGACAGAGGCCTATTTATAGGCTTCTGGGCAAACGGTCACAACGGTTGGCTGTTAACTGTTGTGACCGTTTAACGACAACGGTTAACAGACGACCGTTGGATTTCAACGGACAAATCCTAACGACTCTTAACGGGTGCGGGTCGAATACAAATAGCTGAACCCAATAGAGGTTACCCCCTCAGCTCCTCGCGATGATGCGTACGTGCGAAGTGCCAAGTGCACCACTAAAGCGCCTAATGCGCCCTAAACGCCCATTCGCTCTCGCACACGCGCGTGCGAGTGCGCGTGCGGGCGGTGCGTAGCACCTCCGGTGGTGCTCAAGGTTTCTCCTCTTCTTACATAAGCAATGTCATGGAACAAACAATCCTATATAAACCCACATTCTAACAAACCTCTAGCCAATGTGGGACTATTCTTCTTTTTTCCTTTTTGTTCCCATTGCTATGTACTTCTCTTTGAAACCATTTTCCATTCACCTAATTCATTTATTTTTGAACTAGTGAATTGGCTCAAAGATTCAAGTTCAAACATACATGGATTCAACAGATAGGATGGGAAAGAAGGAAATATGCTATTAAGTTTATTGGTTCCAATTTTTAGGACTATGTATTCCTTGTTTTTGTTGCTAAATATTTTATTGCTTATATGAAGTACTTTTATTTTGTAATCAAAATAAAATGCATTCGACTTGTTTTGGATGTAATGATTTATCAATTAAGCTAGTCAAATCTAGCATCGAAACTTAAACTTCTAAAGATCTCTAATTTTTTTTGTGTAAAAGTTAATATGAATAGTTGTGAGGAACTCTCTCAACAATGTAAATGACTTGTGGAAACCGGTGAAATAGCCTTAATAGCCATTCTAAAAGGCAGTAACTATTCCACTCTCCTTACCTGTATTATATTTTGTAGATATTGCTCTCATAGCAAGAAACAGAAAACATGATCTATAAAATCTTGCTTCAGCATAACAAAGAAACAATGATGAGTTTTACATTACCAATTTAATTTTATCTTTATATTTTTAGGAAAGTATTTTGAGTGAGTTGGATATTTTGGTGCATGTGCATCTATTGCAAATAACAAAGTTTAATTGCCAAAAATAGCATTTTTAAGAGACTTTGAAATTCAAAGCCAGTTGGAATATGGTATAAGCAATGACAAGTTGTAGAAAATAAGTTAGTCTCTCCAATTTCTTGCAATAAATGTAAATTATCATTATTATATAAAGTATATTAGGAGTCAAGATTGTTCTTAATAATCAAGTCCTGATTAAATTATTGATTTAACACACTTGATCTAATTTAATACTATTATTTATTTGCAAATGGATTTTTAGACACTTATTGGACAGGGAAAGCAACTTTCATAACCAACTTGCCTTGCTCATATTTTTATAAATTTTTATGGCATGTGGATCCCACTTGTCGTATTGCTCTAAACCCTCCTGTGTTGCCCAAATTTGATGTGAATTCATACCTTATGGTTATGAGTAGCATTATTCTCGCTAACTGATGTGGTTCTATGGGAAACTATAGTTTGATATATTCTGATGTTGTAAGCTACATTCGTGACATCTATTATTTTTTAAAGTCTCTTTACATGTGAAAATCATGTAGCTCGGTGAAGATTTACTCAAGAATTCTTAATTGTTGATTGTCACCCTCTTTATTGGATTGGAGATTTACTCATGAATTTTGCACTCAGTTTTTGATGAGATTCACCTAGATCGAAACAAATGCTGGTTCTATCATTTCCCCTTTTTCTATATCTCTATGTGCATTAAAAATTTCCATTTAGGAATAACGCCAAGTCCAACCTTGGTACTTTATTTTTGTTTAATTCCATTGCTTTCAAATAAGATCTCATTTTTATAGCTTTCATGTTGTTAGGAATAAATCAATCCATCTTTATAATCTCAATTCTCACAAGATCCTTAAATAGAATATATATTTTTTATGATGATGATTGAATCAATAAGTAGTAGATTTACTATGATAGGTGTAAAAATAATTTATGACTATGTAAAGGGATTGGAGGACCAATAATTCCATTGGAGGTTCAATTAAGAGACCTGTGAAAGATTGGTCGACCAATCATTTCATTGGAGGTCCAATCCAGAGCCTGTTAAGGGATAGTTCGAACAATGATTTCATTAGAGGATTGGCCCAGAATCCATGTTTCTGCAGCAATATGGATTGGTCGACCAATGCTTTTATTTGTCGACCAATAGGTGGATTGGTTGACCAATGGCTATAACTAGTCGACCAATGGCTATAACTAATTGTAATTGACTCTGGATTGGTTGACAATCATACAGTTAGTCATCCAATCTATCTGTTATTATTTCTATTGTGTTAGTTGTTTTTTAACATTCAATTAGCTCTCTCATTTTTTCTACATATCTATTAGTTGCAGGTAATTTTTTATTGTGGAATACTATTTGATTGTTGAATACAGTTTGAGTATCTTTTTTTTGGTATTAAATTTTATAATTTTTTTGGGAAGAATTAAATTATCAATGAAATTTCAAATATAAAATTATGTCCATATTTCATAGCTTTTAATATTATGTATAATCATATTATATTTCATATTATGTGTATTATGGGATTGTGATTTTATTTGTTTTGAAAATAGGGTGAGCTTACCTCCTATCTAAACTCAACTGAATTTTATCTTATTGAAGATGTAAGTTACCCGGTACCTTTTGCGTGATCATACTCTCTTTTTTGTGGATCACTTTCTATGAAACAACCAATAAAAAGCAAGTGGAAACTTTTTGTGCCCACTTTCTATAGCTCTTTTACATGAAACAATTAAGGAAAAACAAAAAAAATGGAAAACATGGTGGGCTCCACCAGTCCACATTCCATATTCCAAGTTTGCGAACCAATCAACCTCTATGTGAAAAGTAGGAAGTGTTAGAAAATGTTGACATGTTAATTTTCTACCTATTAAAATATTTTTGCTTTCCTCTTTTTTACTTTTATCCCAGATTCTGCTATTTTTTAGGGAAAGTAATACATGATGAAAGTAATTTTGGCACTTTCAGGTGCCATTTTCATCTAAACAAATGCTCAAAGTGCATTAAAGTGATCCATTTTCACACTTTCTGCCACAGTTTTGTCTAGCCAAATACCCTGTAATATTTTTACGTTTTGTGGATCCTATTTGCCATGCTTGGATGTGTTTTGAGATTTCCAAATTGCCCAAGGAAAAAAATATTATCTAGATTGTTGACTAGATTGACCTTGAAACAACAACTAATTACTATTGCAATATTGCCACTGTGTTGCAGTAGCAAAAGCTCTTAGCAAGTGTGCCAGTGGTCAAGGATTAAATCCCATTTGCATCAACTAAAAAGAGCATTGGGAACAAGGTTGACTATAGACTTTTGTTCAGAAGAAAAAAAATTGCTATTGCAATAAAATAACTCATATATTACCATTTTTACTTTTTCTTAATAATGGAATGGTTTGAGAGAGCCGTGTTAATCACTAGTACTATCCTTTTGAACTATCGTTGACGACCCTTTTGACCGTTAAATGGGAGAGGTTATATGGAAGGGGAGCTTCATGTCAGTAGCGCATTTATCCCTTGTGGAAGGTTCGAAATTCAACTTCTGCAATCATTTAGGAAAATTTGGCAAGGTTGTGTTGAGATAAATAGTTGGGTGTGCATGTAACTAGCAAAGAAATAGATGTTGATTGGGTTATCTAAGAGATTAACTAATTTGGCTTTCATAAGGTTTAGGAAATTTGAGAAGAGAGGGAGTCAACTTTGTTTGACTAAGGCTATCCCCTCCTTAAATCATTATCTTGCTGTTAGAGGGCGATCCTTTCCATTTTTAACCCGCAAGGGGAGGAGAGGGTATCTTTGGTTAGCCTTCATGCAAACCCAGTGTCATGCAAACCCAGTGTATGGACAGGAATAACTTTTTTTAATTGTTTTTGGGAATTTTTCTGAAAAATAATGTAGAGGTAGGAAAAACAACTAGCAACATCTCACATATATCCCAACGTTTCTCCATTGTTGTTTCATATTTCAGACAAAAAAAAAGACCAAAATTTTTAATTTTATCTTGTTTTTATATATATATTGGAAAGAGGGTAGTATATGCTCTTTCTCTGATCTAAATTATACATGCCAAAATATGTTAGTTTTGAGGAACAAGGAAATTTCATGGATTTCTGAGTGGACGCTGGTTATGTGAGAATGGCCCTAAATTTTAGTAAAATTCACCCTCGTGATTATTAAGCTTTTATCCTATGATATATCGGACAAAAATTGCCATGTCCAACACAATTGGACATGAGACGTATCCATATGTGATCAACACTTACAATATGTAGACTAATTTCCATATTAAAAGTTAAATGAAAAATGGAGTATGTTTTGGCACTTTTGGCTAAAACTAATTAATTTATAGATAATTTCCAATGTGAAAAAATAGTCTACATGGATGCATAAAAATATGCAATCTGGAACCACATAGAACTTGAAGAAATCGCCTTGTCTATACGGACATGGCGATTATGCGGTTGTTAAGTGGGTTATGCAGCGCATAACCTAATTAAACCCGCTTAGGCTTTAAACAAATTTTTGATTTTAAACTCGCAAAATGGAAACCTGACCCAATTAACCTTACATCCTCTTCTAGGGCACTTGATTTCCTAATTTTTAGCATCCCCTCCTTGAATCTCTCTTGCTGCTCATCAATCTCGCCAGTCGTTGGCGCTGAAGCACCTACCTTGCTCTTGCCAAAGCACCCTCCTCTCTCTCTCTCTCTCTCTCTCTCTCCCCCCCGATCGAATCTGCTCTCGCTAATGCAGTCTCCTCTCTCTGAATTGACGACAAACAGTCTAGTTCTTCTCTCATCTTTATCCCTGATCATCTAAAAATGATGTATCAATCGCTGATCATCCGCTTCTCTCTCAACGACGAAGGTCCCGATCTCCTCTCTCCTTTCTATCCTTGATCACCCACCTCTCTCTCGACGACAAAGAGTCTCAAATTCTCAATCTTCTTAACAGTTAACTCCTCTTGGTTCGGTTGGCTCCTCTCTCTGGGCAACGATTCTTGTCAATCTCAGGTTTTGAGAATTTTGATCGAAGAAATCTAGAATTTGGAATTTTGGATAAGTTTTTAGCGGGGTTTTGTTGCAAACTCTCAATTTTGATAGAAGTAAATTCCCATGTTTGCTTTTGTCATGTAGGAAATTTAAGTCAGCAAGTGCCCTCCCATGTTGTATATAACCAGAAAAAATATTTTGCAAGTTCACTGACCTAGTATAAAATTTAGTTTACAGCTTTTATATTTTTAGTTTTGGTAGATCATAATTCGTTTGTATAAATGAACAAGTATTAGAATATTCTTATTATTGTTATTTCTAAGCTCTTTTGCATCGATTACCCATATATCCAGGCAAGGCTTCATGAGCATGAGTCTGTCAAAGTTTAAAATTTGTGAACTTGTCTTAGGAATCCTGTCTACAGTTGTAGTAGGTACTTCTGCTATAGGGATCTGTTTGGTCCCTTGGTTTCACAAGTTTAAATGGCATAGCCTATAAAGCAGGTGTGTCACTATCGACTAATTTTGTACGTCCGTAGCAAGTGCTACTATAATTTAGTTTAGATCATTGGCCATGAATAGAACAGAGCCAAATGGAAGAAAAGGATTCCTGTACAAGTCAGATTTCTCTGTTTGAAAGAAACCCAAATAAACATTCCTAGTTCCTACTTTTAACCCAAAAGGAAAGAGATCTATATTCTGAATTGAATAGCATAGTACAATACAATTTACAAAACTTCACATTAGAATCAACAATGAGAAGTTGAGAACAAAAAAAGTGCAAATTTGATTGAGAATTACGAATTTGTATGAGAACAAAAAAATTACAAACTACAAAGTTGAGAACAAAAAATACAATTTTGTAGTCTACAAGTTGTAGATAAACAAAACTCCATGCAACTTGAATTTGGTTTGGCACCTAGATCCGAATAACTTGTCGAGAAAAAAAGTTGCATACTAGTAAGTGAAGTATTATCACTAGTAAATAGATGTGAACAACAATATTAAAATTAGTATCAATGGCTTAAATCAGTTTCCTTTTTCATTTTAAATGACTGTAATTTATTTATTTTGTTGTATTATTGCGGTAGTTTTGTTGTATTATTTCTGTGTTGTTAGGACTTACTAGTTGATGTCTATTGTTTTGAGAATAATGATAGATTTGGTTATTTATGGTTATGTGGTTTGCTAATATTTTATTTCTAACTTTTATTTATTTTTTTTACTACAACAAGTTTTGCATAGTATTTCGGATATTTGAACTTTGATCTAATAATTTATTGATTCTCTTCTTTTTCTATTTTCAAGTAAGTATTAGATGTGATCATTTGTTGATACACTGTTTAATCCATTACATGACGAGTAAAGAGATAAGTCCTACTTTTTCATTTTCTTATGTAATGCCAAATTATTTGTGATTTTCTATGTTTGAAAGTTAATGTTTATCTTTTTTTTTTTATTTTTAATAATTTTATGACTTTCCCTATTTCTTTTGATTTTACAGCACTTAATATATGTATGTTTAAGTGTTATTATATTAATATATTAAAATATTAATATTCCACGTAGTCCATTTAATTTTTTTGTAGAATCTGTTTAAGCATTACATGTTGCCGGACCACTCACGTAGTGACAACGTATTTTAGAGTATTGATCATTTCCTAAAATAGATCCTTTTAACCAATGCTGATATTTATTAGTCATTATACATATATCGTGATGGAATATATGTATATAATCGCATCCTCGTCTTCCGAGTTTGGACAACTGACATGTCCGGTGTCTGTGATGGAGCGCAACACTTCTGTCTGAATCTACTAATCATAGTTTTCTATCAATTACGATAACCCAATCAACTTTCTTTTGCACATGTTGGAATGATTCCAAGTTCATTCATATATTTCGCCTGCTTCTTTTTTGTCACATTCATGACATACATCTTATCTGAATTTATATCTCATCCCATACTTCATAAGCTTTGACTGCATCTACTAATTTCTCAGGTGGCGTCTATTCCATGCTCGATTGGTCTGAAGAGGAATGGAACAACAATATAAGGACTAACCTCACTGGTCTATGGCTGGTATCCAAGTATGTTTGTAGACGAATGCGTGATGCAAAGGTTAAAGGATCAGTGATCAATATTGCTTCTATTGCTGGTCTTCAGCGTGGCCAGCTCCCTGGTGGGATTGCCTACACTGCATCAAAATCGGGTGTTCTTGCCGTTACTAGGGTAACAATGCTTATACACTTGTTCGAAAGCTTTGGAATATCAGTGACACCTATACCTTATGAAAATTGTGGCTCCAGTAATCAACGATTCATTATAAACCCTGGACTCCGTTTAGATCTATAGAGATTATGAGGATAGTGTTATTTTTAGGTTCATGTGTACTTTCGGTTTTAGGTATGTGTTATAATAGGACCGTTGGGCTAGTCTACATAAGCTGCTACTTCTACTTTTTCCTTTTTCGATTAAGTATGCATATGGATTACGCTAATGATACTAGTTTTTTTTCCTCCCAATTTAATCCTACTCATTATGTTCCTACAAATGCACCAGTTCGATAAGGAGAGCTTATCAATACAAGACAAGTTAAAGAGTAAAGGAAAGACAAAAAAAAAACATAGATGGAGGTGATACAAAAAAATATGGATTCTAGAGGTTTAAATGAGGACACATATTACTCGATAGGAATGAATATAGAAGGATTATCAGTGTGATCAATCCGGTGTGATTTTCTTTTGGTTAATGTAGCCTACCCTAAGTATTTGGAATAAAAGGCTTAGTTGTTTGTTGTTATTGTTGATCCTACCTAGTATGTTAGCTCTGCAAGCTGTAGGAAATAACAGCACCAGATAATTTTCAAGTGTTTCTCTGGTCATCTGTAAGAATTGTTGGAATGTTTTCTACTGCTCGATTCAAAGCTAAGATTGTGGCATTACTCCTTATGGAAAAACTTGTAGGTGATGGCATTGGAGTTGGGACAATACGGCATCAGAGTGAATGCGATTGCGCCAGGGTTGTTCAAATCTGAGATCACCGAAGGCCTAATGAAGAGAGACTGGTTGGACAGTGTGGCCAAGAAGACCGTTCCATTGAGAACTTATGGCACGTCTGATCCAGCGATAACATCTCTCGTCCTGTATCTGATACGGGACTCATCTGAGTATGTCAGCGGAAATGTTTTCATCGCTGACGCCGGGGCCACGCTTCCTGGTGTCCCTATATTCTCTTCGCTCTGATCTTTCTGAGGCTTCTGCTTCTTACCTAGCTAGTTAACATATGTTTTGTCCTCGTTCAGAGTTGGTTAATGCAGTGTAAAATCCTATGTGATGTGTATGATGAAAGAGAGAGAGTTTGTACTATGAAGAGTCTTTGGATTATGAAATCGATTGAGTTTCTTGTGGTCATGTTTATATACACCATATGTTATTATTGAGGGAAGCATATGCACAACAGATACTCAGTTATGATTTGTATACTTTAGGCGTATTTTTAGAGGTATACCTATATTTGATGATAATATATACATGAACCACTCAACACAGTGGAGAGCCCAATGCTGCTGCTGCACATTAGTGGGTCAAATTCAGGCCCAGCCCTCAGAGAAATCATGTTTATCTGTTACCATTTGCGAGAGATTATAAGTCTGATTCTCCTTAATACTCAATAGATTTTGATGATAATATATACATTACCCACTCAGAGAGCCCAATGCTGCTGCACATTAGCATGTCAAATTCATTTCAGGCCCAGCTCACAGAGAAATTGTTTATCAATTACCATTTGTGAGAGATTCTAAGTTCGATTCTCCTTACAGTACCCAATGCTGCTGCACATTAGCAGGTCAAATTCATTTCAGGCCCGGCTCACAGAGAAATTGTTTATCAATTACCATTTGTGAGAGATTCTAAGTCCGATTCTCCTTACAGTACCCAATGTATTTATCAATTACCATTTGTGAGAGATTTTAAGTCCGATTCTCCTTACAGTATCCAATGCTGCTGCACATTAGCAGGTCAAATTCATTTTAGGCCCAGCTCACAGAGAAATTGTTTATCAATTACCATTTGTGAGAGATTCTAAGTCCGATTCTCCTTACAGTACGATGATAATATATACATTACCCACTCAGAGAGCCCAATGCTGCTGCACATTAGCAGGTCAAATTCATTTCAGGCCCAGTCCACAGAGAAATTGTTTATCAATTACCATTTGTGAGAGATTCTAAGTCCGATTCTCCTTAATACTGTAAAATATGTATGTGTGAGTTTGACATGTTAATTAATTATCAGAAAATATTTATCTTATGAGGAAAAGGAGGGATGTGAGTACTTAAAAAAAAGAAAAATCAAAGGTATCTTCGTGATAATGTATTAATAATGTTGGAATGTTTCATGGAAGATTCTAATAGTGGCATCTCAATCGATCACACAATCAATGGCATAATATTGAATCCTATAATTCAGTTTTCTTGCATTGTGTCATGTTGGAGTTTTTATTTTTATTTTATTTTTTAAAGAGTGAAGCTCCTCAATGTGCTAAATTTCACAACAATCATCGCGAGTGTTCATTTATCCTATAGGCTAACAATTAAAAATAAAATAAAAATCAACTTTAGTTCATTTTAGGTCCAAAATTTTCCTCTAGAAAATCTAGTGGGCATACTGGTGGCCTGTTTCTAAGGCCCATTACACAAAAGAACAAAAGTGCAAGGCCTATCTATGGGCCCAGCCGACACATACTTGATAGGACTTGATCCTTGGGGAAAAAAGTCAGCCCACGCAGTGCCCCTTTCAACTTTGGGCATGGATTCCGCAAAGCAAGCATCAAGATACGAATCTCTTTTATAGTTTTTCGGCACAAACTTGATAGTGAAGATGAGAGATAAAAAGCGAGAGAACACGAGAATGTAATGAGGTTCGGTCGAGATATATTTCAATCTGTATCCTCGGATAAAGTGGATGTTCGACGAGTAGTTATATTGACGGAGAAAATGTTACAATTATTCGATATGACTCTCATACTTGTCATATTAACGGAGAAATGTTACAATTACTCTATATGACTCTCTCATAGTTTTTCGGAATTCCTCCCCCATCTCTGATGGAGGCAGGGGGTATTTATAGGACTTGACAAAGAAGCCACAATGCATCCAGATTATTCTCATTTTCTATGTGGACGGATAGAGGAGATCATGCCGCAGTAATCATGGAAGGTATAGCAAATGTTAGTATCCTCCTAAATGGATCCTACTCTTAACCAACCATTCACGATTGGACTTCTGTCATTGATGGAGTCAGGGGATATTTATAGGACTTGACAAAGAAGTCACAATGCATCCAGGTTATCCTCATTTTCTATGTGGGCGGATAGAGGAGATCATGCCGCAGTTATCATGGAAGGTATAACAAATGTTAGTCTCCTTCTAAATGGATCCTACTCTTAACCAACCTTTCGCGATTGGGCTTCTGTCATTGCATGAACTTGAAGTACATGAATTTATATATCAATATTTTTTATTCTTGAATTTAACGGTCCGTATAATACTGCATAGCCGCAAGATGCCAAATCTCGTTTAACAAGTCAAGGTATTGCTAGTGGTTGTTGCGATCCATAGAACAAAGGAATATGATGCGACTACAGATGACCCTACAATAAGGACACTATTGAATCCTAATCCTGTTGTTGAACTTGCAAGTCTATAATGCTTAGGTGACAAACAATAAGGACATGCATTAAGCATCCAAAGGATTTGTTTCTCCCTATAGTTTGGATGGCAATTAAACACCAAAAAAAAAATAAAAAAAATAAAATAAAATAAAATATATATATATATATATATATATATATATATATATATATATATATATATATATATATAGAGAGAGAGAGAGAGAGAGAGAGAGAGAGAGAGAGAGAGAGGAAAGTTGTAGTTTTTCCAAATCTAAGGTACTATAGAGTAATTATCAGACTAAATCTTTTCCCAATGGCTATGCTGCTGGAGATAAATTTGATCTCGTATGGAGTGTGATATTCAATACAACAGTCCTTTATATAATTCTATTATTATTATTTTTTGACCAAAACGGCAGGTGGAGGTAATATGCATTACATTAGCATGTAGATAATAGAACTACAGTAAGGCTCGGGTTACCTGTAAAGGTTAATCCGCAGAAATACAAAATACATAAAAGAAAGCATCAAATTAAAAAGCTAAATAAAAGAGTACATAAGTAGCAAAATTCCTCCTAAAACAACCCTGAATGAACTCTAAAACTCGCCAGAGTCTTCTCCGGATGTCCCATATAAAATCTGCACGCGCTCCTCATTCGAGAGTATATCTGTCCAAAAAATAACATCATGAATAATCATGTATATGCAAGTGTGTAATTGGCGTGCTGTAGAATTAAAAATTCTATTATTAATTTTTTTCTCTCCACACGTTCCAGTATAATGCTACTGCTAGAGTTCTAGCTGACTGTGAAATATTGCTACTAACACATAACTTGTCCTCGATGTTAGTATAAGGTCCTGTTTATATAATTCTATTATTTCTTTATACTGAGTCTCTTCTATGTCAAATGATATAAATATAAATATTACATCTACATAATTATCGGATACGTAATAACAAATGAGCCAGCTCGATCTTCTTGTTCGATCTTATCGCATTGTAGTATAACAACCATCGACCTCACCAATGTCGGGCCTGTGCATCTCGCACACGCACACACACGCAGGCACGCGCACAAATAAAGTAATGAATAAATAGAAAAAAAATATGGGATAGGGCCACTGAACCCTAGTATGCCCATTCAAAGTTCTAAAGGGCATTTTCTTGCATATAAAATTGTATTCTGATGAATATTAGTTATAATCATACAGCAAAGATACAGCTTGAAGCCTAACTCACAAACATTAATACAACAAAAGCACTCCTCGAAATCCTCGCTTCAACTCCTTTTAATTTTGTTTCTGCTTACTGAATTTGTTTTAATGTAGGGTTAATTGCAGTGAGACTCCTGTATTATAAGGATAGTGTAGCATTTCTAGCCAAAAAATAAGGGAAAGAGAAAATGGGAAGTTGGGGTACCACATAGGATCCACATCTAGGGCTGAGCATCGGTTCGGTTCGGATTTGGGTGGAAAAATCCCAACCGAAAACCGAACTAAATTTTCAAATCCGAAATTGAAACCGACTGAAATACACTAATAACCGAAACCGAAAATTCGGTTCGGTTCGGTCAGTTTTCGATTTTTTAGACCTGCAGCCCACAAGCCTACTAGAATTAAAAAAAGAAAAAAGAAATGTACATTGGCTCAATTTTAAAAAACCGAAACCGAATTAGAGAGAGAGGGAGGGGGAGAGAGAGAGACTATAGAAGTGGGTTAATGGGTTAACGGGTCAGGTATTTATACAAATTTGGTTTTTTCGGTCGGTTTCGGTTGGCACTAATGCCACCGAAACCCGACTCGATGTCCGAATAAATCTTCGATTTTTTACCCGAACCGAACCGAAAACCGAACTAATCCAACCGATCGGTTCGGTTCAGGTTTAGTGATTCGGTTCGGTTTTTTCAGAAATTCGCTCACCCCTATCTACATCATCCTAGTAAAAATATCTTCCAATTCTCTTCTTGGCCAAATAGATAAATAAAGTAATGGAATTAGTCTCACTTCTATTACTTTTATTCTATTTCCATATAAACAAACACACCCTAAGCTTCATTGTGTATAGGAATTACCCTCTTGTGCTGTACTTATATCCACCATACCAACAAAATAAGATAAAACAATTAATATAAGTACAGACTCTAAAAAATTCTATTATTTCATTTTCCATAAATCACCTGCACATCCTTCATATGATAACACTCGTGACTGGAAATGGTAATGAATATGTCCATAGATCAATTTTTGATCCATCGTATATAAAATTTTGAATTAAAAATAAAAAAATTATTTTTTTAACTCAAAATTTTGTATAAAGAATTTGATCCGTAAACACATCCATTACCATAAGTATTATGCTATTTAGTGGATGTTTTAACGATTTCAGTTTCAGGAATAAAAAGCAATGTGAGTGCCTTTCAATGTGAATTGACAAGCGAATAAATTAAAAAAAAAAGTTAAATTTCGATGGATTTTCCTTTCTAATGTGAATCAAAGAGTGCAGAGAACCTGCAGCAAATTTAGTGGTTTTGATTCCTAATAAGTAAACAATTTGGAATCTATGGATTCGATTGTGATAACAATTTAGAATCTATAAACTTTGTGATGGCAATGACTAATAATTAAATAATAATATCCATGGTATGTAGAAAAAAATATTTAATTATATCTCAAAAGGGCCAACTTGACAATTATAATTTTGGGGTATTTACTGGTTTGTCCCTCAAATCTTTATATATTATGATTTAGTCTCTCAAATCTCTTAAGTTACTACAATTTAGTCCCCTCCCAAATCCTCGAAATTTTTGACCTGATATTACCATTTTACCCTTCCTTATTCATTCTCTCTTCCTCCTCTCTTCTCATTTTCTTCATTATTCCTCCTCTCTTCTCCTTCTCTCTTCCTCCTTTCTTCTTCCAATGAAGAAAAGAGGAGGAAGAGAAAAGAAAGAGAGAAGGAGAAGAGAGGATGAATAATGAAGAAAAAGAGAAGAGAGGAGGAAGACATGAGGAGAAGAGAGGAGGAAGAGAAAGAATGAATAAGGAGGGGTAAAATGGTAATATCAGGTCAAAAATTTGGAGGATTTGGGGAGGGGGACTAAATTGTAGTAACTTAGGAGATTTGAGGGACTAAATCCTAAATATGAAGATTTGAGGGACTAAAACATAATATATAAAGATATGAGGGACAAACCAGTAAATACCCTTATAATTTTTTTGTAAGGACCACAAGTGGGTCCAACTTGTTTTTGGGAGGAAAGTGCAAATTGTTCGTTTCCTTAGCAGGGGAGTTTCCAACGAGCACACCATCTTTCAAATGTTTGAAAATCCAAACAAAAATTTTACTGTTGGATGAGCTCACCAGGTAAAGTGCTGCGCTCCTATAGAAACTCCCTTTAGTGGCAGTTTGGATCAACGCAAAGAAGAGAAAGAACCGATGTGGGCTTTGTGGTCCCAATGGCCTTGTCCAAATACGTATCCGAACCAAAGTGGACTTTTCGCAATAACCAAGCCCACCCGCGGGATTCTCTGGCGAGCCAGTAGATGTGCCCGGTTCGAACGGGGACCCACACAAGATCTTTTAATTTTATTGATTTTTAAAAACCAAATACACACATGTGAGTCGAAAAAATTTATTTATTTATTTATAATTTATTTTTTTGTTTCATTTATTATTGATATACTTTCTATTTTAATCCTAAAAAAAAAAGAAAAAAGACATACTTTCTATTTCAATAAAGATTGCAAACATATTGTTTTATTTACTAAGAGCTTGCTATTTCAATAAAGATTGCATCATATTGGTTTATTTACAAAGAACAACCATGCTTTAAGTGTTTTGTTTTGCATGTATAAATTCTCTGTCAAAAATACCTTCTATCTATCTGAGAAAGGATTCACATCGTATCATTATGGATACGGATTCTCTTCAAAATGGAAGAATTTTTGGACCGTCTAAGTTGCATCTCCGCCCTCCATTAAATTAGTGGATGATTAAAATTACAACAACTTTTACTACTATTTGCTATTACTACTAAATGTTTTACAAGTTATTATAACTTTAATATTATAGGTCTTTTTTACACAAATCTAAAATTCTTTCTAGACTACGTTTGGTTTGAAAGAAAATAGAAGTAAGAAAAGGAAAGAGAAAAGAAAAGAAAAGAAGATAGAAATTGGTTTTTTTCGTAATATTTTCTCTAGATTTTTTTTCTTTTTCTTCATTTTCTCTCACATCAAACAAAGTATTATGTTCTCCATAGTATGTTTTAATAATAAGATATATGTCTTATTTGGATATTCTCATATCATTTTCGAATGTATCATTATATTTTCGCATGATATATGGATGTTAGAAGTATTTTAGGTCCATTGAGTGAGAGAAATAGGTCGAGAAAGGTAAAGTTTCAAATTGAAATGATGATAAAAAAAAAAATAGATATTTACACTCACGACTGAATTATATTCATAATAGTTCTAAGTAAGTTTATCTCTACTAATGAACCATCATCGAGTTACTGAGCCAAATTTAAAGTTGTCATGCTTTTTCATATCTTAAAAAATTAATTTATTTTGAAAGTTAAATTTCTAAATTAGACTATACAAATATTTTTTTTATAAACTAGACCACAATATTTTTAAATGGCTTTGTATGAAATTCATGTGGAATTAGTCCCAAAAATATTCTTCATTCATGTGATTAAATAATGCATGTACTTTTAAAATTAGTAATTTTCTTAAATTATTATTTTGTAGAGATAACTCCGCTACTGCTGTTCACTGTCTGTCCCAAGCCAGGATAAAAGAGGAGGGTTGTGGTAGGCCAGTGACAACCAACGTAAAACATTGTCACATTTTATGACACGAGCCAAAATATAAATTTCGTTGGGGCAATCCCTATTGAGCGACGCACTACATCGGAATCCGGGTGTAGTGAAAAATGTATGAGGGTAGTTAGGTCGTCGCTCAGAAAGACGTGTCACATCGATGTCAGGATGTGGTATCAAATATAAGAGGGTTCCCACATCTTAATGAGCAGGTGGGGATAAAGAAGTTAGCTCATAAACATAAATTTCGGTTGGTATCATGAAATATAGGTTCCCTTACAAGTAAATTAGTAGAGTTAGTTGATGCTATGATTAAAAAAAAGGTTAATATTTTGTGCATGCAGGAGACTAAGTGGGTAGGTGAGAAAACTAAAGTTATAGAGCCTTGAGGTTATAAATTTTGATACACAGGTAGAGATAGAAATCGTAATGGGGTAGGTGTGATAATAGATAAGCAATTACTTGGGGATGTAGTGGATATTAGGAGGAATGGTGATAGAATTTTATTAGTTAAATTTATTTTAGATGGAGAGATTTTTAATGTCATTAGCGCCTATGCACTACAAGTGGGACTTGATGAATCCAGTAAACATCAATTTTTGGAGTACCTAGATGAGATAGTATAAGGAATACCCGCTAGAGAAAAACTATTTATTGGTGGTGATCTCAATGGGCATGTAGCAACTAGTCATAATGGGTTTGATAGTATACATGGAGGATTTGGTTTTGGAGAAAGAAATGAAGCAGGTAACTCAATTCTACATTTTGCTTTATTTTATGATTTAATTTTAGCGAATACTTGGTTTAAAAAGAGAGTTTCTCAATTAGTTAATTTTAAAAGTGGATCGAATGCAAACCAAATAGATTTATTTTTAACTAGAATGGTAGATAGAACTAGTTATATCGATTGTAAGATAGTGCCAAATGAGAGTGTAGTTACCCAACATAAACTCTTAGTTTTAGATATTCAGATTAGACTGAAACTTAGAAAAAATAAGTGTAAATTAGATCCTAAGAATAGGTGGTGGCGATTAGAAGGTAATCAAAAAGTTTTTGTAGATAAAGTAGTATAAGAAGCAGATTAGAGGGACCATGATCATCCTAATGTAACATGGAACAAAATGGCTAGCTGCATTAAAAAAATAGCTAAAGATATATTCAGTGAGTCGAGAGGCGGTACTCTACCATGTAAGGATACATCATTGTGGAATGAAGAGATAAAAAATGCTATTAAAATCAAGCGAGACTTTTAAGGAGATTTGAATAATAATAATAATAATAATGGAATAAGTTTTGAGAAGTATAAACTAGCAAAGAAAGAGGGTAAGAAAGCTGTTCGGGATGCAAAAACTAAATTATATAAATAAGCGTACAAGAAGTTAGATAATAAAGAGGAAAATGATATATATAGAATTGCTCAAATAAGAGAGAGAAAGTCTAAAAACTTATATACTGTAAAGTGTATTAAAGATGAGGATCAGACGGTTTTAGTTCGAGACGAAGCGATTAAACAAAGATGGAAAAATTATTTTGATAGATTATATAATGGTAGTTTTACTCAAGATTTGGGAGATCTTACTATTCAATGTGAGAATATGAATTGTAGTTTTATACGCAGAATCAAATAGTCTGACGTAAAAGAGGCTTTGAAAAGTATGAAATCTAGAAAAACTGTTGGTCCAGATGAGATTCCTATAGAGATATGGAGATACTTAGGAAGGATTTGTGTGAGGTGACTAACAGATATTTTTAACAAGATTTGACAAATTAAGAAAATACCAAATGAATGGAGGAGGAGTACCCTAATACCTCTGTATAAGAACAAGTGCGACATTCAAAGTTGTTTTAACTATTGGGGAATAAAACTCATGTGTCATACTATGAAGTTTTGGGAAAGAGTAATTGAATATAGATTGCGACAAACTGTTAAAATATCGGAGAATCAGTTTGGATTTATGCCGGGGCGATCGACGACAGAAACTATTCATTTACTTCATCAACTTATAGAGCGATTCCGAGAGAGAAATAGAGATTTGCATATGGTATTTATTGACTTAGAGAAAACCTATGATAAAGTTCCACGAGAGATATTTTGGTGGACACTGATGAAGAAAAGAGTTTCCATCAAATATATCGACATAATTAAGGACATGTATGATGGAGTAGTGGCCAATATCAGAACATGTGGTGGTTTAACAAGTAATTTTTCTGTCACAATTGGATTGCATCAAGGATCTGCATTGAGCCCATTCTTATTTGCTATAGTGATGGATGAGCTTACTAAAACCATTCAGGATAAGATACCTTGGTATATACTATTTGCTGATGATATTGTCTTAGTTGATGAGATAGGAGTAGAGGCAAATGCCAAGTTAGAGTTATGGAGTCATACATTAGAATCTAGAGGTTTTAGATTGAGTATATTTAAAACAGAGTACATGAAGTGTAAATTTAATACACGACGAACCATATATTATAATGCTGTAAATCTGGATAGGTAAGAGATACAAATGAGCAGTCAGTTTAGATAGTTGAATTCTATTATTCAGAATGATGGAGAGATCGATAATGATGTTAATCATATGATACAAGCTGGTTGGTTGAAATGGAGGAAGGCAATGGGAGTTTTATGCGACCGTAACATTCCGTTAAGATTGAAAGGAAAATTTTATAGGACTGCTATTAGGCCAATTTTATTATATGGTACGGAATGTTGGGCTATAAAGAAACGTCATTCACAGAAAATAAGTGTAGTAGAGATGCGCATGCTCCGTTGGATGAGTGGCAACACTAGGAGAGATAAAGTGAGAAATGAAGATATTCGTGCGAAAATAGGTGTAGCTCCTATCGATAAGAAGATGCGAGAAAATTGCTTACGATGGTTTGGTCATGTATAACGTAGGCCTACAAGTGCACCAGTTCGAAGAGGGGAGTTTATTAATATAAGACAAGTTAAAAAAACGAAGGGAAGACCAAAGAAAACATGAATGGAGGTGATACGCAAAAATATGGAGTCTAGATGTTTAAATAAAGAGATATTACTTGATAAAAATGAATGGAGAAGGAATATCAAAGTGATCGATCCGACATGATTCTTTTTTTGGTTCATGTAGCCTACCCCAAATACTTGGGGTAAACGGCTTAGTTGTTGTTGTTATTGTATTATTTTGTAGAGATATGAAAAGAAACAAAAAAGTATAGGGACTAATATGCAAATAACTCCCTGATATTTTCACCCTACTGCGGGGCTCGGACGGCACTGTTAGACATTCTCGAGGTTGAGGCATGTACAGCTCGAAAACGACAAGCAGAGAAAAGCAAGGTAAAAAAAAAAAAAAAAAAAACTAATTCATCTCTTTTATATTTATTTTGTGTTCATTTTATTTCAAATTTGATTTTTCTTTTTCTTTTTTGCAATTATTTGTCTCTAAATTTAGTTGCAATGTCGGAATCTTTCTCTAAATACCCATTTCAAAATCTCACCAGATCTCAGCACAATCAAATACAACTTTTTGAGCTCAAAATTGAGTTTTTTTTTAATTTTTTTAATTTTAAAATTCTCCAGTTTTAGGCCCCACATGTTATTTTGTTTGATAGTCATATTCCATTTTGCTGGAATCTCTAGTTTTAAATTAAAGTAAACCCTCAACTTGGATAACCAACAAAAATCCAATTTTTTAACTTTTTTTTTTTTTTTTTTGAGAATTATTGAATAAATAAAGGGGAAAAAGGAGGCCCCTTTCAATGTCAATTTGTTCATGTCTCTTTTAAAACACATGCATTGATATCTCAAATTTAAACAGATGCTTCCTCTATTTTAATTTGTTATCTCCTTCAAATGGCTTGTCATTTTGCCTTGAACTTGTATCAGAGGAGCTGTTATTAACTGGAAATTTGTCTTTATTTTAATTTTGCCTCTATTTTAATTTGTCATTTTGCCTTGAACTTGTATCAGAGGAGCTGTTATTAACTGGAATTTTGTCTTTACAATTCTTTCGTTTTTATTTTATTTTGGAAAGTTTTCGGTAGTTCCAAAGTTTTTAAATTTTGAGCACCAACGTGTTAAATTTCCTTGTTTTTGAGCCTTTTATATGAAAATTGCAGTCCTAAGCTGTGAAAGATTCCATCTTAACTTGATCCTTGCTCTCAAGATTTTACTTTAAAGTTGCTTTGCTAGCTTCACCTTTGATCTCAGAATAAGTACTGGCTTTAGTTTCATTGTGTTGTGAATGAATCAATGCTCTTTTATCTCCTGCTACAGTTTGTGATCCCAATAATGTTTCTGTTTGCTTTTTTATCTTTATTTTTTTAGAGTCTGCTATAGTTATGGAATGCTTCATACTTTTCAGAATTATTTCATTCCTATCTAGTAATCAAATCTGACAAGAGAGCATGCCAATTGATTCTCATCTTGTGCTTGAAGTATTTGGGAATATAGGGGACACGATTCCGCAAGTAGAACTTCTGAATTCTCTCGAATAACGTAGGCTGCTAGCTTTCGTTTACTCAGTTCCTTAGATTGGGTGAACATATATATAACTCGTACTTGGTTCTTCTGAGGTTGCAAGGTTTCTTAGTTTGTCCATATCTTTGGTTGTTTGCAAATGAATGGCAATAGGATCAGGCCCCGTGAATGTAGTTTTAGATCAACGGGCGATGCTCAATTACAACTTCTGAGCTCTTGCTGGGGCAATTGTAGCCCAAGGGGGGCTTGGAGTGCAGGCCCTCCATTACAACGTGCTCGGAAAAATAACCACCCTGATTCCCTTGGATCATGTGTGTCCCCGGAGGGGGCTTCACGATCACTGGCCTCGGTGGCTGCTCATCTTTCTGGTACTGGTTCTAGATGTGTCGGCTCAACTCCTGGTGCCTTTTATGCTGCTGAACGGTTGATGGGGTTTCCTCACTTGGAGTATCAGCCAGGAACAGCGAAGGATTCCCTGGAACTCCCATCCTTCAGGAGTCCCGAGGCTCAACTCTCCATAAACATTGAGAAGCAAAATAATAGTTTTTCCTGCACACAGGGTACACTAGAATCACTTGTGAAGTTTCCTGTGCAGGGAAGTTACAATGCAACTGTTCTTTTTGACGATGAACACAGATTTCCACATGGCAATCCTCAGAATTGTGTCGTAAGTATCGTTCCTGATTTAAGGTTATTTTCTTGTTGTTGAGAAATTTGAACTTCTTTAATTCATTTTGAGATGCTTAGTATAGTTTTTTGATATCCTCTTTCGTATAGACAGGCTAAACCATATTTTGTTGGGCTAGGTTGCACGCAATCCATCAAATTATATGGTAGACAATTCAAGCTTACAGCCTGAAAAAAATGAGAAGGGCCTATCCAGGACACCTAGCATCATTCTTCCAAACAAAACTCGAATAAGGTGGTCTCAAGATCTCCATGAGAAGTTTGTAGAATCAGTAAATCGCCTTGGAGGTGCAGAAAGTAAGTATACAGATGATTTGATGTCATATAGAAAGAGTGATTTGTTTGTTGGAAGTATTTTTAGTAATGAATACGTTGGTCCCGAACTGGCTAATTGCAGAGGCAACTCCAAAGGGTATTTTGAAGCTGATGAATTCAAAAGGTTTGACGATTTATCATGTCAAGAGCCATTTGCAGGTATCGATACATGACTAAAATGCTACAGTTGATTTGTTAGATAATTTATACTGACAATTTGGTGTCGACATAATATGGGTGGGTTCGCAGAAATATCGGACTGCCAAGTACATGCCCGATTCTTCCGTAGGTAAGCCCCTTCAATTGATCCTTCTTTCATGTAACTCTTGTGTTTAGTAAGTTCGTGGTATGTGCATGTATTGATATCCATCTCGTTGAATTTGTTTAAACTTCATATCTACACACATATTGATTTGAAATGAAGAGTTGAAATTTGTGTATTATTATGTAGTCAAATTATTTTCGCACTCACTGTAAGGTAAATTTGTTTTTAAGCTTAGCATTTTGTTGCTATCTAAGTCAGGCACTTATATATATAGTATGCACGTGATATAACCGTGGAAAGTTTGCTATTTTGATTTCGAAGCATGGCCATCATATTTATTCTAGTCATGTGGTAAAGTATTTTCTTGCAATGCTTGATTTCTTTTTCGTAGCTCTGCAGCCATATAAAGTGTCGGATACTGAGAATTTGGACCGGTACTTGGCTAAGGACTCTTTGAGGCATTTGCACTGCATCACTTCATTTTATACTTTTTTTTCTTCAGAATTTAGGTCTTTGAGATATTTAAGATGAGCGATTTGCCCCTTGCTTCTTTGATTAGATGTGAAATTAAATAACTAGACTTTCCGTCTCAAAGGAGTCTGTAGGTTAATGAAACTCTCACAATTGTGTGAAGAGGAGGGGGAGCTTGGCAACTGGTTGAGCAGAGAGTAAAAGAGAACGAGGAGATAGATTCTAGGCACCCATTAAGTGCCCGTTTCCTTAAAATAAAATCTATTAAGATAGTTTTTTTTTTTTTTTTTTTGAACAGAAGATCACGAGCTATCATCCTTGTGGCTGGCTGAGAACTGAAACAATGAGATTAGCTGGGGATTCTAGTTGCGTCAAGTCTCTAAACGCTTTAGACAGTGTGAATAAGAGGTCCCCAGAACTCAAATGTTGGTTTCATATTAGTTTGAATAACAGGTTCTCGTTAACTTGGCCTCCTAAAAGAGTGAAATAAAGAACGCAGAAGATACCGTTAAAATTTAAAATTTAAGTTAAAAAAATGAAGACTAGATTCTTAACCCTGCACTAGAAACCCCCCCTCGATGGCCAAGAACACCATGATGAAGCAGAATTCACTATGCTCTTTAACGTAGGTGCAACAGCCATTACTTGCGTGTCATGTCTGCAAGACTGGAAGATTAGGGTCCCCTTTAAGTGAAGGTTGTCCTTTGGCACATCTTCAGTCAACTTTATAAATTTTGGCTAATACCAATATGTGTAGCAATGTCTCATTAGTTTTTAAGGGACCGCAAGATGCTATAGACTCTATAATGTCTCTCCATCAATTTCGATATGATATGTTTGACATTACAGATTCCAATACCTTAAACCTGCGCTGATATAAATATTGATTCTGAGATTTTCAACTTTGTCTCCAATAATGAAATTCTAATAGGAAACTTTTTATTAAGCAAGCATCAAGGCTGTCACAAGTGTATCCTCTAGTTTGAACTTGAATCGTATGCTCCTCCACTTTTGATAAAGTCACTATACTTGGATTTGTTCCATACAGTATTTTATGAGCAGGAACATTTGGAGACAGTGAGCCTGGTCTTGATGGAAGAATAATAGTTTGAGGGATAATGACCAACCACTTTAGTAATCCACTGTGCATCCACATGTTAGATGGCTTGGAGGGAGAAACAACTGGATAATTTGGAAAACACGAGTTTATACCGTTGTTACACCCGTCTTTCTGTATGTTTTATTTAAGTATTTTCAGTGATATGGAGGGGGTGGGTGGGTTTGCACGCGTGTGTGGTGTTTTGGGGGGGTTGGGGGGTGGGGGATACATAGTCTAACAACTGATTTACAAGGTAAGCTTATTATACATACATTGTATATGGATATTTAGTAATAGTAAACCATACAAAATGGTGATGCACATTGATAGAATGCAGTCATTAGGAAACCTTGACAGCATTCTATACAATACAAGGCAAAAAATAGGATGCATAATTAAGCTAGTGTATTGAAGAACATCAAAGTAATATTATTTTGAGGTAACAATGAGTAGCATTAAATTGTAATGTGATGTTAATGAATATGCAGAGATACCCCAAATGAACATGTGATGGAGGTGTTACGAGGGTAATGTAATGGGCATGGTTTTAAATATTTGTGAGTATCGACAGGTATGATGAATATCAGATTGAATTTTCTGGCATCAGTTATGATGAGACCCAATAGTATCAATACTGATATTGTCAATATTGCTGATATTATTGATTCACATTTGATATTGATGCCACAAATAGTTGGGCAATATAGATACCAATTCTGAGATTTTAAACCTTGGTACTAGGTATAAGTCAATAGTGTCACAAGATTCTCAAAGGAAAGAGCATGGATGTGGTTGAAGTATTGAGGAGGTTCTAAAAAATCTGAATCACTGCTCAAATCCCTGATTATGGTTTGTCCATGTAATACTCACATGCTATAGAATTGAGCGTCTAACTATGCATTTACCCTTTATATCTATCAAGAGTACTCTTGAATGAAAACTGGCTACTGTTTGATTCCTGTTTATTTAAGTTTCCAGTAACAATTTACTGCAGACCTCAAGCAAACTGCTTAATTATTGATCACTTCAATGCACTTTTTCCTCCTTTCAGGCAAACCCGAGAGAAGAACCTCTGAAGTAGAACAGCTGGATGCAAAAACGTTTGTACTTCTGTGGATCATATCTGATGAATTAGCACTAGAATTGGAGATCATTGATCACAAATATAACAGAACCGTATCTCTTTTCTAATATGTTGCCTTACACTGCAGTGGTATTCAAATCACTGAAGCATTGCGGATGCAACTAGAAGTCCAGAGGCGCCTACACGAGCAGCTTGAGGTCCTCCCTATCAGAACTACAATATTCATTTCTTTTGAGAATTGTTACCACCCGTTCGCTTTGGCCCCAAAACTGGGGGAGCCCGGTCCACTTGGACCTGAATTTGGTAAAGACATACATGTGCAGACATGCACCTGCTCATAATCATGCATGCAAATGGATAGTAAGTTTATGTGTTTTCCAAATACACCATTCTTACCATACTCTGTAACTGTATCATCTAACTTGAAAAATTCAAGAGTTTTATTCATCATGCATAGTACCAAACTAAAATGGTGAAATTTATTGCCCAGTGGAGGCAGAAGCTATCCTCTCCTAGCTTTCTTAACAAAAAATGGACTCCATTCTAAGTCCCCAGCCGGTTCTGTACATTTCTCACTGCAGTAAGTACATTTCCTGTTTAAAATTATGGTGCGGTTAATTTTCTTTTCTTCAGGTACAGAGAAAGCTCCAGATTCGGATTGAAGAGCAGGGAAAAAAGCTTCAGAAGATGTTCGAGGAACAACTGAAAGCAAAGGGAACTGCCTTCACGCCAGGAAACTCAGATATCCTTCTTCCCAATGAAGAAATTGTATCCCTCGAAGATGTTAAGATTTTGAGTCCTGAAGAAGGATCAAAAAACACTCGTTCTCCATCAAAAATTAGTTAGGCAAATCATTACAAAAGGGGAACAGCAAGTCGTAGAAATTTTGATGCAAGGTGAAGCTCCACATCCAAGTAAATATGAACCTCTTGAAGATACAAGAAACATGGATGTAGATGGACAGATTTCTGTAGCTCCTTCGATTTATAATGATCATATTATCAATTTGAAACTCGAAGAATTTGCTTTTTATTTGCTTCTATAGGTCTTCAGTACCATAACTGCTGTTTGTATATTGTATAACTTGGTTGTCGGATCAAACGGTTGGAGTAAAATCTTTTGCATATTTCAGACTTTAATCACATTTTCATAGCAAGTTCTATTGCAGTCATTGCTTACTTTAACTGTGCTTGACAAAGATATTTCTATTCATTGCAAGCTAATGAAACAGATTTTTTCGAAGTCCCTAAATGTAGCCTGCTGCAGCAAATTCTGCAATGCAATTTAAGCAATGGCTAGCAAATTTGAAACAGAAAGAGTACTAATTATAAACTACATGAGCTGGACTTGCTATTGCTATTCTGTGAAAAAGTTCCCGATACAGAGTTTCAGTTGGTGACATTTACACTAGCAACTCACACCAGCCAACACAAACGCCACCACCCCCATTAGAGCAGCCATCCACAAACGCAGCCCTCCCTCGCCCGGCGCTCCGCCATATGCTATCATCACCGGAAACCGACACCTCCCACTGCTCGGATCCTTCTCCGTCACCACTCCCAACCCCTTGAAATTGCAATCGCCATGCCTCTGCCCCCTCTCCTGATAGTACGTGTTGAACGCATACGACACGTTCCCCCTCGCCCCCAGGTGATTGCAGGACGACCCGTATCCCAGCACAGTGCAATCCGAGCGAGCGCACGCGTACTCCATGCCCTCCTTCAGGTCCCACTCCTCGACCGGCTCTTCGACCAGAACGCACCACCTCCTCTCCATGTACTCCACGCCCTGTGCCCCGACCAGATACATTCTCTTCCCCGTGCCAGACACGTCCAGCTCATACTTGGGCTTGCCATCGTACTCGAATATACCCCAGTGCCGTTCGAAATTCCCAGGCTCTATACTCTTTGCATCCTCATCGAACATACTGAACAGGTAGACTTCGATCGCAGCCCCTCTCCTCATGGGCGTTCCCTCCCTTCTCGACACATAGCTGACGAGTCCCTGATTGAACTTCCTCGCGAGCTCTTGGTTGGCGTGCTTGTCGCCGTCCGTAGGCCAGCCAACCTCGCCTATGACTATGTCCATGTCAGGGTAGCCTGCCTTGGTCAGAGCCCACACCAGCGTGTCGAAGTTGGCCTCGAACACGTTGGTGTAGGAAGCATTGCCGTCGAGGATGGGCTTCAGCTGGCTGCTCGCATTGAAGAAGGCGAAGTCGATGGGGAAGTTGGGGTCGCTGTAGAGGCTGAGGAAGGGGTAGATGTTGACGACGAACGGGGCTTTGTGGAGGGAGAGGTGGCGGAGGATTCGGAGGGTGAGGCTGCGGACGTCGGGGCGGAAGTCGCCGAGGGAAGGGAGGGGGGAGGAGGAGGAGGAGTAGATGTCGGCGTTGAAGGGGACGGTGGCCTTGATGTGGGAGGAGAGGCTGGAGGAGGAGAGGGCGTGCTGGATGTTTTGGAGGGCAGGGAGAGTGATGTCAGTGTAGGCACCATGGTATGCATTCAGGAACGGCTCGTTGCCTACTGCTACATACCTGCAAAATTTGTCACAAACTTTAAAATGGCACTTCGCCTCCAATTGGATTCGGTCGGCGTAGATAGAATTATATGACCGGAGTCGTGTATATGAAATAGCAATCGGTCAGGTCAGAGGTAGTCATTACATTCGTTGGAGTCGGTAAGATTTCGTGAGGTACTTCTGTGGGTGTCGGTGAGAAAATGGCACCGCTCCCTCCCGTAAAATATCTCTCTGCCACTCCCCCTCTCTCCTGCACCCCTCTCCTCTCTCGCCCTCCCTCCCTCCCCTGCCCAACTGCTTTCCTCCCCTGCTCACCTTCTCTCTCCCCCCTCCCATGCAGGGGCGGACCCAGGATTTTGAACAAGGGAGGGACAAGTGCAAAATTACATGTGACATCTTAAAAATAAAATGTAAAAAACTCTATTTTTGACATTGAAGATGAATTCTAAAAATTTAAATTGTAAATTTCAACTAAATATCAAAATTTTCTATTTGGATTTCCAAATCTAAACAACAACTACAATCTTCAATTAAAAATTTCAAAAACAAATAAAGTAATACCGCTCGGTCTATAATTTCTTATTCTATTAGAAACCTGTAACGAAAAGAATCGAAAAGAAATTTGAAGATGCAAAATTTACAACTAAAATTAACAAAAAAAAAAAATCAAATATTATATCCCAAATTGCAAGATTTAACAAGAAATCAATAAAAAAAAATAAATAAACAACCAATATACAAAATAGAATATTATTAGGGTTTTACTTGGAGTAAAAATTTTGAAAGTAAAATTGGAGAGAAGAACTGTCGGAGAAGGTCTCCTATTAAATAAGAGAACAAATCTTAAATTTGCTGGAGATCAAAGATCAAATTCCAGATTCTCGAAAATCAAATTCGGAGTCGAAAATTAAATTCGGAGATCAAAATTAGACTCGAGAGAGAAGTCAAATAAAGAGAAGGCAAGGAGGGTAGCGGACGTCGCTGATTTATTTTTTGCTATATTATTTGAGAGTAGATTTAAGTTTTGATTGGATTTTATTATATTTATTTTGAAGGGATATAATTGTTAATTGAAAATGTTGGTTTGGGGGAGCAAATTTGTATAGAGATGCAAAGGTTTATGTATTTTTCTTTTTTGATGGGGGAGCAATTGTCCCCTTGAATAGCACGTGGGTCCGCCCCTGCTTCTCTCTCTCTTCTCCTCTCTCTCTGTGCGAAAATTTTTCTCTCTCTTACTCTCTCTCCCTCCAAATTTTTGCTCATGAAAGTTCCAACCACCTCCGCCGTATTCCTACAACATCTGATCGATCCAGAGCCAGTCAAATTTCAGTTAGATTCTGTTACGCAAGACGATTAGAGCCTTGCCTCTTCTCCCTGGTCAGAGTCCTTCAGAATCCTCCAATCTCGCCTTCTTTTACCAATTGTTCACCCTAATATCTACATTCTGAATTATTATATTAAATTTATGAAATAATGTAAAGCTTCCTATCTGGAATCAGATTCTGAATAGTAAAGCGTTGATAACATATTCGCATAGATATGCCATGCCTCCCGTAGAATACAAATAATTCATAATCATTACGGATTTCTCTCTTATGATTACTTGTCTCATATTCAATGTGGGACTATTCAAATTAGGGATATTACATCCTTCCTACCTTTTAGGATCTATCGTCTAGGCGATATGAGATTCTAGATATAACTCATATAGACCTATAACTATTCAAGATTGGGGTATTGCATTCTCTTTTCTTTTTTAAAATCTGACGTTTAAGCAATGTAGGATGGCTCTCACATATTCAAAATGTGGTCCCTACTTTTGTGTGACACTATGTTCCTATAGGACTTAATGCAATGCGAGACTTGGTTCTACATATTTTGTTTGTAATTAAAATAATTTATGATTAATTATATATTCCTATCTTAAAAAACTATCTACGATTATTTTATTATCGATTCATAAGAATTATTATAAACTATACTAACTCTACTCTTATACTCAATACAAGACCTCTTATACTCAATACAAGACTAATCGAATCAGAGAATTACAGACACTTTGTACGTGATCCTGAATAAAGTTAGTAAATTGTTTTATAATTACAGAAGAGTTAGAATTTATACATTGTTACTGATTTTTTTTAGCACATTTGCTAAGCTTATTAATTGTTTTCTTAATTATAGAACATTGTGTTACTGAACTTAGAGTAATTAAAAAAAATTAATTAAACCACAGGATGTTAAAAAAATCTAGAAATATCAAAATCAACCAATAACTGTCTATAATCAATTGATTAAGACAAGTGCATATTGGTAAATTAAACAAAATCACAAGCTGCTCATTTTTTTTTTAAAATTTCTCAAAAGAGAGAGTAACGGAGCAAACTCAAGTTCAATTAATTAAAAAAAAAATTAGAAGGGTTGCAATTTGAACTCCAATGAACTAAATAGAATCCAATCTAAGAACACTAAAGAACCCATTTCAGATGATTAAAATGTAAGTATTTTAACGGCATTTAAAAAAAAAAAAATAGAACCATAAAAAAGATCACATTTTTCTTTCGAGAAAGAAAAAAGAAAAAGAAACAGCAAGAAAAGTTAAGAATGGGGACCAAAAAAAAAAAAATTAATAAAATAAAAAAATAAAAAACACATTTTTCTGTCTAAAAAAGAGGGGGAAAAAAAAAAAGATTGAAATCAAAATCCCATTTTAAGCAACCTAAATGTGCATCAACATCTCCACAAAAATAAAACAAAGAGAAAGAAAAGACAAAAACCCACTGTTGACGTTAAAGAAACAACATTAAGAGAGAGAAAGATCACATTTTATTTTTATTTTTTTCCCCTAAAAAAGAAAACAAAAAGAATCCAACATAAACAGCACGAAGCAGGGCAGAGAAAGAGAAGGAAATTGAAAAGCGAGCACAAGAGAAAGAAACCCACTTGATATTAACACCGCCGTGGTGGAGATAAGCAGTGACATTCTCGGCGACCCAATCTTGGGCAGCCTGCGGGTCGCTGCTGAGCCCCTCCAGCATGAAGTTGGGGATTGCGACCATCACCTCGATGCCGGTGCCCGCGAGAGCTGCCAGAGTTCTCGGGTCGGCGTCGAAGAGCTTTACCTTGTCGAACCCGTTATCGACGAGCATTTTAGCGACCATCGGAGAAGGGAGAAGGTGGGTCGCCATCTTGCCCCAGTTCACGCCGATGCCGGCGGTGGTCTCTTTTGAGAGGAGGAGGAGGAGGAGGAGAGAGAAGAGTGAGGAGTTCAAAGATGGCATCTTTGGCGGGTTAGAGAGAGAGAGAGAGAGAGAGAGAGAGAGAGGTTTTCTGATTTCTCTGTTGTTTTCTCTCCTTTTTCTCCTTTCGGGAGGGCGTGGGTGGGTGGGTGGGTGAGTGGGTGTGTTATCTATTTTTGGCCTTTATTCTCATTTTTTTTTCTTCCTTTACTTTTAGTAGAAATCTGGGTATAGTCGTACATGTAAATTAATTGGAATATAGATTATGTCTTATTCTAGTTTGTTTTTATATGTTCATTAAATTTACGATTAATTTATAAATGTACGAGAACCATTATAAATTAGAATAAATCATATCTCATATCTAATTTGGAACTGTTCGATTTAGAAATATAACAATTTAAAGAAAATTCACTCTTATTCAGTGAGTTTTTTTTCCCATTATTATGCTATGTATCAATTTTCTTCTTTTTTTCGTTTTCCTACTCATGAAAATATGAACGTTATGGTTTCTTACTATTTCTCTCTTCAACGTCCAAATTAGGCTTTTATTGTTTTCTTTTTGTTTTGTTTTGTGTTTTTTTTTTTTTTTTTGGGATGTTGATATCCATTCTGCTTACTTGCTGGGATCTTGATTTCCATTGCCTTTTTTTAGACATAAAAACGTTAATTTTTTGTCCCCTTCAAATTATTTTGTCCTGTTTTTGCCGCTTGTTTTTCTTATTTTCTTTCTTAAAAGAGAAACTTGATCTTCATTATGTTTAACTTGTGCTCTGTTTCTGACTTCCCTCTCCCTCTCCCTCTCCATCTCTTTCTGAAGTACAACATTTCTAAAGTTCAAGACTTCCCTCTTCCTCTCCATCTCCCTCTCCATAGTCCCAGTTATTTTTCTTATTAGATCTGTAACTAAAAATAAATTTTGTACTATATCGGACCATGCTATTAGTAAACCAATCTGGACCGATTTATTGGATTATGATATTCTTGATCGATTCAGTCAAGTATGTAGAAATCTTTTTCATTATTATAGTGGATCCTAAAAATAATAGGGTTTCGTATCGATATTTTGACTTTCGTGTGCTAGAACTTTGGCTTGTAAACATAAAAGTACATTACGTACTTTTTTACAAAGATTAGGTTCGGGGTTATTAGAATAATTTTTTACGGAAGAAGAATATGTTCTTTCTTTGATCTTTCCCAAAATAATTTCTTTTATTTTACCACATAGAGAACATATTTGGTATTTGGATATTATCCGTATTAATGACCTAGTGAATCATTCATGATTGGTCATGAGACCATTTAACTAGAAAATTTATGAATTTTCATTCTGAAATGCCCATATAAGTAGTGTAGTGGTTGAATATACTAAGTTGACATGGGAAGATTCAATTAAGAATTTCATTATATCTCTTCCTTGTAATGTAAAATCATTCTATTTTGTATAGTATTATATAGGAATAAATGATATGGATACCGTACAAAATTGAACTAATAAAACTAATAAAAGATACTTCCACTTTGATTATAAATTCTATTGAATTAGATTGTGTGATTTGTAATAGTAGGGTATTATGTTTTATATTTTATAAAAGTAGATTGATATAGACTTTTATATTCAGATAGAAATACACTAGACATGGTTGCAAAAAAGCTTTTTTTTTTTGTCACTCTATGAAAAGATTTTCCGCTAAAAGGTTTGTTAGGTACCAAATCGTTATATCGTAATAGATCCAAACACTTGCCCCTGATCGACTTTATTATTATAATTTCTCTAGTAAATAATTAAATAAAATAGATAGATGGGAGGTAAAAAAAAAAGAAACTAACTATAAAAAAATATCTATTTTATAGAGGTCCACATCATATTTCTTTCTCTCAAGAAATTTTATAACTTCAATTTTTCTCTCTGTCTCCTCCTACTAAGTACAATATTTTTTTTTTCTCCCCAGAGAGTTCAAGACTACTCTCTCCATCTCCATCTCCATCTCCATGTGAAGTATAACACAACTTCAATTTCTTAAGAAAGTTCAAGATTTTCCTCTTCCCCCTCCATTTCTGAAGCACATTTCTTTCTCATATAAAAGAAAGACTTTTCTCTCCCTATTCATCTCCCTCTGAATCATAATACAACTTCATTCTTCTAAGAAATTTCAAGACTTCCTTATCTCTCTCTCTCCCCCCCTATGAAGTACAATATTTCTTTCAACGAAGAAAGTTCAAGACATCTCTCTTTCTCTCCATCTTATTCTGATGTAGAACACAACTTCTTTCTTCCAAAACTGTTCAAGACTTGCCTTTCCCTCTCCCTCTAAAGCACAAAAAAGGTTCTTTCACACAAGAAATTTCAAAATTTTCCTCTCCTTCTCCATCTTCTTCTGAAGCACAGTATTGTTTCTTTCTCTCAAGAAAGTTCAAGACTTTCCTCTCCCTCTCCATCGACCTCTGAATTCAAGGCTTCTTTCTCCCTATTCATCGCTCTCTGAAGCACAATATAGTTTTTTTTTTCCTTCCAAAAAAGGCTTTCCTCTCACTCTCTATCTCCCTCTGAAGCACAATATAATTTTTTTTTCTCTCAAGACAATTCAAGACTTTCCTCTCCCTCTCTATCTCTTTCAGAATCATAATGCAATCATTTTCTCCTAAGAAAACTTAAGACTTTACTCTCCCTCTCTATCTCCTTCTGAAGCATAATATTTTTTTTCTCCCAAGAAAGTTCATGACTTTTCTCTCCCTCTTCATCTCCTTCTGAAGTATAGTACAACTTTTTTCTCCCAAAAAAGTTCAAGTCTTCTCTCTCCCTCTTCATCTCTATCTGAAGCACAACTTCTTTCTCCTAAAAAAAAATAATAAAAACTTCCCTCTCCTTATCTATCTCTCTCTATCTATCTCTCTTTGAAGTATAGCACAGTTTCTTTCTCCTAAGAAAATTCAAGACTTTCCTCTCCCTCTTTATCACCCTTTAAGGCACAATATTTCTTCTCCCTACAAAGTTCAAGACTTTCGTCTCCATCTCCATTTCTCTCTAAAACACAATACAGTTTTTTTCTCCACCCAATACAATAGAGACAATGTATATGTAGACTGCAGTAGTTCGATAGGGCAACAACAGATCGTTTCACTGAATTCCTATGGCACGGATTTGCTCCTCATCATCCTTGGTTCTTGGTTATCTACTTCTCCTCTTCCCTTTCCACCATGCCAGCTCCGTCGAGCCCCCAACCTCCATATCAACCATGACCTCCCTATCGAAGCACAGCAATGAGACCGATAGACAGGTACTTGTCACCCTCAAGTCAGCGATATCCAACGATCCAAGAGGATCGCTGGCCTCGTGGAACAACTCTGTTCATTTCTGTCGGTGGCTGGGTGTTACTTGTGGTGGCCGCCGCCATCCTCAGAGGGTCATTTCCTTAAGCCTGAGCTCCTTGGATCTCGTTGGATTCATACCGCCTGCCATATCCAACCTCACATTTATCAGGAAGATTGATCTTTCCGACAACTAGTTCGATGGATCCATCCCAGAAGAGATCGACTTCCTCTTCAGGCTGCGGCACCTCAACTTGAGCTCGAATTCTTTTAAAGGAGGTATTCCCACTTCCTTATCTAGCTGTGTACAGCTACGGAATATCATCCTATTCAATAACATGCTCACAGGTGAGATCCCTCACGGCCTCAGTTATTACTTACACCTTCAAATCTTAAGCTTGGGCAACAACAGCCTTTCCGGGGGAATCCCTCCGACTATAGGGAACCTTTCCTCTCTAACTGGACTTTTCTTGGACCTGAACGAATTTGGTTGCAGCATCCCACCTAGCATAGGCAACCTCTTCTCTCTCACTTATCTTCAACTTGATGCCAACAAGTTATCAGGTGACATCCCACCTTCACTAGGCAAGCTCTCCAATCTGATCGTGCTGTCTATTGGCTTCAACAACCTTTCTGGAGTCGTCCCACCTTCACTGTGGAATCTCTCCTCTCTTACGCATCTGTTCCTGGCCCACAACAATCTTTCAGGCCATATACCACCTAATCTCGGCCAGCTCCTACCCCTGCTCAATAAAATTTACCTGTACAACAACCGATTTCATGGGCCTACCCTACAATGAATAGGGCTACGATGGAAGCTATTGGGTGGAGAAGAAGAGTAAATTGGGAATATCATGTATTGGGTTTACCTATATAAGTTTGCATTCAAGATGTAAATCCTAAACTGAATGAATATATCCCTAATTGCCCCCTCTCCGCTCTTCTTTCTTATCCTGTTATTTTTTTCTTCTCATCCCCTGTCTTCTTCTTCCTCTTAAAATCCAAATATATTTCCTTGTATTTTCTAATAACATCATTGCAAGATCGAAATTTCAAAGCACAGAAACAGTTCAGAGTCTTCTCATCGTTCATTAGAGGGAGTCTGAAAGTTAGGATTCAGATTTCGAAAAATTTTGGAGCAAAAACACAAAAACCATAAAGGCGTGGGAGCAAAACTACGGACTTTGTCCGAGAAAAAGAAGAATAGAATTGAAATTTTGAATAAAAACTCAAAATTGTCAAAGTAGGAATAAAAAAATAATCCTAAAAATGGAAACTTCCCCACAAAAACTCCCAAGAAGAAAAGGCAAAGAAATAATTAGAACTGTTCAAGAACTAAAAAATTACCAAAAAAGTGACGGAGTAAAACTAATATTCGAGATCATCAACTGAAAGGGACAAGATGTCTAGGACCTGTAATGAGTCTTGGTTTATTTTGTTTTTTTTTTTGTTTCGATTAGAAGTGGAAAAATTGGTGGGTGATTCTTATTTTTGAGCAGAAAATTGGCGGGAAATTGGAAATCTAATAACTGATAAGTACGAGGTCTGTGTGGGGAAATTCCAAGAGTGCACCACTTTCCTCCTAGTGAGTACTAGCTTCACACCATTTAACTTTTAAAATAGATGGTTTTTTTCGCTGTGAGTACCATTCAATTTCTCAATTTATCCTAATCTTTTCTAATATTTTTTTCCTAATGAGCACCAGCCATAATATTCTCCGTTCCTCCACTCTCTGTGAACCCTCACCGCTCGACTGCTCGCCCTCACCGCTCGGCTACTCGCCGTAAAACTTTGCCTCTCCGTGAAACTTTGGCCACTCTTTGCAAATCTTGTCGCGAAGCCGCTCGTCGTGAAACTTCGCCAGTCATTAGTATAGAAGTAGAGAGCTCCCTTTTTTTGGAGTCCCACTATCTGGACCTCCCATCTCGGATGGTTGTGGAACTATGCGGGATGAGATTATCGAACAGTGGGTTCTCCCAAATGGGGATGGTGCTCACTAAGAAAAGAGTCAAGTCAATTTTTTTCCAAAAAATATAAGTTGTAATTTTTCTCAACTTAGCCAATGGTGCTCACTATGAGGAAAGTGGTGTGCATCTAGAATTTTCCATTTATGATTAGAGTCTAGATCTGAGTCTATGAATGGTAATGGATGCATTCATTGGCTAATTTTTGGCCCATATAAAATTTTAAATTAGCCGCGTTCACGGTGGAATTTTAGTCTTTCCCTATACAAAATCTTGAATTAAAAAAATTTATTTCTAATTTAAAATTTGTATAGGATGGACCAAAAATGACCAATGAACATGCCTGTTACCATTCCTAACTGGGTTAGGTTATACAAGCACGTGGTAGTAACAACATAAGTTGATTTTTATGATATATATGATACTCGATGAATTATTCAGAATTTTCTTATGGTTTTTACTCTCACATACACAAAATATCATGCGTTCTTCAGTTATGCGATTCCCCTTTTTTTTTTTTTTTTTTTTTTTTATCTTTTCTTTTCCCTTCTTTTTCAAGAAACATACCTTTTTATAATTTTCCAGGATGTTTGGATTTCAACATGCACTAGTAATTTGGCAGAGGTTACTCAGCTATCATCATCGTTGACATATCTTTTATTTATTTATTTTTCAAGAGTTCAAACATGGAAGAAGAAAAGATTTCACAATCACCACCACAATTTTCATGGAATTGAAGAGTATACAACACTCAATTTTCATGGAATGACCACAGTTCTCAGATATTACAGCATCCCAGAAAGGTAGTCCGACATCAAAGAGAGCAAGAATGAACACAGTGAAACAATGACAATTAATCAATGTTTACAGGGATCCATTCCCCTCCCCTCGTTATCAAGGCACTGCCTCTTCCTCTGGCATGCTAGCTCGAGCTTGCTTGGGAAGCCCCATGAACCAAGGCCATCCTTGCATGGAACAATTGAAGCCTGATCAACGTAACTGTTGGCCATAGAGGTCGTGACGGAGGCAGTAGTAGCGTTAGGAGCTTGGTTTCTGCCAAGCATATTGCCTAGCAGCTGGGCCGACAGAAGAGAGCGAGCACAGCCGGTATCTGAGCATGAACCCTCTGCTGGCACTGGCACAGACAATCGTGCACTAGTCATCTGATCACCGGCTCCAATCGTCCCCCACACATTCCTTCCTGCTGAGAGCTGATCAGGACAAGCAAAGCTCATGAGGAAGCTCCTCAATCTACTGCTGTTATCTGCTGCAAGAATGTGAAATGATTACATACGTAAAAGGCATAAAGAAAAGCATTATCGGAAAAGAGAAAATGCGGCCGGCCAACCATGAATACGAGATGACATAGTAGCTGATGGTGGCTTCCTTCGACGCTCATTGTGGCCAGCGAGCCTGCGGCGGCAGCTACGCTTCCCTTGGTCAAATTCAGAAAGGTGGTGAAATCTGGATGGCGATTAATGGCCAGAAACATTGAAAGATATGTGTGAACAGAAAGATGCAAAAGTTTGGAACCTATCTCAAAATAAATAAATAAATCAATCAAAATTTGGACTAAACAATGAAGAAGAACGCTCCTGCTGCTTCCTGCATCAAATAATTAAGAACTATAACTCGTAGAACTTGCTATATATATAGTAACTCATGATCTCTGACAGATTTGTGCATGTATGTTGTGAGTCTCCAATTGGCATCAATTCAGTGAAAAGTGGCTGGGTCTAGCACGGCAAAGGCAAGAAATATTGGGATTTAGTTCCGATGTTAGATAAAACGGGGGGCTAATTATGTTTAAACTCATGGCTCAGTCAAAAATTAATCCTTTTGAATTATTGTGAACCTGAACAAAGATTAGTCACTCCATCTCTGGTTGACCCTCTGGTGTGCAGCAGAGATCAAGCATTCGAACTCCACTTGCATCAATTAAAAGAGGGCACTGAAAATAGGATTGACTACGGCCTTTGTTTCAAAAGAAAATGGATCTTTGTATAGAAAATTGGCCGACAGGAGATTAACTCTTATGATTGTCGGATAGGGGTATGGTTAGTAGAAATGGACACAAGCGACATGCACACTCTGACACACGAATAGGGAGTCAGATATGGCCACCACCAGAACTAAGAAACAAGGAAGCAAATATAAATATATAATGCATATTTGACTTATAAATATATTCATTGTTTACCAAATTAGTATATGCAATAAAGAACCTATAGCAACAACAACTAAACCTTTTATCCCAAATACTTGGGATAGGCAACATGTTGAACTAAAACTTCTAAACCCATAGACTTTCTTTATCCTATCTGATGTGGGACTATATTCATATATGAACTCCTAACACAACACAAACTAAAAGAGAATCACACCAGATCGCTCATGTAAATCAAAGAACCTAATTTTAGTAAAATGTTCTATAAGATATCTATCATTTGTCAAAAAGGGGACAACATACTCCCCGTGATGTCTCAACTCTTAAGATAAGTAACTGTTAATGCATTCATGATGAACATGGATGGACAAGCATGTTAGGCCTATTGGAGTGCACCAATTTTTCGTCGGAGGAAGTCGCCTAAAAATCATAGGACGAGAGGGTAGAGGGGTTGGTTCTGGGCCTCCTTGAGGTCTATGTTAGCAAAAATAATAATATCAATGCAACAACTAGCGGAATTTAATAGTTGTTAACCGAAGAGAAAAATAATAGAGACAGGAAACACGCAGATTTATCGTGATTCGTCAATGTGCCTATATCCATAGGCACACGATCGAAAATTTTCACTATATCAAAAGAGATTACAGCTCTCTAATTTTCAACCACAAAAGAGAAATCAATAAGATCACACAAAATACAAAATCAAACCCTCACATGGAAAGGAATACGATGATCTTATTTGCTTTATTGCTTCCGCCCCTTTTTTTTTTTTTTTGCTTTGCTTCAGCTGCAACACAAAGGAAGCTCCCCAACTCCTTTGATTTTCCTTTGGCCGAAAACCCTTCAACTAGCCACAAAAAAAAAAAAAAAAAAAACCTGCAGCAGCCGCCCACTTCTTATTCCTTCTCTTCTCTGGCCGAAACCCTTCCACCCAAAATAATTAGCTGCACCCAATCAATTTGCTTCAGCCCCTATTTATTTAATAGCAGCCACACCCAATTATTTTCCTGCAGCCCCAAAAATTAGCAGCCACCTAACCCTTCATTAAATAGAGATTAGGTTAAACCCAAACGGATTTTATTTTTTTTATTGTTGAGCCGGTTTTGGATCCGTTTGGACGGATTGAACCTGCTGCGACAATAGGGTTCCAACAATAACAATCTCCCATTTTGAGACCTATTGTAAAAATTGTAATTTCTATACATGATAATCATAGCATCCCAAGCTTATCAACATATCCGCAGGATTCTTACTGTTCTCAATTTTCTCCAACTTCAATTGGCCATCCTCCAACAAGGATCTAATAAAGTGATATTTTAAGTGAATATATTTAGTCCGTAAATAATATGCCGAGTTTTTAGCAAGATGAATTGCACTCTGACTGTCACTGAACAACCTGCAATCCACTTCTTCAAAACCCAATTCACTCATCAATCGCTGCACCCAAATAAACTCCTTACTTGTTTCTGTAACTGCCACATACTCAGTTTCTATCGAAAATAAAGTAACAATTGATTGTAATATTGAAATCCAGCTTATCGCTGTCCCTCCTAAAGTAAAGACATAACCTGTGGTGCTCCTGCTATTGTCGCTATCACCCGCTGTAGACACTAAAAATAATTAAATAAAAAAAAAAAAAAAAAAAAAACCTAATTTTGCTAAGTGGGCACACCCGCGGCGCGGGAGCACCCGCGGGATGCAACCCGCGGCGCGGGAGCACCCGCGGGTTGCAACCCGCGGGGGCACCCGCGGGAAGCATCCCGCGGGAGCACCCGCGGGATGCAACCCGCGGGTGCACCCGCGGGTTGCAACCCGCGGGGGCACCCGCGGGAAGCAACCCGCGGGGGCACCCGCGGGAGCACCCGCGGGTTGCAACCCGCGGGTCAACCCGCGGGAGAACTCCCGCGGGTTGCAACCCGCGGGAGGATTCCCGCGGGTGGCAACCCGCGGGGGCGATCCCGCGGGTTGCCACCCCCGGGGGCGATCCCGCGGGTTGCCACCCCCGGGTTGTTTTTCGTTGTCTTCCCGTTGTTTTATTTCCTATTTTATTTTCCTGATAATCCGTGATCCGCTTTTTCAGGAGAGAATTGAGCCGGATTTCGAGCTTCTTCGGTTTATAAAATACAGGAATTTAACGAGAGAGAGGACTTTTGATTTTTGGGGATTCTTGGACTTTGGGAAGATTTCGGGCGAGCTCGTGAAATCAAAGAAAAGAGCAGAGCCATCTTCTCCTGGTCGGACGGTCAACGGAGGCAGCAACGAGACTCCACCGCCACCCGAACCCACATAAAAAAGGGAATAAACTAATATTCCCGTTCTTGTAATTCCTCGATATTTTTTGTAATCTCAATTTCGTTGTAATTCAAATAATTTTGCAATGGAATCAAAGATGCAATTTTCGGGCGTACAAGAACTGGCGACCACAGTGGGAGCTCCTCTGTTTACCACAGAGAATTTGGTGGCGCAGTCCGACCGGGTGCCGATTGGCTCAATAGTTGAGATGCTGGTCATAGAAGTTGACCAGCAAAAATATGAGGAATTTCTTTCCTCCTCTGATTCGGACCCTAGGCGTCATCGCCGGGTGACGATGAAAAAAGGTGAGGCGTCATCGCCCACTGGAAATCAAAAGGCGTCATCGCCTATGAAAATTTACGAGGCGTCATCGCCCGTTGAAATTTACGAGGCGTTATCGCCCGTTCCAAAGTCAAGCCAAAAGTCAAACCAGTCCCTGACCCGCTCTCAAAAGAGAAACCTGAGGCGTAAGGCACAGCGGGCCCGCCTCAACAGTGCCTCTGGAAAATTGCGCTCAGAAAATCCAGATCAGGAAACATCGGAAAGAAAAAATTCCAAAAATAAAAATTCCAAAAATAAAAATCCGCAGGCAGAAGTGCGGGTTGCACCGCACGGGGGCAACCCCGAGGTTGCAACCGCGGGTGGAAACCCGCGGTTCCAACCGCGGGTTGCACCCCGCGGGGACAACCCCGCGGTTGCAACCGCGGGTGGAAACCCGCGGTTCCAACCGCGGGTTGCACCCCGCGGGTGCAACCCCGCGGTTGCAACCGCGGATGGAAACCCGCGGTTCCAACCGCGGGTTGCAACCGCGGGAGGAAACCCGCGGTTCCAACCGCGGGTTGCACCCCGCGGGTGCAACCCCGCGGTTGCAACCGCGGGTGCAAACCCGCGGTTCCAACCGCGGGTTGCACACCGCAAGTTGCAACCCGTGGGTTGCACTCCGCAGGAAAAATCAAGGGTTGGTTCTGGTGTCTATTCGGGCACACGCGCAGTGAGCACACAGCGCACATCTAACTTTTTGGTTACTCTCTCAGATGTACCATCCCGTTCCTCTACAAATAAATATAAGGATGTGCTCATGAACTCACCTGAGGATAGATCTTCAAATTTCTCTTCGGATGAACATATTCATGATAGAATCCTCCAGATCCCGAAGAACAAGTCAGATGCGTGCGAGGCCCGCACAACTGCGCAGGCCAGCACACACTCCAGAAGAATCCGCAGAAGGGTTGGAGAACAATCTAATGCTGGAAAAGAGCTCAGCCCTGAAATATTACAAACTCTCCAGTATTATGAACCAAATTTGAGACGCAAAATACGTCAAGATGCAAATAGAGAGGAGAAGATATCTCAAGACTTGAGAGAATACCTCAATTGGAAGAAGAACTCTGCACAAAATACTCCTCAATGCCAATGCGAACAGTTAATCTCAGCTGTTCTATCAAACTGCGAGTGCCATCCGAGACAATCCGTTTTTGAGCGGATCACCGAACCTAAAAGAATACGGACGGTGAAAAAGGCATACTCTGGAACCGATCTACCTGCTGCCTCATCAAATATGGTTAATAAAGGCAAAAAGGTGGTCGGAAACAACCTTTCGGATAAAGAAATTACTCCAGGATCAATAAGAGTTTCTAGCGAACCAGAAGGCGCGCTTCTAGAAGAAGTCTCTGAAAGGCTTGAGAGACAAGAAAAACGTCTCGAACAGCACGAGGAGACCATAGAAGAAATGAAACAACTTTTGATTGAGTTGCTGGCTCAAACTAGAAAGAACCAATCATCGCCGTCCATTTCTAGTCGGCAGAAAGGAAAACGGCCTGTCCAAATAAATGAAGACAGCGAAGACGAAGATGAAGAAGTGCCTCCTCATTCAAGAGAGGAAGAGGAAGTGAAAGTTATCCTCAATCCTCACGCAGAAAAAATAGAGAAGATGGAGAACCAATTACAAGCTCTTCTTCATCGCAAAAAGCTACAAGAGGTGGGGGTAGTCCGTCCATATCCCATAGAATGGGAGACCGTACCCTATCCTGCAAAATATAAACCGTTGAATCTTCAATCATTCGACGGTAAAAGTTCGCCGCAGCAACACATCTTCTATTTCCTCTCACAGACAGGACATCTCATGGGGAATGATCCAACTATGACTAGGATATTTGCGAGCACTTTACGGGGGCCCGCATTTACCTGGTTCATGCAGCTACCCCAGGGATCAATTAAATCTTGGGCTGATGTAGAACGTGAGTTCCTAGCCCGATTCTTTGAAGATGATACAGAAGTCTCCATATTATCTTTGCTAGCAGCGAAGCAAGAAGAAGGCGAAACGGTCAAAACTTATGTCGAGCGGTTCCGAGAACTTTCCGTTCGATGCCCACATGGCATGATGCAGGATACGCTTGTGGAAACCTGCAGACATAACTTGTTGACCGATATCCTAGACAAGATGGGTTCGGTCGAATCCAAGTCATGGAAGGATCTGCTTAAGCAGGGCGAACAGGCCGAAGAAATACTTCGACGTCTCAAAATGCAACAGTCTACAACCGGAGACGGTGCAAACGAATCTCCATTCCATTTTTCCCGTTCAAAAGGGAAAGACATAACGGCAATGGCGGTAGAAAGTACACTGAAGCAGAAACTATGGCCAACTACAAGCAACACAGCAAAGTCGCCCAGACTTCAAAAGCAGTATTCGTTCAAGGATGAACATACTGCTACTATGTTCAATCTGCTCACCAAACGCAAGATGCTTAAATTGCCGGAGAGCAAGAGACCTGAAGAAGTAGGGAAAACTAACGATCCGAACTACTGCCTGTACCATCGGATTGTAGGTCACCCCACAAAAAATTGTTTTATCTTAAAAGATAAAATTCAAGCGTTGATTGACGCTGGAGCAGTTCAGCTCAAAGCTGAACAAAAAAGGAGTTAGAGCTAACTCCGACACATTTAATGCGTGAGGTCTAAAGGTACCACTTGGGCTCACAACAATTCCCAAAAAATGGGCTCAGGGCGGTTAATTTAAACCCCCAATTAAAAAAAAAATATATAAAAAAAAAAAAAAAAAAAAAAACACCCAACGCCGACAAGGCTACGGGAAGAGAATAAATTTCTCGCCAACCCCACCATGCTGGGGGTAAAAAGCATGAACCGCCCAACGCCGACAAGGCTACGGGAAGAGAATAAATTTCTCGCCAACCCCACCATACTGGGGGTAAGAAGTATGAATTACCCAACGCCGACAAGGCTACGGGGAGAGAATAAATCTCTCGTCAACCCCATCATACTGGGGGTAAAAGTATGAACTGCCCAACGCCGCTAAGGCTACGGGAAGAGAATAAATTTCTCGTCAACCCCACCATACTGGGGGTAAAAAGTATGAATTACCCAACGCCGACAAGGCTACGGGGAGAGAATAAATTTCTCGCCAACCCCATCATACTGGGGGTAATAAGTACGAACCACCCAACGCCGATAAAGCTACGGGAAGAGAATAAATTTCTCGCAAACCCCATCATACTGGGGGTAATAAGTACGAACCACCCAATGCCGATAAGGCTACGGGGAGAGAATAAATTTCTCGTCAACCCCACCATACTGGGGGTAAAAGTATGAATTGCCCAATGCCGCTAAGGCAAAGGGAAGAGGAAAAGTTTGGTATTTAAACCCAAACGAAACCCTCGACAACTCACTATGCTGAGGATAATAGCATGGCTAGCCCAACTCAAACGGTAGTTGGTAAAGGCAAAATCAAACCCGTTGATAGCTGGGGGTTTGCTAAAAATCCCACGACAAATCTGTCACAACAGTATTCTTACCCGAATATAAGAATACATCACTGCCCTAAGCTGCTAAGGCAAAGGGAAGAGGAAAAGTTTGGTATTTAAACCCAAACGAAATCCTTGACAACTCACCATGCTGAGGGGAATAGCATGGCTAGCCCAACTCAAACGGTAGTTGGTAAAGGCAAATCAAACCCGTTGATAGCTGGGGGTTTGCTAAAAATCCTAATCAGATAAATCTCCTGTCACGTTAAGATTTCACCTCTGACAGCAAAACTTTTTTTGTCATTTTGCTCCGACAGAGCAAGCGACACTCCAAAATATTAGTCAAGTTAAAATCATACCTCTGACATCATAATTCAAAATCAAAAGAGATAAAATCCTAATTAAATCGGTCCCCTGTCACGTTAAGATTTCACCTCTGACAGAAAAGAAAATTCATACTTCATCAAGTCCAACATTACAACCTCTGATGAACGTGCTTTTGATATCGTTAAGTTGAAAATTACCTCTGACGAAAATCATCTCCCTATCAAGTTAACAGTTACCTCTGATAGTCCGATTCCAAAACTAAATACGTTAACCGTCACCTCTGTTTAGTCAGCTTGACCCTATCACGACCAGATCCTCTGAATAGGTTAAGCTCCAAGACACGTTTAAAGTCACCTCTGTCTTTTCCTGATTCGTCATACTAGATGTCACTGAACGGTTAGGATTAAAATAAGCACGTTAATATTATACCTCTGCTTGACCTAAAATAAGTACGTTAACATTATACCTCTGCTTGTCCTCTAATGAGTACGTTAAAATCATACATCTGCTTGTTATGGAATAAATAAATATATTAACAGTTATCCCTATCGACCAAATCTTTTAAAAAAGTCTATAACCAAAATTAAAAAAATCCAAAGTATTTCGAAATTCAGTACGGTTCAATACAGAACTTCAAAAACTTTGGAGGGGGTTATGTAGAGACTAAAAATAATTAAATAAATAAATTAAAAAAAAAAAAATTTTGCTAAGTGGGCACACCCGCGGGTTGCATCCCGCGGGAGCACCCGCGGGTGCACCCGCGGGATGCAACCCGCGGGAGCACCCGCGGGTTGCAACCCGCGGGTGCACCCGCGGGATGCAACCCGCGGGAGCACCCGCGGGTTGCAACCCGCGGGGGCACCCGCGGGAAGCATCCCGCGGGAGCACCCGCGGGATGCAACCCGCGGGTGCACCCGCGGGTTGCAACCCGCGGGGGCACCCGCGGGAAGCAACCCGCGGGAGCACCCGCGGGTTGCAACCCGCGGGAGCACCCGCGGGTTGCAACCCGCGGGAACCCCCGCGGGAAGCAACCCGCGGGAGAACCCCCGCGGGAAGCAACCCGCGGGAGAACTCCCGCGGGTTGCAACCCGCGGGAGCCCCCGCGGGTTGCCACCCGCGGGAGGATTCCCGCGGGTGGCAACCCGCGGGGGCGATCCAGCGGGTTGCCACCCCCGGGTTGTTTTTCGTTGTCTTCCCGTTGTTTTATTTCCTATTTTATTTTCCTGATAATCCGTGATCCGCTTTTTCAGGAGAGAATTGAGCCGGATTTCGAGCTTCTTCGGTTTATAAAATACAGGAATTTAACGAGAGAGAGGACTTTTGATTTTTGGGGATTCTTGGACTTTGGGAAGATTTCGGGCGAGCTCGTGAAATCAAATAAAAGAGCAGAGCCATCTTCTCCTGGTCGGACGGTCAACGGAGGCAGCAACGAGACTCCACCGCCACCCGAACCCACATAAAAAAGGGAATAAACTAATATTCCCGTTCTTGTAATTCCTCGATATTTTTTGTAATCTCAATTTCGTTGTAATTCAAATAATTTTGCAATGGAATCAAAGATGCAATTTTCGGGCGTACACCCGCATGGTCCGAATTCACAAAACCTTGCACATCAATGTTATCACCCCAAAAACACAAACAATAATTTTAAGTACCTTTCAAATACCTAAAAATCTACTTTATTGCTTGTGAATGTTCCTTCCCAGGGTTCTTCATGAATCTACTCACTATTCTCACTGCTTGTACAATATCTGGTCTTTTACTCACTATTGCATACATGAGGCTCCCAACGACCAATGAATAAGGCATATTTTCCATGTGTATCATCTCTTCATCTATCTTAGCACATTTCTGTTCTGACAGTTTAAACTGACCATCAAGAGCTGTAGTTACCGGTTTTGCATTCTCCATGTTGAATCTCTCCAACACCTTCTTGATATACACCTCTTTAAATAACCACAATTTCTTATTTTTCTTATCTAGGGTAATTTGCATCCCAAGAAGTTGTTTCGCCTCACTCATGTCTTTCATAAAGAATCTCCCTACCAACTTCCTCTTCGTATCATTGATTTTCTTCATGCATGAACCTGTCACAAACATATCATCTATATACAAAGTAAGTATAATAAAATTACCGTACTTAAATTTTTGTAGATATACATAATGATCTGAATTGCATCTGGTAAAATCCGAATCCAACATAAACTAGTCGAACTTCAAGTACCATTTTCTCGGCGCCTGTTTCAATCCATACAAGCTCCTTTTCAATCGACATACCCAATTCTCATTTCTTTTAACTTCATATCCCTCTGACTGTTCCATATATATTTCCTCCTCCAAATAACCATGAAGGAAAGCAGTCTTCACGTCAAGCTGCTCTAAATACAATCATTTCACAGTCACAATACTCAATATTATTCTGATAAAAGTCATCTTCACAACTGGTGCAAATATCTCATTGAAGTCAATTCCTTTCCTCTGACCGAATACCTTCACCACAAGTCTAACCTTGTATCTTTATGTCCCTCCTGCCTCATGTTTCACCTTGTATATCCACTTGTTATACAATACTTTCATCTTTGCTGATCGTTTCACCAATTTCCATGTATGATTCTCCTCCAAAGAAGACATCTCATCACACATGGCTTGCTCCTATTTAAAACGAAACTTATCCTGCATAGCCTCTTGGTAATTCTCTAGTTCACTGACATCAGTATACAAAATATGATACAAAGGAAGATAAAATTTTTGAATTGGCTTCCTTATCCTAGTACTCCTCAAAGTGGGAACACTCTCTGATGAAGAACTGAAACCATCTACTTTAGTAGTGTCTCTCTTTCTTGTTCGGTCTCATCTGAAACTTGTGTATTCTCAGGTGTAGCCATTTCTTCTCCTTTAGATGTAGGTATTTTTTCCTTTCTTTCATTCATGGAACCATTCCATCTTGTGGCTCATCCAGCTCTAAGTGCTCTTTCTCAATTGTTTTCTCACTCTTACTTTCCATTCGGTTTTTATACATACAACCCTTATTGAATACTATATTTCTGCTACGAATCAACTTAGTATGCTCATAATCCCACAAACGATAACCATATTCATCGTCACCGTATCCAATGAGTGCACACTTCTGAGATTTAGAATCAAGCTTTTTTATCATCTCATGATCCATATGTACATATGCTATATAACCAAATACTTTTAAGAATGAATAATTTACAGTCTTATCAGACCACATCTCCTTTGGAATTCCTCCATCTAAAATACTAACTGAACTCCTGTTGATAAGATAAACTGTCGTATCTACAGCGATTTTCCAAAGTTGCAAAGTCAAACCGCATGTAGTCTCATACTCCGAGCTCGCTCCAAAATGATTCTGTTTATCCTCTCAGCCACGTCATTCTGCTGCGGTGTCCTCGATACAGTCTTCACTCTCCTAATCTCATGGGTAGAGCAATAATCATCAAATTCCTTATTGCAAAATTTCCCACCATTGTCTGACAACAGACATTTCACCTTCAAACCTGTTTCATTCTCAACAAGAGCTTTCCATATCTTGAAGATTTGAAGACATCGAATTTCTGCATAAGTGTAAACGCTCATGTTTTCCTACTTGCATCATCTATGAAAATAACAAAATAAGAATTACCTCAAGAGACTTCGCCAAAAAAGGCCCCATACATCTGTATGTACCAACTCCAATATCTAGGTTTTCTTCTCCTTACCATCCTTCACAAAGGTAACTCTTTTCTGCTTCCCAAACACACAGTTCTTACAGAAATCAAATTTAACATCTTTCATATTTGTCAATATATCTCTGGATTGTAACACGCTCATGCCGCTCTCATTAAAGTGACCGAGCCTCTGATGCCATAAGGTAGCCTTCTTATTATTCACGGTGGCCAAAGAAACAACGTGATCTATCGAGCTTGAGAGTAGATATAGTGTTCTCACTCTCTCACCCTTGACCACTATCATTGCTCCTTTACTAATTTTCCATTGTGTCCTTTCAAATGAGATTTGATAACTCTCGCCATCCAGCTTGATAACATATATCAAATTCTTCTTCAAATTTGGTATGTGCCTAACCTCTTATAAAAGCAGTTTTCCACTATTGTGCAATTTCAACTGAATTGTCCCCTTACCGACAATTTTGCATTCCTGCCCATTACCAACAGTCACATGCCCAAATTCACCTTGAACATAATTATCAAACCATTCTCTATGAGTAGTGCAATGGAACAAAACTCCTGAATCTACAAACCACAAATATGACCTTAATTCTGTATGAGCAGACAAGCACAAGTATCATACTCCTTACTTGGATTCACCACATTCGTTCCCTCTTTGTCTTTATTTGGACAATCCTTTTTCATATGACTTTTTGTCTTACATTTTCAACACACTAATTTTTTCTTGAACTTCCCCTTAAATTTTGATCTTTCTCTTTACTTCGACTCCCTGCTTAAACTTCTACCCTTTTCTTTCTTTATGTCATTATAAACAGACAGAATAGTACTTATAAAAACGGTGCTCTCACCCATACTCTTTTTCATCAATTCATCATTTATGATTGTACTCACAATATTATTAAATTTAAAAGCAGTGTTGGAAGTATTGCTAACAGCCATAATAATATTACTCCAACTATTCGGTAACGAACACATAAACATCAAAAGTTAATGTCATCAGCAAAAACAAACTCTAAGGATTTAAGTTGTACCAATAATGTGTTAAATTTGTTCAAATAATTAACAACTGAACTATCAGAAGACATTCTCAAGTTAAATAATTTTTTCATTAGAAACAGTCTATTTGAAGCAGATGGCTTCTCATAAAATTTAGCCAACGCTGATATCAAATCTGAAGTGGTTTTCTTCTTGGAGATGTTGAATACAATCTGTTTTGTTAGGCACAAGCGAATCTGCGCCAAAGCCCTCCTGTCCAACAATTCTCACTTCTCATCAGTCATCTTTTCTGATTTTTCTCCAAACAGTGATTAATGTAAATTCTTTTTATATAAAAAATCTTCCATCTAAAACTTCCACCATTAAAAGTCTGTCCCATCAAATTTTTTAATTTGTTCCTTCCTATCTTCCACCATAACTCCCACTCAAAATAAACACCGATGTGAGTGAAATCTGATCCGAACCAGAGTCTGATACCAATTATTAATAAAAATAATAATACTAATGCAACAATCAACGAAATCTAATAGTTGTTAACCGAAGAGAAAAATAATAGAGACAGGGAACACGCAGATTTAACGTGGTTTGACAATGTGTCTATATCCATGGGGACACGATCGAAAATGTCCACTTTATCAAAAGAGATTACAGCTCTCTAGTTTTAAACCACAAGAGAGAAATCAATAAGATCACACAAAATACAAAATCAAATCCTCACTTCGAAAGAAATACGATGATCTTATTTGCTTTGTTGCTTCAGCCCTGTTTTTTTTTTCTGCTTTGCTTCAGCCGCAACACAAAGGAAGCTCCCCAATTCCTTTGATTTTCCCTTGGTCGAAAACCCTTCAACCAACCACAAAAAAAAAAAAAAAAAACAGCAGCCGCCGCCCACCTTTATTCCTTCTCTTCTCTGGCCGAAAACCTTCCACTGAAAATAATTAGCTGCACCTAATCAATTTGCTTCAGCCCCTATTTATTTAATAGCAGTCGCACCCAATTATTTTCCTGCAGCCCCAAAAATTAGCAGCCACCTAACCCTTCATTAAATAGAGATTAGATTAAATCCAAACGGATTTTATTTTTTTTATTGTTGGGCCGGTTTTGGACCTGTTTGGACGGACTGAACCCGCTGCGACAATAGGACTCCAACAACAACAGTCTAGTACGGTCCAATTTGACATATTACAAGAAAGCCAATAGTGCGAGATAACACACGGAAAGTTTGTCTTGTGACTAACATGAACATGAACTCGACCCACGTTGGTAAGGTCATGTGACACTCACCGTGTGTCATCTATGTGTGTGACCCATGCACATGAACTGGACCCATGTTGGTAAGGTCATGTGACATGTGATACAGTCATGAGTTCAAGGCCTGCCACAACATAGAGAAGAGGAACTTTCTCCCCTATACTCAAGGATTGGGAGGGCCCACCAGCCACCATATACTAAACATAGCTTCTAAGTTTCATAGCCGATCCATCATCTCCAAATGATAAAATATATAGTGAATAAAAGAGTCATTTGCAAAGATAGTTAGATATATCCCCGTAAACCTATTTGAATGACTTCTGAGATCTAACTCTAGGATGTCATATTGTAGCAACAAGAAAAACAGAGTAGTTTAATTTCCTTGAAAATCATAATTTGTCCCATTTAATATTGATAAATGTTAGGAGTGTGTTGCATACGTTCAGTTAGAAGTGGATCTAGCAAGGCAAAGGCGAGGAGACATTGGATTTAGTCACAAATTAGAATAATGGTTAGGTGAACTTGTGGTTAAATATGTCTAGACTCATGACTCAATCAAGGATTAATCTTTTGAATCATCATGAGCCTAAAGAAAGATTAGCCCAGTTCATCTCTGTCATAGATTTTTAAGAAAGGAAATCCTTTTTCGTGTCTTGGATGTAATCTTATTAGAACATGTCCAGTCACCTCTTTTTAGTCAGCATGGGATTAATTCTATTCATCTCATGCCTTATTCCCGTTTTAACAAAACTCATCAATTCATCCAAGTTGGAATAGGATAACCATGTTGATTGTATGCGAAATTCAAGGTTTCCAACAATAAAAAACAAAAAGCTATTCAGAATGAAAATATTGTCAGGGTACCGGATCAAGCCTACTCAAACTAGAAACCAGGATATTGGGCCAAACCCATAAATTTTTTTTGTCCTATATAATACGGGACTCTACTCACTCACATATGAACTTCCTAACAAATTCGAGTGGACTTAATTTTGGTACTATGATCAGCTGAAATTAAGGAACCAGGACCGAAATTAATGAGTAATGGCTTGACTAGCACTATCTCGCATAGGATGAGCTGGTGTAGTCTTTGGTGTTCATGACTATTTTTAGGAAGTGCACCCAATACAAAAATAACTAACTCCTCCACAACTTCCATAGTCTATTCTCCTTGGTAGAAATACTTATACTCTTAAGTGTTTGAATACCTAATTCAAAATACTAACTTTCAAATTGAAAACAATGTAAGAAAATAAAGAAGTGCAGCTAAAAAAAAAAAAAAAATTTAATTATTCACACTATTCTAACATCAGATATCTTGGCCATAGTAACTCATCAAGCCCTAAAATTACCCACACCTAGGGTTCCAATTTCCAATTTACAAACCCAACACAAGTAAAATATAACACAGCACAAGATTATTCCTCCTATATATCAGAATAAACTAACCCAAAAAATTGAACCAAACCGCACAATAACTCAAACATTCTTTAAATACTAGAAGAATTAGAAGAGAAAGGGGGGGTTGGGTGTTTTTGTGAGCAGCACAGACCTGCTGCACTGCTGGCAGAACCTCTGGTGGTGGCCAGCCACAATGGCCATGGGGGACTTGGAGTGCATGGCACAGACCTTGTGCTTGCCATAGTAAGCCTTGCATCCACTCAGATCCACACTGCAGCCCTCCACCTGGCACCTTAATGCTACCTGCAGCTTGCTATTATTAGTTTTATTAACTACTACTCTAGCGCTGCTGGTGGTGGTGGTGGTGGAGCTTTTGGAGGAGGAACAAGAGGAGCTCCCACTACCAAACTTGAGAGGAGACTCATTGACATTAGGGACCTGGTGAAATGAGCCTGAGCCCATGTCCATTTTGTTACAAGATTTGGTGGGATTGGGTTCTTATGGTGCCTGTCAATTGATAGGTGTGAGCACTGAGAGGAGAAAGAAGTGGAGAAAGTTGAGGTGGATTATTTTCCTCTTCTTCCTCCTTGGATTTGGGACTCAGCTTATGGAGGCAGCATCTGAGGATATATAGTGAAAAGAGAGATTATTTGAGAGAGAGAGAGAGGAGACTAAATCAAGTGGTGTGCTCATTTAGAATTTCCTTTGCTAGCTTTCTTTTGCAGAAAACACCCTCTGTTTTCTATACTTGATCAAAAGCAATTCACACAGATTCCACTATATAGTTGATTACATGCTTTTTTTAGATTAATTGCGTTCAGACCCCTTGTATTACAGATATACTAAAACTTATTATCCCTCAAGTTTGAAACTCTCACTTAGCCCTCTGAACCGTTAGTGAAGTTAGTCAACTATTTAGGTGATGGCTCAGTGCGGTTAAAAAACAAATTTGCTCTTGACATATTAAAACAAACTTCCCCAAACCTCCCGCTTGTCCCTCACCAAGCCCCGCTTCTCCTCCGCCACTGCAATGCGCCTTCCTCCCCTATGCAGTAAGTGCTGCTGTGTGTGGTTGCATAACAACTACGTCCGCTGCTGCTGCACGAGAGAGAGGGGGGAGGGGAGATACTGAGCATAACTGTAGTGAAGTGGGTGTGTTGGCTGTCTTGAGTGGAATTCTTAAGGAGAGAGAAGAGAAAAAAGTTGGAATTAAAAAAATGAGTGCAGATTTATTTAAAAGAAAGTACGAATATCTCAGTTTTGACAAACTCTATTAATAGTCCAGAGGGCTAAATGAAAGTTTCAAACTTCAAGAAATAAAAGTTATAGTACCTGCATATGATAGGGGGTCTAAGTGTAATTAACTTTTTTTTTAAATACTCAATCTCGCCCGCGAGGAGGGCTCTCCTAGTGTAAATAACTTCAATTCTGTAATTTGGACACGCTCCATCATGTCGTCCATTTCTTTTTCTTTTCAATCTCCAAAACATATCGATTGATAAAGAATTATAACATTTCTCATTATTTCTTAGCTTATAAAATAATGACAAATAATCGTGATTAATTTTTACATCATTTACTTAGGGTATATATTTTTTTTATCACATTCAATAGGATAGAGAAGTATCTGAATAAAATTTTTTACTATCCCACCGTATTTTATTTAATTTAATATTATGGTAATTATGTTAGAACCACACCATAAAATATAATCACAAATGTGAGTATCGTTCTCGAAATCTCAATTCTGGTTGAACATCTTGTTATGAAAAAGAATCATAATAAGATCACTAGTAGCCTCCATACGCCATTGATTCAACTTGATACTTAAAGCGCTATTTCACTGATTTTTTTGCATATTATTGTTGAAGTTCTGCTGACAATCTCTCAATCAAGTAGATATTATGATCGTTGCATGAAGTAAGCACACTCACTAACAAAACTATATTATTTGAAGGGAAAGCGTTTATCTTTAGATCTTTCTCTTTCCTCTTCATGGAAGAATGCTGACGAAATTATTGGATTGTTGTGCAAAAATCTAGATATTTAATCTACAATATAACCATTAAGAAGGTATCAAATGCAAACTGCATCCAACTAAGAAACGGGGAATTTCTAACTGAGCACAACATTTTCCTAGTGAGCCCACTTAACAGTGCATTTTCGGTACGGACTTTTGGTCTGAACAGTTGTTAAGTGGGCTCACTGGAAAAAATGGTGTGCCCCTTCCGAAACTTCCTAAGAAACGGGAATTTATAAAAGAGCACATGAGTTGTTCTAGTGAGCACACCTTGCTCAGTTAGCGCACCCTCCCTTTGGAAAAGAAAGGGTTTTATCGGTGTGCACGCTACTTTTTCCTATGCCCTTTCTTTCTACTGGTGAGCACACCTTGCTTAGTGTGCACACCATTTCTTTTGGGAAAAAAAAGAGAATTTTTCTTGGTGCGTACACCACTTTTTTCCTATTGCCCTTTCTTTTTCCCTATCAGCACATCAAAACTCTCATTCTCAAGTCCTATAATAATATTGCTCTATTTTCTCTGATCCGAGATCTAGTCTCGCCGGCTATGTGTAAGTCTACGCTTGACGCCTATGAGGACTCGTGCCTGATGACACTGCATCCCCAAACCCTAATACAATTCGGAATCTATTTCCGAACAAAAAATAATACTCTATGAGATCTAACTCCGGATGAGAAATAATATCGTTAGGAGCTTTCGGACAGGAATGTTTTATTGGGGAATGGAAATTGAAGACATCGTATAAATCGAAATTGAAAAATTTTCAATTGCAAAATTGTAATATAAGGACTACAGTGAAGTAAGCTCACCAAGACCAGTCACGTGCTCCTTTATAAATTCCCTAAGAAACAGAATCCATGACAAAAGTGACTTTGTGGCAGATCCTTCACTTTATTTATTTATGAACTGTAGGGTTGGTGGGTTACCAAACCTTCCACCGTCTGATTTGAGGAGAGATTCTTAATCAGATTATTAAATACTAATTAAGGTTCTAAATTGCCCCTTAATAGTCACCTTGGGCTTTTGGGTTTGTGAGCATAATCTTTGGCTTAAGATGTGGGAACCTAGGGAACTAGGTTGCTTGGTAATCCAAGCAATTGCAGTTGGAAGAAATCCTAGCTAAACAGTGGAATTTGTTGGAACTTGCAGACTTTGGAGGGTGGGCTTGTTGGTAAGTGGGCCCAATGAGTGACGGGGTTAGCTTGGAAATTAGCTCGCAATTATTCATTAATCTAGTCATCTTCACATAAGAGATGGACGAAGAAAGTCTTGCTTTGGTTGGCTTCTTCCTTGTTCTAGCCAATTAAGAGTTTTGACACAAATCCCTTCACTTAATCATGATTAATTAATCATAATACCTACTCTTGTGGCCCAACTCAACCAGGAGTGATTGGTTTAGTTTTCATGGTAGCTATAATTGCTTATTCGTGTTTGTTTAATTGGAATATTCTTCTCTTATTAAATGTGTAGAAAGACTGAAATAGTTGAGAAATTAAGATGAGAGTGATTCAAGGTCATTACAAGTATATTACATTAAATCAAAATTGTTATAAATATGTTATAGTTTATCAAAATTATTATAAGTATATTATGATAAATCAAGATTGTTATAAGTATGTTACAGTAAATCAAGAGATATTCTTCCTTATGAGCCCCCAGGAAATTCATTTGACACACTAGATGGGTATGCAAGTGGTAGGAAAAATTTCAAGTTGGATGCCTAATATTAGTTAGTGCAGTCTAGTGCTATTGCTAATCAAAATATTCAAAAGGACTTGCACGTAAGGCTAGTGACAATTCAAGGGGTGGGCCCAATATGTCGATATCTACGAGTAGGACCAATCACCGGAGCATTCAAAATGTGCCAAAATAGGCGGTGGAAAGGGATAGAAACAGGATTTTACCAATAATAAGTCTCGTCTAATTAGTTTTATAATTTGTAAAGCATGTCTACTTTTGTACATAAGATACAACAACCTATATAATTGGTTAAAAATATTAGTTACTTGTAACAAATTTCACTTGCATATTTCATTGGACATGTCAATCACAAGAGCACGTGGACTTTCATTCGCTAGTTCGGGAAAAGGAAATTGCAACAGTCATCACTTCTAGTAAATAAGAATTGTACTATGCAGCTAAGCAACCTACTAAGTCAATTTCAAAAAAATAATAATAATAATAATAACTAAGTAATTACCAAATCATGGGAAATTCTAAATGCACACCGCACTTTACTTGGTGAGCACCACATCCTATACTAAAGTGATTTACAACATAGGGGAAGATGGTGCTCACTAAGTCAAATGGGGTGCGCATTTAGAGTTTCCCCCAAATCACCACCAGATACGAAGAGAGAGGAAAAAGTCAAATGTCATAAAACAAACCCCTTGATCTTGAATTAAACCTTGGACTCATGTACTTAACACTATATATATATATATATATATATATATATATATATATATATATATATATATATATATATATGCTGGGCTTTAACTATGATTGGGCCCAAATTTGGAGGGGGCCTGTCGGGAATGGACCCGACTCGGCTCTTTTGACCTGGGTTTCAGGTTGCCCGGATACGATGGACATCCAATTTTTTGTTTTTAAATAAAAAAATACCGTCGAAAAAAATGGAATAAATATTTAAAAATAGCTAAAAATATAACAAGATTCATGATATTCTATAAAAAAAAAATAAAGTTTTATTGGTCACAAACTTAATAAATATTTATTTTGAATTTATTTTGAATTTGTGATTTGAATAAAAATAATTGAAAATATTGCACCATAATAATATGAGTATATCCAAGTAGATTGGCAACTGTTTATTTATTTTCGATCATGTGTAATATTTCCTAAAGAAAGATATCTCTTATTCCATATTGTCAAATTTATTTCTAAGTCTTCTACCGTGCTTTTTGTGATATCAACAACATCCAACTCTAATTGTAACTTCTCCACATTCTGCTAATCTTTTTGGCACGAAGTATATAAACCATCTCTATATCCAAACTAAAATAATAGTTGTTAATTATCTGTTCTCATATGTTGAATGAGTTTTCGGAAGATACAATTAATACTTGAACAGTTAACAAATTCCGGGCAATGCAAAAAACAACTAGATATATTGATAATCCAATTTGCTTTCATTATCCTAAAATTTCAAAATTATCTTCATTACTGGAAAACAAAAATCCCCCAACTAGCTATTTTTTTGACAATTTGGTATATTTTGGTAGGAAAAAGAAGAAAAGAAAAACCATCATTGTCCTCTAGAGCCCAAGAAACAAAATGGGCTCTGGTTCTACCGAGGAAGACTGGCGAGACTGAATAGTCATGGCCTCCAACACACAGGCACTGGACTCCTCCTCCCAAGATCTTAATGGATCTTAGGCATCCTCTTCTGGCAAGTTATTCCTCTCTTCTCCAGCATCTATGAATTATTGAAGAATGAGACACCTACGAGAATTTCTGCATATAACGGTGGGTGGGTGGTGCTGAGGATCTCGGCTCCAACTATTCCATACTCACCTACATGTAGAACATATCATCAAATATTTTGTACACAATAGTAAATTATAGGCAATAACTTAAAATTAATGTACTTGTCAATATAGGTGGTGGCCTTTAATATTATTGGCACTTTTAATGTTTCTGAAAAACGGCTGAAATTAGCGTCGTCCTATACAAAATTTTAAATTAAAAATAAAAAATTTTATTTTCTTAATTCAAAATTTTGAATAGGAAGGGCTAAAAATTGGCTCGTGAAAATGTCAAATCGATAAATATATGTTGAACTAATGAATGAAAATCGACAATTCAAACAAAAATAGAACATTAGTATCAAGATAGCAAAACTTAGCCATAACATTCTTGAAAAAGAAATCAAAATATAAGTAAGCTCACATTATAGAGTTACGAACAAATTTTCCTATTGTCATGTAAATCAATGGGCCATTCTCCGAAATAAAAATAAATTTAAGTTGAGTCATACAAAGAAAATTTGACAATTCAAGCGTACAAAGAAAAATAATCGATAAGAGAAATTCACACTAAGAGAGCTACATCTTTTAAGAGAGTTGAAAAATATCAGAAAGAAAGAATTAATCGAGAAACAAATTAAAACCTTAATCATAACATAAAATCAGAGATTCCAGAAACAATAATGAATTACATATCAAAATATATCATAAATCGTACAAGAAAAAGAAATTGTTATTAAAAGATGTCTACGGCGCAAATGATGGGATAATAATTAATTAAAAAAAATAAAATGAAACTTAGTATAATGTTTTTTCTCACAAGAGAGGCTGCAGAAGAAGGAAATAGAGGTTAATTCTTAAGAGGAGGACAAGCAAGAATTTATACCTTTCTTGATATCCAACAAAAAAACAAAAGGAAAGAGAGAGAGAGAGAGATAAGAAAGCAAAGTATAATAGAAAGAAAATTTTCTAAACTACAAGGAAAAAGCAAAGTATAATAGAAATAAGAGAGAGAGAGAAATAAGGAAGCAAAGTATAATAGGAAGCAAAGAAGAATTCTTTAGTATAAAGAAAATTTTCTTATGTTCAAAGCAACGCAGAGAGTTACTAGTAACTAAATTATAGAGAAGTCAATGAGCCATGGCTCAAGTGACATTACTCCTCTCCAATAACAATATAGCGATACAACAATGATTGGAGCATGTAGATTGCACCCGCAGGTGGCACCTGTAGGGCGGATCGCGATCGTGTTATCTTCTAATCTGGATTTGGAGAAACAGTTTTGGATTTGGAAGATCTGTTTTGGATTTGGAGAAACAATTACTCTCGATCTATAAAAAAGGAGGGTAGAGTCCAGGAAAAGGGAAATTCTGGCTCTTTAAAAAAAAAAGATGGCGTTTTCTTCTAGAGTTCAGAAAAGGAATTTAAGAGAGAGTGATCTTCTTTCCAATCCAGATTGGATCGTCAACTGAGTGCAGAATTAAGACTCCACCGCTGTCAGAACCCATAGATAAATTAAAAGGGAATTGAAGTCAACTGAGTGCAGAATTAAAACTCCACTGCTGTCAGAATCCATAGATAAATTAAAAGGGAATTGAAATCAATCTTTCCTATTCTTGTAATCTCGATATTTCTTGTAATTTTTTTTATTACTGTAATTTCAAAGTAAATTTGTAATAGAAAGAAAGATTCAATTTTTTGGACATACAAGAATTGGAAGCTAGATCATTAGAATTTTCGATATAGCTCTGTGGAACACTAATAAGGCTTAAATTGTATTTAGAGAGAAGCATGAAACATTTCTCAGATAAAAACAGCATTTCTCCTCCTAGAGTTTATATTGCATGCTCGCACTTGTCGAGAATAAGGCACGCTCGAGGAAAATTGGTCAATCTTGTCAAGGAGTCACCTTGACTTAGAATTGTGTCTCACTATATCCCACTACGATATTAGAAGTCTTGGATCCTGCTGAACATGATGACAACTAGAAGTTTCAATGTAGAGTAAACGTATCACCTCTTGTTTCCGAGAATAAAGGAAGAGTAAGTGTCCTCCGCATTCTATTAATCATCAAAAAAAAAAAAAAAAAAAAATACAACTAATGTTATCATGACACTATTGGAAATAGCAGAAAAGCATATCGTTCCAGGTGCTCTGAAGCGTCTGCCATCGTCTTGTCTTGTGCTAGCCCTGTCGTAGCGAGGGAGTGTTACTGTTTGCTGAGTTCCTCCAAGAAGTAAATACTCTCCCTCTTTAAGAGTTCTCTTGTCCAAAAGAAAATATCAAAATATATAGACACTTGACAATGTGTAAGACATTGTTAAAAATCCTACTATTTTTTTCTCCCCGTATATTCCAATAAATAACTGCTAGTATAAACGAGACCAAGCCTCATGGTGAGCACCCCATATCTAATGGGAAGTGGAAGAACTAGGGCACTTAATCTACGTACATACGAGTGGTAAATTCACATGTCAGCATCAAGTGTGCATAGAGTCGCTTGCCGACTTACAAAGAACACATAACAGTTGCGGTCTAGCTATCAATCCTCATTTTTTCTTTGGAGGTTCTGCCAAGTAAGCATGGCGTCCTTGGCTATGAGCCAAAGGATCACCCCAACTTTGAGAGGACGGTCCAAATAGCATCAGTCGGGTGAGTCTATGGCCCATGTCGATGTACGTGGACTTAACCGAAAAAATCCCATGCTTATCCCTTCTCCAAGATGAGAGGTCCTCTTCATGGTCCCATGGAGAAATGGCACTGGCCAGCTACTTTATATCAATGGTTAATTACAGTCAAACCTCTTATAGTATAAAGGGTATGTCACTTAATACCTCTAAAATTTGAAACTCTAAAAAAAATCCCTTGACATCTTAACGGCGTCAGTGTTTGGGGTACGTGATGTGTATGTGTAATAAAAAGTCTAAAATACCCCTAAAACTATGACACCTCCCTCTTCATCCTTCCTCCAATAATCTCTCTCCGGCCGGGAAGCAGCAGCAGTCCCCCCCCCCTCTCTTGCTCTCGCCGACGGAGAAGCAGCGGATGCAAGCTGCAGCAGCAGCAGCAAGCTTCAGTAGCAGCAGTAGCAGCTTGCAGAGCTGTTGCAAGCTGCTGCCTGCTGCTATATTGCAAGCTGCAGCAGTTGCTGCAAGCTGCTGTTGTGCACAGTTGCAGCTGCTACTAAGAGAGAGGAGGGGAGGGGGGGAGAGAGAGAGAGAGGAGAGAGGGGGAGGGGAGGGGAGGGGAGGGGAGGGGAGGGGGGGGGGGGGGGGGGGGGAGGGAGGGAGAGTGGTGTGCTAGCTTAAAGAATGAGATGGGTAAAATATGTATTAGATAATAACTAACTGTTCACTAACATGTGTAACGGTCTAGGAAATTTTTTTGAGAGTTTCAAACTTCAGGGGTGTTAAGTGACAGACCCCCATATTATAAGAGGTCTGACTGTAATTAGCCCTTATATCAATTATTTGGATCCTAACGATAGGCGGGGTATATTTATGTAACACCAACTTCCATCTGTTACGGTGTCAGTACTCCCTAACCAATGGCCAGCTCGAAAAGGTTAGGGAATAGCGAGAAAAGAGGGATCTCAGAGCACCAACGATCAAGCCAAAAGGTAATTTCTTTTTCCCTCTCCAATTTGAAAGAAATGCAGGATCAGAAGAATATTTTGGAGAGGATGACCCCCTTCCCTTCAAAAACACGGGAGTATTGGAATTGGTTCGAGGCTTAGATATCCAAGAGCCTTTCCTAGGACCATATTTAGAAACAAAAACTCGTCGCAGAGCCCCTTGAAGTTTCTTAACGATGTGCCACCATTATTTGGTCATGAGTACCAAATTAAATGTATGGAGGTCAATGACTCCCAATCCACCTACCTTTTTAGGCCTACAACTTGTCCCCGAAAGACTAGATGAAAGTTTGATTAGCTAAGGCTGGATACACCTCCCCATAAGAATCTGCTACGAATCCTGTCAATCCTGTCTTGCACCCAATGGGAACAACACGAAGATGAACATGATATAAAGTGGGGTAGCCGACAATACTGAGTTAAGAAGGATCAATTGACCTCCTAGAGATAATGACTTGCCCTTCTAACCATCTAGCAATCTTATTAAAAAGAAGTCCAATCCTCTCTGGCCAATCTATCCAGTCTAATCGAGACATGCAGGTACTTGATTGAGAACTCTTTTTTTTTTTTGGAATAACGGTAAGCTATAATCTTTTCGTGTTTCATTAATAAGAGATAATGAAACTAAGAGTTCATATTACATATATATGATTTTCCTTTCAAAGAGCTCTACTAAATCTACTAAGCTACTTGATTGAGAACTTTTCTTCATTATATCGAATAATAATCTGAATGAAAACAAATGTCAAGTTCTTTTGACCAAGGAGGATCAAGGAACTCATGCAGTAGTTAATACGAAGCCCTGACCATACCTTAAAGTAACACATGATCCACTTTAACCATATCTCAAAGTAACACAGGATTCACTTTAAAATAATGGCTCATTGTATTTTGCAGTTGCTAAAGGATAAGAGTGTCATCAACACATATTAGGTAATAGAGGCATAGGACATGCTCCCTGGAAGGCCTTAAATTAAACCTACAACTTCTGCTCTTCTAATCATCTTATTTAAACCATCTACCACCAATACTAACAACATAGAACAGAGAGGGTCCCACTGTCGCATACCCCTCTTACACGCAATTTTCTTGCCAACTTTTCCATTCACAAAAACTTGTGTTTTGGCTGATTTTAGCCAAATCTCCATCCATGAGAGCCAACATGGTGCAAAACCCTATAAGCTTAGTACTTCCAACAGATAGTCCCAACTCACCATGTAGTAAGCCTTCTCAAAAACTAGCTAGCTTCATGCTTTGCTCTCTTGCACTGGTGAACAACTTTTTGGGTGATCGTAATTCCTTCAAGGATGCTTTTACCCGCAATAAAGCCTGAATGATATTCATCGACTAGGTTTGTGAGTATTGAGGCCAATCTATTGGTAAAGATTTTTGGAATGATCTTAAACGAGTTATCGAGGAGTGCAATAGATCTATAATCACCGACCTTAGCTGGGCAATCATTCTTCGTGATCAATACAATACAATCTGGGAGTAACTAACCCTGTCCAGTCTCGCGACTCCTCAAGAGAGGAGTCGGAAGGAGATCATAAAGAACTTATCTTGTTTCCTTATCATAACTGAACGAAGAAAAACATGAGAAAGCCATCTGGTCCGGGCGATTTCTCTTTTTCTACTGACTAATTTCAACACAGTCTTCTCCTTCTTAATCGAACTCATGGACCTATTCTATACTCAGTCCAGACACCACTCTCCTCCTCGGCACCAGTTTCAGTTCCTTCTGTCGGGAGTTCCATCGGCACAGGGCACGAGAGCTTTGACCTGTTCCCCGTATGCATGTAGCTTGTCGGTCTATGGCCCCCGGTGTCACCAAGTGCTCTGTTGGGGTTGGCTTACTAGCCCCATCCTGCACCGGCAGCCCCTTGGCCATGTCCAACCATCTCTTTTTGCCTTGGTCCTCGAAGCCAGCCCCGCCAGAAATCCACGAATCACTAGCCGATGACGACGAACACTGAGGCTATCGCCAAAGACCAGGTGACAAGACTCACCCAAAAGATGCCCGAAATCGAACCTTTAACTTATTTATCTCTGGAGCCAGGCGCCGATGTCTGGCATCAACATTTCTTACACCAGCTTTTATTCAAACTCTGCATTTTTCTTTTTTCACCAAGACGGCGGATGTAAACTCTCCGCATTCCATTAGCAAATAAATAATAGAACTACAAAAACCCTACATACTTTACTAATGTAGAATTTGCAGAAGAAAATGTAGTAAAGTTCACCAGAGAGTACAACTTTCACATACAACAGTAGTAGAAGCAGACAATCAGAACCAGTGTCGGTGTCAGTTCAATAACCACATCTGCTACACACCACAGGAAACCTATTTTCCTTGCAAAAATGCAGCATAAAACAACCAGATATTTCGATAATCTAGACGAGAGATCTAAGAAGATGCCACCTTTATTTGACCAGATCAAAGCAGAACGGATCTCGTGAAACATACAAACATAGCATAGGACCACATTAGTCATGGTAAGCAGCTCAGCTATAGCTAAACATTGCACATTCTCACAGGCCCACCTACACCATATTAAGGAAAGCATTCGGAAGAAACGCCACCGTTCATTGTCATTCATTCATTCATTCAACTTGAGTATATAAATAGTTACAATAACATCCATAAGGATAAAGATCGAATAATATTTAGTTACAATAAATCTCTCAACAACTCAAACAAATAAAATAAATATAATCCTAACAACTGAAATCCTAACAACTTATAATATCTGAATATGATTTGCTAGGTTTATTATCTCAACAAAATCCTGAAAAGGCAGGGAAAGACGTGGAGCACTAAATCAAGCAACATGAATTTATGAGTCTACGCACCAAATTAAGCACAGTACCTCAGCAGCTACATGATAATATCTTTTCAGTATTGAGTAATTTTCTTGATTATCAGCATGCAGATAAGCAATGGTCATTGGCAAACAACTATCCAATAAATACTATCATTCACAATACAGGTTTCTAAAAAAGTTAGGAGTTCAAATGGAAACAATAAGGTTTATACCCAAGCAAGCATCCTACACGAGATGCTCTATCGATATCATGTGACCAACTATCAGAAATCATCTATTATTTGCATACAACCATGGAAAACTGACCATTTTATGTATCAAAAGATCCACTAACTGCACGTTGACTTGAATATATTCCACAAAATATTCCAGAAGTTCATGTATATGGACTCTACGTAGTTCTATTATGTCACTGTTATTTGGTTTGGGTGTGGAAGCAAATTGAAGCGACGAAAATAATTTGTGCAGAGAACAATCGACCTAAAGATAAAAGACTCTCACATGTACCTAACTACCTATGATGGAGATCACAATCCATGGTCAAGTTCAAATTCTAAGGGAAATTTATTGCTACCGAGACAGTAACTTTCCATTGCATGAGATGAAACGATGAGTTAAAGTGTTAAAACAATTTAGGCATGCACGTATGTCAAATCTCGCTAATACATAGAATTGTGCAGTGCCTGTGTGACTGGGTAATTGCCTGCCTCTTTTACAAACTCGAAGCATTCAAGAAATGAAGATCAAATTTCCAAAATTCATAAACATTATCAATGCTTTAGAAAGAAATGAAGAGCCATTACCAACCAGTCTAAAGCCAGTCAACTCTTTGGCAAGTCTTATCTCTTGTCCATGGTTTTCGTCGGGCAGGATTTTGGTTAACAAATGCAAGGAGATTGGCGCTACAGTGACAAGTCTTCGAAATAATGTACTGGTGATATATACAGATTTAGATGGCAAAGGCTTAGATGATTTATGTCTTATCTTGTCGGTGAATGCTTTATGCAACTCATCTGTGGTGTCATTTGCAATAGGTTGTAAAGAACATAATAAACCTCTTCACATGATGAAGTAGATGCATGCAATTGAATGTGGAGGTGACAAGAAATTAATCATGCTACCTAATTCTCAACTTTAAAGGGAATACCGAAGCGAAGGCCCTAAATTATCTGAGGCCAGCTTACTAACCTCAAAGTGCATCAGTTGTCCTATCGTCAACCAACTCTTTATGCATGCCATAATCCAAAAGTTTAAGATATTGAAAAAAATGCAGTTAAACAAAGTTTCAGCATGCAATTTAAGATCGCGTAGATTCTAATGGTCCTTTTTTACAGTAATCGGAATTCACATCACTTATCTATATAGTCATTTGATCACTTTAAAATTCCACCAAACCAGCTATACCACTCTTTTATACATCATCAGACTACTTCGAGCTTGAATCTGTGATAGAGGAAAGTGCATGGTAGGTTACCGTCTCTGTTGGCTCTATACACTTATCATCGCAGTCTTAGGCCGTAAACCACCTACAAAAACTAGGGTAAGCGCTAGAAGAACAGAAGGCATAAACCACCTACAAAAAGAATTCATCAGTCCTACCGTCATTTAAACTTAAAAATCATAGATCTATATCAATAACAAGAATGACAAAGCAAGAGAAACCTTTTGTGGGTAATTAGTATAGCATTCATATAAAGCAGCAAACGTCTTTCTAGGGTCCGGAAGGAAAAAAAGTAAGTGTAGAACTACTACCAAGAATTAGGGTGACATCACAATCGTGCATGTACATATACAACAAAAGTACCCTTTCAATAAATAGAACATAACAAAGCATTATGGAACATAAAGAAGCAAGTTTACCATGATTTAGTTATAAGATAGCTTTTGTAGTGCAAGTGAACAAGTGAAAGATCAAGCTTATGTTTTATAATATTGCATAAGATAGAAGATACAATAGGACTAAACCAAATACCTAATATCGGCTTTGTGGCTTAGGGAAGATCACAAAGTCATATAACCAGTTTCAAACCTCAAAAAGAGGGGAGCAAAAGAAAATTAAAGACAAAAAATAAGGAACGAAAACATAAAACGCTAAAGGCATAGAAGCACGGTGACTAAAAACCCAATATGAATTGACTACCGGAAAATCTCATTTGAACTCAACACCAGCTTCCGCAGCCCGACGAGGCTTGCTCTTCCTTCGGCTTCCATTTTGCCGGAAACCGTTCTTCCTAGCCGACTCTTCCGTAGTAGAACTTAGCCCAGCACCATTCTCCTCCAAAATCGAGTCCGAGTTTTCTTTAACTGCAGGTTGCCTCCTCCTCCTCTTACCATTCTCAACTGCGACCGACCCTTTCATCTCTTTAACAGGTGTGCCAAGTTTCAGGTCCCCATCCTCTTCTTCAATCTTAGCAACCTCGTCCTCATCTATGTCATCCTTCAAAGGCTTCTGAGGCCTTCCCCTTCTCTTGTAAGGGGGCAGCGGCTCCTCGTTGCCACTCCCGGGGTCCTCATGACTTGTGGCTCCTGTCAACTTCTTCCCCTTCCCTCTTCCTCTCCCCATCAAACTCAAAAAACACAACTCCAAACAGCTCAAAAAATTTTAGCAATCTGCCAAAACACAATCATTTCATACGTTATTATTAGATAATACTTCACCAACAATAACAAATAGACTAAATTGTAATAAGCTTTAATGCATGTTAAATCTAAGGCCTAAAATGACTATTTTAAATACAGATTAATCTTCACCTAAAGGTAAGAGTCAGATCTAGCAAAATACAATTATATAATGACCATAAATCTCATTAAAATGAATCCCTTAAACTAGAGAAAATTTTTAGTTTGCTTAGTACATAGAATCAAATTCTTGGTAAATTCAAATAGTAGACATGCAGTACCTAATTTGTCCAGAATTAACACAGAAATTATCAAAAGGGAAAATCAAAATCCAGTAAAAGAATCAAAACATAAAGATCTGATTCAACAAAAATAACAGAATATATTGGAGCAACAACCACAACAACAAACATTTCTATTAATAATAAATCAAAGGGTCAAAAGATAGAATTAGTAGTAGGCATAAAACTCATGCACAAATGATTTAAGTTGAATAACAAGAACAAACACAATAATAAAAACACAATATATTAATAAAAAGATTATGAGAAGCAGAGACTTGAAGCTAAACCTTATATGAAACCATCTTTCTCTCAAACTGCACCTTATATCCCATGCATCCAAATCTAACAGGATTCCACTAAAATAGCTAAAAGGGTTTTCGAAAGATTGGATTTTGATGGGACTGGGAACGAAAAGGAGGGGTTTTGATTGAGATTGTGATGAGATGAGAGAAGACCCAGATCAGATGTTGAGGAGTAGAAGTTGTTGATAAAAATCAATGGATCTCTGTTGGAGAGAGAGAGAGAGAGAGAGAGAGAGTGCAGGGGTACAAGCAAAGGAAGAAATAGGGGGGGGGGGGGGGGGGGGGGGAGGGGAGAGAGAGAGAGAGAGAGAGATGAGATATTTCCTTGGTTTGTTTGCCAAATATAATGGATGAAGTGTAACGGTAATTGGGAATTTTTTATTTTTAATAATAAATTGTTTATATTTTTTATGATTAAAATTATGGAATAAAAGCAGAGATTTTTGGTGATTGATAATGGACTTCTGATTTGTGTGGTAGCCATTCAAAAAGCGTAAAAAAAAAAAAAAAAAAATCAAAATTCTCACACTCTATCTCAAGAGTAAAACTTAATTCTAAATGATTACCACGCCCCCTTCATCAAACAAAAGCTATGGGGTCTAGATTTTATATTTGTCTTGTCCAACTTTATTTAATAACATTTTTTTACTATTTATTCATTGGATTTTTACGGTATAGGTCCCTAACAAATTTTATATTTAAATACTAATTTCTAATAAATCATTATTTAGATATTAATTCCAATATTATTGTGATTTTGTTACCAATCCCTAAAGATCTATTCGTTAGGTGATAACATTGCCTAATAGTAAGTAGAAATTTAAAACCATAACATTAGTTGTAAGGGGCCAAACTAATTTGCCATATGTTAGATTAAAGTTGATATTTTTCTCAGCTCATTAGATTTTTTTTTTATTTATTTTGCATATTTTGTTATTGATAGGATTATAAAAGAGAAAATGAAGAGGGAGCAAACGAAAGCGGTTGACCTAATAATAATAAGTAACTTAATTTGATTGGTTAAGTTGGGATCAATATTGAAAATAATGCATTATGAAACATATTATACTGCATTATGAATCATAATAGAAAACCAATGTTACTTAACAGTCGAAAATCACTCAATGTACTGTAACAGTGCGTTTTTTATGTTATTTTACGTGACGTTACGTTAAATTACGTTGTTTGCAATAATTTTTTTTAATAATACTTATATTGATGTCGATTATTTATTTTGATTATTTGCGAATTGGTATATTTTTTTATGACTTGTTATTTGTTTATTTGATTGCTTGTGGCATTGTTAACTTTGATAGTTAGTGATTACATCTTTATTTACTTGTTCTAATTCTTCTCCAATTACTAAAATTTCTTACTAGCTGGTTAAATTGAATTCTCAGCTAAACTAAAATAAACAATTATAAATATGATAAATTGAGCATATTACAATATATAAATTATAATATTGATAATAATTGAAAATAAATTTAAAATATTATTTTTTTATTTAGATGATGACTGAAATTATGGGTGTAAATGTAATTTAATTTATGAATGTAAATATGAAAATTATTGTAAAACTTGTTAGAAATTTAGAATTGATACTAGAATATAAAATAGTTTGCATAATATTCTTTTAATTTTTTTGATTCATTTTTTAATTTATAAAATTTATTTTATATAGTTTTATTTTTATTTTTATTAAATAAATAAAATATTGCGTAACATACGTTATGCGTTATGCTATATGTAATATAACGTAACAGAGATAAAACGTTACGTTACCGTTATCTCTATTTTAAACATTGGTTGAGATAATTAAATAAATCAACTATCATAGTTAATTCTTGATCATGGTTAGTTGATATTTTAGAATAAATTTTTGAAGAGGGACTATTATAAAGTGAATATCATATTACTTAAGACTAATATCCAAATAATGATTTGTTACGGGCTAATGTCTAAATATGAAATTTATTAGGAATCAATTTTCTAAAAACCCTAATTCTATTTTATCTCTATTTAAAAAATATATATATTTAATTTTGAATCTGAGATCCCCCTTTAGTTCTTATGATCCATTCAATGCAATGTTCGCTATGTACTAAGATTTGATCTGAGACTCAACTATCTACTTAGCTTTTACTTTAGATTTGAACATGGTTTGAACTTTTGTTTTTTAATTTAACTTTTTTAACTTCATTTTCATGGGGACTAATTAGGTCACATCAGTGCAACTAGGCAAGTTTCTTTTTAATTAGCAAGCCTAGTGGGAGTGTTAGGAGATTAAAATATAGGTTAAGCAATACTTAATGTGGGTTAATCCCAGTTTTGGATTTGTTAGTGATCAAGTTGAGGTAGAAGTCTGCTCTCACTAACTTGCACACTTTGCCTAAGTTAGGTTTGACACCTTCAACTTATATTCATCATGTTTCCAATTGGATTTAGCCTTGCACCTTCTTTCTTGGCTTGAGCTAATTAGTCAAAATCATTGCTTGATTTTGATATTAAAACAATTGCCATATATATCATATTTTCTTTGTGCAAGTAGTCTTAAGACTATATATATGGGATTACTATAGATGAACCGTCAGCTCAAGAAAAGTTACGTGAGTTAGCGGTAAAATTATAATAATCCAATAATCTTTCTCCATTTTTCTTTATAATTACTATCTCTACATGCTTAATTTCTTTTAGATTAAATTTCATAAATTTTGGAGTTCATTTACCATTTCATCAAGTGCATACAAAATATTATATTCATTGAAAACCGTTAATTTTGTGTTAAGTTGATGGAGGACCAAATTGAAACTAAAACCCAAGAAATTGGGTATGAGTGAACCCTAGGGGGTCCAGATCATAATCCAAAAGAAATTTTTCAAAAAAGATTATTAGAGATAGTGAAAATAAACTGCAGCTCAGGTAACTTGTGTGAGCTGTCAGCTCATTTCCATTTCTCTCTCTCTCTCTCTCTCTCTCTCTCTCTCTCTCTCTCTCTCTCTATATATATATATATGGATTACTGTAGGTGAGCCACCAGCTCAGGAAAAGTTACGTGAGCTAGCTACAAAACTATAATGATTCAATGATTTTTCTTCAATTTTTTTTTAACAATTACTATCTCTACCTCCTTAACTTCTTTCGGATTAAATTTCATAAATTTTAGAGTTCATTTACCTTTTCATCAAGTGCATATAAAATATTTTATTCATTGAAAACCGTTAATTTTAAGTTAACTTGATGGAAGACCAAATCAAAATTAAAACCCAAAAAATTGGGTATGAGTGAACCCTAGGAAGTCGAGATCATAATCCAAAAGAAATTATTTAAAAAATATTATTGGAAATAGTGGAAATGAACTGCAACTCAGATAACTTGCGTGAGCTGTCAGCTCATTTCCATTTTTCTCATATATATATATATATATATATATATATATATATATATATATATATAAAGAAAAGTAGCAAGAAGTATTAGCCTTTTGATGTTATATATTTAACAGAAATGGACTTCATAATAATCAGAATGCTAAGGGGTTGATTGGTTCACGAATTTAGAATAAAGAATTCTAAAAAGCCAGATCTGTCATTTTTTTTAATGGAAAAGAGATATGGAAAGTGGTTATAGATGAAGTTTTTAAATTTTTATTACTTGTTTTGTGAATTTGGGCAATCTTAAATGGTCCATGAAAACGATAGTATAGTCATTCAAAAGATATCGGGTAAACTTACCTCTTAATAGAATGAAAGTAGGGTTGGGAAAGGAGGTAAACTTACCGAAATTTCAAGTTAAATAAAACTTAAAATTAACTCCATAGTGCACATATGAATTGCAATATAATTCTACATAATATTTAAAATTATGTATATATGGATATATTTTTTATTTAAATATTATTGATAATTTAATATCTAAAAATTCATGGAAATAAAAATACAAAAATAGAAAAGATAGATGCTCAAATAGTATTCTATAATCAAATAGTCTTCCACAATAAAGAAAAATGTTGTAACCAATAGATATGTAAAAAAATAGAGAGCTCAAAGATAAATCAACGTTAAAAAAAAAGATTAAACACAATAATTTTTTTTAAAAATATATTGTAACCTATAAAAGTTAGTTCTTAGTATCATTTATTTTGGTTTGTGGTCCATAGCGTAGAAGAATATTAGTAACTCTTTTTCAACTGGAATCTGTCTTGTATCTTTCAACAATCATACATCTATGATTAAGATTGGAATATTAAAGAATGCATTAAGGTGTAATCTAAAATAGTCCACACATGTTGTAGGTCCATCGAAAATTATATCTTGCATGAGCTTACATCTTTCAGGTTCACGTGTAGTTGACGGTTTGTAGAGAATTGTAAACTTTTAAATTGCACTTGAGCATAAACTTTATGTCATCATCGTAGTAGTTGTTGCAGCACCACAACACATGGAAAGAAGTACTCCATCTCACCAAATTCCTTCTCATCAAAATTCATCTACAAATTAATATTTTTCTGTTAACATCTAATGACAAAAAAAAAAAAAATTAAAAGGTTTCTATCACAATTAAAATTTAAGTATTTCATCACCATTTCAATCAACATTGTTAGATTTTTAGATCTCAAGTACTTTTTTTTTTTAATATGCAATGATATCTAATAAGTGTATCCATGCTAAAATTTTCTTTGCAATTTGCTCAAAAATTCAATCAGATAATAGGCAAAATATTAATATAAATAGCAATTACTATAATCATATATTATTTTTTTCACTAATCAAATAATCATATACTAATTTATAGACTTGATTTCAGAAACTCTCTAATTGCGCACCCAATTCTATAATTGGCCGACAAATCCATGTTATATATTGCGATTTTTTTTTATTGGTCGACCAATTTATAGACTTGGTTGACTAATCAGAGGAATTCTTTTTTATTGGTTGACCAACTCGTTTCCAAGGTTGACTAATGCAATTTGAACTGGCGACGATTAATTAAAGATCTAATACTGATTGATTTAGAATAAGCAACAAAAAATTAATAGAAAAATTACACAGAAAGATTAATGCAATAGATTTTATAGATATAAAAATTCATGGTAAATGATTCTTACAAATTGAAAAAACAAACATTAAGCAAACTCTAAATATACTTCAATTTCCTATTCTTCGAAACCTTATCAAAAATTGAATAAATCTTTAAGGTTTTTATTATTGGAATTAATCTCAATATATGAAGAGAAAATAATAATATAAGAAAAATTCAAAGTAATGCTCTTTTAGGCTGTGTTTGGTTTGAAAGAAAATGGAAGAAAGAAAAAGAAAGAGAAAAGAAAAGAAAATAAGATATAAATTTGTTTTTCTTTAATGTTTGGTTAGTAAGAAAATATTTTCTTTTCTTTTAAATCTTCTCTCAAATCAAATAATAGAAAGGGTTTAATGTATCGGTTCCTTAAATATTTAAAAATTTAACTTTAGTCCCTGAAATCTTCATATTTTGATTTTAATTTCCAAATCCTTTAAGTTACTTCACTTTAGTCTCTCTTTTAGATATTCTGTCCAAATAAACGATGAATTTTAATTTTAATATTTTAGAGGAAGAGGAATTAATCAATATACTCTAAGTCCTAAGTCATTACGTCCAGCACGGCCTGCCCATCCACTGCCAGACTGGTCATCTTCGACGTCGACGTTGTGGATGCAAGGGAGGAGAGGTGTCGGAGGCCGGCTGCATGGGAGGGGTTCCTAAGTTAGTTCCCTCACTTCTTGGAGTATAACGAAGGAGTATAAGGAAAAATTCGGATGATAAAGTACTAAAATTAAATTATAAAAGTTTTAGAGACTAAAGTCTAATTTTTAAATATATAATGAACTGATGTGTAAAAACCCCTAATAGATGACATTTTCTTTTTTATTTTCTTTTCTTTTCCTTTGTTTTCTCTCAAACCAAATAGAGCCTTAGGTATATGATTTGCCATGAGAAAGTGAGAGAAATGGAATTTTTAAAAAAATAATAAAAAAGAGGCAAGCTTGCTTTCAGCCGGTTTCAATGCAAAAAGCATTGAAACTACAAGGAGATACATTTCATGCCAAGTAGGCAAATAAATTATTTTTTACCGAACAAAGGAACGTGCCCTTAGGAAAAATTTGGTTTTTCAAATGGGGTTTTTGTGCATCGATTTGAGGTGTGTCTTTATAATTACTGATTTAGAAAATACGAGAAAGCCGTGAAATTTTAATTTGTACTCAAAATAAATTTCAAAAAATTCACAAGAATGTAAAATTGCTATTCAAAATAGATACTTTTGTTACTTTATAACTTGCTAAGAGGCTCAACACTAGGCCTATTGAGAGGCCTAACTACGACCATCCAGCCCAAAAACATTGGTCGCATCATAAAAAACTAGGTTAACCTTCCATCATCATATAAATATAAATATATTCAAGACAAAATTATTCTACAACTGGCTCACACCCTCTTTGATTTTTAGCTATTGCGTGTACTATCTTTAACTATATGCACCTCTTACACTCATTGACTCTAGCATCAGAGGATCTTCGGTCTCTAGATTCGACCTTCTTAATATTCTCATTCCTTGTGTAGATCAAGCTTGAAATGTGCGCATGAGAAATAGCTAGAGGAGCATCATCAGCCCATGGCCTACTTCATTTTTTTTTTTTTTTTTAAATCTAATGACTTGAAGAGATTCAAAGCATTATAAACTTTTACACTAAAATGATACATTTGTTATTTTTACAAGCGAAATTAACATACACATTTTTTTTTTTTTTGCAATATTACCTAGATTGAGTCTCCATCGAGAGCTGAAATTCGAACCTCTCATAAATTGGAGAAAGATAATGCCACCATAGAAACAAGTAAGATAGTTTCGCATGCTGGAATCCATCTTACATGTATAGGCCTTTGTACTGGACGACCCAACAATTTTAACTTTAACTAAAATCATGTTCTTAGATTTGCACTTATCATTTTGTATTTCCATGGAGAATCTTTCTAAATTAGTGAACGGTTAAGATTAAAACACTAGACCGAAGCAAACACACGCCCAACCCGATTGGGTTAGCCCGGCCCAACTCGTTCAAGATACTATCTTTGACAATTTGATATTTGACTGCAGTACAAAAAAATCAACAAAAGATCCAAGAAGCAAAGCAAAACAAAACAAAAAGCAATGTAAGCTGTAATCTGGTTGTTTTTTCTGAAAGAATCTGAGCGTCCACTTGAATTTAGATTCTAGAAGTGTTTCACATCACTGCTTGAAGTAAGCCCGGTCCAATTGGAGCAATGATGGGCCACTATTGGACTTACCCAACCCAATCTGATTCGGACCACGAGAATTGAGGAGTTTCCAAAGGAGCACACCATTTTTCCTATCGAGCTCACTTAACGACGGTCGGTTTTAGTGGGCTCACTAGAAAAGATATGGTGTGCCCTTTTAGAAACTCCCTGGGAATTGTCGTATGGCTTACTACTGGACTAAGCTCTGCCACCTCCAAATTATCGTTATATCTATAATAGTACCAGTCATATAATTAGACAAAAATTACACTTATATATTAATAGCACTCCACTCATAAGATGCCCATCCAAACCCCGCCTCCCCGTCTGCCACCTAGCACACCCCACCCTCTACTCCTAGGGGTGAGCATCGGTCGGTTCGGTTCGGTTTTTTGAAAAAAAAATCCAACCGAAAACTGAACCGAACTTATAAAACCGAAACCGAACCGACGGAAAAAAAGTGAAAACCGAAAACCGAACCGAATTTTTATTTCGGTTCGGTTCGGTTCGGTTTTCGGTTTTTAGGATTTGAAACTAATTATGTTTATAAACGCATGTTTTTTATAGGAAAAATAATAATTTTCTTTCTATTTTTTTCTTTTTCTACTTATTAAAATAACGATTACATGTTTTTCATTAAAAATTTAAAAGAAAAACACATTGAAAATAAATTAAAGAAAAAAAAATAAGCTATAATTCTAAAAGTTCGATTTTTCGGTCGGTTTCGGTTGGAGCTAAAGCCACCGAAACCCGACCCGAAACTCGTAAATAATTTCGGTTTTTAAACCGAACCGAACCGAAAACCGAATAAACCCAACCGATCGGTTCGGTTCGGTTCGATTTTGCGGTTCGGTTCGGTTTTTTCGGTTTTATGCTCAGCCCTATCTACCCCTGCACCCTCCTCTCCTCTCCCTTCCGCCACCCAACTCAGTCTCTTTTTCCAATTTTTTTTTTTTTTTTATAATTTGGGAAATTAAAGAAAAATGTTAAATATTAATTTAGGATTTGGTTCCAAATTTATAAAGATAAAATATAAAATAAAATCATGTACCAACAACAACAACAACTAAACTTTTCATCTCAACTACTTGGGGGTAAAAATCATGTACCAATAAAAAAATATATATTCAATTTGAAAAATCTATTATGAATATTATAATTTTACATGCTTTTATTTCTTACGTCCATCCAAAGACTTGTCTAAGGCTATGCTTAGAAGATTAATGTTTGAAGTTCTTTGGAATGATGTATTGTACTTGTGAGTTTTGAAATAAGTGTTTTGAGGTGTTCACATAACATCACAAAGTTTTGGAATATTTTTGACAACACAACAAATATGAATGGGTAGATATTTTTGGAGCGTTTTTGATAACACAACAAACAAATATGAATATTCTGGAGTATTTAGAATTATTTTCTCAAAAATACCCTGTGTTTTTTAAATTTTTTTCCCCCTAAAAAATACCGTGTCTCTTTTCCACCTTTCAACCCTCTCCCGTATTCTTTTCTTTTTCCAAATTGGGGTTTGTTTGTTTTTTATATGTTTATGAAATGCATGAAAATTTATTAGAAATTATACTCCTAAGTATAAGTTTGAATACTATAAAACCCATAGTCAGAACATCTTAAAACACATATTATCAAAATACCAAAAACATTTTATTTTTTACATCCAAGCACAACCTAAAAATATCATAATTTCTTTTTTCCGAAATCTAACTAAAAACATGATATGTTATAATATCTAAAGGAGGCTTGGTCTTTCAACATGTCAATTATGATAAATCCGACTCATAATCGAACTAAAATACTCGATTAAATTGTATCTCTCTATTTTATGAATAGTTTTAAATATAGCCCTCCAATCTCTATGTAGCCCTCCCGAAAAGTTTATTTTTATTATAATTTTATCATCAAATATTTAAAACATTCTTGTCTTCTTACCCTTTATTCTTTCTAAATCATTCTCAAAATTGTAATAATTTCCAAAAACTTAAATAATAAATCTCTCTAAATTTCTCTAAAAATTACAAAAAAAAAAAAAAAAAAAAACAAAAAATACTGAAGTGAAATTCATGATATTTGAAGGAAAGATCTTACTATTAGGAATATAGCAAAAGTAGATTATTTTTTTTAAAAAATAAAAACAAATTGACATTTGCACAAAAAATAAAATTTGCATTAAAAAATTATTTATTAAAAGCTTTATCTTTTCATATCTCAATACTTTACTTCCGGTAAAAGTAATTAAAGTATTTAGTATATTAATATTTTTTTTATAAGAGGAAGTGCCAGAGAAAGGGAGAAGAATTAGAGGGTTAGAGTAAAAAAGGAGAAGGGTAATTTAGAAATATTAGGGGTGTACTAAAAAATAAAAAACATATTATAGAATTTCATATGGGGTGCACTACTTTGGAGGGGGTATCATGAAATTGGGGTGCATTTAGAATGAGGAAATTCAAAATGCATCCTTTAGTATTTCTAAGTACCCGCTTTTAGTATGTATATCCATATAAAATTCAAAAATACGAATTTTTTCTAAATATATCTTCTTATATTCCTAAAATACCCTTATTTTTGTTCTCCAATGTTTAAATATCCCTCTCTCAACTATATTTTTTTCCCTCTCTTCAAAGAGATTCTAATTTACTAAACACCTAAAAAATTGTTAATATACTTTTAAATAAAAAAAATATTGAGAAGTGAAGAAATAAAATTGTTAATAAATTATTTTTATTTTTTAATCAAATTTTAAATTTTTATAGAAGTTAAATCGTTATTTCAAAATTTTAATCTACTTTTGTTGTACTCTCGATCACGAGATTCTTGTTTCGAAACATTTGAGTTTCATTTAAAAGACTTTGGTGTTGATTGTCTAGATTTTCATAAAGATTTAAGGGTTAATTGTAGTAAAATCCTTTGTAGTATACCGGTGGTATAACTTATCACCTCTTAAATTTAAAACTTTCAATTTACTCATGGACTCCGAATACTATAGGTCAACGGTTTGCTATTTTTACCCTATTTAATTTAAATAGCATATTTTTTATGAAATTTCCAAATTACCCTCTTATGTCTCACTAAGAACTCACCCAATACATATGTCTAGAGTAGGATAGTTTGGAAATTTCATAAATAAAATGTAGTTTAAATTAAATATGGACGAAAATAACAAACTGTTGCCTAATATCGTTAAGAGTTAGAAACTAAAATGAGAGTTTTAAATTTAATAGGTAATAAATAACACTATCCTTGTAGTACAGAGGGTCTCGCTACAACTAACGCATGATTTAAATAGATTTATAATTTAAGTTTTAGGGAAAATATTAGGATCTTGAGAGATATTCAGAGAGAAGAGAAGGGAAAATAACAAGGGTCAAAAACATCCCAAATATCTAATGTCAAGTTTGTAATAAAAGTATTTTTATTTCTTTTTCCAAAAAGAAGCATGTACATAGAAATTGAAAGGGTGCATTTAAAAATTTCCTTAATAATTTCCCTTGCTTTATTTTGAAAAGTTGGATGAATAATCGTAATTAGCCACTTCTTTTCACTTTTATACCGGCACAGCCCAACATATATTTTGCCACACTCAAGAACTTTATGCTCATTTACACAAATAATAGCATAAAGATGGTGAATTTTTTTTTTTAGTCTGGTGTTGAATCTGGAACCTCCGATAATTAACTCTCATCTCTAAACTAGCTATTGAATAAGGCATTACTGGCTAACAATTTTGCTCCACATTGGTGCTTAGCATCCAACGTCATGAAACTAAAAGCCAAATGCAGATAAGCAAATTCTTAAGAGAATAAAAAAAAATACTTTGGTATTAATATCACTCATAGTACACCTCCGTCTTTTGATGTGTTAGCCACACGGGCAATTCTAAATGCGCACTACATTTTACTTAGTGAGCACCACATCCTATAGTAAAGTGTAAACCTGCTAATCGGGCTGGGCGGCCGTTGGGCACGCCCGGCCTGGCACCTTGGCTCGGGCACCCAACCCGGCGGCCCGGCACGCCGGTTTTTTTTTTTTTTTTTTTAAATTAACCGTTAGGGTGTTTAGGAGGGGTTTTTGCAATTTTTTTTTGCAAATAGCCCCCCAACGGCTATTTTTATAGCCGTTGGGGGGTTTCTTGCAAAAACAATTTTGTAGATTTCTCCCCCAACGGTCAAAATAGCCGTTGGGGGGTTTTTGTAATTTTTTTTTGCAAATTAAAAATTTTTCTTTATCTATAAATACCTCAATATCTCTTCTATTACCATTCATCATTATTATACACTAAATTCATTCTAAAAAATCTCCTAAAATCTTTAATTCTCAAGAAGTCTCAAGCAAAGCAAGTAGCAAGTTTCAATCAAGTGATCAAGAAGTCTCAAGCAAGCAAGTCTCCCAAACAAGATCCAAGCAAGTTTTCTCATTGAAGCAAGGTTTTTTTCGCTATTTCGGTTTCCAGCTTTATCTCTCTAACTAGATATTTCACACTCTCTCTCAAATAGTTCAGCTGTTAATAGGTATTTATAATTTAAAGTTTTTTTGAGAATTTTAATTTGGTTTTATTAAAATGGATCCACGCTCGTCTGGCGCTTCTTGCTCTCAAGCCACGAGTTCTTTTATTCCATTTTTAACTGATGAAGAATATCAAAATCTATGTCAACCCTTAGAACAACCTCCTCAAGTACCATTTTCTGTATCTCAGGAAGAAACAACTAATACAAACATACCCGAAACACAAACTACCACATCTACTAGGGCTGTTAGATCGGACATATGGAAACATTTTGAAAAAATAATAGAAAACAATGTTAGGAAAGCTAAGTGTAAACACTGTCATAAAATTTATTCGTTTCCTATAGACAGCGGAACGGGTCATCTTAAAAGACACGTAAAAAAAAATCACCCACCAAATGTACCACATCAAACACAAATAAGCACATTTGGTGGATCATTAGGTATACGTAAATATGATCCAATTAAAACAAGAGAACATTTAGCAAGATTTATAATACATGACGAACAATCATTTACTTTTTCGGAAAATTGCAAATTTGAAGGATTTTGTAAATCAGCATTTACTGACGAATTTAAAAAAGTCTCATGTTCAACATCTACATCCGACATGTTCAAACTATATAAAGAGCAGAGGGACACACTTTAATAGCTATTTTTACTTCTTTAATTTTTAGAATTGCTATAATTGCAGATTGTTGGGAAGCTAAAAATATGACTCATTATTTATGCGTGACGGCACACTATATAGATCAAGAATTGTGCATACAGAAAAGAATAATAGGGTTTAGGGTATTTGAATTTTCTCACAATGCACATAATTTATCACAAACCATGTTAAGTGTTTTTTTAGTTTTTGGAATAGACAATAAAATATTTACCATTTCTTTGAATAATGCTTCTGAAAATACGGCCGCAATTAGAATTCTTAAAAATTATACAAAACCAATTCTAGATGGAAAATTATTCCACGTTAGGTGTATTTGCCACATACTAAACTTATGCGTTCAAGATGGATTAAAAATAGTAAATAATTCACTAATGAATTTTAGGTATATATTACTTTTTATTAAAGATAGTGGGCCAAGAAGACAAGCATTTAAACAAATATGTAAAAATATGAAATATCACCTATAATTGTACCTATAGATATTAGAACAAGATGGAATTCTACATATAAAATGTTAAACATAGCTATTCAGTATAAAAATACAATAAATACTTTTAATGAAATGGAGTCACCAATGTATAGTTTAGAAAATAATGAATGGCACCAGTTGCATTGCATTTCTAAGTTTTTAGGCAAATTTGAAGATGCATCTAGAGCACTGTCAGGAACTTATTATCCAACTACACACATTGCATTATATTATCTAACCGAAATTACTTCGGTTTTTAATGAATGTAGAAATCACTCTATACTTGAATGTATTCTTCAACCTATGGAAATTAAATTTAATAAATATTTTAAAGATTTTCCATACTTATTATATTTTGCAACTGTTATGGATCCCCGTTGCAAGTTAGATGAATTTGAAATATTAATAGATTTATTTTATACAAATATGTCTTATAAAAATAATGTGAGGGATTTACTTAATGATATTAAAACATGTTTAGATATTATGTATAAAACTTATGAAGATACGTATGGTGTGCCAATATAAACTACAAAAGAACCATCTACTAGGGAAATTCGTAATCCACTAATATCATCTCTATTTCACAGAAAAAAACCAAGACAAACTAGTATATATTTTAATGAATTACATTATTATTTAGAGAGAGATAACAATGAAGATAACGCATCTCCTGAAAAGTATGAATCCTTTAATATTTTGGCATGGTGGAAATCACAGGAAAAAACATATCCCGTGCTTTCCAACATGGCCCGTGATCTATTAACTCCTCCAGTATCTACTATAGTATCGGAGTCTGCTTTTAGCGCAGGTGGTAGAGTGCTCACAGACTTGAGAACCTCAATGGCGTCGGACACATTGGAGATGTGTATCTGCTTGAAGGATTGGTACGACGCAAAAGACAGGGAATAAGACTTGACTAATGAAGATGTACTAGAGACCTTACGCTTACCAGAAGAAAATGAAGTTTGATTAAAAATATTTAAATTTGTAAGGATATTCATGTATTTTCATTTTTTTTTAATTTTTAACTTATAAATTTCTTAGAAAATATATTAAGAATAAGTTGAGGGTGACGGCTAGGGTCCTCTCCCCTCTCTTCGGGCTTTGTATAATTTCTAAAGAGATTTACAGAGTAATTACATAAATGTAATGAGATTATATATAATATAACATTTATTTTTATCTTAAATCTCCTTTTTTTTTTCTTCTTTTTTTTTCTTTTTAAAAAAACCCGGGCCGGCCGGGCACGGCACGGGCCTGCCGTGCCGGCGGGCCGTGCCCGGGCCGAGGCCCGGGCATACGTGCCATGCCGGCGGCACGGCACGTCCGTGCCGGCGGCGGGCCGTGCCCGGGCCGGGCCGGGCACGGCCCGATTAACAGGCCTACTGATTTACAACATAGGGGAAAATGGTGCTCACTGCGCTAAAAGGTGGTGCGCATTTAGAATTTCCCTAGCCACACGAGGGCAAGTCCCTTTCTGTCTGTACAAAAAGACCCACAAAATCTAAGAAATGCGCACCACATTTTACTATTTTTTTTTAAGAAAAATAGTGGGTACATTCAGTAAACAATTAACGAAAGAGAGTACATATATATGATAATACAAAATAAAACACCTCCCTAAGCAGAGGGTTTAACAAAAATAAGAAAATAATCTAAAAAAACAAAGTGATGGTGAAGTTCGCAAAGGACATGGTCCATTCACTATTAGGCGAAGTTCGAAAAGGAAATGGTGAGCCCGAGGAGTTTCGGCAAGCTCGCTCGTGTGTTTCTTCAACATGTATTTACTTGGATTTTCATCAAATTTTAGGTTTTTATGTAAGAAGAGTTAGAGACGATTATGTAAAGGAGATCTGTAGGGTATTGAATTTCCTTTCAAATAAATCTAGGATGCACTTAATTGGAGTCGGAGAACAAAAGATCTTCCAAATATACTGATCAGTATGCAAAAGTCTCGTTGATGTGTAACAATTTAGATTTCAAGCTAAGTTTGATAAGGATACAAATGAAAATTAACAAAAAACTATCGAAGACCAACTAAATTGAACATTGGCATAAAAAATTATGGGAGTTTTTGGGAGAATGCACATGAACCATTCCAATTTCTATTGTGATTTTGACGGAGATGGTTCCGTAGAAAGGGTCAATAGAGATGATTCTGACGGAGATGGTTCCTGTGCAACATATGCAACATACCCAATTTCAATTGTGATTTTGATAAAGTTAGGATAGAAATAGAAAAAAAATGTAAACTACAAAAGTCTTATAGAATTGAATTCTCTCTCTATCAAGACTTGAGTCGGCTCAATTGGATTTCTAAATAGAGAGCTATGACTGAAATACTAAGACGGTGTATACATGGTAACACACTGACTGTTATGCTATCAATGATTTCAAATCAAGTATTGGCAAGGATAAAACTGAAATTAGTAAAAACAATACAAATGAAAGTTGTAAGGGATCAAATTTTTTGTTAAATAAAAGAAGAATGAACCTATTTGGAGTAACAATTAGAAAGTTACTACCGAGATTTGTTTATTTAACAACAAGAGCTCATCGTGAAAGAAGGGGGTTTAGCCTTACCCAAAATTTTGTAAGATGAAGGTTAAGGTTGCATGGTGGCGTTGTACTTCCCCAACCACTCCCTTACAAATTACATGTATGCCATTGGTCAAAGGTTAACTCAAATGAATTTATCATGGGACCATGACCAAAATAAGTTAAGGGATGGTAACTAACGCGTTAACGGACCAAATTTTGATCCATCCGTCCAATACAAAATTTTGAATTAAAAATAAATTTTTTTTTTTTTATTCAAAATTTTATATTGAAAAGATTAAAATTTGGTCCATGGACGAGTTCATTACTATCTCTAAAAAAAATAATTGATTCCAACTAATTGATTCCAACTCCTGCAGACACAATCAAAATAAGGGTGATCCTTCGGCAGAAAGCTTTGATAAGATCAATCTCAAGAAGCTCAGTTGGAAGCTCAGTCAAATAGTACAACTCGTTTAAACCATGTAGCTTGTGATTTGATTACAGTTATTTCTTTTCAAACATGAACAGTGCATAGCAAATGGTTTTGAAAATAGTTACCAACGAATCGTACGACCAATAACATTAAGAGAAGAAGAAAAAAACCTGAACTTATGCAAGTGACCTTTCTCACCTTTAACATGATAATGAATGGATCGGAGAAGGAATCAATCTATGCCCGTTGTCTCTAGAGAGCATCCGCAGAAGAAGCAACAGAGCGTGCAATTCAAGAAAGCATTTTCAGGGAAGCACGTGATGTTCAGCTCCGTTTTCAAAACAATTGCATATAGGGCCAATTTTTGGCCAACTCTTTTCAAAATTTTGAATTAAAAATTTAAATTTTATTTTTCGAATTCAAAAAATTGAATAAGGGAGGTCAAAAATTGGTCTATTGGACCCGTTCATTCCCGTCCCTACTTATGATACCTTAATGGGTATATCAGCCCTGACATTCTTAAGATAAGTCATCCTCGAATAAAAAAAACATAACTTAAACATCCTCAAATTTCTAATGCAGGGATGTGAATATACATACCTTGGATATGCAAATACACAAAACAACAATTAACCCTTGATACTTGTAATTTTTTTGAAGCAAATATTTCTTTTCAACTCATGTGAACATGTTAGGAACTAAGAAGTCTTTCTAATATATAGAAAATTCTATTGCAAGTGATCTATATTTGATGAGTAAACGGGGCGACAACATCCCTCTAGCGAAATTTTAGCTGCAATGTCCAAGAAAAACCTAAATACCATAATTTTTTTTAAAGACTCCAAAGGATACATCTTGATCTCCACGAAGAGAACACCTACCAAAATTCATGAGTTATAAAATTGTTAAAAGTTACTCATTGATCGGTGGGTATAAAATATTATGTTCACAGGAAACTACTAATTTTCTATAAACTTGATCAAACGTCAAATCTCATTATACATCCATAAGCTTTTGAATCCACAGGTAGGAGCAAGATGTGTTATTGGCTCAAAAAAAAAAAAAAAAAGATGTGTTATTGGCTGGACTAACCTGCTTACACAATTTAATTTGAATTGGATTCCTAAGTGCATTAGGATTAATTTTACAGCGGCGCCAGAGTTAAGCCATTCTAATTGTTGGACTGGTTCATGGGTCGGACCTTTGTCGGAGAGAGGCCAACCCGTATCCAATCCAAATCTGAACCAAAACCCCAATTATGAGCTATAATGCACCTACTTCAGGAACTGACATTTAGATAACTACTAATCTTTACACATGAATTCTAAATCCAGAAGTAAACCCTAACTTTTTCCTATCCCATTCAAGCTATGAGTTATGAAGTATGGGGCAAGCTACAAATATAACCATGTCTACAAGAAAGTAAACAAGACGCCAAAGAAGTGAAATAAAACTAATGTTTCCTTTCACTTTCATAACAAGCCCAGATTCTTTTAAGAAATGACTCATTGATTTCAATATTATGCGATCACAGGTGTTGGCCAAGGATAGGGATGGTAATGGACGCGTCCGTAGATCAATTTTTGGCCCGTCATATACAAAATTTTGAATTAAAAAAGAAAATTTTAATTTTCTAATTCAAAATTTTGTACAGAGAGAACCAAAAATTGGCCCATAGACGCATCAATTATCATCTCTAGCCAAGGAGAACAAGTCCAAACCATTCAAGATATCAAGCAGATTTGGTCACTCTTATATACATAGCTTAGGAGCTACACAGATGGCTTAAAAAGTTTCAAAATGGCATTGGGAGTTGGTCTCTTGTACCTTCTGATGTTGCTATCAGTACCAATGGGATCACTATGGGATCCCGAGAGCAATGTCTCACTAAGTCGAACTAGCTTCCCTGCAGGTTTTATTTTTGGAACTGCTTCCTCGGCCTGTCAGGTTTTACTCTGCATTCAGAAGAACTAAGAAAAGTTAAATGAAAAGTTATTATTACTTTTTTACTTATATACATGCTTCTGTTGCAGTTTGAAGGTGCAATAAGAGAAGATGGAAGAGGAGCAAGTATATGGGATGCCCTCACTCATGATCACCCAGGTTCAAACACGTGCAGTCAAATTGATCAGATGTATAAAATGACTATATTATTGAAGTGTCTCATCAATAAAAAATCTTTGAATCACAATCGTAATAATCGTTCAATTATTTGTCCAGACAAAGTTTGATGTTAGAAAGTTTTTTTTCTGTTTGAGCAGAGAAGATCGCTGATAGAAGCAATGGTGACACAGCAGAAGATCAGTATCATTGTTATAAGTTAGTTCTCGATTTTGCAAGGACGAATCCCTAAGCCAATAAACTTCTTTTTTTATGATAAGTTTGGAGTGATGCTCTTATTTTAATGCTCATGAATTGAATTTGTAGGATGATATCAAGATAGGTCTGGATGCTTACAGGCTCTCTTTAGCTTGGACGAGGATCTTGCCTATAGTAATAAGACAGCCAATTCATCAGTCTCTCTATTTCTCTCTCTTTTTTTCCTCCTCTCTCTTACATATACCAACATTGTAGTATTGATAACAGATTCAAACATACTTTAAAATATGGTTAATTACACTCAGACCTCTTGTAATATGCGGGGTGTATAACTTATCACCCCTAAAGTTTAAAACTCTCAGAGGGTCTGAGTGTAATTAAAACACGGTGATTTAGATAGTTCACGGAGTCTAAGTAAGAGTTTTAAATTATAAGAGTGATAAGTTATACATTCTCCATACTATAGGGGGTCTGAGTGTAATTAACCCTTTAAAATATCATATGTTTACAGTACGAGGCTTATATCTTCACTTTACAAAAGAATAACTCTTATCATAAGTTTGAATATATGAATGGACCCTTCATTTTGTTATCTTCAACAGGAAATAATTTCCCTATCAGAGAAGAGACCTCATTACATGACTTGGCATTGTGCTCCATTATGACATGCAAATAATAGTACTCTCCAACCAAAATAATATATTGCTCAAGGTTTGAAGTAGGTTTAAAATATCAGAATCTGCATATGTTCAGCTGATAAAATGTGGTACTGGAATTGGGAATTTCGGGCATATCATATCCCAAACATCAGCATATCTACCAATATTATATGGTAAATTGTGTATTGGGCACCTCAAAGTCCAATACGGTATTTATGATATCCCAATATTTACTAATATTTGAAACCTTGGATTTAAGTATCAACCAACACCTACAGTTACAATTTTATCGAATATTAGATATGTTGATCTTATCCAGTTGAAACCATCCAATAGCATCAATCTTCACATATATAGCACTGACACATGCTTGACACCAACACTATTTGGAAAAATGACAATATGTTGAACACTTCCTTTATAATACACTTTAAAGACAATTTGTAGACACTTATTGGACAAATACACACTCAAACCTTTTTGGTTACTCTATAGAATTAGTTTCATTAATTAGAATAGCAGGACAACCTTGATAACTAGTGGATGGGGAAAAAAATGATGACTCATCTAGATTGTGCATGTTACACTTGCGGTATTAGACATTGTTTTTGTTGTCATGGGGGTGTATCGTCATACCCCCTTAGCCTTCATTTTACTAAGTCCCATGTCCAGTACCCATATGCATACAGTGTATGTGCTCCATAGATCTCAACTAATAAACACAATAAAAGTTGATATTGGTTAATAACTACTAATCCAAGGTTTGAAGTACCAAAAGTTGATTGATAGTGTTATATTAGGGGGGAAGAAATCAATGGATAAAACACTTTGTCATTAAGCTTTTACTTATTCCATGTAATGGAACTTCAAATCTAGAACTAAAAAAATAAAATTAAAAAGAACATTTCCAATCTGAAACACTAAACTGTTGATACTGATGCCAATAAAGGTGAACCTGGACCTTATCGAGATTTCAGACCTTGATATTACCTACACTTCACCCAATCACTTCTACAACTTGAAAGCAATAAAGGTTATATCCAGCTAAGTGAACATAAGATAGGTTGCATGGGATCATACTAGATAAAATAGCTTGCATCTTTTAGTTTCGTTGGACACAACAATTAAAAACAACAATGTAATATTATAAGGAATATCCCCGATAACCAGTATCACATCAATATGTAATTTTGTAAAGAATACAGATATTTCCCCCTTTTACTTTTACCCTATAAACATGAATCATTATCAAAAAGTAGTGTAGTCTTAATTCCTAAAACCAAGATTTAAGATCTCGGATGGCATCTGTATTGGTCGATGATCATTGGTATGAATGGCAACATCAGATTATATCATATTGGTAACATTGGAATAGAGGAAATACCATATCGATTAGAGGGTATATTTATTGAATCAAGTACCAACATTTGAAATGTTGTTTTTGATGCATATTGTGTTGGCCAATATTTAAAACCTTGTTTAGACATTTCCGTGCCATGAAATAAAAATTCGAGTTTTTGCTATGTCAGGAAATCGTATTATCAAAGAGAACTCGAAGTCCACAAACTTTAAATAAAAAAGAAGGAAATACCATATCGTTCCGCTCATATTTAGATTTAGCATGGCCAAGTCCATGAACACATTCTAATACAAAATAAGTAGTCTAATCTTTAGCATGGTCAACCATCCTCACATGGTGGATATACGTGATAGAATTGGATAAAAACATCCAAATGTTTACTTTTTCAACCCAGCTCTCTATTTTTACTTAGTATCTAATTATGTGATTATGCATAGTATTTAATTATTGGATTACCCCATTATTACTACTAACAAATTTGCCTCATCATTTCAGATGGGAGCTTAAGTGGGGGAATTAACCAAGAAGGTGTCACCCACTACAACAATCTCATTGACGAGCTCATATCCCATTGTATCCCACTGTTTGTCTATGAAAATCTAATTAATATTATTTTATCTTACTGCAAGACCTGTCACTAAGGTAGTCAATTTATATTAACAAATGCAGACTTGAAGCCCTTTGTGACCCTCACCCACCTGGAATATCCTCAATGCTTAGATGAAGAATATGGAGGTTTCCTAAATCACCGCATTGTGAGAGTCGTTGATATATTTTTACTCTCGTATTACTAGCTCATACATAATTTACTCTCATATATCTCAATCCATAAGTATAAATCAACATCAACAGAGCCTTTATCACAAAATTTTAGGGCTTGATATATGAATCCTTTTATTCTATTCAACTTCATTAAGGACTTCATGGTTTCCAAGCAGTGTTCTAAAAAACGGCTTATGCGGGCGCGAATGCGGGTGGAAAACGCAGAAAAAATGGGAATTCGCCCTCTCCATGCGGACACGGCCATTATGCGGTCGCATAATCAGATTATGCGGATTATGCGCCGCATAATCCGCATAATCCGATTATGCGACCGCAAGAAAACGGGTGTGAATAATAAACCCAACCCGACCCGACCCATCCGACCCATTATATTTACATAAAACCCGTTTCCTTTCGTTTTTCCCAAATCGATTCCTCGACAACAGCAATTCCATTGCTCCCGTAAAACCCTAAATTCCCTTCTCCTCTTCTCCGATCGACATTCTTCTCCCCTCTAGAGTCCAATCGGAGCTATTTTTCTCACCAGCTACCCTCTACCACCAGTTCGTCACCCAGATTCGTCCAATCGGAGTTCAATCGGAACTCCTGCGATCTCAGGCAAACTAATTTCGATCGCTCCAATAAAAATCCTAACTTTCCTTCTCTGTTCGGGTCAGCCTAAATAATCTCCCCCTAGAGTCCGATCGGAGCTCGGAATTTCACCGGCTACCCTCTACCCCTAATTCTTTGTCTGGACTCATCCGATCGGGGTCCAGTCGGAGCTCGGAGCCTCTGACTTTCGCTGCTTTCTTTCCTTGGTAATTTCTTTAGCTTAGTTTATTTTGTTTTTAGTATTTTCTTTAGTTGAGTTTAATTTTTTTTTTGGAACTGCTTAAATTCTTTAGCTGAGGTTAATTTAGCTTTTTTTTGTCGCATTTTTGTAGCTGCTGTTAATAATAATTTGGGCTAAACTAGTCATTTGGAGTTGGATTTTTTTTTTGGTTGGAATTTTTGCGGAATTTTGTTTTTTTTTGGGAATATTATGCTGCTGTTAATAATTATTTTGTACCTGGCTAGCTGCTGAGTTTAATTTTTCTTTTGAACAAATTTTGTAGCTGCTATTTAATAAACTAGTAATTATAGCTGCTGTTAAAGTGTTAATAGTAGTTTGTAGCTGCTGAGTTTAATTTTTTTTTAACAAATTTTGTAGCTGCTGAGTTTAAACTAGTAATTTTTTTTACTAAACTACTAAACAAATTCATTTTATATGCTTACGATTATTATTTATAATTTTGTAGAGTTTTATAGCATTAATATATCCATTTTTTTATAATTATTATATTAATATATATTAAAATATTAATATTCCGCATAATTCCGCGTAATCCGCATAATCGGCACGTAATCCGATTATGCGTTATGCGGTCCTGGACCACACGCATACTGAAAACGCATTCTTGAACATTGTTTCCAAGTTTTTATTTTTATTTTTATTTCTTACACCCATATTCCTCTAGGCCTAGCTCTAGCTAACTCCATTAATTACCACTTCTAATTGGTGAACTAAGGCCTCCAATGCATATATGCCAAACCATGTCAATCATTTGTCTCCCATTTTATCCTTACTAAGTAAAACTTCTATCTTATCCGATGCACTGATTTTTTATCCTATCTCTTAATATCGACCACTCGTCATCTAAATATTCTCTTCTATGCCACATTTATTTTTGAAATATGTTACTCAATTCACGAGCATTCTAAATTATAAAGTATTGTCGGTCTTATAATTGTCCTATAAAATTTCCTCTTCAATTTCATTGATATTTTAGGATCACATATAATTTTGCAAGCACTTTTTTATTTTAACCACTCTTCTTTGATCTTATGTATTACATCTTCCTCAATTTTACCGCCTTCACTAATGATTGCTTCCAAATATTGGAAGCAGCCGACGCCCATCAATTTGATTAGTATACTCATTCCTCGCAATTTGTTGAAGTTACCATGCATATATTTTGTTATTATTCTGGTTGTTCTAAACCCTTTAGAATTCTGAACCTTCTCTCCATTTCCTACTATGGATATTATCTTTTCCCCGATCTCATCCATTTGAGCAATAGTTAGCAAAAAATATGCACCATGATCTTCCTATATACACTGAGTGAGCTCACTATAATTAAATAAAAAAATATAAGTGTTTAGAGCAATTGGTTAAACATATGGCGATATACAAAGGTATGCTTCACCTCCAATTGTTCTGCTCGAGTAATTACTCCATTGTACATATCATTGATCACATAAATATATCTATTAGACACTTACTTTTCTAAAACCTATCACATCAACTTCCTAAAAACTTTTCCATAAGTTTTTTCTAATTAAATGAAAACCATATGCAAGTCTCTTTTTCTTCTCCATATATCCTTCCAGTAGATTTTTTTTAATAAATAAATAACATCCATAATTGACCTTCCCGATTCCAATACAAATATTTATTTTCTTAACCTTTGCTCAATAACCCTCTATAAAAGTTTCATTGTGTGGAGCACAAGTTTAGTTCCATTAAAGTTAGAACATCTTTGTGTATCACCTTTATACGTACATATAGGTACTAAAGTGCAATGTTCCATTCATCATGTTTTTTCCTAGTACCAATAATTTTATTCAATGACTTAGTTGACCACGCTACATCCATATCTCTTGAACTCTTTCAAAGTTCAATAGGGATATCATCATGTCTTACAACTCTTCAAATTTTAATCTTCTTTAAAACAACTTTGACTTATCCTAAATTTTTGACAATATTTATGACTCCTACCATGCGTTGAACCATTATACTTAACCATATACTCTCACATGTGATTCTCATTAAACAATTTACCAAAATTATTATACTTAACCATATACTCTCACACTCATTAAACAATTTACAAAAATTACTTCATATGTCACTAATTTCATCCTCCTTCACAGATACGCTTTGATCTTCACTCTTATTACACTTAAACATTATTTAGATCTCTCTATTTTTTTCTCTCTCATCTTGGATCCCAATCCATAATTATATGCTTTGAATTCTCCATAATAACATAATTGTAGAAATCAATTAGGAGTAAAGATTAATCTAAATTCTTAAGCATATCAACAAGTTCAACGAGTCTTCTATATTCAAGCAACTGGTTAAATACTGTTTTTAAGTTAGTTTAGATCCAGATGCAAACCATTAAAGGATTGATCTGATCCAAACCTAGTAATGTGCTGTTAACATGATTTGATTCAAACCTAGTAATGTGCACATCCCATTGGGATCCACATCCAATCAATCAATGGAGGGATAATTTTCTATAAAGGGAATATTTTGGGGTACACATCTAAAAAACCCTTTAAATTATATCACACAGAAGTGCAATTGTCATGAATTTTTTAGACCAATATGTATAACTAATTCTCAATTGAGAATTTAACATGCTTTCAGATTTCTGAAAGCAGAAAAGCTAACCACCTGCAACAACTGAAACGTATGGAAATGCAATAGGAGTATGCAATAAAAGTTTGCATAAGCTTATTTTAGTGTCAGATTGGCCAATGAATCATACAAGCATTACTACCACAAAGAGGCAACTAGCATATATACTAAGTTAGTTGTTGCCATAAAATTTAGCATCTAAGACCAAATTGATCCCATTCCAATAACTGCTACTACTAAGGTTATATTGAGAAACTACCATTTCTTACTGATTACAAGGTGATTTAAGACGAATGCAAATTTTCTTCTTGTTTTCACAAATCTTGCAGGGACGACTTCCGTGATTATTCTGAGATTTGCTTCAGGATGTTTGGAAACAGAGTGAAGCATTGGATTACCTTTAATGAGCCAGCACTCTTCTCTTCGTTCGGGTATGGCACGGGTGGAGGTGCACTTGGCCGTTGTTCACCTTGGGAGGGGAATTGCAGTTCTGGGGATTCTGGCAGGGAGCCTTACAAAGCTTGCCACAACCAATTACTAGCTCATGCTGCAGCTGTCAAGCTGTACAGAGAACAGTATCAGGTAAAAGTCTAAGAATATTATCATCAGTATGCATCAGAGTGATAATTAAATTGAGAACTAGACTAGCATTTTCACTAAGTATCCAGAATCATAATTTTTGTAAAAAGATCAACCAAGTTATATTTTTTCACTTTTTTCTCAAAAAAAGTTATATTATTTCACTCGATGCTTCAGAGATGAGTCCCACGATTTTAGCATATAGTATGATATTGTGATGTTTATGAAACGTAACAGTTATTTAATTTTCAGAATCTCAATTTTGTATCAGTGACCCTCAAGTATCTTGTAGGAAACATTGAATGCAGAAATACCACATATATCATATTTCACAATAATCATATTCTTAATTAATATTTTATTTTAAATTTTCTAACTTTCTTTATCACATCCTCAGAATTAGATTCTTTACTAGAATTTATTAGAACCATTGTCATAATGGCTCCATTACAGTCAAAAAGCAACCTATTGCGGAGTGGTGCCGGATCGACCCATTGGTTTGGGTTCAGGTTCAGATCTTGCACTCACTAGAATTTATGGAAACGAGATATTTTATGCAAGGAAGTTAATGATTGGAGAGATATACAAAAGCCAGCAACGGAGACCATCATGGGTGATGCCCGATATCGCCCTTTAGTCACTCAAGCCAGAACTCAAGAACTAAGAAAAGGCAAAGTTAGGATTTTTCTCGTGCCAAAGATTTGTAGTATGAGATTAAATAGTACATGAGACTTCATGACCATGGTATACTCATACCTAAACTATATGACCATGAATGATCAAGAGTAAGAGGTAGGATTGTACATTAGATATAATAATGTCATCCATTAGACCATGGCTTAGTTGGTAAGTATTTTCCTTTGGAGGCAAGTCTCCATCTGGGAGAGCAAGATCAGAAGTCCAAACCCGTTTTGGAGTGATCGTGATAGCTGGCTCAAGCTATTGAGATCACTCCATAATTATATATCATGCACGAGGGTGAACAAGCAGCTAAAATATAGTAGGCATGTGAGAGTTATTATTCAATCTTAATTCGTCATCTACTACCTTAAGTAGTGATGCATGTCCTTGCACTTATCTTTGTACTCCTTCAGATCTCCTTAATCCAGTTCATGTGTTAGCGAGATAGTCTTAACTCTCTCCAACACTCTTAGGTTGCAGCTTACATATACTGGATATCATGGCTCTTTCTTTGATGAAACATGTGAAGAACACTTATTCTGGACTTACCGAGAAGCACTACATGTTACTAGCCAATGGCTGGTGAATCTGATGGACCTAAACATATTGGGCTTGTATAATGGAAGATTGATACTAACGGTTGAATTGATTTTTTTAACAATTTGCAGTCATATTGGGTGCAATTTGTATAGGATATCCTACGTGATGATAAATGATATATATAAGTAATTTCAAAATCTAAAACAGATTAAGAACTATGGACGTACCATAGGAGATGTCATGTTCGTGTAGGACACGTGTATGACACAAACACACCACAGATACGTTGAAAACCATGTTGAACATGCCACATGGCGTGTTCAATAAATTAAAGAAAAAATATTCGTGTCATTGTCGTATTTGAGCTTCTTATAGGTTGCCTGAGAAAAGGAGTTAAATGATATGGATAACTCGAAAATAACATTACTAAATTGGTAACATCTATTTATACCTTGTTGACTTTATGAAGTTATAATTTAATATTTTCTTGTGGACATGAGTATTGTTTGATTTCTATATCTAAAAAAATATTTTTTTATTCACATTTTAAGCATTGATCTATGACCTGTTATCATCACCATTTTTTATTTTATCTTTTTGCCTATAGAGGGTGAGAAAGAAAGATGCATAATTGATGGTGAGACTTGTCCTTTGGAAATGAATGAAGAGATACGAACCCATACATTACCAGCACTTTCTTTTTGCATATTTTAGTAAAATTACTATATTAACAATAGAATAATATACTTATATTTATATTTTTCCATGTTCCTGCCATGCATGTGTCCTCATTTAATCAAAACACCATGTCCCGTGTCCGCACCTACATCCATATCCGAATCTGTATATGTACCGTGCTTCTTAGAGATGAGATGATTTATTTTTGCTTTGGACATCAATGTGATTGCTATGTTTTCCCTCTAACTAAGTTGCTTGAGGTAAACATGCAGGGATTTCAGAAGGGGAAGATAGGAATAAGTCTTAGCACCAACTGGCTTGTACCCTTCTCCAGTTCAAAGCATGGTAAAGAAGCCGCTCAACGCGTTATAGATTTCATGTATGGATGGTGAGACAACAAGAATGTATGAATTGCACATTTTAACTACAAATGTCACTAAGCTCAAGTTAGTGATAGTCTTGAATAATATCATTAGAAGTTGGTGCTTTTAAGTTAACAAATTTTACTGAGCGGACTTATCTTTGAATGCAAAGGATCTAAGAATCCAATAACCAAGAGATGTTTCAGTGATCTTTGTCTGAAAGAGTTATACATCTAACATGATGAATATAGGGTAATGGATCCCTTAACTGAAGGGAAATATCCGATCAGCATGAGAGCGATCGTAGGAGATCGTTTACCAAAGTTCACCAAGAAGCAATCTGAGATGGTGAAGAAGTCATTTGACTTCATCGGTCTTAACTATTACACAATGTTGAAAATAACGCGTTATGAAACCCGTTATGTTGCGTTATGAAACCTAACAGAAAGCTAACGTTACTTACTAGTCGAAAATAACTCAATGCACCGTAACAATGCGGTTTTCATGTTATTTTACGTTATTTTAAGTTATGTTACGTTAAATTACGTTATTTTCAATAATTTTTAATTAGTTTTTATATTGATTTCGATTATTTATTTTGATTGTTAGCGAATTGTTGTAGTTTTTTTACTTGACGTCTTGTTGTTTTCTTATTTGATTGCTTGTGACATTGTTAATTTGTACATCCTTATTTATTTGTTATAATTTCTTTCTAGTTACTGAAATTTTTTTGTTATAATTACTTTCCAATTACTGAAACTTCTTACTTGCTGATTAAATTGAATTCTCAGCTAATCTAAAAATAAACAATTAAAATAACATAAATTGATCATTACAAAATATAAATTATAAGAAAATAAATTTGAAATCTTGTTTTCTTAGTTAGATAATGACTGAAATTATGATTATGAATATAATTTAATTTATAAAAATAAATATTAGAATTACTGTGAAACTTGTTAGAAATTTAGAATTAATACTAGGATATAATTTTTTATATTTTCTTTTAGAATTTTTAATTCAATTTTCAATTTATAAAAATTATTTTATATAGTTTTATATTTATTTTTATTAAATAAATAGAAAATTACGTAACCTACGTTATGCGTTACGCTATATGCTATATAACCTAACAGATACAAAACGTTACGTTACCGTTATCTTTATTTTAAACATTGCTATTACACTACGAATTACGCCTCCAACCTTCCTTACTCTAACAATGTGAATGTAAGTTACAGTACTGATTCACATGTTGACCGTATGATATGGCTATGTGACAGGGGTTCACAATGGGAGACCAATTGGTTCTGCGGTAAAAATCTTATCAAAATCTTCAGCATATGTCTATTATATCATATTAACCCTTCAACCTTCATATTTAGAAAAGTGCCAAACTGACCCACCAAATTATAGGGGTCTGGAATTTCCACATTTTAGTTAATGGCATATAATAAATAGTAAGAAAAATTTCTTTGATGAATGATTGCATAAATGAGTAAATGAACCTAGAATTATGCATAGCTCCATCTTTTATAGGAATGGCTGAGCCTAACAACAAGACTGCATCATTTGAAGAATCCATAAAGGATGACAAGAGAATACAGTTCTACAAGGGACATCTCTTATATCTACAACAAACTATCAGGTATATAAAACAAAAAAAAAAAAAAAAATGTTTTGCTGAATAACAGTTATCATTGGAGCAACAAAAAAACAATGGGTATAAAAATAACCTTGCTCTTGTTTGAGGGGAAAGAATAAGTTATAGGAGTAATTTTAAGAGGCTTAAAGACTGAGAAGAAATTATCACCCCCAGAAGTTCTAGATAATCAACATAGTTGTATAGGTTTTACTAATTCTGATTTACTTGCAAAAACATATTCTACAAGATTCGGTTACTTGTAGTTAGAATTCTAGTTATTCAGTTAGTCTATAGATAAGCAAAGATAATTTTAGTTCTGACATCTTTTGTAAACTTAAGATAATTGCATATCTTCATAGATTTAGCTATAGATTGTCTTAATTTCTAAATTTTATTTTAGGTTTTTAAGTATTACATTAGTTTTTAATATAAACGGCTTTGCCTGTCTGATGTAAAATCAGAAATGATGAGGATGAGATGTGATGAAAAAATTCTTCTCTACGAGAAAGAAAGTTTTTACTAATAGTAGTGACCATTATTTACTTCGTGGTTGAGATTACTTATTGGTGCGGGTCATATCAACTCTTATTTTTTTGCTAAATATGGGAAAGTTGTTACAAGGACCACTAAGTCGATCGCACCCTCGCACTTCCTCACTAACAATTCTCGGAACTTCCATAGGGAGACTCACTAAATGTAAATCATATGCAATGCCCATATAAGCTTCCTTAGCTAAAAAATCCGTAGCTTTCTAATCTTTGAGAGGAATATAAGGACTGTAAACTCATCGCATAACTGGAGCTAGTCTGTGATATCTCCCACAAGACACATCGTAACCTCTTCCACACCTATTATATTCTTTTTTATTTTCTTCCAATATGTGCCTCTCTTATCATCATTAAATAGAGTTTGGTGCATGCTCTTTAATCATCATTAGGTGGAGTTCTATAACTCTTCCAAAAATATGACGTGTTAGAAGTAAGAATTTAAAGGTAAATCCCCATTTAACGTAAGTTAATACTCCAATTTTCTATCCAACTTATTTTAACACATTTTATCAAAAACCATTTGCCAACATAAACTCGGAGCGGAAGCCCTCAAGATTTAACCCTTCGCAAAACAAAGTCTCAGTGAACTAAAACTTCTCCCTCTCCCTAAAAAGTTGGTTTTGAGGGGGGCTGCTTTTAGGATAAAAATATAAAAAGAATTATAAGTAGTTTGCCCTTGAGTTTCTACTCCATAAGTTTTTCTTGTGTTTAGCAGGAGTTAGGGAACCTACTCTCAGTCTCTCACTGGTTGAGCTAAATTGCTTAGTCCCCAAGCATTGTTTTCCACGGTCACAGCATAGCTCGAGCTACCCGTGTGGTATTTCATGTTTTGCCAACATACTATAAATCTTCTCGGATCTTGGCCACATATAGTTGTGCCTCTTAAATCTTAATCAAAATCAAGTACCCACTTGTTTTGCAAACGAACAACTTTTGCCTATAATGTTTTTGAAGCATATCTCCATATTACCCATTAAACAAAGGCTTATTAAATATATTATGATTATTTGGAAAATTTTATACCTTAAATAATAATTAACAACATTATAACATTATATACTTGTCCTTAAGTTTTTTATTTTACATCTTGGTTTTTCCAATAGGGAAGGAGTCGATGTGAAAGGATACTTTGCATGGTCACTCCTAGATAATTTTGAATGGGCAAGAGGTTATACAGTTCGGTTTGGCATTTACTACGTAGATTACAAGGGTGGATTGAAGCGATACCCCAAGAAGTCTGCTTTTTGGTTTCAGAATTTCCTTAAGACATAACACACTAGTTTCACATATATCATTTATATCATATGTTTTACCTATGTCAATTATTAGCGGACGAGTTCACTATAAAACGTACAATGCATGCATATTGTGTGGAGTTGTTCTAGCCTTTTTCCCTTGTAATTGATTAATTATCATAAAGAGTTTATATAAATGCAATTTTATTTTTCTAATCCAGTACTAATTAGTCATTTAAAAAAAAACTTTTTGTAGCCCGAGCTACCAACTCGTTGAATCAGTTTGAGTATAGCTAAATCTAGGACCTTAGCTGATGATGATATAGGTTTACATATTTGATCCATACCTTGTTATTTGAATATTAAGATTAGGATATTTTTGTTGCATCCAACAGATATAGCAGTTGCGTATCTGTCCTACCCAATGCTTCGAGTTTGGGCTATCTTCGGAGTCAAATTTGGGTTCTTGACATATATTTTAGATATTTCAAATAAAATAAAACTATAGTTACACAATGCTTTATGATAATAAAGAGAATATAGAAGTTAGAAATGATCAATATATCAAGATAAAATTATAAATTCTTCAATATCAATATACTTGAGATTGTTATGATACTGGAACATAATAACATTCTATAACTTCTACACAATGTTGAAAATAACGCGTTATGAAACCCATTATATTGCGTTATATAACCTAACGGAACCCCAACACTACGTAACAACTAGAAATAAGTCAGTGTATCGTAACAGTATGTTTTTTTTATGTTATTTTACGTTATATTACATAACGTTATGTTAAAATACGTTATGTTACGTTATTTACAATTAATTTTTATAGTGATTTCTATATTGCTGTTGGTTATTATTTTGATTATTAGCGAATTACTGTAATTTTCTTACTTAATTAGTTATTTGCTTGTTTGATTACTTGTAGAATTGCTAACTTGTTAATTTATGATTGTTTCCTTATTCACTTTCTCTCTAGTTGTTGAAATATCTTCCTTCTTGATGCTATTGAATTTTTAACCAAAGTGAAATCAACAATTACAAATAAGATAAGTTGAACATTACAAAATATATAACAACAATGATAATAACTAGAATTAGAATAAAAATTGAAATCTTGTTTTTTTGTTTAAATGATGACTATATGCAGACTTAATATAATTTATGAAGATAAATGTGAAAATTATTGTAAAACTTATTATAAAATTAGAATAGATTATGTATTACAAAATAATTTTATATTCTTTTTTAGATATTTTAAATTTATTTTTCAATTTATAAAAATTATTTTATATAGTATTTTATATTTATTTTTATTAAATAAATAGGAAATTGTATAAGCTACGTTATGTGTAACGTTATATGCAATAACCTAAATTGTTATGAAACTGGGACATAATGACATTGTATAACTTCCATATACAAAAGATAGGGAAATGTTTACTATGGATTATGCATCCATCCACACATTTGGAGATTTCGGTCCTCTCCAAAGTGGGATAACTACATGTACCATCCAACCTCTCTTTATTAGCAAATATTTCATACTCACCTCTCCAATATTGTTGGTTTTTGAGTGGAAAATAGCAATATATCATACTCTCCACCCTCTGACCTTTCTATTATATCATTTTCTAAATAGCCCTAAAATCACATCTTCATCTAAAGGATGTGCAGTACATACATTGCCTTAATAAAAGTTTCTTCCTTTTCGCATCAAACAAGTATATTAAGGTACCATTTTTTTTTTTTGGATGTGACATGATCAATAACGCAATATCATCTCGTAGCTAAAAACATCTCTTGACGATGAAGGGGGCGGGGCCGGTAAAGGCCTAATGGGAGGTTCAGGTCACACCATCTCACCCCACCCTCTAAGATCCCTGGGGTCACTCATGGCAAGGGAAAAGATAAATTTAAAATCTTGGATACAACGAAGTATTAAAGAATTTTTTTAAAATGCCCTATTGTGAGGTAAATTAAGACTTCAAAATACAATCTAACTCTTTAGGTAAATGTTTTCTAACACTAAAAGATCCGTATTATTCACGAAATCAGAGATCAGATAATTAAAATTGTAGACCCCTTTTGTAATTTGGAATTTTAGGGATTTCAAATTCTTAACGAGATTTGCTCAATTTTAAGAAATTAAATAGACATTAGGAAAGATAGATTGTTTCTCTTGCTACGAGCGAATTCAAATAAATAAATAAATAAATCACAGGTAAGCAATTCCAAGGGGGATAGAATAGACCTGAGAAGAAATTCCTAGGATTTGTCTTTCGGGAGCTTTGAAAATGGCGTGGGAGATTTGGACGAGCAGTGGAGAGTTCCGCTTAAAGGAAAGTAGGTCGAATTTGTTCGACCGAACACGTTAATTTTTATGTTCTTCTTGTATTGTATTGTTTTTTTTATCTCTATGATCTCGATGGGAATTCAATCCCCAACAATTGGTATCAGAGTCGGAGTTATGGATTCGGAATCGAGATTGCGAGATTGGTGTAGTAATCGTGAGTGTTCAAAAAAGTATGGTTCAGTAATCATGAATGCTCGGAGGAGAGTATGGTTTAGTGATCCTGAGTGCTCAAGTATAGAGGCAGTAATTATTATATAAGTTGTTTCCGGTCGATAGAGCATGGTGATCATGCGGTGGATGGTGAGAACAACGGAGTTTCTCCAATATGCATGGCTCATCGGATACGAGCCAAGGTGGAGATTGTTGGGTTTGTGTCTCGCATCCGTTGAGTATCTAGATGTGATCAGGAATCACAAGGAGTCCCAGTTGGACTTGGGTTAGAAGACCAGAGTTCTAATTGGATTGGAGCACCAATTAGATGGTGATAGTGCTATTCTAATGGGATTAGGATATGAACACTATATATATATCTCTTGTACGTAATACGAGAGAGGAGAGCAATTAGAGAGCAATTGGCCGAGAGAAATGCTTCTGTTATTATGAGAGATGCGAGAGGTAGAGAGATACTTGGATATCTTCTTGTAACCTATATTTCTCATAGTAGATATTTCTCTTGTTGTTCCCGTGGACGTAGGTCGAATTTGGTCGACCGAACCACGTTAATTCTTGTGTTTTTCTTGTGTTGTATTGTTTTCTTCCTCTCTACGATCTCGATGGGAGATTCGAGATGTGCACAACAGAAAGGGGTTTACAAATTAGGTTGGATTTCCTCAATGCAATTTTCTAGATTCGTAGGGAACTTATTGAAATCTACAAAGCAAGGGAGGTTGGGGAGTTTCCAAGGGGCGAGTCCAATTAAGAATAGTACGGACTGAAAAATCCGAACTAAAAATACAAAGTAGACTCACTAGGAAGAGTAGTGTGCTCCTTTAGAAACTCTCGGGAAATTGGGAGTTTCTAAAGGAGCACATCACTCTTCCTAGCGAGCCTACTAGACAAAGTATTTTTGTTCCGAGCAGTTTTTAAGTGTGCTCACTAAGAAAATAGTTTGCTCCTTTGGAAACTCTCAGGAAGTTTCATTCAGGTGCTTAAAGGGACATGTTCAAAATTAAATTCTAGAAGAACCTATTTACATATTTATGTATGTTATTATTGACTGTTCGGTGTGTAAAAGAGTTGGGAAATGGAATTGGAAATTTATTTTTTTTGTATCACAACGGTTTTACAAAAAGCTTGCCACTTTTCTGATGTTACCTGATCGTGTGTCAATACAATAGGCAAGTAGAAACTCCCTGAATTAGTGGTTGAAATTTCGATACCATCTTAAAATAAATAAATAAAAAATCCTAAATATTACTTGGCTATAATGAATTTGAACTAAACTTGAACTTCAACTGAATCATATTCAGACTTGATTGGAAATATATTGTGTTGTACTTGATATAATTTTAATAATTGTTAACAATATTGGGTTTAGAGAGATACTTATTGTGAAATAATATGTTTCGATTGTACTGTCAAATTATACAACTAATTTTTGCGTACTCTCTTGATATGTGATGATTTGGTAGATCACATTTGAAAATTACCTTTTGTCACTGAGTAGGTCAAGGTCAACTCCGAACAGTCCTGTTGACCATTTTCCTCGATCCATAAGAGAGACAATCGAAATATGAATATAGCATCATTCATCTTCTTTAATAATATATGACATTTTAAATTAGAACAATTGACATGTTGACTAGAGCATAACTGTAATTAGAATAATCATTATTAAATACTTAACTAATAAATTAATTCAACTTCTATATTTACATTCATATGCATTATGTCCCTCATATTATTTATGCATATTTATTTCGATTTAGTTTTACTCTTTACCTTTTCATAATGGTACTATTTTTTAATCATTTTGATCGCAATATGATGATCTAGATATGCATGCCCAGATTTCAAGATGGAACCAGTAAATCTGATTTACGATGACAAGTTTACTTTCTAGATATTGCTAAGAACCATAAATGTTCTCTTTTAATCTTCTTTTTTTTATGAATAATCATGTAATAAAATGACACATTTTTGTTTAAGTCCATGTTTAACTCACTTTCTATCTTTTCTTCGGTTGTCATGATGCAATAACTAAGGTAATAAAAAAATTCTTATTATATTTACTTATATTTATTATTTTGTCATTGTGATAATTATGACAGGTATACTATTAGGTTTAGATATTTATACGATAATATGTTATTGGCGTTCCACTACTTAGATTCTTGGTAGGGGTGTTAAAGGTTCTAATAAACTTTTTCTATTACTAAAGGTAGAGAAAAATTCAAGACAAGAAAAAAGGCCACACAGGGCGAAGCAGCCTCACGCATACGAGGCTAGCTGCCCCGCGCCGGGCTCATAGCCTCGCCCGGGAATGACAGCCTCGCACGCGGGGCTGATTTCAGTTTCCAAATAGAATTTCCTTCTGATGCAGTTTCCAAAAAGGGTTTCCTTCTGATATAGTTTTCAAGAAGGGTTTCTTTCTGAATCAGTTTTCAAAAAGGGTTTCTTTTTTAATTCCAACTCCAATCATATCCAATTACTCTAAATTGAAGATTTTATATCCAACTGAAATACAAGTTCAGATATTGAATTGGCATTCCATCCTTATCTCTAAGTAAACCTCAAAAACTATAAATAAGGGCCAAGAGGGGAGTTTTAGAGAGGATCATAGAGATAGAATCTTTTGGGAGGAATCATTAGAGACCAAGATTACTTTCTACAAGAAAGCACGCTGACCAACAGAAAGAGCCACTGACCAGAAACTTCGTCATCATATTCTCCACGTTCAAAACTAATTTTGGGTATTAGATCGTCAACAAAGTATAAGAAAGACACTCCATAACCACGAGGTGCGTCTTTCATAGGAAACAAACTGGCGACCACAGTGGAAGGAGTTTTCTACATTGATGAGAAGATTGTGGCCCAATCTAATACTCATAACATTGGTAAGTCTGTGGAGATGTTGATCATAGAAATTGATCAAAAAAATATGAGGAATACTTATCCTTTATATCTTAGAAAAGGAAGAACCTCTCAAATATAATTCTTATTGAATAGGAACTTATCAGATTTTTGAGTTCTAAACAACAAAAGATCAAAATTACGAATTCGAATGATAAAGGGAATCTCGTTGAATAGGACTCCTTTGGATCTTTGGATTTCAAGATCTTAGAAAAGGAAAAATCCTCTCCTATCATGGCTGAGCAAAATACTGAAGGAAAGCTGATGTGAAATATCTACTGCAAAAGCACAGTATCAGTGTAACACTATACATATCGTTTCCACATGTATCTAAAGAGTTTTGCTATTCTCACTAATTTTTTAGTTCTATCAAGTTAACTATGAGATTATAAATTGAGAGGATTAGTTTTAAATCCTAAAGTTTAGCTTAGGAGTTCGAATCCATTAAAATAATAGCCTAATAATGAATTATCTCTTTTTTCCTAACTTTTTAATTATGCATGATCAAGTAACACATGAAAAAGGTGATTTTTTTTAATTTGATTTTAATTAAGTGCCCCTAGGTATGACCTATCAAGTGATGTATAAGTATAGACCATCAAAAATAATATTTTTCTTAAAAACAAATTATATCTAGTAGATAATCTTATAAAGAAAAGTAAAGAAATAAACTTCAAACCCTAATCTAAGTATAAGCTATCAAAAGACAAAGTTAAGTATAACCTATCAAAAAAATTAGATTTACAAGTTTATTCTCTTCAATTTATTTATAGGAAAATCTTTTTAATAATTCTATAAATAAAAATAAAAAATATGAATTCCAAATTTCATCTAAGTATAGATTATCAAAATATGAATTAAGCATAATCTATCAAATATATCTTTTAGTTATTTATAGAGAAATCATGACTTTATTTCTTTTAAGGAAGAAGATGAGATAAATCCATGTTAGATCTATTAAACTAATTTCATCTACATCCCAGAGCTAAAGCAAATTAGTTACTCATACTACTAATTATCAAAAACCTATATTTATTGATGAAAGTCATGGAAAATTCTATTTTCCTAGAAAGTAAGATAAATCTAAACTATAAAGCAAATACATTTATACTAGAAAGCAATTAAATCTATCTAAAAAGCAAATAAAATATTTCTACTTACTAGAAACAACTTGAAAATAATGACGCACCTCTGGAACACGGTATTGCGGCCGTCCCCCCTTCGACAAAACCCTACTTTTATGTATAATTACGAGTACAAAATTATATCCTATATCTTATATGAAACACTAGATTATAAAGATACGACCAATATATAGGCTTCGGAAAATCAAACCCTAATTTTAGTACAAGTGAAAAACTACAAAATTACATCGAAACCCCACAAAAAAATCACCCAGAGTGGGCCCCACTTTGCAGCCAATTGGCGGCTAATGCCGCCAAATAGCGGCAAAATCCTAGGTTTTTTTTCTGTATGAGTCTCTTGTCTTGTTCTTTTGATTTTGATGACTGTATTGAATTTTGACTCTCTACAGCATCCTAATCTTGTAGTTTTGCTCACTTTTAACTCTTTTCTGGGTTTAGTTTCCTAATCCGGCTATGAGTTTATACCATCTCCTTGTAGGAAGATGTTTACTTGAAAAGCATACTAAAAATTCTCGAGTAGCATTATTTAAAAAAAAAAAATAGATAATATGGAGGCTATAAATATGTAACATATGATACTCATCACACTCTCACACCTATTTTTTACTAGTTCTCGAGCAAAACCTAAACCTTAAAAGAAAAGAAAAAATTTTAACTCAATTTCGCAAGAATTACGATTGTACTTAGCATGTGCAACAAACCTTTAAACCTCTAGGTTATCCTAGTGGACGAGTTGTGTCTCGTGAGGGTTTGCAGTGAATATGCCCACAAAATTCGTGAAGAAAATAAATTAAGGAATAAATAAAAGAAAAATAAAGATAATCGAAAATCAATAAAAATAAAAATTGTATACAAAAGAAAGAAAAATCCTTTTTTATTATATTTTCTTCAATTAATCTCACTAATATACAAACTTAAAAACACATTTAGATTATCAATTTTCAAATCAAGCATCTTATCAGATACACTTATCATTTTAATAAAAATTTTAAATCCTATTTTTCAATATCCACTAACAGATAATCCATTGGCTCCATACATCTACATGTACATATGATAGTCTATTTCAACTATGAACTCCAACTCTAACTCATGATTCATCTCCTCTCTCATAACAATTTTTTTTTGAATATTTCACCTTTCATGTGAATATTCATGCTTTCTTAGACGCAAAGTACCCGATTACTCGGATCATACTCTTTTTTTCACTATTGAGGCTATTGCCTTAATACTAAGCTCACCCATTTTTTGTCACTCTCAAAACTATTGCCTTAATACCAGGTCCACCCTTTTTTTTTTCTTCTCACTTTTTTTTTCATTTATGAGCCTATTGCTTTAATAGTAGGATCACCCCCTTTTTTCTTTTCTTCCTTTTTTTTGTTTAGAGAGAGAAAACTACTCAATCGTTATCATTTTTATCCTTAACCTAATAAATTATTGTGAATTAAAAAATAAATGTATACTTACCTCAAAATTACTGTTAGCGGTTGTAACACCCCAAAATTTGATCTACCTATATTGTTCTCTTGAGACCAGTTGTGCTGAATAAGTCAACCGAAGTCAATTTTAGATACCGAAATTACCTTCGGTCAACGTAACTTAAAATCCACAAATCCAAATGGCATTCGGTCTTCGCGATTATTAGTTTTGTAATATTTATGATTTTTAGAGATTTTTCTTACGAGGTCGAAAAATACTTCCAAAATTGCTAATTTAATAATATTAAAATTATCTTTCTAATTACTTCAGAATTTTGATTCATTTATTCCGGACATCGAAATGACAAACGGATAATTTTTCAGTACTCCTCTCATCGAGTACTACGGCCTGCATAAATTTGGTAGTATTTGGAAAACGTTTACCGAAACCGTAAATAATAAAATATTAAATAAATTGGGAATTTACTTATACACACCACAAATTTCTAAGTGCACACACCAATGATTTGGACGGTGGATTTGGACGGCTGAATAATTGATGGACGGCTGAATTATTGAATTATTATGAATAATAATTGTGATTAGTACAATAATTAGTGTAATAATTAACTTAATTAATAAATTAGTACACAATAATTCGGATGAATAATAATTAATGAAAGATTAGTACAATAATTTCATAATTTAACTAATAATTTTTATTATTATAATAAGATAATTAAAATTACATCACTCCCTTTCTCCCTTATATAATCCCTCACAACTCCCTCATTCATTGACTCATTCCTCTTCTCCTCTCGGCAAGTTTGCAACAAAGAAAAAAAAATAAAATAAAAGAAAGAGAAATAAAAGAAAAGAGAGAAAGAGAAAAATCAAACCGAAATGAGGATTCAAATTGGGGATTCGAGATCAAACCGAGGCAAGTAACACTGCTATTTTGCTTATTCCTTATATAATTTGTATTTATTTTCATGATTAATATTGAGAATTAAACTAGACCATTGGGTCAATTTTGATACATACAAGTATTGTTATAATTGATTTTACATGCAAGTAACACTGCTATTTTCGCTCCTTTCTTATATGATTTATATTTACATACATGAATTATTTTCATGATTAATATTGAGAATTAAACTAGACCATTGGACCGATTTTGATACATACAAGTATTGTTATACTGCTATATTTTCATTCATCTTTTTCTTTATTCAATTTGTATAATCTTTTATTTAATTCGTGATTAATTTATATGTGCATACGTGATTTATTTTGCTAAAATATTTGGTTCATATTCTGATATTGAAAACTGAACCAAATTAGTGTGTTAATTTTGATATATATAAATATCATGATATTTGTTTTATTATTTATATTTGCAAAAATATACACACGTGGAACTTAGGCATGCAAAAATAATAGTTACATGCAAAAAAATAGAAAGTAAGAAATTTACGTACCAAAATCATGTAAAATCCGGTTTGCATGCAATAATAATTTTGCATGCAAACCATGAAGGGTCCTTCATCGTATACATATTTGCATGCAAACCCATGGGCCTTCACCTGTACAAGTAGAGAGTATGGGCCTAGGTTGTAGGAGAAAAAAAACATAAAAAGAAAGTGAAAGAGAGAGAGAGATCATGGGCCTAGCCAGCCCAAAGGAAGATAAAGAAAAAAAAAAAAACGGGTAAAAGAAAAAGAAAATAATAATAGTGATTAGTAAGGCTTAGTGGGCTGGGCTATAACAGTAAAGGAAAGGAAAAGAAAAAGAAAAAGAAAATAAATGACTAAGAGAGAAAAGATAATATTTAAAACAGTGGGCTTTATGAATAAAAATACTATAGGCATAAATAAATAAAATGCAGTGAGCCTTATAAATAAAATATGTGGTGAGCTATAGTAAATGGAAATACAGTCTACTTAATAAATAATATGCAATACTATTACATTATGCATTTAATTCACAAATTGGCTATTAATTGACACTGAGAATGAAACCAGATTATTATAATAATTTTGATGATATGCATTGTGGTACAATTGTGCACTAACATCTATCATGCTACATGTCATGTGCTTTGATATTACAAGTCATGTATTTTACAAGTCATGTGCTTGATATTATAGATCATATTTTATGATACTACATGTCATGTACAGTCATGAAAATGCAAGCATCAAGTCATGTTTTTTGATATTACAGATCATGTGTTATGATACTACATGTCATGTACAGTCCTGGCAAGCATGTTATCAGGAATTGAAAAACAATTAAAGAAGGATTATAAAATTTTTATGTGCATAATTCATTATGAACACGGGGATGAGAGAAACTATATGATGGATAAGAGCCTTGCCGTATAAGGATTGATTGTATTGTTAGGGCCGGGATTCTATTACTGCAACGGTCTGGGTGATTACTGGATCACCAATTGATATCTACCCAGAGTGGTAAGTCCGTACTGTAATACAGTACGGAACGTGATTGAGTGCCTAGCGGCATGTCATGGTTCAGCGCCATGAATATTGGGGCCGGGTCCCGGGTATGCACGGGCACTTATACGACAATGGAGAATAGTGCTATCTTATCCATCAATACAGTTTCTAAATTTAAATTTGGACGTTGACTGAGACCAATAGAAAATATGATTAAATAGATAGAATAGTTATTATCATGTTTATTTAATTATTGTCATGTTTATTTATTTATTTATTCATTTATTTATGCTTGCCTTCATGTTAATTTTTATGTTACATTCATGTTAATTTATATATTGCCATCATGCTAATTTATATGTTGCCTTTATGTTAATGCACACAAAGAACACTGACATAAACATGCTCATGCACATTGATATTCATGTACTATGATAGTACACAATTCATATTTTACATGTGTTACTTGCTGGGTTTAATCCCCTGGGTTTTCGAACCTAGGTTTAGAGGACCAACAAGGAGAACCTGCCCTGACTGAGAATCCGTACTTCATCGATCAGGTCGAGCAATATTAAGTAGTGAAGTACTTTCCGAAGAATCTCTCATATATTGTTCGTATTTTCTTTTATCTGGGCACTGCTTTTCTCTTTGCTTCTCTTGTATTCATATTTAAAGCAGTGTGCCATTTTATGTAATGAATTCTTGACATTTCAGTCTCAGACATGTTATTTATTCACCTGATTGTGGCAGTAGTTACGGTTATTCCAAGATCTTGTGACTGTTGGGTTGTCTAGTAGAAGAAATAAGTAGCGTTCTCCGTTTTGTGAAGCAGCCCAAAAAAGGGGGGCGTTACAGGTTGGTATCAGAGCCTAGGTTTAGGTGGAAGACCATAGGACTACTGCCACATAAGAACATGTCTGTGACTTATTCGTAATTGTTTCTTATTTCCTGATACCTATCAGATCTAATATCGTGCCTATCCTATTATTTTCTATTCGTTTGAGGTATCTATCCTGAATTCTTGATTCATATCTGGTCCGTTACAGAACAATGTCGATCCGATCTCCTGCGAGTACAAATGCTAGTCCGATAGATGATATGTCTGATCTTAGGAGCCTAGTGCAAATAGTAGCACAGACACAGGAAACCACGACAATAATATTAGAAAGATTGTTGCAGTCTAAAGGGTCCGAACAGAGGATATTCCAAAAAACTGCATTTAGAACCAGACATGGTCATTATGAATACTTGGTGATGCCGTTTGGAGTGACTAATGCTCCGGCAGTGTTTATGAATCTGATGAACCATGTTTTTGCTCAGTATCTGGATAAATTTGTAGTAGTGTTTATTGATGATATATTAATCTACTCCAAGAATAAAGAAGAGCATGCTGAGCAATTGAGAACAGTTTTGCAAACTCTTAAAGAACAGAAGTTATATGGGAAACTGAGTAAATGTGAATTTTGGTTGGATAAGGTTGCTTTCTTGGGTCACATAGTTTCGGGAGATGGTGTATCAGCTGATCCTAAGAAGATAGAAGCTGTAATGGATTGGCCTGTACCGAAATCAGTGTCGGAGATTCGGAGTTTTCTGGGGTTGGCTGGATATTATAGGAGATTTGTACAAGACTTTTCAAAAATCGCATCTCCTCTAACTAAATTGACTAGGAAAGGAGTGGAATATATCTGGACGGAGGAATGTAATAAGGCATTTGAAGAATTAAAACGAAGACTAACAACAGCACCAGTGTTGGCAATTCCAGACGATTCTGGCGAAATGAAGGTCTATAGTGATGCCTCAAAACAAGGACTGGGATGTGTATTGACACAGAATGGAAGTGTAATTGAGTTTGCATCAAGACAATTGAGACCTCATGAAAGAAATTATCCAACTCATGACTTGGAATTAGCAGCGGTGATTCATACTTTGAAGATTTGGAGACATTACTTGCTGGGACAGAAGGTAGAGGTATATACTGATCATAAAAGTTTGAAGTATATTTTCACTCAAAAAGAACTGAATATGAGGCAGAGACGATGGTTGGAGTTGGTAGTAGATTATGACTTGGAGATTAAATATCATCCAGGGAGGATTAATATTGTGCCAGATGCACTGAGTAGGAAACCTGCAGTGGAGAGATTAACTCGGCGAAAGGAACTTTTAATGGAGATGCAAAAAAAAAATGGAATTAGAAGTAATTTTACCAGGAGTGACAACACAATTTATGGAGATACAATTACAGTCACCATTGATAGAGCAAATTAAGCAAACTCAAGTTGGAGGTGAAGATTTTCAGAAACTAAAGAACAAAATGGAAGCAGGTAAGAGACCAGAAATAAAAATGTATTCAGATGGAGCTATTAGATTTAAGGAAAGATTGTGGGTGCCAAAAGGAGAAGTAAGAGATAGAATTTTACAGGAAGCTCATACATCGACATATTCTATTCATCCTGGAAGCAATAAGATGTACAAGGATATGAAAAAGTATTTCTGGTGGCCAGACATGAAGAAAGAGATTGCCGGATATGTATCTAGATGCTCTACTTGCCAGAAAGTGAAGGCTGAGCATCAAAGGACAGCTGGATTGCTCCAACCATTAGCAATACCGGAGTGGAAGTGGGAACAAATATCGATGGACTTTGTTACAGGTTTACCTAGGAGCACCAAGGGTAATAATGCAATTTGGGTAATTGTGGACCGACTGACTAAATCGGTTCATTTCATTCCATTTAGAGTTGGTCAGTCAACAGAAATACTAGCCAGATGATTTATGCAAGAAATAGTGAGATTACATGGAGATCCAGCCAGGATCGTGTCAGATCGAGATTCAAGGTTCAGATCACACTATTGGAAGAAATTAATGGAAAGTCTGGGAACACATTTGGATTTATTTTCAGCTTACCATCCACAAACAGATGGTCAATCAGAACGGACTATTCAAGTACTTGAAGATATGCTTAGGGCATGCGTGTTGGATTTTGGTGGATCTTGGAAAGACTATTCGTATATGGTGGAATTTTCTTATAATAATAGTTATCAGGAGAGCATCAAAATGGCACCATTTGAAGCCTTGTATGGGCAAAAATGTAGATCTCCATTATGTTGGGATGAGGTTGGAGAACGAAGTATTTTGGGACCAGAGTTGATTACTCAAGCAACAGAGCAAGTGAAGGTCATCAGAGAACACATGAAGGCGGCTCAAGACAGACAAAAGAAATGGACAGATCAACGTAGAAAACCACTTGAGTTTGAAGTAGGAGATAAAGTATTTATTAAGATATCTCCGATGAAGGGTGTGATTAGATTTGGGAAGAAAGGAAAGCTCAGTCCAAAATACATCGGGCCATTTGAGATCATGGAGAAGATTGGAAGTCTTGCCTATCGATTATTATTACCAGTAGAGATGGAAACTGTTCATGATGTGTTCCATGTATCACAACTTAGGAAATGTTTGGGTGAAGAGCACAAAGTAGTGGATCTGTCTGAGGTAAATTTGAAATCAGATTTAAAGTATGAGAAGCATCCCATAGCAATTATTGGCCGACGGGAGAAGATCCTTAAGAATAAAGTGATACCATTGGTTCTTGTTTCCTGGGATACACAATCGCCAAGAGATTCAACTTGGGAGCTTGAAAGTGACATCAAGACAAAGTACCCATACCTTTTCTCATGATCGGGTATGTCAATTAAATTTGTTTTTATATCAGTAAGTACCCGTGAATACAAGTATGTATTCTAAATTAAAATTTCGAGGACGAAATTTCTTTTATTAGGTGGGTAGAATGTAACACCCCAAAATTTGATCTACCTATATTGTTCTCTTGAGACCAGTTGTGCTGAATAAGTCAACCGAAGTCAATTTTAGATACCGAAATTACCTTCGGTCAACGTAACTTAAAATCCACAAATCCAAATGGCATTCGGTCTTCGCGATTATTAGTTTTGTAATATTTATGATTTTTAGAGATTTTTCTTACGAGGTCGAAAAATACTTCCAAAATTGCTAATTTAATAATATTAAAATTATCTTTCTAATTACTTCAGAATTTTGATTCATTTATTCCGGACATCGAAATGACAAACGGATAATTTTTCAGTACTCCTCTCATCGAGTACTACGGCCTGCATAAATTTGGTAGTATTTGGAAAACGTTTACCGAAACCGTAAATAATAAAATATTAAATAAATTGGGAATTTACTTATACACACCACAAATTTCTAAGTGCACACACCAATGATTTGGACGGTGGATTTGGACGGCTGAATAATTGATGGACGGCTGAATTATTGAATTATTATGAATAATAATTGTGATTAGTACAATAATTAGTGTAATAATTAACTTAATTAATAAATTAGTACACAATAATTCGGATGAATAATAATTAATGAAAGATTAGTACAATAATTTCATAATTTAACTAATAATTTTTATTATTATAATAAGATAATTAAAATTACATCACTCCCTTTCTCCCTTATATAATCCCTCACAACTCCCTCATTCATTGACTCATTCCTCTTCTCCTCTCGGCAAGTTTGCAACAAAGAAAAAAAAATAAAATAAAAGAAAGAGAAATAAAAGAAAAGAGAGAAAGAGAAAAATCAAACCGAAATGAGGATTCAAATTGGGGATTCGAGATCAAACCGAGGCAAGTAACACTGCTATTTTGCTTATTCCTTATATAATTTGTATTTATTTTCATGATTAATATTGAGAATTAAACTAGACCATTGGGTCAATTTTGATACATACAAGTATTGTTATAATTGATTTTACATGCAAGTAACACTGCTATTTTCGCTCCTTTTTTATATGATTTATATTTACATACATGAATTATTTTCATGATTAATATTGAGAATTAAACTAGACCATTGGACCGATTTTGATACATACAAGTATTGTTATACTGCTATATTTTCATTCATCTTTTTCTTTATTCAATTTGTATAATCTTTTATTTAATTCGTGATTAATTTATATGTGCATACGTGATTTATTTTGCTAAAATATTTGGTTCATATTCTGATATTGAAAACTGAACCAAATTAGTGTGTTAATTTTGATATATATAAATATCATGATATTTGTTTTATTATTTATATTTGCAAAAATATACACACGTGGAACTTAGGCATGCAAAAATAATAGTTACATGCAAAAAAATAGAAAGTAAGAAATTTACGTACCAAAATCATGTAAAATCCGGTTTGCATGCAATAATAATTTTGCATGCAAACCATGAAGGGTCCTTCATCGTATACATATTTGCATGCAAACCCATGGGCCTTCACCTGTACAAGTAGAGAGTATGGGCCTAGGTTGTAGGAGAAAAAAAACATAAAAAGAAAGTGAAAGAGAGAGAGAGATCATGGGCCTAGCCAGCCCAAAGGAAGATAAAGAAAAAAAAAAAAACGGGTAAAAGAAAAAGAAAATAATAATAGTGATTAGTAAGGCTTAGTGGGCTGGGCTATAACAGTAAAGGAAAGGAAAAGAAAAAGAAAAAGAAAATAAATGACTAAGAGAGAAAAGATAATATTTAAAACAGTGGGCTTTATGAATAAAAATACTATAGGCATAAATAAATAAAATGCAGTGAGCCTTATAAATAAAATATGTGGTGAGCTATAGTAAATGGAAATACAGTCTACTTAATAAATAATATGCAATACTATTACATTATGCATTTAATTCACAAATTGGCTATTAATTGACACTGAGAATGAAACCAGATTATTATAATAATTTTGATGATATGCATTGTGGTACAATTGTGCACTAACATCTATCATGCTACATGTCATGTGCTTTGATATTACAAGTCATGTATTTTACAAGTCATGTGCTTGATATTATAGATCATATTTTATGATACTACATGTCATGTACAGTCATGAAAATGCAAGCATCAAGTCATGTTTTTTGATATTACAGATCATGTGTTATGATACTACATGTCATGTACAGTCCTGGCAAGCATGTTATCAGGAATTGAAAAACAATTAAAGAAGGATTATAAAATTTTTATGTGCATAATTCATTATGAACACGGGGATGGGAGAAACTATATGATGGATAAGAGCCTTGCCGTATAAGGATTGATTGTATTGTTAGGGCCGGGATTCTATTACTGCAACGGTCTGGGTGATTACTGGATCACCAATTGATATCTACCCAGAGTGGTAAGTCCGTACTGTAATACAGTACGGAACGTGATTGAGTGCCTAGCGGCATGTCATGGTTCAGCGCCATGAATATTGGGGCCGGGTCCCGGGTATGCACGGGCACTTATACGACAATGGAGAATAGTGCTATCTTATCCATCAATACAGTTTCTAAATTTAAATTTGGACGTTGACTGAGACCAATAGAAAATATGATTAAATAGATAGAATAGTTATTATCATGTTTATTTAATTATTGTCATGTTTATTTATTTATTTATTCATTTATTTATGCTTGCCTTCATGTTAATTTTTATGTTACATTCATGTTAATTTATATATTGCCATCATGCTAATTTATATGTTGCCTTTATGTTAATGCACACAAAGAACACTGACATAAACATGCTCATGCACATTGATATTCATGTACTATGATAGTACACAATTCATATTTTACATGTGTTACTTGCTGGGTTTAATCCCCTGGGTTTTCGAACCTAGGTTTAGAGGACCAACAAGGAGAACCTGCCCTGACTGAGAATCCGTACTTCATCGATCAGGTCGAGCAATATTAAGTAGTGAAGTACTTTCCGAAGAATCTCTCATATATTGTTCGTATTTTCTTTTATCTGGGCACTGCTTTTCTCTTTGCTTCTCTTGTATTCATATTTAAAGCAGTGTGCTATTTTATGTAATGAATTCTTGACATTTCAGTCTCAGACATGTTATTTATTCACCTGATTGTGGCAGTAGTTACGGTTATTCCAAGATCTTGTGACTGTTGGGTTGTCTAGTAGAAGAAATAAGTAGCGTTCTCCGTTTTGTGAAGTAGCCCAAAAAAGGGGGGCGTTACAGGTTGGTATCAGAGCCTAGGTTTAGGTGGAAGACCATAGGACTACTGCCACATAAGAACATGTCTGTGACTTATTCGTAATTGTTTCTTATTTCCTGATACCTATCAGATCTAATATCGTGCCTATCCTATTATTTTCTATTCGTTTGAGGTATCTATCCTGAATTCTTGATTCATATCTGGTCCGTTACAGAACAATGTCGATCCGATCTCCTGCGAGTACAAATGCTAGTCCGATAGATGATATGTCTGATCTTAGGAGCCTAGTGCAAATAGTAGCACAGACACAGGAAACCACGACAATAATATTAGAAAGATTGTTGCAGTCTAAAGGGTCCGAACAGAGGATATTCCAAAAAACTGCATTTAGAACCAGACATGGTCATTATGAATACTTGGTGATGCCGTTTGGAGTGACTAATGCTCCGGCAGTGTTTATGAATCTGATGAACCATGTTTTTGCTCAGTATCTGGATAAATTTGTAGTAGTGTTTATTGATGATATATTAATCTACTCCAAGAATAAAGAAGAGCATGCTGAGCAATTGAGAACAGTTTTGCAAACTCTTAAAGAACAGAAGTTATATGGGAAACTGAGTAAATGTGAATTTTGGTTGGATAAGGTTGCTTTCTTGGGTCACATAGTTTCGGGAGATGGTGTATCAGCTGATCCTAAGAAGATAGAAGCTGTAATGGATTGGCCTGTACCGAAATCAGTGTCGGAGATTCGGAGTTTTCTGGGGTTGGCTGGATATTATAGGAGATTTGTACAAGACTTTTCAAAAATCGCATCTCCTCTAACTAAATTGACTAGGAAAGGAGTGGAATATATCTGGACGGAGGAATGTAATAAGGCATTTGAAGAATTAAAACGAAGACTAACAACAGCACCAGTGTTGGCAATTCCAGACGATTCTGGCGAAATGAAGGTCTATAGTGATGCCTCAAAACAAGGACTGGGATGTGTATTGACACAGAATGGAAGTGTAATTGAGTTTGCATCAAGACAATTGAGACCTCATGAAAGAAATTATCCAACTCATGACTTGGAATTAGCAGCGGTGATTCATACTTTGAAGATTTGGAGACATTACTTGCTGGGACAGAAGGTAGAGGTATATACTGATCATAAAAGTTTGAAGTATATTTTCACTCAAAAAGAACTGAATATGAGGCAGAGACGATGGTTGGAGTTGGTAGTAGATTATGACTTGGAGATTAAATATCATCCAGGGAGGATTAATATTGTGCCAGATGCACTGAGTAGGAAACCTGCAGTGGAGAGATTAACTCGGCGAAAGGAACTTTTAATGGAGATGCAAAAAAAAAATGGAATTAGAAGTAATTTTACCAGGAGTGACAACACAATTTATGGAGATACAATTACAGTCACCATTGATAGAGCAAATTAAGCAAACTCAAGTTGGAGGTGAAGATTTTCAGAAACTAAAGAACAAAATGGAAGCAGGTAAGAGACCAGAAATAAAAATGTATTCAGATGGAGCTATTAGATTTAAGGAAAGATTGTGGGTGCCAAAAGGAGAAGTAAGAGATAGAATTTTACAGGAAGCTCATACATCGACATATTCTATTCATCCTGGAAGCAATAAGATGTACAAGGATATGAAAAAGTATTTCTGGTGGCCAGACATGAAGAAAGAGATTGCCGGATATGTATCTAGATGCTCTACTTGCCAGAAAGTGAAGGCTGAGCATCAAAGGACAGCTGGATTGCTCCAACCATTAGCAATACCGGAGTGGAAGTGGGAACAAATATCGATGGACTTTGTTACAGGTTTACCTAGGAGCACCAAGGGTAATAATGCAATTTGGGTAATTGTGGACCGACTGACTAAATCGGTTCATTTCATTCCATTTAGAGTTGGTCAGTCAACAGAAATACTAGCCAGAAGATTTATGCAAGAAATAGTGAGATTACATGGAGATCCAGCCAGGATCGTGTCAGATCGAGATTCAAGGTTCAGATCACACTATTGGAAGAAATTAATGGAAAGTCTGGGAACACATTTGGATTTATTTTCAGCTTACCATCCACAAACAGATGGTCAATCAGAACGGACTATTCAAGTACTTGAAGATATGCTTAGGGCATGCGTGTTGGATTTTGGTGGATCTTGGAAAGACTATTCGTATATGGTGGAATTTTCTTATAATAATAGTTATCAGGAGAGCATCAAAATGGCACCATTTGAAGCCTTGTATGGGCAAAAATGTAGATCTCCATTATGTTGGGATGAGGTTGGAGAACGAAGTATTTTGGGACCAGAGTTGATTACTCAAGCAACAGAGCAAGTGAAGGTCATCAGAGAACACATGAAGGCGGCTCAAGACAGACAAAAGAAATGGACAGATCAACGTAGAAAACCACTTGAGTTTGAAGTAGGAGATAAAGTATTTATTAAGATATCTCCGATGAAGGGTGTGATTAGATTTGGGAAGAAAGGAAAGCTCAGTCCAAAATACATCGGGCCATTTGAGATCATGGAGAAGATTGGAAGTCTTGCCTATCGATTATTATTACCAGTAGAGATGGAAACTGTTCATGATGTGTTCCATGTATCACAACTTAGGAAATGTTTGGGTGAAGAGCACAAAGTAGTGGATCTGTCTGAGGTAAATTTGAAATCAGATTTAAAGTATGAGAAGCATCCCATAGCAATTATTGGCCGACGGGAGAAGATCCTTAAGAATAAAGTGATACCATTGGTTCTTGTTTCCTGGGATACACAATCGCCAAGAGATTCAACTTGGGAGCTTGAAAGTGACATCAAGACAAAGTACCCATACCTTTTCTCATGATCGGGTATGTCAATTAAATTTGTTTTTATATCAGTAAGTACCCGTGAATACAAGTATGTATTCTAAATTAAAATTTCGAGGACGAAATTTCTTTTATTAGGTGGGTAGAATGTAACACCCCAAAATTTGATCTACCTATATTGTTCTCTTGAGACCAGTTGTGCTGAATAAGTCAACCGAAGTCAATTTTAGATACCGAAATTACCTTCGGTCAACGTAACTTAAAATCCACAAATCCAAATGGCATTCGGTCTTCGCGATTATTAGTTTTGTAATATTTATGATTTTTAGAGATTTTTCTTACGAGGTCGAAAAATACTTCCAAAATTGCTAATTTAATAATATTAAAATTATCTTTCTAATTACTTCAGAATTTTGATTCATTTATTCCGGACATCGAAATGACAAACGGATAATTTTTCAGTACTCCTCTCATCGAGTACTACGGCCTGCATAAATTTGGTAGCATTTGGAAAACGTTTACCGAAACCGTAAATAATAAAATATTAAATAAATTGGGAATTTACTTATACACACCACAAATTTCTAAGTGCACACACCAATGATTTGGACGGTGGATTTGGACGGCTGAATAATTGATGGACGGCTGAATTATTGAATTATTATGAATAATAATTGTGATTAGTACAATAATTAGTGTAATAATTAACTTAATTAATAAATTAGTACACAATAATTCGGATGAATAATAATTAATGAAAGATTAGTACAATAATTTCATAATTTAACTAATAATTTTCATTATTATAATAAGATAATTAAAATTACATCACTCCCTTTCTCCCTTATATAATCCCTCACAACTCCCTCATTCATTGACTCATTCCTCTTCTCCTCTCGGCAAGTTTGCAACAAAGAAAAAAAAATAAAATAAAAGAAAGAGAAATAAAAGAAAAGAGAGAAAGAGAAAAATCAAACCGAAATGAGGATTCAAATTGGGGATTCGAGATCAAACCGAGGCAAGTAACACTGCTATTTTGCTTATTCCTTATATAATTTGTATTTATTTTCATGATTAATATTGAGAATTAAACTAGACCATTGGGTCAATTTTGATACATACAAGTATTGTTATAATTGATTTTACATGCAAGTAACACTGCTATTTTCGCTCCTTTCTTATATGATTTATATTTACATACATGAATTATTTTCATGATTAATATTGAGAATTAAACTAGACCATTGGACCGATTTTGATACATACAAGTATTGTTATACTGCTATATTTTCATTCATCTTTTTCTTTATTCAATTTGTATAATCTTTTATTTAATTCGTGATTAATTTATATGTGCATACGTTGATTTATTTTGCTAAAATATTTGGTTCATATTCTGATATTGAAAACTGAACCAAGTCAGTGTGTTAATTTTGATATATATAAATATCATGATATTTGTTTTATTATTTATATTTGCAAAAATATACACACGTGGAACTTAGGCATGCAAAAATAATAGTTACATGCAAAAAAATAGAAAGTAAGAAATTTACGTACCAAAATCATGTAAAATCCGGTTTGCATGCAATAATAATTTTGCATGCAAACCATGAAGGGTTCTTCATCGTATACATATTTGCATGCAAACCCATGGGCCTTCACCTGTACAAGTAGAGAGTATGGGCCTAGGTTGTAGGAGAAAAAAAACATAAAAAGAAAGTGAAAGAGAGAGAGAGATCATGGGCCTAGCCAGCCCAAAGGAAGATAAAGAAAAAAAAAAAAAAGGGTAAAAGAAAAAGAAAATAATAATAGTGATTAGTAAGGCTTAGTGGGCTGGGCTATAACAGTAAAGGAAAGGAAAAGAAAAAGAAAAAGAAAATAAATGACTAAGAGAGAAAAGATAATATTTAAAACAGTGGGCTTTATGAATAAAAATACTATAGGCATAAATAAATAAAATGCAGTGAGCCTTATAAATAAAATATGTGGTGAGCTATAGTAAATGGAAATACAGTCTACTTAATAAATAATATGCAATACTATTACATTATGCATTTAATTCACAAATTGGCTATTAATTGACACTGAGAATGAAACCAGATTATTATAATAATTTTGATGATATGCATTGTGGTACAATTGTGCACTAACATCTATCATGCTACATGTCATGTGCTTTGATATTACAAGTCATGTATTTTACAAGTCATGTGCTTGATATTATAGATCATATTTTATGATACTACATGTCATGTACAGTCATGAAAATGCAAGCATCAAGTCATGTTTTTTGATATTACAGATCATGTGTTATGATACTACATGTCATGTACAGTCCTGGCAAGCATGTTATCAGGAATTGAAAAACAATTAAAGAAGGATTATAAAATTTTTATGTGCATAATTCATTATGAACACGGGGATGGGAGAAACTATATGATGGATAAGAGCCTTACCGTATAAGGATTGATTGTATTGTTAGGGCCGGGATTCTATTACTGCAACGGTCTGGGTGATTACTGGATCACCAATTGATATCTACCCAGAGTGGTAAGTCCGTACTGTAATACAGTACGGAACGTGATTGAGTGCCTAGCGGCATGTCATGGTTCAGCGCCATGAATATTGGGGCCGGGTCCTGGGTATGCACGGGCACTTATACGACAATGGAGAATAGCGCTATCTTATCCATCAATACAGTTTCTAAATTTAAATTTGGACGTTGACTGAGACCAATAGAAAATATGATTAAATAGATAGAATAGTTATTATCATGTTTATTTAATTATTGTCATGTTTATTTATTTATTTATTCATTTATTTATGCTTGCCTTCATGTTAATTTTTATGTTACATTCATGTTAATTTATATATTGCCATCATGCTAATTTATATGTTGCCTTTATGTTAATGCACACAAAGAACACTGACATAAACATGCTCATGCACATTGATATTCATGTACTATGATAGTACACAATTCATATTTTACATGTGTTACTTGCTGGGTTTAATCCCCTGGGTTTTCGAACCTAGGTTTAGAGGACCAACAAGGAGAACCTGCCCCGACTGAGAATCCGTACTTCATCGATCAGGTCGAGCAATATTAAGTAGTGAAGTACTTTCCGAAGAATCTCTCATATATTGTTCGTATTTTCTTTTATCTGGGCACTGCTTTTCTCTTTGCTTCTCTTGTATTCATATTTAAAGCAGTGTGCCATTTTATGTAATGAATTCTTGACATTTCAGTCTCAGACATGTTATTTATTCACCTGATTGTGGCAGTAGTTACGGTTATTCCAAGATCTTGTGACTGTTGGGTTGTCTAGTAGAAGAAATAAGTAGCGTTCTCCGTTTTGTGAAGCAGCCCAAAAAAGGGGGGCGTTACAGCGGTATTTAGTTTTCAAATTTTAATCTTTTTATAAAATTCTGAGTGTATCATTTAATCTACTCTTCTATCAAATTTCAAATCTAAATTTATTCCTTTATTTGTAATTAGGTTAATCTATTGAAGAAAATATAAAAAATATATTTTTTCTCAGTTTTTATTTTTTTTAGTTCGTTACCTTAAAAACTACTCGAAGTATAAAAATAAAGAAACCAAAAAATTTTAAAAAATAAAATTAAAATTCTAAAAAAACTAAAAATCCTATAAAAATACGAAAAAATACTCTAACCCACTCCCCCACACCTAAACTCGTGTATGCGCTCATACACAAAGTAAGGGTGGTAAAATAAATATAAAAACTATTGTACACATACTATACAAATAATGAGAGTCGTAAAAAGTTACGATCTCAATATCGTCACCCTATTAACGCATAAAAAGTGATTACGACCTCTCGATCGCTTCCTAATTTCATAGTATGTGCGTTTTAAACATAAAGTTGGTGCATTATTGTATCTCATCATCCTCCTACAAGTCACGAAATTACCTGTCTGTATTTTATGCCGCCCTCACTTTTTTTATCCATATGTAAGCATTAATAATTGGATTAAAGAATTCTTCATTATAGACCTGCCGATCATCGTTAGTAACAATCATACATGTAGAAATATCGTGAGGTGAGAAGAGTGCTATATGATCAAGTGAATGTGGTGGTGGCCCTTCTAACTCATGAAGTAATATGAGCTCCTCTGCAAATAAATTCTTAGAAGTTTACTCATAAATCAATGGCACACTTGCACAAGTATCATCATACATAGAATCAGTATGTGTCAATTCATCTAATAATACGAGTTCATTTTTAAAAATTTGCTCAAATGAGGGTTCATCATCAGTGCAAGAGGTAGAATGAGAGTGCAAACTGTAAATCATATTTACCTCAATGAGGAAGCTCATTGTGTGCTCATCCATATTTAATATATTCAATGCCACAGTCATATTCCCAAATGATAGCTTCATGAGGTCACTTATGCAATTAATTAATGCATTTGATATTGTAAGGAATAGTCTATCCAAAATAATAAGAATTTGATTCCATAGATTGGAAATTGACTCAATTTCTAAGACAATGAAGTCTACAGAAAAGATAAACTCGCCGACCTTAATGAGCACATCTTCAACCATACCAAGTGGTCTCTTGATCGAATGATCAGCTAGTTGTAGTGTGACCTTAGTAGGTTAAAGTTTTTTTTAACCCCAGTTGCTGATAAACAGTGTAAGGAAGTAATTTAATACTTACCCTTAAATCAAGTAACGCCCTATCAAATGTAGTGTTCTCAATGATGCATGAGATTATGGGAGAACCTGGATCTTTGTATTTGACAGGCAAGGAGTTGGAGAGGATTTGCGATATATTTGTAGCAAGAAAAACTTTCTCATGAATATTTCTTACTCGTTTCTTAGTACACAAATCCTTGAGAAACTTTGCATAAATAGGAACCTGTTGTATAATATCAAGGAATGGAATATTAACCTTCACCTGCTGAAATATTTTAAGAATCTTCTCTACTTGCGGTGAAGGCTTCCTAAGCCGATTAAGATATGGTGCTTTTGGCTTAGAAATATGTTCTTCCAAATAATCATGTGATGGTAATGGAGGTGATGGAGATAGATGTGGAGAAAGAGATGGAAAATATGGTGTAGTCTGAGAAATATGAGTGAGATTAGGGGGCATGGCTACATTATTTCTCACTTAGCTAGGTGGCTAACTATCTAACCTGCTGCTCTATATTTTTGATCGACTGAGAACTTACAAGCAGTTGTTGGTCGGTCCGTTGTATAAAGTCAGTAGACACTTTTATTAAATTTTGCATTTGTGTGTCTAAATTGGACGTCGTTTTGAAAAGGTTCACCACATCCCTTTCATGTGTCATTAGCCGTCTATCATATTCATTATTAGACCCATGATTTGGATATGATTGATTATGCGTAGGTGGTCTACTCTGGTTGTTCCCTTGATTTGAAGTATTTGGTGTTGATAAACACCCACTTTTGGTCTTGAAAACTGACTATTGGTTGGAGGCTGCATGTTAGGGTTAGGGCTCCCCTGATATTGCCCCTGACCCCATGAGAGATTTGAATGGTTCCTCAAGCCAGGATTATATGTAGGAGCATAAGGATTGTTCATGGGTTGTTAATACAAGGCGTTAGCCTGTTCAAGTGAATGTGATTCATTAATAATGAACACTCCTTCATAACATGATTCAGGGTTCCACAATTAAAGCACGTGGAAACTTGAATTTGATTTACTTGACCCATCGGTGGAGTACTAGGAGTTTTTAATGCCCAAATTCTCTACATAAGGCTGCAATCTTAGTTTCAGCAGGTATAAAGTTGTCAACGCTATGGATACCACCTTATACGCAAAAGAGGATGTATTGGGTTTCTTAGCGGGACTATCCCACTGCATGATTTTCCACGATAGGTCCTCAAGAATGTCCCATGCTTCATCCTCATTCTTTCTCATGAGCTCCCCCTGACACATGGACTCAAGAAGAGTTTTGGATGTGTAATTGAGTCCTTCATACACGATTTTACACAACCACCACTTTTCTATCACATGGTGGGGGCACTGAGCTAATAGATCTTTGAACCATTCTAAGTATTTCCAGAAGGGTTCTTCCAGCACTTGACGGAATTAATTAATTTGATTCAGAATTCTTTCCGTCTTATGCGTGCGATGATACTTCTTAAGAAACACTGCAACAAATTCATCCTAAATAGTGATTGAATCAGTATGTATATTGCACAACTACTTCTTAGCATTATTTTTTAGAGCGAATGGGATGAAGCGGAGTTTAATTGTGTCCTCCGATAAATGCTACAGTTTAATCATCACGCATACTTCTTAAAATTCACTGATAAAGAGATATGCATTCTCATAATCAGAACTAGTTAATTTAGGAAGCATGCTGATGTACTGCGGTTTCAATTCATAGTGATTATCCGCGCTGTATGGAAGTTTTATGCATGATAGTAGTGATATGCGCAACGGATAATATCGATCTTAAAGAATCAGAATCGGTTGGTCCATCTTATTTTCTATGAACAAATCTGATCTTACTAGTCGACCAAATTGATCACAGGTCCAATATGTCATGAACAGTGACCGTGAGTGGATGCGTGAATTTCCTAAACTAATGTAAGAAGTGGGGTGTGGTGAAAATAAAACGATGGAAGAAATATGATCAAAGATAAATGTGATGTCCTATAAGTTCTATTTTTATATTATATATATATATATATTTGTATTTTTTTACAGAACCATGGAGCCAAAATACAGAAATGGAGAAAAACAGGGGGAGAGACTTACCAATTCTGCCGCTAAATGGCAGCAATTGCCGCTGTTTAGCTGCAAAACCAGGGAGTTTGGCTCCCTGGTTTTTGCAGTGCACTTCCGAGACTCTTTTCGTCCCTTTTTACTTCCTGTATCTGAACTTCCAGGTCCCTGCACACTCAATACACACTATTAACCCGTAAAACGTTAGTGTTTGCCCAAAAATTGAATCTTTGATTCCATTACAAAATTGATTGATTACAAGGAAATTGAGATTACAAAAATTCTGATGAACAAGAATGGGAATATTAATTTATTCCCTTTTTTATGTGTGGGTTCGGGTGGCGGTGGAGTCTTGCTGCTGCCTCCGTTGACCGTCCGACCAGGAGAAGATGGCTCTGCTATTTTCTTTGATCTCACGAGCTCGCCCGTAATCGTCCCAAAGTCTTCCAATCCAAAAGTCCTTTCTCCAGTTAAATTTCTGTATTTTATAAACCGAAAAAGCTCCAAATCCGGCTCAATTCTCTCCTGAAAAATCGGATCACGGATTATCAGTCCAAAAATAGGAAACAAATCAACGGGAAAAGAACGGAAAACAACCCGCGGGTGGCAACCCGCGGGGGCTCCCGCGGGAATCCTCCCGCGGGTTGCACGGGTTGCAACCCGCGGGTGTGCCCACTCAGTAAATTTGGATTTGTTTTTTTGTATCTACATAACCCCCTCCAAAGTTTTTGAAGTTCTGTATTGAACCGTACTGAATTTCGAAATACTTTGGATTTTTTAATTTTGGTTATAGACCTTTTAAAAGATTTGGTCGATAGAGATAACTGTTAATATATTTATTTATTCCATAACAAGCAGAGGTATGATTTTAACGTACTCATTAGATGATAAGCAGAGGTATCATGTTAACGTACTTATTTTAGGTCAAGCAGAGGTATAATATTAACGTGCTTATTTTAATCCTAACCGTTCAGTGACATCTAGTATGACGAATCAGGAAAAGACAGAGGTGACATTAAACGTGTCTTGGAGCTTAACCTATTCAGAGGATCTAGTCGTGATAGGGACAAGCTGACTAAATAAAGGTGATGGTTAACGTGTTTAGTTTTGGAATCGGACTATCAGAGGTAACTGTTAACTTGATAGGGAGATGATTTTCGTCAGAGGTGATTTTCAACTTAACGATATCAAAAGCACGTTCATCAGAGGTTGTAATGTTGGACTTGATGAAGTGTGAATTTTCTTTTCTGTCAGAGGTGAAATCTTAACGTGACAGGGGATCGATTTAATTAGGATTTTATCTCTTTTGATTTTGAATTATGATGTCAGAGGTATGATTTTAACTTGACAAATATTTTGGAGTGTCGCTTGCTCTGTTAGAGCAAAATGACAAGAAAAGTTTTGCTGTCAGAGGTGAAATCTTAACGTGACAGGAGATTTATCTGATTAGGATTTTAGCAAACCCCTAGTTATCAACGGATTTGATTAGCCTTTACCAACTACCGTTTGAGTTGGGCTAGCCATGCTATTCCCCTCAGCATGGTGAGTTGTCAAGGATTTCGTTTGGGCTTAAATGCCAAACTTTTCCTCTTCCCTTTGCCTTAGCAGCTTAGGGCAGTGATGTATTCTTATATTCGGATAAGAATACTGTTGTGACAGATTTATCGTGGGATTTTTAGCAAACCCCCAGCTATCAACGGGTTTGATTTTGCCTTTACCAACTACCGTTTGAGTTGGGCTAGCTATGCTATTCTCCTCAGCATAGTGAGTTGTCGAGAATTTCATTTGGGCTTAAATGCCAAACTTTTCCTCTTCCCTTTGCCTTAGCGGCGTTGGGTGATTCATGCTTTTTACCCCCAGCATGGTGGGGTTGGCGAGAATTTTATTCTCTTCCCGTAGCCTTGTCGGCGTTGGGTAATTCATACTTATTACCCCCAGTATGGTGGGGTTGGCGAGAAATTTATTCTCTTCCCGTAGCCTTGTCGGTGTTGGGTAATTCATGCTTTTTACCCCAGCATGGTGGGGTTGGCGAGAAATTTATTCTCTTCCCGTAGCCTTGTCGGCGTTGGGTGATTTATTTATTTATTTATTTAGTTATTTATTTTTTCTTTTCTTCTCTTTTTTTTTATATATATATATGGGGGTTTAAATTAACCGCCCTGAGCCCATTTTTTGGGAATTGTTGTGAGCCCAAGTGGTACCTTTAGACCACACACATTAGATGTGTCGGAGTTAGCTCTAACTCCTTTTTTGTTCAGCTTTGAGCTGAACTGCTCCAGCGTCAATCAACGCTTGAATTTTATCTTTTAGGATAAAACAATTTTTTGTGGGGTGACCTACAATCCGATGGTACAGGCAGTAATTCGGATCATTAGTTTTCCCTACTTCTTCAGGCCTCTTGCTTTCCGGCAACTTGAGCATCTTGCGCTTGCTGAGCAGGTTGAACATAGTAGCAGTATGTTCATCCTTGAACGAATACTGCTTTTGAAGTCTGGGTGACTTTGCTGTGTTGCTTGTAGTTGGCCATGGTTTTTGCTTCGGTGTACTTTCTACCGCCATTGCCGTTATATCTTTCCCTTTTGAACGGGAAAAATGGAATGGAGATTCGTTTGTACCGTCTCCGGTTGCAGACTGTTGCATTTCGAGACGTCGAAGTATTTCTTCGGCCTGTTCACCCTGCTTAAGCAGATCCTTCCATGACTTGGATTCGACCGAACCCATCTTGTCTAGGATATCGGTCAACAAGTTATGTCTGCAGGTTTCCACAAGCGTATCCTGCGTCATGCCATGTGGGCATCGAACAGAAAGTTCTCGGAACCGCTCGACATAAGTTTTGACCGTTTCGCCTTCTTCTTGCTTCGCCGCTAGCAAGGATAATATAGAGACTTCAGTATCATCTTCACAAAATCGGGCTAGGAACTCACGTTCTACATCAGCCCATGATTTAATTGATCCCTGGGGTAGCTGCATGAACCAAGTAAATGCGGGCCCTCGTAAAGTGCTCGCAAATATCTTAGTCATAGTCGGATCATTCCCCATGAGATGTCCTGTCTGCGACAGGAAGTAGAAGATATGCTGTTGCGGCGAACCTCTACCGTCGAATGACTAAAGATTCAACGGTTTGTATTTTGCAGGGTAAGGTACAGTCTCCCATTCTATAGGATAAGGACAGACTACCCCCACCTCTTGCAGTTTCCTTCGATGAAGAAGAGCTTGTAGTTGATTCTCCATCTTCTCTATTTTTTCTGCGTGAGGATTGAGGATAACTTTCACTTCCTCTTCTTCTCTTGAATGAGGAGGCACTTCTTCATCCTCGTCCTTGCTGTCTTCATTTATTTGGAAGGGTCGTTTTCCTTTCTGCCGACCAGAAATGGACGACGAGGATTGGTTCCTCCTAGTTTGAGCCAGCAACTCAATCCAAAGTTGTTTCATTTCTTCTATGGTCTCCTCTTGCTGTTCGAGACGTTTTTCTTGTCTCTTAAGCCTTTCAGAGACTTCTTCTAGAAGTGCGCCCTCTGGTTCGATAGAAACTTCTTTTGCTCCTGGAGTGATTTCCTTATCCGAAGGGTTGTTTCCGACCACCTTTTTGCCTTTATTAACCATATATGATGAGGCGGCAGGTAGATCGGTTTCAGAGCACACCCTCTTTACCGTCCGTATTCTTGGATTCGGTGATCCGCTCAAAAATGGACCGTCTCGGATAGCACTCGCAGTTTGATAGAACAATTGAGATTAACTGTTCGCATTGGCATTGAGGGGTATTCTGTGCAGAGTTCTTCTTCCAATTGAGATATTCTCTCAAATCTTGAGGTATTTTCTCCTCTCTATTTGTATCTTGACGCCTCTTGCGTCGCAAATTTAGTTCATAATACTGGAGAGTCTGCAATATCTCAGGGCTGAGCTCTTTTCCTGCATCAGATTGTTCCCCAACCCTTCTGCGGATTCTTCTGGAGTGTGTGCTGGCCTGCGTAGTTGTACGGGCCTCGCACGCATCTGACTTGTTCTTCGGGATCTGGAGGATTCTATCATGAATATGTTCATCCGAAGAGAAATTTGAAGACCTATCCTCAGGTGAGTTCATAAGCACATCCTTATATTTGTTTGTGGAGGAACGGGATGGTACACCTGAGAGAGTAACCAAAAAGTTAGATGTGCACTGTGTGCTCACTGCGCGTGTGCTCGAATAGACACCAGGACCAACCCTTGATTTTTCCTGCGGAGTGCAACCCACGGGTTGCAACCTGCGGTGTGCAACCCGCGGTTGGAACTGCGGGTTTGCACCCGCGGTTGCACCCGCGGGGTGCAACCCGCGGTTGGAACCGCGGGTTTGCAACCGCGGGGTTGCACCCGCGGGGTGCAACCCGCGGTTGGAACCGCGGGTTTGCACCCGCGGTTGCAACCGTGGGGTTGCCCCCGTGCGGTGCAACCCGCAGTTCCGCCTGCGGATTTTCATTTTTGGAATTTTTTCTTTCCGATGTTTCCTGATCTGGATTTTCTGACCGCAATTTTCCAGAGACACTATTGAGGCGGGCCCGCCGGGCCTTACGCCTCAGGTTTCTCTTCTGAGAGCGGGTCAGGGACTGGTTTGACTTTTGGCTTGACTTTGGAACGGGTAATAACGCCTCGTAAGTTTCAACGGGCGATGACGCCTCGTAAATTTTCATAGGCGATGACGCCTTTTGATTTCCGGTGGGCGATGACGCCTCACCTTTTTTCATCGTCACCCGGCGATGACGCCTAGGCTCCGAATCAGAGGAGGAAAGAAATTCCTCATATTTTTGCTGGTCAACTTCTATGACCAGCGTCTCAACCATTGAGCCAATCGGCACCCGGTCGGACTGCGTCACCAGATTCTCTGTGGTAAACAGAGGGGCTCCCACTGTGGTCGCCAGTTCTTGTTTGCCCAAAAATTAAATCTTTGATTCCATTGCAAAATTGATTGATTACAAGGAAATTGAGATTACAAAAATTCTGAGGAACAAGAACGGGAATATTAATTTATTCCCTTTTTTATGTGTGGGTTCGGGTGGCGGTGGAGTCTTACTGCTGCCTCCGTTGACCGTCCGACCAGGAGAAGATGGCTCTGCTCTTTTCTTTGATCTCACGAGCTTGCCCGTAATCGTCCCAAAGTCTTCCAATCCAAAAGTCCTTTCTCCAATTAAATTCCTGTATTTTATAAACCGAAGAAGCTCCAAATCCGGCTCAATTCTCTCCTGAAAAATCGGATCACGGATTATCAGTCCAAAAATAGGAAACAAATCAACGGGAAAAGAACGGAAAACAACCCGCGGGTTGCCACCGGCGGAGAATTCCCGCGGGTTGCAACCCGCGGGTGTGCCCACTCAGCAAATTTGGATTTTTTTTTTTTTGGTATCTACAGTTAGAAAAAGTAAGAAAAAACCGTCGAGCCCCGGTAATGGCGCAAAAAACTTGATGTGAAATATCTACTGTAAGCGCACAATATCGGTGTAGCACTATACAGATCGTCCCACATGGATCTAAGGTGTTTTACTATTGTCACTAATTCTTTAGTTCTATCAAGTTAACTATGAGAATCTAAATTGAGAGAATTAGTTTTAAGTTCTAAAGTATAGCTTAGGAGTTCGAATCCATTAGAATAATAGCCTAATAATAAATTATCTCTTTTTTCCTAACTTTTTAATTATGCACGATCAAGTAACACTGTAAAAAGGTGATCTTTTTAATTTGATTTTAATTAAGTGCCCCTAGGTATGACCTATCAAGTGATGTGTAAGTATAGATCATCAAAAATAATATTTTTCTTAAAAACAAATTATATCTAGTAGATAATCTTATAAACAAAAGCAAAGAAATAAATCCATCTTTTATGAAATCTATCTTTTATTTATTTATAGAAAAATCATGACTTTATTTCTTTTTAGGAAGAAAATATGATAAATCCATGTTAGATCTATTAAACTAATTTCATCTACATCGTAGGGCTAAAACAAATTAGTTACTCATATTACTAATTATCAAAAACCTATATTTATTTATGAAAGCCATGAAAAATTCTATTTTCCTAGAAAGCAAGATAAATCTATACTACAAAGCAAATAAATCTATACTACAAAGCAATTAAATCTATTTGAAGAGCAAATAAAATATTTCTACTTACTAGAAATAACTTGAAAATAATAGCGCACCTCTGGAGCATGGTATTGTCGTCCCCCATTCGACAAAACCCTATTTTTATTTATAATTACGAGTACAAAATTATATCATATATCTTATATGAAACCCTAGATTATAAGGATACGACCAATATATAGACTTCGGAAAATCAAATCCTAATTTTAGTACAAGTGAAAAACTACAAAATTACATTGAAGCCCCGCAGAAAAATCATCCAGAGTGGGCCCCACTTTGCTGCCAATTGGCGGCTAATGCAGCCAAATAGCGACAAAACCCTAGGTTTTTCTTCAGCATGAGTATCTTATTTTGTTCTTTTGATTTTGATGACTGTATTAAATTTTGACTCCCTGCAGCATCCTAGTCTTGTAGTTTTGCTCACTTTTAATTCTTTTCCTGGCTTGGTTTCCTAATTCGGCTCTGAGTATATGCCATCTCCTTATAGGAATATGTTTACCTAAAAAACACACTAAAAATACCCAAGTAGTATTGTTTAAATACAAAAATAGATAATATGGAGGCTATAAATATGTAACATATGACACTCATCAAAAGCCAAGATCTGGACTGACGAGGACTCATATTCGCAATCGAAACCATCTAGCATGACAATGAATCTTCAAAAATCAAGTCCAAGACAAATCTGGTCTTAGACGCTAGGCTAAACAGCCCAACGTAATTCTGCGCGAGGCTAATTCTAAACGCTAAGCTAAACAACCAAGCATAACTCTGCGTGAGACTAATTCCAAGCGCCAGGCTAAACTGTCCAGCGCAACTTTGCGCGAGGCTAATTCCAAGCGCGAGGCTAATCAGCCCAGCATGACTCTGTGCGAGGCTAATCAGCCCCGCACACAAAGGGCAAAATGCCAGGCTATTCAGCCTTGCGTAAAAACTCTAGAACACAAAATTGAACTTCAGTTCCGTCAAGCTCTTGCAAAAACCAGAACAGGACCCCAATCGGACCAGAGAGTTCAGTCTTCTACACTCGCTGACCGCCATAAACACAACAAAGAGTCTTCTAAAGGTTGTAGTAAAGAAGAGACTCATCAAGAGATCGATTTACGAGAATTCCTCAATAACAAGAGGATGGCCCAATCCCGTCCATTATGCTACTGTGAGTAGTTAATCTCTGTAGTACTTACTAATTGCAATTGTGGTCTGCCTATACACTCAATTTTCAGTAAAATAACTGAACCAAATAATAATACACCTAAAAGAAGGCATGTTGAAAGACGAAGTGTCACCACTAACGAAAAACCTCTTTTCGTGACTTCAAGTATGGTGAACAAAGGGAAGAAACTACGAGGTGATAAATACTCCTTGGATGTGAAAGCACGTCATTATACACAGTTTCGGTCAGAAATTCTGGTGCCACGAAACTACAAAAGGTTGGTTGGGGGGTTTAGAAAACGAAAGTGAAGGAGATATTGATCACTCCATTATTGCGGCACCTCGATCATACTAGTCTTCCAGACTTGAAGAAACAACGGTCCATATGGTAGGGAGCTTCAGTGAGATGAACCAAATACTAGAATCTCAAGAACGCCTGATTCAAGAGCAACAAAAAGGTCTTGACGAACTCTAGAAACTGCTTCTAAAGTTAGCAGAAAATACTCAGAAGAATTCAGAAGACAAAACAAAGAAGCCCTATGATGAATCACCAAAAAATGATGGTGAGGCAACCGGTGAAAATTCAGGAAAAGAAGAGGATCAGTCATAGACCCATATGCAGAGAACATGTAAAAGATGCAGGACCAGCTAGAAGCCCTGATGCATAGAAAAGACCTACAAGAGTTTGAATTAATATGTCATATCCAGTCGAGTGGGAATCAGTTCCTTTTCCAGAAAAGTATAAGCATCTACAGTTGGACTCTTTTGATGGAAATGTTCTCTCAACTAGCACTTATATTGCTTCATGTCACAGAAAGGTCACTTTATGGGGAATGATCCTATAATGACTAAGATTTTTGTAAGTACCTTAAGAGGATCTGCATTTACATAGTTTATGTAGTTGCCCCCATAGACTATTAAATCATGGTCTGACATGGAGAAAGAATTCCTGTGCCGCTTCTTTGAAGATGATATGGAGAACTCGATCCATACTTCCCTCACAAATAAATAGAAAGAGGATGAGACTGATAAAAGTTTTGTAGAATGTTCTCGAGAGATATCGCTGCGATGTCCGCATGGAATGTCATAAGAAATGCTAGTTGAAACATGAAAACATAACTTCCAAATTTATATCTCCATAAAGATGGGTGCGGTAAAATCCAAAACATAAATTCTGTGACATACTTGTGATACATAATGTACATCACTATTTTGGAAATTGACCAATTCTTCAACAATCTAAATATATATTCCGCAATTGACCTATAATTTAACCTCTGATTTTTGAATTTCGATTCCACGCTGATGTACATTATATCTGTATCACGAGCTAAGATATTCCTAATAAGTTTATATATATTCTGACATCAATAACATGGGTTAATTGAAAAATTATCTTATGGATAAGAATCTTATCATATGAGGTTTTAGAATATTATAATTTAGGAATGAGAATTTTACTGTAGTAGTTACTGGTAGTACTGGACCACCATCTAATTCTGAATTTCAAATTGGAGCATCCATACTGCATAAATCTATTCCGAATTTCTTATGATGTATCATGATTCAACACCATGAATTGAAGACGGAATGCTAGGTATGTAAGGACAGTTATATGATAAATGAAAATAACACTGTCTTATCCATAGTTTATCCATAATTTAAGTCTCAATAATTTGTTAAAATTGATACATCTGCCAAGATTCAAAAATCTAAGTAGTTTAATAATAATCTGTCTAATTTTTGATTTATGACTTAAACTAATTCTGATATCTGACACAATTCGTGACCGATACCTATGCTCATAGCTGAAGTACATAAATCTATATATTTGATTCATTTCCATAGATAGTGCCACTAACTATATATTTATTTATATCATCCATGGTTTATGTTATCACGACCGACTTGACATAGCATAATTCACAATCACTTTTTTGAATTCTTGAATAATGTGATTTCTTTATATCTTTTTATATGTTGCTTGCTATGTTTAAATCTTAAGGTTCTGAACCTAGGTTTAAAAGATGAGAAAGGAGATTCTATCTCATCGGAAGACTCGTACTTTTGCGAGTAAGCAGAAGGATCTAAACAGTGGGATACTATTCTAAGATCTTTTGTACTTATCTTCTTCTTTCTTCTTCTTCTTCTTCTTCTTCTTATTATTATTATTATTATTACTTGGTTTGGGCATTGCTCTACTCTTTTGTTCTTTTATTTCTTTTTGTTATATTATTCAAAGTAGCGTGTGCCATGTTATGTAATTTATTTCATATTTATATAAATGAAATCTTTCAATTTCTCGCATCTTGTATAACAATTTAATGTGACAATAATTATGGTTATTTCAAAATTCTATAACTATGATATCTAAACATTTTTTAACCCTCAATTTTCGAAAATAGCTGAAGAAGGGGCATTACATGTCATGATAGTAAATGTCATGATAGTAAGCATGAACCATATGTAAATTATGTATGGGTATTGTCTGTTTTGCTATCTTGATACCTAAGGTTGTGGTATTAACTATGGCCAAGCAACAACCCCGCCATTGCCACAAGTCTTTAACCACAATCTCTTTATTTAAGGTTAGCTCAAATAACCGAGAGTGTAATAATTTTAATGGGATATCAATGTATTCATGCTAAAAATTAATGTTGTTGCCTTTTCCTAATTTCTATTTAACTCCATGCCAAAAAAAAAAAAAAAAAAAAAAAAAAAATCCCTTTTGAGAGATTTATCCCTTTTTAAAAAATAATAAGTATTGGAGTTAGTTGCATAACTTAGCTTGCTAAATGTATTAGAATGTCTCTGCAGACACAAAGTAGTTATCTACCACCATCTAGTCAACAAGACCGGATTGAATGAGCGAATGTTTAAAACTAAATGATACGTCCCCTTCCCTTCTGCAATTTTTTTTCCTTGCAGATAACGATTACGGATCTAGTTTATTTTCTCCCTGATCTGACAAGAAGAACGAAGTAAGATATCCGATCTATAGAGGAATAGATGACAACATTCCGCTGAAAAGAATAATCCTTCCTCCCAAAAATAACATCTTCCCTCTCAAGTCTATCAAAAAGCCGTGATCAATCTCCCCTACTCAATCCGTCTAATTATCTTACCTTTTTGTCCTTTATTTTGTATTTAATGGTGAAATCTATAATACCAACGTTTGATATTTGAGGATCTGTGTGTAATGGACTTAGAAATTTCACCTAAATCGCCCATGCGACACTCAATTACCTGCACGCAACTGAGCCAAGCCAGCCAATCCTTTGAAGAAATTTCTAGAGAATTCCATAAGACTCTAAAATCTTCTTAAAAAAAACTCAATTTTAACCTATTAAAATATGTATTTTTTTTTAATTTTTAATTTTTTATTTGGAAACAAAACGTAAGTTTCTGGATAAATATCATTTCTTTGCTCCTCATCTCTACATGGTGACCTGATAGTTGGACATCAAAACTGATAATAGAGAATGACTAAAGAGTTTCAGTTTCAAGTTCATATTAAAAAGACGAATCTAATCATTCAAATATATAGATACACTTGTACTGGATTCTTGTTCCATATATATATACAAGCCTCCTCACCATATATACAAGTCTCCTCACCAAGCTATTTATTCAGCTACAGCGAGTAATTATTGGGCAATAATTAGATACGCCTCACGCTTTATTCGACTGTAAACTACCAATAATTTACCGTACAAAAGCCACTCTAAATAGAGATGCTATTAGGAACACCTTTTCCAGTGACCCCAGCCTCCGATGATGGCTTCAGCAGCTCGTACGGGAGCATCCCAGCCCCGCACCTGTTCGGCATCTGTGGGTTTATATTCCGAGCATCAATCGTCCCCTCAATCTCCTTCATCCTCCCACTAAACCTCTCGTACGCCGCGTTTATCATTTTGTCGGCTGCCCATGCCGGCTCGGGCTCCCCGCCCAGGTACTCCTCGTCCACTGAATGTGTCGATAAAACATCGAGAATGGTCATCACAGTCGTGGCCTGGGTCGGGGACGGGAAGCACTCGAGCAGTGCTTGCTCGGGCTTCTGCCAGAACCGGCGGAATTCCTCACTGCTCTCCCCCTCCTCCGTCGGCATCTTCTTTCTGGCGGTCGTTGGACGGTTGGGGACGTACCCGGCATAGGGGTACTGTCCGAAGTTAACTGCAGCATGGTGCCCGGAGCTCACCCAGATGATTGTGGTCAGGACGTGGATCAGATCGTCTTGCGTGTTCAGGATCGGCCACCATGGCTCGTCCTTCTTGTCCCCGTGGCCGACGGTGCGAACCTCATGCCACCAGCTTTGGAGCTCTTGGTCCTCTTTTATTTGGGTTGGGCTTGTGTAGTAATAGTTCACATAGTCGCTTACCCACTCCTTGATCGACGACCAGATCAGGAGGCCGTCGGTTGCGTATGGGTAGTCTTCTAACGTCAGCCTCAGACCGTGCTCGGCCGTTGGATCATCCACCGCCATCCCTCTGCAAGCAATACATAGTTTTGATTCATACATTCGAAGGCGTTGTTCCTTACTGAACGAACTGGGATTATTATATACCTTCTAATCAAGTCGGCAGGCAGGGCCTCCATGTCGAACCGCCACTGCTCCCGGTAGGCAACTGAGCTAAACTCCAGTGAGTACTTCGCTGGAGCAAAATTTTTCTCAATGATTCCGCCTGCATTGATAAGCTGCGTGCGTGCCAAGGCATTGATTTCCATAGTGTACCGGAAATGGGGGCGCATCAGCCGATAAATGGGGTGCATTGCACTGAGCTGACGGTTCATTGCGATCGCATATGGCTCAGCACAGCAGTGAGTTCGTAGCCTGTCAGTTAAACATCAGCAGCAGCAGCAGATATCGCATCGGATTTTGAGATACCCAATATACAAGATAGCTGATGATATGGGGGAAAAGTATATGGCTTAGTACGTACCAGTGGCTGACGAGTTGATGATAACCCGAATCATGAGACAAAACATGAGCTTTGGCAAGCTTCCATAGCCAACTTTCAGTGGCATTCGAGCTGCTATGTTTGAACACCTGCTTCCACTGAGGCTTGGTAGGGGATGCTGGTCTCGTCAGCTCGATTGCTAATGGTCTCAATGTGCCACTTTTTGTGAGGAAGAATAGCGTTCGGGATCCGTAGAACGTAACGTCCTTTAACTCTCTGATCTTATGTACGTAAGGTAAAAACAAATCATGGTAGTCCAGTAGAAACAATCTCTTTTGCTCCAATGCCTAAATGAATCGAAAAAACTATAACATATCAGCACATTGCATTAACATAGTTGAATATATCTCTTTTACTTGATTTTTCTTTTCCCCCTTCATTAGCTCTTCTCTCATAAAAGTTCATGATGACTAATTGATTCCAAAGAGTTTGCTATTGTACGTACCTCCCTCGCAGTCATCACTCCTCTTATCTGTTCGTTGATGATGTCTTCTGTGATTGCCGACTCTGGAGGGCCATAGATCTTTGGATCGAGCTTGCTTACAAAAGGAAATTCCTGAACAATTGCGACAACTTGTCGTTTACATTTAGCAATGCAGATTTGTGCAGATGGTTATACTAGACTACCGCTAATTGGATCCTATGGAGTCAGGCCAAACACCCTAAGAAAATATGGCTACAGTAACAAGTTCTTAGTGACAAGGATTAAACTAGTCACTGAAATGTTCATATAAAATAAAAATTGTCAAAGATAGCAGTTTTTCAGTGACAAGAATAAATAATCGTTATCAAAACATAGTTTTCTGCGACGATGGACAAAAACTTGTCATTAAAACATAATTTTCAGTGACGGAAATAAAAATTTGTATGCATATATATAGTTTTGTTGGCTTTTATTTACTATGCTATTTGATATACAGATCCTCGTCATCATCATCAGTATCACATTCCATCTATGTACTAGTACTAGGATTTGGATATTGATACGGTATTCAGATTTGTTGACTCTTTTATTTGTAGAAATTTATAGTCTAATATCTAATTTGAAAACATATTTTTCGAACATTTTTTTATTATTATTATTTTTCTGTTGAGAGGCGTAGCATACAGTGACCAGTTGAATGCTTAGAGGATTGATGCCCGCCAAAGTTTGCCGTGCAAACTCTTCGTCTCTGAACCATGAGAAGCTGTCCTCTGCAAGCATATATAGTCAGTCACATATACTAAATGTATCTTTACCAGAGTTAGATTCATTATAAGAATGGTGAAGTTAATTACTGTTTATCAAGGCTGGGACCTCAAATAGCAGCAGTTCCTCAGCTCCCTCTTTCAAATTTTCTATAGCTTTGAAGATCCGAGGGATAACGGTGCTGAATCCTTCCTTCTTCGGTATAATCACGCCATCGTCATAGAGCTGATCAATATCTTTAAAGCTGGGGAAGTCAACTTTTTTCTCCATGGCGGCCTCAACGTAGGGGATCGCCGAGTGGAGCGCAGACCTAACTGTCTTCACCGTAAAGCCAGCATCTTTTATCTCGGAGAAGGCCTCATCTCTCGGGACGTACACGTCGTCGCCCGGTTTCTCTGTAAGATGGTCTGCAGGCGAAGAAGCACCATTAACGTCTTCAACTTGTAAGTAAGTGGTCGGCCTATCATTAGATTGCTATTGGATATACCTGTATGTAGGTCTCGTCCTGTTCGACAACGTCTTGGATAAGGTAGGTCTTGGGAACCGCCTAACACCGGCCTCGGCAAGCCTTTGTCAGGATTGCCGAGATCATTGTACACGTCGTAGTCGTAGATTCTCTCGAAAGGTTTGCGTTCTCCCGTGCCAGTGCCGCGGAGGTTCATGAGCTCCGCTTGCCTCAAGCGTACGAGGCCAGGGGGGGTTTCATTTGGCAAGTAAGACTGTTTGATCGTAGAAATTAAGAAAATTAAGAAAAAAGAGTTCATGAGTTTCGAAACATGGATTTAGTTCAATTTTTAGTTCGTTCTATACAAAATTTTGAATTAAAAACAAGGTGATCTTACTCTATTCTATACTCTTTATATATCCATTCAAAATAAATAACTAAGTATTGTTGATATTATTATTAACATAGTTCATTGTACTAAGATATCATAAATCAATTGCATGCGTATTTAGAAATAAATAAATCATTCAAAATTTGCAACATTAATTAGATTTATGTCGATTTGGGCCTTCTCTGGATCCAACTTTGGCAAAAATATGTCTCTAATGAAAAAAAAAAAACATTGATATGAGTTTTTCTTTTCTTTTTTTTTTCTTTTCTTTATATATCTTATCCAATTCAACCATTCCTTAATTTACTGTTTACTCCTTAAACCTATAGGAAGGGAAAAGATTTTCAACTAATAAATTATAAGTTAGTGTAATTACAACTGTAAAGTATCCATTAGATATGGGTAAAGGATTTGACGCACATCAAACCCTATCCCTATCCCTATCCTATCCTAATAAGATTTATAGATCCTATAGCTGTTAATATGTTGCAAAATATTGTCATTGAAGGTTAGAGATTAAACAGGCATCTATATCTCCAACATCCAGACAAGAATCTTAACTTCTGGTACTTCTTTCACTTTATTTCTAACTATGTGATTATGAGAGAGGTGTTTTTGTAAGGTTTATAGTAATTTAAGAGTTGGGATTTTTATTGTGGTTGTCTAGCAGTACAATCAGATATTGGGTTATTAGTGATCGTGGTTGTTTAGTGACTATGGAATAAACTTTCGTAACTGACATTGATCATAGCGCAATATCATTCATCCATGGCTTTTTACTCTTTAGGATTTTCCATGTAAAATTCTTTGTTTTTTTTTTTTTAATTTTATTTGATTATTTAATATTTTTATATTGTATTTTGATTGATTGATTTATCTTATGCCAAGTCCATATCCTCCACAATCATCTATATGTTCCAAAGGAATCTTTTGCATGGTGGTGGTATTCTTCCAAAAACATAGAGTTTTGCCTTTATTTTTGTTCGGTTCAGATCTAGCTGGAAAGGTGAATTGTGTACCTTGGTAGTGAAAAAGATCCTTTCTTCTTTGCTATCAGATTCCGATGCTACCCAAGATCTGCAATCTACAGTTACAGTAGTATCGTCATCCATCTCAAGAACAATCTCGTCGAGATATATCTCTTGATGGTGCTCATTTGTAACCAATACTCCTCCAATTTCTCCAAAACCCTTTGGAAGCTTAAATGTGGCCAAGTACGTGGCCACACCTCCTTCCTCCTTCCCGTCGCCGGCAAAGCCCTTTACTCTCTTCCCCTCTTTGGTATCTGATTAAGCATGTAGAAATCATGAGATACAAAAGGGAGGAAAGTAATATAAAATTGATGCATGCTAAAGGTTGAAGAGGGAAGAATAAAAACATTAAGGTTATAATTGATCTAACTACATGTCATTAATTGTTATATTGAGACCATAATTCATCTACTTTATCGGCTAAATAGAATAGTTTTTATGATGTAATTCTAAGTTTACTAATAGATGGAAAGATTTATAAAATTGTTTAGTCGGAAATAGACTTAAACAGATTGGTGTAAGCTCATCATTAAATAATAATAATAGTAGTAGTAGTAATAATAATTCTTCCCCTATATTAGTAACATGTTGAGTGTATTGTTGAAATACTTGACTAACTCAGCCTCCTTGAATGGATGAGAAGAGTCTCCCCGTGTTCACTTTTGTTTATTTTGTTTTCTTGAATCTGATCAATTTTCTTTTAAATCTTATTTATGTGAAATTAATTCAATTTAAGTAATTTGGATTAGCACTAGATATATCCTTAATTATTGTTCTAATTAATAACATATTTCTCCTCATTTTAATGATATTAGAAAATATATATCCTCCTTTTTTTGAATTATTTTGTAAACTGAATTATCCTTTATTTCAGTTTTACTATGAGGATGCAAAATAACTTAACAATGTAAAGTCATATATTAGAATATGTAAAAGGTAAAAAAAAATAAAAAAGAACATATTATTTTTAATAATTACATGGGAGATGTATTTTATGAAAAACCATTCCAAGAACTTCGAAAAAATTAATTAAACAGCCGATCAATATTAATATCATGCTTGTTGGCAGTGAAAATTTCTAAGGTAAAAGGATTTTCCACAACAGAACGCGGAGCCAATTTAATAGCCCCGCGTTTGGTTATATTAACCTTGCGTTTGAACAAAATGCGGAGATGCTTAATAACTCCGCGTTGATTCCGCAGTCTGGCTAGTATTAGCCTCGCGTTTGAGTGAAACGCGGAGATGATCAATAGCTCCGCGTTTTGGTTATTTAGCGCTGCGTTTTGAAGCGATTAAAACTCCGCGTAAGCAGATAACCGGAATATTAAATTGATTGAGAATATGATTTTGGGCTTATCCAAATACCCGAATCAAATCTAATCAGAATTCCATCAAAACTAAGATATTTGATTGGAATCCTTGACGAATGCGAGTTCTATTTAGATAGAAACTCTTGCATTAATCTGGGGCTATAAATACCTTCCTGGTGAAACCCTAGGGAGGAGACTTTTTGGCAATTATCTTCTTTGTGATCCTTCGGCAATTCAAGTACGCGAGAGAGCTTTGAAGCCTTTTTGTGATCGTCATCCTCTTAAAGAATTCAAGTTACGCACAGAGCCTTGGATTCGTGAAGAGTAAAGACTAAGAAGATCGTCTACAATCGGCCCATATCTTCAAGAGGGAAGAGTTCAACGTACCGATCGTCCAAAGGAACTACTATAGATCCCATCGCCACTGATCCCACGATACATTGTAAAAGAGAGTGAAATCCTCTCGTTTGTTCTTTTTTATCTTGTTCACTTTCATTGTAATTCGAGTTTATTCAATGGAAGGAAGCAAAGGAACTTTTGCGACGAACAATGCTAAGAGATGAGGCCATATATGAATTAGATGAAAAAAAAAATATCAATTTAAGAGCTAATTGGAATCCCTAAAGTGTTTTTAATACAATATTGAAAATTGATGAGGAAAGCGTACGTTCCTTCGCTTTGCATGAATGTATCATCACTTAATTAACTAAATATTTCTCCATTTTTTCGATCAGTTAATAATAGCTTGATCCTTTTATTTCAAAAGTATATAAATATATTTTTATAATAATAAATTTTTTTTAATTCATTAGTTCGTTGGCGCCCCAAAGAATATACCTGTACAAGGTTCTTAACGTTCAGTACTGCGTTATCTGGAGATATCCCACTTGTGGTTCTCCTTTAAACTGAGGCAACACTTGTACTTGAGGTGACTAGTGTTTTAATCTGTTTTTGTTAATTTTGAAATGAAAGATCTATTTAGTAAAACCAGTATTTAAATATCGAACCGATTAGGAATGGAAATCAAAACTAAATTAGCTTGGTTTGATTTGTTCATTCGGTTCTAAATTTTGAAATAAAAATTATTTAATAATATATCATTTTAGCAAATACATGTATTCAAAATATCTATTAGTTGCAAATATATATGTATGCATACACGCACGCACATGCATGCATGCACGCTCGTACACATACATAAATACATATATACATGTATATACATATATGAGAATAATGGAAATGGGTTAACTGCTCATGTAAATTACCTGAATTGTAGTCCATTTCTATTATCTAAAACAAAAATTGGATATACTCAAAACTCATAAAATTTGATATTAAAGAAGCAAAAGAGATGCATGGAATTACTATTATTTGCTATAGCTCATGTACTTTTAAAGTTATTCAATCAGTTCGATTCGGTTTAGTTTGATTAGAATTTCAAAATCCAAAAAATAAAAATCAGCTAAATTATTTGGATCCGGTTCGATTTTACTTATTCGATTTCGATTGGTTACTTTAATTTTAACCAAACTACTCTCTCCCTACTTTGTACGTCTGACTGTAACTCGCGGTGGTCCTATGCACAAGACAAATTAAGGAAGTTTGTCCTGTAGGCTCCCTATTTGCTTTCATTTTCCCCAAAAAAAAAATGGAAAAAAAAAAAAAGAAAGAAAAGAACGACAAAACGAAGCAAATCAACAAACGGAAAAGAACAACTCTTTGAAAATAAGACTCCTTATTTCTGTAGTTTGGAAAAAAAAAAAAAATTAACCCCAAATTGTAGGATATATAGCCAAACACTTTTGTTACTGTGGGAAAATGTCCACTAGTGTCACTTTTGAATATCTCTTTTACCCTTAGGTTATGCTTGGATGCCAAAAATAAACTCTTTTTGGGGTATTTTAAAGTATGCATTTTGAAGTATTTTGGTAGTTTGTATTTGGAATGTTCAAATCATAGATTTTGGGGCGTTCGAGCTTTTAGTTTTTTCATGAGTTTTTATGGGTTTTATAAACATGTAAAATACAAATATATACAGTTAGAAAAAAGGAAAGTATGTGAATGAGAATTGGAACAAATAAAAAAAAAGAGTATTTTTAGATAAATATAATAGAATATATCAAAACACCCCGATTTGGAGTATTTTAAAAACACTCCAAAAAGGAATGGTAATGGACACGCCCGCGAGCCATATACTGGCCTGTCCTATATAAAATTTTGAATTAGAAATGAAAAAAAAAATTTAATTCAAAATTTTGTAAAAGGAGAACCAAAATTAGACCTGTGGATGTGTCCATTACCGTCCCTCTCCAAAACACCTGGACAAGTGTTTTGGAGTGTTCTAAAAACACTTCAAAATACTAACAAAAATACTTACAAGTAAATTTCTTATGCACAATTCATAATCCATCCCTCCAAAATACCTCAAACGCTTCAAAACTAATTTCCTAAGCATAGCATTAAAAAACACCAAAAAATAATGAAAATGCACTGATTAGCTTTAGTGTCATATATATCGTTCAGATTATTTTGTCCAATCTCTACTCTATTTTATATTATTTTTAACCATTGCCATTGAATCTTAGCTCCGGTGGCATCATCTCTCTCATTTGTGAGAGATCACTTTGAGTTTGACTTCTGACAGAGACTTAGTTTGGACTTCAATTCATGCATGTATACTTACTGGGATCAAGCTCGGTGCTGACGAGCTCGATGCGCATCGTCCTGTCACGGAAATCATCCCACGTGTCCGAAATTATGCCCCAGATCCCAGCCTGGTCCAAGTGAGCAAACTTTCCCCCCGCTTTAGGCTTCACCTTCACCAAGGCCCTTACGTCTGTCACAGTCTTGGTCTTGCTCAGCACAGACTGCTCAGCGCTCAGCTTGGACACATCGCACCGGATACGGCCGCAACTGCGGCTGCGGTCGCTCCTCGACGTCCGTCGACTGCTCCAGCTAGCCGAGGGGGGAGGCAGGGAGTTCTTCCATGCAATACTGTCCGAGAATCCCAGCAGGCACGAAGTGGAGGAGGAGGAGGAGAAGAGGGAGGGGGAATGGGCGAAGGATAGCTTGGTCAACATGATGTATTACGATCAATGAGTTAAAGTAATTTTGCTGTGTGCTTTAAGACTATTAAGTGTGAGGGTTTATATAGAGGAGGAGGAGGAGGAGGAGGAGGAGGAGGAGGATGATGTGAGGGTTCAGTGTACAGGATTTATGATGATACAGAATGTGGTTGAATTTTGTGTGGAGGGAAAGCGATTTGGAGTTGGAAAACGACTTTCAGAGCGCACACTAAACTCTATCTCTTCATGTCTCCGCATGAAAAAGTATATTTTTAATATTGCTAGAAGGGGAAATTCTAAATGGGCAAACAACTTGAAATTCTAAATGGGCACACAACTTGACTTTGCAATCACCACAACCTAAGTTTATATGGGGAGAAGGGGAAATTCTAAATGGGCACCCAACTTGACTTAGTGATCATCACACCCTAAGCCTAAGCCGTAAAGAAGGAATATTCTATTTACGCATGACAAGTTACTTTCGACATCAAGGTTACTCTTTACGCCAATCTCTCATTTTGAAATATCACAAATTTACATTCTATATGCAAAATTTGTCCCAATTTAACCCTCCCTCCCTCTCTCTCTCTCTCCTATTTTCGTCTATCGCAATTGAGTATTAAAATTCTCAAACTTTCCTCCAAGCCATGCTTGTCTGTCTGCCTGTCTCAGTCACCACTCCCAACTCCGTCACCACTCACGATTTCCAACGCCATCCTCCGCCTCCAGCCCTAGCCTTTTACTCCGATAAGTAACCAATCGTCACACTAACAAAACAAAATTAGTAACAATCAATTACAAACAAAAGCGCATCAAAATCTAAGAATAATTTTAGTCCGTACCTGAAATTTGTCCTCCGACATCAATTACACGTTGGATTTTTCTATTTGTTTCAAAAAACTCAAACTCTAAACTCTAATTTCGCTTGTCATAGTGAATTCGAAGAATTTAATATCCTTCCTAACTTTTTGAGAAATGATATAAAAATTTTAGAGAGTCAAGAAATCGATGAGTTTGTAGGAGATATATTTTTTTAATATTTAAATAGGAAAAAAAATATTTTTTTGGGTTTTAGAAAGAACAAAGGAAGAAAATGATAACAGTATTTTAAATTTTTAAGAAATTTTAGATATTTTGGTATTTAAGAGGGTAATTTAGTCAAGAAAAAGATAGAAAACTTGTAATTATTTGCAAGTTTTAAATTTGTGTGTCAAGAGTAAATTGTCGTGCATAAGCATAATTTCCCATAAAGTATTATAAGTTTGACCTTTTTTTGGGACGGAGTTACCCTTTACTTTATTCTTTTCTTTCCCAACACAATCACTTTCTCTCTCTTCATGCATACACCCAAAATCATAAATTACCAAATTTTATACTTCTAAATACTAAACTCCTTACTACAGTCCCCTTAATCCTGGAATCATTAAAATATCTTTCTATGTACATTAATTTAAATAATTTACTAATAATTAAAAGTTGATAAACACATGAAAATACCATAAAGAAAAAAAAAATCAACTTCTAATATAACCCTAAATTAATGTCCAATTTTTTTTAATTACTTAAAAATCTTAAGTAAAAATTACATTAAATCTCCCCTCAAAAGTGAATTAGAGTTTGAGAGGGGAGGATGGGGAAATAGAAAAGGGTCTAAAATGGGACAATATTGGAAGAATGAAGTGCTCAATGATAAAAATTAAACTCGCTCTCCTTCACAGAGAGGGTGTGCGCAAATGGTGCTCAAGTGGCGTGCTCGTTTAGAATTTCCCCACTAGAAGCAACAAAATAATAGCCACACAAAATTCCCAAGAACCTCACAATGTGATTTTTCTCCACTTACTCTTCATCCCAGAATCTAAGTACTCAGAGAGTATGGTGACGATTGCTCGATCAATCTCTCACGCGGTGTATTTTAGTTGCGTCTACTTTTTGAAAACTATTTGGTATAAGACAGTGCAGATCGTGAAACATGCCGATTGATTATTTGATTTGACATCACACGGGAATAATTCGCTTCGGAAAAAAATTTAGATGGGCACCCGGTCGGTACTAGCCATTGAATGTTTCGTTCACTTTAAATTTGGGTAAGAAGATGAAGTAGGTGCGTAGCTGTCAATGATTCATTGGGCATCTAGATCTTCTTTTTGTTTGGTTGCCAAAAGAGGGGAGTTTCTAGATGGGCACAGCATATTTCCTAGTGAGCCCACTTAAAAGATCGTTTTATTTATCATTTTACCATTATTTTTTTGGTCAAAAATGTCCAGCCATGTTCCCTGTCCGGGCTAACCAGCCCGGATCCAGTAATCTGGGTCCGGGGCTGCTAGCCCGAATCCAGTAATCTGGGTCCGGATCTGCTAGCCTGGATCCTCTTCTTTCCCTAATGTCGCCTGGCCACTTCATCCTCATGGTCGACATGGCCCGCATCTTCACCTCCCGCGACGTTCGCTGCACCTTCGTCACGACCCCCGCCAATGCCACCACCATCTCCTCCTCCTTCACCACTGACATCACCGTCCTCACCATCCCATTCCCCTCGCCCGACCAGACCGGCCTCCCCGCCGGCACCGAGAATATCGCCACCATCCCCTCCTCCCTCTTCACCACCTTCACCTCCGCCCTCCGCCTCTTCCGCCCCTCCTTCGACTCCATCGTCCACGACGTCAAGCCCGACTGCATCATCTCCGACTCCCTCTTCCCCTGGACCGTCGATGCCGACACCGCCACCGAAGCCAACATGGGTGGTGAGGAAGGAGGCGGAGGGGGAGGCGGTGGCGGAGATGAGAGAGTGGAGGAGACGAGGGTATTTGGGGAATATTGGTGGGCACACTAGGAAAAATCCTCCTTGTTGAAAAGAGAGAATGTGCTCACTAGGAAAAGTGGGCTCACTAGGAAAAATTCTGTGCCCATCTAGAAATTCCCCCAACGAGATGAGGGCATTTATCTTGTGGATGTACGGACAATTTAGGGCTCATAAAACACCACAGATCCTATCTTAGGTTAGATGAGCTACTAACCTTCAAGATTCTATGACATAATTATGAGGAGAGTTGAGGAGACGTCACACCTTCATCAACAATAAAAGGCATCATAACGATTACTTACATGTTGTTAATATTGTTAACTCTAGTATGTTTCATTAAGTCTATTTAATAGAACTGTCTGGTATGTTTCATTAAGTCTATTTAATAGCTGCATAGGATATACGTGTAGTTTGTTTATCCAAAAAAGTAAATACTTTGGAGCTACGACTTCTTTCTCCCTCTCTTTATATTTCTTTATCTATAAACATATAATTAAAGTTACTGTTGAGATATAATTAAGATACGATCATAATGCTAAAATATTTTGAGATCCTTTCCTATTAGATATTGAGATATTTTCCTAAATTAGGATAGTTGACAAATATTTGATTTGACTAATTTAGGATAGTTGACAAATCTCTGATTTTATGTAATTAGTATCCATTACAGATCCTGTAATTATTCTTTTGATTGCCTCCTTCATCATTAAAAGGATGGCTCATTGTACAGTTCAATCATAAGAAATATACAGAAATTTCTTCATTCAGCTTTCGCTTTATTTTTTTCAATATAGTATCAGAGCTACCAGAATTCTGGTGCCTCTTCTAGCTTTTTTGAAAGTGCATAAACCACCATAAGTGAGTTTTTTCTTTATCCTCACATATCTCGAAGCTCTTTGTGCCCGTTTCGGCCATTTTGAAGTCAGATCTCAACAATCTTTTACCTTCAGATTGTTCGTCTCCTTTCGATCTCCTTCCATCAAAATTTCAGCTCCATCGTGTTGGCAGTGAAAATTTCTAAGTTAAAAAAGATTTTCCACAACAGAACGCGGAGCTAATTCAGTAGCCCCGCGTTTAGGTTATATTAACCTTGCGTTTGAACAAAACGCGGAGATGTTTAATAGCTTCGCGTTGATTCTGCAGTCTGGCTAGTATTAGCCTCGCATTTGAGTGAAACGCGGAGATGATCAATAGCTCCGCGTTAGCTCCGCATTCTGGTTATTTAGCGCCGCGTTTTGATGCGATTAAAGCTCCGCGTGAGCAGATAACCAGAATCTAAAATTGATTGAGATTATGATTTGGACTTGTCCAAATACCTAAATCAAGTCTAATCAAAACTCTAAATCAAGAGATTTAAATCAATATTAAAGATTTGATTGGAATCCTTGATGAGAGGGAATTCTATTTAGTTAGAAACTCTCAAATTAATCTGGGGCTATAAATACCTTCCTGGTGAAACCCTAGGGGTCTTCTTTTTTGATCCTTTGACAATTCAAGTACGCGAGAGAGCCTTGAAGTCAGGGGTATTCTTCTTCTTCCTTTCGGTTCTTAGAGAATTCAAGTTACGCACAGAGCCTTGAGTTCGGGAAAGACCGGAGAAGATAGTCTACAGTCGGCCGTTATCTTCAAGAGAGAAGAGTTCGACGTCCGATCGTCCAAAGGAGCTGCTTGACAGATCCCATCGCCACTGATCCCACGTTTACTATTGTAAAAGAGAGATTGAAGTATAAAATCCTCTCGTTTGTTCTTTTTGTTTTCTTTTTATCTTGTTCACTTTCATTGTAATTTAAGCTAATTCAATGGAAGGAAGCAAAGGAACTTTTGCGGTGAACAAACTAGCGACCACAGTAGGAGCCATCTCTTTCACTGATGAAGAGATTGTGGCGCAATCGGACGTCGACATGATCGGATCCGAAGTAGACATGCTGGTCGTTGAAATCGACCAGCAGAAGTATGAGGAGTTCCTCTCCTCTGAATCAGGTAACTTGGATGAGACGCGACACTATAGTCGCATGTACTCCAATACCCGAGCAACGGGTAGAAAGGTATCCACCAAGATACGGGGATCCTTAGAGACTGCGGCTATAGGATCGATGCTCGGACAGGAAATCCTAGCAGAGTATGAGCTTCCGACTGCCGAAGAAGACCTGGAAACTGGATTGACCAGAACCCAACTCCGAAATAGGAATCAGAGAGCAAGGCGTAAAACCCTTAAAGCCCGCCTTGGACGCGGAGCTAATAACAGAGGACGTGAGGCTATGGTCCCTCGCAAATTGGCTCGCGTTAATCACGAGACCAGTTACTATCGCGTTAAACGCGAAGATACAACTTGCCTTAAAAGCAAGGAAAAGCCAGCGTGTGATTTTCCACGCGAGGCTAATACTAAGCCAAGCGAGAAACGCGAGGCTAGTAATACTGGCGAGTTACGCAAGACTTATAACACTCGCGAGAAACGCGAGTATAAAAATTCAATAAAGCCAGCGTGTGATTTTTCACGCGAGTCTAATACTAAGCCAAGCGAGAAACGTGAGGCTACTAATACTGGCGAGTTACGCAAGACTTCTAACACTCGCGAGGAACGCGAGTATAAAAATTCTTTAAAACCAGCGTGTGACTTTCCACGCGAGGCTAATACTGAGCCAAGCACTAAAAGCAAAGCCAGTAATACTTGCGAGAAACGCAAGATTCTCCGCGAGGAACGCGAGGATGATTGGCAAATAGTTGTCAGTCGTAAAAAACGCGCTAAGCGCGAAGCTATGATTTGCGTTAGTCACAAAGATAAGCCAGCGTGTAAGAATTTTCCTTCACGCATGGCTAATATTCCAGAAGCTAAACTTCTGAACACAAGCCAGGCCAGCGAGAAATGCGAGGTTAACATGGCAAGATGCGGAGCTATTCCTCAGCCCCGCGCTACAATACGCGAAGCTACTACCAAGCTCTGCGTGGATCAACCCAGCCGCAGGATCTGGGCAAATCCTCATGTCAGTGGACCAGAATTGGACCCCAGTAATCCTAAGAAGCTTCAGTGGGTTCCTAGACCCTCTCAAAAGTTGAATGGATCCCATGAATCCATGGCTGAAGACGTTGATCTCAGAGAGTATCTGTTCAAGAAAAGGAGCATAGAACAACTTCGTGCCGAACCTGTCTACCATTGCCAGCAGCTTATGACAGCAGTATCCGCTGTAATAGATAATTGTGGCTGCCACAAGAATAGGGTATCAGTGTTCGACCGATTAACCAAGTCGGACAAAAACCCTACTAAGAAGGCAAAAACTGCTTCCCTAAAAGAATGGAGAGCTGTAACCTCCAACATGGTGAGAAAAGGGAAGATGATTGTTGAGACGGATGATAATTCGGAATCAAGTGATGAAGAACCTCATCGTGTCACTCGATTAAAATCAGGAGCTATCCCGCCTAGGAATTATAAGAGGCTTGCAAAGGGTTCTTGCGACGAGGACAACGATAATTCTGCTATAGCCTCGCCTCCATCCTCTACGTCATCTCGGCTACAAAAGTCAGCATCGCATATGGCTGACAAGTCTGACGATATCAATCAGAGATTTGAAGCTCAAGAAAAGATGATTCGAGAGCAGCAAAAGACGATTGAAGATCTTAAGATGATGCTCTTAAAGTTTGTTGAGAGTAATGCTAGAAAGGGCAAAGAAACTCTATACGAAGAGGAAAAAGAGGAGAAGACCCACTCGATGCACGAGGACGAGGATAGATTTTCTTTCCATGATCCGCATGAAGAAAAGATAGAAAAGCTACAGAATCAACTCAAAGTTTTGATGCATAAGAAGGAGTTGAAAGAATCAGGGGTCTCAAGACCATACCCTCAAGAATGGGATATGCTACCTTACCCTCAGAAGTATAAGCCGCTCAAGTTAGAGCCATATGATGGGAAGGGATCGTCCAGTCAACACATGTATTACTTCTTGTCCCAAGCAGGGCATCTGATGGGCAATGACCCGATTATGACAAAAGTATGTGCAAGCACTTTGCGAGGGCCTGCCTTTACTTGGTTCATGCAGTTGCCCCCAGGAACTATTAATGCCTAGTTTGATGTGGAGAAACTATTTCTCTCACGTTTCTTCGAGGATGATACCGAAATTACGGTTCATTCCCTCCTTACAACTAAACAAGGGGAACAAGAGACGGTAAAAGATTTCATAGAAAGGTTCCGGGAGAAGTCCGTGCATTGCAAACACGGAATGATCCAGGAAACTCTAGTCGAGACATGTCGACACAATCTTAAGACTAACGTGCTCCTAAAAATGGGGGCCGTAGAGTCTAAGACGTAGAGAGATTTGCTCAAACAGGGAGAGTAAGCTGAGGACTTGATTCGTCGAGTAGAAGAGTCTCGTGGATCAATGAGTGCTGGGGGTAATAAGCCATATACCCAGAATAATAGAAATAAGAATAAAGGGAAAGCGGTGATGGCATCAGAAGCTGCCCCTCAAAAGTCAAATCCTCTACCAAACTCGAAGCCCCAAAATCAGCAGGGCACGAGGCAAAATAGGCCTCAGCAGGAGAGAAATTATACTTTCAAAGTGGAACAGACGCCTGTCCTCTTTCACCTGCTCCAAAAGAAGGGAATGCTGAAACTTCCGGAGAACAGGAAGCCAGAAGACGCTGGCAAGACCAATGACCCTAATTACTGTCTTTATCACCGGAATGTTGGGCACCCGACTAGGGATTGTTACCCTCTCAAGAACAGAATCTAAGCACTAATAGAAACTGGAGTTCTAACGCTTAAGGAATAGCAGAAAAATGTCACCGCCAACATGGCGATGATAGTGGTTGGAACCCATGAGTTCCCCGCAGGAGTGACCACAATCCCAAAAGGTAGGATGGTAACAAAGAACCTCGATCCCCACAAGAAAGCTCAAGAAGGACTCGTCCCTATAACAACCCAGAAGGGGGAAGTTATGTGGGTTCACCCTGACTTATTAGAAGACGAGCAGTGGACTACCGCAGGTCATGGGAAAAAGCGGACTGTTAATGCCATTTCTGCAGACATAAAGGAAGAATATATAGCTTCGGGAGCCTTCACAGATTCTGAAGAAGAGCCCGAAACTATGGCCACTCATCAAGGTGGGGCAGGCCCTTCCGGCACTCGCTCTGGGAAGACATATCTCAAGGACTACACCAGAGTAGATCCAAAAGATATATATGCGGTACTTTCAAAACCAACAAAGCAGAAAGGACTTCGCATTCAGAAGAATCCGATTAGAGATGAAGAAGCCAAGGAGACTTCCTTCAAATTTGACATAGTAGCCCAGCTGGCTAACATCCCAGCGCGAGTCACGCTGTACGAGTTGCTTCGATTGTCAAAGTCAACTCGTGAGGCGTTGAGAGAGGCCTTGGCAGACTCTGAGTCATTCCTAGCTCAGATTGTCGAGCCGGCCATCGAAGAACGGAACTCTTGCCCCCACTGTCATCAAGTGAGGAGGCAGATTCCACAAATCATCTTCTCTCCGGAGGACATGCAGGTGAGGAATATAAAGCATAACAGGCCTTTATATTTCACCGGATATGTTGGGTCTACAAAGGTGGACCGAATTCAAATTGATCTGGTTCTGCACTCAGTGTCGTGCCCGGAAGATTGATGCAGCTGTTGGGGATTTCCTTCATCGTTTGACGCCTATAAACACCACTATTTACGGATTTAACGCTAATAACAGCCATCCTCTTGGTAAGATCCGATTACGGTGTCAAATTGGAGACTTGAGAACGGGGTTACATGCTACGTTATTGATGCTGATACCTCATACAATATTTTATTGGGACGACCTTGGATCCACGCTCACATGATAGTCCCGTCGACTCTTCACCAATGCATGAAATATTGCGATGAGGAAGGAGAAGTCCGGACACTTGTTGCAGATAAGCAACCATTCAAAGGGCTGGAGAATTATTTCACGGATGCTGCACTCTATAAGCTAGCCCATGAAGCCTCTATTGACGATCCGAGCAAGCCTCCTAAGCCTGATGAAGGCGGCAATGAAGCCGATACTGAATACGAACTTCCAAAAGAAGACGACGGGGGTGATTATGAAATCAACCCTCACTTAGATTTTAATTTGAGTCTTGATATAGTTGATGTAATAGAGGAAGAGTGGATTATAAATGAAAACATAAAGTTAGTTTACAAGCATGCTGTAGCTACTGAGTCTGAACCTTCTTGTACTTCCACTGAAGTGGATGACCTATCCGAACTTGAAGTTCTGGCGGCATATCATTTGCCACTTAGGTCATCCCTCCTCTCTCGGTCCAAAATAGTCAAGGGAAAAGGTCACTACTTCGAAGTGCCTTCTCGACAAAAATCCCAAAAGCCGATCATATTTGGCAGGGTAATTACGCCACCTCGACGAAGGCAAAGCAGTGAAAATGATGAACAAACTTCACCTCAATTTCACTTGTATGAACAAAAGTCCCAGCAAATGATGGAGAAAATGGGTTATAATCTTACCCAGAAACCGAGATTAAACTTTGGAAAAGGCCGACGGAATCTTATACCTTCTTTTAGACCAAGAGGAAAGAGCCCAGATTACTATCAAAAGACCTGCAGGGGGTTCGGTTATGTATCTACTCCACCCTCATCACCATTAAAAGATGAAGAGAGTTCTTCGGCCAAAGAAAAAACATCTTCACCTGACCATGAGTCAGACATAAGTACCGGTGCTTGGTTCCAATCTTTGATAGCCAATATGGTTTCAGCCGCACCAGAAAGTGATGAGGAACCAATTGACGTTCAAGATGATGCTTGGGCTAGGCATATGGATACTCTCTGGGATGTCCGCTTTGAACAGCGTGACCCGCCCACAGAAGACAAATTAATACAAGTTAACATGGGAACGGAAGAAAATCCGAGACCCATCTTTATAAGCGACACGCTAACTCTTTTAGAAAAGGAGGAACTTATATCTCTTATCGAAGAGTATATAGATGTGTTCGCATGGAGTTATGAAGATATGCCCGGACTTGACCCTCAAGTTGCCACACACCGGTTAAATATTAAAGAAGACGCCAAACCTGTCAAACAACAGCAAAGGCGTTTCCGACCAGAATTGATGGAGGCAATAGTTGCCGAGGTCAATAAGCTTATTAAATCCGGATTCATCCGTGAAGAACAACACCCAGATTGGGTGGCTAACATAGTGCCAGTTCGCAAAAAGAACTGCAAAATTCGGATATGCATCGATTTTTGAGATCTAAATGCTGCATGTCCTAAGGACGAATTTTCACTCCCCATCACCGATGTGATGATTGATAATACTTGTGGTTATGAGAGGATGTCCTTTATGGACGGCTTCTCAAGTTATAACCAAATCAAGATGCACCCAGATGATGAAAAGCATACAGCTTTTAGAACGCCGCTGGGAGTATACTGTTATACGGTGATGCCGTTCGGATTGAAGAACGCAGGTGCCACCTACCAACGCGCAATGAGTGTCATATTCAAAGAACACCTGCGCAAAACAGTGGAGTGCTATGTGGATGACTTAGCAGTTAAAAGCAAAGATAAAGAAGATCTTCTTCGTGATTTAAGAGTGGTCTTCGATCTTATGCGGAAACATCATTTGAAGATGAACCCTACTAAGTCATTCATGGGGGTATCCAGCGGGAAATTTCTTGGGTTCATAATCACCTCAAAAGGAATTTTTCTCGACCCTGAAAAGGTAAAAGCGATTGGCGAAATGCCGCCTCCCCGCAATCTTAAGGAATTAAGGGGATTACAGGGAAAGCTCGCCTATATTCGACGCTTCATTTCCAACCTATCTGGACGATGCCAGACATTCTCAAAACTTATGAAAAAGGGAGTGTCTTTCATATGGGATGAGGCATGTCAACAGGCATTTGATGACCTCAAAGAATACCTTACTAAGCATCCCGTACTTATGGCACCAGTCCCTGGGCAGCCCTTCCTTATATATGTAAGGGCCATGGATAATGCATTAGGAGAATTACTGGCTCAATATAATGAGCACGGCTATGAACATGCCCTCTACTATTTAAGCAGGACAATGATCGGGGCCGAACAGCGGTATACCCAGATTGAAAAGGAATGTTTAGCCCTAGTGTTTGCTGTTCAGAAAATGCGACACTATCTTTCAGGGCAAACGATCCATGTCATATCACGGGTCAATCCCTTGAAGATTCTGATGACAAAATCGGGATCCTTAAATGGCCGATTGGCAAAATGGGCGCTCCTACTATCGCCCTATGACATACATTTTGTCCCTCAAAAGGCCATGAAGGGACAGGCAATCGCCGATTTCCTTGCAGACCATCCAATTTGGTCCAAATTAAAGCAGACGTCAGAAGTCAAAGCAGTTACCAGAGAACAACCATGGCAGATGTTCTTTGATGGAGCTGCCAGACGATCTGCTGCTGGAGTGGGGGTTGTGCTTGTATCCCCACATAAACATATATTACCTAACGGTTACTCATTAACAGAACCGTGTACGAATAATGTGGCGGAATATAACGCGCTCATTATCGGCTTAAAAATAGCTCTGCAACTGGGGGTGAACCATCTAGAGGCATATGGAGACTCTAAGCTCATCGTCAATCAGATGACAGGTGAGTATGAAGTCAGACATGAAACCCTCATCCCCTATTATCAGCTAGCTATTGAGCTAGCAGGATATTTTGAACAATTCTACATATATCACATATCTCGAAATGAGAACGTTTATGCAGATGCTCTTGCCTCATTAGCTGCAACACTGGCAATCTCGCCAGCCGAAGCGAAAAGCATCACTATTGGTAGCAAAGAACTCCTTCATCCAGACACGGTATTCCAAACCAAGGATGTATGCCAGACAGCTTTAATGCTGGAACTCCGTGATTGGCGATTTCCGTTTGTGGATTATGCCTTACATGGGATATTACCGGAAGATCCAAAGGAAGCCACCTCGATAAAAAGGAAGGCCCAGAGATTTTATTATGACCATAAGCTTCAGACTTTGTATAGAAAGTCAAGAGATGGTCTACTGCTACGCTGCATATCAAAAGCAGAAGCAGAAGAAGTGCTGAGAGAAACGCATGATGGAGTATGTGGAGCTCATCAGCCCGGTCCAAAACTCGGAGACCGTATAAAAAGGCTAGGATACTACTGGCCGAATATGATCACGGAAGCAATGGCATACGCTAAACGATGCCATGCGTGCCAAGTTCATGCCAATTTTATTCACCAACCCCCAGAATACTTGCACAATACTGTCGCTAGTTGGCCGTTTGAGGCCTGGGGAATGGACATTATGGGGCCAATAACTCCCCCGTCATCCAGAGGACATCGGTTTATTCTTGCAATAACCGATTATTTTTCAAAGTGGGCCGAAGCCGTGCCCATGAAAGAGGTGAAAATGACAGATGTGATCAAGTTTATCAAGCATCATGTCATTTACCGATTTGGCGTCCCTCGACGGATCATTCATGATAATGGTCGGCAATTCATTAGTCAGGGATTCTCCAGATTCTATAATAAGTTCAGGATCAAAGATATTGCTTCAACACCATATAACCCTGCGGCTAATGGGTTAGCTGAAGCTTTCAACAAGACGATTATCAAACTCCTTCGGAAGTTCGTCTCTTCCAACAAACGAGATTGGGATGAAAAGTTGGGAGAATATTTGTGGGCTTATCGCACCATCGTTCGCACCCCGACCAAAGCTACCCCGTTCTCTTTGGTTTATGGGAGTGAGGCTGTCTTGCCTCTTGAAATCCAGATACCATCATTAAGAGTGGCTTTAGCCATAAGGATGACGACAGAAGAGCGCCATCAGCAAAAATTGCAAGAACTAGAGGCGTTAGATGAAAAACGTCTCAGGGCTCAACAACAAATTGAGTTGTATCAAGCCCGAATATCTCAAACGTTCAATAAGAACGTTAAATCAAGAACCTTTAAGCAAGGAGACTTGGTTCTGGCTGTTAAAAGGCCAATGGTGCTAACTCACAAGACTAAGGGTAAATTTAAACCCAAGTGGGAAGGACCGTTTGTTGTGGAGATTGTATGCTCCAGTGGAGCCTATCGCTTGACGAATCAAATTGGCGATAGGATGATGATGCCGATCAATGGCAAGTTTCTAAAGAAATACTATATTTAGGCATGCGCATTGAGCGCCTCTGACCTAAAACCTGGTGTGCCCGGTTCTCAAGTTTGAACCGCCTCCAGTCTTTTTATTAGGCATGCACAATTGAGCGCCCCTGGCCTAAAACCTGGTGTGCCCAGTTCTCAAGTTTGAACTGCCTCCAGTCTCTTTTTCTTAGGCATGCGCATTGAGCGCCTCTGACCTAAAATCTGGTGTGCCCAGTTCTCAAGTTTGAACCGCCTCCAGTCTTTTCCTTAGGCATGCGCAAATGGGCGCCTTTGACCTAAATTTGATGAATCCTGACCAGATCATCGTGGTGTGCCCAGCTCGAGTTTCGTTATTAACTCATGGACCGCCCCCACTTGCCCAACGCTGTTATAGCAACGGGAAGAGGAGATTAAGTTTCTCATCAACCCTATCATACTGGGGGTAAAAGTATGAAACCACTTGCCCAATGCTATCATAGCAGCAAGAAGAGGAGATTAAATTCCTCGCCAACCCTATCATACTGGGGGTAAGAGTATGAGATTAACTACCTAATGCTGATTAAAGGCAAAGGGGAGAGGAAATAAATTCCTCGACAACTCACCATGCTGAGGGGAATAGCATGGCTAGCCCAACGCAAACGGCGATTGGTAAGGGCCAATCAAATCCGTTGATAGCCGGGGATTTGCTAAAAATCCCATAAAACCCGTCATGTTAAATTCTTACCTCTGACAGTATGACTTGAAGCACTATGCCTAAAAAACAGATAAAACTACTTTTGATGACAAGTTATTTATTGTGCAAATAAATTTCCTAGCCAACCAATAAAAGAATCAAAAAGTAGTTATCTTTATTCATCATTCAGAAGGAATGGATTTACAAAAGAAGTCTGAGAATCGATAAAGTTCTTTCTTTTATTACAAGTTCTCATTACAAAAGGAATGAAGAATAAAAGAAAACTATGAATCTCCTAGGAACTTCAACTTATTCGTCGCCTCGTCGACCACTCGACGATGAGTTGCTTCCACGGATTGTTGAGTCTGCCGAAGCAAGTCATCATCATTCATTGCAAGTTGCTGGGTTAGATGCTGACGAGACTCTTCCATGGCCCGGCTTCTTGTGGTCTCTTCCTGTTCAACCTGCTCCCGTTGAAGAATCAGCGCTTCCCACTTCTTGACGGCCTCCCCTAATTGAAGCTCGTTGGTTACTAAGACCGCCCGAGCTTTGGCAGTGGTTTCCTGGGCTCTAAGCATGGCGGCCTGACTCTTCTCAATCTCGGAGTCCACCGCCTCCAAACTTTTAGTGATGGACTCTCGACTAGCCTGGAACTCTGCCAATGCCCGAGACCATCCTTCTTCTTGACGCGTTACTCCTCTCGACGCGCCGTCAGCTCCATCCGAAGCCGCGCTAACTCTATCGCGGTGATCGCTTCCAGGTCCGCTTGACGAATTGTGTCCTGCGTACGCACTTGCTCTTCTAAGTCAGCAAGACGGGCCTGGTAAGGAGCTACTCGGTCTCGTCCCCCGATCCTTTCTATATTGTCTAAATAACTGAGTAACATTGGACGTTCGAGACTAAGGAAATCTCTTCCAACAAGGGTCATCTCGACGCATCTTCTTAGCAACCGCATAAAATCATTAACACTGTGGTTGAAGATTTCTTCAGGAAGATCCACGGTGTCTGCATTCAAAACAGGCAATGCTAAAGAAGATGTCGTGGGAAGAGGAGCGGTATCCATTGGAACTGAAGAGGAAGAAGCTCGTCCCTGTACTAGGTTCATAACATGCGGGGCCAGTAGAGCCAATGCAGATCTGGTGGAATTAGGAACCTGAGAAGTAGGGCTGCTAATACAAGTCGCCCGGGCAACGCCACCAACAGGAGAAGATGATCGGGTGTCTACACCAGAAGCTCCTCCGATGGCAGAAGAAGCTTCAAATGAGAACTTCAAATTCTCCTCATCCCCTGCTGGAAGATTTGGAGCTGGAGGAGTTGCAGGTGTCTCAACAGCCATTATGGTAGAAGGTGTTAGAATTGCTGGCTGAAGAGCAGAAGGCATAGCAACGACTATTGGGAAAGTCGCGTCAGAACAAGTGTTTGGTGTCGGAGATGGCAAACTTGGAGAAGGAGTAGCTTCTTTTGCTGCGGCTGCAACAATCAACTTTGTCCTGTCATCGCTTCCAAGATCATCAATTGAGGGAACCGAAGAAGGAACAGAAGGTGGAGTCGTCGCAAAGTAGTCTGCGTTTAGTTCATTTGCAGAGCTACTTAGCACGCCTACTAAGCCGGTGGTGCCCGAGTAATCCACTCGCTCCTCAGACTCCCCTTTGGTGGTCGAGTGCATCGGCGAGAGGGCGTGGCTACCTGTACCTCAAAAAAGCAAAACCAAGAGAGTTGCATACCAGTACAGAAAATTAAATAGAAGACAGAGTATAAAAGCTGAAAAAGTTATACCAGGAGATACAAGTCCAGTTGTCGGACTTGAAGGCGGAGCCGCTGTCGTCTCCAAAAGTATACCCGTCTCATTGACCAGTGGTAACGCTGCGGGTTGTTCAATAGTCCCTACCACTGGAGGAGCTGGAACTTCTCCTGCACTTGGAACCTCAGCAAGCCCACTCTCCCCTGACGGCACTTGAGGAAGAGTTGAAGCCAGCAGATCCGAGGCAAACTTGGCAGCTGCTTCTTGTGGAGCTATTAGGATTCTCGGAGCCAACTTCTACTTCTTTTAAGAGGGTCCCTTCTTTAGAGTGCCACGGCGTTTTGGGGTCGGATTCCAAGGGCTAATGGCAACAGGTTGGGGAGCACCTCCGGCATCAGTGTTATCATCATTATTGTCATCATCATCATCGTCGGACTCGCTGACGTTTGATGGTTCGGCCGCGGCGCCAAGGAATTCATCAATTCTTTTTACTCTAACTCTGGAAGCACCTTGGCGGCTGATGTAGAAAGCCTCAATCTCTTTGCAGCAGCTTCGGTTGATCGAGAAGCGAGGCACGTCAGCATTAGCAACACTATACCAAGGGCAGAAGCTAAGGGTCATGGACAAGGCTGGCAACTTCTGGGGAAGGGAGAATTCAGCTCCGGTCCCACCAGCTACAAAGTGAAACCAGCCGCGGGCACCGTCATACAAATTTCCCTCATAGGCTAAAGTCTTGGTTGGATTGCTCACATAAAATTGGGAATATCCAAATTGGCGCGCAAAGCGACTCGAGATGTACGATTCGATAAGACACTTACTGTCTTGACGGTACACCAGATGCCTGGGCCGAATATTAAGAAGTCACCAGAAAGCTCCTGAGGATAAGGCAGTAAAATTGTTTGCTCCTACAGTATCCTTCAACTTCAATCCGTATCCTCCACCAGAAAAGTCAGGGAAGCACCTGAAAATCTCATAGTTCTGGTGTTGCCGGAGAGTCTTACGGATTTGGGACATATAGTATTGCTTCCATGAGGAACGCTCGTATAGCTCCACAAGATAACACTTGTCACCTGAGCGGCGTGAAGCAGCACTCATCAGAGAAGGGCAGTGCATTACGAGCCATGCCATCAGATAAGTGTAAGGAAGCTCCACCCTAGGGTTCAGAGTCTTCACTTGAGCGATTTCCTTCAACTTGCCTTTCCCTTTTCCCTTGCCCTTGTCGGCAGGGATGAAGTCATTACAGAGCGTCCGCAATCCATACTGAAGATTGCACACCATGGCAGGGAGAAGTCCAGAAGGTCGGCCGTATGCAAGGAGGACCGCTGGAATATACCACGGTCATCGCAATTGCCTCTTTTGGCAGTGGTGGCACGACGCATCTCTTCAGCCACAACATCAGAAACCCAGCAATAAGGGCTCTGTTAGAAACTGGGGACTGAGCCTGATAATGGTAACTCTTGAAGGAGATACCAGGACCGAATCCACCTTCGTTGGATTCAGTAGTATAGAGCGTTAGCCGGGTCTTGGCAATGCGGCGCTCAATCTCTGTGATGTAGACAGGAGTGTGGCCATGAACGGTCGTTGAACTATCCTTAGAATTCAAATTGGCGAAGAGGTAATCAGCCCATTTCTTGTGGCCGATACCTTGATTGCGCACACCTGCTAAGTCAGTATAAATGCGGTAGTGGCACATCATCTCCCAATATGTGGCATAGATGCGCTCATCCTTCGCCGGTAGCATGTCCAACTCCTCGGTAGTGGGGATATACTCCTCATAGGGGACTTCGCCCATTGAAAGCCTGGAAACTTCAAACATCTCGTGGAGAGCAAACCCTAGCTCACCCACTGGTGTAAAAAGAGTGCAGGTCTCGGGATTATACATCTCAAGAAAGCAGAAGAAATGATATGCGCTCTGAGGAAACCCGAATTGGACGTTTCTAATGGCCGTGTACAGACCAATCTCCTTCAAAATAGGTTCGTGGGAGTCCAACATGTACTGAACAAGGCGTACCCACCACATGTTGCCAGAAAAGTAAACCCAGCCGGGCATTCTAAAGTCGCTAGCCGGGTATTGACCATCTTTCGCCAGGAACTCACTTAAGAAAGTTCTTGCGCAGGTGGGAGCTTCTCCTACTGGGAGCTCCTTGCCAAAACGGCCTGAAAGCAAACCAGTAATGCATCTGGGGGGACCATCTTGATAAATCCCTTGTGCACCAAATTTGCTTGTTGGGACACCATTTTGCTCCTGAGTTAGTCCCCACTTTAACTCCCGAGGCAACGCCAATCTCTGAAGATAGACCAGGGGGTAACTGCGATCCATTTCAGGCAGAAACATTAAAGCCTCGCCAGAGTTATAGAGCCACATACAATCCTGTTCAGAGAGGATCTCATCGGATTGCTCCATCTGATCCCCAAAGAGAAATGCGGGTTTTTCTAATGCTTCTCTGTTTACATCTTCGAAGGCTGCATCAGTGATAATCTCACGTGCAGTAGTGGGATGATACTTGATCAACTTTTCCTTGCGCCCTCTTGAGTCGGGTTTGTATGAGGCAAGGATGGTGGTGAAGCGAAATTGTGCTGATGGATCAGAACCACCAGCAAAACCAAAATAGTGCTTGTGGGGAAGAGCTTCCGCTGAGTACCCTACTGCAAAAAAGAACAACCAGAGTTAGAAAAGTTTCTACAAAAACAGAAAATTTTCTAAGTATGGATGCGCGAAGCTAAAAGTTAGATCGCGCGAAGCTAAAAGTAACTCCGTGCGAAGATAAAAATTAGACCGCGCAGATATCAAGTAAGCCTCGCGTTTTAACGTGACTGCTACTCAAATAAGCCTCGCATTTTAACGTGACTGCTACTCAAATAAGCCTCGCGTTTTAACGCGACTGCTACTCAAGTAAGCCTCACGTTTTAACGCGACTGCTACTCAAATAAGCCTCGCGTTTCAACGCGACTGCTACTCAAATAAGCCTCGCGTTTCAACGCGACTGCTACTCAAATAAAGCCTCGCGTTTCAACGCGACTACTAAATCAAATAGCCCCGCGCTTCAAAAAGCGAGGCTGACGCGATAACTTCACGTAAGAAGAAAGTCAGAGACTTTTCTTCTTCTCCAAGCCTTACAGCAGGAGTACGGCGATCTCGCCGGTGAAAGAGTTGATCAATCGGTAAAATCAAACCAAATCACTCTAGAAATGTTCTAAAGAGTCTCGATGGAGAGATTCTTACCCCTGATAGGCGAAATGTGGGCTGGCGCGTCGCTTCCATGGCCGCCGCCACCACTGCTTGCGCCAGTCGCCAATGATGGAGCTGCGCGAGAAGTAGCACGAGTTTTGGGTGCCATTGCTGAGGAAAATCGACGAAAAATCTGGAGAAACTCGGTCGGAAAAAACTCAGGTCGCCTAAACTATGATCGCCTGAATCTCTAAGTTTCTGGAAAACTCTCAAGTGAAGTGAGAAGGATAAGGAATAGAGATTTCATTTAAATGAAAGAAACCGCCTCTTGGAGTTCAGCGCGAATTTCGGAGAAAATGACTGGTCAGTTACTCTCCAAAACGCGAGTTAATTAGCCTCGCGTGATGATGGAAAACGCGAAGTTATTAACTCCGCGCAACTATGCAAGGAGCGAGGATAACCCGGTGCCTTAGCTTCGCATTCCTATGAAAAACTTGGATTTTTGGCAAGTGCAATTAGGTGCTTCCGTCTAAGTTAAGATGATCCTTATCCGGTCATTTGGGAATTAGTAGTCTAAGTTACGCAAATGAGCCTTAGATTATTTTTACCAAAATTATAAACCATCTATTTGTTGAGCAAGCAAGATTCTTGAAGCCGACAGATAGAGAGGAAAATATTTGCCTTTATTTCATAAAAGAAAAAGGTTACAGAAGAAGAGAGATATAGCTCTCCCAAAAGCTTCTACATATTCATCAACTCATCAATAACCCGACAGCAAGCCTCCATGGAGTGTTGAAGTTCCCTGATTCGCATGCAAAAGATCTCCTCTGCAAATGTCAACTATGATCCGTTTAAAGTTCTTAGTGGATCATCTGAAGATACTGCTATAAGAATCCTAATGAAGATGCATAAGTTAAGCTCGAAGTGCTGCAAGCCCTTACAGAGGTTGTCATCTAACATAAATGATCCTCAAGAAAACTTAATGGCTGCCGCAGAGTTCTTGTAACTCCTTCAAAAGGAGCCAGAGCTTGAAACCTGCAACTATGTTGTAAAGCATATGCTTCTGGCTTACTTAGAGTTACTTTTGCTGACGAAAACTGGTAAAGCCACATGCACTCCTCTTCAAGAAGGATCTGGTCCAAGTACTTCACTGCAAAAGAAGAATCAAGAGTTAGAGAAAACTCGAAAAATCTTCTAAGTATGAAAACGCGGAGCTAAGGATTAACTCCGCGACCAGTTGAGAAAATAGCCTCGCGATTTAAACGCGACTGCTAGATCAAAATAGCCTCGCGATTTAAACGCGACTGCTAAAAATAGCCTCGCGATTTAAACGCGACTGCTAAAAATAGCCTCGCGATTTAAACGCGACTGCTAAAAATAGCCTCGCGATTTAAACGCGACTGCTAAAAATAGCCTCGCGATTTAAACGTGACTGCTAATCAACATAGCCTCGCGATGGAAAAGCGACTGCTAGTTAAAATAGCCCCGTGCTTCAAAACGCGAGGATGACGCGATAACTTCGCGTAGAGAAAGATCAGAGTTCCTCTCTGACTTCTCCCTCTCCTTCAAAGCCTTACGGCCGGAGAACGGCGATCTCGCCGGTTAAAAATTGGTTGGTCTGTTAAAACCAAGCAAAAAACACTCCAAAATTGATTTAAGGAGTCTAAAAGTTGAGAATTTCTACTTCCAATTGGTGTAGCAAGGATTAGCTCGCCAATATGGCCACTGCCTCGGCCGCTACCGCTGTTGCTAACGCTGGCCGCCGATGGTGAGGAGGCGCGCGATGTCATACTCTTCTTAGATGACATCCTAGTGATGAAGATCTACGGAAAGATGAAGGAAGTTCGGTTGAAGATCATTCTTTCAAACTAATTTGCCTGAGTCGCCCAAACTCTGAAGCTCTTAGATTCTTCGGATGAAATGAAGAAGAAGATGAGTCAAGGACTCTATTTAAACAAAATTTCCGTCGCTTGGTATTCGGCGTGGAAATTCAGAGTAATTAATGAAACAATTACTCATTTTCACTGAAAAAGAAGCTGATTAGCTCTGCGTAAGCGAGCATAACGCGAGATAGACTTGGTATTCTAACTCCGCGTTTCAGTTTAAATATCCAAAGTATTTCAAAATCTGCTAAGTTCTAAGCCATTTTGAAAACTTTGGAGGGGGTTCTATTGGCAGTGAAAATTTCTAAGTTAAAAAGGATTTTCCATAACAGAACGCGGAGCTAATTCAGTAGCCCCGCATTTAGGTTATATTAACCTTGCGTTTGAACAAAACGCGGAGATGTTTAATAGCTCCGCGTTGATTCCGCAGTCTGGCTAGTATTAGCCTCGCGTTTGAGTGAAACGCGGAGATGATCAATAGCTCCGCGTTAGCTCCGCATTCTTGTTATTTAGCGCCGCGTTTTGATGCGATTAAAACTCCGCGTGAGCAGATAACCAGAATCTCAAATTGATTGAGATTATGATTTGGGCTTATCCAAATACCTAAATCAAGTCCAATCAGAACTCTAAATCAAGAGATTTAAATCAATATTAAAGATTTGATTGGAATCCTTGATGAGAGGGAATTATATTTAGTTAGAAACTCTCAAATTAACCTGGGGCTATAAATACCTTCCTGGTGAAACCCTAGGAGTCTTCTTTTTGGATCCTTTGAAAATTCAAGTACGCGAGAGAACCTTGAAGTCAGGGGTATTCTTCTTCTTCCTTTCGGTTCTTAAAGAATTCAAGTTACGCACAGAGCCTTGAGTTCGGGAAAGACCGGAGAAGATAGTCTACAGTCGACCGTTATCTTCAAGAGAGAAGAGTTCGACGTCCGATCGTTCAAATGAGCTGCTTGACAGATCCCATCACCACTGATCCCATATTTACTATTGTAAAAGAGAGAGATTGAAGTATAAAATCCTCTTGTTTGTTCTTTTTTTTTTCTTTTTATCTTGTTCACTTTCATTGTAATTTAAGCTAATTCAATGGAAGGAAGCAAAGGAACTTTTGCGGCGAACACATCGGACTTGACAAGTTCTTCCACGCACCGTGTGAAATCTCTACAAGTAGTCTTTACGCACCTCTCTTCTTCAATGCGTGAGCCCCACTTGTCCTGGTCAATTCTGTTCTACAATCAGGTTTGGCATTTTCATACACTGATTTGTTTTTTGTTGATTTTTCGGGAGTTGAGTTTGGTATATCTGTTCCAAAATGTCTTTCCAAAATGATATTGTTCGTCCATTTGATATTATTTTGGATGGAACCAACTATAGTCTTTGGGCTTCCAATATGAAACTTTTTCTCAAAAGAAGAAAATTGTGGCATTATATTTCTGAGGATTCTCCTAAGCCTATTCGTGCTAAGGATGAGTCCGCCGCTGATTACGCTACTCGCTTGGACGACTGGGAGAGTATTCATAGTAAAATTCTGCAATGAATTTGTAAACACTAAAAAAAAATTAATTTTTGGGAAAATCCCCACGGGTGGGCCCCGCGGGAATTCCTCCCGCGAGTGCCCACCCGTGGGAAGAAACCCGCGGGAGCAATCCCGTGGGTGTCTCCCGCGGGAGCGATCCCGTGGGTGGGCACCCGCGGGAGCGATCCCGCAGGTGCCAACCCGCAGGTGCCAATCCGCAGGTTGTTTTTTGCCTGTTTCCGTTGTTTATTTGGCTGATATTTCGTGATCCGATTTTTCAGACAGAATTCGAGGCGGATTTCGAGCGGATTCCGTCTATAGAAGACAGAAATTGAGTCAGAGAAAGGACTTTTTGGACGATTTCGGGCGAGCTCGTGAAATTGAGAAGCAGAGCTGAGCCATCCTCTTCCAAGTCAGACGGTCCACGGAGGCACTAGCGAGGCTCCATCACCACCCAAACCCACATAAAAAAGAGAATCAATCAATATTCCCGTTATTGTAATTCCTCAGATTTTTTTGTAAATCTCAATATTTTCGTTGCAATCAAACAATTTTACAATGGAAGGAGAAATCTAATTTTTGAGCAAATAAGAACTGGCGACCACAGTGGGAGCCTCTCTGTTCACAACAAAGAATCTGGTGACGCAATCTGAGTTGGTAGCGATCGGATCGGTTGTTGAAACGCTGGTCGTAGAAGTCGACCAGTAAAAGTATGATGAATTTCTTTCTTCCTCTGATTCGGAGCCTAGGCATCATCGCCGGGTGACGATAAAAAAAGGTGAGGCGTCATCGCCCACCGGAAATCAAAAGGCATCATCGCCTATTAAAACTTACGAGGCGTCATCGCCCGTTGAAACTGACAAGACGTCATCGTCTGTCAAGTATACGGCGTAATCACCTGTTCCAAATTCAAGCCAAAAGTCAAATCAAACTCTAACCCGCTCCCGAAAGAGAAATCTGAGACGTAAAACTCAACGAGCACGCCTCAATCATATAGGAAGGGTTGCAGAAAACTCCGGGACGGTAAAAAATTTCGGAGCAAACCCCATGGATGGAGCCACGGGTTGTATCCCGCGGAAGCAACCCCGGTGCAAACCCGAGGGTGGCAACCGCGGGTTGCCACCAGCGGCTTGCATCCGCGGGTGCCAACCCGAGGGTGGAAACCGCGGGTTGCCACCCGCGGCTTGCAAACGCGTGTGCCAACCCACGGGTGGCAACCCGACCCGCGGCTTGCAAACGCGGGTGCCAACCCGCGGGTGGCAACCGCGGGTTGCCACCCGCGGCATGCAACCGCGGGTGCCAACCCGCAGGTGGCAACCGCGGGTTGCATCCCACAGATACAACCGCGGGTTGCACTCCGTAAATTTCACTTCGCGGAAACAACGATGTGTTACGTTCAATGAACACAACTCTCATGTCTCTTCGAGCATGCCTATGGTGAGAACGCAACATGCACCAAGTATTTTAATATCTCTATCAGAGGCGCGCAGGATTCACATAACTACTCAGGCCAGTGTGCACTCTAGAAGAATCCGCAGAAGGGTTGGAGAATAATTTAATGCTGGAAAAGAGCTCAGCCCTGAAATATTGCAAACTCTCCAGTATTATGAACCGAATTTGTGACGCAAGAGGCATCAAGATGCAAATGGAGATGATAAGGTAGCTCAAGATTTGAGAGAGTACTTCAATTGGAAGAAGAACTCCTCACAAAATATTCCTCACTGCCAATGCGAACAGTTAATCTCAACTATTCTATCAAGTTGTAAATGCATCTCAAAACGATCAGTTTTTGAGCGGATCACCGAACCTAAAAGAATGCGAACGGTGATAAAGGTGTGCTTAGAAACCAATCTACCTGCTGCCTCATCACATATGGTTAATAAAGGCAAAAAGATGGTCGGAAACAACCCTTCAGATAAGGAAATCACTTCAGGATCAAAAGGAGTTTCTATCGAACTAGAGGGCGTGCGCTTAGAAGAAGTCTTTGGAAGGCTTGAGAGACAAGAAAAACGTCTCGAACAGCAAGAGGAGACTATAGAAGAAATGAAACAACTTTTAATTGAGTTGTTAGCTCAAACTAGAAAGAACCAATTCTCGTCGTCCGTTTCTGGTAGGCAGAAAGGAAAACGACCCGTCCAAATAAATGAAGACAGCGAGGACGAGGATGAAGAAGTACCTCCTCATTCAAAAGAGGAAGAGGAAGTGAATGTTATCATCAACCCTCACGTAGAAAAAATAGAGAAGATGGAGAATCAACTACAAGCTCTTCTTCATCGAAAGAAACTGCAAGAGGTGGGGGTAGTCCGTCCCTATCCCATAGAATGGGAGACCGTGCCTTATCCTGCAAAATATAAACCGTTGAACCTTCAGTCATTCGACGGTAAAGGTTCGTCGCAACAACACATCTTCTACTTTTTGTAGCAGACAGGATATCTCATGGGGAATGATCCGACTATGACTAAGATATTTGCGAGCACTTTACGAGGATCCGCATTTACCTGGTCCATGCAGCTACCTAGGGAATAATTAAATCATGGGCTGATATAGAACGTGAGTTCCTAGCCCGATTCTTTGAAGATGATACAAAAGTCTCTATACTATCCTTGCTAGCAGCAAAGCAAGAGGAAGGCGAGACGGTCAAACCTTATGTCGAGCAATTCCGAGAACTTTCTGTTCGATGCCCACGTGGCATGACGCAGGACACTCTTGTTGAAACCTGCAGACACAACATGTTGACCGACGTTCTAGATAAAATGGGCTCGGTCGAACCCAAATCATGGAAGGATCTGCTTAAGCAGGGTGAACAGACCGAAGATATACTTCGACGCCTTGAAAAGCGGCAGTCTGCAACCGGAGGCAGTACAAATGAACCTCCATTCCATTTTTCCCGTTCTAAAGGGAAAGACATAATGGCAATGGAGGTAGAAAACACATCGAAACAGAAAGCATGGCCAACTATAAGCAACACAACAAAATCACCCAGGCTTCAAAAGCAGTATTCGTTTAAGGATGAGCATACTACTACTATGTTCAATCTGCTCAGCAAGCGCAAAATGCTAAAGTTGCCAGAGAGCAAAATACCTGAAGAGGTTGGGAAGACTAACGATCCGAATTACTGTCTGTACCATCGGATTGTAGGTCACCCCAAAAAAATTGTTTTATTTTAAATGACAAAATTCAAGAGTTGATTGACGCTGGAGCAGTTCAGCTCAAAGCTGAACAAAAAATGAGTTAGATTAACTCGGACATATTTAAGATGGGTGGTCTAAAAGTACCACTTAGGCTCACAACAATTCCAAAGATGAGCTCAGGGCGGTTAATTTAAACCCCATAACCTGTAAAAAAAAAAATAATAAAAAATATATATATATATACCCAACGCCGATAAGGTTACGGGGAGAGAATAAATTTCCAACCCCATCTTACTGGGGCTAAAAAGTATGAATTACCCAACGCCGACAAGGCTACGGGGAGAGAATAAATTTCTCGCCAATCCCATCATACTGGGATTAGAAAGTATGAATTATCTAACGCCGTCAAGGCAATGGGAAGAGAATAAATTTCTCGCCAAGCCCACCATGCTGAGGGTAAAAAGCATGAACTGTCCAATACCGTCAAGGCAACGGGAAGAGAATAAATTTCTTGCCAACTCCATCATACTGGGGGTAAAAAGTAGGAATTACCCAACGCCGTCAAGGCAACGGGAAGAGAATAAATTTCTCGCCAACTCCATCATGCTGGGGTAAAAGTATGAACTGCTCAAAAACTGCTAAAGTAAAGGGAAGAGGAAAAGTTTGGCATTTAAACCCAAACGTAACCCTTGACAACTCACCATGCTAAGGAGAAGAGTATGGCTAGTCCAACCCAAACGGTAGTTGGTAAAGGCTAATTAAATCCGTTAATAGCTGGAGTTTGCTAAAAATCCCATGACGAACCTGTCACAACAGTATCCTTATTTGAATATAATGATACATCGCTGCCCTAAGCTGCTAAGGCAAAGGGAAGAAGAAAAGTTTGGCATTTAAGCCCAAACGAAATTCTCGACAACTCATCATGCTGAGAGGAATAGTTTGGCTAGCCCGACTCAAACGGTAGTTGGTAAAAACTAATCAACTCCGTTAATAGCTGGGGGTTTGTTAAAAACCCTAATCAGATAAATCTCTTGTCACGTTAAAATTTCACCTCTGACAATAAAATTTCTCCCGTCATTTTTCTCCAGCAGAGCAAGTGACACTCCAAAATATTTGTCAAGTTAAAATCATACCTCTGACATCATAATTCAAAATCAAATGAAATAAAATCCGATTAAATCTCCTGTCATGTTAAGGTTTCACCTCTAACAGAAAAGAAAACCCACACTTCATCAAGTCCAATATTACAGCTTCTGATAAATTTGTTTTTGATATCGTTAAGTTAAAAATTACCTCTGACGAAAATCATCTCCCTATCAAGTTAACAGTTACCTCTGATAGTCCGATTCCAAAGCTAAATACGTTAACCGTCACCTCTGTTTAGTCAGTTTGTCACTATCACGACCAGATCTTCTGAATAGGTTGAGCTCAAAGACACGTTTAATGTCACCTCTGTCTTTCCCTGATCCATCATACTAGATGTCACTGAACGGTTAGAATTCTAATGAGCACGTTAACATGATATCTCTGCTTGACCTAAAATAAGTATGTTAACACCATACCTCTACTTGTCACCCAACGAGCACGTTAAAATCATACCTCTGCTTGTTATTGAATAATTGAATAAGTATGTTAATGTCATATCTCCACTCATATTCCGCGAAATATGTCAATAATTATCTCTGTCTACCAAATCATTTAAAACATCTGATAGCCAAAAGTAAAGAATCCAAAGTGTTGCGAAATTCAGTGCGACTCAATACAGAACTTCGAAAACTTTGGAGGGGGTTATGTAGACACTAAAAAAATTTAATTTTTGGGAAAATCCCCACGGGTGGGCCCCGCGGGAATTCCTCCGGCGGGTGCCCACCCGCGGGACTTCCTCCCGCGGGTGGCCACCCGCGGGGGGGCACCCGTAGGAGCGATGCCGCATGTGCCAGCCCGCGGGTTGTTTTCCACCTGTTTCTGTTATTTATTTGGCTGATATTTCGTGATCCGATTTTTCAGGGAGAATTCGAGGCGGATTTCACGCGGATTCGGTCTATAAAAGAAGAAATTGAGTCAGAGAAAGGACTTTTTGGACGATTTCGGGCGAGCTCGTAAAATTGAGAAGTGAAGCAGAGCAGAGTCATCCCCTTCCAAGTCAGACGGTCCACGGAGGCACTAGCGAGGCTCCATCGCCACCCGAACCCATATAAAAAAGGGAATCAATCAATATTCCCGTTCTTGTAATTCCTCATATTTTTTTGTAAATCTCAATATTTTCGTTGTAATCAAACAATTTTACAATGGAAGGAGAAATCCAATTTTTGAGCAAACAAGATTATTAATACATCAATCCCATCTATTAACAGTCTCCTACCCAGGCTCGAGAATGCAAAAGCTGCATGGGATTTCTTGGTTGCTCGATACAATTCCTACAATAATGCTTCTCTTCAGTTTCAGATTGAAACAAAATTTTACCAGATGCGTCAAGAACCTAGTCAGTCTATTACTGAATTTTACTCTCAAGTCGCTCTTCTTTGCGATCAGTTGACTGCTGCCGAACCCCAACTTCACTGTGATGCAGACATCGAGCTCTTTGCAAGATATCGGGACCGCCGCAAGTTCATGCATTTTATGATGACTCTTCGTGATGACTTTGAGTCCACTCGAGCAGCCCTTCTTCATGTACGCCACTTCCTACCATGGATTTTGCTGTTTCTGAGTTAATTTCCGATGAGTATCGTCGCCTTACTATGAAGCTACAGTCTCTCGATCTTGTTTTGGCTGCTGTTTCTTTAGCTTCCTCCCAACAATCTGCTCCACAGTCACAATCTCCTTCTCAAAAGTTATTTTGTCGATATTGCAAGAAAAGCAGTCACTTGATTACTAATTGTTTCCAGTTGCAAAAAAAAGGCACGAGACTCTCGTGGTTCTCTCCAACAGGCTGCTGCGGTTGTCTCCACTGATCCCTCTACCCCTGAGTCTTCTTCTCAGTCTACTTTGCTCACTGCTGCTGATATTGAGGTTTTGGTCCATCAGGTTCTGTCTCGTTCATCTACTGCACTATCTGTCACTCCAGGTACTTCTTCTTAATTTATAGATTCTATTTGTTGTAATTATATAACTTTTGATCCCACTATTTTTTTCCACTAAATCTACACTAGACCCTAACCATATTATTTATACTGCCGATGGTTCTACAATGCCTATTAACCATATTAGTTCTATTTCTACCTTCGACATCTCTGTCGATAATACCTATTTAGTTCCTAAGTTATCATCAAATCTCCTCTCTGTTAGCCAACTTGTTGAGTTAGGTTTTGAGCTTCACTTTTCTTTTCGTGGTATTGATGTGCAGGATCCTCGGTCGGGTCAGGTCATTGGGACATACCGTAAAGTTGGACGTATATTTGAAATGGTAAACTTACAGATTCCTTCTACTATACCTTCATCTGTCTTTGCCATCACCTCTAGCGTTTGGCATTCTCGTCTCGGACATACTTTTTTATCTCGTATTCAGCAGTTAACCTCTAGTGGTCTCCTTGGTTCAGTCACTTTTGATAAGTTTGATTGTCTTTCTTGTCAACTTGGAAAACAAACTCATTTACCTTTTAATACCAGTGACTTTTTTTCTTCTGCTCCTTTTGATCTTATTCATTTTGATATTTGCGGCCCTTCTCCAATTTCTACTGGGGGCTCCCGCTACTTTGTCATATTTGTAGATGATTTTTCACGTTATACATGGATTTATCTTATGCATAAACGTTCTGAGTTGTTTGCAATTTACAAACGCTTTCACCAAATGGTATTTACCCAGTTTTCTCGTGCTATCAAGATTTTTCGTTCTGATAATGCTCTGGAGTATAACGAAAAATCCTTCATTGAGTTTTTGCAACAAAATGGAACTCTCTCTCATCGCTCTTGTCCATATACATCACAACAAAATGGTCGAGCAGAGCGTAAACACCGTCACATTCTAGACACCGTTCGATCTCTCCTCATTTCTGTCTCGCTTCCTGAGCCTCTTTGGGGAGAGGCTACTCTTACTGCTGTCTACACCATCAATCGTGTCCCCTCATCCATTCTTGACAACAAAACTCTTTTTGAACTGTTATATGGTACCATTCCCGATTACAGCTCTCTTCGAGTTTTTGGTTGTGCATGCTTCGTTCTTCTCCCCCAGAAGGAACGAACGAAGTTAGAACCTCGTTCCAGACTATGTTGCTTTCTTGGTTATGGCATTGAACAAAAAGGATACCGTTGTTATGATCCTATCGCAAAACGCCTTCATATCTCTCGTCATGTAGAGTTTTAGGAATATAAGTTCTTCACCACCCTTTCTTCCTTTCATTACTTCACTCTAGTCATTCTCCTGTCTTCACTGATCCCTCTATTACTCTATTTTCAGAGTCTACTAACTCTTCTACAGGTGATACCAACTCCTCTAACGATCCATCCTCGGCCTCTTCCAATGACTTGCTCCCCCTGCAGATCCAGCATCATCACTTGGTTCTCTTCAAGATGTACTTGTATCACCTTCTACCGCTGAGTCCTCCCAAGTTATTGCATCTCGTCGTTCTGATAGGATAAGAGCTTCTCCTTCCTATCTTCATGATTATCATTGTTTCTCAGTTCTTGCTACTCTTCATGAGCGTCACTGTTATCGTGAGGCTAGTACTGATCCTCTTTGGCAGCAAGCTATGTCTGATGAATTAAATGCTCTTACCAAGACACATACTTGGGATTTGGTGGATTTGCCTCCTGAAAAGTTTGCAGTGGGTTGTAAGTAGGTTTACAAAATTAAGACTTGGGCAGATGGCTCAGTTGAGCGATACAAAACTCGTCTTGTTGCGTTGGGTTGCTCTCAAGAGTATGGTATTGACTATGAGGAGACTTTTGCTCCTGTTGCTCGACTTACCTCTGTTAGATCTTTGACTGATATTGCTGTTGTTCGGCGTTAGTCATTATTTCAGATGGATGTTAAAAATGCATTTCTGAATGGAAATCTTACTGAGGAAGTTTATATGAAGCCTCCTTCTGCTTATGAGCATCCTCCTCATAATGTTTGTCACCTTCGTCGTGTGATCTATGGTCTGAAGCAGGCTCCTCGTACTTGGTTTGCCAAATTTACCTCTATCATCACACAGCAAGGTTTTGTAGCCAGTGCTTATGACACTGCCTTATTCATCCGTAAGACTGCTTCAGGCACCGCCCTTCTACTTCTCTATATTGATGACATGATCATCACTGGTGATGATACTGCTGGCATTCGTGCGCTTCAGGTTTTCCTGGGTCATCATTTTGAAATGAAAGATCTTGGTACTCTCAGTTACTTTCTTGGTCTTGAGGTGACATCTTCTTCGGATGGTTATACTCTTTCTCAGGCTAAGTATACTTCAGATCTTCCATCCAGGACTGGTCTAACCGACAGCAAGACTGTCAGTACCCCTTTAGAATATAATGCTCGGCTCAACCTTACTAATGGTGTGCCTCTGTCTGATCCTACTCTCTATTGACAGTTGGTTGGTATTCTTATTTATCTCACAGTTACTCGCCCTGATATTTCTTATGTTGTTCACATGGGCAGCCAATTCATACATGAGCCTCGCTCACCTCACTATGCTGCTGTTCTTTGAATTCTTCGCTATGTCAAGGGCACTCTTTTCCATGGTTTACACTATTCATCTCAGTCATCTCTTGAGTTATGAGGTTATTCTGATGCTGATTGGGCTGGTGATCCTACGGATCGTCGTTCTACCACTAGTATTTGTTTCTTACTTGGTTCGTGTCTTATTTCTTAGCGAAGTAAGAAATAAACAATTGTCGCTCGATCTACCACTGAGGCTAAGTATCGCGCCCTTTCTGATACTACTGCTGAGTTTTTATGGCTGCGTCGTCTTTTGGCTGACTTAGATGCCCCTCAGTTGTCTCGTTCTCTTCTCTACTGTGACAACCAGAGTGCTATTCAGACTGCGCATAATGATATTTTTCATGAGCGCACAAAGCATATTGAGATTGACTGCCATTTTATCAGGCATCATCTCAGTGAAGGCACTCTTCGCTTGTGTTCCATTTTCTCTGCTGATCAGCTTGCTGATATTTTCACTAAGTCACACTCACCTGATCGTCTTATTGAACTTATTAGCAAACTCCAGTTGGCTTCTACGGCCCCACCATGAGTTTGAGGGGGGATGTTGAATATAATTGAGATATGATCATAATGCTAAAATATTTTGAGATCCTTTCCTATTAGATATTGAGATATTTTCCTAAATTAGGATAGTTGACAAATTTTTGATTTGACTAATCTAGGATAGTTGACAAATCTCTGATTTTATGTAATTAGTATTAATTACAGATCCTGTAATTATTCTTTTGATTGCCTCCTTCATCATTAAAAGGATGGCTCATTGTACAGTTCAATCATAAGAAAATATACAGAAATTTCTTCATTCCGCTTTCGCTCTATTTTCTTCAACAGTTACTTTATGCTATGTTCGGTTTGAAAGAAATGAAAGAAAGATAAATAAATGGAAAAAAAGGGTAAGGAAAGGAAAGGAAAGGAAAGGAAAAAAAGAAATATAATTCTTATTATTGTTTGGTATGGAAAGAAACTAAATAAGAAAATTTATGATAAAAATAAAAATAAAAAATTAAGAAAAAAATTAATCCAAATTAAACTCTTGTTACTTGCTTATCATAATTCCATTATATAGGACCAAATGATATTTTCTCTCATTGTGTATGTATATCTCGAAGCTAAGTTGTGCCCAGCATATTTGTTTTATTCTCAGTCCATACTCTAGACCGCTAGAATAATGGCCTTAGGCTACCAAATTAATTTTTTTCTTTAATTTTTTCAAGTTCGGTACTTTATAAATGCCCTAACGGTCCAGCAAGCCTTGTAATTTTACAGATTTATAATTTAATTTAATGGTTGAACTTTCTTTTTTTTTTTTTCCTCCCATAATGGTGCCTATGTTGAATCCAATCTGATCATTATTAATTTTATCTTTTTTTCTTCCCAGTCCACTCCGAAATTCCTATTTTTTTTTCTCTCTCTTTCTCTACTCAATCTCCAAAACTCAATACTGCATAATTCCCAAGACTCAATCTCTCTAGTTCTTCTCCAACCTCAGATACTTAATATCTCTCTTTACCCTCCTAGTCGGACCCTCTTTATCTCTTTAATAAGTAATTTTGTAGTTTAAAAAACTAGAAGAATCAAATGAGATTTCTAATAAAAACAATATTTACAATAAATGCACTCCGTCCAAAGTCTTGTCTTAGGCCCAGCTTGTCAGCATTACAACCGTTTCTTGACTATTAGTCATTAATATGGATGGGCTCAGTTTTGGCATGTGAAGAGCGGTGTTACTTCTTGGATCTATTCGGCATCGACTGGTTAACTTATATGAACATCATAAATAATGTCGTGTTTTGTCCTGCGATTCAATGTGTGTTGAAGCAAAGCTAACGATATATATATTTCTTCAACAGCTTGGGAGCTTGGGAGTTCACATAGTTGGTACGTATTTTTATCACATGCTGCAGAAAGCGTGAATCATGAATGAATTGATAGTTCACAGTACATCCAAGATACTTGTTGGGATTCTTCTTCCTCCGTCTTTTTTTTTTTTTTTTTTTTTTTTTTTTTTTTTTTTTTTTTTTTGGGAGAAAACTACTTGTTTGGAACCATAGCCATGCAAATAGGGGAGTTTCTAGATGGGCACGGCATATTTCCTAGTGAGCCCACTTTAAAAGTTCACCTTTTTTACCCTTTTGCCATTTTTTTTTTTTCCAAAATTGCCCTCTAAAACTCCATCCGGGACTGCTAATCCGGATGGAGCAAACCCATCCGGGTTATCAGTCCCGGATGGAGTGGGCAGGTCCGGGCTAACCAGCCCGGATCTGTGCAGTTGATCCGGGGCTGCTAGCCCGGATCAACTGCACTGATCCGGGCTGGCTAGTCCGGACAGAGTACCAGAGCCCTAGCTTCTTGATCCGGGTTTACAGTCCCGGATCAACTAAAATTGATCCGGTTCTGTAAACCCGGATCAATGATACAAGACTAGAGATGCCCTGATACGGTGCGTACAACCACGAATACGGAAGATAAATAATATACCCTAACAAATATAATTACTTGTTCGTGTTTCGTACAGCCAATTTGGTATCAAAACACACAAGATTAATAAATCATTCATAGCTTCAAAAACAAAGAGTAACGGCAACAAAAATTCTACGTATCAACAATTCATTCATTGTTTCAAAGATTTAATTGAAAAGTGATATCCAAAACTACAACTTGATATATAAAATATGTTCCTTGACTACAACTTCATTTACATGAAACTACAAAATAAAATCAATTTATGTTCCATACTAACAACTTCATTTTTATGTTGACACGAACAATCATCGTAAGCTATAGTTTGAGGCTCAATTAAAAATAAAAAAACCCAACAAATTCTAGATTCTTCGAGACTTCCGAACGAGTTGCTTCTTTTTTGGTTGACGCCGTCTTACAGAGCTGGGACCTTCGGTAGGGGACTACGCTACTGTGTTAACATCAGCTTGTATGCACCCGGTCTTGAATCTCATTCCTGAAATGATAACAAAGTAAGATATTTTAGATAAACAACTATTATGATAAAATTGAAATCAAAGTTATTATGTCTGACCTCATTCTTAGATATCAAGAAAGCAACGTGTGTTCTAACTAGAATCCATTATATACTTACTTGGATCTCGTTCTAATATTTGAATGTATTCATATCATAATCCAAAAATCATATTCATTCATATTCTTATATTTCCTACCCAACACCATTTAAGAAAATTGGACTAGGCATATTAATAAGAGGAATTTCTTTACTAGCCTTATCCATCAATGCTTAGAAGAAAAAACAAAAAACGATTGAAACAAGAGAAGTAGAATTTGCATTAAATTTATAGAAATAGTCAAAAGTGCATGTGTGCACGCACACACACACGGGACATTGTTTAATTGGACTAGTTATGATATATGTGATTTGCCGATTAGGATATAAAAATATTCTTGTAACAAAAGACCAGTGAGCCAAACAATCCCCAGCAGACACTCCAAATATTTAGCAAAAAACCTCTCATAACTTGAACAATGACAAAAAACGAAAAAAAAAAAAGATAGAAATCACAACATACCTATCGATAATCTTTCATTGAGATTATGTTGGAGTGGTAAATATGAGAGATGTTCAAACCAACTTAATATTAAATAATCTTTCATTGCATAATGAGGAATGAGTAAATAATTTTGAAACACTAATAATTAATTTCCAAATATTCTTGGATGTATAATGTGTTTTGAATTACACTTCATTTCACAATTTTGGACAAATATAAAATGATCTACACTTCATTTTGAACATTTGAATAATTTTAGATAAGTATAAAATGACTTGTAGTACGTGTTACTAATTTACAACAAAACATATTTATAACATACTCGATCAGTTTTCTGTATAACAACAACAACCAAGCCTTTTATCCCAAACACTTAGTGTAGGCTACATGAACCAAAACAGAATCACGTCTGATCAATCACATGATGATCCTTCTCCACTCATTCCTATCGAACAATATGGCATTCATATAAGATCACCTGCATCCAATGTTTCATCCGATCGTCCCTTTACTCTTTCAACTTGCCCTATATCGATATACTTCCCCCAAAATCTTCACAAACATTGAGAAACCATTTTCGCCGCAAAATCAAATTTTAACAGTAATTGGGATTTTTACTGGAGCAAAAAATTAGGACAGAAAAGAAATGAATTTTTACTGGATTTTTACTAGGATTTTTACCGTTTCAGCGAATCCCAACAGCCTTCTTCTCCTCGATCTCCTCCGTCGCCGACGAGGTCTCGAAGGCCGCGGAGGAGTGGACAGGGCGGGGGAGTGGGGAGGGACCAATGCATTTGGGGCGAGGGCGAGCGAGGGGCGGAGGTAGGGGCGGGGGTGGTTAGCCCGGGCGAGCAGGGGCAGGGGCGAGGGCGAGCGGGGCGGTGAGGGCGAGCGGGGGCATGGGAGGCGTGGGCAGCGGCAAGAGCGAGGGTGGCGGCGAGGGCAAGCATGGGCGGCGAGGGCGAGCGGGGGTATGGGGGGCGTGGGCGGCGGCGAAGGCGAGCAGGGGCATTGGGGGTGTGGGCGGCGACGAGGGCGAGTGGGGGCATGGGGGATGTGGGCGGCGGCGAGGGCGAGCGGGGGCAGGGGGATCGGAGAGAGAGAAGAGGAGAGGGATAGTTAGGGAATATTGGTGTGCTCACTAGGAAAAACCCACAAATTTCAAAAGAGGGAGTGTGCTCACTAGGAAAAGTGGGCTCACTACGAAAAAAATTGTGCCCATCTAGAAGTTCCCTGCAAATAGCTGGGGCTCCTCTCTACCACTCATGTCACGATGGGAACCGGTGGGGGAACACTTCGTGTTTCATGATTCATGAACTCTCTCTCTCTCTCTCTCTCTCTCTGTCTACATCTTGCGCACATGTAGTTGTCTATTGACAAAAAAGGTGTACTCTCTCTCTCTCTCTTCACATCTTGCGCACATCTAGTTGTACCTATGGACAAAAAGGTGTTTGTGCAGTAGAACTCATGCATTTATCTCTCTCTCTAAAACACACGAAAAAGAATTATGTTTATCCGGTAGCTAGAATATATATATATATATATATATATATATATATATATATATATATATGAGGAAACGGGAAATTCACTTGCAGTAAAGGGCCTTCGTTCACCGCCGGTGAGGTGGACCAATGAAATTTTTCCACGTGACAGAGCTAAACATAAGTAGAATTTTATAAAAAAAATCCAAATCTGAAAAAGAAAAAGAAAGAGATCAAATCTTATTCCTCTGTCCAAAACGACTCTTCGGAAAACAACGAGTAGTTTCTCTCTCTCCCCTCTCCGTCCAAAAAGACTCTTCAGAAGATGCACCTCTCTCTCTCCTCTCTCTATCATCGATCTGTCTCTTTCCTTTATCCTGAATCAAGGCTAGCATCCTCTCTCTAATCGGATGCTACTTCATCGGAATCAAAGCCAACGGGCTAGAACAAAGATCACTCTCCTCCGTCAATTGCTCCTTCGCCTTTTCAATTTGGACTTGCAACCTCATCAACATCAATGGCCTTGATTACGATATATATATATATATATATATATATATATATATATATATATATATATATATATATATATATATATATATATATATATATATATATATATATATATATATATATATATATATATATATATTCTCTTTAAAAAAATAACAATCATCATGCTAACTACCTTTTTAAAGTTTTATTGGACTCATGCCATAAATACCTTTTTTTTTCCAAAAATAAAACTGAAAGCGGTTTCTTAAAAGAGTTTATCTCATGTCCTGATAAGTTTTGAGTGCTTGTGCAATAATCCAATATTTGCCTCGCAAATTCATGTTGAACATTATAGAGGACATATATTCGATGGATTTTTGTGAACCAAAAAATGATATGAAATATTTTAGATTTTTTTCTTGTATCTTAATTCCTCATTACCCTCTAAATAAAGATATTAATGATTGATACAAGGAAGATATTTTCACGGAAAGCTGGGCCGAAAAGGTATAGCGGCAAAGCTGGGCCGGGCTCAATTTCATGGAAATCTGGACTCCGTCGCCGAAAAGCCCATCAGTTCAGCTTAAAAACTAAGTGAGAAAGCATGACTCCAAGATTCTATAGATAAATTACTCGTCAGTCTAAAATGTAGAATTTATTTATGACGTAAGCACATTTAGTACGGTTAACTAAATCCGGTGTCACCATATCAAAGCGATGAAACATCTTAGCATCTTTGTTAAGAAAAAAGGAAAAGGTATGGATTACTAAGACCAAAAGATTATGATAATAGTATTTTCTAGGTCATTAAAAATGTGGGTGGTGTATTTTCTTAAATTGTTTCATGCTCTCTGCTTCAGTTTTTATAGATAGACGGATATTCCAAATTGCATTTTCAGAGATAATAGAAATATATGAGACTGTCACAACAGAAAACTCATATGAACTACCAAAAAAAAACAATAATCTTTTCTTCTTCTTCTTTTATTATGATCTCAACCTCTACGGTTTAATTTCGATTTTATCTTCCTTCATGTGGATATAAAATTAATAATTTTTGACAAATACAATATTTAGTACCACTTAGAGGAAAACTAAACTCCGGAATTCTTAAAATTCGATTCCAAATAAGTTAAGAAAGTCAAGACCATGATTTAAAAAAAAATTAAAAAGAAATAATTGGATATGTGCGTATATGATTATTGTAAATTAGTTGTCAGTCACGTAAAACCTAAAACCACCAGCTCTATGGACTTAATAAAAGTTAAATCAAAATTAAAATTTCAAAAATAGAGTACAAATGAACCAAAGAGGTTGATATTATAATATTAATATTAATATATATATATATATATATATATATATATATATATATATATATATATATATATATATATATATATATATATATTAGAAAAATGGAAATGAGCTGATAGTTCACGCAAGTTAGCTGAGCTGCAGTTCATTTCCACTATTTTCAATAATCTTTTTTAAAAATTTTCTTTTGGATTATGATCTAAACCCCTTAGGATTCACTCATACCCAATTTCTTGGGTTTTAATTTTGATTTGGTCCTCTTTCAAGTTAATACAAAATTAACAGTTTTCAATGAATAGAACATTTTGTATGCACTTGATGAAAGGTTAAATGGACTCCAAAATTTATGAAATTCAATCCGAAAGATGTTACTTGTTAAAAAAAAATGAAGAAAAATCATTGTGTCATTATAATTTTGTCGCTAACTCACGTAACTTTTCCTAAGCTGGCGGCTCACCTACAGGAATCCTATATATATATATATATATATATATATATATATATATATATATATATATATATATATATATATAAAGGAACGAACAATGCAAAAAAACTTAAATTGTCTGCTCATTCTCATTCTATTAGTATGTAAATAATGGTTCAAAATCGACTTAAGATCCTTGGATACTAATTATTTACTAGTAACAATAGGACCTAAAATATAGAGTTAACAGAGCTGTTGGAGCTAAAAAAAACAACAAAAAGAAATATTCTACCAATAACAATATATCACCAGCGAGGGATAGCATCCCTTTTTCTTTAGGGAGAGATTTCAGGTTGGATTTCTCCTCAAAATTATGTTTAAAAAAAAAAAATTAAAACTCCTTTTTATATTAAAACTCCTCAAAATTTCGTGGTTTCTTGTAGGTAAGAGTGACGGGTGTTGCTAATAGAGTCATATTGCCGCAACGGGTTTCGGTACACCGAAACCGGTCCAAAACCGGTCCAAATCCGTTATGATATAATATATATATATATATATATATATATATATATATATATATATATATATATATATATATATATGGGGTGTGGTGATAGGGTTTTGGATTAGCCGAAAGAAAAAAAAAAAAAAACAAAGAGCCAAGGGTTTCTCTTGTGTAGGCCATGGTGTTCTTTTATGGCGGCTGTTGCTTTCCCTACTTGCAGCCGAATAAAAGCAACCAAAATAATTTGGTGGCTGTCACGTGAAGCAAAATAATTTTGCGTGCCCCAAAATTTTCCTTTTGAGGTATAGCGGCTGCACTTCTTGGCCGAAGGTGGTTTTTTTTTTGCCGAAGGTGTTTTGGCGGCGGCTATAGCACATGTGCAAGATTATTATATTCCTTTTAAGGTGAGAGTTTGATCTTGTATTTTGTGTGATCTCATTGATTTCTCTCATGTGGTTGAGAAATAGAAAGTTGTAATCATCTTTTGATATAGTGGAAGTTTTCGATCGTGTCCCCGTGGACCCGAATCACGTTAAATCTGCGTGTTCTTTGTCTTTGCTATTTTCTCTTCGGTTAACTATTTAATTCCGCTAGTTGTTGCATTAGTATTATTCCGCTGTTTTTGCTAACAATTGGTATCAGAGCCCTGGTTTGGGTCATATTTCACTCAGATCGGTGTGATTTTGAGTGGGAGTTATGGTGGAAGATAGGAAGGGAAAGATTGAAAATTTTGATGGAACAGATTTCCAATGGTGGACGTTGCAAATGGAAGATTATTTATATCAAAAGAATTTACATCAACCACTGTTTAAAGAAAAACTAGAAAAGATGACAGATGAGGAGTTGGAATTGTTGGACAGGAGGGTTTTAGCGCAGATTCGATTGTGCCTGACAAAGCAGGTTATGTTCAACGTCTCCAAAGAGAAGACCACTTCAGATTTGATGTCAGCACTGGCTAAATTTTATGAGAAGCCGTCTGCTTCAAATAGACTGTTTCTAATAAAAAAGTTGTTTAACTTGATGAAGCATTCTGATAGTTCAGTTGTTAATCATTTGAATGAATTTAACACATTATGGGCACAACTTGAATTCTTAGATTTTGTCTTTACTGATGACATTAAAGTTTTGATGTTTATGTGTTCGTTACCGGATAGTTGGAGTAATATTGTCATGGTCATTAGCAATACTTCCAATACTACTCTTAAATTTGATGATATTGTGAGTACTATCATGAATGATGAATTGATGAAAAAGAGAATGAGTGAGAGCACAGTTTCTACAAGTACTGTTCTATCTCTTGATAATGACAGAAGGAAGGAAAGAGGTAGAAGTTTAAGCAGGGAGTCGAAGTAAAGAGGGAGATCAAAATCTAAGGAGAAGTTTAATAAAAAGTTAGTGTGTTGGTAATGTAAAACAGAGAGTCATATGAAGAAGGATTGTCCAAACAATGTCAAGAAAGGAGCGAATGTGTTGAATCCAAGTAAGGAGTATGATAAGTTGTGTTTGTCTGCTCATACATAATCGAGGTCAGATCTATGGTTTGTTGATTCAGGGGCTTCGTTCCATTGCACTGCTTGTAGAGAATGGTTTGAGAATTATGTCCAAAATGATTTTGGGCATGTGACTGTTGGTAATGGGCAGGAATGTAAGATTGTCGATAAGGCGACAATTCAGTTGAAGTTGCACAATGGTGGAAAGTTACTTTTATAAGAGGTCAGGCACATACCAGATTTGAAGAAGAATTTGATATATGTTAGCAAGCTGGATGGCAAAGGTTATCAAATTTCATTTGAGAGGAAACAGTGGAAGATCAACAAAAGAGCAATGGTAGTGGTCAAGTGTGATAGAGTGGGAACTATATTTACTCTCAAACTCGGTGGATCACGTTGTTTTTTTTGTCACCGTGAAGAATGAGATGACTATCTTATGGCATCAGAGGCTCGGTCACTTGAGCGAGAGCGGCATGAGGGTGTTGCAATCTAGGGTATGTTAACATATATGAAAGATACTAATTTTGATTTATGTGAAAACTGTGTGTTTGGAAAGCAGAAAAGAGTTAGTTTTATGAAAGATGGTAAGGAGAAGAAAACCGAGAGATTAGAGTTTGTGCATATAAATGTATGGGGGCCTTCTTCGGTGAAGTCTCTTGGAGGTAATTCTTATTTTGTCACTTTCATAGATGATGCAAGAAGGAAAACATGTGTGTTTGCACTTAAGCAAAAATCCGATGTCTTCAAGATCTTCAAGGTATAGAAAACTCTTATTGAGAATGAAACAGGTTTGAAGGTAAAATATCTATTGTCAGACAATGGTGGAGAATTTTGCAATAAAAAGTTCGATGACTATTGCTCTACTTACGGGATCATGAGAGTGAAGACTGTACCGAGAACAGCACAGCAGAATGGCATGGCTGAGAGGATGAATAGAATAATTTTGGAGCGAGCTCGGAGTATGAGACTACATGCAGATTTGCCTTTGCAACTTTAGAGAGCTGCTGTAGATACAGCAGTCTATCTGATCAATAGGAATCCAGCTAGTACTTTAGATGGAGGAATTCCAGAGGAGGTATAGTCTGGTAAGACTGTAAATTATTCATTCTTAAGAGTATTTGGTTGTATAGCATATACAAATGTGGATTATGAGATAAGAAAGAAGCTTGTTTCTAATTCTCAGAAGTGTGCATTCATTGGATACGGTGGCGACGAATATGGTTATCACTTATGGGATTATGAGCATAACAAGGTGATTCGTAGCAGAGATGTAGTATTCAATGAGGGTTGTATGTATAAAGACCGAATGGAGAATAAGAGTCAGAAAACAGTTGATAAAGAGCACTTGGAGCTGGATGAGCTACAGGATGGGATGGATCCCATGAATAAAAGAAAAGAAGAAATACCTACATCTGAAAAGAAAGAAATGGCTACACCTGAGCATACACAAGATTCAGATGAGGCCGAACAGGAGAGATAGCCACTGACTGAAGTAGATGGTTTCAGTACTTCATCAGAGAATATTCCTTCTTTGAGAAGGAGCACGAGAATAAGGAAGCCAATCCAAAAACTTTGTCGTCCTTTATATCATATTTTGTATACTGATACAGATGAAACAGAGAATTACCAAGAGGCTATGCAGAATAAGTTTCGTTTTAAGTGTGAGCAAGTCATACGTGATGAGATATTTTTTTTGGAGAAGAATCACACATAGAAATTGGTAAAGCGACCAGAAAAGATGAAAATATTGCATAACAAGTGGGTATATAAGGTGAAACATGAGACATGAGGGACACAAAGGTTCAAGACTAGACTTGTGGTGAAGGGATACGGTCAGAAAAAAGTATTGATTTCAATGAAATATTTGCACATATTGTCAAAATGACTTCTATCAAGAACAATACTAAGTATTATGGCTGTGAAAGGATTGTATTTAGAGCAGCTCGATCTGAAAGCTACTTTCCTTCATGGTGATTTGGAGTAGGAAATATACATGGAACAACCAGAGGGTTATGAAGTTAAAAGAAAAGAGAATTGGGTATGTCGACTGAAAAGGAGCTTGTATGGGTTGAAACAAGCACTGAGACAATGGTACTTGAAGTTCGACAAGTTTATGTTGGATTTGGATTTTGCCCGATGCAATTCAGATCATTGTGTATATCTACAAAAGTTTAAGGATAGTAACTTTATTATACTTACTTTGTATGTAAATGATATACTTGTGGCAGGTACATGCATGAAGAAAATCAATGATCTGAAAAGAAAGTTGGCAGGGAGATTCTCTATGAAGGACATGGGTGAGGCTAAACTACTTCTTGGAATGCAAATTACCCGAGATAAGAAAAGTAAGAAATTGTGGTTATCTCAGGAGGGGTACATCAAGAAGGTGTTGGAATGATTCAACATGGAGAATGCAAAATCGGTAACTACAGCTCTTGATGGTCAGTTCAAACTGTCAAATGAGCAAGGTGTTAAGACAGATGAGGAGACGAGACACATGGAGAATGTGTCTTATTCATCGGCAGTTGGAAGTCTCATATATGCAATGGTGAGTACAAAACCAGATATTACACATGCAGTGGGCGTAGTGAGTAGATTCATGAAGAACCCTGGAAAGCAATATTGGCAAGCGGTGAAGTAGATTTTCAGGTATTTGAAAGGTATTTCAAAGTATTGTATGTGTTTTGGGGTGATAATATTGATGTGCAAGGTTTTGTGGATTCGGACCATGCGGGTGATAGAGACAATGGCAGGAGCACCACAGGTTATGTCTTTACTGTAGGAGGGACAGCGGTAAGTTAGGTTTCAAGATTACAATCAATTGTTGTTTTATTTTCGACAGAAGCCGAGTATGTGACAGATGCAGAAGCAAATAAGGAGTTTATTTGGTTGCAGAGATTGATGAGTGAGTTGGGTTTTGATAGAGTGGATTGTAGGTTGTTCAGTGATAGTCAGAGTGCAATTCATCTTACTAAGAACTCAGCGTATCATTCATGGATTAAACATATTCACTTGAGATATCACTTCATTAGATCCTTATTGGAGGATGACCAATTGAAATTGGAGAAGATTGAGGGCAGTAAGAATGTTGCAGATATGTTGATAAAACCGATTAATGGGAAAAAGTTGAGTTATTGCTCAATTTTGGTGCATTTGTGTTGAATGCTGAAATCGGGACTTTAAACAATCGAGGTAAAAGTTTTGGATACTAAGATTATCATGTACAAAGATTACAATTTTGCAATAAGTCTCCAAGTGAGAGATTATTGCTAATGGAGCCCTATTACCCAACGGGTTTCGGTACACCGAAATGGGTTCAAAACCGGCCCAAAACTGTTATGATATAATATATATATAGGGTGTGGTGCTAGGGTTTTGGATTAGCCAAAAGAAAAAAAAAACAAAGAGCAAGGGTTTCTCTTATGTAGGTCGTGGTGTTCTTTTGTGGCGGCTGCTGCTTTCTCTACTTGCAGCCCAACAAAAGCAACCAAAATAATTTGGTGGCTATCACATGAAGCAAAATAATTTTACGTGCTCCAAGATTTTCCTTTTGAGGTGTAGCGGCTGCAATTCTTGGCTGAAGGTGGTTTTTTTTGCCGAATGTGTTTTGGCGACGACTATAGTATAGGTACAAGATTATTATATTTCTTTTGAGGTGAGAATTTGATCTTATATTTTGTGTGATCTCATTGATTTCTCTTATGTGGTTGAGAAAGAAAAAATTGTAATTATCTTTTGATATAGTGAAAGTTTTCAATCGTGTCCCCGTGGACGTAGGCATATTGCCGAACCACGTTAAATTTGCGTGTTCTCTGTCTCTATTATTTTTCTCTTCGGTTAACTAATTGATTCCGCTGGTTGTTGCATTAGTATTATTCCGCTATTTTTGCTAACAACGGGTCTCGAGATTTGCCTTTGGTTAGTTCGTCTCAAAGCAGTTGGGGAAATATTTTGATGGATCCTATTCACTTTGGATAAGGATGATCCGTTTCTAGTATAAAATCTCATATTTCATTTGGGACCTACATAAGACACTTATTTTCTCTTGGGCATGGAGGATAATCTCAAATAATGTAGAGACCTTAAAGGTTAGCTAGCAGTGATATGTAGCAAATGGTCATTCTATTTGAGTCTTGAAGAATTCATGACTTTCTGAGTTCCCTTTTTGTAAGGATCCCTTTCTGCTTGATATCACAGTAGTTGACCCATATAGCACTGTCAGCCAATTTATAGCACATGAGTGTAAATGGGATAAAGTAAAGTTTGCTAATGTCTTTCACATATCTCTAGTGGAGAAGATCTATATCTATCCCACTTTTCTCGACGAGTTGGTGATGATTTAGTTCTCTAGTATGGTTTTTCTTTATGAGATCTTAGTATTACTTTTATCTATAAATATTTTCAGCCAAAAATGCTCATTAACCTGCAGTGAGTGTAGAGTTGGTTGTTATACTATGAGTCCGGATTTGAAATTGTAGGATTATTCAAAATTGTGTCTACCCGATCTTTTTTGTGTCATCATGGCATTTTGATTCCTATCACTTGTCATCATTGTGGAATGGACAAGAAAACTGTAGAGAACCTTATTCTCTTTTGTCCTTTCTCTGAGGAGGTATGGCCTCCACTTGGTAGTGAGTTAAACCTATAGTTTAATTGGGTGTTGGGGGAGGACTAATTATCTACTTTCTCAGATAAGAAAGATGGTGCGTCTATCTATAGAGATTTATCCAATCAGTACTATGTATACAAGCTGGGAGATTTGAAAAGGAAAAAATAGGATGGTGTTTGAGAATAAGATATTCTTACCTGACAAATTGGCTCCAACAATTGTTATTGCAGTCAAGGAGATCTGATTGTCTAAGGGTGACTTCTCTATTTCGTCATCTATTACATCATGGCGATCATGAGCATTATCGGGCCTTCTATCTGAGCCACACCACTCACGGTGGGTTCGGTGGGATCTCCCTCCTAAAGGATGATTTAAAATTAATTTTGATGGTTCGACACAAGGTCATAAGGTGAGAGTTGAATTTGTTATCAGAAATGATATCAATGCATTGGTCAGAGCAGGTAGCATTCTTATAATCTCCGTGTCAGTACTATAGTCGGAGATACGAGGCTTATGAGAGGCTATTTGTTAGATGGAAAATAGACTCTCTGATTACAGTGGTGGAAGGGAATGCTCAAAGTATAATTACTTTATTTGATAAACATGATGACTATACCTATCATTCTTTAGTGTATAGAGATAGAAGGGGATGCTCAAGATATAATTACTTTGTTTGAGAGATATGATTATGCATTTTATTCCCTATTTTGCAATGCTTGTATATTGGAAAGTTATTTTGCGAATCTTTCTAATCAACATATCTAGAGTGAGGAAAACATGTGTACTGATCATATAGTAAGTGGAGCTAATAGAATGCACATGCTAACAACAGTATAAAAATATATTTTAATTTAGGGTTAATTACAGTTAGACCCCCTGTAGTATTGGGGTGTGTAACTTAACACCCCTGAAGTTTGAAACTCTCAAAAAATCCTCTGAATTTAGTTATTTTCACTCTCTTTTTTTACTAAAGTGCACTCTTATACTTCAAATTCATATTCTACCATCATCTTTCTTTTTAACCAGCACACACACACTCTCCCTCTCTATCCTCTCTCTCTCCCTCTCTATCCCTCTCTCTCAGTCACTCTCTCTCTATCCCTCTCTCTCAGTCAGAGAGGAAGCGTGAGTGACTGAGAGAGAGGGATAGAGAGGGAGAGAGAGAGGAAGTGTGCTGATTAACTAGATGGATGAGAGTAGAATAGGAATTTGAGAGATTAGAGTGCATTTTAATAAAAAAAGGAGAGTGAAAATAACTAAATTCAGAAGGTTTTTTGAGAGTTTCAAATTTTATGAGTGTTAAATTATACATGCTCAATACTACAGAAAATCTGACTGTAATTAACCGTTTAATACATGAATGGATAATTTTGATTCTATGTACGAAAGAGTGTAGTCGATGGGCACTTATCCCAGCAGAAAAAAAAAAATTGTAACGGCATTTGTGCAGGTATATTCTAACGGATAAACTCTCACATTATTTTCCCCCCAAAAAAAAAATAAAAAATCCACATACGGCCCAGTATTCAATGAAACCCACCGTCTCTAATTTCTCTTGGGGCCCAGATACAATCAGAATGCCTATTCTGGGTGTCGGAATAAACGGGTGGTTGTAAAGAGCATCGTCTGCCCCAAAATAGTGTAATCGCAATTAACTCCCTTCCGTTTTAAGGCGGTCCGAAAGCCGAAAGCTTCATTTAAGGCGTTACAAAGGGGAAGAAGAGCTCTTTGCGCGGAACCCTAATTATCAATTTCAGTCGTAAGTCTTTTCCCTTTTTAATTTAATTTACTTTATTTTGTTGTTCTTAAGCTTTACTTTGTGATCGCTAGGGTTCTAATTTTTTAAGGAATTGGGTGAGTTAATCTGTGAAATTAGGCTTCTGTACTGTAATTTGATGAGCTAATAGACCATATAGACAATTATTTGTTATTAAAATGATAATTGAAGTTGAGAAGAAATTGCTGTGGGAAGCTAAATTTGAGAAGAGTTTTTGCATTTTGCATGATGGAAATGTTTATTGAATTGTGGAATTTGGTGGCTTAATTTTTGAAATGAGTTTTTTGAAAGTTGATTGCATCCGTTATCTCTTCAAGCAGTTGGGATCGGAATGTTTCTTGTTGTTGAGGAGAAGTTTTGCTTAAAAGTAAATTATAGAAGACTTTTGCAATGTGGAGATGGTTTTTCATTTAAATATTTTTGCATTCATTTGATTTTTCCTTCCTTTTGCTGACTGGGGAATATGAGTGCTAAAGATTACTATAATATTGTCATTAGAAGATAGAGTGGTATTTGGAATCTAAGAAAGGTGTTGTATTTGTTAGATGGGAGAGTGATTGTAATAGCTGTTGTATATGGGGATCCAAATGTGGAGGTTGCCACATAAAAGGAAAGGTTTTGTGTAATCTCTGACATGAACAAAAAAAAATATCGGTGTCATGGAATCCTCCGATTCTCGTGTAGTAAAATCTTGTATCTATGCTATACTAATAATGCAATGTCAAGTGGCGGTAGTTTGTAAGGACATTGCTCAAAGGTAATGCGTGTTAGGAATATCACAAATTTGAGTAGCAAACACAAAAGAATAAAATATGACACGAACACAGAGATTTACGTAGCCCGTTCCAAATCGGGCTATGTCTACAACCACCAAAGGGGTTTTTTACTTTTTTGAGAATAGGTTTACAAGTACAGGATGAGAATATATATATATATATATATATATATATATATATATATAGAGAGAGAGAGAGAGAGAGAGAGAGAGAGACTGCAACCCTATTATATATGAAATTACCTAAATACCCTTTAAAAGATTCCAGGGGCTTTACTCCCGAACCCCCTAACAAGTGGGCACTATCTCCCTACCACCCTCTACCAACTTACCGTAAAGTTAGATCCACAAGGTTGGGAATTGGGGTACGGTATTTTCAGGTTCCACAAAACTCAATAATGCGTTGCACAATGTCGAAGCTATGACAAGGAAGGATGTGTTGCATATGGATGTAGGCCCCCCAATCATGGTTTCAAATGGTCATAGATTAAGATGTAAAAAGGTCTAGAAAGAACAAAGGTAGTTGAAACAACATGTACTAAAAAGTAATTTAAGAAGTTAAATGTTTCTATTTCTAAGAAGTTAGATGTAGCAAATGTCACTATATCTCGGTGGTAAAATCTCTTAGTTTGTGTGTAAGAGGTTAAGGTTTAAAACTCCACTTACATCTATTAAAAGGAGAATTGAAAAATAGAGTTGGGGCCTTTGCTAAAACAAAAGATTTTAGATGTAAGCTTAAGTTGTGGTCAAGCCACGAATCACTTTGAGATGGGTCAGGCATGTCAAAAGAAGATTGAAGAGTGCACTACTAGGGCAGATGAACTGGGTCATACTTGAAGGGCCCAAGGACTGGGGGTAGACCTAGGGTGTAGATGGGTTGCGTTCGGGTCAAATTTATGCAAACCCGAACCGATGGGACGGTTTAAGGGGGCTCGGCAGGGACCATGAACCCTCTTTCCTGCTAAGTTGAAATATTTTCAGTATTATCTCTGTTATTATTACACTAGATGTGAAAGATTAAATCTCATTCATTAATGTCAGAATAAATGCATGGTTTTAGGTTAAATGCACAATTTTCTAGGGTTGTTCGATCGCGAACAGGTTTACTCCCAATTAATTTATGAGATCTCATTTTACCATTAGTTATTAGCAATTTCATTACTTCTCTTTAGCCCTAGAATTCTCTTATCTCCTATTTAAAAAGTCACCGTTCACTTAAAAAGCTGTACTGCCACACATTTTTATGCATACATGCACCACAGTGCCAAAAATCTTGTAAGGTTAATGGCCATTGAACTATATTTTTTTACTTAATATGTCTCTTCTAACATATGAACTTATGAAGCATAAACACGAATATGGAACATAGAAACGATACGATACAGATTCGGGGACACAACAAACCTTAAAACGGTAAGATAAGGTGACATAAATATGCATGTATTTATGCATGCAATATATATATATTGCGCATGAAAAATTATAATCATAGTGACATGTTTTCTTTGGAGTAGAAAGAAAATAAAAAATAAAAATTTTTTATTAGTGATGTAAACATAGACTATCAAGAACTATATTATTGAGAACAATCCGAATTCAATCTAATGGACCAGTATATTGAATAAATAATTGAAGCTCTTTGCATGGCATTTGAGACTTATTAGTTTAGTATTTCTTTACAGTCAAAATAGTTATTTATGTCTTTTTAGGAAAAGTGCAACTCTGTTGTCTATGACATTTTGAAAGTTGATCATAGTTTCGACATGCAATTTGCATGACTTTTGGAAAGTGTATGCGGGTTGTTAGGTTCTTAAAATCTAACACAATCTAGTTGTGTTTGATATATATCGGTAAGTATCATACAAGTGGCAGTGTTCGATACATATTTAACACGGATACTACACTCACTTTGTAGTGTCTGTATTTCATAGCTTCTAATGTAAAAGGAGATCCTTAATTGCTCTGTTAATAACAACTATTATTATGTTTCCCTCATAATATTGATTATATCACTTTAAATCCCTTCCAAAATACCTTTGCTTCTTAACAAACTTGATGGTTCAAATCAATTGAGATGTCAGGTGTAAACAAATAGTCTAATGCTAATTTAAGCTAGTAAAAGTTAAAAAAAACAAATTATAGAAGAACATTTCTTGCATATAGGCTTCCAGAGAATTCGTCATGGGTCCTTCCTGCCCAACCCGCAATACTGAATATCGGACTTCATGCCAGAATCACTTATTTATTATTGAGTCACATCATATTCTAATCTTTTTATGACTTGAAATTAATTTTCATATTGGTAATTCAAATTATATTTTTTTAAATCATAAGTATTTTTTATAACAATTTACTGTAGCCTAAATAGTTTTCAACTAGACATAGCTAAAAGTATATTGCGTGCATTGTTTTATTAAACTATTCTCAAGTTTATCAGGTTTTGGATTTGGGAAGGTTTTGGGGTTCTATTTAGAGATCCAAACACCTAAATATTAAAATGGTATGATCGAGTTATCTGTAACCATATAGACCCCTAGGTAAATTACACAACTATGAAGCATGGATATGGACATATACAATATGGATACAGGGGCACAAAAAAATCCTAAAAAAGTAGGACACGTAGATATGACAACATAAATATGTATATATTTTTGCATGTGATATATATAATGTGCATCAAAATTCATAATTGTGAACACATGTTCTTTTTGAAGCCAAAAGGAAAAAAATCTTAATGACTTAAACATAAGTTCTAATCAAGTAACTATATTAGAAAAGAAATTTGAATTCAATCCCAATGAACCAATATCTTGAATAAAATATTTAACGTATCTATCTTTGCAAGGCATTTGAGGACTAATAGTTTCGTATATTTTTTTTATATTGAAAGAATTTACTCTTTTTAGGCAATGTATTTCTCCATAGTGTTCGACACGTGATTCTTGTGACTTTTTGATAGCGAATGTTAACCCAATGGGCGATATGTATGACTTTTTGAAAGTGATGTGGCTCCTACATGCAAATTTTTGGGGTTTCAAAATCCAACACGGATTCGGTGTGTGATTCGGTAAGTTTCATGCTAGTGTCAATTTTTTATACGTATCATGGACACGACACTCAGTCTAAAGTGTTCACGCTTAATAGTCAGACAAGTTCAACATTAACATCAATAGTCTTACCCCAAAGTTTTGGGGTCTACTATTTACCTTTTCTTCCATTTAACTCGAGGCTATCTCCATAGTATATTCACCATTTTCATATTCTTTTTAATTGCTTCCATTCATATTCATTTAGGCCTATCTCTAGACCTCCTAGCTCCGTGGACTAGGATTCAGTCATTTCTCTTGACTGTGCACATAAAGACCTCCATTGCACATGTCCAAACCATCTCAATTGGTTTTCTTCATTTTATTCTTAAGTGGAGCATTTCTAATTTTTTGGAGGTGCACTCATTTCTTATTCTATCTCCCATTTAATGCCGTTGTACATGCCCAAACAAGACAACAAGTTGGATATGTAAGACATAAGATATGATGATTTTTAATTTAAAGAACAACATGACCGTTAATAGAGCTTAATGAAGGAAAGCATTCCTGAATCTGACCCCAAAATTTGTAAGGAATTCTTTTGTAACGTTTTCTGTTTGTTTATATTACTGGAAATTGTATTTGTTATATACTAGTTTGCTAGATACTAATTATAGATATTATTCTTTGGCTTTAGTAACAAGACCCTACATTATCAAAACTTTGTAAAAAAGTAATCGTGGAATTTACTTTGAAGAAGTAAATTAACAATGATTACTTTTTTAATTATGCATTCAGCAATTTGAAATCTTGGCCTTTCTTGTTCTTTTTAAGTTTGTGTTAAATATAAGTCATCATTATTAAAGAAAGAAAAAAACTATGCTCTACATAGGTTCCTATTTCGACAAGGATACGAGTTGTCATATGTGGCAACTCTCTAATATCTACATACGAGAGCACAAATGTATATGTTTCTAAAATTATCTTTTGCAAATATATCCATCAGATTGTTGTTTGTATATGAAAGAATCCAATATAATAAAATGAAGCTTAAAATATTTTTGTAAAAAGGATGGCATAAAAACCTCCATCTTATACATATTATTGAAGTGAATAAAGATTAAGTATTTGTTAATATCCTAGGTGGGGAGGTGGGATGGCAAATGCATTGCACTCTGATCCAAGCTTGAGTTCGATTCTACCCCAAAGGAATTATTTCCTGATAATTAGCTGGTTTGTGGTGGAGGGGACATCACATGCCCAAGGATTTAAGAGAACAGAGAGCTCAAAAATATCCCGGATGCCCTTGTTAGCTGAAAAGGGGGGAAAAACAAAAGAAAAGGCATTTGTAAATGGAGCATAAGAATTGACCTAGATGTCTTGTCCGATACACAACATGCCATGATAGGCCATTTTTTGTTGAGAATTGTCCTAATATCATATTTTCACAAGCTAGTGTTTCTTTTTTTTATATTCATGTATTAATTTATAGTCCTTGGGTTTGTTTGCCTAGCTTCATAACAAATGACATATACTATTAATGAGGGCATGGCTTGGGAGATTCAGTGTTTAGGTGATGGTCGGATACAAACTTCTGCACAACTCTTATAATTCACTGAAAATCAAACCCAAATAGGAAGAATTTGGGATAAATATAAATATCCTATAAAATTGGTATAAGTATATAATTTATGCCCGTTTCAGGCATAAATTTATTTCATTTTATACATGGATGATGATTCAACCCGAATTGTATTAAATTCACAGCCCTTCAATTTTGTCTGACATCAGTAACTGGGTGTCATTACTTGAAATATAGATGAAAGGACTTCCCAACAAAGATGGAGAGGTGCTGCAAATTTTGACGGATGAAGAGTTTCTATTTTGTCAGTTATTAGTTGATTTATTGGGATCCGGAATTAGTTAGGCTTTGCTAGATTTGATTTTCTGCTCATTTATTATTTAGTTAGTTACATTTACTTGTTTTAGTTTATTAGATTTGTTTTTTAGTATATTATTTTAGAATTGAATCATGTTTTAGTCATGTACAAAAGCCTATAACGAGGCTAATGCACAAGGCTTGTAGTCAGTTTATGATGGATTTAAATAAAATGATTAGTGTGTGTGATTTCGGTCTCGTTGTGCCCTCTTTTTCCTTCTCTCTTTTATTCTCAACTCGGTCTACACTAATTTGGTATTAGAGCCTCTCTAGTCATATGATTTCATCCATAAGTTAATCTATTTTCGCATATGATTTATTCATACCCTCCATTAACACATCTAGGAGTGTACAATCGATCGAAGGGGGCAGAGATTAGAGAATTCCAACCGAATCCAATCATAAGGAAGATGCAAGGCTCCGGCCATCTTTCTCGACGGAATCCGACCAAATACAAACAGACTAATCCATTATGACGGACTTGGTCGGAGCTTGATTTCAAAATAGAGAGAGAGTTCCTTCGACCAGAGGGAGGGAGGGATGGGTGAGAGAGAGAGGAAGAGGGAGGGGGATGGAGAGGGCGAGCAGGAAGGAAGGGGAAAGGCGGGGAGGGGGAGTGGGAGCCTGGGAGGGGGAGTGGGAGCCTGGGAGGGAGAGCATCCTGCCTTCGACGGCATTCGGACTGCTTCTGACAACATTCTGACCGCATCCGACGACTGATCCTTTTACATAAATGGCTCCGACCGTTTCGTGTCTTCGACCTCTGACTGATTTCGATCAAGGTTGATCGATATGGTTGGAGTTACATGAGCTGTTCATCTCTAATTAGAACCCCTGTCATATGGCAAGATACCTTCCTATTCTACAATAAAAACTAATTCGTCACGTGCAAACTTAGGTCGTCCAACTCAGTCAATTAAGATGAGTATTAGATAGACAGAACAATCAACCCCATGGCAAAGATTCCAATTCTGTTTTTGTGATTGAATCTGTCATTCCAAATCGATCCGAATTCACCATTTCTAAGTCACTACGGGAGGATGGAGAACCACTTCTAGCGTCTCAAACTTTAGGAGATCTTTCTCTCGACTACCATGCGATCTTAAATAAATGTAAACTATTTTCACGTGGAGTTTGTAAACCCAAAACTCAACTTCTAGTGTCCATTATCAAATTTGGCTTTTACTCGCTGTGTACCAGCCTTTTATTATTGCTCCAATTCCTTAAGGACCATCTTGCAGTCAGACTATCATTCATTGGTCTTCACCATCAAGTTCAAGATTTTTGAATGTAACATTATATAAAGAAGGAAGCTACAGGAGGGATGTCGAGGATGAGATCTGCGCAGCAAGAAGCTAATTGAAGTAGGTTTAGATGGATCAAAATTTGTTTTGATTTTAATTAATCAATTATTATTTGATTTGTTGGGATTTGAAATAAGTTAACCATTAGTTAGACTTTTGTTCGATTTGATTTTCAGTTAGTTTATTTGTTAGTAGACTTACTTGTTTTAATTTTTTAAATTTATCTATTAGTATATTGTTTTAGATTTTGACTAGGTCTTATCTAGTCTTATTCATGTAAAACCTATATTAATGCGCAAGAGTTATTGTCAGTTAATGAAGGATTTAGAATGAAGTGATCCCCTTATCTCCTAAGCTCATATATTTCTTCCTTCTATTATTTCTCTTAAGATAGTCTCCCAACACTCCTCCAGTTAAGCAATGTAATGCACGGCCACAAGACTTAGAATCAGTTTAGTCGTACATCTGATGAGTGAATTAATATAGTAATGGTCAATCTTGGAGCATAATAACATGTCAGTGGACCGATGGATACACACGATGGATACACACAAAACCGAATAGTTTTGCCAAGAATTGCCAAGATATAAAGGATGATCGTGTGGATACATACACGCCGAAGTCAGGGTGTTGACATGATACATCAACACACCTTTGGTGAACATCCAGATAAAAGAAGCAGAGGTTAGAGTAGATTTATAATTTATGTACTACATGGAAAACAAGCTTAGCCTGTAAAATACATCCCCCAGCTAGTCAGCTCCAAATGGTTAATAGAATGCCAGCTAGCATATTTGTTAGATGATATATATGAGCTTAAAGTCTGTGTCATGTCTTCGTTTTCTTGAACTTTATGTTCATGAATGTTGTTTCTCACACTTGTTGCATTAACTTAATATATAAGTTATAAATGGCCATTTGTTTAAGCAAACACCCTTTTTTTTTTTATCCTTATGTTTCTTTTTTGCTTAGCAGAGATAATGGATCAGTTGGACCACCAACACTTGGAGGATGATAGTACGCCAACCATGATAACAGCAAAAGCTGCTGTAGCTGGTTTAGCTGTTGGCTCAATATGGGGTGCAATAGATGCTAATCTGTTTGGTTCTCCGCAAGTGGAGCAAAATGTCGCACGCCCAGAGCTGATGAGAACTCTGAAGGGGTGCGGTAACTACGGGCTCACCTTTGCTGCCTTTGGAGGAATTTACATGGGTGTAGAGCAGATGATGTCAAAACACAGGATGAAGAGGGACTCTGTAAACAGTGCAGCTGCTGGTTTTGTTGCCGGAGCTTCTGTGTTTGGTCTCAAAGGTATTTAACTATTTTTCTGACTGTCATATTTATGCCCTTTACTACATGGTTAGGGTTAGGGTTAGTAGACAGCATGACGCTGATTCTGTGGATTCTCACAACTCAAGAAATTTATAACACTCTTATCTCTATTACAATGTCACTTTCTACTTTTAAGATACCTCTCTTTCTCTCTCTGCCTAGTGTATACTTCACCCTTAAGTGATCATGAAGCAATTGGAGAGTACTCCCTTCTATATTCTTAGTGCCGATCATGAAAGTGCAATTTGAACTCAAGCAAGTAGGAAGTCTTTTTTGGCTTGCAAGATTTGTGGAAGCTCATCAAAAGTGGCAATGCAAAACCAGAGTCGCCAGTTGCAGAAGCAGTTCTTATCAGCACTCAAAAGAATGAGTCGAAGAAATCCAGAAAATAAGGCAAGAAGGCATTGTTCCTTATAGATCAAGCCGACTCTTGTCCGCCTTGATATATTAGGAACAAGACCTTCCTGTCTCTTTTCTCGATTTCTTCAAATCATCCTTTTAAATTCTGATAAGGACTGCTTGTGTAGCTGGCGACTCTGGTTCTAGATGGCCACTTTCAATGAGCTCCCATAAATCTTAGGGTCCAAGCAAGGCTTTCACCAGAATACTCTTGTTGCTGTAGTCTTGTCTTTTTCTGCTTCAGAATCTGCTGCTCGACAATGTTGGCGATGCTGTAGACGATCTCCTCCCACAGGCCCGGCTAGATCAGACTCCACTCTCACTATTACAGCAGAACACTCTAATTCCAAGATCGCTCTATTCTCTGTATGCTTCTCACTTCTAGTTACTGGTTTCAAATGATACGAAGGTCCCTTGTTATAGATACTACTACTCATTAAAAAATCAAAGCATGTGATTCACATTGTCCACTATCTTTTTCTTGTCAGCTCCTTTTGACAAACTGACTTGAACCCGTGAAAGTGATTGGTGTCGGGCCCACTCACGTGGAACACGAAGTTTGTACCCAACTGATATGGATGTGAATGAGAAATAGAAATGGTTCTGGTTATTCCTAAATGTTAACCAGTAAACGATGAATACGTCTCCTTTAGTTCTCTGTTAAAGGCTGATGAAAGATAAGCCTCTTGGAATCTGTTAGATGTGATGAAGAGATCTTTGAATGTTTTCCCATCCTTTACCTCTCTTGGTTTGCGATACATATGCACTGTATCATTGAAAGCGTATCAACTTTGATGGCAACTCTCAACTTTTGAAGTTGTTTTGCCAAGTGTGAAGGCAGTCTTCAAAGTTCTGATAGAAAATTGTTATTCTTCTCTGATCTTCACCTTCTCGTCCATGTTATTAAGTTTTAAGTCCTCTATTTCCTGAATTGAGCAGTGAAGCTTGTCTTTCTCTTGATCCAACCTAGCTCTCACTGTACTCTCCTCAAATGACCTCTCACAGTATTATACTGATTCTGAAGACAATTAATTCCCTGAGGATCCCGTTCAAGAATTCAGTTGGGTTGCAGTGGTAATCAACCACCTACACTCTGTTGGAAGTAGGAACCATAGTAATGTACAGCACAATGTATGATGATAGGACTACAAGTTGCCATTATCATTCTGAATTTGTAAGTTTTCTGCTTCTTACATCCCTTGGTAACAAGAGAGGTAATCTGTGAATTCTCAGGAAGGAGCATTTCGGCAGGCATCCTCGCCGGGACTGCTGTGGCCGCAACTTCCGTTTTGCTTGACTTCACAGTGGGGACAGCGAGGGACGACGGGATGAAGAAACCTTCTACTCACTGATGTGCTGGTGCAAGATACAGTATTTTGTGAAAACTGTATGTATGTAAATGGAGGCATGATTGCATTTTTTTGTTTGGAAAATATCTAGTAAGCATGTGGAACATGCTGACAGTGAGAGGAGAGAAACCTTCTACTCACTTATGTGCTGGTGCAAGATACAGTTTGTGAAAACTGTATGTATGTAAATGGAGGCATGATTGCTCTTTTTGTTTGGAAATATCTAGTAAGCATGTTCCACATGCTGACAGTGAGAGGACAGAACTTGAAGCATTTAGTTTTTTCTTTTTCTTTTCCCCTTTTTTTTTAAATTCCAGGATGGTTGTATGCCAAGGATCCAGGATATTTGTTTCCGCAACATATTCTGTATGAAATGTCAATCATGCTGAGACTTGTAGTTATGTCACTTGGAGGTTTTGTGATTCTCTTTTATCTTTTTTCAGGAAGCTGTTTGCTACTAGGTTGATAATAAACTGGTTTTATTTGTGTTTTTTGTGATCCACATTCATTTCTTCTGAGATATGCCTTATCTCAATTTCATTATGTTGAGAAGATAATCGATAAATTTGATAAAGAAAATAATGATATAACTAGAATGCCTGTTAATATGAATATACATCTCACGGAAAATATGAGTATTAGTATATTACAATTAGAGTATTTTCAGATCATAGATCATCTTATATATTTAATGAACTATATATGACCAGATATTACATACTTATAAAGTAGATTTACGAGTTTTTCAAGGAAGAACAACTAAAAAGCAATAGTTATAGTACTGAAGTATTTGAAAAATACCGCTAGCTACGGATTGCACTATATAAGATATTCTGCAGTAATTGAAAGTAATTGCAGGTGATGCTAACTGGATCATAGATTTTAGAGGCGTAAAATTCAAAAGTGCATATATTTTTACTGTTGGAGTCTTGGAGGTATAATTATCTCTTGGAAATCCTCTATATAACAAATCTTCTATGGAATCTGAATTCATTGCATTAGATAAAGTTAGAAAAAATAAGCAAAATAGCTTCAAAACTTTTTGGAGAATATTTCGATGGAGCCTAAATTTATGGCAGCAATTTGCATATATTGCAATAGTCAATCAATAATTGAAAAGATACATAATATAATGTATAATAGAAAATCACGACATATATATTACAGATATGATACCATAATACAATTACTTACAAATGGAAAAATATTCTTTGATTATATAAATCCAAGTATAATATTGTAAATCCAGTACAAAAAGTTTGATTAGATATTAAGTGTGTAAATTATCGAAAGAAATGAGATTACAATCTATTTAACTCCAAAAAGGCAATCTAATCTAACTGACTGAAGATTCCAAAATATAGGTTCATAGGGGCAACTGAATTGTGGAGTAACTTGAATAAATCACTAAGGAATTTATTCATATCTCTTTCCTATAATAAATAGTGATTAGTCTGCAATATATGCAAGGATAAACTACATTTTTAATGATTTTTATATCTTGAAAGTCCAAGTGAAGCATGACAAGATGCTCTTAGTGAGAGATCACCTATGAGTATAACCACTTCTATGAGAAAAACAAGGCTAAGTTCTCTATAATACTCAAAAAATTACTAGGATGTCCAATGCCAAAACAAACATAACCTAAAAGAATCAACTAAAGTTTGAAAGCAGTCGTGTGAATAATATTCTTAGTTTATATTAAAAACTGAACATTTAAATATCATGTTAACAATTTAGTGAGTAAACTCGATAATATCTCACTAAGAAAGATTTAAAACCAAAAGCCACCTTCCATGATGCGATAAATTTCTATGATGCTATTTGTTTTATCTGCATTATAATTTTAAGCTATTTCATTTGTGTGGGAATTTTTTAATTCATGTTCGAACAATAGTAACTTAGCACTAAATTTATGATTTTACCAGGTGTATATTCACTTAACCAAATCTATGAACTAAGTGAATGGAAAGTAGTTCAAAGTAAATATCAAAGCAAGCGAATAAGCAAAGTATAATCTCACATCACATCAGATAATGAGTTTTAAACTTATGGATTTATACAGACTTATTTATTCTATTTATTCTAGTGGATTGCTTACATAATAAGAGACTTCCTAACACCAAGGATGATATAATGCACCGTCTACACACGCGGGTACAAGACGCTTCACACGTACACATCCTCTCAAATAGCTGTGGAGATAATTCTTGTTGGAGTGGGTTGGGCTGCTTACATTTTGCAAAATGAATTTTAATTTACATCAATTTCTTGGTTCAATATGAAAACTAATGCTTGAAAAAGTTCAACAGAATAAGAGTTCTCTGTGAATCTTCACAATGACTTTCTTATGGAGAACCAAGTTTCTCAGTGTCGATTCAAGCCTGTTTCCTGAGGAAACTCATTTTCATGGAACTTTTCGCAGGGCAATATTGGATAAGATCTGAAGAAGAAGAAGAAGAAGAAGATAGTAGCTGTACATATCGGTACTAGGGCTTTGTGATGCCAAGGAACTTCCATCGACAACAAAGAAATGGCAAGAACGAACCAAAATTATACCTTTTTGATTTTTTTTCCTTTCTCATTTTTCATTTACGTACAGAATTACTTAGAATAAATACATCATACAGCATAAAAGCAAGAAGGAAAACATACAAAACTATAGTACGGCCAAATTTTCAAACTCAATATGAACAATCTGACGCGCTTCATAACCTATTTTGATGAGATGCATCACTTCCAATTCAATTCTTATATGTTGTTTAAGAGGCCATTGGACTCTACCCTAATATTCAAGATTACAGCATTCAGAAAACTTGTGTTTGATCAGCATTAGGCCTTATTGACGCGGATTCGTTGCCCTTCCAAAAACTGAAAACAAATAAGATATTAAATAAATAAATTGCGTGTCGTGCTGAGAGGTGCGTAAGATACATCTTTGACAGTGCTTAGTTGGTGCAGGCCAAGTGATCCAACAGTGTGGTCCTAGTCCTAATAGTATGAAGATGACAATAGTTATGGACTCCTTGGGAGTCATGCACGAGGCCCTTATGATTGGAGTTTATATGAATCGTATGCATTTCAGTAGATTTGCAATAGGGATTCAAAAAGACAGCACACTTACAGCATTGTTGCACAACGAAATAGCAGCTTCCGCTTCCTCCTCAGAGGCGAATGACACAAAGCCAAAGCCACTAGATTTGGAGGTTCCAGGCGCCCGTGATACTTTCGCACCAAGTACGTTTCCCCTCTCGGAGAAGAATTTGGTGAGGATTTCGGAGGTAACTGTCTTTGCGAGATTACCCACGTAAACCTTGTATGGACTGTCAGTAAATGCAGAATCCTCGGCTTGAAGAAGAGACAAGTCCGGGAGTTGCAAAGGTTTCTCTGTCACATTTACTTTGATTTTCCTACCTCCAATTTCCTGTCGATACATGATAACACTGACGGTATAGGTATGTTCCTGAAACCAGGGTACAGGGCTGAAGTGAAAATGTGTGAAAGCTAATTACAACTGACCGTGTCATTCAATTTCTCAATAGCAGCATTGGCATCCTCCACGGTGCTCATTGTGACAAATCCAAAGCGCCGACTCCTACCAGAGTACTTATCGTACATCACCTGTAGAAGACAACATGAGACATATCATATCTCAAATCCACCAAAAGGAAGAAGAAAGAGGGAGAACGAATTGAAAGCGGAGAGAAGGACTGTTGCTCACTAAATCTGCGGTGCGATTTCCATTAATCAAGTTAGATAGGATTTATTTCCAACTCTAGTTAACAGTTAATATTGAAATAAGAAAATTTGAATGCAAGTGCATAAAAAAATATAAAACACAAGCAGTTAGAAATGAAATGAACTGCTAAATTTTGGTGGGACGATACTGATCAATACTGTTCTATTGAAGTTCAGTCAAGAACACCCGGTCATTAAAAACGAACAAATGCTAGTAATACTACCTATACTAAATTTCGAGAATGATTTCCAGCATTATCCTATTCCTTCAAATTGACATTCCAAATGAAAAAAGAAAAAGAAAAAAAGGACACCCCATTTTTGGCTGCTGATTGACACTTAGGGCACTTTGTTCACCATCAACAGACTAAGGATGGTAATAAACAACAAAAATGTATTGTAATTAATAGTTTGTGCAGTTTACAACCTTATCGATCTTGAAACATTTGCTTGATCAAATATATAAAAAAAGAATTATGTTGTTCCAGTCAAATCCACCTAGGGACATAAATTGCAATGTTCATCATCTATAAAATGCAGAGCATTTAAGAAAAGAGGATGGATATAACCTGTGTAGGAGCAGAGATCAGTTTATGTGCATTACTTGTACAAATACAATTGATGAATCTTTCAGGCCGGTGGTTGCATAATGATTCCTATTAATTCAATCAAAGAGGAGAGAGCCAACTTGTAGAAATAAAGCTTATGTCATTCCACAACTGACCATGTTTGGCCTACAGCATGCATGAAAGAAGGGTGACTTGTTCCGCCACAAGAAATATCAATCTTAAGACCTAAAACTATGGTAAACTTCCTCCAGTTTATTTGTGAACCTCAATATCATTTTGTTTATTTCCATTCTCTCTTGTAGCTTTGTAGTAAAAATACAAAGTAGACTTGGCATGTAGAGGTGAATAAAACCAACACATGCGAATTTGTGACTTCAGTAGGTGAAAAGGCACAAAGTTAACAAGGGATTTTTCACGCTGGCATATAGATTCTCCCAGGGACGCTAAGTCACCAAGTAGATATTTACTCTCCTATGGTTATATGAAATACGGATAGAAACCGAATTGCAAGTAGGCTTCCAGCCTAGTGCAAATGGAAAGGAGATTTAGAGTTGACAGAAATTAAGAATTGGTTCAGGACCACAACTTGACATACTAAATAACCAAAGCTAAAATCACAAGTTAGGTTCAAATCAGCCTTAAGATTTTATGAGCCTAACCAAGATTACCATAAATGTAAGATTGAGCTGATTTTGCTAGGACTGGCTTAATATTATTTGTCACCTTTTTAGGAGGATTGGATTGGCCAAATCCCCGTGTCCCATTAATAAGAATACAATGAAACAAATTACATGGTAAATAAAACTGAAGTACAAGAAATAAAAAAATATTATCTTTGTATATGTATAGATACGAAGAGAATACAAGAGAATTATAGGTGTGCATGGTAACTTAGCATATAAATATCTGAAGGTGCTTGTGACTTTATGCGTACAACAACCTATGGGTAATTGCAAGTAGTAGTAGTAAGCGAGAAATTTTGAATTTTGTAATTTTGATTTGAAATTCAAAATTTAAATCAAATCCTAATCCATGTGGCTCCACCCCTAGCATCAGCCGCTCCACCACTTGTTGTCCTAGCCTCCATTGCCAGTGTTGTCTGTTGACCAACCTCATGATTGCTGAGCAACCATCATGGGTGCTTCCTCCGTTTATCCTGCCTCCTACTCGCATATGTCACACACTCTGACTGCCGCATATCCAACTACCTAAGTCCCACATGCTCTACGGCCTCCTTGAGCATTGTCTCCCATGATGTACGTCATCACCTTCGAAGCCCCTCCCCGTGACATAGAAAAAGAAAAAAAAAAAAAAAAGCACTACAATGCTCCTTTTTTCCAATCTTCATTGCCCAACTGCCAATCATCGTCGAAATGGTTGTTGAACATAACATCCTCGGCGATTCTTGTCTTCGATGGTTGGTGTCGAGAACTCCAGTTCTCTGTTGCGGCAAGCTGACTATTCATCATTCAGTGGTCAAGCGATGACCTCCTCCATCAGCAACTATTGCATATACTTGCTAGTTTCACCACCCCTTTGTCCTTTACCGGTCAAATAAAGTGTTACCTAGTACATGAATCACTCCTCGATGTACTACAAAAATGGGTAAGCAAAAAGTGACTAGCCCAAAATGGGTATGCTTAAGGATAGCTTCTTCGGATCACTTTGCGAGAACGAAATAAGTTATGTAAAATACAGAACGATTTTTTAGATTGTGTGCAACTACAGAGAAGCTATGCCAATTATTTTATGGGTTTATTGTCTTCTTGAATATGTACATGTATGTATATGATGCAGAACGGAACTCAATTAAGGCTTAGTGGTGGAGGTGTAGGGATCTGGTGATGAAATTTGGGATTTGTGGATGAAATAAGGATTTGATAATGGTTCGAGACTCACACTCAGGTAAATCACATGTTCAGTATCACACAAATCACTTGTGGAAAGATTTATAATTAGCAAATCACATGCCCTTGAAAATATTTTATTCAAAACAATTCTCTCCAATGTTTTAAACATGGTTTGTTCATGTGCGACGTAAACGTGCAGATGCATCAATTCGACAAATGGAGCTTATCACAATAAGACAAGTTAAAAAAGCGAAAGAACAATAAAAGAAAATATAAATGGAAGTGATATGAAAAGATATAGATACTAGAGGCTTAAATGAACACATATTGCTTGATAGAAAAGAGTGGAGAACGATCATCATGTGATCGATCCGACATGATTCTTTTTTTGGTTCCTATAGCCCACTCCAAGTACTTGGAATAAAAGGCTTAGTTGTTGTTGTTGCTGAAGTGATTGCTACCATAACATGCATTTCTTTACATTAACGTGATTTAATCCATTATCTCTAACATGATCAACAGTTGATTGATACTTCCATCAATCATATATTCTCACATACCATAATTAAGTTTACACACACATTTATTTATTTCTATTATTTATGATTCATGCATTAGGTACTCTACATGCTCTTCCCTTTGTTTCGTAGAACACGTTTGATCATTCTAACAATTCTGACTTTGGCATACCCAAACACTCTTGATTTGCAAGGAATAGAGGAAGACCCTTTACAGCTGGAATCGTATCTCGATGAGTTAATAGATAACTAGTATGTGCTTCTACTGTGACAGCGTTATGTGAGGACTCGCTCTATCTACTATTCTATTATTTCATTAAAGATGTGCATTTGCATTTTAATCTAGGATCGTCATTTCTTTTTTATTTTTAAGTCTCAATCTTGTAATAAGGATTATTCCTTTGGATCTTCTTATATTCGTGTATTGATAATTGTTCTACTGAAATAAATTATGCTTTTGTATCATGATAACTTTTCATTGTATGTGTGACGCAGGTCAGAAGCCAAGTTGGGGTTTATTGATGGAAATTGAGAATTTTTGGGAAGAACAAAAGAAAATAGTGTTTCAGAAGTTTAGAACAAAAATAAAAATGATAAAGATTAATTTGAGTCTCAGCACCCAGCTAATCTCTCACCCACTTTCAATGAATCCATGAAGATATATTTAAAGATTGATTTGGGAATCCATACATGTGATCTCTTACTCACTCTCAACGAATCCACGATAAAAAATTTCATATTGTTTAACAAATCACCATGCTATAACAAAAGATGAATTTTAATTCTCAGCAATTTATTCTATTTCTTCAAAAGCCATACATGATTACTTATAAAAGAAACTAGTGCAGTACATGTACAAATAAACTAAAATCCAATAATAACAATAAAATTTTAATCAAACCTAATCTGATCAAAACAAATCTCATAAAATCCCAAATCTAAATAGATTTAATCAAATCTCATAAAATTCCTAATCAAATCTGGGTCTTTATTATTCCCATTAATGTGTATATGTGATAATGTAACAATAGTACTTCATTGATTTGTTGTACTTTAGGCTTAACGTGGCGTTTATAATACGTTGCCAAATATTATCCGTATGTTGGGATGTGAGGTGTTACAATCTTAATCAAGAATTATAATGCTAAAGATAAAACAAAACTCAGTAAGGTAAAGTAAAGGTAAAGACTGAACAATGGAGTAGTACTCAAGACAATAACTTCAAATAAATGGCGGGCAGTGATCTGAACAACCAAACTTACCTTTTATTACATATTCTAAGATGCAAAATAACTACCTTATGACATGAGATATCCTCATCAATTAACATTAACGAACACTGCAAAGTGGGAAATCAGGATCTGATGGGAGTATCATCATCTGAACATTTTCTAATAAAAAAAGGGTTCTTTATGGAGTTTGACTCAAAGGAGAGAGACTCAAAAAGAATTCATTTTACTATCAATGGTCAACTCTGATCTAGGCAATTACAAGAAAAGAGAGGACCTTGTGAACAAACGTTGAAGCAAGTTGTCAGGTGTTTAGATTAGCCTTTTTTACATAGTACAATCTAACAACCAAAAAAGAATCCTTGACTGGTCTAGTATATAGAAATGATTGAGCCTGTTTTATCTAAGGGGACAAATTTGATGTACCCTATTAGTAGTAGCGCAAAAACCATACCAAGGATAGGGCAATCTTAAACTAGGGATTTTCTGACATTCCTATAAATTATATTTTCTAATATATCACCATCAAACTACACAGATATGCTAAGGATGGCATAGTGGTAAATTGTAATGATGAACAAGCTACATTTCATGATACATCCGGAACGTGATTTTAAGTAATACCAAGAAGACTACATAGGAAACAATTTTTCTGCGAATTTAGAGAATTCAGAAATGAATAACTGAACATCAACAAATTAGAGTCGTGATCTTTTACTATTGAGTATGGTAATCCATGAGTAGAAATGAGAATGGCCAGGTCTAAAGGCCAATTTTTGGCTTGCACTACTCAAAAAATTAAATTAGATAAAAAAAAATCATTTTTAATTCAAAATTTTAAATTGAGCAGACCAAAAATTGACTATTGAACCCGTACATTCTGATCCCTATCCATGAGAATACACTGTAAATGTGCCCATACTTAAAACAAATTTAAATTAATAAAGAATACCAAGATTGTACGTAATATTGTTCACTGTAGAGTGTAGCTTACCTGAAATTTTAATTAACCTATTTACGAGTCACAGATGTCACCTCTTAGCTAAGAATAAATGTGTGGTTTCTTCAAGAAGCTTTATAGTTAGTTAAAAGTCAACGTGTATGCAATGGACCTAATTAGCAATTCCACTGAGTAATACCAATCATGGGAGCATATCATCAATAACTCCCAACAAAAATTTGGAAATGAAATTCTTTATCCCATTCTCTTTTAATATTTCCGTTGAAGGAACTATCCCTCTAATTCGTCCTTCATTATCAATAGTGCAACTTTACAACTAAACTTAAAAAAGATGCAAACTTTCCGATTCAAAAAACAAAACCCAAATCAAAACAACAAGAATTATACCTCAGCTTTCTCCACCGACCCATGCTCCCCAAATATCTTTGCCAGCTGCTCGTTGTCCATATCCCTTGGAATGTTCCCAACGTAGAGCCTCCGCTCCACTTCTGACCCCACCGCCGCCTCAGCCGTCGCCGCCGAAACCACCAGCGTAATTCCTCTAGGTTTCGAGCTCGAGATTGGAAAAATCGAAGGTCGGGGGCTTCGAGAAGAAGCTAGATTACTCGGAGACCAAAATGATATCAATGTGGTGGGAAATTTTGGAAGGGACGGGACTCTCGCGCTACTGAGGAGATTGGGGGAGAATAGAGAAGAGATTGCTGCCATTTTTAAGCAAAAAAAAAAAAATTAGGGTTTTTTTTTATATAGGGTTTTAGGGAGGACAAGGATAAGGATGGAGACTTGGAGAGTGTTATCCTTTGAAAACGGTCGGAAATGGATGAATCTGTAATATGACTAGGGCTGGCATGGGCCGGGACCAGGCCAAGGCCGTTTTACGGTCCATTTATGGTCCACTTCAGATTTGTTTGGGCTGATCTAAAGTGGATTCTTGAAGAGATGAGAACCATGGGATTTAGAATGACCAACGAGAGGCTTGTAAATACCGTTGTAATTAATATGAGTAGATATATTAGAAGAAATCTCTAGAGAATTCCTGAAAGTTATTGAATGATGGAATTCTCTGTAAAACTCTTAACCATGTATAAAGGCCTTACCCCAGTATTTAAAGGGAGGTCCCAAATTGTAAAAAATAAAGAAAATTCGAACGTTTACAACTCTGCTCAGTGAGCTACTTGTGTGACCTATAAAGGGTATTTGGTAATTAGCAAGTGGACTGATTTGCAAGTGAGTTGCTCCAATTTAACTACTTAGATGTGATTGCAGCTATAATTTTTTATAATTGCACTTACAGTCAGTTACATATTTACAGTAACGAAAGTAAAGAGAAAAAAAATGCATATGACACTTTTAGTAACTGTAATCATCTTATTGCTAAATATGATATTTTTTATAACTCTTGAAGATAAAAAATTTAAAATTTTTATAACTCTACGTACCACTTGTAACCGTCAATTCAAACACAATAATATAAATTGCAATAACTTCAATTACTGCAATTTCACTTAGAAATAAAAATTATAACTCCAATAGCTCCATAGTTGCTCCATAGTTACAAATTCGAGATTTTCTCCTTTTTTTACTAATCTACTAACTACTACAACAACAAACTAAAGGCATGATAAGAATACTAATAATAGTAATAATTATTATTATGTTGGTATTTTTTGATTTGGTAATATTTTTTAGATTAATATGGGCAGACTTGTTTAGTTAACAGAATTACTACACAAACTTTATACTGTAATCATGCACAGAATTATTCTATTACAGTTTTTTTAGTGTTAAACAGAATAATTAAAATGTTCTTATTACTGTTCTTATTTTCTAACACAGTTTCCAGAATTAAACTGTTTACAGAATTTCCAGTTTTAAATTAGAAGAAGACTGTTTTCAGAAAACAGTAAACTATTAAACTATTCTTCTTTAACTAGTTTACTTAACCTAAACAGAATAAAAAAGAAACTGGATTAAGAAAAATCTGTTTCAGAAACTTGAAGGAAGACAGGAAGACGACAGGAAGATTAGAGGATGATGATCGAGGCTAGTGTTGAACACTATCTCCTTAAAACCGATTCGCCCTCCACCACTTGCTTCTAGATTACTGTGGGCGTCGGTCTCCCAGGATACAACGATCGGTCTGCAGAGGGAAGGAAGCCGCAATCCCTCTGCTCTGGCGAATCTGATAAAGGTTCTCTCTGGTTGATGTAATGCAGGACTATGGAACAGAAGAACTGGTTCTTCTGTAGACAGAAATTGAGGAACTTCTGTCAGCAGAAGAAGCGAGGAAACAGAAAAGAAAAATTTATATCTATTGAAACTCTGAACCCAGACCCTATTTATAGGTTTTCAACAGTCGCAACGGTTGGCCGTTTCAACAGTTGTGACCGTTTAACGACAACCGGTGACTGTTGGATCGCCGACCGTTGGACTTCAACGACTCTTAACTGGCGGGGCGGGTGCAGGTCGAATCCATTCAAATCTGAACCCAATAGAGGCAACCCGAATCCAATAGCACCAAAAATCAAAGGCTCCTCGCGACGTTGCGTAAATGCGAAGTGCGCCTCTAAAGCGCCCAATGCGCCATAAACGCCCATTCGCCCTCGCACACGCGTGTGCGTGCGCGTGCGGGCGGTGCGTAGCACCACCCGTGGTGCTCAAGGTTTTCCTCTTCTTACATAAGCAAAGTAATGGAACAAGTTACCATATTTAAACCCACATCCTTACAATTCTCTATCCAATGTGGGACTATCTTTTCATCTTCTTTTTTGTTCCTTTTGCTATGTACTCAACTTTTGAAGCCAATTTCTATTCATTTAATTTGAACTAGTGAATTGGCTTAATTTAATGTTCAAATTAGTGAATGAATTCAACAATCCCCCACATGAATAAAATGGCTTAGACTCTAATGCAAATAACCAGAGAGTGTAATAGAAAGTTACCGCATCGGGAGAGATGGCTTTTGACTTTGAACCTTACCTAGTAAAATATTATCGAGTTTACTTGCTAACCAGTGAACACGATGTTTTTGAACTGTTCAGCTTTTGATGTAAACTAAAATAATAATATTCACACGACTTCTTTCAACTTTATCAAATTTTATGTTGTGTCCATTTTGACCTTGGACAACCTGGTAATTCTGTGAGTGCTCTTAGAGAACTTAGCCTTTATCATTCTCATAGAAGCGGCCCCTTCTCACTCACATAGGTGATCTCTCATCAAGAGTATCCTGCCATACTCTACTTAGATTTCTAAGATATAAGGATCATTAAAAACTTAGCTTATCCTAACACATTGCAGGTAATCACTATTTTAGCATAGAAATGAGATAGGAAATATGTTTCCTCAGTGATTCTTTCGAGTTCCCCCACAATTCGGTTGTCCTTTTGAACCTAGATCTTGGGATCTCCAGTCAGCTAGGTTGGGTTACCATTATGGAGTTACTCTTTAGTAGGCTGTAATCCCATTTCCCTCGATAACTTATATACTTGATCTCTAGTCAAGCCTTTTGTTAATGGATCTGCAATATTATCTTTTGATTTTATATAATCAAGAGATATTATGCCGTTTGTAAGCAGCTGTCTTACAGTTTCATGTCTACGACGTATATGTCGTGACTTTCCATTATACAATACATTCTGTGCCCTTCCAATTGCTGATTGATTATCGCAATGGATGCAGATTGCTGACACAGGTTTAGGCCACATTGGAATATCTTCTAAAAAGTTTCGAAGTCATTCTGCTTCTTCTCCAGCTTTATCTAAAGCTATAAACTCAGATTCCATAGTGGATCTGGCTATACATGTTTGTTTAGAAGATTTCCAAGAGATGGCTGCACCTCCGATAGTAAATACATATCCACTTGTGGATTTGATGTCTTTAGAATCCGTTATCCAGTTAGCATCAGTGTATCCTTCAATCACTGCTGGATATCTTGTATAGTACAGCCCATAGTTAGTAGTGTATCTCAAATATTTGAGTACTCTAACTATCGCTTTCCAGTGGTTCTCCCCTGGATTACTTGTAAATCTATTCAGTTTGCTTACTAAGTATGCAATATCAGGTCTTGTGCAGTTCATTAAATACATAAGACTGCCAATGATCTGAGAATATTCTAATTGAGATATACTAGCATCTATATTCTTTGTAAGATGTAGACTCATATCTACAGGTGTCCTAGCTATATCATTATTTCCCTTGTCAAATTTTTCGAGTATTTTCTCGATATAATGTGACTGGGATAAGGTATATCCATCAGATGTCCTGGAAATTTTAACACCAAGAATAATATCTGCAATACCTAAGTCTTTCATGTCAAATTTCTGTGTTAACATGAATTTTACCTCTTTAATTAGAGCCACCGTACTACCGGTGATAATCATGTCATCCACATATAAATATACAATGACATAGTTGTGCATATCCCCTTTTACATATACACATTTATCGCATTCATTATAGCGAAATCCATTTGACAACATAACTTGGTCAAATTTCTCATGCCATTGTTTAGGTGCTTGTTTAAGTCCATAAAGTGACTTAACAAGTCTGCACACCTTCCTCTCTTTACCTGGAACTACAAACTCTTCAGGTTGTTCCATGTAAATTTCTTCATCTAATTCACCGTTTAAAAATGTTGTTTTGACATCCATTTGATGAATCTCAAGATTATATAATGCTGCAAAAGCAATTATTAATCTTATGGATGTTATTCTTGTTACAGGTGAATATGTATCAAAATAATCTAAACATTCCTTTTGTCTATAGCCTTTTACCACAAGTCTAGCTTTGTATTTGTCTATAGACCCATCAGGTTTTATCTATCTCTTGAAGATCCATTTATAACCTAATGGTTTAGTTCCTGGAGGAAGATCCACAAGTTCCCATGTGTGATTTTGAATAATTGATTCAATTTCACTATTTACTGCTTCTTTCCAAAAGGGAGCTTCAGGTGTAGACAAAACCTCTTTATAACTTTGAGGTTCTTTTTCTAATAGATATGTTAGAAAATCAGGACAAAATGTTTTAATAACTCTGGCCCTTTTGCTTTGTCTACATTCATCCTCATTAGTTTTATTTACAGAATCAGATTCTGTATCTCTTAGAATTTCATCACAAGTCCTTTTCGGAGAACTTGATTCATGTTCTTTACTAGGAAATATATTCTCAAAAAATACTGCATTTCTAAATTCAATAATAGAGTACTTATGTATCTCTGGATGATCATAATTAAAAACAAAGAAACGATAAGCACTGCTATTATGCGCATATCCAATGAATATACAATCAATAGTTTTAGGTCTAATTTTAGTCCTTTTCGGAGTAGGAATTGCAACCTTAGCTAGACACCCCCACACTCTTAAGAATTTATAACCAGGTGCTCGACCTGTCCATAATTCATAAGGTATTTTATCAAGTTTCTTTTGGGGTATTTTGTTGAGAATATAATTGGCAGAAAGCAGAGCTTCCCCCCACATGTTCTGGGGTAAACCAAAACTTATTAATATGGCATTCATCATTTCTTTTAAACTTCTGTTCTTACGCTCAGCAATTCCATTTTGCTGTGGAGTGTAAGGAGTAATTGTATGATGTATAATACCATGTTCTGCACAAATTTGTGCAAATGGTGACTCATATTCACCACATCTATCACTTCTTAGCATTTTTATCTTTTTGCTAAGTTGATTCTCAACTTCATTTTTGTATTGTATAAACATTTCAATTGCCTCATCTTTTGTTCTAAGTAGATATACATAACAATTCTAGTACAATCATCTATAAACGTAATAAAGTACTTCTTTCCACCTCTAGTTTGGACAGATTTTAAATCACATACATCTGTATGAATTAATCCTAAAGGTTCAGTACTACGTTCTATAGAATGAAATGGAAGCTTAGTCATTTTTGATTCAACACATGTTTCACATTTATTTTCAAAGTTTATATTGAAATTAGGCAACATATTTAAATTTATTAATCTTTGTAAAGTATAATAATTAACATGTCCTAATCTACCATGCCAAATAAAAGGTGACTCAGTCATATAAGCAGAAGAATCAATTTTATTGATAACCTTAGGGGCAATGGTCATTACATTTATTTTAAATAGACCATTGGTCATATACCCCTTGCCTACATATACACCATTCTTTGTGAGTACAAACTTATCAGACTCAAATACAAGTCTAAACCCTTTTTTACTCAAGACTGACCCTGAGACCAGATTCTTGCGGACATCTGATACATGAAGTACATCAGTAAGAGCAAGTTCTTTTCCCGAAGTCATCTTTAGTACAATGTTTCCTCGTCCTTCGACCTTGGAGGTTGCAGAGTTACCCATGTAGAGTAGTTCTTCTTCCACAGAATCATATGTGGAGAACATCCACTTGTTGGTGCAAATGTGGCGAGTGGCCCCAGTATCCACCCACCATTCCTTAAAATTGCCACCAACTAGGTTTACCTCTGAGACAACAGATGTACAGTTTACATCTACATTTGCACAAAGATTTTCTTTTTCGGCCAAATGTGCATTAGGATGCTTCTTCTTCGAAGAATCTGGTGCCTTTCGCACACGGCAGTCCTTTGCACGATGTCCAGGCTTGTCGCAGTTGTAGCACTTGCCATTAAATCTCTTCGAGTTACCACTCTTAGAGTCTTCACCATTGTGCTTTCGCTTCCTGTCATTAGACTTATTGGAATTTTCTATAACGTTAGTTTTAGAAGCATTGTATGGATTTCCAATTTTCTTTTCAGAAAGACGGTTGTCTTCTTCAATCCTCAGTCGTACAATCAGATCTTCAAGTGTCATTTCTTTTCGTTTATGCTTTAGGTAATATCTGAATTCTTTCCAAGATGGTGGCAATTTTTCAATAATTGTAGCCACTTGAAAAGATTCACTAATGGTCATACTTTCAGCATGAATTTCATGAATGATCACTTGAAAATCTTGTACTTGGTTGATTACATTTTAATTATCAACCATTTTATAATTCAGAAACTTACCGACTACATATTTCTTAGAGTCGGCATCTTCTATATTATATTTCTTGTCTAAGGACTCCCAAAGTTCCTTAGCAGTAGCAATTGAACTATATACATTATACAGTATATTGTCCAATCCATTGAGGATATAGTTCTTACTCAAGAAATCCGCATGTTTTCATGCATCAACCGCCTTCACTGATTGTTGATCATCTTCAACAAGAGTAGGCATAGTCTCCTTCAAGTACTTGGCTAGATTTAGTGTAGTGAGATAGAACAATATTTTCTATTGCCATCTCTTAAAATCTGAGCCACTGAACTTCTCTGGTTTCTCATACTGGCTTGAAAGCACAGTTGGAGTAACCATGACAAGAGTTATCACAGTGGACATATCAGATGCTGTAGCCATCTGTTTCAGATAAAATTTATCTATCTTAATGTCTTGTAACAAATTTTAACTTTCTAATAAAACTGAAAATCAATTCAACACTCTAAATCACAAAACAGAAATTAACTATCCTTTTTCCAGAAGCAATTAAGATTTCTAGTCTCCAAATCACAAAACAGAATTTTTCCAGAAGCAATCAAGATTACTAGTGATTGATGACAGTATTTTAATTTAAAACAAAAATTTCAGTTTTAAGACTGAAGATTATTATGACAGTGTTTTAATTTAAAACAAAAATCTCAGTTTTAAGACTGAATACTTTTAAGACTGAATTAATTTCACAACAGTATTCTAATCTATATTGAATACTTTTAAGACTGAATTAATTTAACAGTATTCTAATCTAAACAAATATAGTCGGTTTTAAGAATGTAGGTTCTAAACAAAAATGTTTAAACTGTATTCTTAAAAAGTTAATCTAAAGCAAGCAAGAATCGGTTTTAAGATATTATTACCACCTTTATGCATTTTATAGCTTACATTAACAAGCTAACCTGGTTACATTTTTAAAAAAAACCTGAAATCTAAAGCTTTTATAAAAATATTGCGCTTTTAATGGTCTATGTTAGGGGGCCTTGATTTTTGAACAAAAAGAGAGTTTTCAATTTTTTGTCCCAAAATTTTATCTAAATCACACACATATTCTATTATGGGAGTTTCTAGATGGGCACAACTTTTTTCCTAGTGAGCCCACTTAAAACTTCAATTATGTTACAATTTTGCCATTAAAAATTTTGGACCAAAATACATGTCTTCTTCTTCTCTCATCTCCGCCGCCGAGAAACCTTCCCTCTTCATCAAGAAGCTCGCCCTCTGCTCCGCCGTTTTCGACTTCTCTGACCCCATCAAAATCCTAAAGGAAAAGGAGACGAAGCGCCTCACCCTCCTCGAGCTCGTCGACTTTGTCGCCTCCAACCCCTCCAAGCTCCATGAGCCCGCCATGGCCGCCGCTGTTGACATGGTCGCCGCCAACCTCTTCCGAACCCTCCCCTCATCCACCTCCGCGAGCCCGCCCGCCCTCCACCTCCGCCTCCGCCCCTGCTCCGCCCTGTCCCCACTCCCCCGCTCCCTTGCCGCCCGACCTTGATCCGGGCGGCCAGGATCAAGCTTTCTGATCCGGGTTGTTCAGCCCGGATCAAGAGTCTTGATCCGGGCTGAACAGCCCGGATCAGAAAGCTTGATTCGGACTGCCCAGCCCGGATCAAGGCCGGGCGGCAAGGGAGCGAGGGAGTGGGGGCAGGGCGGAGCGTAGCGGAGTGTCGAGATTATATATTCATTGATCCACTATATATTCTTTATATTTGATCTTCATCGTTTCCCTCTTCCCTTCTCTTTTGTTGCGAGTGTCGAGACGAGAGTGAGAGAGATCAATGAGAGTTTCGCTGTAACAACAGCAGCCAGCGAAATTTTAATGCGTATATCCTGATTAAGGTTAGGCCTCCGCCTCCTTGCCCATCACCATCCCACAAAAACCTCCTCAAATCGAAGCTCAGGTGATCGATTGAAACGATGATTTTTTTTCCCAAAATTTTCTCCGAATTTAAATGGCGAGTGGCGGCGAGAGGATATGGGAGAGCGGCGGCGAGATCCTGGACAGCGGGATCGAGGGAGAAGGGAAAGAGAGATCCTGGCCGGCGGGATCAAGGGAGAAGAGAAAGAGATGCAGGGTAATTTGGAAATATTAGTGTGCTCACTAGGAAAAACCCTCTCTTTTCAAAAGAGAGGGTGTGCTCACTAGGAAAAGTGGGTCACTAGGAAAAAAGTTGTGCCCATCTAGAAACTCCCTTCTATTATTTGCATTGGAAAAAACTTCAACTGTTTACACATTCAAATGTAATTCTCACTAAACGCCCAACAAATAGATTCAATCACGATTCACCCCGTTAACCCGTTTCCAGGAGGCGGTGGAAAAAGTAAAAAAATAAAAAATAAAAAAATAAAAACACACAAAAAAATTTACTGCCCGCCATTTCTCTCTACAGCAAACCCTAGCTCCCTCTCGTTTGCAGATCCACGCCTAAACCCTAGCTCCTCCAACCTCCGGCAATCTCCGCTCAAACCTGACAATCTCCTTCTCAATACCCTACGTGACGATCGATCCATCGACCGATGGACGCTAGTGGCAGCAGCGAGAGCTCCGGGGAACCGAAGAAAGGGCGATCGAAGGCGGCGCCAAAAAGGGCCAAGGAGAGCGTCCTAAAGCAAAGTGATTTTTTTTCCCTTCAAATTTTCATCAAATTTCTTATCTCTCTATTTAAATCTATCTGTAACGAGTTGAATTTGTTTATATGTTTGTGGTGTAGAGTCCCCGGCGGAGTTCTTCGCTGAGAACAAGAATATTGCAGGATTCGACAATGTAAGCACTCTTGCTGTAGATTACCATCGAATTGAAGCTAGTTGTCGAAGTTTGGTCTATTTTTTGAGATTTTCGTTTTAACTGAAATTTCCTTTCATTTCAGCCTAAATTGAATGAAATTTGATAGCCCATCTTGAAGTATAAATCCTGAGATTTGTTATGCAATCAAGTTTTGTAAACTTGATATGTAAATCTAATATCCCTAATGTCAAAGACTTAGACACGCCCCCTCCTTTAGGAGTTCCTTAAGATGCAATCTGAGCATGCGAAATGAAATGTTGAGTTGAGATTTAGAGTTTGGAAAGCTTCAAATTAGGCTGATCTTAGCTATTTAATTTAAATCATGTAGATTATTCTCAGGGCAGGATTATTATTTCCATGGCCCACCGTCATTTTGGGCACATCATCGCCTTGACGCCTATTATAGAATTATATTGACGGAAACATTGGATTCTTGTGATTTGTAGCCTGGGAAGTCTCTGTATACTACAGTTCGAGAGCTTGTTGAAAATTCTCTCGATTCAGCGGAGTCTATTTCTGAACTCCCTGCAATTGAAATAACAATGTAAGGGCTAACCAACAGCTTTGACTGTTATCTATGTAGCTGATAGCTTGTGGTGACTGTTTGATGCCTTTGGTTGTATGTGCCATTCCAGAGAGGAGATCAGCAAAAGCAAATTCAATACAATGATAGGTCTAGTTGATCGGGAACGTGTTGATGAAGAACTCTATGATGATTTCGAATCAGCTAAGGCTCGTGAGGTGTGTTCGTTAGTTCACATTATAGTATACAAACATATTGGTTTGAACTATGGTTATGCATGCATTTGTTATTTCTTAGAAATTTGGCATTTTATTTTGTTTCTGATAAATTTTCCCATTTAGAAACCTGTTACCTCTGTTATCTTGATTATAAAATTTGCATATGAGTTTAGAAACGGCTTGCCAAGGAATTCCGCACTCAAGAACTTCAAGCGAAGAAGGCTGCCCTTGGTAAGAAGCTGAAAGAGCCACTATCAGTAAAGGGAGTGAAAGGAAGAGGTGAAGCTTCATTCTTCAGGGTTACCTGCAAGGTGCTATTTTCTTTTCGATCCAACTTATCTGATAGGAACCACAGACTGACATAGACATACCTTGTCATTTATCGTGCTATTTTCAGTTATTCTTAACTTTTATATTACTGATATTATTGTAGTCAGTTATCTGATTTTAGTTTGTTTTTGGCATTCTGCACATGACACAACCTTACTAGATACAGTAACTAACTATCTTCGACTAATTGTCCAAATTATTGTTTGTTACAGGACAATGGGAGAGGAATGCCACATGATGACATTCCTAATATGTTTGGACGAGGTTTGAAGCAATTTGTTGTTATTTGTACATGATTTCTAAATCATATGGCATTTGACTAAACCATTGGGGTTTAATACTTAAATTTACAACCTGGTATTGTCAAGGATTTGAATGTTGAATTTGGATCCAATGTGATTAATGGTTGCTTATGTTGGCATCATGCAGTTCTGTCCGGCACAAAATACGGATTAAAGCAAACCCGTGGGAAATTTGGACTTGGTGCGAAAATGGTAAGCTTTGGTTTATTCACATTGTGTTGCTGATTAGCCGCAAGTTTTCAGGTTAGACTTTAAAATCAGTAATAATGGTCCTTGTTGTTAAGAAACACATTTGGCTGCAGAAATATTGTATCCAGAGACTTACAGTGGAATTTTTGAATGAAAAATTTGATGGGTGACAAAATAGAGAGTGTGTTTTGTGATTGAATCTAAGCCTTATATCTAAATTTCATAGAAATTTATGAGCTTCTTCATGTTGCATCTCTCTAGTGTGGCGTATACCTCGCCATGTCAGAGTTACTTCAGGAATTATGTAGCTAAGTTTGAAACGGTTTTCCACCGTTTAGATTAATACTTGAACTATGAAATCTGCAAGAGGAACCCTTCTCAATGAAGTGCCATTGGATGATTTTGATGTTAGTGGATTTTATGTCAGGCTAAGGACCGTATAATTATTATCATTTTGTGGGCCATATATGAATACAACAACATTTTTGGTAGGGATGTAGATATACACTACTCAATTATTTGTATGCATTTTCATTTAATAACATGTCTTATGGAGGATTTATGTCTCTTCTTGATTCATAGCTGACATAAGGCAGCTATTTAAATGCCCTTATGGTTTAAATTAATAAGTATCAAGAAACACCTTGGAAACTACAATTGGTGTACCTACAAGCAAAATCTCCTTCCATCTTCCTCTATGCCATCTATCATCTATGCACTTTATGTAATTCTCTTCTTCAATTGTTCTTAGTGGAAACTGATTTTATCCATTCCTATCACGTCCATCATCATGAATTACATGTACTAATGGATACATAATTTGCAGAGCCCAATTTTCGGATAGAGGCTTTTGTTAATGTTGTTGTAGTGATATAGAGTTTGTATTTGTTTTTATTTGTACTACTTGATCCAAGACTAAAGGATGATGAAAAAAGAACATAGGTCATTAAAGGGTCTCAGGTAGGATAGAAAAGCTAAATAATTAAGATAATACATGTGATATTTGCAACGAGAACAGACACTTGTTAATTCTTCAAAAGAGTATCCATAAATTGATATTTCACAACTTTCAGTCTTTAAACATCTATTAGTATAAATGTAAAGAATTTTGTTGATATTCTCCAGTTCATTGCGGTCTGTGGTTTTAATAAAGTCTTATCCAATTTATAGTTTAAAACTTCCTAAAGCAACTCTTGATATGGCTTAAACACTTCCAAAAGTCTAATAAAAGTGTATAATGTGTTGCTGAGAGAGGCATGTATAACGTATTTGGCCTGTTTTGGCTTCCTCAGAATAGTCAGACATGCTCAGTTTGAATTTTTTTAAGGTTTGCACTTTGTGTTTATTGCTCTTGAAAAAGTAAAAGAAAAATAAAGAGAGAAATCCATGGATGAGGTTTATTGTTGATTTGTCAAGCAAAACCAATAAGGGCACTTATTTGACCTGGTGGGCCAATATTTTAAAATAAACTGCTATGTTGATAGAGAATAATTATTTTTTAAACTCTGCATCTACACCTTCTTACATCCATTGCAGTTTTTCCTTTTTCTTTAAAAAAAACTATTTTGATATCTTGATTAGATTCAGATGTCAGGCTGTGAGGCTGTGAAGAATGGATGGCACAATCCATAGTTCCTCCAGGGTCCAAAGTGCTTGTCCATGTTTGACGCTCATGGCCATTCACAACATGATCATGTAGATTTTCCACCATTTGCTCCAGCTAGAGCCAGAACAGTATTCCCACCTGTCCTGTTCACACTAGCACGAATTTTGTCACTTGGTAGCATGAACATTTCTATCGTAAATCCATGTGGTATCTGGCTTGTGTCGGACACATGTCTATCATATGTACTTTTTAGGACATGTCATGTCCATGTTGGCATTGTCGCGTCCACACAGACTTTTACATAGGATAAGGAGTAATAATATGTTCTTAGTTGTAGCTACCCTAAAGGGTTGTTGTTGAACTCTTCTAGATCAAATTTTAGGATCTGAATGACTTGTCCTTTTTTCTCCTACGGGTTTGCTGCACTGTTGTGTATAGAGCAGTCTGACCTCGGGCTTTTTTGGTAGTCAAAGGATTGCTTAATGAATGATTTACCTTTCTAATATTGTTTGCTTTTTTATTTATAGCGCAATTTATTCTATGTACCCTTACCCCTCGATAATTATTTCTTTGACAGCTTTTATGAGTGAACATCATTCCCAGTAACATGTTAACAATGAGATTGTCCAAGTTGGAGACTACAACCTGCAGAGACTGCTTGTACCCTGTTTACGTTAGCTGAGATCTGTAACTCGTGTTGATTAATGCAGGCATTGATCTGGTCCAAGATGAGCACCGGGCTACCTATTGAGATTGCATCCTCCATGAAGGGCCAAAATTACATTTCATTTTGTCGGCTTGATATTGATATTCATCGGTATGCATCGATTGTCTACATTCTTATGCTGCAACGTAGTAGGCTTCCAGTACTCGGACAATCAAATTTTTGCAGCTCTTTTTGACCAACTGAAATTTGTATTCCTACTCAGAAACATTCCTCATGTTCATTTGCATGAGAAAAGAGAGAACAAAAATGAGTGGCATGGAGCAGAAATTCAGGTTATTATTGAGGGTAACTGGACAACATATCGGGTGAATTGTTTGCTTGTTTCTATTGTTTTTATTTTAGGTTTTTAAGAACATTGCTCTTGATCATAAAAAAGCATGCCAGTCTCATTGGCCTTTTTCTATTCGAACAGAGAACGCTTACATTTGTATCAATCTAATAACCGGTTTTGATCTATTCTTCCTTTCATGCAGTCAAAGATACTGCATTATATGCGTCAGATGGCCGTTATTACCCCTTATGCACAATTCCTCTTTAAATTCATTTCGGATGTGGCAGAGTAAGTTATCTATCACGTATTTATGCAATAGTTATTATTATTATTTCTCATGTCTTCAGCTAATCGTATTTCTTTTGTGTACATAGCAAAAATGTCACAATAAGATTTGCAAGAAGAACGGATCTAATGCCTCCAGTTCCCCTTGAAACAAAGCACCATCCTTCTGCTGTTGATTTACTACTCATCAAACGCCTGATTGCAGAAACTTCAAAGCAAAATCTTCTGCAGTTTCTTCAACATGAATTTGTGAAAATTGGCAAGGCCTATGCTGAACGATTAATCGGTAAAAGCATTAAATTCTGAAGGTCTTTGTCATTTAACTTGCACAAGAGAATCTTCGTTCTAAAACTCCAAAAATTATTTCAAAATCTTTGGTTGTGGATTCAGGGTAGTTGGTAAAACCACAAGTGTTACTTTCTAATAAAAGATGACATTGATTAGAGTAGATAAATAAGAGGGACAAATTATAGGCACAAAGCTAATTATTGAGCTTGCACCTGGCCATCAAGAAGTTTATTCAGAAGATATGCGTCTTAAAGTGATGATCCTTATTTTCTACAACAAGGCAGCATTAGCAAGTGCCACCATAGGACAGTGGTAAAACCTCTTAACAAATATGTAACTGGTCAAGAGTTGGAATGCGGCTTGCATCAGCTTCCCCCTTTAAAAAAGGGGATTGAGATAGGTGTGACCTTTATTCAATGTAGAAAAAAGCGGGGAAAAACAAGGCAGCATTAGAATATAAAGAGTTAAACAGACCATAAATCCACATATAAACTCTCTCCTATGTTGTAAATAAATTGAGTTCCCTTTCATAATACATGCTCTTTCTTCCATTTATATTACTGATGTTGTTCTTTGTTCCTCTTTGTTCTTGTAAGGTGATTTACTTTTTAGTTGTCACTGTAATTTCTTGAGGTTTTATGCTTGGATTCTATTATTGTTGATAGAGATGATAAATAGTAATAACTGTTGAGCTGAGAAATACTATGGCCATACTGCATTAGTTACCACCAGAGCTTGTGAACCAGCTTTCTTTCAGTGCAACATTACTGTTGCTTTCTGTTTTCTAGGGGAGATGGGTCCAGATTTTAGCCCTAAGATGACCGTGAAAAGTCTTACATCACAGCAGCTAGTTAGGATTCATCAATTATTTCGGCAGGCTAAATTTGATGACCCAAGTGGCGATGTAAGTTTTGCTCACTATCTCCCGTCATATGGTTTCTGTGTAGTGTTATATAGTATAGGTCCACGTATTGATTGTTACACCCTATATATTCCCTTTTATCTGTACACTAACCTATCATTATACAAATTATCTGCAGTGCCTTAGTCCTGCAGGAGAATACAACCTAAGGCTGGGAATAATAAAGGAATTGCAGCCCGACATGGTTGCCACGTATGCAGGAAGGTTGGGTTTTACTACGAGTCTAAGACTGGATAAAAAAAAAAAAAATGATTTTGTCATTTTCTTTTCGCAATGTAAACATTGTTTCTCATTCTTGTTCTCAAGACTGCAATGTCCTTTTATCTGCATGGTTTATCATATGTCACTAGGAGTAATATGATTGGAATTACAAGTATAGTTTATGAAACATTTAAATTGACACCATAATCTTGGATCTTTTAATTTCCTTCTTTTCCTGTTTCTGGACCCTCCACTTCAGCCCTCAAGTTTTTGAAGGCCATCCTTTCATTGTTGAAGCTGGAATTAGCTTGGGAGGAAAAGATGTTAAACAGGTAAGATTTTCTATAGATGATGATAAATTCCTGTAGTAGTTTATGTGCTTATAGATTTTCCTTCCTACAACTTTGACATAGTTTCATATTCAAGCATGATCATTGTCATATATATCTATATATATATATATATATATATATATATATATATATATATATATATATATATATATATATATATATATATATTTATTTATTATTATTTTTTTTTCTTATTTAGCATTGAACTAATGCTGATTTTCAATCGTCTAAATCTCAGGGCTTAAATATTTTTCGTTTTGCAAACCGTATACCTCTTCTTTTTGAACAAGGTGCCGATGTTGTCACACGGACTGCCCTAAAACGGATCAAGTAAGTTTCTGCATTCATCTTTTCGATAGAAGCTGAAGTGAACACTACATTTTTGTTTATTTTACATTGTGTATGCAATGACTGTTCTTCTTCTTTCAGTTGGAACACATACAAGATTAATCAGTTCCAAGATAAAATCGGGGTTTTTGTGAGCATCGTAAGTACAAAAATACCCTTTAAAGGAACTGGAAAGGAATATATTGGAGATGATATAACTGAAATTTCATCTGCTGTCAGGGTAAGCACGATTACTTTCATTTGATAGCCTTCTAGGAGATTTGAGCTAACATATCCTGATCTGTGTAATATTTGCAGTCAGCCATTCAGCAGTGTTGCAATCAACTAAAATCTAAGATAGTGAAGAAACTTCAAGCCCGTGAGCGGCAGGAGAGAAAGCGGAATCTAACCAGGTAATGTTTGCTGATAGTACAAATTTCATGCCACTAGTTTATTAATTTGCTATACAAATTGGTCAACTACCAACATATTAATAAATCTGTGAATTATTTATGAACAAAGTTGTCAAAACGGAGTGCATATCAAGTATCGCTACCCATATGCATTGTTTCACATTATCTTATGGGAAGATGCATTGATCAATGTGTTGTAGACAAGTATCATCAACATAACACTATATTCAACAAAATATGAGCAAATAGGAGGGACTAGTGTCTGATTAGTTAGTTGGTGAGGCAATAGCTTACCAAGGTGATGATTAGTAGCTGGTCCGAGAGGATGCTTAGCCACACGTGGCTGGGACTGAGACATGGCCCAGACTCCTACAGAAGGCAGTAGTGGGGAATTTTTCGCAATGGGCGAAAGGCTAATGGAGCAATGCTGCGTGGAGGTAGAAGGCTCATGGGTCATGAACTACTTTTATCAACTAACTCTGTGCTAGTAGCCGCGGTAAGACAACGGATGCAAGTATTATCCGGAAAGATTGGGCGTAAAGTAAAAGTCAAAAAACGTTACCTATCCTAGCTCACTTGAACTTGAAAAATGATATCTTCATAGTCCTCATCTTCATCTCTTTCTCTCCACTCAAACTCCTCACTGTCTTCTTCCTTCTCTTTCCTTTGCATCCTTTCTTGTTTGCAATTGCATTTATGTTATAAGGTCCTACCAATAATTACTAAAGAAACTTGTTAGGTAATAAATGTTATCAAGGATATCCGAGGCATTCTCTTTTGATAGGCAAAGTCCTCTCTTCCTAGTCCACTTATTATTGATTCTATATATGATAAGCATACGATATCATGTATTTGTGTGAACTTTCCATCTCTTTTCCCTAATTTATACTCGAAAGACTCATAGATCGAGCCTTAATCGTTGCAATCACTTTTCACTATCCTCGTGCACTACATAGGGGTTGCTTTGTCTGCTTTTGTGAAATGAGGGTTTAGAGATTGTTTTCTGAGTAGACAATGGGAACTAGGTATGATGGTTGATCTGTATGTTTTCATCGATCAAAATATGTATCTTGAATGTGGATATTCTTATTTGTTAAATGACTAGATCCATTTGAATAAATCCAAACTTAAACCTAAAAGTTCAATTTGAATGGATCAAACTCCATTTTTATATCATTTATAAGTTGATTCAACTTATAGTAACATATGGACCATGTTGTATGATACATTATTAGATACATAAGATACATATCATTTTCTTCTCATATCTTATTATATCTTAAGATGTATATTGCAAGTAAGATATAGACAACTGTGTTTATAAACTCTTCAAAATAGGTCAATAAAATAATTTTTCCTGTCTAAGATGCTGCCAATATCTAGCAATAGTGTTTGGTATAATTACCTCTTTTCTGTGCTTGTGTTAAAACTGAATCATGCTGTAGATATATCCCTGATGCATCAAGGGCAGTAATGGAGGTCCTGAACGAGATGGCTAGTGGTCCTGAATCAAAGCGGCAGCGTTACAGCTGGGAGGATGCTGAATTGCTAAAGAAAGTAGCGTCTCAGGACATAACTGAAGCAACCTTCAGGGAAAATCTGGCTCAACATGTTGAAAAGGTAAAGTTCCCAGGCTCACTTTGAGACTTGTACTATGTACTTGAAGCAGAGGGCAATGGCTGAAGCTCGCTGACTTGATTCCTCTTTTGGATCAGGTGGATTATGAGATGGCATTAGAGTACGCAACACAGAGTGGAGTAAATGATGAACCTCGAGAAGAAATTTATCTGAATGCCTTGGAAAGCTCAAAAAATTTCATAGACTTCTACAGTGCCACATTTGTGTTCAGACTAATTTTATAGGTAATTATCTTAATTTCTAACATTTGAACCTATGCTGATATATTTTCTGGAAAAAAATATCAACCATTGCATTGGTCATTTCTTTATAGACATTTACTTTCATTTTATGGGGGGAAATGGATGTGTTTCACATGTTTTTCTTAACTCTTAAAATTTACGAGGAACATTTTGGCTGAATTTGCAGTACAAAGGATGCGTCAGGTCATGGAAGAAATCTTCAGGACATCTTTTACAGCAAATACAATACGGCTCCAGTCAGTGTGAGAATCCGTGAGTGGGTGCCTGAGATCTCTCCAACTATGCAGAGAGGATCCAAGAAAGAAAGCAAGCTGTATTTCGCTTAAATATGAGTAGTGTGTCAGGGTTGGTGCCGTAATCTCAAAGAAAAAGGCCAGTGGAGTTTGTCAATGACTGACAAATTGAAATCTTTGAATTAGAACCATGAGCCTGTTTCAGTAGAGGAACATTTCATCTTTGATTATTCTTTGTTACAGTTTTGAAGGATTTCTCCGAAAAACTACATAGACGACAGCGGAAGATACCTTCCATAGAATTGATTCTGTTGATTATGATCTTGTCATACTGTAATAATCATTGTAACTATTGTTGTAACTAGAAAAGAAACAGCATTCTTCTCTATGTACCAGGGAAATTCAAATTGAAACCAGACAGCATACATTTTACACAATACAAAATTCATAATCTTTGTAGCCATTATAATATTTTGCATTTTATGCAAATGTTAAATTCTTATTCTTGCTTTCCACCTGATTTATATGTCTCTGGGTCTGATATATTTGCTAGAGATGACATTGGATTGTATTTTACGTTTCTTTTCATTTATTTAAAAATTTTCTGATTTTCTTTTTTGAATTAAATAGTGTAATGATCAATCAGGTAGTTATCTTGAAACTAAACCAACTGCGTGAGGTAATTTAAGTTGTTTTTTTCCCTTAAAGTAAAGGGCTTGTCGAAGAGTACATGCAATTTTCTAGTCGACAAGATAAATTATATGGATCATAAATAATCTCTAATGATGATAATGTTTTCTAGTCGACAAGATAAATTATATGGATCATAAATAATCTCTAATGATGATAATGTTTTTTCCTTTTAATGATGATAATGGTGATGACAAGGAGCTGTTTCATTTGATGTTGGGGCCGAGAAATGGAAATGCATTTATATTTTTCTGGCTAATGTAGTTTGGGCACAACAAAGGGAAATTATATAAATGAGTGCACTTAGAAATGAGTGCACTATTTTTCTAATTACCTACACTTTTCTAGTTTATTATTATTATTATTATAAATTTGACATTTTAAATTTTAGACTAATTTATCCTTTTCTTTCAAATTGGATTTTATTCTTATATATCCCAATCCTCGAGTTCTAATATAAAAATCTCTCTCCTCCTATCTCTCTCTTATAACTTTAACAATCAAATACAAAAAGTAATGACCTTTATTTTTTCAAAATCTAGCCTCAAATCTTTATCTAAATACAATATTTATTGAAATTTAGAAGTGCGTAGTTGGAAAATATTAGAAGAGAAATAAGTGAGGGAATGAAAAAAGGAAAATATTAGAAGAGAAATAAGTGAGGGAATGAAAAAAGGAAAAGGACAACTTGGTAATATTTGGGGGAGTACTTAGTAAAAATCCTTGTTTTGGGATCCTTTAGAATTTCCCCGCAACAAATGCTATAACAATTACAAAATTGTAGTTTGCTGCCAAGCATATACGGCAGCAGGAAAAGAAACATTTCCTAGCTACAAGTTCTGAAGTACAAGATGCATCCGAACATCCCAACGAACAGGGAGATTCTAAATGCGCACCTCATATGACTTAGTGAGCACCATTTTCCCTTATGTTGTAAATCGCTTTGCTATAGAATGTGGTGCTCACTAAGTAAAATATGGTGTGCATTTAGAATTTCCCCTACAAACTATCTTGAAAGAGAGAAGAAAATTAAAGGAGTTTTCTGCAAAATTCACAAGTCAAAGGCTCACAGGCTGATCATTAGCCAACCATAGTAAGCCACGTCACACGATGGAAGCTGCAAATAACAGAACTTTTCCACAAATTGCAAAAAAAAAAAAAAAATATTCGATCAAGAAAGAACCCTAGAGAGTGAAGCCAACGATTAATTTATCGAACAAATTTCCCGATCAAGGTACTGTCGATCCAACTCTTTTCTCGTTTAGATCTTAAAATTTCTCTTCTTTTGTCCTTCGAATTTGATATCATGATCTTGATGGCCCTTTTCCAAGTGTGACCGTTAAATTGTGGAGGAAAAAATTAAAGAATTTGTGTATGAATTTTAAAATTTTGACCTCAGATCTATTGATTTTTTCCAATTTAATACAGAATGGGGATTTTTATTTGGTGCCAAATTTTAAAGTTATCGGCTTTATTAATGCTTAGTTTAGTAGATATTATGCTGCCGTCAGAAGTATAGACATTATCAAATTAACAAATTAGGTTGTGCATAATTTGGTCGAAAATGCGTGTTTGTTAACTCCCTAATGATAATATTTTTGAAACAAATTAGGTTGTGCATAATTTGGTCGAAAATGCGTGTTTGTTAACTCCCTAATGATAATATTTTTGAAACTGAATCTAGGTGAGCAATGCCTCCCCAAATTGCTATACTTGGTGCTGGTATATTTGTTCGCACACAATATATACCTCGACTGAGAGAGATAGCTGATTGTGTGATAATCAAAGCTATCTGGAGCCGCAGCGAGGTAACTGATGTGCAAACTTTGGTTGTGTTGCATTCCATCAACTTTGATTTGCATGTTACTGAATTTTTGGTAAAATCAAATTTCTTTAATTTAAATCCTGTTGTTTCTCTTATTATTTTTGTTTCTTCTTGGAATTAAGTGAAGTCAACTCTTTTCTAAAAGATATCATCTTTGTCACTGGTTAGTTGCATTTTCTCTAAGGGCTAGGAATTGGAAAATTGCATATAGTTGCATCTCTCATCCTACGTTTTTATAGGTAAGTTTCAGCATATCTTGAGAGCAAGGTTTAAAATTTCAGAATCGGCACCGCCGTCATCAGCTGATGGTTTATGGTATTGGACATTGGCAACATTGGACATATCATCTTTGCAATATCAGGAATATTGGCAATATTGAAAATTATCATAACCACTATTGTAGGGTCTGTATCGTATCCTATACCGTAAAATCCAATGCGATATTCCTGACACATATTTGATTGGCTGAGATTTGAAACCTTACTTGAGAGTTAGTGGTCTAGAGCTAGATGACCCTCTAACTATTAGTCATAGATCATCAGCATCAATCTCTTCGACTTCTATTTTTAACTTTTTAAGAAATTTGAATTGTATCATACATTCTTTTTATGTCATGCCCATTGTGTCATGTTGTATCTAGGAATCTTCAAAAGCCGTGGTGGAACTTGCGCGTGATTTTGCACCTGAAGTAGAATGTAAATGGGGTGATTCAGGCCTTGATGATATCATTCAAGATCCTTCTATACAAGGAGTTGCTGTAGTTCTTGCTGGACAAACTCAGGTTTGGCTATAGAATTGGCACGTTTATGATATTGAATGTTTGTATTTTATCTCAGGCCACAGTTCACATTTTTAATTACTTGGACTTCTTTTAAGTGTTCTCTTATGTTTGAGTTGCTGTGCCTGCACAGGGGGAGGGGGGGTGGGTTTTGTTGGTTAATTTGGAATATAATGCGCACTGTCACTATGCGATTCCATTGCTTGTTCCCCAGATTTATGCTTGATGATTTTTTATAGACAATTTATCAACCATGCTCTTTAATGAATCGTAGTTGTTTTATTAGTCTTTTGCATGTGCATATTACCCTGTATATCTACATATGTTTAATAAATTTTATTGTTTTAAAGGTCTTTTGGAATAAGAATATCTTACATGGTTTGAAATTTTAGATAGAGATAACTGGGGTTCACTATGATGCTAACGTAAGAAGTGTTGCATGTTGGTCCTTTCTCATGTTATGGCAGCTAGTTTCTAAAACGTGTATAATATTTTCGCCTTGTCATTGCAAATACTTTTAGGAACCAAAATCTCCTTAATGCAATTTTATATGTTTGGAGAGAGTTTAATGTAAATTGAATGAATCAGGGCCATCAAATTTTGGTCAAGAGTATTAACTCAAAAAAAGTTGTGTTCAAAAATTTTTAGAGAAAATTGTGAAAAATGCAGTTTTTCATAGGGCTTAGTTGCAACCATTAAAGATCACACAGTTCTCTTAGGCCCTGTTTGGTTATTTGGAAGTGTAGGAAGTAGGGAAGAGAATTAGAAATAACTTCCCAAAAATAAAGTGGTAGATGAAGCTACTTCTTGATATTCTTTTGTTTGTTTGGTCTATATAAGAAGTAAGAAGAGCATACTTCTTTTACTTCCACAAATTAGGTTATTTGTTTGGCTAGTTAAAAGGAAGTATGGAAGTAGAGATCCAAACACCATGGTGAGAGAAGTTCAATCTCCAAGAAATCTTTTGTGTTTTTAATTATTTTTTTATCTCGATCCGTGAGATCCCTCCATCTTCCGCTCGTTTTGGGGGGGAAGAAATTTTGAGTATTTACTCAACCACGTAGGATCCATGTCAGCAAATAGAAAGTAAGTTCCAAATTACTTCTGAGCCCAACAAACAGTAGAAGTAGTGGAAGTAAGTTACTTCTCATACTTCCTATCCTACTTCAGTGCAAACAAACAGGGCCTTAAACTTGTTGGGTGCAGTGGGCCCCACCTGGATGTTTAATTTATTTTTTCACTAAATACCTGAATGTTTAATTATGAGAGGTTTCGTACGAAGGGTTCCACCTGAGTGTTTTGTTCCAAGAAAAGGTTGTACGCACCCCCTATAGGTTTCCTGCTTTCCGGAAGCCTTGAGCCCTGCATTCCAGTTGGCTCTGGCCTCACTTTGCAAAATTTTTTTTTTCTCCAATTGTTGAACTCAGTACAGCAAATTCGTAATTATCTTGGTTTGGGGGCATTTTTGGGATTTTATAGAGTCAGTGGCTCCAGCGGCACCTAAGCCCCTTTCTAGTTATAATAGTAGAGATCAACCCATGTGCACTCTATTAGTCATGCAACATTCTTTAGCTTGTATTTTTTTTCTCAATTTCATTGTTCCTTAGGTGTAAGATATTTTTCCAATAATAAAATTTAATAGGAGCTAAAAATCTTAGTTCACCAGTGGAAACTTTAAAAAACTAGGTGGAGTTTTATCTGGATTAAATATTTAATGAATATGAAAAATAATGAGAATGTAAATACTATGGCACACACCAATTTCATGAATACTTACGGTGGATTTTCTTTTATGGAGGTGCTCTTTCTTACCATTGTTTGTGGCTGAAGGCTTGTCTATTTGATTGTTCTAAGACATGATGTACACTGATTGGTAACGGTTCAGTTTGTCATGAGCATTTGCAGGTTGAATTTTCTCTGAAGATGCTAGAAGCAGGAAAGCATGTTATACAAGGTAATTGTAAATGAAGGTCGAAAGTCATTGTTACCAATAGATCGTCTTTCAAACTAAAGACTCCTATCACCCTTTTACACTCATACAGGTGAAGTAAGGCTTTTTGGTGTCTTCGTCACTTCCCTATCACCTTTTCTCTAATGATTGTCCCTCCCTCTCTCTATGTGGTTGCATGCATGCATATGTGTGCACACCATTTTTCTTGCACAAATTACATGATTGAAGATCAAAATTTATAAACAAAGCAACAATTGCTGAGCAAGGATGCTAATACTATAAAACTTCGGTGTCACCATGTCATGTGTGAATAAACATTTGTGCCTCACATTTATGCTGATTCAAATTAGGCGATTTAAAAGGAAACTATATAAACTAAAAGTGACAGTTATTCTGATATGTGATGATTATATGATAAGTTAAAGTCTTTAGCTTTCAAAAGCATCTGAATGTTTTTAGCTCTCAATATCTGTAGTTGTATTTATCAGCCACTTCTGTTGGATCTTGTTATGTGAAATTTCAAGTTACATTATTTATTTTTTTCACAAGTTTCTAATTTGTCTCTCTTCTGCATGGCTGATGAATATTGCGGATCTGAAGAAAAACCTGCTTCTGGATGTAAGTGACCTACACATTTCAGCTATGGGTTTGATCAACAAGTTGAAATAGCTATCATCTCTTTAATGTTTTATTTGCTTTTGAAGAATTTTGACTACCCTTACCTGGCGACACCATGTGTACCTAATTGGCGTGGCAACTTTACTGCCTTGTGAGGTTCTATATAATCTCTTCAATTTGTCCTTCTCTGCTGATTTGATTTATATCACCTAGTCATTCCTTGTTTCATGTTGAGATTTTACTAGGCACTGCCTTGGAGCAGTCATGTGTCACCTGTCATAGAAACTTCTGAAGCATGTAATCTTGAAAATTCTTTGAGATTTTTTTCTTTAAATGCACTCACTTAGTGTGGGAACTTTGCTGCCTTGTGGGGTTCTATACAATCTCCTTCATTTTTCCTTCTCTGTTGATTTGATTTATATCACCTAGTCTTTCCTTGTTTCATGCTGAGACTTCACTAGGCACCATTTTGGAGCAGTCATGCGTCACTTGTCATCGGAACTTCTGAAACATGTAACCTTGAAAATTCTCTGAGATTATTTTCTTTAGATGCGCTCACTTATGAAATATGAGAATTACTTATGAAATATGAGAATTTCTCATTTATTATGTGTTTGAGATTCAAAAGAAGGACGTTTTTTTTTTAAGCAAAACGGCGGACTAAAGCGTCCTCCGTGTTCCATTAGCAGTTGTTAATAGAACCCAATACATAGTAAGTAAAATAAGCAAAATAAAAACAAATGAAGAGCCACATAGGAAAGTCGTCCACAAACATAGTCTGGGCTTATGCCCCTACAACAATTAGTCTCAAAAGTAAAGATAAAAGACCCAAAATGCATCTAACAAAATATGACTACAGTAGCCAAATCAACCCTCATGGTCCCGATCTGCTATCATGTCCTCTCCTCCCGTCGGGCTAAAATTCTGTAGGTAAGTATCGTCCTCCTCAGATAAGCATACCCTCTCCCTGTCGTAGAGTAAACCTGTCCAAAACATAATATCAGAGTAAATTTGAAACACAAGCATCTACTGAGAGTGATGTGTTCTCAAATATCCTAGTGTTCCTCTCCCTCCATATGTTTGCTGAGACGAGACGGCAAAAGAAGAACGTTGGACATATAAACTCGTGTTATTTTTAACTTGTCAACTAAAAGTGCCTGTGTCTTCCCTTTTTTTTATCATGATGTACACACTGAGTTTAAGAAATCTTGTCGTAGGGATATTAGAGAACACTACAAGCTGTCACATGGGTTTCTGCATTCTCCTGGCATGTACTAAATCCTTTGGAAATCCTGGGATTCTTGAGTGTTCAAATGAACGCGTATGGGAAAAAATAAGTTTAAACGCACTCTCAAATCAGAGAGAGTTCTGGTTTCACTTATTTGTTTTTTGTATCTACGTGTACTTTTTATTTGAGAAAATTACAAGAAACCCCTTCTTAAGTTTATCATTGTTGGAAATTTGATTACCATCTTCAACTGGAAAACTAACACAAAAGCCTCACCGTACCCGTCTCTACTCTCAGTTGATGGTCAAAGAAAATGGGAAAAATGAAGAACATACTTTTTTGGATGGAAAGGAGATCGCTCAGTTTGGCATTCTTTACTGAGAGAAAGGATAGGATGATTAAGTGTTTGACTGCTACTACTTACTACTTCATGTGTTTGTCATCATAAATTATCCTTCTGGGTGAGAGGCTCCCTCCCTCTTTACTCTCCCAAATAGTATACTTCTGCTTGCAATAACAAGGTTAGATTTGTTGTTCTGGGTTGTTTCAATCTTTTCTTGTTTTCCTTATTTCTGTTTGGGGTGAGGGCAATAACACCGTCTTACTGAAAGGAAAGGGTCTTTATAGTACTACTTTGGAGGAGTTAAAAGCTGCCCTCTTAATACCTGATTTGACCCTCACACTTTCCTTACCTTAAACATCCTGTGCCTTCTAAGCCCTTGACATTCTTATGCTAAAAGGGTCCTGATGGAGATCAGGATTTGATTAGATTTGATTTGATTTGATTTGATTAGGATTTTGATTGTACTAGATATTTGATTTGATTAGGAGTTTGGATTTTATTAAGATTTTGTTTGTTAGGGTTTTCCTATATATAGGGGTTGTATGAAGTATTGAGAGATGAATAATATTTTGAGAAAAATTCTTGAGAAATCTTTGGCGTGGAATTCGCTTAATCAAAATCTTTCCTCGTGGATTCGTGGAGAATGGGCGTGGGCCTGGGTGGATTCCCAAATCCGAAAGTTTTCTCCAATCTATCATTTCTTCGCCAATCCCTCTATAAAAACCCTAATTTTCAAAACCCTAACCCTAATTTAGCCTCCGTCCTGCGTCAAATTGGTATCAGAGCCTAAATTTATTTTCTCCTCCCCCATCTACCCAACCACCCTCACCCTCCATCAACCAGCAAGAGAGACAAAAAAAAAAAAACTCAGATCAGATCTGTAGAGAGAGAGAAAAAAAAAAAATTCAGATCAGATCTGTAGAGAGAGAAAAAAAACCACATCTCTCCCCCTCAACTCCACCCGACCTTCCTCCAAACCTAAGCCCTCAAAAACCCATAAGCCAAATTTCCTACACTCTCGTCCAACTCCATCACCAGATCCATCACCACCAGATCTCCGCCGACGCCGCCCAACTCCCACCACCGCCCTCTCCACGACCGTCTAGTAACGCCGACCGACGCCGCCCAACTCTCTACCACCGTCCTGCGTCAAATTAGTATCAGAGTTAGACGTGCTGAAGATAACATCACACGTAAGATAAAAGTTGAAGCTCCTACATTCAATGGCACTCATGACCCTAAAGTCTTTAGTGACTGGCTCACAGACATGGATTACTATTTCGATTGGTATGATATGTCTGAAGAGCGTAAAATACGATTTGCTCGGATACGATTGACAGGGCCGGCTAGGATATATTAGACATCGGTAGAAAGAGAATGTGATAGGTATCTGGATGCGATAGAGACTTGGAATGACATGAAAACTAGACTTAAAGAGAAGTATCTTCCAGTCACATTTAGGAGTCACCTTTTAGATAGGTTACACAGTCTTCGTCAGGAAAGCATGACGGTCTAAGAGTACATGACTCAATTTGATGAATTGACACTTCGGTGTGATTTGCGAGAGGACCGACATCAGACGATATCTAGATTTCGTTCTGGACTACGCGCAGACATACAACGAGCTATGCATATCCATTCTCGGAATATAAGTTTCCTTTCTCAAGCTTGTCAATTAGCAGAAAATATAGAACACTCTCTCAAATTTTCTGCTGACCGTAGGTTTACTCCTAAAGCCGACGAGCAGTCCAGACGCCCTTCTGAAGATAACAAGAGACCTAACACCCAACTCAACAAAGACTTTAAAGGTAAAGCCGTAATGGGTGAGTCATCTAAACAGGGCACGAAAGGTGTAGAGTGTTTTAGGTGTCACGAGTATGGCCACAAAGCTTCACAGTGTCCCACTAGAGCTTTACTTGTAGAAGGAGAATATAATGGTGATGATGATGATCTTGAGGAGGAAGTATATGAACTAGTAGGAAATACTAGTGAGTCAGACGAGGAAATAGTCATTTCAAATGTGCGCTTAGGCGTCGTTAGGTGTCTTTACACTAAAACGAAAGATGGAGATTGGCGTAGATCTAGCGTTTTCACCACATACATCACATACGGAGGAAAGAGCTATCGCGTAATGATTGACGGGGGTAGTTGTGTAAATATAATCTCAATAACAGCTGTTGAGAAAATGGGCCTTAAAGCTGAACCCCATCCACAACCATACAACGTAACATGGGTAGATAAAACTGCTCAATCTATTACCCAGCGTTGTCTAGTGCCTATTCAGATGTCAAGCTATCAGGACCAGTTTTGGTGCGATGTGTTAGATATGACCGCCGCACATATCTTGCTTGGTAGGCCATGGTTGTATGACTTAGACGTGGCAAATCAAATACATATACATTCAAATTTAATGGAAAGAAAATTGTTTTGAAACCTGCGCCGCCTAAGTCTAGTGATGAGAGCCCAAAGAGCGAAAAAGTCACGGGACAGGTACATAAAAAGTCTCTTCAATTGGTAAGTCGATCACAGTTCCTCAAGGAGAGTTTAGAGGAGGGGCTAGTGTATGCGATAATTGCTTTAGGAGAGTTTTCTAATCCACCTGTCATTTACTATCCTGAGATTCATCAGATTCTCACTGATTTTCAAGATATCATGCCCAATGAGTTACCTGATGAACTCCCTCCCCTTCGGGACATTCAGCATGCCATTGACTTCGTGTCTGGGTCCAGTTTGTCCAATTTACCTCATTATAGTATGAATCCTGTTGAGCACGCTGAGTTGAGAAGACAGGTCGATGAGTTATTGCGGAAATACTTTATTAGAGAGAGTTTGAGTTCTTGTGCCGTTCCCGCTCTACTCACACCTAAAAAGGATGGTACCTGGAGAATGTGCGTTGACAGTCGTGTCATCAACAAAATTACCGTCAAGTATAGGTTTCCTATTTCTAGACTTGATGACTTATTAGATATGATGGCCGGCTCTCAAATCTTTTTGAAGATAGATTTTCGAAGCGGATATCATCAGATTCGTATCCGTGAAGGTGATGAATGGAAAACTGGCTTTAAAATTAAGGACGGATTGTATGAATGGTTGGTTATGCTTTTTGGTTTATGTAATACACCCAGCACATTTATGAGAGTTATGACTCAAATATTGCGTCATTTCTTAGGCAAGTTCGTTGTCTATTTTGATAACATTCTCGTCTTTAGTCAAACCCAAGAAGAACATCTTTCTCATTTGACACAGGTTTTAGAGACTCTCCGTAAAGAGAAACTGTTTGTCAATTTGAAAAAATATGCGTTCTTAGTTTCCTCTGTTCAATTTCTTCAGTTTATCGTCTCTAAAGACGGAGTAGCAGTAGATCCTGACAAAGTTAAGGCCATAAGAGAATGGTCTACTTCTCGTACGATCCATGAGGCCATGAGCTTCCATGGTCTGGCCACATTTTATAGGAGGTTTGTTAGGGGATTTAGTACCACCATAGCTCCGATCACTGATTGTCTTAAGAAATGAGAGTTTCGATGGACTAAATCTGTTGCTCATGCTTTCGAGGAGATTAAGGAGAAGTTGACTACTGCTCCGGTTCTTCGTCTTTCAGATTTCTCGAAGGTTTTTGAGATAGCATGTGACGCATCAGGCGTAGGTATAGGAGGCGTTTTGAGCCAAGTAAATCATCCTATCGCCTTTTTTAGCAAAAAATTGAATGAGACGAAACAGCGCTATGATGTTTATGACAGAGAGTTTTATGTAGTAGTGCAATGTTTGCGTCATTGGTGTCACTATTTGCTACCAAAAGAGTTCGTTCTATATTTAGACCATCAAGCTCTACGCTATATCAATTCCCAAAAAAGAGTAGGGTATCGACACATCAAGTGGCTTGAGTTTATTCAGGAGTACAATTTTATACTCAAACACTGTGCAGGAACTGAAAATAAAGCCGCTGATGCATTGAGTAGGAAACTTTGCACTTTACATACGATGAGTGCAAAAGTTATCGGATTTGAGCATATCATTCAAAACTATCCTACTTGTCGGGATTTTGGTGACATCTATTCATCTCTGACACAGGATCCTCCTATTATAGTAGATGCTTTCACCATTGTTGATGGTTTTTTATTTCGAGGTACCCGTCTATGCATTCCCAAAACTTCTTTGCGCGATCATCTGATTTGGAAAATGCATGCAGGAGGGATCGCTGGTCATTTCGGTCGAGATAAAACTATCATTCTTGTAGAGAACCGATTTTATTGGCCAAGCATTAAACGTGATGTTGCACGAGTTGTGTCTCATTGTCGAGTTTGTCAGGTAGCTAAGGGTAGGAAGCAGAATACAGGACTCTACACACCATTACCCATACCCTTTGCACCTGGGGAGCATCTTAGCATGGATTTCATTTTAAGACTCCCTCGCACACTTAGGAAGTATGATGCAATATTAGTCGTGGTGGATAGATTTTTCAAAATGACACATTTTATTCCTTACCACAAGACTTCGGATGCCTCACATGTTGCACACTTATTCTGTAAAGAGATAGTTCGTTTGCATGGCCTTCCTAAGTCAATTGTTTCTAACAGAGATGTTCGATTCACAAGTCATTTTTGGCGAACTCTCTGGAAGAAAATGGGTACCACGCTTAAGTTCTCCACAGTTTATCATCCGCAGACAGATGGTCAGACAGAAGTTGTCAATCGTAACTTAGGTGACTTGCTTCGATATTTAGTGGGCGACCATTTAACGACGTGGGATCTTGTTTTGCCTATAGCGGAGTTTGCATATAATAGTTCAGTCAATAGGTCTACTGGGATGAGTCCATTTGAGGTAGTTACATGTTATAAACCTAGAAAACCTATAGACCTTCTTCCACTCCCCATAGGTGATAGGCCTAGCGCCTCAGCCGAGTGTTTTGCACAGCATTTGCATGATTTGCATGATCATATTCGTCAGCAAATAGCAATTAGTAATAATAACTACAAGTCTGCAGCAGACTCGCACAAAAAATTGCAGGAATTTGCAGTTGATGATGAGGTGATGGTTAGAGTGCGTCCAGAGAGGTTCCCGCCAGGAACCTTGAAGAAACTTCATGCTCGACGTATGGGTCCTTACCGAGTTCTAAAGAGGATTGGTTCTAATGCTTATGAGCTTGCGATCCCCCACAATCTCGGGATCAATCCAGTTTTCAACGTCGAGAACCTGACTCCATACCGTGCTCCATTTGACTATCCAGCAGTTATTCCAGATCTACCATCATCTGCTTCGCTAGGACATCGATATTTTTCCATCCGTACACCGCCTCCTCCTGCTCCACGCAAGCATCATAAAGATCAGATTGAAGATATTCTGGATGATGAGATTATTTTGACTGCTGATGGTGGATATCAACGTTATTTGGTGCGCTGGCGTGGACGTCCAGATTCAGATTGCACTTGGTTGCGCACCGAAAAAGTCCAGCAGCTCGATTCGAATTTGCTCGGTAGTTATGATTTTCGTCATTCACCAGAGATTCATGTTTTGAAGCCGGGGAGAATTGATGGAGATCAGGATTTGATTAGATTTGATTTGACTTGATTTGATTAGGATTTGGATTGTACTAGATATTTGATTTGATTAGGAGTTTGGATTTTATTAAGATTCTGTTTGTTAGGGTTTTCCTATATATAGGGGTTGTATAAAGTATTGAGAGATGAATAATATTTTGAGAAAAATTCTTGAGAAATCTTTAGCGTGGAATTCGCTAAATCAAAATCTTTCCTCGTGAATTCGTGGAGAGTGGGCGTGGGCCTGGGTGGATTCCCAAATCCCAAAGTTTTCTACAATCTATCATTTTTTCCCCAATCTCTCTACAAAAACCCTAATTTTCAAAACCCTAACCCTAATTTAGCCTCCGTCCTGCGTCAGGTCCAATGATATTCTTTTTATTTGGCTGTATTTTTTTTTTCGGGAATGCAATGAGCTCTAATTAGATTCTTCCAGGCATCACAAATTGTTTCTTCTTACCTTCCAAACATCCCACATGTAGGGGTGTCAACAAATCGATTCAGATTGGATATTGAACTTATCACATCCGTATCCTTTTTCCAATCACGGGTACAACTACGGATATGGTTTAGAAAGAAAACTCATATTGATATTCGCTAAAATCAGAAATGAATATGGTGCGGATATGGAAAATACATGGATATGTCTGATAGGAATGCAAAAGGAATACAAGAAAAAATAAGCACGAAGACATATAAGTGCGGTATGAATACGAAAGGAATACAAGAAAAAACAAACACGATAATGCCAAGTCTGGTGAAGGACATGATACCGATGTCCTCAATTCAAGCAGTTCTAACTGTGTTTAATGTTATTCATGGCAAAAATATTTACAAGATCCAATGTGTTATGCCACCCATTTGACTAAAATGAAATGTTTTTACTCATTTTATTATTTTAGCTTTTTCTATATATATAACTCATTTCATATAAATTATGTGCACTAATATTTGTTTTAAATATATAGTCATGTTCTCATGTCTAGACAGTGGAAGGATGTCATGTCAGGCGCCCTGCATCCGAATTGGAACATGACTCATGTCCGTGTCTACAAACCATATATTAAAGCCTTGGATACCATGTTGATGTTATATCACTAGAATGTTAAAGCAATAAAGTGAATTATACTCTGATTTAAGTGGTGCAAAACAGCATATGCGACAAGCTTAACTCTGATAGTTTACAGTGAAATACCTTTATTTTACTGCATATAAACCAGCAGGGTCTTGGCTTATAAATGAATTATGGTTAAGTAGAAAGGGAACCATAGATTGAGGTGAGAGTGATTTTTTTACTTTCCATCAAAGTCGAAGGGTGATTGGTTTTTCCTTTAATTTCCAGCTACCAGTGAGGCAGAAACGGCGCTTTCAGGCTACAAGGCCCTTTGCAACAGAACTCCTCATCAGCTGATTTGGGCAGTTGCAGAAAATTACCGTTTTGAACCAGCATTTGTGGAGGTAAGCATCTCTTTTTACTATATAATTCTTCCTGATGTCATAGTATAATTTTTCTAAAACTCATTGCACAGTCCAGAAAATTAATAAATGATATTGGTGATATGATGCACATCCAAGTCATTGTTGAAGGATCAATGAACAGTTCAAACCCGTACTTCTCAAGCTCTTGGAGGAGAAATTTCACTGTAAGGCATTGAATCTGACTACTGGTTGCTTTATGTGTTTGTTGACTTCGGTTGTTGTGACTTCTCAGCATGCACATGAGTTAAATTGCTTCATCTTCATTCCCCCAGTTTTCTTTATATTCTATTTAACAAACAGAGATTTTGAACTGACAACCATATTTTAGATCCACATATTTAACATAACTTTAGCTCTTCGCGGTTGTCCCTTAAATGTCCATCCTCTACTTGGACATTACAAAGTGTCAAGCCGAAATTGCACTGCTCATAAAAACCGTACGAACCATGAAGTGCTAGTTCACTATACTTCTCATAAAAATTGAGTGAAGATGAACTATTCCAGTAATAACATTCTGCAAGTTAAGAACTTGTTTGACAAGCTCTGCATAGAGGTTTAATCTCTCTATGTAGATATGATGAGTAAACTCCAAAGTGCTTTGTTTAAAAGCTCAATATGCTCCCTTCTATGTGATGTTCAGCATCCTTTATGGTTTCATAGTCCTTACTAGGAAGTAGAAATGTATTTTTAGTTGTCATATTCTTTCCCTAAATATGAAGTTTATCCCTTCTGACTAGAAAGGTAACCACAACAGTGTAGATATGTATGGTAGTGTCTGATAGGTCTCTATTTTTGTAGAAATAATATATTATACTAGAAGTAAAAGGTTTAAATGTAATGTATGAATTTCTATGTTTTTAATTGAATTTTGTTGAAAGTCTCAAGGAAGATTTATTATTTTTAATATTGTTTTGCTGATGTCGAAACTAGGTTTAAGTGTGGCTTGCCTCCAATCCTGTTAGATGTGTCAATGGTTGCTTGCAAACCATCATTACATGTAGTATATCTGTTCTCTTGAGCTGTTTCTTATTGGGCCTATTCTTTTATTTTATTTTATTTTTTAATTTTTGATAGGTAAATATTTGGGCCACCAACCAATCAATATAAGTTTCCATGACAGATCCGAAGAATTTGATTAACTAGTTAAGTTTGATTTTTCCTAAACAAATTTACTTGACCAGTTTGTATTTTTATTTGGTTATAATGTTTCTTAAAAATAATACTAAACATGGATGCTAGTAAATGTAGCAAACATTATATAGAGAATAAGAGTGTGCAAGAGAATGCAACCATTATTTTAGAGAGACATTTAGATATATTGCAGTACACATGTAAAGTATGGAAGAGAGAAATATAAAAATATATATTAAGGATGTGCTAAGATATAGATTATAGACTTAATCTGTAATTTTATGGATCGTTATGTTTAAGGATTTAATTTCCTATATTGCTTGTCATGAGACTTGGATAACCTTTGGATAGCAGTTGTGTTGATGCAGGAAAGACTGTTTGGTAAATGGTTACATCTATCCCTTTCTGTGGTTGCGATATTTGAAAGCTTCTCTACTACTTCTTTTAGGACTTGTATCCATCTTTTTCAACTTTTTATATATTTGACAGTATGCTTAAATAACTGGTGTGTGCGTGTTCTCACTGAATAACTCTCTTCACGAAGATATTTAACATTGTTACGAAATTTCTACTCTGCGAAATTGAGCATTGATCTTAAGATCTTATATCAAATATTACTGACTGATTAGACCCCTCGAGCATAATTGGCATTCTTGTTAGCAGTCGTCCATCAAGACTAAAACCTTATAGGATAATTGTACTTGTAGATCTCCTAGTTCCTTTTGTAGCTCCTCTTGCTGTGACATTGGAGACTGAGAGAGTCGGTACTCAGATTCTACCGAGTTGAGAGGACGAGGATGCGTGATAATATTTTCCTGAAGCAAAAAAGAAACTGTTGATCTGCTGATCACATACAAAGAGTCAAACAGGCTACAAAAAATCATGCAAAAACGGGATGAACGATAGAGGCACCAAAATATATCACTATGAGAACAATGAACAGATTTTGATGCGGCACAAGCTAGTGTGTATATTTATAGCCAGGACAGGAGCGAAGCAACAGTAATATTTTGTATTTTATCTCATTGGATGTCCTCACTATAGCTTAGATACCCTACAAGACCCTATAGCTTAGATATCCTACAAGACCCATGCAAATGCGGAGGTAACTTACATGTCTACTAAGTAGGTGAATGCATAGCTGCCCTTTTCTTCTATCTAATGGCTATTGATTAATATTTCTGTGTGAAATAAACAACTCATCTATGTATTGTAAGTGCGTGAAATAATCAATTCATCATGTATTGTGCATATCTTCTTCTACATAAAATGTAGTTGACAACTAAGATTTCCATATAAATCCATCTTCCGTGCATCCAACACTAATGTTGAGGAAATCCTATTTATTTCTCTGAGCCCACGAAAAAATATCGTCTTTTGTTTTATGATACCATGTGAAATGGGGAGAGGGAGATAGAGAGACAAGGAAAGTGTTGACCTACTGAGGGGATAAAAGATTTTAAGAGATTAATTAAGAGATTTTTTATCCGAAACATGCTTTCTAAGAGGGAATGGTCAACAGATTTTATGAGTAAATAATTTATTTTCTTTCTGATGGGCAAATCTTGAACATTGAAAGACGAGTTTTCTATTGCCTGTTAGTGGTACTCGTACCACCCAACAAACTAGTCATGCTTATAGAGTTTAATACATCACATGGTTAGCTATAAGATTATTTATCTATTAACCAACTACATAGAAAAACTTATTAGACAACTATTGTTTGTTAAAACTTAATGATCAAAAAAGAATTATATGGAACGGTTCTTTTGATCAGTTGCGGAGTTTAAAAGAAAATAAACAAACACTCTAGGGGCTTAAAAGGATACACTTTGCAGCATTCTTTTAAAGAAAATGTTAAATGAACTTTTTAACCTAGAGAGAAAATAAGAAACATAAAATAAACTAAAGATCAACAAATGATGCAATGGTACAAATAACTCATAACACGACTAGACAAAATAGGAAAGGACAAATAGATTCATTATTCATCAAGAGTAAACATGAAAGGGACAAAAAGAACTCATGTCATCGACACAACATAGGAAAAGGGAAAAAAGGCACATGATACAATAAGACAAAACATGAATGGGCAATTGGCTCATAACCAAGGTTTAATATCTCGAAACCGGTATTAGCCAACAGCTTACGGTTTTGAAAATTGGGAATATCAAATGAATCAGTAATATTATAATATCATATATATTGTTAAAATATTAGCAGCATTGGCAATAAGGTACCATATTATCGGGCGTATATCATATCGAATACCTCAAAATTTGTTACGTGTGATATGTTATCGACCGGTATTTAAAACCTTGTTCTAGAAAATACATAAAACACTAATATATTAAAAGAGTGAATTGGGGTCCTTTCTGTAATGCCAAAGAATGGCATATATAAACAACTTTTTTACTTTTTGATCTATCCTATTAAATAAAATAAACAAGTAGTGGGATTAAAAGATAAACAACTTTTTTACTTTTTGATTTATCCTATAAAATGAATTGAACAAGTAGTGGTATGAAAAGATAAATCATTATATTCTTTTGAGAAAATAAATTATTTATTAATTAGCGATAGAAATTTGTAACTTTACATGGAGTTGGAGCTATGTGGATCATTTGAAACAGAAAATACCATGTCGTGAATTTCTTTATTTCTTATTTCATATACATTTATATTTGAATTGTATAGCTAATTAAATTGGGGATTGAATAAACTTTAAAATAGGCAACATGATGCGAACTTTATTATACATGAATGTTTAATTGGGGATTGAATAAACTTTAAAATAGGCAACATGATGTGAACTTTATTATACATGAATGTTTAACCTCTATACAGTAAACATGTGACCAGTAATGACACTCCTAACACATTGTTTGTATATGGCTCAAGCTCATAACACCAGACAAAACAAGAAACTAACAAATAAAGCTCATAGCACAAGAGATGATATAAAATGGACAAACAGGGTCATAATGCGACAAGCAAAAAAAAGAGAAGTAAACGAGATGATAATGTAACGAGATGGTAAGAGACAAACAGACTCATAACACAACATGATAAAGTAGAATGCACAAGTAAACCCATAATACAGATTGATAAAATAGCTATGGATAAATAATCTTATACCATGTACAGAGGGAGAGAGAAATTCCATTAATGCAAGAAAATATATTAATGTGTAAATTTCAATAGAGAAATACCATGAACTTTTGTCCATTTTCAAAAAAGCACCAAAAACTTCATATAATAAACTACCATGAATTTTCATTATTATTTCAAAAGATTACAATATATTTTCAGAAAACTAAATGGAACTTTCATGGTAGTTTATTATAGAAAGGAAAGATTTCTGCAAGTTTCTTGAAAGTTAGGCAAACTTCACAGTAGTTTTTAAATTTAGCCCAAATTATTTTTATCATCCAAGGGCAATTGACACATCATGTATTAGTATGTTGTATTATCCTCTTTGAATTAAAAAAGTGCATTGACATTTGTCCCAAAATAAATATAATAGAAGAAAACTTAATCGATAAATTAAAAATTTTATTTAAATTTTCAAATCTAAACCAACATCCCATGTTTGATGTCATATATCAAAATCCACATCAGAGAAACATGCATGAACTCATAGCGTACCTTATTCATAAAAATTGGGAGCTTCTATGCATTATTTTGTTTAAATAATGTTTTCCACATGCGCCTCTTCTTTGTTGTTTATGGATAATACTTAACCACTTTAATCTTCCAACACCTCCCACTGTGAATTTTTCACTATGCTTATTTCTTTCTACTTTTTATGAGCCTATTTGCCCGTTGTCTGTTTTCTCAGTACGTGTTATGAGCTTATTTGTCTATCTGTCTATTTCGTCTTGTTGTACAATGAACTTACATGTCTATTTTAAATTTTCTTGTGTTATCATCTTATATGCCCATTTTCTATTTTGTCTTCGGCTATTGGCTTTTTTATTTATTTCATATTTTTATATTTTATTTTGTTGGGTTGAGTTTACGCAAACAATGGACTAGTGGTCTTACAAATCATGTGTTATTTTGGAGTTTAAGCACTCATATGAGTATGGCTTGTATTGTGTTTCCCACTTTATCATTCCTTGATTTCAATTAGTGGTGTACCTTTTAAATTTTTTACTATACATGTATAGTAAATAAGAAACATACTGAATATGAGACTATGTTTCCTGTTTTAAATGATACAGGTTGCTCCAGTTCTATTTAAACTTTACAATTTCTATTGCTAATTTACAATGTTTTACTCCTGAAAACTTGTAACTTTATTGATTTCACTAACATTTCAGTTTTTTTTTTTGTAAATACAATTAAAGAGTAAAATGTAATAAAATTTTTATGCCATTTTCTGGTGCGGAAAATATTTTTAATTAAGTCTCTTTAGAATAATTTGATTCTGTTATATATATATATATATATATATATATATATATATATATATATATATATATATATATATATATATATATATATATATATATATATAAATATAAAATTTTTTCGTGCTTTGTAATGTGCTTATCTATCTCTTTTCCTTTTTTTTCCTATTGTGTCTATCCCTTTCCCGGACCCCGCGCATAGCGGGAGCTTTGTAGCACCGGTCCCCCCCCCCCCCCCCCCCGCGTTTTTTTTTGTCATAAGCCTATTTGTTACTTTATCTTATTGAGCTATGAGTTTATTTGTTCTTTTCTTATATTTTGTTGTATTATTGGCCTCTTTCTACCTTTACTACTTTCTCTTATTGTGTTATGAGTTTATTTGCCTTTCTACTTTTTGATTGTTGTCAGTTTATTTTCATATTCTCATGTCACCTCTAAGTGTGGAATTGTATTTTAGTACCTGTCTGGGTTAAGTGCTGCAAAATTTTTAATTGGAGTGATTTTCTTTTAAATCCTTTAACTTTTAAAGGAACTCTTACATTTAATTCTTTTTTGATCCTTGAGTTTTATTGAGTTAAAAAGAATATTATTTACGTAATCAGTTTTTACAATGTAACTGGTTAATACATATAAAGTTTAAAGCTAGCCATATGATTTAATAAATTTATATATGTTTGGTACAAATATGGAACAACTTGTCTTTTAATGTTCTACAAATATGGACATATGACTAGACATGTTTCTTTGATTAGAAATAAATTTTGCAATGAATTTCTCAACCTTTTAATCTCTCTTAAAATTCGTCATCCATTCTAGCTAGTTAATAATTTCTAAATCTTTGATTCTTCTATTGTGTTAGTTGTCATTCATGTTCACTTAGATAAAGATGTTTTTTACAATACACAGATGAATTATTGTTGTCATGTAGATAGAGAGAGTAATCAATACCCATTTGATAATGGCAAAAAACTCGTGCCTTCACCTAGCATGTTTTAGATACCTGGACGTATGCCTGTAGTGCCTAGGTATCTAAGCCTGCATAGTATCCAATGAGGTCTTGAGTTCATAGTGCTTTGAATTTCTATAAGCTGTTTTTTTAACTTAAAAAATTATCAGCTCGTTGTTCTCATCCTCTATCACTTCTCTTTTTCTTTGTGAATATTGGGAATACCCCCATTCATGGGTCTGAGATCCGTTCGATTGTGGAATTTCTTTGTTTTGGTGTTTCTGGAATATGAGTGTGTGATTTGTGATCTTGAAATTCTCAAAAATTGGAAACAACAACTCAGGAAAAAAAAATTAATGGTAACACCCTTTTCTTTCCTGGACGTGCCATCTTTAGGCCCGAGGGTCTTTGGTACGGGGCAAAGATCAGCTAGACCAAAGCAATGAATCGCTAGAGGCCGATGTGGTGCCGCCAATGAGCAAAGGATTGAAGGGAGATAGTACATCAAGCTATTTGCAAGGGCCATAGAAATACATGTCTTACCGAGCCAGAATTTATAACTTGCTATCCTCTTTCCTAGCATGTAAAAATTTACCTTTTAACTCAGTAAAATCTTACTATCGACTCCCGCAGATGTTAATGCCACAGCTAGAAAGCTACAAAATGAGAAAACAAAAATTTAAAACTATGAACAATTACCCCATGAAGTTAAATCTTGGTGGACAATTGCTAAACAAAGGTCAATTTTGCTCAAGCTACCGGATAAGTCAGTATTCAGGATGAAATCAGCTTCACCTAGTGGGAACTGTGTAACATCATCATATCTTTTGATTAAAATTGCCACATATATGCGACAATCAATAATACATACAACTCATACAGAAAAAGTTTATTGAACCCTTGGATGGAGCCTACACTAAAGAAGCCATGGATGTGGCAAAATGCCAAGTAGGCTTTCCTGTACCGGCATGCTATTAGGCTTCTTATCATGCCATTGAGAGCATAGTCTTGCATGTAATTTTAAACTTGGCCTTACACATAATGACATCACAGATCATTCTAATCAGTCATTGGAGCAATGTATAAAAAGTTTAATTTATTGGCTCGCAATGTAATAACGCACGGAACCATCGATCTTTAGTTTTATGTGGCTTCCAATTTTGACTGATTTTAGGAGTTGAAGATTTTGTGGTTTGATGAAAATATAATTAGTATAAGTACAGGATACATTGCCACTTCAAATACATGTGGAGGCACGTAGGCACCAGCATGCTACCCCGATAAGAAGTGACGTGTGGGGAAATTATTCTCATTTTGTTAGTTATTTTTTACTGTTCTATTTTGTCTCCATATAGTGTGAACCTGTCTGTGTTCAATTTAAACTTTTCTTGTATTCTAAGTCCTTTTCCAAAACTAAGGGGAAAAAATAATCCGACAGTGACAACTATAACATGATTCTGTATATCATTGTTATGTAAAACCATAGAAACTAGAAAGCCTTACTTCAAGACTTCCTTGTGCACTTGCATACAGACTCACTGCAATCATACTATCTACATTAAACACTATGCTCTCGAGACTAGAGTTATGATAAAGAGCACTACTAAAGGTAAAATTGTCAGTCAAATGACAGCACAACTAGTGAGAAACAAAAAATCACTGGAAGCTTTCTGGACTATTCCTTTGACGGGTATTACGAAGGAAGTGACTGCCTGCATGGCACTGAAATGCAGACATGACAATTACTATTACATTTTATCTAACTAGATTGATTACTTAGATGTGGATTAAATTAGCATGTGCATTCATTTGGGAACATAAGCAGTTGTCATTCAACTTTATTTGAGAACTTCATATATTGATATTTGAACCTTGCTTATCTTCATTACATGTATGGCTGAACTTGATAGGTCCTTATTGGTTATACAAAAGTTCTTTGCTGAATTTGCCTACAACTTATGTTGAGTCCTGACTGATGTAAAGTGGTTCGGTTTTGCAGGGAGGTTTCATTTTAGATATGGGGGTACACTTCGTTGCAGGATTACGAATGGTATGTTCTTTTTCGCATTGTTCTTGTTCTCAACTGCTCTCTGGAAGTAGTTATATGTTTGTAATTGAATGGTAAGCATAGATTTTTCTGATAGTTTGGTGTAACATCAATATTGAAAAAAAATGTACACTGCACTTACTGGCCCAAGGCCAGCATTGTTTCCAAAAGTCTAATTTTCTGAAACTGTAAATATTTATTGGGTAGAAAAACAGTAAAATTTTGGAAAGAAAACAATATTGAATTTTACTAAAATCAAGCACTTAGGGTGAAGTAATTATTATGGATAAAACAGTGGTTCTAAATATCGGATATCCGGATCATATCGAATAGGTTCTTTTCATATCGGATAGCGAATGTCGGGTGATATCTTGGGCATACACGCTTAAATTGGACATTATATCAAACATTATATATACATGCCAAATATGTAAATTGGATGTCTTAGAAGTGGTTTAATTTCATTTATTAACTAATATGACATAATAATATAAATGTAATAAAAAGCATGTTCATGCATACAAGCATAACTGAGTAAAATAAACTATGAAATAGATTCAATTAGACTTGAAAACATAGATTATAAAATAATTGAGTTTCAGGCACGACAAAAATAACAGTTGAAAAAGATTGATAATAATAATAGTAATAATGAGAATGACAATAGCAGTAACAATAACAACAGTAACTAAGCAAGCAAAGACTAAAAAAGAGAAGTGGAAGAAAAGAAAATTTAGAGAAGATTTTAGATATTGAGTAGTACTTAAATAAACTTCATTGTGTACGTTTAACATTGTAATTCTTTGCATGGTTAGATCTAAAGTTTCTATAGAAACAATTTAAAAATCTGATTAATTCAAGTAGAGATGAAAGAATTTGGTTTCCCTTGTATATGGAAATAATATTGAATATGAATATCAAATCTATTTCAAAATTAAAAACTCAATTGAAAAAGTGAACAATATTGGCTGATATATTTGGATCTCGATATTGGTCGATATTACGAATATCGGCATATACGCGCACAAAATGATATGACCCCAATTTTTAATGCATCGTCTCGGTTGACTCCAAAAAATAATATATCAGAAGGATATATTGGCCGTTTCGGGGATATTGAAAACAATGAATAAAACATCTCATCACCTTGTCTTTCATGCCATTTTATATTGAAGAAAGTGCATTTCCTATCTTGATTACAATTTAATCATCTTTGTCTTTGAGCATCATATATTCTTTCATGATGCATGCAACATCTCTGATCTGAACGCTTCAAATCTTTAGGGTGATTATAGTTTACTGACATTATGTAAGGTGTTGACATTATAACATCATGTTGTTCTTTTATGTTATTTAGAAAAGTGACCCATGTCTCTTAATAAACTTCCATGCCCCAGGGTCTGTAGTGGCCTAGGTTAGAATTACAATACTTCATGGTTTATTGATCGACTCATACCCGTAGTCGTGGTACTTATTCATTGTCCTAACTATTAGTTAATCTATGTGCCTACTATAAAGTCGCATTAATTCTCGATCATAGACTACATGTTCTAATAGTTGTAATTCCAATCGATGTTGGAAATATCGCGTTATGCAACCCGTTATATTGCGTTACGTAACTTGACAGAATTCTAGCGCTATCTAACAATTGAAAATAACTCCGTGCACCATAACAATATGTTTTTTTTATGTTATTTTACGTTGTTTTACATAATGTTATGTTAAATTACGTTATGTTATATTATTTACTATTATTTTTAGTAACTTCTGTATTATTGTTGATTATTGTTTTGATTATTAGCGAAGATGTACAAGTTTCTTACTTGATTACTTGTTTTTGACTTGTTTGATTGCTTATAAAATTGCTAACTTGCTAATTTGCAATTATTTTCTTGTTCGCTTATTGTAATTCTTCTAATTGCTGAAATTTCTTACTTATTAATTCTATTGAATTTTTAGCTGAACTAAAATCACAAATTGCAAATAAGATAAATTGAACATTACAGAATATAAATTACAATAATGCTAATAACTGAAATTGAAATAAAAATTTTGGAATCTTGTTTTCTTATTTAGATGATGACTGAAATTACGGCTGCGGATTTAATATAATTTATGAGGATAAATATAAAAATTATTATAAAATTTAATATAAAAGTAGAATAGATTATGTATGACAAAAAATTTTTATATTCTTTTTTAGAACTTTTAAATTTATTTTACACTTTATAAAAATTATTTTATATAGTTTTATATTTATTTTATTAAATAAATATAAAATTACATAACCTACGTTATGCGTTTCGCTATATGCGACATAACCTAACAGAGGCAAAATGTTACCGTGCAACATGTCTTTATCACATTGTTTTTTAGGAAAGGGGACATTTTCCAAGTATGAAGGGAGACTTTAGGGTTAATGGTAGCAAACTCACTTTTTGTCTTTAAGGAAGGAAGAACATCCCTAAATCATATGAGAGGAACAAAGAACCCTAAGCTTGCTTCCATAGCGTTATTTTCTGCTCGTCCTCTCCTCTTTTTCTCTCTCTTTTCTCCTTTTTCTTATGTCTTATGGATTTAGAACTTCTCGCCAAGGGATTTGTGCAGGATCAGGCTAGGTCAGTTACGATAAGGAAATTGTAATTGGGTCCCTTATTCTTTGATCCTCACAACGAACTGTATTATTCTTATCTAGCATCACTAAAGTAAATATGTCTTATTATTTTCTTTCTGTTCAATTAAGATATTGTCATGGGAAATTATCCAGATTAGTTTTGTTCTGATGTAGAAAACCTGCAAGTAGGTCCTTGAGTCATTTTATTCCAAATCCTTCTGTTATGATTTTATGGAAATTGTCGACAAGCTTGGTTGGTTATGATATTGGAAATTGTAACTAGGTTCTAAGGTCAAACTATTACTTATGTTAATCTACGTCTAACATTGTTCAAGTATATGTCTTTGTTGTCCTTTTTTTATTTCTATCTGTTAGGGTTATTTTCTAGAATACGTATCGTTTATTGCATGTGTGACCGCATGCATGTGTTGACATTTGTTTTTGTCAAACTAACACATATCTTCTGATCATTATTACTGTATACGACGCTGGGAGCTCTTTCTAAATTACAGATTCACTTAGTGGTGTATATCTGGAAAGTTTTGGTCAATTTACCCTTGTGATTTCTATCAAGTATTAACCTTTGGTATATCTATAGTTGAATCCTTACCCCCAAAGTTTAGGGAAGCATTACCGTAGTTGTTATGTGCTTCTTTGTTTTGGAGTACGAGTAATTTCCTTTTCCTGATGTTAAACAGATTGCTGGGTGTGAAATTACAACAGTATCTGCTATTGCCCGTTATGTCGATACTACTTTGCCTCCACCTGATAATTTATGTGCCCTCTTGTAAGCCCTTTTCTTTGAAGTTCAAATAAATATGTTGAGGTCATCAAAAACACAATACCATTGATAGGTTTTTCTTATATTTGCAGTCAATTGGAAAATGGATGTGCTGGTGTATTTGTAATGGCAGTGTCATCAACATCACCCAAGGTAAGCCAATAAATTCCTTTTGCCCAGGCCTTCAACCTGTATGTGCACTATAATAGAAAATAGTCCTCACCGTTCCGAAACGATCAGAGCAACACTAGGCTTTAAATGCCTGTATTTCTTGTTTTCTTTGATTCTCTAGAAGTTTTTGGTGTCCTCAGGTATTATGGAGAGTTGATGGAACAGAGGGGACAGTTCAAATTGAACGAGGAAATGACAATGGTCGCCATGGCTATGTGGTAAAGCAGTACTCAGCTCCTACATATCATTCTAAATTTCTTTATTCCCGTATTCACCAAAAAAAAAAAAAAAGGAAAAAAAAAAAAAAAGATTTGATGCACTGAGGCTACTATATGACATATTTACATATCATGTCTTGATATTGTAGGTTTTGTTTAACGAAAAAGATGGAAGTAGTCAAAAAACCTTCTATCCTTTTTCTGGAGTCAACGAAGAACTGAAGTGTTTTGTTCATGACATTGAACAGGCCACCAGTGAGGTAATGATCTCTTAACCATGAATCTGCACTTTCTGTGTTCATGATTTGTAATGTTCTTTTGTATAGAACTTTAAAAGGTGGGCTTCTAGATTTTGCATGCATTCTTTTGCTTCATAATCAAGTCTTATAGAGAAATCCTCACAACTGTTAGTCGACATAAATTTGTCCATTATAATGTGTGTAAAGTGTATCAGTATGTTTATTAGGGGTGAACTCCACAACTCACTCACTCCGACTGCTTCGTCCGATTCTGACCAAAATCGGTTGGAGTTCGATCGAAAAATATTCAGACGGTGATCGGAGCCCAATATCTTTGGATCCGATCGGAAAACACTGAATCCCGATCGACCGTCCGATTGAACATCCCCAATGTTTATGCATCTTCTTTGCTTCGTGGTATAAATCTCTAGGCTTAACCATTTGAATTGGTTAGTTGTCATTCTATACCAAAGTTAAATTTGAATTAGAAGAGGTCCGAATAGCACTCGTCCCAATCAGACATGCTTTAGAGGGCAATATTAGGCATCTGCAAGCTCTCTTTGTTGATTGATCTTGTACACAAGGACACACGACTCTCTGCATACCATCTCTTTATTTGTTTCTCCCTTGTATTTTGTGTTCTTCTAAAATTAGGTTGGTGTCCTTTCATTCAAGCAGCTCATATGAATAATTAATGTGGGGGCAAGATTAATATAATAATCTCGCATAATTTAATGTGGCTCATCTTATTTCTGAAAATTCCTTTCATGCAGGGAGGAGTTGCCCATGAAGCAGAGCCCCGAAGCTCTTATGTTGAAGGTGCGCGAGATGTTGCTGTTCTAGAAGCAATGCTTGAATCTAGTGAGAAGCAAGGAGCAATGGTCCCTGTGAAAAAGTTCTAAGCTGTTTCTTGGACTGGCTCTATGATCAGATGTGCACATTCAAAACATTACGCACGATTCCATTGGACTCGCTTCACAACAACATATTGATAGGTGGTCATGTCAGCATTGACATTTACATGCCTCCAGTTATTCTTCTATTTTCGTTCAAAATTTTGTTTGATAAAGTTCATGGCTTTATGTCTGAGAAAGTTCACAATTGATACCGGCTCATGATTGGGATTGTTTCCTCAAGAAATAAACTTTTGCATGGCTTGGAAATTTAGCTTGTGGGAGATTTATCATGTGCAATTTATCATGGAAAGTGCTTAATCCATTAGCCAAGGCCAATCAATTGTAGAGCATAGCTTGCTACAACAGATAGATCTCCGTGTTACTTATCACCTTGCTAGTTTCTTTCGCGTTAGCAGCATACAGAAAAGAGAGGCCAACATTTTAACAAGTCCATTTTCCCCTTTTTTTTTGTACCAAAGTGTTGCTAGAAATTTTAGTAAGGTAGCAGCTAACAAGACCAATTTGCACAAAACTAGAAGCAGAATATTAAGCACACAGTTTAAGCCACAGATCCTGAATCAAATTTGAACTCTCTTTGACAACACAACATTTACAGACTGCATCAGAAAGTACTTTAAAACAAAGTTCAGATGACATCTGTTCTCAGCGTCAGGGCAGTGTCATTGCTTAACCTAATAAGATTCCCCAAATTATTTCAAGGTGAGGTACCGAAGAGCTACAATCACCTAACTAATCCAGCTGCTGCTGAAGGCCACCTTTCTGCTTGGGATCAAATGCTTTCGCACAACCACCAGAATCACTGATACAGGTTCAGGCTGAGGAACATGTATACTCATCTCATTTTCAGACATCGGTTAGAAATCCACCTACAAGCACAAGGGGATACCGAAAAACTCCCACCAAAACCAAAGCAATGAAATATGAAGCTACAAGAAAAGATTACGCCCTCATATGCACATGTTTCTTCTACTTTATCTCCCACATCCACATCAGTTGCAATACACAGGAGCAAAGCTTCGTGGCTGAGGGATCTGTGATGCAGGACAACTGAGCAAGCATAAAACCTCGGCTGATTGCAAGTTTGGTTCAATCACACTGTAAACAATAGAGCTGACGGATATTCCCAGACGCTGCAAAATTCAACATAGACTTCAGTCTGGCATCACCTTTACTGTATACAAGAGGCAGATTTAATTTAACCAAGAGACGGATCTTCTTAGATGCACTACCCGCGAAAGCGGTTTGATCACTTTAAGTGGAGTAACAACAAAGAGCATAACCAGAAGTGTGGTCAACTACTACCTAGAGAGGAATGACAAAAATTTTGGTAGATATGAGACCTATCCAGGAAATATTAGGCTAGAAAAACATACTTATAAGCAGAATCATGGAAGCTGGACCTTTGTCCCCAGCAGAACACAATAAAATAGGCTTGAAGGATATGGCCACGGCTAAAGAAAATCAAGGGTGACAATCAAAATAACATGGACAAAGAGTTCAAGGTATCAAATGATGACTTCAGTGAAACCTTGAACTAACTAGTAATGTATATTAGACGGTTCCTAGGGGAAACAAACCTTCTTATACTTGTTTAATAAAAGGAAAAAAAAAATAGTGTATGCAAAAGTAACGTACTTGAACTATATTTCATCAGCAGAAAAGCAAAAAGGGAATAAAGCATCACCATATAGCCAGTCTTTGAATTGTAAATGAAGGGCACATGCCAAGTCTCGTTTCCGGCTCTCCTCAACTTGCACATCCCTTAAAGCTTGTTGGATCTCAAACAAGGTTGAGTACTGGGGAAAAATGCATGTAAAACCTTGGTAAGCTTTAAAAAAAAAATTGCATGTAATGCCATGGTAAGCTAAAATTGCATCAGTAATTATAGAGAGCAGTAAGAAGAAGGAGAATTACAAATTATGTACAAATTACATAGGTCCTATAGAGGTATGGAGATATTTAGGAGGGATTGGTGTGAGGTGGCTAATAGATCTTTTTAACAAGATTTGACAAACTAAGAAAATACCAAATGAATGGAGGAAAAGTACCCTAATATCTCTGTATAAGAACAAAAGCGACATTCAGAGTTGTTCTAACTATCGGGGAATAAAACTCATGTGTCACACTATGAAGCTTTGGAAAAGGGTAATTGAACATAGATTGCGACAAACTTGTTAAAATATTGGAGAACCAGTTTGGATTTATGCTGGGACGATCGACAACAGAAACTATTCATTTACTACGTCAACTTATACAGCGATTCTAAGAAAAAAATAGATATTTGCATATGGTATCTATTGACTTAGAGAAAGCCTATAATAAGGTTCCACGAGAGATACTTTAGTGGACACTGATAAAGAAAAGAGTTCTCATCAAGTATATCGACATAATTAAGGACATATATAATAGAGTAGTAGCCAATGTCAGAACATGTAGTGGTTTAACAAGTGATTTTTCTATCACAATTGGATTGCATCAAGGATCTGCATTGAACCCATTCTTATTTGCTATAGTGATGGATGAGCTTACTAAAACCATTCAGGATGAGATACTTGTGTATACTATTTGCCGATGATATTGTTTTAGTTGATGAGAAAAGAACAGAGGTAAATACCAAGTTAAAGTTATGGAGACATACATTAGAATCTAGAGGTTTTAGATTGAGTAGGTCTAAAACAGAGTATATGAAGTGTAAATTTAGTAAACGACGGATCATAAACTATAATGCTGTAAAACTGGATAGGCAAGAGATACAAATGAACAGTCAGTTTAGAAATCTGGATTCTATTATTCAGAATGATGGAGAGATCGATAATGATGTTAACCATAGAATACAAGCTGACTGGTTGAAATGGAGGAGGACAACGGGAGTTTTATGCGACCGTAACATTCCGTTAAAATTGAAAGGAAAATTTTATAACACTGCTATTATGCCAGTTTTATTATATGGCACGGAATGTTGGGCTATAAAGAAACGTCATTCACAGAAGATAAGTGTAGCAGAGATGTGCATGCTCCACTGGATATGCGACAACACTAGGAGAGATAAAGTGAGAAATGAAGATATTCGTGCTAAGTTAGGTAACTCCCATCGATGAGAAGATGCGAGAAAATCGCTTACGATGGTTTGGTCATGTGCAACGTAGGGTTACAAGTGCACCGTTCGAAGAGGGGAGTTTATCAATGTAGGACAAGTTAAAAGAACGAAGGGAAGACCGAAGAAAACATGAATGGAGGTGATACGCAAAGATATGGAGTCTAGAGGTTTAAATAAGGAGATATTACTTGATAGAAATAAATGGAGAAAGAATATCAAAGTGATTGATCCGGCGTGATTCTTTTTTTGGTTCATGTAGCCTACCCCAAATACTTGGGATAAAAGGCTTAGTTGTTGTTGTTTGTTGTTGTACAAATTACATAGGTAGAAAAATATGTAGGTAAAAAAAAAAAAAAAATTTAATCCTTCTATTTTTTTTTCATCATAGGTAAATGTTAAATGTTGGAGTATATTAAAAAGAACATGAGGGCACAAACCGTAAACTATAACATACTGTTGAGAAAAAATTGGTAACCACGAAAAAAGGCTACTCATACAAATATAAAATAAGAGAAAAAAAAATTGTAGCAACACAGCATTTTCATGCAGAATTAAATTCAGAACAAGTTACCTTTTTCCGTTGGGACGCTAAGTAAACCTCAGGCAACATAAATGGGTTATCTTTTGTAGACTCCGGTGATTCTGCCCCAAACCACTTAGGAATCTACAGTTCAACATCAGAAAAATATAGTAACCATTAGATGCCACATTTGAATGGAAAAAGGAAGGTTCAGTAGGATATCCAAGTTAAGATTGAACAGGGGTTTCAGGTCACATTACAGTTATCTTAGACAATTTTATAAAACGTATAAACATGCTGCCATAGAACAAGCAAGCCTTGACCGGGTCAATAACCAATTTCAGCTTACCAAGAAATTTGTAAACAGGTCAGGATCAAGCCATGTTGCAGACTCAGCTTGAACATCAGAAACACCTGCAGGGTGGGATAGTGAATCATGAGGATCAACCATACCCAACACCAAGGGCTCGTTCCATCGATTGACAGTGGGATCAACACCAACTTGAGCCATGTGCTCCCCCAATTGAGCATAGTAAGTGTTGAAAGGCGCCACCTATCAGAAAAGAGGAACAAAAAAAGACTGTTACGTGGCAAATTACAAGGCACAGGAACAGTTCAGATCAACATTTCAAGTGAGTCAAATGGAACACTTTTCTGACAACTATTTTTTCGTTGCTGAGAGAATAATCAGACAAGTTTCACAGGTTACATCACTTTTCATCTGTAGATAGTTTGGAGTAACTCAGGGAAAAGTTGAATAAGTTGGTCTAATAACTACAAGGATTAAATATAATTTAACAAAGTAGGTCCTTCTTTAGATTATAGAAGCAGACAATCCTTCTTTATATTGCATTACTTGGCTATTTACTTATTTTTTAGGACTACGCCCTTCGACGCCTACCTTCTCCAGATCCTTTTGTGACCAGCATCGAAGTTCTTTTGGCACGCCATAGTCTGCCGGAAGACCATGCAAGACAAATGACTAAGTTCAGTAGGCAAAAAAATTCACAGCAACTGAAAATTGCCTATGTCAAAACCAATTGGTTCTCTGCCACTGCCCTAGTACTCTCTAACTTTAGTTTGTCTATGATCTTATTCCCACCCTGCCATCCTCATACTTCAACAAGGCCACCACATAATCCTGGTATACTGAATGTTTGCACCATTAACCCCCCTCTGTGCCCAACATTACAAAATGTTTGATACTTGAAAAATTGAGTTATAATGTTTGATACTTGAAAAATTGAGTTATAGATATCTAAAAGCTTCAAAAAGATTTGTGGTTTAGGTGTTTCTTCAATAATATGTCTTCATTTAATTACCCAATATTATTAGTTAATAGACTAAAAGTATATGAAATGATGCAGTTAGGATATATATCCCAGTAAGTCGGAACATAGAAATGCTTTTATTAATTTATTAACGAACCCAATCTCATTCAACACTAAATTGTATTTCTTTTTTTTAAAATAAGTAAGATGCTTATTAAAGCATAGGACGAAAATAGATGAAGCAAAGTATGCCAAGAGTCAAAACACATAACTCACTTGTATTTTATGATTATCCCCAAGAATGAGAGGCTGCTGATTAACCCCCAAGTAAAAGATGCATTCACGACAATTTGCAATACAAATGCGTTTTGCGGCTGTTATAACTTGCACCCTTTCACAGTGTTCTACTCTGACAGCCTGCATATATGAAAATTATCTTTGAATTGAGAAAAGCAATAGAGCAGCAAAGTAACACCATTGTTACTCTATAAACGAATTTGTGAATATAACCACCCATAGGATAGATTTTTGTACATCAAAAATAAATGTTTCCAGAGTTTTTCCAGATACAAATTAGCAAGAACCAGTTTGGAAGAATAAGCTGTTTCTTGCCCCAATAAAGAAATAAATTTCCATTATACAAAAACAAAAGCACATTGCTTTATTTTGTTTTGTTTTTGTTTTTTGCCTTTTGTTTTGTTTTGTTCTTTTTTTTTCCCTGGCACAATAATCAGCCTTGAAGTGTTTGACTGGGGTAGGATTCACTGTCAAATTTCACGCTAACCAGATTGTCAGAAATAATCACCTGTTAACTTTGGTTATAAAAAAGAAGCAAGATTTTTTTTTTTTTTTAATTTCTTTTTTTGAGTTCATAGAATGTTAAACTCATTTACTGTTTGACAGGCTCATGCAAAGAAACTACGGAAATTTTGCAGAGATAAATAGGGTATCAAGTACAAGTATTCCAAATATAAGCTGCTCTCACAAACTACTCCAGATAAAATCTCACAAAAGCTACAATGGATATGCTTCATATTCGCAAAACAATCCACGGATTCACAACCTCCATCTGATTTATGAGCAACAAATATCTATCTGAAAGAAACATTAATTCCCCATTTTACCCAGAGACATGTATAGTTATTTAAATTCAAGAAAATGAATAGAGAAGAAATTTACAACTAAACCAAGAAGCTACTTGGAGACTGTCCAAATAGAGTGTACGGAAAACAGTTATAGTAGAGCCTCTACATAGACCACCACTCCCCACCAACAACAACAATAACTATGCCTTTTATCCCAAGTGTAGGGTTTGTATCTCGCATCCGTTGAGTATTCAGATGTGATCAAGGATCACAAGGAGTCCCAGTTGAATTTGGGCTAGAAAACCAGAGTTCTAATTGGATTGGAATACCAATTAAATGGTGATAGTGCTATTCTAATAGGATTAGAATAGGAACATTATATATATCTCTTGTATGCGATACGAGAGATGTGAGCAATTGACTGAGAGAGATGTTTCTGTTATTATGAGGGATGAGAGAAATAGAGAGATACTTGTATCTCTTCTTGTAACATATTTTTCTCATAGTGGATATTTCTTTCGTTGTTCCCGTGAACGTAACTCGAACTTGGTCGGCCAAACCACGTTAATTCCTGTATTTTTCTTGTGATTGTATTGTTTCCTTCGTCTATGCAATCTCGATGGGGGATTTGATCCCCAACAAATGGTATCAGAGCCGGAGTTATGGATCTGAAATCGAGATCGCGAGATGGTGGATCTGATATCAAGTCGACAAGGAGGTTGGCGGAGGCATCAAGGCAAAATACAATAAGAAGAGAAAAAAAATAGCCGGATACAACCGGTGATGTGCAGAACCGGAGACTTCAGCATTGTGCATCAAAAGGAGTGGCTGATAACTGAGATAGATTCTGAGACACAGATCGACGGTTATGCTTGATCGGAGCGTGAATCGAAGAATTGGTGTCCGATTAAGATAATCTAGGAGTCGAATCCTATATTTCTCAGCATTCCAGACGCAGTGGTGGATGCGGTTTGGGCAAAATCCACTATTTGAAACAGATTTTGTGCAGAACAGCGATGATCGACGGTGATTGAGGAGTCAATGTTAACCGAAATGATCGATAGTCGATGGTTGGTTAATTGTACAATAATGAGGTACGGCGTGGTACTTCATGGTGATGGATACAGTTACTTCATGATATGATAAAGCACATGGTAATATATAATCATCTGTTTCTAGAGTTTGTCATAGTTTTTGGATTAAAGTGGAGTATGGTGTATCAATCACTTTTGTGTGGTGCACAACATGATAAGTGATTGCAAGTACTCAAGAGGTTCAGGTGTTTTGACTAAAGTGGAGCACGGTGTAGCGATTATGAGCGCTTGGTAAAGAGCGTGGTGTAGTAATCGTGAGTGTTTAAAGGAGTACGGTTTAATGATCATGAGTTCTCGGATGAGAGTATGGTTTAGTGATCATGAATGCTCAAGTATACAGACAGTGATGATTATACAAGTTGTTCCCGATCGGTGGAACATGGCGAATATCTGCGAGGTAGATGGCGAGAACGAAGTTTCCCCAAGATGCATGGTTTATCGGATACGAACCAAGGTGGAGATTGTTAGATCTATGTCTCGCATTCGTTGAGTATTCAGATGTGATCAAGAATCATAAAGAGTCCCAGTTGGATTTGGGCTAGAAAACCAGAGTTCTAATTGGATTGGAACACCAATTAGATGGTGATAGTGCTATTCTAATAGGATTATGATAGAAACACTATATATATATATCTCTTATATGTGATACGAGAGATGTGAGCAATTGGCTGAGAGAGATATTTCTATTATTATGAGAGATGAAAGAGGTAGAGATATACTTGTATCTCTTCTTGTAATATATTTTTCTCATGGTAGATATTTCTTTCGTTGTTCCCGTGGACGTAGCTCGAACTTGGTCGGCCAAACCACAGTTAATTTTTGCGTTCATCTTGTATTGTATTATTTTTTTCGTCTCTACGATCTCGATAGGAAATTCAATCCCCAACACCAAGTACCTTTATTCATATCATAATATGTGATAATATTTTACGTTGGCTGTCACAGGCATACCACAACCCTCCACCTTTATCCTGGCTTGGAACAGCCAGTGAAAAGATGAAAACTTTAAGCACAGCATTGGTGAAGTTCACTACACCCCACCCACCCACAAAAATTAATAAAGAAGTTCCGAAAGTAGGCTTAAGTTTCAGCTCCTCCCTAAATGTAAAAGTATAGGTTTGGCAAGTTCAGTAGGTTTCAGTTTAGGTTCTTGTTTCGTTATTGGCATTGTTACAAGCTATTTGTATGTTTGCATTCATACTATAAAAAATAATATTAAAAAACCACTTTCTTTCTCTCAATTCAGTTTCAGTTTCTCCCTACTTCAAAAGTCTAGTTTAGGAATGTTCCACAGATTTCAGCTCAGGACCCTGTTTCATTTTAGACACTGTTGACAGCAATTTATGTATTTATTCATATCTTAAATCCCCCCAAAAAAAATTCCATCAGTGATCAATAAGTCTTTTAAACAACAGCTTCACTTTATTTCCTAAGGAAGTTATTTGTAAATGAAGAAACTTAATGTTACCTACCCAGTTTTGATTTAATGAAGGTGTTATGTATATACACCAATATTTAAAATAACAGAATCAATATCACATGATGATTTATGGTATCAAAATTAGCAATATTAGGTGTATTATATGTCAGCAAGATTGATACAAATTTTATGATATATCAAAAATCCAATATGATATTTGAGATATCCATCAGTTTTAGCTGATATTTAAAACCTCGTTATACAGAGTTGAAGTTGGTAGGAGTTTTGTATAAAAATACCAGTGAGGAGTTAGATGTTGTTGCGAAAGGCAGATATCTTACAAATAGGCACCCAAAATAGTGTCACATAAGAACTAATGCAAAATAAGAAAAGACACAAAATTTAACGAGACTCGGTAAATATTACCTACGTCTTCGGGCGCCAACGATCAATCCACTATCACCAAAATTTCAAATTACAAAGATCTCTGGTAAATTAGAAAGTTCCCCAAAAATTGGAGAATTTTTCCAAAATCCAAAAACCTAAAATTACAACTTGGAATTTTTCAGATTTGAAAACTTCCCAAAATAAAAGCTGTTCTCTCAGAATAATTTTATATAATAACTAATTATTTTGGATTAGTTCTTGTGTGACACTATTTTGGGTGCCTATTTGTAAGATATCTGCCTTTCGCAACAAGTGGTATCAGAGCCCAGGTTCGGACCAAATTGTCGTCGGGTCAATGGGCCAGGTTATGGCCTAAGAGGGAGTGAAGCCGATGTTTGAAGTCCGAATTGGTCGAATTAACTTTGGGTTTAATTTCCCACGTGTCGGGTCTCCACGTGGATGGTTGCTAAAGTTAAGTTGGTCGGGTTAACTTTGGGTTTGGTTTCCCACGTGTCTGCCTCCACGTGGATGGTTGCTAAAATTAAATAGGTATACTCACAATGAAGGGGAGATTGTTAAGTTAGTTCATTGTGAGTATAGTCCCACATCGGATAGGACGAAGAAAATCTATGGGTTTAAATACAAAGTTGGGGATTTGACCTAATGGCTTAAGTTTTTGGGTCAAATTGGTTCTCAGCTTTGTGTTTAGATCCATCATGCTCCCCGTTGGACCCGACGTCCTCCCCAACAGATGTAAGTGACTAGCATTACAAGTTAATGGTCAGATTCTTCGTTCCAGTAAGTGGTTCAACCTGAATCTAACTTGTACTAACTACCATGTCAAAAGTTGAATTTGATATTAATCCATTCCAAGTTCAATCAACTCTAGTATAGTCTTAACCAGTCCCACTTGATCCTAACAAGAGAGACGGGAGGTACCAGTAGGTCAGCAAGTAACAAGAGAGTGATGCACAAAAGTGGAGACGTTCTTGCGATCCAGGTGGGTCCTTCATATTCTTCTCTTCTTTTCTTCTCTTTCAATTGCTGCAGTTAGAGATGAATCTATCTCGGTTTTTTTTAAATATCATCACCTATTATACAATTTCTTCCAGACTTGATGAGGGTATATCCTTTTACTGATTTCAGTTTCTTCCATTATTGCTATACATTTTGCTCATTTGTTTTCTGGAATTTCATCAACCGACCAATAATTTTTTTGGGCCAAGTATTGAATATGCCTTTTCTAAAACCAATCTGCAACAAGCATAACTGAATCGTTTCTACTAATACCTTCTTCCTTCATAATTACATAAATAAAAAGAAATGTCCCTCATATGCTGTTATACAACGGTTTCTTTAAAGTATGATTATCTCACTTACTCCAGCAACAATATCTGACAGAGGTCTGCACTTTAAATCAAACTACCTGTCCTTATTAGTACAACCTCCTTGAATTTGTCACGTACAGAGCGAGAACAACCATCACAAAACTATGACAAAAACTCAATCTTCTGTAAATATTTAAAGTTGGCGAGTACAACTAGCTGGAAAGCAAACTCCTTAAATAAATATCTTACTTTTTTGTGCTTCATGGGTGTGACATCAATTGGCACCTCCTTGCAAGCGTCATTGCAGTGCAATGGAAAAACCTTTTGGCAAACGTACAAGAGCCCAAGGGTTCAAACTCTACTTGCATCAAGTTACAACCATTATTAGAGAAATAAAAATAAAATGGCAATTTCTTTGGCCATTTTTATTTAAGCAACAACTTATGACTCTTTAGCAAACTACCAATAGACAGTGAAATTCATAGTCCACTTTAAATCCCTTATGTTAATTGCAAGATGATAAATGCCAAGGAAAATTCAAAATGGGTTAATTCATAAACCAAATTCAAAATGGGTTAATTCTTGAACCACCCTAATTTTTTTTTTATTCCTATTTTTAATAAAACACCCTTCACTTTCAAAAAAGATCAAATGCCCCCATTGCCTTTCATGTTATACTTTTGAAGGGTGTTTTCTGCAAAAACTTCCATCTTCTTCTTCCTTCCCTTCGACAAACCCATCTTTTCTCCTCTTTCCCTTCTCTACTGTCTTGTCCTTCTCCTCTCTCACCTTATCTAACCTTTTTCCTCAACTTCCTGCCCCCAACCCAACCCAAAAAAAAGACAAAAGAAGAACTCGGGGGGCCGAGAGAGTGAATCAAATTCTGTGCTCCCTGCAAATCTGCAATGCCCACCCCCATCAGTCCCCTTCCTCCTCTGATCTATTTGCTATCCCTCCGCGCCCTTCATTCCCAAAGCAAGTAATAGTTAAGATTAAGGAAAAATTAGGGCTTTGATTAGGTTTTGAGTTAGGGAATAAGTTTATAGAAAGGACGAGGGTCAGGTTTGGGTTAATAAGGCTAGGGCATGATTAGAACATAATTAGGCTTAAGATTTTGGTTAGAGTAAGGCTTGGTGTTAGTTTAGTCTTTGGATCAGATTTAAACAGGCATATGGTTAGGATTGAAGAATTTTCTGAAAATTTTGAATTAATATTTTATTATGTATGTTAGAAAAAGACATAATGAGAAAAACGATGTTATTACCTTAAACTAGTAGAGATATTCATCTTATTGGTGTCATTTTAAGTCAACACTGTTAACAACACATCGGCTAATCACACAACTTCAAAACCTAGGGGGTGTCATATCACTTCTCAAATTTGAGGGTATTTTGTTAAAAATAGGAAATATATGGGTGTTTTGACAAAGTAACCATTCAGAATTGAAACAGTAGTAAATACAGTCCACAGAGAGAACTGTTTAAGGATCAATGAAGATAATAAAACCAAAACATTTCAGTTGTGAAAAGATAAGGATCAATGAAGATAATAAAACCAAAACATTTCAGTTGTGAAAAAATGCATGTCTTTAGAAAGTTAAATCCTACACACTGATCTTTAACATTTGCAACATGAGTTATCTGATTAGCACCAATCATTTAGTTGTACTCTCACGCTGAGGAAACAACCAGTAATTGGACAAATGACACTGTTTAATGTTTATGTACAACAGAATGATAGTGGGAGGCTTAAGGCCCATATGATGACATAATTGTCAACTAAATTTGGGAGAGACAAGGCTTTATTGGCTGTCTGCCTGACTGTTGATGTTTGGCCACAGAAGAGAGATAAGAAGGCAAATGAAAAGGCAGGATAAGAGGAAAAAAGGAGTAAAAGGACAAAAGAGTAGCACATGCACAAATACACAAATATAAAGGATAGGGAAAATTGAAACGTATAGGAAAGTAGGAAAAAGAAAAGAGAAGGGTGAAAAAATGGAGTATTTTTCCAAGTTCTAAATGAGTTGATTTGACACACTGAGGTCTGCTTTTCTCCAACCGACAACCCCACCCCAACCCACCTGCACAGTATCGACAGTCCCTTCGCGATCCCAAGCAGTGTTTTAAATAGTGGCTAACATATTGAGATATATCACACGAATTCTCTCTTTTTTTACTCGGGGCATGATGATATTGAATAATTATTTCAGATATTATTTTTGGCCAATATTCGCCAACATATATGCATGTAAAAGATTTGTTGCCAGATGAAAAAGTAGATATATCGGCCGATAACTTGGCTCAAGAATTGCAGCCTTAGTTATCCCTTATCCAATCTTTAATTTTAACAAGAATATAGCATTTGAAGTGACCACGAAGCCCACGTTATCAAATACATTAATATATAAGTGAGAATATTAGGGTTCATGTACTCACTAAACATGCTTTATGTCAGCTTATATGATCTATGAAAGATTGCCTAGTTAAGATTTTGTTTAGGCCATGTGTATCTACACCTGATATGGCATATGAAATTTATTAAATAACCCAATATTCCCACCCAATATACAATATCCAATACGTAATTCTTCCGGCAGATATATCCAATATTTAGAACACAGATTCCTTGGTGCTTAGTATCTTCTACAACAATTATCTCAATCACTTGAATATCAATAACCATAAATTTCACTGGCACCTTTTTCTATTAATTGCCTGACTTGTACAATTTGTATATTTTAAAAAGCAAGTTATGAGTAATATAGTTAGATATATGTGATAGCAATTCCATCCTCTCTAAACTCCATCAGTTGGTAAACACCATGCATCTCTACTCTCTCTCATGAGCCCTGTAAACCGAAATGTGACCATCAATATCTGCTGCAAATTGATCACAACTGTTCCCAAAAAGCTGCTCTTTATTTTGACAAGTTTAACTGCACAAGATCCATATTTTTATATCATATATTCAAATCCACAAGCAATTTGATCGACCAGTCCAGCTACCCAGTAATTTAACCATATAAATGGGAAGGTGTATGCAGCAATGTGATTTGTCTGGTCCAAATGGGACACACACAACCTCATCACTTGCCAGTTCCTGATTGAGTATTGAGTCAAAACATCCAAAAAAGTGATCCAATCGTCCATCGACCGGATAAACACTAGTAAATGATCCCATCTCCAAATGGCAAAGCTATCTAACCATCCATCAGCCAGATAATACTAGTAAGTGCTCCTATTCCCAATTGGCATAGCATGTCCTATACAAATACATCTGAAATACCATTAATTTTAAAGATCAACATCATCTTACCAACTTCATATGCCATCATCTTTAGCTGATCTCCATGCAACTAAAATGATCGACTGTTTGCAAGTGCAGGAGCAAAGAAGCAAAAATCCCATAAACAATAAGACTGGACATCAATGAGTCATTATGATTAAAATACAATATATGTGATAAACAAAGCATGGTCTAATGAATGGTGCATCTCTCACGAGAATATTAAAATCCAGATTCAATTACATAATTCTGGAATATGTAAATTAGCTAGACTTGAATTCTGAGGTTACAATTCAAGTACTGTCTGACAGCTGACAATTAAAGCATACTGATGAAAACCATTAGAAACTAACTGTACCCAGCATGAGCACCAGGACATGAGTCAAATGAGGTCGATCGCCCAAGTTAAAAGATCCTATGAACGGGATACATGAGAATGCCAGGAACAAGGTTTTTATTGGCTCAAACAGATACTAGGATGCTAGCACATAAAACAGCCAAGTATATTTACAGTACTTTTCCAGAATACACAGGATAAATGTCAAGAACAATGCCAATCATATAAAACTTTCTGACTGTTTACTGCAATTATATTAAAAGTATGATTATGTCACACATACCTTACCAATAGCACCAAGAACAATAGTTGCATCAGAACATCCATAGACAAGAGCAAACTTCAAAGGTGCTAGTATATATATTACTGAATCATGGCAATTCAAGACCTGCAACAGAACAGTTAAATTTGATGGCTCAAATAAAAATAGGCATCAAACAATTTGGGGCATACAGTCTATCCTATATTTATAAAACAAAGTACACAAAAATTAAAATAAAACAAAACCACATTAATGAAATAAAACATAAAGTTAGAAAGATGAAACTTATATTTTACACAGCATGTTAAGAGGATGGTTGACATGACTTGATTGTTTTATTCTAATACAGCAACTGAAAGCAATCTACACCAACTCATATTTCCTAAAAGCGAAGCGAACAATACGCTCAATGTATTTTCAAAACAAAATAATGCAGTGATAAACCATAGGGTCCACTAAACATTAAAACAGTAGTCATAAATGATCCAAATGAATTTGGTATCAACGTTGGAACAATAAATGACATATAAAGTGATGATTCAACAATTTATGAAATATAAAGTATATATTCATTTTCAGAAGAGTCAGAAGACCTTTCTGAATTCGAAAATTTGAAAATTAATATGCTTACTATCAATAAGACTTATAATCAAATTAAAATTACACCATTAACTATATATGCCATCCTTCCCAAAAAAGAAAGGATAAACTCACCGGGATATTTATTATATTCTGGAAGAAGTTTAAAACTAAAAAGATATAGAACTACTAAAGTTCTCCTGGATTTGATTATCCAAATGCCATTTGGATATTATGGAATTATCCATAATATTCCGAAACATGCAAAAAATAATATCTTTATAACATATGGTATTATAGAACCTATGTAAAAGACAAATGTATACATATTACTAAAAAGTACAAGTCTAGAAGACAGAAACTAAATAATTGAACAAGGAGACCCAATATGTCTGTTAGTTTTACAAAAATAAGAAGATCTACCTTTAATAAAACGGGACATAACTGAACCTAGTTCTAGTTCTCTAGTATCTCAAACTAGCTCATCGACAAGAAACGAAACATATTATGAATACCGTATATACATGAATATAATTTCAGATAAATCTGAAATACAAAATCAAAGTATTCAAAATAGTATGGGAGAGCAATTCATCATTACAGATGAAGATCTTCGAAGATTAAAAGATACTATCCCACATACAGATAAAAAAGATGTAAATAATGACAATACAACCCTCATTTGTAGTCATGGTTTCCATTAGCATCTAAGGTCACATCTCCATGTAGGAGGCATTCTCGTAAGCTTTTTTTTATTTAAAAAACCAACATTGACAGAACTTGCACTTGAAAGTCTGCATCAAAGTAGTAGAGACAAAGCTACTCAAGGAAACCTACAGATCCATTCTATCAGGCCTTTCACGAGCATGGTAGATGGAAGATTTGAAATCGGCTACAAATTTGGAACATACAAAAAGTCCCCAGATTGGATCTTAATGTGTGGAAATATAAACTTTAAAAAGTTAAGCTGAAAATGGATCGGGTATGACTTTATCCATATCCATATTCTCTATGATATTAGGATAATTCTCACAGCCAAAAAACTGATGTCCAATCGTATCGGACGGTCCGACACTTGTAAATGTTCAAACCTCTGTTTATGTACAAGTGTTCACAAGATGGAGTATGTTATACCTCCCTTGACATGAACTAAATATTCTATGGTCGATTCTATTAGTCTACCTCCTTTCATGTTTGAATAATAACCCAATATATGTTTGTAAGAGTCAGATATACACATATTCTTAATAATGCGAGCGCACACACGTGTCATTGTGTTTTGGAAGGTTGCCGTGTCCGACACCCATATCCATGTCGAAAGACGACATCCACGTATGCGTCCACATATCATGATATTCTATATCATTAAACAAAATCCAATATAGATACGAATATAAAATAGTTATAAAATGCATGTCCCCATTTGTTCTAATAGATGAATGTGGATCAGGTACTATATCCATGTCAGTTTTAGTATATAACAGAATACAGTTACAAATTATATGTATAGAAGATAGAAATTGCATTGGAGAAAATTTCATTACTTTTCTTATCATAGATAACACATAATCTCATATAAAAGCAATACCAACTTTAATACAACTTTTATCATAATCAAAAGGTTTAATTAAATTTTCAGCAAACTAAGAATAAAGAGGCAATAATTAAAAGTAGGAAGGAATATGGAGATATTATTTCCTTGGAGATCCATAACACATAATCTCATATAAAAGCAATACCAACTTTAATACAACTTTTATCATAATCAAAAGATTTAATTAAATTTTCAGCAAACTAAGAATAAAGAGGCAATAATTAAAAGTAGGAAGGAATATGGAGATATTATTTCCTTGGAGATCCATCAAATACAATCATATAAGAGATTCAAATCAAAAAAGCATTAAAAAATAACTAAGAGAATAGATATCACATCTGATATATTGGACAATTATATTAGTTTAGATTAATCAGATACATGTCACATAGAGAAGTTAATAGCAATGTTGAAAATAACCCGTTATGAAACTCGTTATATTGCATTATGATATCTAACGCAAGCTCATCTTTATCTAACAGTTGAAAATAACTCAGTGCATCATAACAATGCATTTCTTATGTTATTTTACGCTATTTTACGTCATATATTACGTCGTGTTACGTTATTTCCTATTATATTTTTGAGTAATTTCCATTTTGTTGCAGATTATTTGTTATTGATTGTTAGCTAATCGACACAACTTTTTTACTCCATTGCTTACTATTTGCTTGTTTGATTACCTGTAGGATTGATAACTTATTAATTGGCAATTGCTTGTTATAATTCCTCTCGAATTGTTGAATTTTCTTAATTATTATTGATTCAACCTGAACTAAAATGAGCTTTAGAAAATATGAATTGAGCATTATAAAATATAAATTACAGCAATAATGAAGAACGAAACTTAAATAAATAAATAGAAATCTTTTTTCTCGTTTGGTAATAATTGAAATTACTGTAGCGATTTTAATATAATTTATAAAGGTAAATATTAAAATTACTGTAGAACTTGTTAGAAACTTAAAATAGTTTCTATATATTATCGAATGATTTTCACTTTTTTATAGAATTTTTAAATTTACTTTCAATTTAAAAAAGTTATTCTATATAGTTTTATATTTATTTTTATTGAATAAGTAGAAAATTACGTAACTTACGTTATGCATTACATTATATATGATGTAACCTAACGGAGGCAAAATATTATGTCACCGTTATCACTATTTTAAACATTGGTTACTAGATACATATTTGGAAAAAAAAAATTAAAAAAATAAAGAAGAAAGAGATGCATATTTGTATCCATATCTGCACTGATCAGAGAAACTCGTAGCATATTCGGAAAATTCAAATATGGAAGCAAGGTAGAATCGTATAATTTTATCCCTTGAAAGAATGATTCTGCACAGAAAAGGTTTGCTATGCTCTAGAAAAGTAATTCATGTTATCATCTGTTATATCTATATAATGAATGCAATTCCCTCTTTTTTTGATGTGTTATCCACATTCCATCAAGAGGAAAGATGTTGAGAGAGAACCATTGCCTGTAAAAAGAAATAGACTGTTATGGTTTCTCTTCCACATGCCATGGCAAGAGCGGCATGCAAGAGGACAGAATTTTTTGTCCTCTCAAACAAAAAGTTTCGTGCAAGGGGAGGATAATGAATTCAAGTCTGCATTCTATAAAGTCGAGAGAAGCCATCCATTCCCAGGAAGTGTGCCTTTTGTTTAGCACCCCTGGAACCATTTTATGAACCTTTCTAATCAACAATTCAAATTTTCCTTGAACTACGAAACAATACACCACTAAATTGATCAAATGGCTAACACACTGATACACAACTTCTTTCTAATTTTTCAGAAGCACAATATGTTGAAGTGGATGATCACAAAAGGACGGAGTAAACAAACATGTGCACAGCTAAAAGCAGAAGAATGCTTATAATTTTTTGGCAGGGAGCACTATGAGAGGCCCTTAATGAAAAAGGTCAAAACTGCATGCTATATAGAGTTCTATTGATTACACGATCAATTCAACAATATGATGAAATGGATGATCGCAAGGGTGGATGAAACAAACATTTATAAAGCTTAAAAAAAAAAAGAATGCTTATGTTCTTTTGGCAGGGGACCACCATGAGAAACCCTTGATGGAAGGTCAAAAAATTCATGCCATATAGAGTTATATTGATTATGCGAGCAATTCAAAAAGCTAGTATTGTTTTAAAAGATTACCAAGATTGTCAAATAAGTGGTATTACCATAGAACATTTAGACACTTATCAATGGAGCGCTAAATATGCTTGATATGTTTGAATACTATTCATCAGTTCCACAAAAGGAAGATAGCAACTTGCAATCTCGCAATTTGATGCAGCCTCTTCACTTGCTATCAAGGAAGTAGGTTTGGCATTGTGAACAGCACTCTCGTCTTTGTAAATGTGGCTCGTCTTTGTAAATGTGGATAGGCTCATAGGCTAATTTCTTTGTTATAGTTATCTGAATCAGTTTAAATTAAATTTCTACTCGTTCTGTTTGGTTTGATTTATGTTAAGACTAAAAATTCTGAAGTATTTTGGGCTATCCAGTTCACCAAAATGACAAACAGTCCATTTCAGACTCTTTCGAACATAGAAGTAAATTGAAAGATAGCACCCATGTATATGCTATATAATAGGAACCGGCATGTATATGAAACAAAACCCAATTCAAAAGCTCAAAGATGATTACCATAGGATAGGAAACAGCACCATATCAATGCTTCTAGCAGCCAACAGCAGAACTAGAATGTAGCCTCACAGCTGTTGCAGTTAGAGTATCTCCCTGGCCCACTGCCTCAACCAAATTAGTGTTGCTCAAGAAGATAATTTCTTCCTAAACCATAATATCCATATCTTTTTTCTAAACCATAACATCCATAACCTTTCTAAACCACAATATCCAGTTCCAATTACCCTGATCTTGTTGGAAAGGCACATCCAAAAACCAGTAAAGGATATGGCTATGGCTTAGGTTAAGCTTTTTAATGACAGGGCAGAAAGGGTTGAAAGATTTGAGTAGAAGGAATGAGGATAAGTTGGAAAAGCCCATCCAAATCCCTCTTTCTGACATAGCCTACTATTGAACCTGAGACCTCTCATATTCCAACCCCCATGATGCAGATCCTACAAGGATTGAAAAAAAATATTTTTGCAAGAAACCCAAAGCTTGAGTCCAAGTCCATGTATGGACCTTTTTATTTGCTTTAATTTATGTTTAGTTGAGTTTGAATTTTATTTTCAGTTCCACGTGATGTGCACATTTGTTATTATGACTTGTGAATTTATTTGCTTTAGTTAATGAGATATTTAACTTTTGAAACACTAGTTTTCGCAAGATGATTTGTCAAATATTTGAATATTTTATGAGCGATTTACAAACGTGGGTAAAAGATTCACATAGGTGAGAGGCCCAAATCTCATTTGCTCTTTACCCATTTTTATCATTCACCCTAATTTTCTATTCATGCTACATAAATTTGGTATCAAAACCCAAAAATCCCGTCTCCTTCGTCATATTCTCCATCTTATTTTCATTTGATTTTTTTTTTAAATTCAGAAAAATATCATATTAAAAAAGAGGATTTTTTTTTTTTTTGTGGGGGGGTGGGCTAGCAGCATGTTTCCATCTTGCCTTTGCCACCTTCAATTTCGCCCTCGTTGCTGGCCAATTTCATATCGACATTCACCCACCATTGATCGAACCAGATATTGTAACCACCTCACTTAAATCCAATCTCATAATATTACCACTTCGATTTGTGCTCAATTCAGACCCAAGCCCATTGAGCAAGAAACTAACTGCAATTACCATCACCTTTGAAGTACAAATTCACCGTCACCTTCACCTTCATTCCTGTTGTCAGTTTCGACAAAACAAAATATTGCTCATTTCTCCCCACACTTAAATCCGACATTGTAAAAGATTTCTTGATAAGACTCGGACTCCATTGGCATTAAATCGGCTTCAGTATACTAAGATCACACACTCCCGCCCTCTGCACCCACGTCAGCAGCTGCTCTTGAGCTTGGTACCGAGCATGTTGATCCCCTTGACATCGATGTGATGACAAAAGAGAAATCCCAGCTCAATCCAACCAACATCAAAAATTTGAGCCGATTTTGACTCTATTCAGTCGAATTCAAAGACATCGGCTAGTAACTTAGCTGATTAAGCTGACTCTAACCGGAGCCACAGCGCTGAACTGAGCCAAGAACAGACTCATTAAGAGTTTAGAAGTTGTTAAAGACCCGTTAGGCTCGATTCGAGCCATATTCAAAATGTTGCAATTCTTGTGTTGTTCCCAAGTTTGTTAGGCTGAGTTCTCAACTTCGCAAAATCCACTTTTCATGCCTTTGCATCTTCTATTGTCTATGCATAATCTCTAAACTAACGCACTACGCACCTAATTACATTATTTTTGCAATTTCTTTGTTGTGGTTAATAGTTAGCAACATTATTGTCACTGACTGAAATTATTGATTGCTTGCATACTTATTTTTTAGGATGCATTTCCTTGCATTATAGAAACTGAGTTTTAGGAATTTTATTTGTTCATATAGTGACATATATATAGTGTTTGGAGTCTAAGATTTGTATTGTATCTGCCTATTTGATTGGTTGCATTTATATCTTAGCTTTCTACATGCTCTTTCTTAACGCTAAGTGATATGATCCTAGTCAATCCAATATAGACAAGAAGAATGGCCTTTTACTTAAGGAGTTCTAGGAAGTCAAACTTCGATTAGATAAAGTCAAAAAACGACTAGGCATCATATGTACAATCAAAATGAGAGGAGAAATAGAAGTAACCCTAGGCATAGGGACGATCATGATAACATCAAACATAAGATAAAATGAAATTCCCATATTTGATCGTCTCCATGATGCTTAGGCTTTTAGCGACTGGCTACCTGGTATGGATTACTATTTTGACTGGCAGAGCATATCCAATAAGTATGATTTGATTTGGTAGGATGAGACTAGTAGACCAAGTATGATCTAATGAGTTTCGACAGAGAGATTGTGAGAGACATAGAGATCATATATGATCGTTGGAAAGACAAAAGACAAGATTAATCAAAAGTACATTCTTTAATCTTATTATAGGAACCATTTTCTAGATAAGTTGCAAAACCTCCATCAAAATAGTATGTTGGTTCATGGTTACATGACTATATCTGATGACTTAACCCTTTATTATGAGGTATAAGAGGGTTGTCACCATGCCTATCTAGGTTTTATTCAAGGTTGAGATCCGACATACAACGTGGTAGGTTCCTTCACTCCCAACATGCAACCACCCTTACACATATTTGCCAGTTAGCACAGGATATAGAGATCTCGTTTAAATTTTCTTCTGAATGTAGGTTCACCCCTAAAATCAAGGAAGAGTTCAGAATGAGTAAGGATAATGTTAAATGCAACACTAATACCATTAAGGATCCCAAAAGTAAGTCTGTGATAGGTGATTCATCTAAGTAGGATACCAAAAATATGCAGTGTCATAACTGACGATTTTGATCACTTTGCTACACCACATCCAACTAGGAATCTTCTCGTTAGGGGAGTTGGTTCAGACGATAACAAGTTCGATAAGATCTATAAGCCTGTAAGGAATGCTACTATTACCGATGAGGACATTAAGGTTTCAATCATTCAGTTGAGGGTTGATAAGTCATAAATGTTTCCATGTTGCATATAAGTTAGAGTAAGTCTTAACGTGTTCCACACATACCATGTAAGAGGATACGGGCTACAAGATGATTACTAGTCTTTAACATTATCTCTACAATAGCTATTGAGAAAATGGGTCTCATGAGACCCCAAAACTATAAGTCACTTGGATACCGCTTAATCTATTATCCAACATTATCTAGTGCCTAAAATGTCTAGTTTTCAGGACCATCTTTGATCTAACATCATAGACTTGGATATCGCACATAGCTAGCTAGGTAGGCCATGATTATATAATTTAGATATATCCAGCTTTGGTAGGTCAAATATAAATTCAAGATTAATGAGAAGAAAATAGTTAAAACTTGTCAGTTTAGCATGGGAATCTAAAGACTGCAAAGGTCATTGATAAGGAGAGCAAAATGCGACTTCACCTACTGAACAACGTCCCACTTTATTAAGAGTAAAGAGCGGAGGATATTGTATTTGATAATAATTCTTGGTGAGGCTTCTACTACACAGAGTTTTCTTAATGTAGTTCATCATATTCTCATAAATTTTAGTGATATCATCCCCAATAAGTTATATAATGACTTTCATCCCCTTAAAAACATGAGGGTATGTCTTAGTCCTGTTAAGATCCAATTTGCCTAATTTGCCTCACTTGGAATGAACCCTATCGAGCACACTGAGTTGAGAATGTAGAATAAATGATTGCTGTAAAAGGGCTTTATTTGAGAGATTTCGAGTCTTTGTGGCATTTCTGCACTGCTCACACCTAAAAAGAATGATAGCATGAGGATAGGCGTAGAAAATCCCATCATTAATAGGATCACGATTACGTATAGTTTTTCTATTCCTATCCTTGATGATTTATTAGATATGATAGCTAGATCTTATACCTTCTCGAAAATTGATCTTCTCGATGGGTATCATCATTTTCTTATCCATGAAGGTGGTGAGTGAAAGAATGCCTTTAAGATTAAGAATGAGTTGTATGATCGCAGAGTGATTGGGCATATCCATTAGTTTATCAAGTGCGCCTAGCACGTATATGAGTCATCATCTAGATTTTGCGTTTTCTTAAGAAAGTATTGTAGTCTACTTCAATAATATTCTCATCTTTAGTCGCATCAAAGAAGAGCATTTTTTTCATTTGACCCATGTTATACTCCCATAGCAAGTTAATTTGAAGAAGTGTGCTTTAAGTGTGCTTTCTTGTTCCACTGTCCACTTCCTAGATCCGTGTTTAGAGACTGAGTAACGGCTAATTCTAACAAAGTTAAGGCCATTAGAGAGTGACATTCCTTGTGCGATCCTAGTACGATCCATAAGTTCAAGAGTTTTCATGGCCTAGCCACTTTATAGAAGGTTTGTTTAGCAATTTAGTACCAATATAACTCTGATTCGGATTTGTCTTAAGAAAGAAGAGTTCAAATGACTAAAGATTTTGCTAAGACTTTCGAGGAAATTAAAGAGAAGTTGACTATTGCCCCGACTCTTCGCCTTCTGATTTCTTAAAAATATTGGAGGCAGCTTGTGATGCAATGGGGTAGGTATAAATAGTGTGATAAACCAAGATAATCATCGTGTCGCTTTCTTTAGTGAGAAGTTGAAAAAGACTATACAACACTATAATGTCTATGATCGAGAGTTTTGCACAGTGGTACAGCGTTTACGTCTTTGGCATCACTATTTACTACCTAAGGAGTTCATTCTATACTCTAACCATCAAGCTCTCCATGACATCAATTTTAAAAAAGAGTACCGCACCGATATATTAAGTGGATTGAATTTATTTAGGAGTATATTTTTACACTCAAAACACTATTCTGATGTCGATAATAAAACTATCGATATATTAAGTAGAAAATTTTGCACTTTACGGCCATTGAGTGCAAAAGTGATTGCATTTGAGTGTCTAGTATAAGAGTATCATACTTGTTAAGACTGATAATGTCTATACAACATTAACTCAGGATCCACATACCACTATCAAGGCTTCAACATTGTTGATGGTTTCTTGTTTAGAGTATCCGTTTATGCATTTTTAATACTTTTTCTGTGATCATTTAATATGGAAGACGCATGCAGGAGAGATTACTTGACACTTCGGTTGCAATGAATATTATCTCGATGGAGGATAAGTCTCATTGGCCAAGTGTCAACTATGATATTGCAGGATTAAGTTGAATTGTTGAGTTGCCAAGGATAGGAAGCATAACATTGGACTTTGCATACCTTCCTATAACATTTGCACCATGGAGCATCTCAACATGGATTATATTTTCACTCTCCCTTGCAGATTCTGGGAGAACATGTGGTCTTAGTTATGATGGATTGATTTTCTAAAATGATGTATTTTATTCCCTACGATAAGACTACAAATGCCTCAGATGTTGCACACATATTTATAGAGGTACTCCGATTACAGGATCTTTCTAAGTCGATTATTTCTTACATAGATGTTCTATTCATGAGTTATTTTTGGCAATTTCAATAGAATAAAATAGGCATTATGCTCAAATTTTGTTTGGCTTATCATTCACAATGATAGTCGGACAAAGGTCGTAAATTGAAGCTTTGGGTATTTGCTCTACTATCTAATAGGCAAATGCTTGACAACATGGGATACGGTCTTACCTGTAAGAGAGTTTGTATATGAGTTAGGTCAATAGGTCTACTTGTTTGAACCCATTCGAGACCATTACATGCTATATGCATAGAAAATCTATGTACCTTTTTTTCATAGGTGAACAACCTAGTGCCTCAGTTGAGTCATTTGCAAAACATTTGCATGATTGGCATGATAATATTCAACAAATAGTACTTAGCAATAATAACTATAAGCATGTCAAATTTACACAAGCAATAATAGGAATTTTCAATTGGCGATAAAATGATGTTAAGAGTGCATTTAAAGGGGTTCCCTCTGGGAACTTTCAAGAAGCTTCATGCTCGATATATGAATCCATACAAAATTTTAAGAAGGTTCAGTTTCAATACTTATGAGCTTGAGATTCTCTGAAAGCTTAAAATCAATTTGGTTTTCAATAAAGAGAAACTTACTCCTTACCAATCTCGTTGACTACCCTGTTGTTATTTTTGATCCATCATCATCGACCTCTACAAGTCATCAGTCTTTTATGGTTCATCCACCATCACCAACACTATTAAGAAGACAGAGAATATTTTGGAGGTTGCGATCACCTTGACGGTTGATGGAGGAAACAACAATACCTAATTAGTTTATATGGACGATCCAAGTCAGATTGCACTTGGCTATAGGCCAAGGAGATCATACAGCTAAAACCAGAATTCCCTTTGATAATAATCACCTTTGACATTGACCAGAAGACAATGTTTTGGAGCTGGGGAGGGTTGATGGAATTCTTAAGCGAAAACTTCTATTTTAACATTTTACTGTTCATGTTTCATTGCCAACCCAATGAACTGGATAAATGGATTTGTTAGTTGTATGTGGAAAGCAACAGCAAGCTACTCATGTCGTCACTATGGAAATCACAAAAGAACATTAATATTAGGCCTGCAGAACTAGAGGCGATGGAGATAGTTAAAAATAGTCAAGACATCCACGACTAAGAATAAATTTCAACCAACATATTTTAGCATCTATCATGTATGGGCTTCCTTCAGTCAATAATTTTGTTGTTACCTTAACAGAATGTCCTTTGATATCACTTGCTTGTTTAACTACAGAAGCTTTAGAGACACCCTCCACAAAAGTTTGGCTTCTAGAATATGGACTGGTTTGCATCTTTGTTTGACCTGCACAAGCATCAGTCATAGTCACGTCTAGATCTGAGGCACCAAGTGATCCATTTTCTTTTGCTGCTCCTTTCTCAGCAGTATGTTCCAGTGAAGCAGCAATCTTTTCCAGAATCCACTCATGAACCTGAGCAGCTGGAACAGGAACAGCAGGCATGTCTGGATCTGAATTTGCAAAAAAAGGAGCTGCCTGGCTTAATGGAAGCCCCTCCGACTCCTTGTCTCCAAATTGTACAAGGAATTCAAGGTGTGCAAATCTTTCCAGTGTCAAAACCTGTTAATAAGAAAAGGGTGAGTGAATGTCATTTTCTTGGTGCAAGAGCAATTACAGGAGAGAGTAATAAAAGACTATAAAATGGTGTTATACTTTTGATTGGTATCTTCCCGTATTCCCATCACAAAAGATGGCCTATTTTAAAGATGAAATTCCGCATATGAGCCAGTAAATCTAGCTTCGGTGCTAAGCGATGATGATGTAAGAGAAAGAGCCCAAGTCTTTTGAGTATCTCTTATATTTTTATAACTATTTATTCTTCCAATTACCGCTATCAATTAATTAATTTTCAAACATGGAGAAGAGCATTCCATTTTTTACAAATTATAATCTGTGATTCAAGCAAATTAATAAAAGGAAAACCTCGCATAAAAGTCTGAAGGTCATTCTATACACCAACTAAAGAGCAAAATAAATTTGGATGGATTAAAATACAAAGTTTCTTTGCTGACGAGTCTTTTATCCCATAATGCATCCTGAACATGATGGCATGTAGCTTGTCAAACAATCAACTACTAATGACTACCACCTGCCTGTTTTGATAAGGGATATGCAATCCTCTCAGGTTAGAAATGATACAGCCTTGCCAGCCACCATGCGACACCCTCACTAAGTAAATAGTCCATATTAATTAACTATCAGTATACAGATAATTGCAGGAATTTTATAGCCTAATTCTAAAAATAGAATGAAAACCAGATGGTTAGTTCTTTAAAATATTTCATGACTCCAACAAAAATAAAACACCCTAATAATTAACATTGCAAAGGACCATATCCAAACATATTAAAGGAGATTTTGGATGGTACAATGTGACTTTAGAAATTTAGAATTTCTTTTTCCTATCCAAAAAAATTTTCTGAATGTTACTCCTCCTATTGAACAAATGAATCAATTATACTAGTAATTAGTAAAACGTGACTTGTCTTTCTTTTCTATTCCTTTTTCTTTAGGCCTTATCTTGGGTAACTTGGTGACTTTTAATTGTATTTGATTCCAAAAAACCTATATTCCAAGGTTGGATTTAACTTAACTTCATTGCTCAATACGTTGTCATAATGCATGTAAATGGTTCTATCCATCTTCTCAGGCTACTAACATTCTATTTCAAGTCTCCTTCATAGTAGCATTGTATTGAATATGTTAGTAGTTACTATTTTCGTACTAGGTAGTTGCAAGTAATGCTTATTCATCTTTATTACTTTATTAATTTGATCTTCTAATTTAATTAATGAAATGTGGCCATTAGTTGTTTAATGATATGCTTTCTCCCACTCTTTTACTAATTCATTGCCTCTCTCTATGCCAAGATTCTATTTTTCTTTCCATGGTGTTTTGAGCTCTAGTCTCTAATGTCATCCCATTTGATACTTATTGACACGTACCGCTTTAAAAGAATGTTCTGAACTTATGTACCATTTACAAATATTGTTTTGTAATTTTCGTAATACTTATCGCTTTGGTTCGGTGAGGCAGGCAAAAAGTGCCTCTCGCCTCAGGCACTATTAAACTTCATCAACCTGGCCTTGCCTATGCCTTTAAATCACTGCTATAGCTATTGTAAAACATTTTCTACAGTTGAAATCACTACAATAATACAACTACTTATTTTACAGACAAGCAAGCTTTTTGCATAAAAGATTGAAAAGATTAGACAACTACGATAAAAGGGGGATTATGACATGACAGTCCCTCTTTTCACAGTGAAACACAAAGTAGTGCACCTGTTTAATAAGAGCACATATCAACAACAACAACAACAACAACAACTAAGCCTTTTATCCCTAGTATTTGGGGTAGCCTACATGAACCAAAAAAAAAAAATCACGCCGGACCGATCACTTTGATAGTCCTTCTCCATTCATTTCTATCAAGTAATATCACCTCATTTAAACCTCTAGAATCCATATCTTTTCGTATCACCTCCATCCATATTTTCTTCGGTCTTCCCTTCGTTATTTTAACTTGTCCTACATTGATAAACTCCCCTCGTCGAACTGGTGCATTTATAGGCCTACGTTGCACATGACCAAGCCATCGTAAGCGATTTTCTCGCATCTTCTCATCGATGGGAGCTACACCTATTTTAGCACGAATATCTTCATTTCTCACTTTATCTCTCCTAATGTTACCACATATCCAGCGAAGCATGCGCATCTCTGCTACACTTATTTTCTGTGAATGACGTTTCTTTATAACCCAACATTCCGTGTCATGTAATAAAACTGGCCTAAGCAGTCCTATAAATTTTTTCCTTCAATCTTAACGGAATGTTACGGTCGCATAAAATCTCATTGCCCTCCTCCATTTCAACCAGCCAGTTTATATCTTATGGTTAACATCATTATCGAAATAACAGCACAGATCAATCCCGTAAAAATTTTAAAATCTCTATTGACGGGTTTCGTTTCGAGTGTTCACGTAAGCAACAGATCATAAATAAAAACAAAAATTGCCCTAAAACTATATATTATCCACATGCACCGACATGGCTATTGAAGAGATACTATACTATTTTTTTGACAAAATAATTAGTGCACCCACCAGTCACCACATCTAAAATAATGACCTTCCGCTTTCACAGTTATTATAACAGTAATGGTGGGCCTCACATCCTCTAGAATGAGGATGTTTGCATTAGCTGGGGAAATGGGGTGTTGTCGCTTTCATATAAGCCCCAAAAGCAATAGATTTTACCTATGCACCCCATTTATTTACAAAATTATACAATATGATTTTTTTTTCTAATTGTTTTTAAACAAGGATGGGAATGTCTCCAAGAGCACCCTTCTAATCCATTGGCATGCACGTTTCCCTCTACCACCCACGTGCAAGTGTCATTAAAAAAATCCCCCTGGGGTGCCACCAGTGTGGAAGTTGGAACCGAGCTTGAAATTTTTTGGAGAGATGCTTTGGCCTTTCCACCTACCCTTGGATAAAGGCTTGCATATAAATATTTCATTCCTGTCCCTATGAAAATGTTAATTTGCATGTACTCTTTTTCCCCCCTTTTTAGGGGAAGGATCTTGACCCATAACGTGTTGTTTAATGTTTATCTTGCATTTATGTTCATGTGCAATTACACGTGCAAATACTACGTTTTGTTTAATGACAAATTATCCCACATATTTTGTTTAACATGTTTGGCCTATTAAATTCTACCATAGTGACAATCATACTTCTCACACCTGTTAAGATAATCATAGCTTTCCTTGTTTCTTATTTTTTTATGTCTTATCAATAAAATAAACTATTAATCCTATTGATTTTCCATAAATATCCTTATATTTCCATTAAGCTATTATCTTTAATCTATCTACACATTCATTTATTTCAGCAAAGAACAAGGGAAGTAACCACAAATATGTATAAACTATATGCTGTTCAGGACCGTACTTAACAATGAGATTAGGTTTAAGAATGATATACAACCATTATTATAATTTTATAGGACTATTATGCTTATTTTGACCTTAGGGGAGCCATTTTATGTTTTAAATTTAAAAGGGCATATCATTTTTAGCGGGACTAATTTTTTATAATCCAAAAACTACAATTCAGTGTGACACGGCCAGGATGAAATTGGAGCCAAGCCTGCTTAGATGCATTGAGAAAAAAGAATACTTGTAAAGGAAATGGAGACATCTAGGAAACAAGAAGGATTTGTATTGAATGAGAAAAGGACCTTCCTGTTCTGGCATCTTCCAGTCAGAAAAAAGAAAAAGAATAAGGAAAACTTGAAATGGACTGAAAAGGTAAGGCATTATAGCTAAAAAGAATAAGGAAAACTTGAAATGGACTGAAAAGTAAGGCAATATAGCTAATCCAATCAGTACAAATCATAGGGAAAATTAAATTATTTATCCATGAGAAGGTCATGAATAAATTTCACTAACATCATAGAAAAAAAATGTAAAAACTGCTCGGGGAGGATCACAATTCATGAAAAACATAGTTCAATAAAAAAAAAATTGACCATATTATATAGTTCAGCTTCAGGATTAGCTTTAGAGAAAAGGGAGAGCATCTGCACATAGCAGCTACTTTGCTAAGGCTGACAGGAATTTTGAGAGAAGAGAAAGCACCTGTTCTCTGTTTCCAGAAAGCAAAAGGTTTGAGCACGACAGCCACAGATAAGTATGACAGCTAAAAAACAAAAGGCTTAAGTACACAGCCAACAAAGGTTTTAAGTACCAAAACATCAATATAGTAATGGATAAATAAATTAATGGATAGTGAACCTATATCCAAGAATTAGCACTTCACTATTCGTCCATAACAAAATTAAAATATATGCATAAATCATATATCTACTATGTTATCCACTATTGACATATTAATTAATGAACAAGAAAAATGACACACTATTTGAAGTACATTTTGGAGGATAAGTAAAAAAAAAATAGCAAAAGAAGGCATTATGCACTGATGTTGAGAAAACGAAGGTCATAATCTAGAATTACCATTTTTACTAGATAATGGAGAAGAAATGAATCTATGCTGATTATATTGGATACAGAGTTAGGATAAGTTTTTCTAAGTGCTGCATAGTATTCAGTGCCCATGACTACTAAGGACATATGAAAATTAGGCCACAGAAGTTGAAATATCATAATTTTGGGAATAAAGAGTTCCATGAATTTTAGGAAGGTTTAAAAAAAAAATGTGTTCCCTAAGGATATATAAAGTTACAATATTCATACCAATTTGGTGACGAACAAATTAAGCACGAAGAATGCAGTGCTCAAAGGACCCAATATACGCTTATACTCATATAAGCTGGCCTAAGATAATGCAAAGTTAAGTTGTAAATAAGGATTTGAAGAAGAAAAGGTTTTAGATATCGGAATTTGTAACCGTAGCTATCATTGATTCACAATATTGGAATCAGCAATATCAAATGTATCATATCAATAATATTGGACTGATGTGACAGGATGTATATCATATCAAGTACCACAAAATTATGTACGATAGTTATGATACTTATCAGCATCCCTTTTTTCAACTTTTAAATAGTTGCCGAGGCATTGATTGTTGGCCCATATTTATTTGACCCTATCGTAACCATATCCGATATCATTTTTTGTTAATTATTGTGATATATCGGCTCATCGACGATTCATGGGCCACTAAAACTGACCATGATTCTAATAAATTGGTTCAAAAATTGTGGTCAAGATTGGGTGTCTATAGGATCTTTTTGATATATTAAGAATTATGCCCTAGTCCTAAGACCTGACTTGTTAACCCAGGTCAGCAAACTCGTTAATAATATATAGTGGCAGAAAATGCAGCTCAAAGTCCTAATGCAAATTAAGCAGTTCAGTATCCCATAAACATGTTTTGCTTAGATTTATGTGATTAACGTATGTGTTACCTTGTTTAATTTTTTAGGGCATTTGAAACATGTATATTTACCATCCTATATGACATCAAATATTTACTTAATATTCCTGGTATATTGCTTGATACATGATATCCGATATGAGATTTCCCTGCCGATATATCGCCAACATCAGATATTAGAACATTGTTGGTATTACTTGATATTTGAAACCTTGGATGAAAGACTTAAGCTGCACATGATGCAGCCTTTAATATGCATGGCTATGAAAGATGGCAAGTTTAACACCAAAAGAGGATATCATGCTTGTAGCAAAAAAAGAACAGAGGTAAAACAATCTTCCCATTATCTGGTTGTACCACCTATGGAGGGACACATATATGGATATTGATAAAGCGAGTTTATCCCTCAGATGATATGTTGCTCAACTTATCAACTGTGATTCAGTTTTATACTCAATATCTTCATGAACTTACTATTAAGAAGACTTGAGCTCAACCGAGTATCATCACAAATTAAAGTTTCCATTTAGAGTAATGTGGTCACTTACAAGCCTTGGAAATATACCAGGCAAGGATTTGCAATTATTAAATTTTAAACAATCCTTATTGCATTAAAATGATCACCAGAAGATCCCGTATTACAATGAGAGTTCAACATGAACCACATATTTTTGACCTAGAAGAAGAGTTAGCTAACTAATTAAACGACGCATGCAACTTCAAGCCTGACATAAACTCCAAGAAGCACTTAATGAAACAAAATAAAGAGCTGAAGGGAAATAGTTCATTATCTTAAATAAACAAACCAGAGATTCTTCACCCTCCCCTTCAACAGGCTCAGCCAGAAGGGCGAGTATATTGGCCACATGTTTCTGTAGATATGACAATTGATGTGCTTCTTCATCAGCTTGAGAAGGCATAAAACGACGACTGTTACTGCGTACAAGCTGTAATAAACAAATTACTGTCTTTAGAACATGAAGAAAGAAACTACAAAGACAATGAATCAACATGCTTTCTGCCATAAAGTTATTCACAAATTTACAGTAATAGATACCAGCATTCATGATATCGTGAATAAAGGCCTAAATAAAGAAAATGAGTTTGACATAATTTGTAAGGTGTGAACCAGATGCTATATTAAGCAACTATCGACCAATAAGCTCCAGCCACTTTTTATATCAATGTCATGAGAAAGATTTATTAGGTCAATTCTAGACAAATTTAAACATCTCAGTTAGAATAATATCAGTAACCGATGAGTCATCTATTATTCTTCACAATTAAAATTTTGTTAGCAACAACTTTAAGCCTATCAGTAACCGATGAGTCATCTATTATTCTTCACAGTTAAAATTTTGTAAGCAACAACTTTAAGCCAGTCATAATTGCAACCCTAATCTAAGATGACACCACTGAATTTCTTTTAGTCCAAGACACTGCATATATGACGTTAATATTCTAAGTTAATGCCAAATTGTAAGGATGACCCAGCAGACTAGTTAGCAAGTAGAAGCTACCACCAATTCTCTTATATTAGAAATATATATATATATATATATATATATATATATATATATATATATATATATATATAACAATATATGAAAACATAAGTTGATAGTTGATACCATTTTGAAAGGAACCATGTGCATGCAGCCATAGAGAATGAGGAAGAGGTAAAGAGAAACTATATTGGGAAAAGGAAGATGGGATTGGATCTCCAGCATACAGTATCCAAGAGTCATAAGAAAGTCATGTCTGCCTAAAAACGAAGATGACATGATCTAAAAGGTAAACGCTCTCAGCCGCAACAAGATATATATCCTAAAGCTATACACATACTGGACAGGAAGTCTCCTTTTCCCTCACCTTGAACTAGTTAGGATATTTAAAATGTCCACTGATATACTTCTTAGAGTTTCTTCTAAAGTTTCAAAGTTAAGCTGTATAGTATCCATGTAATCTCCTTTATGTTGAACAAAATTTTGTTTCACTTTATACTTGTCTGTCATTCTCCAAGTGTCTCATATTCAGCAAGAATTTTGCTCATGCATAGTGTATCTAGTATCTACCATGTCCACTCTGGAAATTTTGTTCCACATTATACTTGCGTGTCATTCTACCAGTGTCACATATTCAGCAAGATTTTGGCTCATGCATTGTGTATCTACTAAGTACACTTTCCAGTTTTCATTATGAGATGCTCCAGCGAGTTTTTACTGATATATCTCCTAGGTTAACATCTTTCTCATCAGGAAAAATGTTAAAAACATGCAAATGAATCCGATACCTGCCCAAACTTGAACACTTTTTTCCATTATATTGCCAAAATAATACTTTTACATAGTTCTAAATTACAGAAAATTATTATAACAGGAAAAGTTCAAAATGAAAAAAAAAATCATTATGAAAAGTTTAACTCGACCACAAATTTCATAAATTCGTGTCACATATGCCACAATTAGTACATTTATCTAATGTCTTGACATATATCACTCAACCATTCAAGAGCTTCATAGCTTTTGAGTGCTAAGATAAAGATCAAAAGCATGAGCAAAAGAAATTTCCCAAAACTGAAACGGTGTGAGAGGAGATAATTATCAATATCGGCAAGCAGACAAACTCTATGACTTCTTAGTAATAACTCTTTGACAGCTAATTTTATTCAACAATATCAATCATGAGCGTCGGAAGGAGACAACATCTCAGCTGGCAGGGCAAAGACAAGGCTGTTGACAACCAGGCAGCAATGTGATTGTCTGCTATGGTGCTAGGGCTTGGAGGTTCAAGTCCACTGATTAGGAGAAGGTAGTGCCCATATGTGACTAGGATTAGGTTTTACTGGGGAAGATGAGACATTGCGTTCAGAGATATTCTAGAAGGATATGCTTGAAAAAGCAAAACATGGAAGTGGTGGACACAGCAAGGAAGAAGATGAGGATGATGCTTTGAGCTTCTCTTGCTCACTGTTGCCATATCTTTTTGCAATTCATTTTGAGGGGGAAAAAATGGAGGATAGATCATGAGAGAGAACTAAGAGTAAGATCAAGTGCGACACATGAGGATTTAGTAACTTTGGACTCAATCCCTAGCATAAATCTCATCGTGGCTTTCATACAAACACATCATTTCTGCCTTTACCCCTCCCATCCTCTTTTCCCTTCTTCATATATGACGAATAAATCTTAGATGACCTAGTTCTCATTTCTAAAAAGGGGTATTTACTGGTTTGTCCCTCAAATCTTTATATATTATGATTTTGCCCCCCAAATCTTCATATTTAGAATTTTGCCCCGCAAATCTCATAAGTTACAACAATTTAGCCCCTCTGTCAACTTTCCCGTCTAACTTAACAGAAGTTTATTAAAAAAAAAAATTAATTATGAAATGACAAAAATGTCATTCCCTTTATACAAACCGACATCCCCAAATTCATTCGTTCCCAATTCATTTGTTCCCAAATAGCGACGGAGAGGCGATCCCAAATACTACCCTAATCCATTCGTTCCCAAATACTGAACCGAGGAGAGGCGATCGGCGAATTGACGAGTCGGGGATCGGGGATCGGGGATCGGCGTGGGGATCAAGGGAATCAGCGATCGGCGAATCGACGAGTCGGGGATCGGGGATCTGTGTGGGGATCGGGGATCGGCGTGGGGATCAAGGGAATCGGCGATCGGCGAATCGACGAGTCGGGGATCGGGGGATCAAGGATCCGTGTGGGGATCAGCGTCGTTGATCGGCGTCAGCGATCTTGGGGATTGGCGAATCGGCGATCGGCGTGGGGATCAGCGTCGAAGCGGTGATCTACGTGGGGAGCGTCGACCGGCGATCTTTTAGGGTTACAGGGTAAGTGTAGTTAGGATTTTTTAAGATTTGTGTTGAATTGAAATTATTATTTGCTATACAATAATGGATCAATCATCATCTCTTTGGCAGTTTCAAGAGTACAGAATAAGAGTTGCAACTCTGCATATTCTTAATTAAAGCTATCAAAGGCGAATATTTTTTTGAAGTGGGACTATCAATTACATAATTGATAATGCTACGGCATTATCAATTACATAATTTGGTCAAGTTTGTGTGATTTTAGATTCTCTGTTCATTGGTTCTCTGTGATTTTAGATTCATTGGTTTGTGTGATTTTAGGTTCTCTGTGATTTTAGATTCTCTGTGATTTTAGGTTTGTGTGATTTTAGGTTCTCTGTGAACAGAGAACTATGATTTTAGATTGTGTGATTTTAGGTTTGTGTGATTTAGATTCTCTGTGAACAGATTGTGTGAACAGAGAACACTGAATTGAGAACAGAGAACCAATCAAGTTTGTGTGATTTTAGGTTCTCTGTGATTTTAGATTCCACTGCAACAGTGCCGTAGGATTTTAGGTTAATGAGCTATGCTGTTTTAGGGTTTTTTTATTTGAAAATTAGAAAAGTAGCTTATGCTATTTTAGGGGTTTTGGTCTGTTCAGTTAGTGGTTTGTATTTTATAATGCACCAATAAATTACTAGTTTGTATTTTTTTAATAGAAATTATTGTTTTATTTTGTAGAATGGATGCCGGTATTGTTGAAGTAATTCTACGCTACAATGGTTATTGGAAACTAATTCCTAGAACAGGCCGGAAAAAATATGAGTGTGGGAATCAAAAAATAATTAGAGTTGAGATGAATGATATAACACTGAGGAGTTTTGGACAACAGATTGCCCAGTTCCTTCCTATAGCCCGAGGGTATTTACTGAATCTTTCATACACTATCCCAAATACAAACCCTAGGTTACTCGGATCTATCAAAACAAATTTAGATTTTATTCAAGTGTTGAGAGAACATGTCCTGAGAAAGAAAGTTGAGATGTTCTTGGTGCTAGATGACGGAGATAGAAGAAAAGGAGATAGTGGGGTTGATGATGATAGATTTGTTTCGTGAGATGATATTTTGGTTGAGAAAATAGAAGGAGATCATGTGGGTAATGATGGCCTTAGTTGTTATGCAGGGGATGATGCGCGTAGTAATGAGGCTTTGTGTGAACTTGTGGTTGTCGAAAATGAAGAAAGAGCTGAGGATGATGCAGATGAAATTTGTTCAGAAGATGGCTACCATTCATTTCATAGTTCAGAATCCGGAGATTCTAATTGTAGTGATGTAAAGAGTAGTGAGGGTCCTATATACTCAACGGATCTCGAAAATCCAGAAATAAGTTTGGGGAAAAAATTCTAAGATAGAGCTGAGCTCAAATTTTATCTTAGACAGTATAGTATAAAGTCTAACTTCAATTACAAGACCCAAAAGAGCGATTCAGTTCGTTTTGTTGCATGCTGTGTTGAAGAGAATTGCCCGTGGAGAGTTCGGGCTAAAAGATTAAATGATGGGAAGAGTATGGAAATATCAAAAATAGGTGGTAACCACACTTGTGTGGGTGTCAACAAGTGTTTGAACACCCAGGCAAATTCAAGCTGGATTGCACAAACAATTCTAGGGGAGGTTAAGGCAAATCCGAACATATCACCTAGGGAGATCATACACACAATCCATAACAAATACCAATTGAAGTTAGCATACCATATGGCTTGGAGAGGCAGAGAGCAGGCAAGGGAGAGTATTTTTGGCAATGTAGACAAAAGTTATGATTATGCAGAGAGTCTACGTTTAGAGTTGTTAAGGAGAAATCCCGGATCTCATGTTGATTTAATGGTTGACTCTGACAGAAGTTTTTTGAGGATATTTGTTTGCTTTAAAACTTGCATTGATGGATTTAGATTGGGTTGCAGGCCTCTAATTTGCCTTGATGGTTGCCATCTCAGGGGCAAGTACCTCGGAATGTTGCTCTCTGCTACGGCACTCGATGGGAACAATGGTTTATTTCCTATTGCATTTGCGGTTGTTGAGGGAGAAAGTGGTGATACATGGCACTGGTTTGTGAAGAATCTGCAAACAGCATTTCAGGGAGATTTGAATGGAGTATCTTTCATCTCTGATCAAGAGAAGGGGTTGCAGGAGGCACTTAGCATATTATTACCCGACAATGAACACAGAGTGTGCATGAGACATTTATGGAAATCTTTTAAGAAGAATTTTTCAGGAGATTTTTTTGAGCAGACCGTGTGGGATGCAGCCAGATCATATACAAGTTTCGAGTATGACATGCATATGGCAAAGTTGAAAGGGGTTTCGGAGCCGGCTTGGAAGTATTTGAAAGAAAGGAGGCAAATGTGGTCAAGGAGTCAGTTTTCATGTTTTTCAGGGTGCTGCTACTTAACTAATAACCTGTCAGAATCTTTCAACTCATGGATTTTAGATGTACGAAGCCTACCAGCCGTGGACCTGGTTGACAAACTAAGACAGAAAATGATGTTGAAGATGAATACAAGGAGGATTTGTAGGGCAAAGTGGAAAGGAAAATTAGTTCCATATACTGATAGATACTGTCAGAATATTAGTAAGAAACTTGGTTCTTTTGAAGTGCGCCACACAAGTGAGTTTGAGGCAGAAGTTGAAGATGAAACAAGGAGAACCTTAAATATTTGTTCGTGTAACCGCTGGCAGTTGTCTGGTTTACCATGCATACATGTAGCCAATGTTGAAAAAAACGCGTTACGTAACGCGTTATAACGCATTACGTAACGGAGCGAGGAGGAATCGCTCCGTAACAGGCTTAAATAACGCACTGCAGCATAGCGTGCGTTATTTTCAAAATAACGCACGTTATAACGCGTTATTTCATAACGCGTTATAACGTGCGTTATATACAACTCCTTTTCGAACCGCACCCACGACCCGAAACCCGGTTTATTCAACCCGAAACCCATTAATTTTTTCCTAAATATCCCGATTCTCTCTCCCCTCTGCCCTAATTCTTCTCCCGAGTCCCGATCGCTCTCGCCCTCTCCCTCTCCCGATCGCTCTCTCCCCTCTGCCGACGCCCCGATCTCTCTCGCCCTCTCCCGATCGCTCTCTCCGTAATTAACCTCCCGATCTCTCTCGCCCTCTCCCGATCCCTCTCTCCTCTCTGCGCCGATCTCTCTCGCCCTCTCCCGATCAATCTCTCCCTGCCCTAATTCACCTCCCGATCTCTCTCGCCCTCTCTTCCGTTCTTTCCCTTTGCCCAAATTCCCGATCCCTCTCTCCTTCGTCGCCGTGACGCTGTCGCCGCAGTTGTTTCTCCGCCGCTCTCTCCCGTTCTTCCCCTCTGCCCAAATCCCCAATCCCTCTCTCCCTTATCCCCAAATCCGCTCTCTCCTGCTCTTCCCTCGTCCACCGCCGTCGACGCAGCCCTTCGACGCCGCCGGTCGACTCTTCTCCGGCTCAACTGTTCTTCCCTCCTCCTTCCCCGGCTCAACTGTCTTCTCCGGCTCAACCATTCAGCAGGTAATTAATGTCATCCCAATTTTAAATTTGACTGATTTGTTTTACTAAGACTAATTTGACTGATTTGTTTTACACTTTTACTGATTGTGAATTTGGGTGAAATGAATTAATTTGGGTGATAATTTGACTGATAATGATATTGCTTGTATACTGACTGATAATTAATACAGATTGATATTTGATAATTTGTATACTGGAAAAATTAGTATACTGACTTTTAATTTGGGATTTGGCTGAATTAATGACTGTTAATTTGTTAATTTGGGATAATTAGTATACTGACTGTTAATGGCTGGTGATAATTAGTATACTGACTGTTAATTAGTATATTTGATAATTAGTATAATGACTGTTAATTTGTTAATTTGGGAGTTGGCTAAAAAATTGAAAAAATTTGATGAATTAATGACTGAATTAATGACTGTTAATATAGTTTTTAATTTTCTATGCCTTTATATTGATTTTGCAATATTTTATATGATTTTTTAGATTTATTTACTTATTTATGGAAATTATTAAATACAGTTTTATATTTATTTTAATTAAATAAATATAAAATTGCGTAACCTACGTTAAGCGTTACGTTATTTGCTACATAACCTAACAAAAAAAAAAACGCTACGTTAACGTTATCGTTATTTTAAACATTGCATGTAGCTAATTACATTGGTACCATCAGAAATGCTAGGTGGGACCGGTACTGTGCTGATTATTGCACAGTTCAAAAGTATGTATTTTCCTATTTGGAGTTAATTCACATTTTTAAATTCATATTTCGTATCAACTGATACAAAGAATTCAATTTTTGCAGGTACAAGCTTGCATATGCAAAACCAATTGCACCGCTGCCATCAAAGGACCAATGGATTTCTATTGACAAGGGCTACATAATTGGACCACCTAATGCAAGGAGACCTAGAGGAAGACCTAAGAAGAAAAGAATACAGCCAAAGGGGGGAGATGATAGGTCGGAGTCCAGCTTGTCAAAAAAGATTCACAAATGTATTAGATGTCAAGGATATGGCCATCACAAAAATACATGCAAGCAGCCACTTCACACTTCTGGGAGTGAAGATGTTGCTTCTTCTATTGGTGCTTCACAAGTTCCTTCAAGGTATGATGTGTAAAAATAAGTTAGAGTTATAATTTATGACTATATTATTATTGTCTATGCATGTCCATAATAGTGTTGTAACCAGATCCTGTATTGCAATGTCAAAAAGGAGGAGATTCGAGGTTAATAGGGGTGGGGGTCATTCCCAAGGAGTTCAAAGAGAGTCGGCACCATCTATTCCTGATTCTCTAAGATTGAAGTATTTCATAGCATATAGTCTATACACTTATGCTTACAAATTATACAATACGTTACGTGATTTTTTTATTTACTATAGGGCACAACCCATTCAGAGAAAAGTAAAGGAACTCTCAATCAGAGGAAGTGTACTACATGTACAACCACATGCACACAGAGATACACAACCACATGCAGGACAAACTCCGCAGCCACTAACATGGATAGGAAGTTTGGATCAACCATCTCAAATGCAACAATCGCAGACAACTCCCCGAGATACAGAATAAGAGGAATATTTGTCCAATATTTGTAATGAGCTATGTTGATGAATTTGGGCTTTCTTTATTTGTCAAATATTTGTGATATGTTGATGAATTTGGCAATTGTGAAATATTTGTTACTTATTTAGTGTGATATGTTGATGAATTTGGTCTAATTGATGAATTTGTGATATGTTGATGAATTTGGTCTAATTGATGAATTTGTGATATGTTGATGAATTTACATATTTGTGAACATGTTCTCAGTGTTGATGAATTTGTGAATATTTGTGATATATTGATTTCTCTGGACTGAGAACATGTTCTCAGTCCAGAGAACAGTGTATTGGAAAAATAATTTGTGATGCATCTTTGTGTGATTGAAAAGATGATCCATCACTGCACTACAAATGACTACAAGGTCAAAATAGTGAATTTGCACCATCTGTTACCAATTGCTGCCTGCTAACCAATGAAGGAAATTTTTGAAAATAAATGTAAAAGCATGGCAACTGAGCATATTTCATGTTGCAAAAACACGTCCCTTGTTGGAGGTTGTGGGTTCATCTTTGTCCATCAGCAATTAGGAAGAGAGGAAGAGATTTGAGGGACAAACCAGTATTTAACTGTGTTAGGGAAGAGAGGAGAAGAGATGAGGAAGAGAGGAGAAAGAAGAAAGGAGAAATAATGAAGAAAGGAGAAGAGAGGAGGAAGAGAGAAGAAGAAGAGAGGAGGAAAATAAAAGAGGAAAAGAGGGGTAAAATGGTCAAATATTTAACTGTGTTAGGGAAAATTAGAGAGGGGGGCTAAATTGTTGTAACTTATGATATTTGGGGGGCAAAATCCTAAATATGAAGATTTGGGGGGCAAAATCATAATATATAAAGATTTGAGGGACAAACCAGTAAATACCCCTTCTAAAAAATTGTCCGGTAATGTCGGTTAGGGAAGAACAATATTTTCTTCTTTAACTTAATCAAGCAAGTCATACGTATAAAACAATATAGTTTAATCAAGTCGGTCATGTAACTCTCAAAACAAATCAAGCAGCAGGTCATGTACATTCATCAAATAGGAGTCTCAAAGGCCTAGACAAGTACATTATTTAATAACTACATACAAAATCATAAGATGACCAAAACTACCACATCCGAGATGGTATCTACACAATATGACTTGATAATAGAAGAGGAACCATAAGTTGGATAAGGCAGGCACATGATCCAAGCATATTTGGTCTAAATCAAAGAATTTTCTTCTGCAAAACTGCAAATAGTTTGAAGATCGAATCATTTGTCCACCAGAAGATCTATTAACATAATACAAATTATCATAATTGTACGTGGAAAATTACAATTTATATAGCAAAACCTCAATGATATTTTCGAAATAAGTTGCATTAAGAAGGTCTTTGGTTACTTATGTAAGTGTATAAAGATGTTGTAATTGCAACCACTTTTGTTACAAGTAGTGCTTTCCACTTTTTTGGTACGGCTACATTTGCAAAATTTTGCAACCGCAATGACAATCACTTACGCATTTTCAGTAATTGCAGTTGTGGAAAAAGTACGTAAGACACTTTTCCTCTCCCTTTGCAAAGAGTAATCGAAGTATTGATAAAGTGGGTATTTCTCGCAGGTCTTGAAAATAAAAATTAATAATCGAATATTTTTCAACTATAGTTCCCACTTGCAAATTCCTAACCATACACAATAAAACAAGTTGCAGCAACTTGTATTAGTACAATTTCAATTGTAGTATAAATTACAACTTGCAATATCACTTGCAAGTAACCAAACAACCCCTAGAAGAAAATATGGGAGTGCTTAGTGACATTTTTCTACTTTCATTTCTCCTTAAAAGATAACGAAATCAAATCAATTCTCTCTCACATACAAATAAAGAAAATCCATAAAACTAAAAAGAAAACCCATAAAACGCCCCTAACCAGCCAGCTCTCGAACACTCTGTATAGGTCATATCAATCCATGGGGCCCTAGGTATTGGCCTTATCTTGTATAATAGTCCGATACAAAAAGTATTGACCCTATCTTGTATTGGATTTATCCAACAATTTTTTAAACGAAAGAGAAAACCTATAGGTCATCTAGGATATAATACTAATTTTGTATTTATGGCAATGCATTCATGATAGGCATTATGTTTTATAAAGGCATGTACATAGCAAGACACTATATAAACTAGATGGAGACTTCTATGTGCAACTTTGGACTTAGTCCCTAGCATAACTCTCTTTATGATGTTCTCATGAACACATCATTTCCACATGCAACTCTCGTATCCTTTTTTTTTCTTTTTTTATGACTTACTTAGGCAATTGTCCTAATTTTCCATATATCATTACATCTGGAATGACCTATATGTTGCCTCTTTTGACCTATATATTGCCTCTTTTCTTTTCAAATAATGTTAGCTAAGGACAATGAGAGAGACGATCTTTTCTTGTTGTGATTCAATTAAGAAGATTACAACAACAACAAGTAAGCCTTTTATCCCAAGTACTTGAGGTAGGCTACATGAACCAAAAGAGAATCACGCCGGATCGATCCCGTTAATAATCCTTCTTCATTCATTCTTATCAAGTAATATCTCCTCATTTAAAGCTCTAGAATCCATATCTTTTCGTATCACCATTCATCCATATTTTCTTTGGTTTTTTCTTCGCTCTTTTAACTTGTCTTACATTGATAAACTCCATTCGCCGAACTGGTGTATTTGTACGTCTATATTGCACATGACCAAACCATCATAAGCGATTTTCTCACATTTTCTCATCGATAGGAGTTACACCTACGTTAGCACGAATATCTTCGTTTCTCAATTTATCTCTCATAATGTTGCCACATATCCAACGAACCATGAGCATTTCTGTACACTTATTTTTTATGAATGACGTTCCTTTATAGCCCAGCATTGCATACCATATAATAATCTTAGCCTAATAGTCAATTAAGAAGATCACAAGCGACAAAAAAGATCTTAAGAAGAACAATTTTTTGTTTCTAATTTAATCAAGTAGGTCATATGTATAAGCAAGTCATACCTATAAAATAATGTAATTTAATCAAACTAGTTGTGTGCGGTCAAAGAATGGACATTTATCAAATATATATTCTCAAAGACCTAGACAAGTACCTAACTTCTCTAGCCTTCAATTTTTTCCTTTTTTCTCCTCTTATTCCTTCATCAGTTATTCTTACCTATGCTTATAATTATTTTTCTTGAGTGTGTTTCTTTAGGTGAGGACGGTAAAATCTTCTCCACATTTTGGACACTTGGGTTTGATGACTATCCCCTTCCTCGTGTGGCAAATAAAGAAGATAAATATTTTTCCTTCTTTTATTTCCTTCTTTTCTCCTCTTACTTCTTCAGTGCTTCTTACTTATACTTGTAATAAATTTTTTTTGCACGTTTCTATAGATGAGGACCATAAAATCATCTCCACATTTGGGATGCTTGGTTCCAGTGACTATCCCCTTCTTAATTGCCATTGTGTGGCAAAAAAAGAAGGAACATTGAGGGTATTCGAAGAATATTAGTGAAAATTAACATAATTTCGGAAATAATATCAAATTTCGATCTAAAAGCTAGAGCTTGAATTTTTGGCAACAAATTTTCCTTTTTATTTTGGTGAGGATGATTGGATTTAGTTATCTTTTGAAAAAAAAGAAAATTAGGAAAAATGTCACTAACCAACCCCACCTTTTTCTTTTAATGCAACTTCTCTAAAAATATCATTAAGTTTTTTATACATAAACTTTCACATACAATTATGCGAGTTTTCATTATATTAATAAATGATATCTTCCGGGGATAGCCACCAAAACCAAGTCAAACAAATAGGAAGAATTACATGTTTTTCACCCGGTTCATCAAGTAAATAAATAGATGGAAACCTAAGACAATCAAGTCAAACAATAATATTTCAAAATACAACTTCTTATGAATGCAGTAGTAATCCTTGATTCTAAAAGATACTACCGTAATTTATTCTCTTGCTTCATTGTGTATAGCAATAATTAATTTCTTTTATAAATAAGAGAAAAAGAGTAAGACCCTCCATCCTTGTTTCGCTATCGGAATTGAGGAAAGGTGGACCCCAAACTCCAGCCCAACAGCCTCATTGGGTTAGATTAAAGTGATTTTGCTTTACATTAATTATCATGTGTAATAGCCCGTTTTTAGGTTTTAATAAACCCACTATAGAGCTGGAATTAGCGAACAGCTCTATGCCCATGAATGCAATGCCCAAGCCCTCTCACAATGCCTCTCAGTTTTTCCAAACTACATTCATCAACAGCATTCCTGGAAACATGCTAGCTTATTTAAATAATTAAGAAAATAGAGCTCAATAACATCTCTTTTTGTGGGAAAATTTTGTTTTAATATTTGAAAAAGAACTTTTTCAGAAAACAAATTTAGTAAAACGTTTAAATGAACTTGCTCAGGAAGCAAGTGTGACTAAAAAGGAGTCTGGTAGACTATAAAATATTACTTAGTTTATGCTTTATAGGATCCAAAAGTATACAAATTTTTTTGACGCTAAAATCACAGCATGAGTTACTTCAGTCCTCCTATCGCCAGTGGGAATTGGATATGGAACATTTTTCTGGACAGCTGGGGTTGTGACTTAACTCATTTTCATGTACTCAATAAATTAAAAAGTTAATTATTACTGATCTTTCATTGGTTAACACGATAATTATATAAATTAACTAATTTTTATTTAATTACTTGTCCATCAACTTGTCAAAATATCCTCATAGATTGCATAATTTATGATGTGTAATTTTATCCGTCCAAAAAAGTGACCATCTTACTCTCTAATTCTAACAAAACAAGTTTCAAGATTCTAGGATTTATAACTCTTCTAACTTGTTTAAAGATTTCAAGATACATCGTTCCTAGCTCTTTTTAACTGCAATCCTAAAACCTCATAATCCCTAATCCCTTAATCCACTTACCAAACCGTGCCTCCGAAATAGAATTCTACTTTTATGATTTCCATAGATAAAATGTTGTTCTATTAACTTACACCTAAACTATACGTGAAATAGCAAAATATAAGATACCAAACTGGCAGACTATTTGATCACCAAAAAGTCAGCTTAACCCTTGAACCCTACAACTGTTTCTCACTACAATATATAAAATTAAATACCCAAACAACCATAATCAAGAAAAATTACTTGCAAATTGATCTAATTTATCAAACACATATCTAGCTATCCCTGAGTATGAACCCCAAAACCACGCATCAGCTCAAATAAAATTCACAGAAATCCCCAAACCTGAATGGGCGAGAGAGCCGACAAGTAGCCATCGAACGCCGATGTCGACGGCCACACATCCGCCACCGCGGCCGAGTCCTTGTGGCTCCTCGGCAGCAGCCTCTTATACGACTGGATGTATAGAAACAGCACCAGATCGTTCACATCAACCCCCTTGGGCGGATCGCGGTCGGAGGAGGGGAGGACGGCGGCGAGGGTGTCGAGGACGAGGCCGGCGTGTTCGAGGGAGATCTGGAGCTCGTCGGCGATGGACTGGGGGTCGACAGAGGTGGGGTTCCGTTGGAAAAGGCGGTTCTTGAGGGGGGCTAGGGTTAGGGTTCCGTCGGAGAAGATGAGCTTGGGGATGGGGAGGAGCCCGTGCTCAAAGGGCTCCCGGCGGGGGCGGAGGAGGAGTGGGGGAGTCGCCGACGATGTCGACGAGGTCGAGGGATCGACCTTGTCATCGTCGCTCATAGCTGATGAATGATGAATAGATCTCAATGTATGAGAGAGAGAGAGAGAGAGGAGAGAGAGAGACAGTGAGAATATATGTGGCGGTTTGGGGATGGAGATTATTACTTGATGCAACCAAAATGTGTTTATCTCCAAATTTCTCTCTTTTCCTTTTTCATTTTGTCTCTCCATTTCCGTTAGAATGGGGAATTTTTCTTTAGCTTGCCTTTTATAAAGCTTTAGTTTTCATTAGAAGTTTTTGGAGGAATAAATTATGAAGAAATGCTAGATTTCTGGTTCCCGCCAGTAGGATTATTATTATCTAATGATTTCATACTATTTGCTATAAATTTGATTTTATTAAAATTTTAATGAAAAAATTACAATAATAATAGTTGCTCAGTTACAGAATACGAGAAATATATTTTTCTCTTTATTTAAATCTGGATTTTAGAGTTTTAAATGAGAAGATATTACTTAATAGAAATGAATGGAGAAAAACTATCAAAGTAATCGATTCGGCGTGATTCTTTTTTTTTTTTTTTATGCAGCCTACTCCAAATACTTGGAATAAAAGGCTTAGTTGTTGTTATTAAAGTTGGATTATGTTGTAGCCATAGAAAACGATCTTGCTCTTTGATGACGATCCGAATATAAGTTCTGCAGTTGGCAATTGTTGAAAAGTTTTTTGAAAAGAACTCTGGATTCTTAGCACGAGTACTCATGTGGAGATCATCTAACTCATTTCTTAGCCTAGCCTTTGGCTCCTTTTTTAACCTAGCATTTGGCATTTATAAAGATTTGGAGACTTTTGAATTGGTATAACTGTCCAATTAATGACCTCCTTGATTTGAGAATTAATTTTTTGTCTTTAATCCGCTAGATTTGTATTAAATCCCGAAGATTTGTAACTGATATCTTAAATCATTTGGATTTGTAACTGAAATGCGGATTTCAGCCCTTAGATTCACGTTTTGGCTCTTTACAGTTTGCATGGCATTGTCCAAACCTGCATTTGGGTGTCAATGAAAGTGATTTTTGCCTCTTGAGACTTTGAAATGAAAACGCAACCCTCTGGGGTTTCCGTTTTAGCATATTTAGCTTTAAATATGAGTTTTGATGATCCACGTTTTAACTCCCAACAACATGTCTTACTCAATTAGATCCGCATTTGGGTACAAATAAGAATAGTTTTTATCATTTAAGATTTTGAAGTAAAAACGCGATCTTTTGGGGTTCGCATTTTAATTATATTTAGCTCTAATCATGAGCTCAAAAGATAGTTCAAAATGTAGATCTCTCTTTAATTAATGATCTACATGTTAGTTTATCAGGTAGACCCACGTTTGTATTGAAACGGGGTTAATTTTAACTTTACAAGGTTCTGTGATTAAAACGCGACCCTGCGTTTGAAATGCGGTTTCAACTTTGCATTTTAAGGTCAAGTTAAGACGTGGCCATGTGGGGTCCACACTCAGCCTCAGCCTTTGACTTAAAAATGCAGGTCTTTAGGTCTTTTGATGATGATCTGCATTTGTTTGGTTTCAACACAATTTCCAAGGCTTCTAAGGGTCGCGTTTTCTATATTTGGAGAGATTTCATGTTTCTTGATATCATGAGATCAAAACGTAATCTTCATAGATTCGTGTTTTCTTGTATTTGAGAGAGATCATATCTCTTGACATCATAAAATCTTAACGCGACCCTCAACGGCTCGCATTTTGATTTTATAAATGCATTTTACTTTTATTTCCAAAAATTTAGCTCACACATACATTTAATAAGAGTTTGACTGGAATTTCTTATGATAGAATTTGAAATGGGATCCTATCAGTATGTTAGAATATTAAATTTATAATCTGACGACATGGGTGCGGTTAATGATATCAAAATAATCTAATTAAATTTTATGCTCTTTAAAAAAATTCACCCACAATCACAATCGAAGAACTTATAGACCCTTCGTAAGCTCTTGATCAATGATAAAACATATTTAAATCATATATTTTTTTTGTATGTAGACCGTTTAGTTAACATAAATCACATCTATATTGTTGCAACTACATATTTGATATTCTAACATATCATTTTCACTTGATAAGGTTCAGGTTTAGAGTTATATTCGAAAGATTCTAATCAGACTCCTATTAGTAGATGTTTGTTTACAAAAGATTAATAACTAGTTCTGGCAGGATGTCAATAGATCAAATAAGATAAGTTTGTCATAGTTTTATTAATTTTCTTAACAATAATATTGGAGCATGTTTAAATATCTAAATTAAACCTCTAAACCAACAAAGCTGGAAATCAAACATAAAACTTTCCACAGGAACAAGAGTTGCCATTAACTAGGCTAACCCTAACCCTTTTTCTTGGGATGACAAGTTTTAAGAGGCCAAAACTCATTTGACGAGTTTCAGAGTGTGTTTGGTATTTAGGTTGGCTTTTTTGGACATCAAGAGTGTGTTTATTTACATTGAAGTAGAAAGAAAATAGTAAAAGTAAAGTCACTTGTACTCTTTTATGTATTTGTTTGGATAAAACGGTGAGTTGGATCCTATGTGGCATTTTCACTTCTTAACGTTTCTTCACATAGATTTTGGGTGGGGGTAGAGTTGGAAGTAAAAAGTCATAATATTATATTATTGGGGTATTTACTGGTTTGTCCCTCAAATCTTTATATATTATGATTTTGTCCCCCAAATCTTGATATTTAGGATTTTGTCCCCCAAATCTCATAAGTTACAACAATTTAGTCCTCCTCTCTAACTTTCCTTAACACAGTTAAATATTTGACCATTTTACCCTTCTTTTCCTTTTCTATTTTCCTACTCTCTTCTTCTTATCTCTTTCTCCTCTCTTCTTCTTCTCTTTTCCTCCTCTCTTCTCCTTTCTTCATTATTTCTTCTCTCTTCCTCCTCTCTTCTCCTTCTCTTTTCCTCCTCTCTTCTCCTTTTGTAACATAAGAGAGGAGAAAGAGAGGGGAAATAATGAAGAAAAGGAGAAGAGAGGAGGAAGAGAGAAGAAGAAGAGAGGAGGAAAATAGAAGAGGAAAAGAGGGATAAAATGGTCAAATATTTAACTGTGTTAGGGAAAGTTAGAGATGGGGACTAAATTGTTGTAACTTATGAGATTTGGGGGACAAAATCCTAAATATGAAGATTTGGGGGACAAAATCATAATATATAAAGATTTGAGAGACAAACCAGTAAATACCCCTATATTATTTTGTGTCTTTCTCTTTTTTTCTTTCTTCCAAAAAAATAAATATTTACTTATCTTCCATCTCTTTCATATTCATAAAAGTAAAAAAAACAAACACCAAAAGTAAATGAAATATGATACTTCTATTTTATTGTTTTTGAAAGTTAGTTCTAATATTCTTCGTTACTTCCATTACTTTCAAACAACCAAACACACCTAAGTTGATTGGTTGGGCTTTCGATATATGGATATCTTTATAAATTAGCAATAAAGATTTATATTTAGAGAATCAACCACCTTATACTATTATAAAAATTATCATTTTTGCTAAAAAAAAAAAAGATAAACTAATGTAATGCAGCTCTACATTTAGTTTAAAGTCTTTACAGAACAAGCTTCTTACATATATTATGTTTAATTTACTTGAGAAGTTTTGGAGAGCATTCTTACTATTTTAAAATGACTCATTCAACTTATCAAAGTTAATTTTTACGTTGATTAAATTATTATCAGGTTTTAATCTCTATAATCCCACAGACACATGATTGTTTTCAGGTGTTTGAGGTAGGAACAATAAGAAAACTATATTAACACTCGAATCTCTTTGATTTATTATGAAAAAAGAGAAGAGAGTTTTTCATTTATAGTTGTGAGATTACAAGCTACAAATTTCTGGAAAGTTACACAGATGGAATACTAGTTAGAGCTGCTTTTTGGCTCATTGATGATCTGAAAATGGACGTGGAAATTAAGAAGAAGATTTATAGATTTTGCTCTCTTTTGAAAGTGATGTTGAATGACATCTAATTTACCTCGATAACCTTACCTCTAGATCTCCATGTTTCTTCTCTCTATGGCTCACTTTTATAGCCTGGAAAGTTATGACTACCTCCCTTGATTTTATAGGATCATGGAAGATAGTATCCTTGATTTGAAGGACTTGGATCACTACCCATCAGCGGAGTTGGACGATCTTTGTTGGCGAGAATGAGTTCTTCTTTGTCGAGTTGTTTTGTCGACGGAGATGAACTCTCCTTCATCCGTGGAGCTGAATGGCTTTGTCGGCAGAGTTGAGCTTCCTTCTCAACATAAATGACTTTATCTTAGTTAGAGGAGATAGTTCCTTATGTTGGCAGAAATGACTTTTTTTTTGTCAACGAAGATAGCTTCCATCATGGCTTTCTCTTCAGCAGACAGAGATAGCCTTTGATTTTGTCCTCAGATAAGTTTCCCTTATTGGTAGAAATGGCTTTATTTTCATCCTTGGAGATATCCCTTTATTGACAGAGTTATTTTCCTTGCTTTGTCGATGGAGTTATTTTTCACTTCTGCATTACGGTTAATTTATTGACTGAGCTAGCAAGGGGGATCTATCTATGCTAGGTCGGCGTAGATGGCCTTATAATTTTTTGGGGTTTCTCGCATTATTTTACTATCTACAATGACTACAAATAAGGAAACGTGTTTCTGATATTTTAAATTTGGATTAAAATAACAAGAAATTAAAAAAGAGAATTTGAATTTCATAAATTACTTGACAACAATTGGAGAGAACACACTTCTCTTTACAATCGAGGAAAATTACAAGTTAGAGAATTATGAGAGTTTGTGATGATAGAATCCTATTTAGAATAGCTCTCTGCTCCGTTAATAATCCAACAGTAGGGAATCTTATAGTAAGGGTGATAAGGAAGAACACTCTTGTAATTTTTTCTTCTTTCTCTGTTAATATCATAGATCATAATGCAATCGTGTCTGTTATCTCTGGAGGGAAATTCTATTTGCACACGGTATTTTACTCTTAACGCACGGTTTTAAAACTTATAAATAATTATAAGTTTGCCATTTTTTTTTTGACTAAGTTACCCTTATAAATTCCAAATTAAGATTTTTTTAAAATTTGGAACTACGACTAATCGTGTTTCTCCTCTATTTTCTTTCTAAAATCCTAAATGATTTTTTTTGGTATTTAATAAAAACACATCTCCTACAAAATCATCGATTTGATTTCTTGACCCTTTAAATTTTTTTATATTAACGTTCCTAAAATGATTAGAAGAATTTTAAATTCTTCGATTTCACCGTGACAAGTGAAATTTGAGTTTGAGTTTTCTTATGCAAATGGAAAATTCATTCTTCGATTTTACCGTGACAAGTGAAATTTGAGTTTGAGTTTTCTTATGCAAATAGAAAATTCCAACATGCAATTGGTGTTAGAGGACAAATTTAAGGTACGATTTAATTTTTTTTTAGGTTTTATGCGTATTTGTTTGAAATTTATCGTTAATTTCTTTTTTTGGGAGACTTCGCTTGTTGGTCGGGTATTAATACCCGACCAGAATGTTTCTTGGTCGGGTATTAATACCGGACCAAAATATTTTTTTTGCTAAATAAAATCGGACGTGTGAGGAGTTAGAGTAAAAGAGGAAGGGTATTTTTGGAAAAAAAATTGGATGCAGAAAGTAAAATGACATTATTTCAAAATATGAGTTTAGTGTAAAGAGAAATCAGGACACCAAAAGTAAAATGCAGTCCGCAAATAGAATTTCCCATCTCTGGGATTATGGGAATGGCTTGATAGGTGGAGCTAATTCAGTGCAGTCGACAAAGCCGGGATGGCTACGTTGGCAAGGAAAAATCGCTTTGCCGTCAAAGCTAGGATTGTTTTATTGGTGAGGTTTTTGTTCTGCCGGCGAGACTATTTTCTAGTTGGTGAGGCTAATTTCTTGCCTCGTGGATATAGATACTCAATCTCCTTAACTCCACCAGCACGGTTATTTTGCTATTTGAGGGTTTTTTTAATAGCTTTTAGGATTAATTACACTCAGATCCCTGTAGTTAGGGCTGAGCATAAAACCGAAAAAACCAACCGAACCGCAAAATCGAACCGAACCGAATTTTTGGAATTGTAGCTTATTTTTTTCTTTTAAATTAATTACGAATTTCGGGTCGGCTTTCGGTGGCTTTAGCTCCAACCGAAACTGACCGAACAAACCGAACTTTTAGAATTGTAGCTTATTTTTTTTTTCTTTGATTTATTTTCAATGTGTTTTTCTTTTAAATTTTTAATAAAAAACATGTGATTGTTATTTTAATAGGTAGAAAAAGGAAAAAAATAGAAAGAAAATTATTATTTTTCCTATAAAATACACGCGTTTATCATATAATTAGTTTTAAACCCTAAAAACCGAAAACCGAACCGAACCGAACCGAATCAAACAGAAAATTCAGTTCAGTTTTCAGGTTTCACTCTTATTCGGTCGGTTCGGTTTCGGTTTTATATGTTCAGTTCGGTTTTCGGTTGGATTTTTTTTCAAAAAATCGAACCGAACCGACTGATACTCATCCTTACCTGTAGCATGAGGTTGTATAACTTATCACCGCTAAAGTTTTAAACTCTCACTTAGACTTCCTAAACCGCGAAAAAATTATTTTCGTTTGAGATTTCCTGTCAGTTTTTTTCTGCGGTTAGGGGGTTTAAGTGAGAGTTTTAAATTTTAAGGGTAATAAGTTATAAATCTCTTATACTACATGGAATGGAATCTGAGCGTAATTAACCCTAGTTTTTACTATTTACAAGTTTGGGTGGGTTATAGGAACTTGGTTCCAAGTACAAGTGCGGACCTTGTGGGCTACATAGATTCCCAAATCCACGACACATGGTTTCATTTGAAAGGTACTGAATCTTAAGTTTTTGGTTGGAAATTATACCTCTATGCAAATCAACAAATTACAGTAATATTAGTTTCATCATTATTCCACACTTTGTTTATGTTGATAACAAGTCAGCCTGCAAAGGTCAAACATATTATCATAATTCAATTCAAATCAACCTAACTAAAATAAAGATAATCAATTTTCATGTAAAAAAAATAGGAGTTTTTACATATCTATCCCTTATATTTTTAAAAATTGAATTTAGTCTCTCACATCTTCATATTTTGAATTTAGACCCCCAAATCCTTTAAGTTATCTCACTTTAGTCTCCAGTCATATTTTTTTGCCTGAATTTTCCATTATATCTCTGACTTATGTCACTTTAGTCCTCTCTTCCCTCTTTTCCCTATCTTTTTTTTTTTATTGGGTTTCCTCTCCATTCTTCTCCTCTCTTTCTCTTCCCTCACAGTTAACATCTAAAGTGAAGTAACTCAGGGAAACCCAATAAGAAGAGGAAAGAAAGAGATAACAATGGAAAGAAACCCAATAAGAAGATGAAGAGAAAAGAAAGAGGGAATGGAGGACTAAAGTGAAATAACTCAGGAGTATAACGGGAAATTCAGGCCAAAAATATAGCTGAGGAACTAAAGTGAGGTAACGTAAAGAATTTGGAAGACTAAATTATAAATATGAAGATTTGGATGACTAAATTATAATTTTTAAAGATTTAAGGTACAGATATATAAAAACTCAAAAAAAATATGTAAGTGAAGCAAAATTTATCAGAGAGATAGGAACTGAACGTATAACTAATATATAAGCGGTTTAAAAATTCATAATAACTTTAATAAATTTGTAATTTTTGTGGAACACTCTTGACCACTATGTGCTCAAACATCTTGTTACACAGTTAATATTTTAGTGATTATAAATAGGCTAAAAAAATATTTCAATCTGTGTATTTATATATGTATATTTTATAAATTTTTTTTAGCAATTCTCATATTGATTTCATCAACTACATTAATCGAATTTATGAGAATAAAATGACGGGTGGTACTAAAAGAGATATTATGTTTACTAAGGTGTTGATGAAGATAAAGCTAGATACAACAACTATGAAATATTTTATAGCAATCTCCAAAATTAGATTTGGCATAATTGAGAGTGTCACCTGCATGGCAATAGAAGGGTATGTAAATTTTCATTGTGTTTAGGGTGGCTAGGGTTCTAGATCAACGTGAACTATGGTTTTTTTTGACAGAATATGATAGTGGATTTTGACAGAATATGATAGATCAGAGTATATGGAGTGTAAATTTAGTAAACGACGGACTATAAACTATAATACTGTATAACTGGATAGGCAAGAGATATAAATGAGTAGTCAGTTTAGATATTTGGGTTCTATTATTCAGAATGATGAAGAGCTCGATAATGCTGTTAATCATATGATACAAGCTGGCTTGTTGAAATTGAGGAGGGTAATGAACGTTTTACGCGACCGTAACATTCCGTTAAAACTGAAAGAAATTTTTTATAGGACTGCTGTTAGACCAGTTTTATTATATGATACGGAATATTGAGCTATAAAAAACGTCATTCACAGAAGATAAGTGTAGCAGAGACGCGCATGCTCCGCTGGATATGCGGCAATACTAGCAGAAATAAAGTGAGAAATGAAGATATTCGTGTTAAGATAAGTGTAGTTCCCATCGGTAAAAAGATGCGAGAAAATCACTTATAATGGTTTGGTCATGTGCAACGTAGGCCTACAAATATACCAGTTCAACGAAGGGAGTTTATCAATGTAGAACAAATTACAAGAATGAAGGAAAAATTGAAAAAAAAATGGATGGATGTGATACGAAAAGATATGAATTCTAAAGGTCATGAGGAGATATTACTTGATAGAAATGAATGGAGAAAGACTATCAAACTGATCGATCCGGCGTGATTCTTTTTTGATTAATGTAGGCTACCCCAAATACTTGAGATAAAAAGCTTAGTTGTTGTTGTTGTAATATGATAGTGGATTTGTTGATAATAAATGATTGGTAGCTAGTGCTATATTGTTGACAAGTGATTGCATTTTTTCTCTTTAATTTGCTAATGCAAGTGAGAACATTAGAACAGTTGAATATTTGAAATGTTATTTGAAACCTATTTTAAAAAGAAAATTATTTCACATTCGCCGTGCTTATCATATATGTTATTATGGTAAAAGATTGACTAAAAATAATTAATAATTTTCTTATAGAACTAAGAAATTTTATATCTTTTATGAAAGTTAGCCGCTCAAGAAAGTAAATCTTCAATTCATTTTTGTTTCAATGTGAACCTAGGCCCTAAAATTTTACCTTAGGATGCAAACACTATTTGGAACTCAATGTATTATTTATTAAAAGATTGCCTTCTTTACCAAATACTATAACCTTATTTAGTGACATGCTCAATATATAATCTTAACTTAAAGTAAATGAGAAGCAACATCATATATTTGTCGTTTTTGGATGTATTTATGTATCATCCAATACCTCATTTAATATTTTATATTATATGAAATTAGTTATTATTTTTATAAAGTAGAAATGTCCACTTCTTAAGGATATTGTTGTTTTTATGGAAGTTAAATTTAATACGTATCTTAAAAATTTTTCTTATCAATTTTATTTTGGAGTCATTATAAATCCTCGTACTAAGTTGTCTGGTTATTATTGGTTCTCGTGCTAAGTTAGATGGTGTTTAGTATTTAATTTAAGTTTTTCGTTCAAATATTAACTATTAAAACAATGTTATTATTTTAATTTCTGATATTAAAGTATCGTTAGATATTATATACTCAATATGAAAGCTACATAGAAGTAAACAATTTACCTCGGTATCTCAACATGTTTTATCTAAGAATACAAGTATGAAAAATAAATTATTTTAAAGTTTATTATCAATATTAAAAAGCAAAAACCTCTCACACATCATTTAGTAACGTGCTGAAACTTTTTCAAATGATGAATAGAAATATCAGGATTTCGATATTTTATAATAGTGAAAATCAAGAAAAAACTTATTTTGTGCTTTTCTATCATAGTGTGATGTGTAATCTACTAGTCTCTATAGTATTATAATCGTCTACATTTAGTGCAAGTGGTTGAGTGCTGACAACGTGAAGAAATTTAGTAATGATAACCATGTTGAAAATATACTTCTGTTTGAATGTCTGGCTGGATGCAAGTGACTAAAACTAAGACTGAATACTTAATACCAAGATGGAAGACTCCCCCAGATGATGAATCAAGGCACTAAATGCTTGTAATTGTTCATGCTTTAGTTTTTTTTTTCTAAGTCTCACTCAAAAGACCATAGGATTTAATAAGAGAATAAGTTAGTAAAAAAATGGTGACTGTTAAAGTCCTCTTTTACTGTCTGGGCCAGCTCGGCCTATATGCGGACAAAGCTAGCGGGTCTTATCCGAATTTGCCCTCGGCCATTGGGTTGGGCCGCACAATGGGGGAACTTCTAAAGGGGCACAAGTTTTTTTCCTAGTGAGCCCAGTTAAAGTTTGCCATATATATCAATTTTGTCCTTTAAAAAAAATTTCCATCATGCCCTTCTTCCTTCTCCCGCTTCCTCCAGCTCTTCCGGCGCCGTTCGGACTGACAGTCCGAACAAAGAGTACTTGTTCGGACTGTCAGTCCGAACAGTCCAGTTTTGTTCGGACTGTCAGTCCGGACAGGGACTTGACCGGATCTGATACTCCGCTGCTGCCTCACCCATTATATTTATGTAATAAAATGATATATCATCAGTTTATCCAATTTAACGTCACTTTAAGAACTTATATTAACATATAATTACACATTATTATTGAAATATAGTGAAGGAAGCAAAAAGATACAATTATACACCGACACATTGATACACCGACACAATGATACACTGATACATCGATACACCGATACAATGATACTCTAGATACACAAATACAATGATACTCCTGATACACCGATATAATGATACAATGATACATTGATACACTGATACAATGAAGTAACGATACAATAACTAATACAATGAAATAGTGAAGATTATAAATAAGGTCCCCTACGTATAAAACAAACAAGATCTTATACAAATTAAAGAAATAAGATCAAATACAAACGTAGTGTATATATTAATCGAACAAAAAGCGACCAATAGGGTTCATTACAAACAAAAACCATATATTCTACAAATTCTTCAAAATATTTGCAAAAAACAATTACACCGGCTACTTGAAGTTCCTTACACCATCAATATCAATACACAACTAATATAATCTAATCACTGTCTTCTTGTCTTCCTCGGGGGTTAACGTCTGCTTTTGGTTCGAGACATAATTGCCGTATCGGGTGCATTAGGAGTGGATTGATCTTGTCTTTGTTCCTCTGTTTGCGCAAGTAATGGATCGATTATTGCTTCTATGTGTGTATATCTCTGTAATATTAATGAAGGGAAAAAAATAAGTATCAGATAAAACGAAGAAAGCAATAATTGGTTTATGGTTTTTAACGGGAAATAATTACCTCATTTTTTAAAACGAAGAAAGTAACGTGCGTCTTGAAACTCTTCAGTACTGATAAATCAACTGGACTTCGGTAATTTGACTCATGAAGATCATCTTGAGAGCCTCCTGCATCAGTATTCGCTTCTTTTAGTCTTGCACTATCATATCTGATCAAATTAGGAGTTTCTACATTTAATTCAGTATCTACGGTAACTTCGATTTCTCTCTCTCGTATCGGGCATTGGATTTGTGGTCGAGATGCTGCTTTCTTCCTCCTTAACTAGGCAGCTGATCGAACGCGAGAAGATTCTACCGGATACATCTATGCAATACAAAGATATTTCATTCATAGATATTTTTTATCAAAATAGTAAATTTTCTATATATAAGTAAGTAGTAATAAAGTATAATTTACTACAAATATCATATTTTCTCTATTTATTTTTTTGCTGCAAGATAGTGTAATATTAAAATTTAAAGACACTGAAACCGTTTTTTGTTACTTAATCAACCATTAGGACAATACCATTACACTTCTAAATTAACTAATAAATTTTAATATTAACGTTCATAATTAGAAAAATAACTAAATTTTCGTATATTTTACAACTACGATTACAATATTATATTTTCTTCATAATTATAATCTAAATATTAAAAATCAAAATTAACAAAAAAATGCTAGAACCAATTTTGTTAGCTCCTTCACTCTTCCTCCTCTCCATCCCAACAAAATCACAATGTAGAGATGTTGATCCAAAAATAAAAAAAATTTAAATTTTAAAATAAATATTGCTAAATTAGGAAAACTCACCACTAATGGACGGAAGTCGGCGGCGGCGGCGGGAGAACATCTGCAGCGACGGCGGGAGAACACCGGCGGCGGGTTCGGTGGCGACATCGGGTGTACGAGTGGGAGAGGGGAGATTTGGAAGGAGAAAAAAATGATAGAGAGGATGAGGGGAAGTGGGGGGGGAAGAGGGAAGAGGGAAATCTGGACGGTGAGAGAAGAAATGAGGAGAGAAGAAGGAGATGAGGAAATCTGGGCTCACTAGGAAAACAGTGGGGAGGGAGGAAGAGAGAAGAGAAAGTTCAAGGATATTTTCGGAATAAAATTGTGCTCACTAAGAAATTCTCCCCTTTACTAAAATCAAAGTGGTAGGAAATCTGGGCTCACTAGGAAAAAAGTTGTGCCCCGTTAGAAGTTCCCGCACAATGGCATAACTAACGGGTCGTGCCTAACATGGTCTGCTCGAGGCCCTGCATGACCATGCTTGAACCGTAAGCCACTTCTGTGTCGTGCCCTTATACATTCTTCGAAATATAATGATATATGGTACAAAGCGGTTCAATCACCGCGTGCGAGAAAAAAAACGGACGTTCATCGTTTTTTTCAATTAACGATGAGTGAGGAGATGATAAACCTTCACAAGGCACCCTACATTAAGGGTATGTTTGTTTAAAGGGAGGCGAGTAGGCCGTGCCCGGCCCGGACATGGCCCGTGCCGGGCATGGATATGCTATGCCCACGTCCACCCAGGCGTTGGCCCGGGCTCAGCCCGCCATGCACGTGCTGTGTCCACGACGATACGTATCGGCATGTTTTTTTTAAATATTAAATTGATTACTAAGTAAGTTTAGAAAAATAGTTAATTTAATTTAATTAGTTTTAATAAGAAGAAACGATAGTAAAAATGAAATTTATTATATTAAATATCATTGCATTAATATAATTGCTTTATATATCTCTTTAGAAATCATACAAAACTCTAAGAGAAGGGAGAGTATCCTGACTATCACCGTTAAATTTTTCTTAGTATTTTTTTAAAGAGATTTATGAGTTAAAAATTATATAAATTTTTTTAAAAATACATGAAAATCCCAATAAATGTAGAAATTACAATTTGAAAAGAAAAAAAATAAAAAAAAAAAGTCTATGAGTTCTCTACTTCTATTTCATTGGACGATTCTTGTTCTATTTCTTCTGTGTCTAACTAGTCTTTCAAGTAAACATACATCTTCAACATGTCTGGTGCCACTGAGTTTCTCCACTCTGTGAGTACTTTACCACATACACTAAAAGCAGACTTCAATGTTATAGTAAACACCGGAGAAAAGATTTGCCAAAAAAATTGCAAGAATTCTCACAACGATTATAAAAATAGTAGTTGGAGGTTTTGTGCAAAAAAAAAAAAATGCCAAAAATTTTTCATAATGGCGATATTTAAAGAAAAAACGGGCTGAGCTGTGCCCGACACGTGTCGGACCGGGCGCTCCAACGAGCCAGCCCTATTTGCCACCCCCTAGGTCACGTATCGGCCGATACAAAGGGATTCGCACGGGCGGCCACCCCGACTGCGGTCGCCTCCCACGTGCGCCTCGGGTTCTCCGTAAGACAGAGGGTAAATTCTAAATGCACACCATATTTACTAGAGAGCACCATTTTTCCCTATGTTGTAAATCACTTTACTATATAGTATGCGTTGCTCACTAGTAAAATATGGTGCGCATTTAGAATTTCCCAAGGAAGACGAGGGAAATGAAAAATAATAAAAAATTACAATTAAGTATGAGCAATGGAGGTGGGTTGGGTTCTAAGTACAATGTCGCTCTCTGGTGTCAACTGAGACTTTCTAGAGATTTATTATTGAACAAGGGGCGAAATTTTTTAGGGTTGATCGAATCGGCCTAGGGTTTGGCTCGGAGGTTGAAGAAGTCATCTACGCTTCAATTGATTGAGGTATTCCGGTCGTCTTCACTCTACTGCGTTTAATTTCGTTTCTTTTAGAAATGTACGGAATAATTTTGAATATTGTGTGTTGATGCTTTTTGCATTGCTTGTAAACCTTCGGTCTCGGTTTGATTTTGAAGTTTTAACGGTAGTTTTGTAGGAAAGATCTAGTTTTTTTTTTTTTTTTTTCCTTCTATGGTTAGGGTTTATTACAAGAGTTTGAATTTCTTTGATTTTGGCTTGCTGTTTGATGCATTATGTTGATTTTTGGAGAGAATGCTGGACTCTTTGTCCAAATGCGCGTCTCAAATCTAGGGTTTCTAATAAAATTGTGAAGAAAAGGTCTTGTTAGGTCGCTCATAGAATTTGTCGCGAGGATCTGGGGTTTGAATCAGTAGGCTTTTTTTTTTTTTTTTTTCTTTGCCTATTTTGTCATCCAGAAATTTAGGGTTTGGTTTCACTTGATTTTGCTGGAGTTTTTTGAGGATTCTATTTTGATTTTGATGCTAGTCTGACCTCATTTTAGGAAAGTTCAAATTTTAGTTACATTTCAAAGAATAACGTCTCTAAGACTAGATCCAATGTCTCAAAGTTGCAAACTTTTTTCTTTCTTTCTAGGATTTTCCTCTTGATTTCAAATTCCCAGAGGTCTTCAATTTTTATTTGTTCATTTCAAGGAAGTAGCATATTCTGGGCTGAGTCATAGCTAGCAGGCTTGAGGTTCTGAAGATTCCCTTACCTGTTACTTTTTTCTCTGGTTTATTAGTCGGAGAAAATGCAGAGGCCTTTGCGGCCCGAAGACTACTCTGTAAAGGAGACAGCTCCCCACCTTGGTGGCGGTGGGGTTGCTGGTGACAAGCTCACCACCACCTATGACTTGGTTGAGCAAATGCAGTATCTTTATGTTCGGGTTGTCAAGGCCAAGGATCTTCCTCCTAAAGATGTTACTGGAAGTTGTGATCCCTATGTTGAGGTGAAGCTTGGAAATTACAAGGGCACTACTCGTCACTTTGAGAAGAAGACCAATCCCGAATGGAACCAAGTCTTTGCCTTTTCCAAGGAGCGGATCCAGGCCACCACGCTTGAGGTTGTGGTGAAGGATAAGGATTTTGTGAAGGATGATTTCATTGGTCGTATCTTCTTTGATTTGAATGAAGTTCCAAAACGGGTTCCCCCAGATAGTCCGTTGGCGCCGCAGTGGTATAGATTGGAAGATAAGAAGGGGGACAAGACTAAGGGAGAGCTTATGCTTGCTGTTTGGATGGGCACACAGGCGGATGAAGCATTTCCAGAAGCCTGGCATTCGGATGCTGCTACCTTACCTAGTGATGGCCTTGCTCACATCAGATCGAAGGTGTATCTTACGCCTAAGCTTTGGTATCTGAGAGTTAATGTGATTGAAGCCCAGGACTTGATACCTACTGATAAGGGCAGATTTCCTGAAGTTTATGTTAAGGTTATGCTCGGGAACCAAGCCCTAAGAACTAGGGTATCTCAGGTCCGAGGCTCAAATCCTATGTGGAATGAGGACTTGATGTTTGTGGCAGCAGAGCCGTTCGAGGAGCACTTGATTCTGAGTGTCGAAGACAGGGTTGGGCCAAACAAGGATGAGCTACTAGGGAAGACTATCATTCCACTTCATGGTGTGGACAGAAGGCTGGACTACAAGGCAGTGACTGACAAGTGGTATACTCTTGAGAAGCATGTGGTAATTATGGAAGGTGATAAGAAGAAAGAATTGAAGTTTTCTAGTCGGATTCATTTGAGGATTTGTTTGGATGGTGGGTATCATGTCTTGGATGAATCAACCCATTACAGTAGTGATCTCAGGCCTACTGCAAAGCAGTTGTGGAAGCCAAGTATTGGAGTATTAGAGTTGGGCATTTTGACTGCCCAAGGCTTGTTACCAATGAAAACTAAAGATGGAAAAGGTACAACTGATGCCTATTGTGTTGCAAAATATGGACAGAAATGGGTCAGAACAAGGACTATTATTGATAGTTTCACTCCGAAATGGAATGAGCAGTATACTTGGGAGGTGTATGATCCGTGCACTGTTATAACAATCGGGGTATTTGATAATTGCCACTTGCATGGGGGGGATAAGTCGGGTGGTGCAAGGGATAACCGAATTGGAAAGGTGCGGATCAGGCTTTCAACCCTTGAAACTGATAGAGTATACACTCATTTATATCCTCTTATTGTCTTGCTTCCTTCTGGGGTGAAAAAGATGGGCGAAGTTCAACTCGCTGTTAGATTCACTTGCTCATCTCTTCTCAACATGATGCACATGTACTCCCAACCATTGCTTCCCAAGATGCACTACCTCCATCCCCTCTCTGTTAATCAGATTGATAGTTTGAGGTATCAGGCAACCCAGATAGTTTCTATGAGGTTGAGCCGAGCAGAGCCGCCACTTAGAAAAGAAGTTGTTGAATATATGCTTGATGTGGATCATCACATGTGGAGCATGAGGAAAAGCAAGGCTAGCTTTTTTAGAATTTTGGGGGTCTTGAGCGGCTTAATTGCTGTAGGAAAGTGGTTTGATCAGATCTGTAATTGGAAAAACCCAATCACCACAGTGCTCATTCATATCCTCTTTGTGATCTTGGTGCTTTATCCTGAGCTGATACTTCCAACCATCTTTCTCTATCTGTTTTTGATTGGGGTGTGGTACTTCCGGTGGAGGCCAAGGAAGCCGCCTCACATGGACACTCGTCTGTCCCATGCTGACACAGCCCACCCTGATGAGCTAGATGAGGAATTTGATACTTTTCCAACTTCTCGTCCACCGGACATTGTTAGGATGAGGTATGATCGGCTAAGGAGTGTTGCAGGCAGGATCCAGACGGTTGTCGGCGACCTTGCAACCCAAGGGGAGAGACTGCAGGCGCTTTTGAGTTGGAGAGACCCTAGGGCAACTGCTCTTTTTGTTACCTTCTGTTTGGTTGCAGCGATTGTGCTTTACGTGACCCCATTTAGTGTGGTGGCCTTAATAAGTGGTCTCTATATACTGAGGCATCCAAGGTTCCGCCATAAGTTACCTTCAGCGCCACTGAATTTTTTTAGGAGGCTTCCTGCGAGAACTGATAGCATGCTATAGAAACTGCCATTTCCAATGATATGACGAAGGCTCAAGCCTTCATTTTCTGATTGTAGCAGACTGCTCCTTAGTTGGATTTCAAGTTGCAGGTTAGAGTTTCAGCAGATATGTAATTTTTATTGTTTGTTTTTAAATCTGAACTGCAGCATCTTTCTTTGTAGGAGTCGTAGATGTTAGTCCTTGTATTCTTGCTCTGTTAGTTTTGGAACCTTTAGATTGTGTATTTAGACTGGCAGCAGAAGATAGTTCATCATGTGCTTCATTTTTACTGATCTCAGTAATGTTGGAAGTTTTAATTGTGTAAGCTGTTGCTTGACTGTTTTGGCTTAACTTTCTAATAACCTGTTATTAGATTTAGGGATATATGTTCTTTTTATAGTTTATTATTCTGATCCTTGTAATTTTTATTATACAAATGGGGAATATTGGTTTCCTTCATCTTCGTCTATAGATTGGATGTTGAAGTTCAAAGCATCAGTACATTCCCTGATCTTATTTTTGAGTCGGTGTATGATGGAATACTCAATTAAGAATAAGGAGTAGCAGAGTACAGTTAGGGATGCTGGTTTAGTTCTCTCCTTTGGTGTCTAATAGCCTATGATATTAGGGCACTCAAAAAGGGCAGCCCGGTGCTACAAAGCTCCCGCTATGCGCGGGGTCTCGGGGAAGGGTCGGACCATTTAGGTCTTTTGTACGCAGCCTTACCTTGCTTTTTTTGCAAGAGGCTGTTTCCACGACTCGAACCCATGACCTCCAGGTCACATGGCGACAACCTTTACCATTGCGCCAAGGCTCCCCTCCTAGGCTCCCCTCAAAAAGGTCATATTAGGGCACTCACTTAAACAAAAATTGGTATCTGACACACCTAGATGTCGACACCCATCCATATGTATCTGACACTTGCAAATTCATATAATGGCATTTACCGTAGAACTCATATATAAGATGGTGTGTGTAGTGTCTTTTAACAAGACTTAATTATTTTATAAATCATTTTATCAAAAATTAGGTTATTTCATATGATTAACTACCAATAAACATCTTTATGAGGCAAATATGCATTGACTCAGACAGAATATATTTATATAGCGAGTCTGGATTTTGGGCTATTGCCATGTCTGACATTCTGCATCTGTTTCTACTTTAGCATAGCTACCATTTGGAAGTCGGGGTTTAACATATTGGATATTGGAGTCGTATAACAGTGAGTTCTCTCTTTTCCCGGTTGATACTGCACCTGGGATATGAGGTCAATACCGGGCGTTTTAATCTTTGTGTCAGATCCTCCAAGATAATATATCAGTGGAAATGTTGTTTGTTTTGATCGATCTACATTGGGCTTCCTGTAATTCATTGTAGAACAGAAGTGGGGATGGCTGTTTCTGTATCTTGTATTGTTCCAGTGGAATGTCGGGGTTCTGTGGTGGGTGTTTTTAAGAGCAGCGGATGGAGCTAGTCAAGTTGGGCGAGCTGCTGATTTTGTTCTCATTTTCCTATAATTCTGTATTTTCTATCAGTCTACTTTATCTATAGATAGATGCTTGTTGTGTGTCCCCTACTGTATTGTCACAGTTTGCAGAACTCCATAAATTTGTAGAGTAGATCCCTTCCCTTCACATTAGTAAGCTCTTTGATGATGGAAGGGTTTCTGTAAAAGGCTGCAGCAGCTACAAGAGCCATTGCTTTATCTATTCCTCTCTCCCTTGTTCTCTCTTTGCTTCTCTCTCTCTCTCCCTCCCCCCCCCCCCCCCCCTTTTAATAAATTTTTGCCTCTGTGTGCATCCGTTACTCTTTTCTGCTGTGCTCATTATTCTGTCATCTAGATGGGTTTGTTTCACTAGGGATGCATGTTTGTTGTTGTAACCATTGACATCTTGAGGCAAGGGTGATGGGCGATACTGGCTTGGCATATTAAGAGAGTTCCAACACAAATCGTTGTCTAGAAATATTACTATATACTGTTTATACAACTAATGGCTACATGAATGTAGACTAATGGCTACAGGCATATTGTCACATTTACATGGACTTGGATACATAGGCCATCTTGATTTTAGTGTATTGTTTTTGCTAATAATATGCGATATTTTTGGACGCAAAACGATAAGCATAAGAAACCTGAGGTTACAGTCTTTATCATTCATATTTGTTCATACTTAATACATATCTTTGGTCATTTTATGCCTTCATGTCAAATTGACATAAATTCTTCAAAGCCTAATTTTACACTCCATCAGCTGATTTTGAAAAGAAAAAAGAAATCCAGCCTAACAAGCTATCTGACTTTTTCCTGTATATCTTCGCACCTACAGTTTAAAAAAAATTAGAAAATACTTGACCTTATTGGTGAATGAGTTGAAAAATAGGTTAAGGCTAAGTTTGAAACTCCTTTTTGTGCCTATCGAAGGAGAGCATACTGGAAATTTTAAATGCGCGTAACTTTTTTCTTAATGAGTACCATATAATTTTTAAAAATGGTGATTTTTTTTTTAGTAAGCACCACTAATCTTCTCATTTTAATCCCATCACTCCTCTCATAACCATTTCCGCTCCAATAAGCACCAATCCTAACTCTTGTTCTCTCCTCGCCATTCGTCCGGTTGTTCCCTTTTCTTTGCTTCTCGCTTTTCTCCCTATCACTATACGAGAATCATCGCTGCTCGCCCATTCTCTCTCGCAGTCTGTCGACGCGTGCAGAAAAAGGATCATGATGCTCACTAATAAAAAAGTGAAGGCCATTTATGTCGGATAGAAAAATAAATGGTAGACTTTTAATTATTTTAAAATTAGTGTGCTCACTAAGAAAAAAGTGATGCGCATTTAGAATTTCCCAGAGCATGCACCGAAGTAAGTTTGCGTGGTTCGACATGATCAGATAGACGTATGCCCATGGGCATTGAAGGGGCCGCGGAGGGACCCAGCTATATATCATACCAAAGTTGGTTCATTGCAACAATTTTACAAATCCTATTGCTTTCAATGCCTACCAAATGATTATTTCTAGTGCCTAACAAGGTATACCTGTTCGGCTTTCAGATATTGTTCAAGGAGCGGGTGGTCATTGGGTGAGACTTTGGCAACGAAGGGGTAGGCGGCGGCGGCAGCGGCGGCCTAGTATAGGGTTTGCGGTATGCTTGACATGTGCTCGGTGTGCCTTGGTTTTGTAAATTGGTAGGATGGGTACTGGGGAATCTGAAGCTTGGGACCCATTACATGCAACCAAGGATAAGAGTGGACAGGTCAATGGCTAGGCCCTCGCCCCATTCTATTCTAAATTTTGAACTGAAAATAAATTTTTCATTGTTTTAATTCAATCTTTTGAATAGGTCCCCATTCTCATTCCTAGCTACATGCAAAATAGGAAAAGTCAGCTTGTTGTCTATTCACTACGATGCAATGTTGAGATCCAAAACGAATGGCTTATGGCGATGAATGTGTCCAACTACTGCATGCCGTGAAATGTATGCATTTGAGAGCTAGTCTAGGTCAAGAAATTGAATGTATCTTGAGACGTAGAGTAACCAAAAAACAAACAAGGATGTGATTTGGACTCAAGCTTGCTTTGTGCATAAGGTTTAAATTAACCATGGGGTAGCATTGACAACCAAACACCCTCGATTTTAGATGATTCTGTGGCCTACCAAAAGAGATTCAATTGTAGCTATTTGTTTGGTTCTGTGGTAGACATGTGACTAATGAGATTCACAACTGTTTGAAAGTAATACACATGACCAAAAACTCATAGGTAGCAATGCTTGATTAACGAAAGTGAGTCCACTCTCCAACAATATGTACAGGAAAGCAAGCAGCAGAGCAGGCAAGCAGGGCACCTTTGGAAGGCAGCGAGTGTGACAACGTACACACTTTCCCCGTCTTCTCATCGGTTGCAGGATTTCTAATGTTCTGAATAACTCTGCCATCATTTTTCTTTCCATTATGTGATTGCTCTGTTTTCGAAAAGATAAATCGATAGAGACTGATAGAGACGTCGATTTCGAGCATTCGACAAGCAAGCTTTCGCTTTAGCTACAGACAGGCAACTGCATGCCACCGGTACAGTTTCTTACCTCAGAACGAGAATTCATTACAAAAGAATCTCTTGCGATTACTCAGCCAGCCTCTCTTACTACATCATCGGCTCGAGTGAACTATTGTTTTATTGCAGCCAATCCAGTGATCAAGCCTATACCAATCATTCCCCACCCTTGCGCTAATGTTCCACTTGTGATCCTGGAAGATTTTGAGAAATGCGCATGAGGACATCCATAAGAGAGTTTTAGGGCAAGATGATGAAGTCCAGTGCCATCTTGTTGCGGTGTATGCAGTGCAGTAGTGTACACAACTTACACTATTGGCTACAAGAAATAAGTTACCAGTAGTTCAGAAGGAAAGCTACAGCAACTAGGCATCTACCGGTAGCCCTACATCTACCAGTAACTCTACTGGTACATAAAAATGTGAAAATAACTCGAGAGTAACTATTGGTACAGTGACGGTAGTGCTACAACAGAGTTACCAGTAGCTTGGCAGTAAATTTAGCAAATAGGATTTTTGGGTGATTTTTTTTTATTTGGATACTTAGTATTTTAGTTGGATACAAATTGTTTTTGGCCAATTTAGATTTGGATTGAAGGTTTATAAATGAAATTAAAAGAAGAATTTAGAGTTTATTTGGATAGATGAAAACTCCATATACATACCATTCTACAAGACTTATAAGTAATCTTAAGCAAAGCAATTAAAAGAGATTTTAGTGAGTTAATTGGTGAATAAGGCTTGAAAACATCGATGCTGTTTATTGAAGATTGGAGAATCACATTCATCTAAATCTTTTTTTTTTTTTTTTTGGTTAAAAAATTAAAAAAAAAAAAGTGATGGAAGGAAGGAGGAGTAGGAATGAAAAAAGATGACGGGCTACGTGAGTAAAAATCTTATATTTCAAAAGCGTGAGTAAACATCTTATATTTCAAAAGCGAGGATAGGTTCAATGAAATGAGTAACGTTGGTTAGGAAAGCAAAGCCGTGTGCTTAAATAGAATTTCCCTTTTGAAAAAACTAGTGGTCTATGAGTGTTTTGGATATTGTCACCTAGTTTATGATTGTACAAATAGGCAAAAGCAAAGGAGGCAAGTGGGCCGTGCTCGTCCCGACCCAAGCACGGCTCGTGCCTAGCACGGATGTGCCGTGCCAGGCACGACATGTCCGCTAGGGCATTGGCCCGGGCCGGCTCGGCCCGTCGGGCACGTGCTGTGTCCGGATCAAGGCATGCCGGCATATTTTTTTAATTTTTTTTAAAAAAATATTAAATTGATTATTAAGTAAGTTTAGAAGAATAATTAATTTAATTTAATTAGTTTTAAGAAGAAGAAACGATAGTAAAAAAATAAAATTTTATTATATTAAATCTCATTATATTATTGATATAATTGCTCTATAAATTTATTTAAAAATCATACAAAATCCGAAGAGAGGGAAGATGATTCTGACCGTCACCCTCAACTTGTTCAAATTATTTTTTCCAAGAGATTTATTAGTTAAAAAAATTACATGAAAAAATTTACTAATGTAGAAATTACAATTTAAAAAAAAAATAAAAATCTATTTTCATTCATCTTTTGGTGAGTTTTCTATTTCTATTTCGTTGGACGATCCTTATTCTCTTTCTTCTGCGTCAAGCCAGCCATTCAAGCAAACACATATCTCCAATATGCCAGCTGCCATTGAACTTCTTCACTCCGTGAGCATTATATCACATGCACTAAAAACAGAATCCGATGCTACAGTAGACCAGAGAAGTTAGTAGATCACAGACCATGTTGGAAAATACATGATATATTTTTTATGTTATTTTCACCAAACCAAAATATCAAAAACTTCAGAATTTTCAAGGGACACATCATCTTCATAGTTAGCAATTTTTAAATAATAATGCAGTTCATTAAATATGTACTAAATTGTCTAGACTTTTTCCGATGAAATACGGATGATATTATTGGATTTCAGGTTTCTCTAGCAGTTGGTTCTTTTATATATTGTATTTTATCACTATACATATCTTTATATGTAAGGTGCATAATATCTAAATAAATTTTGATATTATTAACTAAATTTCTAACATTATCTTCATAACACATATTTTTATAAAATAAATCTATTAAAATTTGAAGTCAATCTAACTTACAACGTGGATCTACAATAGCTATTTTTTTTTTTAAAATAAAATTATGCAAAAAAAACCTCCTAACCGTTATAAACGGCTAATTTAAAAAAAAAAAAAAAATTAAAATAAGCGGGCCGAGCCGTGCCGACGGCTCGAGCAACCCCGGTTCGGATACGGCCCGAGCCGGAGACCCGGGCCGTATCGAGCACAGCACGGCTCAAACGAGCCGTGCTAGGCACATGCCAGGCCGAGCGTGCCCGACGGACTGCCCAACCCATTTTCCACCCCTAGGCAAAAGAAAAAAAAAGAAGCTATGTACGCCCCCCCTTAAAACAACTCTGATATTCTTCTTGTGAGGGATCAACGTGATGAGTCTGAAAACTTTATTGTTTTTATTGTTTCACATAGTTATTTTTTATGAGCTTCATATGAGTGATGCAGAAAATACAGGTGTAGTTGAAGATTTTAATGATGATGATGACGACGGCGACAGCAAGACTGATTTTTAAGATGTATATCAATGATTTTATGAAGAACTTTTTGTTAGCAAAAATAGTGGAATAATATTAATGTAACAACCAGCGGAATCAAATAGTTAATCGAAGAGAAAAATAGCATAAAGAGCACACAGATTTAACGTGGTTCGATAATATGTCTACGTTTACGGGATACGATCGAAAAACTTCCACTATATTAAAAGAGATTACAGTACTTTAGTCTCAACCACATAAGAGAAATTAATGAAATCACACAATTATCAAGATCAAATCCTTACCTTGCAAAAAGTATACAATAATCTTATTTGTGTTTTTTACTTCAGCCGCAACTTTGATTTTCCTTCGGCCGAAAAACGATAACCGAAAAACAATACCCGCCACTTTCTTCAATTTCTTTGTTATAGCCAAAGAAATAATTGCAGCAGGAGCAGCTGCAACACCTTTTCCTTTTGGCCAAAATAATCTGCTGCACACCTTGCTTCAGGCTGCAACAAGCAAAAGGAAAAACACAGCAAATCAATTTTCTTTCGGCCAGCAATTGGCAGCAGCACAAGAAATTTCTCCTTTTTTTTTCTTTTGTCAGCCAATCAAAACCCTTGCCCATATTTATATTATATCATAACTGATTTGAATCAGTTTTGAATCCGTTTCGATGTACCGAAACCCTATTACGGCAATAGGGCTCCATTAGCAACACCTTTGAAGTTGACTGAGCAAAATGCAAGGATGACTGAGAAGATAAAGTTCATGAGCGAGCAGCTCTAGCTGAGTCGTCTTCTCAATTTGACATCAAAATCAGGATAAATGAGGAGCTCCAGTCTCAAGAATTGCATTGCTTGTCTGATATCAAAAGATATTTGGATAAACTCGACATATACTAAAAGATGGTAGCTGAATTTGAAGATGAGAAGTAAAAGCATATAAACGAATTTGAATTCAATGTCGAAAGTTCAATCATGTGCAAGATCACAACATCATATTGGAGAATGAGGTAAGTTTCCTTGAAGACGAATTATTACTTTCTAAATTATATCTTCTTGTAGGTAAATCAAATTTAGAGAAGACAGTCGGAGCAAAACTGTTAGATAAAGGCATCAAAGACTAGTCTTTGCTAAATATATGTCAATGATAATCTCCTAGTACATTTGTGAAAGCAAGATATATATACTGCTCTAAAAATGGCATTTGTGAAAGCAACATATGCAGAAAAGGTAAAGACTCCAAGCATTATAGTTGTCAAGCATAAGACAAACACGAACACAATCACACCTCCAAAGATAAATTTTCCAAATCCAAAGTGGACTAACTTCAGGTATGATTGCAATCTTAAGACTTGCCTATATGAATGCATTCCCACATGCCATCAATGCTGTAGATTAGTGTGCACTAGAAATAACTATGTTGATTTTTCCTCAATCCCCAAAAGTTGTAAAAACAAGAAAGAATTTGGATAAAGCTGTCTAAATTGAAACCTCTTGATACTCAAAGATTTAATCATCATAGATGTACTATAGAAGTTTGCATAATTGAGTGATCATATATGACCATACATTTTGGAACATGCATCTACTGCATACTTATATTTGAGCATACTTATATTTGAGGGTGATGGTGAATATCGATATTTTATTTAGATTTATTCATACTAAGATTTTGACAACTATCATATCTTGACATAAAATGTAATTTAACCCAGTTTATTGCATTTGTTTAATTTCAAATTATAATTTTATGTCTTTTTTTACTCCCATGTGAACAAAATAAAAATATTCACAAAGATGTATATTCCTAGATCTAGAAAAAGGTCAACAAAAAATTAAGAGTAAATTATTCTGAATTTCAAACACATATTTTTCATGATGGTGAGACTCACTATCACAAGAAGGGATTATAAACTCATCAGAGGAACAATGAAAAAACAAAAGGAGGTATAAGCTCATTGAAGATAAGAAGTGCTAAAAAAATTCTTGAATATTCCATTGAGAGGGAGTAAATATTGATCATGTTTAGATTTTTATTTTATATTATAAAACAATATGGTGAAATATGATGTACATTGTTGGTACTGAAAATTTCTAAGTAAAAAGGATTTTCCATAACAGAACGCGGAGCTAACTCTATAGCTCCGCGTTTGGCTATTTTTAGCCCCGCGTATGAGTAAAACGCGGAGCTATTTATTAGCTCCGCGTTCTGGTTTCCTAGCTCCGCGTGAGCAGATAACCAGAATCTCAAATTGATTGACATTATGATTTGGACTTATCCAAATACCCAAATTAAGTCCGATCAGAACTCTAAATCAAGAGATTTAAATCAAAACTAAGATATTTGATTGGAATCCTTGATGAGTACAAATTCTATTTAGATTGAAACTCTCATATCATTTTAAGGCTATAAATACCCCCTTGAGGAAGCCCTAGGAATATTTTTTTGAAAATCCTTTAAGCATCTTAGAGAATTCGAGTTACGCATAGAGCCTTGAATTCGTGAAGAGCAGAGAAGATCAAGATCCAAGTCGGCCGGCATCTTCTTCATCAAGAGCAAGAAGACCCTCGTCGTCAGATCGTCCAAAGGAGCTATTTCGATAGATCCCATCGCCACATAGATCCCACGTTATCATTGTAAAAGAGAGAGATAGATTATAAATCCTCTCGTTTGTTCTTTTTCTTTTGTTCTCTTTCATTGTAATCTAAGCTGAATTCAATGGAAGGAAAGCAACAAATTTCTGCTGCAAACAAACTGACGACCACAGTGGGAGACGTCTCTTTCACCAAAGAAGAGATCGTGGCGCAATCTGACATCGATAGGATCGGATCCGACGTAGATATACTGGTCGTTGAAATCGACCAGCAGAAATATGAGGAGTATCTCTCCTCTGAATCAGGTAAGCTGAACGAAACGCCACACTATCGACGCGTGCGCTCCAATACCCGAGGAACGGGTAAAAAGGTATCCACCGATGAACGGGGATCCTTGGAGACCGCGGTTATAGAGCCGTTGTTTGGACAGGAAATCCTAGCAGAGAATGACCTCTCTACTGCCGAAGAAGGTATGGGAACTGGATTGACCAGAACCCAACTCCAAAATAAAAATCGGAGAGCTAGGCGAAAGGCCCTCAAAGCCCGCCTTGAACGCGAGGCTAACTTCATAAAACGCGAGGCTATGGTCCCTTGCAAACTGGCTCGCGTTGATCGCAAGACCAGTCAGTATCGCGTTAAACGCGAAGCTGCAACTTGTGTTAATCGCAAGAGCAAGCCAGCGTGTGATTCTCCACGCGAGGCTATTACTGGAGTTAGCGATAAATGCGAATCCAGTTCAACTTGCGATAAACGCAAGATTTTTGACACTCGCGATAAACGCGAGGATAAAATTTCCTTAAACCCAGCATGTGATTCTCCACGCGAGGCTATTACTGGACTTAGCGATAAAAGCGAAGCCAGTTCAACTTGCGATAAACGCAAGATTTTTGACACTCGCGATAAACACGAGGATAAAATTTCCTTACGGCCAGTATGTGATTCTCCACGCGAGGCTAATACTGAGCTTAGCGATAAACGCGAATCCAGTAGTACTTGCGATAAATGCAAGATTCCTCAGCTCCACGTAAATCGCGAAGATGATTGGCAAATTATCGTTAATCGTAAAAATCGCACTAGACGCGAAGTTGTGACTTGTGTTAATCGCAAGAGTAAGCCACATGCAAGAATTTTCTTCCACGCGGGGCTAAGGTTCCAGAAAATAAACTTCTGAAGGAACGCCAAGCCAGCGTAAAACGCGAGGCTAGTGTAGCAAAACGCGGAGCTATTTCTCAGTCCCGCGACACAAAACGCGAGGCTAATTCTCAGCTCCGCATTTTAAAACGCGAAGCTATCTCTCAGCTCCGCGTAGATCAACCCGAATACAAAATCAGGGCTGATCGTTACACTAATGGACCAGAACTGGACTCCAGTAATCTCAAGAAGTTTCAGTGGGCTCCTGGACCCTCTCAACATTTGAATGGGTCCCACAATTCCATGTCTAAAGTCACTGACTTCAGGGAGTACTTAACTAAGAAGAGAAGTATAGAACAAGTTCAATCTGAACCGACTTGTCACTGCCAGCAGTTTATGACAGCGGTATCCTCTGTAATCGATAATTATTGCTACCGCAAGAACAGGGTATCGGTGTTTGACCGATTAAATAGGTCAGACAAAAACCCTACTAAGAAAACAAAGGCTACTCCCCAAGAAGAATGGAGAGTTGTAACTTCCAACATGGTCGGCAAGGGTAAGAAAATCATAGAAAAGAATGATGATTCAGAATCAAGTGATGAAGAACCTAATCATTTTACCTGGCTTAAGTCAGGCGCTATCCCGGCCCGAAATTATAAGAAACTCGTGAAAGGTTCTTATGATGACGATAGTGATAATTCGGCTATAGTTTCTCCTCGTTCTTCGGCATCATCTAAATTGAAGTCAGCATCATATATGATGAATAGATCTGACAATATCGACCAGAGATTTGAAGCTCAAGAACAAATGATTCGAGAGTAACAAAAGACAATCGAGAATCTTAAAATGATGCTCTCAAAAGTGGTCGAGAATACCCAAAAAATCGTCGAGGATAACGTCAAAAAGGAAAAAGAAACTCCGTTCAATAAAATGAACGAAGAAGATAAAGAAGAAAAAGCCCACTCGACGCATGAGGACGAGGATAAGTATTCTTTTCATGATCCACATGAAGAGAAAATAGAGAAGTTACAAAGTCAACTCGAAGTACTAATGCACAAGAAGGAGTTGAAAAAATCAGGGGTCTCAAGACCATATCCGCCTGAATGGAATTTGGCACCATACCCTGAAAAATACAAACCGCTCAAATTGGAGCCGTATGACAGGAAATGATCTCCCAGTCAACAGATTTACTACTTCTTGTCCCAAGCAGGACATTTAATAGGGCAATGACCCAGTAATGACCGAGGTATTCGCAAGTACCTTGCGAGGGCCTGCCTTCACTTGGTTTATGCAGCTGCCCCCAGGTACTATTAATATCTGGTTTGATATTGAGAAACTATTTCTCGCACGTTTCTTTGAGAATGATACCGAAATTACGGTTCATTCCCTCCTTGCAACTAAACAAGGGGAACAAGAAACAGTAAAAGACTTCATAGAAAAGTTCCGAGAGAAGTCCGTGCATTGCAAACACGGAATGGTCCAGGAAACTCTGGTAGAGACATGTCGACATAATCTTAAGACTAATGTGCTCCTAAAAATGGGGGCCGTAGAGTCTAAGACATGGAGGGATTTGCTCAAATAAGGAGAGCAAGCCGAGGACTTGATCCGTCAAGTTAAGGAGTCTCGTGGATCAAGAAATACTAGAAATAATAGGCCGTTTACCCAAAATAATAATAAGAATAAAGGGAAAGCGGCGATGGCGTCAGAGGCAGCTCCACAGAAGACAAATCCTCTGAACCTAAAGCTCCAAAATCAAAAGGGAGCGAGACAAAATAGGCCCCAGCAAGAGAGGACCTATACCTTTAAGGCAGAGCAAACGCTTACACTTTTTCATCTACTCCTTAGGAAGGGAATGTTGAAACTCCCGGAGAATAGAAAACTGGAGGACGCTGGTAAAACCAACGACTCCAACTATTGTCTTTACCACAGGAATGTTGGACACCCTACCAGGGATTGTTACCCTCTGAAGAATAGAATTCAAGCACTAATAGAAGCTGGAGTTTTGATGCTTAAAGAGGAACAAAAGAAAGTCACTGCCAATGTGGCAACCCTAGTAGTTGGAACCCATGAGTTCCCCGCAGGGGTGACCCCAATACCAAAAGGGAAGCTAGTTACGAAAAACCATGACCAGCATAAAAAGTCACAAGAAGGACTTGTCCCCGTAACAACTCTAAGGGGGGAAGTCATGTGGGTCCACCCTGATTTACTACAGGATGAACAGTGGACTACCGCAGGGGGTCAAAAGAAAAAGCGGACTAGCAATCTTTTATTTTCGCAAAAATAAAAGATGAATACATAATTGCAGGGGCATTTACAGGCTCTGAAGGAGAGCCCGAAATCATGGCCACTCATCAGGATGGGGCAGGCCCTTCCGGCACTCGATCGGGTAAAACATATCGTAAGGAGTACACCAGAGTAGACCCGAAAGGTATATACGGAGAACTCGCAAAGCCTGCAAAGCAGAAAAGGCTTCTTTTCCAGAAAAATCCTGGAAAAAATGAAGGAGTCAAGGACGCTACTGTTTGCCCGAAAATTGAATTTTTGATTCCATTGCAAAATTATTTGATTACAACGAAGATTTGATATTACAAAAATTCCGAGGAATTACAAAAACGAGAATATTAATTTATTCCCTTTTTTTCGTGGGTTCGGGTGGCGATGGAGTCTCGTTGATGCCTCCGTTGACCGTCCGACTGGAAGAGATGGCTCTGCTCCGCTTCTCAATTTCCCGAGCTCGCCCGAAATCTTCCCAAAGTCCCAGAAGTCCAAAGTCCTCTCTCCGGTTAAATTCTTGTATTTTATAGACCGAAGAAGCTCCAAATCCGGCTCAATTCTCTCCTGAAAAATCGGATCACGGATTATCAGTCCAAAAATAGGAAACAAATAATTGGAAAAGAACGGAAAACAACCCGCGGGTGGCAACCCGCGGGATCGCCCCCGCGGGTTGCCACCCGCGGGAATCCTCCTGCGGGTTGGAACCCTCGGGATCCCCCCCGCGGGTTGGCACCCGCGGGTGTGCCCACTTAGCATTTTTTTTTTTTTGGTATCTACATAACCCCCTCCAAAGTTTTCGAAGTTCTGTATTGAACCGTACTGAATTTCGAAATACTTTGGATTCTTTAATTTTGGTTATCGACTTTTTAAAAGATTTGGTCGATAGAGATAACTGTTAATATATTTATTTATTCAATAACAAGCAGAGATATGATTTTAACGTACTCATTAGAGGACAAGCAGAGGTATAATGTTAACGTGCTTATTTTAGGTCAAGCAGAGATATAATATTAACGTGCTTATTTTAATCCTAACCGTTCAGTGACATCTAGTATGACGAATCAGGAAAAGACAGAGGTGACATTAAACGTGTCTTGGAGCTTAACCTATTCAGAGAATCTGGTCGTGATAGGGACAAGCTGACTAAACAGAGGTAATGGTTAACGTATTTAGCTTTGGAATCGGACTATCAGAGGTAACTGTTAACTTGATAGGGAGATGATTTTCGTCAGAGGTGATTTTTAACTTAACAATATCAAAAGCACGTTCATCAGAGGTTGTAATGTTGGACTTGATGAAGTGTGAATTTTCTTTTCTGTCAGAGGTAATTTTTTTTTAACGTGACAAGGGATTTAATCGGATCTTATCTCATTTGATTTTGAATTATGATGTCAGAGGTATGATTTTAACTTGACTAATATTTTGGAGTGTCGCTTGCTCTGTTGGAGCAAAATGACAAGAAAAGTTTTGCTGTCAGAGGTGAAATCTTAACGTGACAGGAGATTTATCTGATCAGGATTTTTAGCAAACCCCCAGCTATCAACGGGTTTGATTTGCCTTTACCAACTACCGTTTGAGTCGGGCTAGCCATGCTATTCCCCTCAGCATGATGAGTTGTCAAGGATTTCGTTTGGGCTTAAATGCCAAACTTTTCCTCTTCCCTTTGCCTTAGCAGCTTAGGGCAGTGATGTATTCTTACATTCGGATAAGAATACTGTTGTGACAGATTTGTTGTGGGATTTTTAGCAAACCCCCAGCTATCAACGAGTTTGATTTTGCCTTTACCAACTACCGTTTGAGTTGGGCTAGCCATGCTATTATCCTCAGCATAGTGAGTTGTCGAGAGTTTCGTTTGGGTTAAATACCAAACTTTTCCTCTTCCCTTTACCTTAGCGGCGTTGGGCAATTCATACTTTTACCCCCAGTATGAATGGGTTGGCGAGAAATCTATTCTCTTCCCGTAGCTTAACGGCATTGGGTAGTTCATACTTTTTACCCCCAGTATGGTGGGGTTGGCGAGAAATTTATTCTCTTTCCGTAGCCTTGATGGCGTTGGGTAATTCATACTTTTTACCCCCAGTATGGTGGGGTTGGCGAGGATTTTATTCTCTTCTCGTAGCCTTGTCGATATTGGGTAATTTATACTTATTACCCCCAGTATGGTGGGGTTGGCGAAAAATTTATTCTCTTCCCGTAGCCTTGTCGGCGTTGGGTAATTCATGCTTTTTACCCCCAGCATGGTGGGGTTGGCGAGGATTTTATTCTCTCCCCGTAGCCTTGTCGGCGTTGGGTAATTCATATTTTTTACCCCCAGTATGGTGGGGTTGGCGAGAAATTTATTCTCTTCCCGTAGCCTTGTCGGCGTTGGGTAATTCATTTTTTTTTTTTGATGTTTATATATATATATATATATATATATATATATATATATATATATATATATATATATATATATATATATATATATATATATATATATATATATATATGGGGGTTTAAATTAACCGCCTTGAGCCCATTTTTGGGAATTGTTGTGAGCCCAAGTGGTACCTTTAGACCTCACACATTAAATGTGTCGGAGTTAGCTCTAACTCCTTTTTTGTTCAGCTTTGAGCTGAACTGCTCCAGCGTCAATCAACGCTTGAATTTTATCTTTTAAGATAAAACAATTTTTTGTGGGGTGACCTACAATCCGATGGTACATGCAGTAATTCGGATCGTTAGTCTTCCCTACTTCTTCAGGCCTCTTGCTTTCCGGCAACTTGAGCATCTTGCGCTTGCTGAGCAGATTGAACATAGTAGCAATATGTTCATCCTTGAACGAATACTGCTTTTGAAGCCTGGGTGACTTTGCTGTGTTGCTTGTAGTTGGCCATGGTTTTTGCTTCGGTGTACTTTCTACCGCCATTGCCGTTATGTCTTTCCCTTTTGAACGGAAAAAATGGAATGGAGATTCGTTTGTACCGTCTCCGGTTGTAGACTGTTGCATTTCGAGACGTCAAAGTATTTCTTCGGCCTGTTCACCCTTTTTAAGCAGATCCTTCCATGACTTGGATTCGACCGAACCCATCTTGTCTAGGATATCGGTCAACAAGTTGTATCTGCAAGTTTCCACAAGCGTGTCCTGCGTCATGCCATGGGGGCATCGAACAGAAAGCTCTCGGAATCGCTCGACATAAGTTTTAACCGTTTCGCCTTCTTCTTCCTTCGCCGCTAGCAAGGATAATATGGAGACTTCTGTATCATCTTCAAAAAATCGGGCTAGGAACTCACGTTCTACATCAGCCCATGATTTAATTGATCCCTGGGGTAGCTGCATGAACCAGGTAAATGCAGGCCCCCGTAAAGTACTCGCAAATATCTTAGTCATGGTCGGATCATTCCCCATGAGATGTCCTGTCTGTGAGAGGAAGTAGAAGATGTGCTGTTGTGGCAAACCTTTACCGTCGAATGACTGAAGGTTCAACGGTTTGTATTTTGTAGGGTAAGGCACGGTCTCCCATTCTATGGGATAAGGACGGACTACCCCCACCTCTTGCAGTTTCTTTCGATGAAGAAGAGCTTGTAGTTGATTCTCCATCTTCTCTATTTTTCCACGTGAGGGTTAATGATAACCTTCACTTCCTCTTCTTCTCTTGAATGAGGAGGCATTTCTTCATCCTCGTCCTTGCTGTCTTCATTTATTTGGAAGGGTCGTTTTCCTTTCTGCCGACCAGAAATGGACGACGAGGATTGGTTCCTCCTAGTTTGAGCCAACAACTCAATTAAAAGTTGTTTCATTTCTTCTATGGTCTCCTCTTGCTGTTCGAGACGTTTTTCTTGTCTCTCAAGCCTTTCGGAGACTTCTTCTAGAAGCGCGCCCTCTGGTTCGATAGAAACTCCTTTTGATCCTGGAGTGATTTCCTTATCCGAAGGGTTGTTTCCGACCACCTTTTTGCCTTTATTAACCATAAGTGATGAGGTGGCAGGTAGATCGGTTTCAGAGCACACCCTCTTTACCGTCCGTATTCTTTTGGATTCGGTGATCCGCTCAAAAACGGACCGTCTCGGATGGCACTCGCAGTTTGATAGAACAGTTGAGATTAACTGTTCGCATTGGCATTGAGGAGTATTCTGTGCAGAGTTCTTCTTCCAATTGAGGTATTCTCTCAAGTCTTGAGATACTTCTTTATCTCTATTTGCAACCTGACGCTGCTTGCGTCGCAAACTTGGTTCATAATACTGGAGAGTTTGCAATATTTCAGGGCTGGGCTCTTTTCCCGAATCAGATTGTTCTCCAACCCTTCTGCGGATTCTTCTGGAGTGTGTGCTGGCCTGCGCAGTTGTACGGGCCTCGCACGCATCTGACTTGTTCTTCGGGATTTGGAGGATTCTGTCATGAATATGTTCATCCGAAGAGAAATTTGAAGACCTATCTTCAGGTGAGTTCATGAGCACATCCTTATATTTGTTTGTAGAGGAACGGGATGGTACACCTGAGAGAGTAACCAAAAAGTTAGATTTGCGTTGTGTGCTCACTGCGCGTGTGCCCGAATAGACATCAGAACCAACCCTTGATTTTTCCTGCGGAGTGCAACCCACGGGTTGCAACCTGCGGTGTGCAACCCGCAGTTGGAACTGCGGGTTTGCACCCGCGGGGTTGCACCCGCGGGGTGCAACCCGCGGTTGGAACCGCGGGTTTGCACCCGCGGTTGGAACTGCAGGTTTGCACCCGCGGTTGCAACCGCGGGGTTGCCCCCGTGCGGTGCAACTCGCAGTTCCGCCTGCGGATTTTCATTTTTGGAATTTTTTCTTCCCGGTGTTTCCTGATCTGGATTTTCTGACCGCAATTTTCCAGAGGCAATGTTGAGGCGGGCCCGCTGGGCCTTACGCCTCAGGTTTCTCTTCTGAGAGCGGGTCAGGGACTGGTTTGACTTTTGGCTTGACTTTGGAACGGACGATAACGCCGTGTTCTTCACAGACGATGACGTCCTGTCAGTTCGAACGGGCGATGACGCCTCATAAGTTCTCATAGGCGATAACGCCTTTCCGGTGGGCGATGACGCCTCACCTTTTTTCATCGTCACCCGGCGATGACGCCTAGGCTCCGAATCAGAGGAAGAAAGAAATTCCTCATATTTTTGCTGGTCAACTTCTATGACCAGCGTCTCAACCATTGAGCCAATCGGCACCCGGTCGGACTGCGCCACCAGATTCTCTGTGGTAAACAGAGGGGCTCCCACTATGGTCGCCAGTTCTTGTTTGCCCGAAAATTGAATCTTTGATTCCATTGCAAAATTATTTGATTACAACGAAGATTTGAGATTACAAAAATTCCGAGGAATTACAAGAACGGGAATATTAATTTATTCCCTTTTTTTCGTGAGTTCGGGTGGCGATGGAGTCTCGTTGATGCCTCCGTTGACCGTTCGACTGGAAGAGATGGCTCTGCTCCGCTTCTCAATTTTCCGAGCTCGCCCGAAATCTTCCCAAAGTCCCAGAGTCCAAAGTCCTCTCTCCGGTTAAATTCTTGTATTTTATAGACCGAAGAAGCTCCAAATCCGGCTCAATTCTCTCCTGAAAAATCGGATCACGGATTATCAGTCTAAAAATAGGAAACAAATAATCGGAAAAGAACGGAAAACAACCAGCGGGATCGCCCCCGCGGGTTGCCACCCGCTGGAATCCTCCCGCGGGTGCAACCCACGGGTGTGCCCACTTAGCAATTTTTTTTTTTGGTATCTACAGCTACCTTCAAATTTGACATAATAGCTCAATTGGCAAATATTTCAGCTCGAGTCACGCTTTACGAGTTGTTACGATTATCGAAATCAACTCGCGAGGCGTTGAGAGAGGCCTTAACAGACTCTGAGTCATTCCTATCTCAGATTGTCGAGCCAGCTGACCAAGAACAGGACTCTTGCCCCCGCTGTCATCAAGTGAGGAGGCAGGTCCCACGGATTACTTTCTCTCCAGAAGATATGCAGGTAAGAAATATAAAGCACAACAGACCATTATATTTCACCGGATATGTCGGATCCACGAAGGTGGATCGCATCCAGATTGATCCAGGGTCTGCACTAAGCGTCATTTTCAGAAGGTTGATGCAGCTATTGGGAATTTCTCCCCACCACCTGACACCAACTAATACTACAATATATGGGTTTAATGCCAATGATAGCTGTCCCCTTGTAAAGATCCGACTCCGATGTCAAATTGGGGATTTGAAGACGGAGGTCACATGCTACGTCATTGACGCAGACACTTCCTACAACATTTTACTGGGACGGCATTGGATCCACGCTTATATGATAGTCCCGTCGACTCTCCACCAGTGTATGAAATACTGCGATGAATAAGGAGAAGTCCGGACTTTAGTTGCAGATAGACAACCATTTAAAGGGCTGGAAAACTACTTCACGGATACTATGCTCTACAAACTAGCCCACGAAGTCTCCAATGACAACCTTAGTAAGCCTCAAAAGTTTGACGAAAGCGGCAACGAGGCGAATACTGAGTACGAGCCTCCCGAAGATAACGATGGGGGTGATTATGAAATCAATCCTCACATAGATTTTAGTTTGAATTTTGACAATAATGTAGCTGATGTAGTAGAGGATGAGTGGATTATCAATAAAAATATAAAGTTAGTCTACGAGCTTGCTGTAGCTAAAGAGTCTGAACCTTCTTGTACTTCCACCGAAGTGGATGGCCTATCCGAACTTGAAGTTCTGATGGCATACCATTTGCCACTCAAGTCATCCCTCCTCTCTCAATCAAAAATAACTAAGGGACAAGGTCACTTCTTTGAAGTGCCTCCTCGACAGGGGTCCCAAAAGCCGATCATGTTCGGCAAAGTAATTACGTCACCTCGACGAAGACAAAGCAGTGAAAGTGATGAACAAACATCACCTCAATTTTACTTATATGAACAGAAATCCTGACAAATGATGAAAAAGATGGGTTATAATTTTACCCAGAAACCGAGATTAAACTTTAGAAAAGGGCGATGAAATCTCATACCTTCGTTTAGACAGAGAAGAAAGAGCCCAGACTATTATCAAAAGACTCACAGGGGGTTGGGCTATATATCTACTCCTCTCTCATCACCACACAAATACTAATAAAGCTCTTCGGCCAATGAGAACTTACATCCACTTGACCATGATTCAGATCAAAGTATCGGTGCTTGGTTTCAATCCTTAACGGTAAATATGGTTTCAGCCACACCAAAAAGCGACAAGGAACCAATTGACGTTCAAGATGATTCCTGGGCTAAATACATGGACACTCTTTGGGATGTCCGCTTTGAACAGCGTGACCCGCCCATAGAGGATAAATTAGTACAAGTTAATATGGGAACGGAAGAGAACCCGAAACCCATCTTCATAAGCGACACGCTAACTCTCTTAGAAAAAGAGGAACTTATATCTCTTATCAAGCAGCATATAGACGTGTTCGCATGGAGCTATGAAAATATGTCCGGTCTTGATCCTCAGATTGCCACACACCGGCTAAATATCAAAGAAGATGCCAAACCAGTTAAACAATAACAAAGGAGTTTTCGACCGGAGTTGATGGAGGCGATAGTCGCTGAGGTCAATAAACTCATAAAATCAGGATTTGTCTGTGAAGAGCAACATCCTGATAAATCAGGATTTGTCTGTGAAGAGCAACATCCTGATTGGATGGTTAACATAGTGCCAGTTCGTAAGAAGAACGACAAGATCCGAATATGCATTGAATTTCGGGATCTGAATGTTGCGTGCCCTAAGGACGAATTCCCACTCCCAATTACTGATGTTATGATCGACAACACTTGCGGATACAAAAGGATGTCCTCTATGGATGGCTTCTCAGGCTACAACCAGATTAAGATGCACTCGGATGATGAAAAGTATACAACTTTCAGAACGCCGCTGGGAGTATACTGTTATACGGTAATGCCTTTTGGATTGAAGAACGCCGGTGCACTTACCAACATGCAATGAGCATAATATTTAAAGAACATCTACGAAAAATGGTAGAGTGTTACGTGGATGACTTAGCGGTCAAAAGCAACAAAGAGGATCATCTTCATGACTTAAGAACGATTTTTGATCTTATGCGAAAATATCACTTGAAGATGAATCCTGCTAAGTCCTTTATGGGGGTGTCTAGCGGAAAATTCCTTGGGTTCATAGTTACCTCAGAAGAAATTTTCCTTGATCCTGAAAAAGTAAAAGCGATCAACGAGATGCCGCCTCCCCGCAATCTTAAAGAGTTAAGCGGGTTACAAGGAAAACTGGCCTATATCCGGCGCTTTATCTCTAACCTATCAGGGCGATACCAGCCATTCTCCAGACTCATGAAAAAGGCGGTTTCTTTCGTATGGGATGAGGCATGTCAACAGGCATTTGACGATCTCAAAGAATATCTCACGAAACCTCATGTTCTTATGGCACCGGTCCCTGGGCAGCCGTTCCTTATATATGTAGGGGCCATGGATGATGCTTTAGGAGCATTACTTGCTCAATATAATGAGCACGGTCATGAACACGCCCTTTATTACTTAAGCAGAACAATAATCAGGGCTGAGCGTCGGTATACCCCGATCGAAAAAGAATGTTTAGCCCTAGTGTTCGCTGTTCAGAAAATGCGACACTACCTTTCAGGGCAAACGATTCATGTCATATCACGGGTTAATCCCTTAAAAATCATGATGACAAAACCGGGATCCTTAAACGGCCGACTGGCGAAATGGGCATTGTTGCTATCGCCATATGATATACATTTCGTCCCTCAAAAAGCAATGAAGGGACAGGCGATCGCCGATTTCCTTGCAGACCATCCAATTTGGTCTAACTCTAAACAGACGTTAGAGGTGAACACAACTAGCAAAGAACAAGCATGACAGATGTTCTTTGATGGTGCTGCCAGACGATCTGCTGCTGGAGTGGGGGTTGCGCTGATATCCCCACATAAACACATACTGCCTAACGGTTACTCATTAACAGAATCGTGCACGAATAATGTGGCGGAATACAACGCGCTCATTATCGGTTTAAAAATGGCTCTGCAACTGGAGGTGAACTATCTAGAGGCATATGGAGACTCTAAGCTCATCGTTAACCAAATGACGGGTGAGTATGAAGTCAGACATGAAGCCCTCATCCCCTATCATCAGCTAGCCATCGAGCTAGCAGGATATTTTGAACAGTTTTACATTTATCATATATCACGGAATAAGAACGTCTATGCAGATGCTCTTGCCGCACTAGCTGCAACATTAGCGATCCCGCCAGGTGAAGCTAAAAGCGTCACTATTGGTTGCAGAGAACTTGTCTATCCGAATACGGTATTCCTAACCAAAGAAGTATGCCAGACAGGCTTGACTCTGGAACCCCGTGATTGGCGATTTCCATTTATAGATTACGCCCTATATGGGATACTACCAGAGGATCCAAAGGAAGCCACCTCGATAAAGAGGAAGGCCCCGAGATTTTACTTTGATCGTACACTTCAAATTTTATACAGAAAGTCAAATAATGGTCTGCTTCTACGCTACATATCAAAAGCAGAAGCAGATGAAGTATTGAGAGAAACACATGATGGAGTGTGTGGAGCTCATCAGCCCGGTCCAAAACTCGGAGATCATATAAGAAGGGTAGGATACTACTGGCCGAAAATGATTACAGAGGCAATGGCATACGCTAAACGGTGCCATGCATGTCAGGTACATGCTAACTTTATCTATCAACCCCCAAAATACTTGCACAATACTGTTGCTAGTTGGCCATTTGAGACATGAGGAATGGATATTGTGGGGCCAATAACTCCCCCGTCATCCAGAGGACATTAGTTTATTCTTGCAATAACCAATTATTTTTCAAGATAGGCCGAAGCCGTGCCCATGAGAAAGGTGAAAATGACGGATGTGATTAACTTCATTAAGCATCATGTCATTTACCGTTTTGGCGTCCCCCGAAAGATCATTCATGATAATAGACCGCAATTCATCACCAGGGGTTCTCAAGATTCTGTGATAAGTTCATAATCAAAGATATTGCTTCAACGCCATATAATCCCGCGGTAAATGGATTAGCCGAGGCCTTTAATAAAACTATTATTAAACTCCTTCGGAAGTTCGTCTCTTCCAACAAACGGGACTGGGATGAAAAACTAGGAGAGTGTTTGTGGGTTTATCGCACCGCCGTTCGCACTCCAACAAAAACTACCCGTTTTCCTTAGTTTATGGAAGTGAGGCCGTCTTGCCTCTTGAAATCCAGATACCATCGTTAAGAGTGGCCTTAGCCATAAAGATGACGACAGAAGAGCGCCATCAACAAAGACTGTGAGAATTAGAGGCGTTAGATGAAAAATGTTTCAGGGCTCAACAACAAATTGAGTTGTATCAAGCCCGGATCTTACAAACATTCAATAAGAGCGTTAAACCAAGCACCTTTAAGTAAGAAGACTTGGTTCTGCCTATTAAAAGGCCAATGATTCTAACCCATAAGATTAAGGGTAAATTTGAACCCAAGTGGGAAGGACCGTTTATTGTGGAGACGGTATACTCTAGTGGAGCCTATCGCTTAATGAACCAAAATGGCGATAGGATAATGATGCCGATCAACGGCAAGTTTCTAAAGAAATACTGTGCTTAATGAACCAGAACAGTAACAGAGTAACTGTCACATCTGATTCATAATCCCTAGAAGTATAACCATCCACTTGTTCAAGTTACGCAAATGAGCACTTGAACTTCTTTATTAAACTAAGACATGTGCAATTAAGCGCTTCTGTCTAAGTTAATGATCATGATTTGATCATCTTGGAGTGGACAGTTCAAGTTTACGCAAATGAGCACTTGAGATTCTTTTATCAAATTAAGGTATGTGCAATTAGGCGCCTCTGCCAAAATCTGATAATCATCACTCAATTATTTTGGCATGTGCAGTTCAAGTTACGCAACAGAGCCTTGAATTGCCTCCATCAAACTAAGGCATGTGCAATTAGGCGCCTCTGTCTAAGTTAATGATCCTGACCCGATCATCCTGGTGTAAGTGTTTGAACATCTTCACCAAACTACCATTTAGCTCTATTCAATGGGCTTTACCGAGGTTAAATAATTGAAACTCGGTCGGTATTAACAGTCTAAGTTACGCAGATGAGCCTTAGATTGTTTTACCAAAACAGTGAACTATTTTGATGACAAGTTATTTGTTGTGCAAGCAATTTTTTGAAGCCAACAGATAAAGGAATCAAAAGAGTTATCTTTATTCATAAATTAAAAGAATAAAGTTACAAAAGAATCCGAAGAATCATTAAGTTCTTTCTTCTATCACAAGTTCTTTTTACAAAAAGAATAAAGAATAAAGAATAAAAGAATAAAATAAAAAGGAGTTATGGATCTCCCAAAAGCTTCAACTTATTCGTCATCTCATCAATGACTCGACGGCAAGACTTCTCCACGGAGTGTTGAGCTTGCCGGCGCAAATCATCGTCATTTATTACGAGTTGCTCGGTCAACCGCTAACGAGACTCTTCGATAGCGCGGCTCCTTATTATGCCCTCCTGCTCGAACTGTCCTTGTTGAAGGATTAGCTCTTCCCGTTTCTTAATAGATTCCCCTAGCCGAGACTCGCTGGATTCTAGAATAGCCCGAGCCTTAGCGATAGTCTCTCTGGCTCTAAGAATGGCGGCCTGGCTCCCCTCAATTTCGAAGTCCACCATCTCCAACCCCCTGAGAATGGACACCTGATTGGCTCGTAGTTCCGCCAACTCCCGCGACCATCCTTCTTCCTGTCGCCTCAACTCCTCTTGACGAGCTGTTAACTCTGCCCATAGTCGCGCTAACTCTATTTCAGTGATCGCTTCCACATCTGCCTGACGGACTGTGTTTAGCGTGTTCACCTGCTCTTCTAAAGTTTCAAGGCGGGCCCGGTAAGGAGCTGTTCGGTCACGTCCCCTAATCCTTTCGATGTTATCCAGATAGCTGGACAACATTGGACGTCCAAAATTAAGGAAATCTCTTCCGTCTAGGATCATCCCAATACATCTCCTTAGCAACCGCATAAAGTCATTAACACTGTGATTGAAGAATTCTTCAAGAGGGTCCACAGTGTCTGTATTTAAAGCGGGCAGCACTAAGGAAGATGTCGCTGGGGGAGGAGTGGCGTCCGTTGGAGTCGAGGAAGAAGAAGCCCCTCCCTGTACCAGATTCATGACATGCGGGGCCAGTAAAGCCAATATGGACTTGGCAGAACTGGGAACCCGAGGAGAAGTATCACTGGTACAGATCATTCGAGTAGCACCACCAGCAGGGGCAGACGATGGAGTATCTTCACCCGAAGCTCCTCCTGTGGCAGAAATGGCTTCGAATGAGAACTTCAAATTTTCTTCGTCTCCCGTTGGCAGATGACTTGGAGCTAGAGGAGTCACTAGTGTTTCAACAGCCATAATGGTAGAAGGCGTTAGTACCGCCGGCTGAGGAGTAGAGGGCACGCCAACTACTACTGGAAAAGTTTCCTCGGAGCAGACCCTTGGTGTTGGAGATGGCAGACTTGGGGACAGGGTAGCTTCTCTTGCTGCGGCCGCGACAACGACCTCTGTCATATCATCACTCCCGAGTTCATCGATGGAGAGAACTGAAGTAGGAACAGAGAGAGGAGCTGACGTGAAAATATCCACGTCAAACTCCCCCGCCGAACTACCTAGACCACCCACCGAGCCGGTGGTGCCAGAGTAGTCGACCAGCTCCTCGGACTCCACCCTGGTAGTTGAGTGCATAGGAGAGTGGAGTTGACTACCTGCATCTCAGAAAAGCAAACAAGGAGTGTTACATATAATATAGAAAAAGGAACAGAAGATAGAATATAAAATTTAAAAAGAACCATACCAGGGGATACAAGTCATGTGGTTGGACTTGAAGGAGGAGCCGTCGTTGTCTCTAAAAGTACACCCGTCTCGCCGCCTAAGGGTTGCGTCGTAGTGTACTCTGTCGATTCTCGAGTCGGCAGGCGAACCGCAGCATCAGGAGCGTGGGGAGCTTCACAGGACGTGCTCTCCTTTGCTGGCCCAGATGGCAGAGTGGAGGCCAACAAGTCTGAAGCAAACTTGACCGCCGCCTCTTGGGGGACTAATAGGGTCCCCAGGGCCAATTTTTTCTTCTTCTTCGCCGGTTCGCCCCTTACAGATCCGCGGCGTTTGATGGCTGGACTCCGGGAGCGGAGAACCAAGTCTTGGGGAGCACCACCAGCATCGCCGTCATCGTCATCACCATCATCGTCATCTCCATCAGAGTTGCCAACATCTGATGGATCGGCCGCTGCACCAAGGAATTCATCCATCCCTTTTACTCTCACTCTTTTAGCCCCTTTGTGGCTAGAATAGAAGGCCACTATCTCCTTACAACAGCTATGGTTGATAGAGAAATGGGGCACATCAGCATTGGCAATGCTGTACCAGGTGCAGAAGCTTAATACCATGCTAAGCTCTGGCGATTTCAGAGGTAGAATGAATTCTGCTCGGGTTCCTCCAACAACAAAATGGAACCAGCCCCGTGCCCCTGCGTACAGGTTCCCCTCGTACACTGTAACAACTTAATTTCATCATAACTTACATTCTTGATATCAGATTAATCCCAAAATAAATGTGTTGTGTTTGTCTCATTTTTCTATATTTTTGTGATTTTCTTGAAATTTTTAAGATAGTCACTTAAATAATATTATTTTAATCACCGGTGGGTCCTACACATATTTTTACTAGTCTCTTCTTTGACTTGTAAAGATGAAGTTTGACTTTTTTTTTTGTTAGTTTAATTTGAAATTATAACTTTAAACAACTCTAATAACCTATTATTAGTATTCATTTGTCCTATACCTATTTTGTTTTATTCACCCATACCTTACTTTATCATGCTTGTCCTTTGGACAAGCATGACAAACCATTATCTAATCCCCATATCCCTTATTTATTATATCTTTTTTCTTCCCTTCCTTTCATTTGTTTTCTCTCCTTCACTTTTAATTTATCTATTCCTTTTATTTTTTTTTACTCTAACTCAAGAGAAGAAGAAAAGAGAAGAAGAAGAAAAGGAGAAGAAGTTTTTTAGCCTCAAGATAAACTTGCCTTCCCTAACCTATCGAGGCAAGTAAAATCACATCCCCTCTCATGTTTTATTTCTAATTCTAATTGTTTATGGTTAACTTAGAATTTTGATTTGTTAAAACTTAAAAACATAATATATCTATACAAAAATCTCTATGATTATTCTAGAAAAATAAAAATATGATTTTTTATACTTTACCCTATGTTTATATATCAAATTTATCATTTTATTTATAATATCTCATTCTTAAACTATAAGTTGTAAAATTAAACTATATGCTTTATTTTTAAATTATAAAAATACTACCTTTATGAATATTCATCATGTTTGGATATACATTTGAATTTTCCATATAAGTTCTTTATATATAATGCAATGATTTTTAAATCATTTTCCACTTGCCATTAGAACATAGGTGTATATATATATATATATATATATATATATATATATATATATATATATATATATATATATATATATATATATGTATGTATGTATGTATGTATTCATAATCATGTTTTAAAAAGAAGATTTCAAATAAATAAGTTTCTACATTAAATTGTTAAAATATTTCTTTCATACGAGATATTATGTTAGGTCATAATTCTTTCTATGCTAATCCATGTTTAAATATACACACACACACACACACACACACACACACACACACACACACACACACATATATATATATATATATATATATATATATATATATATATATACATGTCTAAGATTTAACAAATTTGCTACTTTCCATACTATGAAATCATACTAGAATTTAGAAAATCAATATGTTGTTAAACTAATTGTTATAAAAGTGTTAAGCCTATTTAATTCCTATCCTTACAAATTTAGTACCCACTTGCCTAATGTGTTTATATGCATAATTATATTGCGTGGTTTATATACATGATCATTATTTGCATAACACATTTTAATATTCTATGACTATCATGCTTGCCTTAACATATACATACTAGTAACTTGTACAACATACATGAAATTATATATTTGTTTATATGCATAATTGTATATGCATGATTCACATATATGATCATCCTAGGTATCTTTACATCTTAATACTCACATACGTATTTATATGTATACTTGTATTTATGTGTAGTTTAAATACATGATCATTTTCATAACATTCATTTTAACATTTTATACTCCATCATACTTGCATTGACACATACATACTAGTTACTTGTATAACATATACGAAATTATGCCGGACTTTCCTTATTAGTACATACACGTCTTGATAGTGCCATGGATCTTGACTTGCCCGTTAACTTGATTTTGACATTCCATCATATTTACTTCGACATATACATACTAATTACTTGTACAAAATACATGAAAATATTTCAGATTTTCCTTATTAGTATATACACATGTCTTGATGGTGCCATGGATCCTAACTTGCCTGTTAACTTGATTTTGACATGGACCACATTTTGCTTGTTACTAGACATGTATATGTATTAATCTTGACATGATTAGTTTATCATATTCCGGATTGATTTGCATGTAATATAACTTGAAATCTTGGGTTATGGGAGAACTAAAGGGTGGACAAATATTATATCGTGAAAGGTTTAGGATAGGTTGCGCAACCGAAATAGGGGCCCATCCGCGGGGGCGCTCGGATGGTACTGAGCCATCATCTCTTGTTTAGTCCATGTTGATGGGACGACCGATTACTCAGTAATCGGTATCTGATTGAGTGCTTAGCGGCATGGCTGGTTCAGCGCCAGCATCTTGGCCGGGTCCCGGGTATGCACGGGTACTTTCACGATACGAGTCATTTCTTCACCACTTAGTTCAAAATATAAAATAAAATATGATATTAACCTAGACTTGATATGTATTAGTCTCCATACTTGATATCGATCACATATGATACAGATCTATTTCTTCACCAATTAGTTCACCATGCATGTGCATATGCTTTTTATATCAATTCATATTTTACTTGTTAGTACATATTGCATGCTCCCTACCATACAAGTCTATTTGTTCACCATTAGTCTCCATACTTGATAGCATGTATATTCTTTCTTGATATCATTACTTGATCATTTAATATTTTCCACACATGCGCATAGTTTCATATCCACACCCATATCTTACCTATTTGTTTATATTACACGCTCCGTACTTCTTATTATTTTATTTGCCGGGTTTGACCCTGAGCTCCCCCACACGCTCAGGTACTGAAGATGTGAGCAATGATCCGCCACTGCATGATCCGTACTTTCTAGAGCAGACCGAGCAGCAATAGATTTATAGGCCTCCGCTTTTGTATTTTTGGTTTGGTATGTATCACCCCTTTGGGACTTTATTTCTAACTTTTGTATCAGTATTGTACTTGTTGCTGCTTATCTTAGACATGTATATCTTCTCTTTTATATGGCAGTAGACTAACTTTCAAGATTCTGGTTGATGACTAGTATTCAGTTCCATTCATTTCTTCTTTTACATACTTATAGGCCTCGTGCACGTTGACTTACACGTGCCCGCCGGTAACGCACTCCGTTTTCGTATCCCTCCGGAAAATGGGGCGTTACATACACCAACCCTTGATTTGGATTTCCTATATAAAGCTGCATATATCCAAATTGACGGGCAAATCTGCTCGGGATATATGGCTCTATATAGCACATGGTGTCTTGCCTGTACACCAAGTATCCGGGGCGAATGTTCAGCAACCACCAGAAGGCCCCTAAAGATATGTTGGTGAACTTGTTTGCTCCCAAGATATCTTTAAACTTAGATCCATACTCTCCCCCAGGGAAGTCTGGGAAGCAGCGGAAGATCTCATAGTTTTGATGATGACGGAGTGTCCTGCGGATTTGAGACATAAAATTGCTCTTCCATACGGAGCGCTCGTACTTCTCCACGAAGAACGGCTTGTCAATCGGGCAGTAATCCGCAACAGTCATCAGCGATGGGCAGTGCATGACTAGCCATGCCATTAAGTATGTATAGGTCATATCTACCCTTGGGTGCGGTGTCTTCACCATAGCAGCTTCTTTGGCTACTTACCCTTTCCAGCTTTGCCCTTGTTCTTCTCTGCTAGCATAAAGCTGTTGCAGAGAGCCCGGAGCCCGCTTTGGAGGTTGGCAACCATTGCTGGTAATAGCCCGAACGGTCGCCCGTAAGCCAATAAAACGGCAGGATAGACGACGTTATTTGCGATAGCCTTCTTGGGAAGTGAAGGAACAACGCATCTCTTTAACCAAAGCATCAGGAATCCCGCAAGCAGACCTCTATCTGAAATTGGGAACTGTGCCTGAAAATGGAAGCTTTGGAAGATGGTATCAGGACTGAATCCTCCTTCATTGGAGTCAGTCGTATAAGTTGTGGCTTTTAGTTTGGAGATACGCTCCTTTATTTCTTCAACACTTACAGATGGGCGTCCTCGAACCTTTGGGAGACTCTCCTTCAAATTAATGAAGAGGTAGTCAGCCCACTTCTTATAGCCAACTCCTTAATTCCTTACCCTTGCCAAGTCGGCGCAAATGTGATAGTGGCACATCATTTCCCAATATGTTTGGTAGATGTGCTCATCCCCCCGCTTTTAGCATCTTCAATTCTTCAGGGGTGGGAATATATTTCTCATAAGGGACTTCACCCATTGATACCCCAACACTTCGAATATCTCGTGGAGAGCGAATCTCAGCTCACCCACTGGTGTAAAGAAGGTGTCGGTTTCGGAGTTATACATCTCCAGCAGGCTGAACATGTGGTATGAACTTTGAGGCAAGCCGAACTGGACGTTTCTAATGGCTTTGTACAAGCCAATTTCCTTCAAGGTCTGCTCATGTGTGTCCAGTATGTGTTTGACGAGCCTGAACCACCACATGTTGCCCGAGGAATGGACCCATCCGGGCATTCTGAAATCTTTGGCGGGGTACTGTCCACCCTTGGCTGAGAATTCGCTAAGGAAGGTCTTAGCACGAATTGGGACTTCACCAACATGGTGCTCTTTGGTGACTGCCTGGGAGGAGCCCCGTAATACATCTAGGGGGACCATCTTGAAAAGCCCCATTTGCGCCAAACTTGTCGGTCGCAATACCATCATATTCACGAGTTAGCTCAAATTCTAACTCGCGGTGGGAAGATAGCCTCTGGAGATACACCAAGGGGTAGCTACGCTCCATGTCAGGCAGAAACATGAGCAGATTCCTGGCCTGGTACAGCCACTTGCTCTCCTCTTCAAAGAGGATCTCATCCGAATGCTCCAACGCATCTCCAAAGAGGAATGCGGGCTTCTCCAATGTCTCTCGGTTCATCGCTTCAAAAGGAGCATAAGTGATAATCTCTCTCGCATTCGCAGGACTGTATCTTATCAATTTCTCCCGGCACTCTCTAAGGCCTGGCTTGAAGGCGGGAAGGTCAGTGGTGAAACGGAACTGAGTTGCTGAGTCTGCACCACCAACGAAACCGAAGTGATGCCCTTGGGAGATTGGATCCACTGAATAGCTAACTGCAAAAGAAAGAAAAATCAAGAATTAGAAAAGTTTTTGCAAAACAGAAAATTTTTCTAAGTATAAAAAAACGGAGCTAGAAGTAACTCCGCGCAAAGCTAAGTGAGATAACTTCGCGTTTACACACGCGAAGCGAAGTGAGATAACTTCGCGTTTACACACGCGAAGCTAAGGTTGATAACTTCGCGTTTACAAACGCGAAGCTAAAATTGTAACCTCGCGTAAGAACGCAACAGTTAGCAAAAATAACTTCGTGTTTTGAAACGCGAAGATAACGCGATAGTTTCGCATGGAGGAAGACCAGAGATCTTCTCCTTCTTCTCCAAGCCATTTGGCCGGAGTACGACGATCTCGCCAGTAAAAGAGATGATTAGCCGGTTAAAACCAAGCCAAATCACTCCTAAATGGTTCCGAAGAGTCCAAAAAGAGGATTCTTACCGCCGATAGGCGCGGCGTGGACTGGTTCGCCGCTGCGGCCACTTCCGCGGCCATTGCCGCCGCTGCTTGCGTCGGTCGCCGACGGCGTGGGTGCGTGAGAAGAGGCACGAGTCTTGGGTGCCATTGGCTTGCAAAATCTTAAAGAAAAATCGAAGGGAAATCCGGTCGAAAATCGCTCGGTCGCCTGAGTTGTCTGGATCGCCGGAGTTCTGGAGCTCTTGGATTCTTGAATTCTTCAAATGAAGTAAAGGAAGAAGAAGAAGAAGATACTCTATTTAAATGAGAAAACCCGCCCCTTGGTATTCGGCGCGAGATTCGGTGTAATCACTGAGCAGTTACTCACTGAAACGCGAAGCTATTAGCTCCGCGCAAGTATACAAAACGCGAAGATAACTTGGTATTTTAACTCCGCGTTTTCAGTTTGAAGATCCAAAATATTTCAAAAATTGCTAAGTTTTAAGTCATTTTGAAAATTTTGGAGGGGGTTCTGTTGGCAGTGAAAATTTCTAAGTAAAAAGGATTTTTCACAATAGAACGCGGAGCTAACTCTATAGCTCCGCGTTTGGCTATTTTTAGCCCCGCGTATGAGTAAAACGCGGAGCTATTCATTAGCTCCGCGTTCTGGTTTCCTAGTACCGCATGAGCAGATAATCAGAATCTCAAATTGATTGAGATTATGATTTGGGCTTATCCAAATATCCAAATTAAGTCCGATCAGAACTCTAAATCAAGAGATTTAAATCAAAACTAAGATATTTGATTGGAATCCTTGATGAGTACAAATTCTATTTAGATAGAAACTCTCATATCATCCTAAGGTTATAAATACCCCCTTGAGGAAGCCCTAGGGATCTTTTCTGAAAACCCTTTAAGCATCTTAGAGAATTCGAGTTACGCATAGAGCCTTGAATTCGTGAAGAGTAGAGAAGATCAAGATCCAAGTCGGCCGGCATCTTCTTCATCAAGAGCAAGAAAACTCTCGTCGTCAGATCGTCCAAATGAGCTATTTCGATAGATCCCATCGCCACATAGATCCCACGTTATCATTGTAAAAGAGAGCGATAGATTATAAATCCTCTCGTTTGTTCTTTTTCTTTTGTTCTCTTTCATTGTAATCTAAGATGAATTCAATGGAAGGAAAGCAATAAATTTCTGCTGCGAACATGCATCTCCATGATTATTTTGTCTTCTTATATTGAACACTCTTATACATGAGAGTAAAGTATAATTTTTGAACTTCTTACTCACTCGTGTGTGTGTATGGATCTCAAGGTGAATATTTGTGGTTTTGAACTTTATGTGTGAATTCTATATATCACTCCCTTTATATTTTCTAATGCAAAATTTTGATCATTGTTGTGTTTATCAATTTCTGAGAAAAAGGAGTAGTACGTATGAGGATAGGGAGTAGATGAAAGAATTCGATTCAACAGGAGTAATACTAATGATAATATGAGTGTTGTCTAATGATTATTGTGTAGTATTTGAATTTGTTTTGAAAATTCTAATTTCGAAGATATATACACCTTATCTTGGTTATTTGTTTTCATATTTGTAGGAAAATTTAAGATCATAAGGGCTTTTGTCATGAAATTGGTAAAGGGAAAGTTCTTAGAATTTTGAGTTCCTATCAGTATTTGTACGTGGCAAAATGTATCAAAAATATGAAGAAAAAGCTGTCAAGTAAAGTTAGCATGTGTAGCTATCGGTAACCCATTTGATAGCTTAAGGAGCTTGAAATAAGCAACAAGAAGTTACCGGTAGGCCTACCGATAGCTCAGGAGACAAGTTGCAATAACTTGGCATCTACTGGTAGATGAAATATGAAAATAACAAGAGAGCAACTATTAGTGTAGCTACTGGCAGTAACCCTATCAATAGAGCTACCAGTAGCCTGGCGGTAAATTTAGCAAATAAAATTCTCTGGATATTTTTTTTACTTGGATTTTGAGTATTTTAGTTGGATACAAATTATTTGTGGCAACTTTAGATCAAAGATGGATGGATGAAATTAAAAGAAGAATTTAGAATTTATTTGGATAGAGAAAAATCTTATATATATATATACCATCCTATTCAAAACAAACAAAGTAATTAAGGGTTTTCGTGAGTTTATTTGTGAATAAGACTTGAGAAGATTGGTGTTTTTTATTGAATATTGAAGTGAGTTTATTTGTGAATGAGACTTGAAAAGATTGGTGTTGTTTATTGAATATTGGTGGTCAAAGTTTATCTACATCACCAATATTAAGATGAGCTTTTATTCTATATCTGTACTTTCTTTCGTTTTATCTTTGATATGTTATTATGAGAAAGGTGTTATTATAGAGTTTTTCATAGTTTGAGAGTTAGAACTCTTACTCTAACCGTCTAATAGTAAAGTTAGATGTCAATAGATGGCTAGATAGCAATTGTGAGACACAATTGACAAACAGACGAAGCTACACACTTTTTAGGTGGGTCATGGCCCTGTTTGCAAATTTTCTAAATGCCTACATTCTTATGTATTTAACTGTTCATACATGCAACAGTTATATACAATAGCACCTTCCCGTCAAATAAAATGTATGCTTCTAATAAACTTTTCTTAATAAACATACTATCATCTTTTTATTTTAATTATCCTATGGTAATATCTTTTTGCTTTATATACTAGCTTCAAATATTCAACACAAAAGACCATAGCCTTGTACAACTTTTAAAGCGTTAATGTACAAGGTATGTATGTACGTATATATGTATTTAGTAAATATATAAATGAGAAAAATTAAGCAAATATGAAATCTATCTATAGGTTTGATAGGGTTTCAGGTGACCAAAAACACACGGGCGGCTTTGAGTTTCACCTTCCCCATTAGACTATCATAGAGTAGAGAGAAAAAATTAAGAAAAACGAAAACTTTAGTCGGTCTTCGGCAGATTTTGTCCTCTACTCTCTCTCTGCAGGGTCGGTGAGCTTACCTCCCCTCCTTATCTGCACCCCTTCTAGTTTCCTTCTCTTCCAAAAGTCTTCATCAACTAACTTTATGAAGAAGAAGAAGAAGGATAGATAATCGAAAGAAAGAGCTATAAATATCACTGTCACAAAGTGAGATTAGGGTTTTTTTTAATGGCTGATCAAAGATTTCAAGATGATCAAGAACACGAGCTGCAGATCTCTTTTGGGATGATGATGCAACAATCTTCTTCCTCCTCTAACAACCATGCAAATCCCATGTAATATTAGTATACATATATTTTTTCTTGATAGTAATTACACTTCAATCAAAGTTTTCTCTCCTTTTTAAACAATTCTTTTTGGGTTAAAGTTTGCATTTTTGATGATGGATTGCATGTCTTTTTCTTCGAATTAGCACTTTCTACTGCATGCAACAAGTTAGAAAGAGCTGTAGTAGATAGAGTCCCTGTATCCATTTCAGTTCTCTCTCTCTCTAAAACCTTAGCACTTTTTGTATTGATCCATATGAGATATGAAAATAGAAATTAAGCGAAGCCTAGAAATTGGGAGCACATGAATGGATCACATCATCATCATCATAATATTATTGAATTCTCTGTTGTTTTGGAAATAGATGAGCTCAAATCATTTTATTTATATGTGCTTCATTTGGTATTATAGAAGGCTAAAAGATGGAGGAACTTATGACATGGGGGAGTTGGATCAAGCTCTTTTCTTGTATCTTGATGGGCATGATCAGCCACCTGTTCATGATCATAAGCGTATGTATCGATCTTCTGATTTATTATTAATTATCCCCCATTTATATCTTAATTTTTGTTGTTTACACTTCCTCCAACTTAGGTTCAAATAATACTTGTCATGGTATCATTCTTTAGGAGAAAATTAAAACAAGGATTAACAAATTTTCGTTCTTCAGTTAATTTCTGAAAATCTTCTTCATGATTGTAGAGCTTTCCCCTCTGAACAAGTTTTTAGGGTTTCACATGAGAAGGTATTAAAAAAATCATATTTTCTCAACTTTTCTAGAGTTCCTTGGGATTTTTTTTTTATTTCTTAGTTAGTATTGTTGACAATCATAAAGTATTCACATTATTTATGAAAAGTTTTAATTTTTCTTACTCCTCTTCTTCACGATTTCAATATACACTTCCCTGTATCAAACTTGTCATATTTTTCTGAGTTTTTCTTATTGAGAATTAGAATGCTTCAAAATTCAAAGTTCGATCGATCTGGACTAGTCAAGTCTTTTCTTTTAAGAGTTAATTGTATATATGTATATTCAGAAGGTTTAAAGCTCACAGGAATTAATTCATATATTGTATGCAGAGACTCTCAACATATTCCCCATGCATGTTGATCATTCTTCAACCAAGGTAATTTAATTACTCATAATTGCTATTGTTCTAATTAATTCTCTCAAAACCAATGCCTTAAGCATCAATTATCAAATCTATTTTTTTTTTTTTAAGGTCTCATCCTAATGCTTTTTGCAGGGTGATTTGGGCTTACTCCCTTCTACAAGCAGTTCAATATCCAAGAGACCATCAGTTGAGCAATCAATGGAGTCTAACAACCCAAGAACTGACATCCCATCATCTTTGTCTGGAAAAGGGAAAGATATCAAGACTGTACTCAAGGTAATTAAATATATATATTTTTGTGTTTAATTATTTATGTGCCCATATTTTCTTAATTATCATACACCATTTCTTATAAATTTTTTTTTCTTTTTTTCTTTTTGGGCTTTGAGAGCAGAAGGAAGAGAAGAAGAAGAATATAGCATCTAGTTCCGAGCAAGAAGGTCCTAAAACCCCAGATGCCAAGGTAATTAACGATATATTAATTAGTTAGCTTTAGCTACAATTAATTCAGCAATTAATTAACAAGAATGATTAGTGATTAATTATCTTTGGTTGCCTGTAGACTTTGAGAAGGCTGGCTCAGAATAGAGAGGCTGCTAGAAAAAGCAGGCTCAGAAAGAAGGTCACCAAACCTAATGAAAAGGATTTGTAAACTAAAGTCTTAAGTCACCTACCATGTTCTTTTAATTAATTTAATTTAATTTAATTTATCCTACTGCAGGCTTATATCCAACAACTAGAGAACAGCAGGATCAAGCTAATCCAGCTTGAACGAGAGCTCCATAAAGCAAGATCACCTCAGGTTCCATCTTTCTCACTAAACCCTAATTCTTAATTATCTTGTACGTACTAACTATTTTGTTCATGTTAGGGCATGCACTTCAATGGACTAGACCAAAACCTCTCTTCTGCTATGCATGGGCTCAGCTCAGGTACAACACCACCTAACCCTAAGCCTCATATACTCATATTAATGTGTTTATACCGATATATGTGCAGATGCTGCGGTATTCGACATGGAGTATGAGAGGTGGAGGGAGGAGCACCACCAGCTGATCTGCGGCCTGCAGGCGGCTGCAGCGGTGCAGGACCACGGCCTGCAGGAGAATGAGCTGCGGGTGTGCGTCGACAAGTGCCTGGCTCACTATGATGAGATGATTAGCTTCAGGAAGGAGATGATCAGGTGTGATGTGTTCCACCTTGTGTCGGGGATGTGGGCGTCGCCGGTGGAGCGCTGCTTCATGTGGATCGGCGGGTTTCAGCCTTCTCAGCTCATCAAGGTTTGGTTCTTCAGAAACCACCCTTAACCAATTATGCAGCTTGCTAGTATATTCACATTTGTTGATTGATCACTTGTATATATGGTTATACGATTGAATTTACGCATATCATTCTAGGCTTGAGAGAGATAGAGAGAGAGAGAGAGGGAGAGAGAGAGAGAGGTAATAAGGTGCAGCATGGGAAAATTGTGGATTGGATGAAGGTTTCGGGTGATTTATGCCAAAATTTTGAAAACATTGATTTTATGGAGGAATACTTGATGCATGGATAAAATAAGCATTATCTGAAGTTTCCTGTTTGGTACTAGCAGCGAATTATGGTTATGTTTGGTTTGCAGGATTAGAAACATAGAATAATAACATTAATAGTCTTAACTATGAGACTAATAATTCTTTTTATGAATCTTTTAGTTTTGTATTTATTTGATAGAATTAATAATTAATTATGGGTTTATTAATATTCCAAATTAAATTGTATAAGTTGCTTACAATCTTCCTTTATTTAGTTTTTTGTAATAATTGTTTAAAATAATCATCTTCATGTCAACCAATTTAAATATGATAATGCTGTTCAAACAGATAAAATTCTTTGGGCTTCACCATAAATGAAAATAGCTAAAATTGATAAATACAAAAACCAAAATCTCAAATGACAACAAAATGACTATTATTCAATCTTATCACTTAATTAATCGCATTAATTTTCACAAATTTTGCAAAACTCGAGGAAGAGTTATAAATCTTCAGGAGATGTAGGGCTAAGCATAAAACCAAAAAAACCGAACCGAACTGCAAAACCGAATCGAACCTATCGGTTCGATTTATTCGGTTTTCGGTTCAGCTCGGTTTAAAAACCGAAATTAATTACGGGTTTTGGTGACTTTAGCCTCAACCGAAACCGACCGAAAAAACCAAAATTTTGGAATTATAGCTTATTTTTTTCTTTGATTTATTTTCAATGTGTTTTTCTTTTAAATTTTTAATGAAAAATATGTAATTGTTATTTTAATAGGTAGAAAAAGAAAAAAATAGAAAGAAAAATATTATTTTTCCTATAAAATACACGCGTTTATTACATAATTAGTTTCAAACCCTAAAAACTGAAAACTTAACCGAACCGAACCGAAAATTCGGTTCGGTTTTCGGTTTAAACTTTTTTTCGGTCAGTTCGGTTTCGGTTTTATATGTTCGGTTCGGTTTTCGGTTGGGTTTTTTGAAAAAAACCGAACCGAACCGATCGGTGCTCATCCTAAGGGATGTGGGACTAATTAGTTCCAAATGGAGGGATATTGATTCTATGAAATAATCTATCCTACTTTATTTGGAAATTAAATACAGAATTGAGCGAAATTAATTATTCTTTCCCACTCAATCCATCCAAATAAACATACTTGAAGAATATATTGCACCAAATTTCTAGGTGTGGAAGATGTGGGATGTGTGAACAAATTAAATATTGGTGAAAGGTCACAGTTAGCCAAGTGTTATTTTTCGCGCTTTTTGAAATTAGTTAGGATGGGATTATTGGATGTAAAGACTTTCTGTTGTCATAAAGTAATATTTCTAGATGTTGAAGCTGGTGAAGAGTAGTTGGTGGAATATGATGTTTTTAATTTGGATTAGTTAGACTGTTGAATTTGGTAAGAAAGGTTCAGTTTCTTCATATGATCACTTTTTTCTGTGGCAAGTTAAGTTGTTTTGAATGAGAAAATTAAGGAAGTTATCATGCATACATACATCATATTTACAAAAATATGCTTACTATATGTTCATTTGTCTTCTCTTCTTCTTACATTTCCCCCCCTTATTTACTATGAGTAGAAGAATCGAACGGTTCATATCATCCTTTAGTCCATATATTTGTAATGGAGTGGTTGATAAATAGTTGAAAAAAATTACATGCATCTGATCATATGAATAAGCTAGTGTATTGTTATAGTTTTCATTTTTTTTTTTGCTAATATTTGAAATTAGTTGAAATTAAGGAAAGTTAATTATCAATTAATTGCACTTGTATCTATGTATTTGTTTAAGTAATTGGAAGCTAAGTGCTATATATACAAGAAAAGGGAAATACTAATCTTTAAGTACCACCATAAAAATTTTCCTAATTATTTCTTGAAAAGAAAATGCATGATATATATATGTGTGTGTGTGTGTGTGTGTGTGATTATTGTAGGTGAGTTGCCAGCTCAGGAAAAGTTACGTGAGCTAGCGGCAAAACTACAATGAACCAATAATTTTTCTTTAATTTTTTTTAACAATTACTAGTTACACCTACTTAACTTCTTTCGGATTAAATTTCATAAATTTTGGAGTTCATTTACATTTTCATCAAATGCATACAAAATGTTTTATTCATTGAAAACCGTTAATTTTGTGTTAACTTGATGGAGTACCAAATCAAAACTAAAACCCAAGAAATTGGATAGGAGTGAACCTTAGGGGGTCGAGATCATAATCCAAAAGAATTTTTTTAAAAAAAATTTATTAGAGATAGTGGAAATGAACTGCAGCTCAGATAACTTGCGTGAGCTGTCAGCTCATTTCCATTTCCTCTCTCTCTCTCTCTCTCTCTCTCTCTCTCTCTCTCTCTCTCTCTCTCTATATATATATATATATATATATATATATAGGGATTACTGTAGGTGAGCCACAAGTTCAGAAAAAGTTACGTGAACTAGCGGCTAAACTATAATGATCTAATAATTTTTCTTTAATTTTTTTCTTATAATTATTATCTCTACCTCCTTAACTTTTTTTAGATTAAATTTCATAAATTTTGGAGTTCATTTATCTTTTCATCTAGTACATACAAAATGTTTTATTCATTGAAAACCGTTAATTTTGTGTTAACTTGATGGAGAAGCAAATCAAAACTAAAAGTCAAGAAATTGGATATGAATGAATCTTAGGGGGTCGAGATATAATCCAAAAGAATTTTTTAAAAAAAGATTATTGGAAATAGTAGAAATAGACTGTAGCTCAGATAATTTGTATGAGTTGTCAGCTCATTTTCATTTTTCACACACACTCACACACGCGCACACACACACACACACACACACATATATATAATCGGAAATTCACCGGCGGTGAAGGCAATTTCTTAACCGCCGCTTAGGTGGCCCAATAAAATTATTACACGTGGCGCCACTAAATGTAACAAATAAAAGAATTTTCTTAACAGCCCTTTTAGTGGTGCTACGTGTAATAATTTTATTGGGCTACCTCAGCGGCGGTGAAGTGAGTGGTAAATTTCCTGTTTACTATTTCTCTCTCTCTCTTTATATATATATATATATATATATATATATATATATATATATATATATATATATATATATATATATATATATATATATATATATATATATATATGAGAAAACGGGAAATACACCGGCGGTGAAGGAAGTTTCCTTCACCACCGCTTAGGTGGCCCAATAAAATTATTACACGTGGTGTCATTTAAGAGAATTTATTTATTTGTTACCTTGAATGACGCCCCGTGTTATAATTTTATTGGACCACCTAAGCGGCAGTGAAGGAACTCCCTTCACCGTCGGTGTATTTCCCGTTTCCTCTATATATATATATATATATATATATATATATATATATATATATATATATATATATATATATATATATATATATATATATATATAATGTTATGCTAGAATCAATAGCTCACGATTGAAGTTATTCTTTTTATACAGACCGACAGAAGGAGAGATTAGAATGGTTTTGAGTAAGTAATTAGTTATACCTTATGTTACAATCACATACCAAGTGCATATTTTAGATAAGATTTTGAGTTTTTTCACATATTTACAATCATTTAAAAGATGCATCATAAAGCTAGCTAAAGGAAAATTCATTTTCTTATAATAGAAGGTATCTCATTTTCATATAAATATACAAGCTAGCTAGTATTTCCCATGAGAACCTAAAATATACGAGATACACAGATTGCAGTAATGAAATTATGCAATTACGACTCCCTTTCAGTAAATCTATTCGGTATTTTTTTTGGCTAGTCTCGTGTATATATTTGCTGATGTTCGATGTTTTGGTGTGTACAGGTTGTATCACGCCATATTGAGCCATTATCGGAGCAGCAAGTTCTCAGCATCTGCAGCCTGCAACAATCAGTACAAGAGACGGAGGAAGCACTGAGCCAAGGGCTTGCTGCCCTTCACCAGTCGCTGACGGACGCCAATGTCTCCGATGCTCTGAGCATCCCTTCTAGCATGGCCAGCTACATGGGTCAGATGTCCGTCGCCATGAGCAAGCTCAACAACCTCGAAGGTTTCGTTATACAAGTAAGCATTGAGTAGCTAACATCTTATGCTCTCATAATACAGGAGAAATTTAGTTGATTTTGATCAAAATTAAAAAATATTTTGCATTTATATCCCTTGTGGAATAAAATAAAATTTAAAAAGTAAGAAAAAATTTAAAGTTTGGGGTGACTACTAATTTCCATACAAAATTCTAAAATTGCTCCAGTTACTAACCTTATTTCGCATGGGATTAGAACTAGCACCAAAATTCAAAATTAACCACTCATTCTCATTTACAAATACAGTAACAATGTCTCAGTAGAGAATTTCAATTTGTAACTGAATAGGGTTTTTATGTGTATGTTGTAAAAATGCTAAGCCTATAAAATATCTAAATTGTTTTGGTTCATGCGTGTGAGTCACTTGCATATATAAGTTAATATCAATAAAAGTTAAAAAAAAAATGTTGTTAGAATTAGAAAAAAAAAATATTGAGATTCTCTTTTATGATTAATAAGTCATCTCATGCGTAGTTGTCAATATTTTATTGGTTTTTCTTATTGCATACGAGTGCCGGGTCGTTAGGAGAATATAGGCTTTCGGGTCTTAAATAAATTCAACCCAAAATTTTAAGTTTGTGAGTATTGACCCCTAACTTTTTTAAAAAAAATAAAATTCCTCACTTTTTCTCGTTTCGAAACAGACTGAACTCACACTTGAATTCTTAACAATCTCTCTTAATTTGTGAGCATATCTCAATCATCTATAAAAATTATGGCCGAAAATTAAGGCACCATCTAATCATTCGTAGGCAATCTTAATCTTAGTTTGATCTGGCTATCATGGGTTATGTTGTGGGTATCAAAATCCAAATGTACCAACTAATCATCCATAAGTAATCTTGACTTTGCTCTAATCTGACAAGTATAGTAGGTGTTATGGCAATGTCCACTAATCTTTACCATTTGTATGATATCCATTTATAGATTATTATGATCTATGGAAAACTAGTCCTAAAGTCAACCCTAACTTTTCGACCTCCAAATTTGGTTTCACTTTTTCTTGGGCACAACCTAGACTCTGATGTTATAAATAGGGAACATTATAAGTTTTCTATCTCGACTTATTACGGGATCTAATGCATCGAGCACAAAAGATAAACACACAATCACAAGAAAAACACCAAGAAATATTGAGATTTGGTCAACCAATTTCGATATCTATGTGACAACAATGCGAGAATTTTCATTATTACAGTGAATATAACGGTTTATAAGGGAACACTAACTATCTCTCTAGTCTCTCGCATCTTTCGTCATCTCTAATGTCTCTCTTAATCAATTACAAGAGATTCCAAAACTAATCTCTAATCTTTTATATATATATATATATATATATATATATATATATATATATATATATATAAAAGGTAATACCGTTACACATATCAATAAACCAAACCAATAACTGTGCACATGAAAGATAGGTATGAAGACAGATCCGCGTATGTGCGCATGGAGAGATCTTTTTTATTTCCGGCACCCCGCAGTTTGCAACCCTCAGGTGCTTCCGCAGTTGCAATCCACGGGTGCACCCTGCGGGTTGCAACCCGCGGGTGCACCCCGTGGGTTGCAACCCGGGGGTGCACCCCGCAGTTGCAACCCTGCGGGTGGCACCCCGCGTACTGCACGGTTCTCTTTTTTTTTGACCGGCGATGAGGTCTTGTAAGTCTTAGTGGGCAATGACGCCTCACCTTTTTTGACAGGCGATAACGCCTTGTCAGTTTTTTGTGGACGATAACACCTCACTTATTTTGACAGGCGATGACGCCTTGTCAATTTTGGTAGAAGATGACGCCTCACCTTTCTTGATCGTTACCTGACGATGAGGCCTAGGCTCCGTATCAGAGGAGTTTGAAGAGATGAATTCTTCATATCTTTGTTGGTCGACTTCGACGACCAAGGTTTCAACCACCGATCTGATGGATCTATGGTCGGACTATGCTACGAAGTTCTCTGTTGTGAACAGAGAGTCTCCCACTATAGTCGCCAATTCTTGTACGCCTGAAAAATTGGGTTTCCTTACATTACCAATTTTGATTTTGAATACAACAATAAAAGAAAAATTACAAAATTAAATATGAGATTACAAGAATAGGGAACGATTAATTTCAATTCGCTTTTTTAATTTTATGTGGGTCTGGTAGTGGTGGAGCTACTCTGATACACTCCGTTGATGGTAGGGGTGAGTATCGGTCGGTTCGGTTCAGTTCGGTTTTGGGGGAAAATTTTCTATCAAAAAACGAACCGAACTAGTAGAACCGAAACCGAAACCGATCGAAATTCCAAAAAAATCGAAACCGAAACCAAATTTTTGGTTTGGTTTGGTTCGGTCGGTTTTCGGTTATTTGGGTTTGAAAGTAAATATGTGATAAATACTTGTATTTTATAGGAAAGATAATAATTTTTCTTTCTATTTTTTTTCTTTTTTTACCTATTAAAATTACAATAATATGTTTTTCATCGAATATTTAAAAAAAAAACATATTGAAAATAAATTAAAAAAAAGAATAAACTACAATTGTAAAATTTCAGTTTTTTCGGTCAGTTTCGGTTGGAGCTAAAGCCACCGAAACCTGACCCGAAATCCAAAATTAATTTCGGTTTTTAAACAGAACCGAACCAAAAACCGAATAAACCAAACCGATCGATTTGGTTCGGTTTTTCTGTTTTCTGCTCAGCCCTAGTTGACGGTTCGATCTGAATTGGGAAAAAAACGGTCGCTCTCTGGAAAACTTCTTCTCTGAAAATTCTTGAAGAAGTTGATATCTCTGGGAATTCTCTTTGCCTCTGGACTCTGCTCTCCAGAATTAATCCCCCATCTTTCTGTGGACTCTACTCTCTTTTTTATATATCGAGGGGTAACTGCTCTGATAAGATTTGAGTAAAATCTACGTAACAGAAACACCGAGATTGGGAGTAACTGTTCTTCTAAAATCCGGATCAAATCCACGTAACAGGAGCACCGGGGGGTGAACCCCGCGGGATGCTCCCGCAGGTGGCAACCGTGGGTGCGTCCCGCGGGTGCGCCCTGCAGGTGTACCCTGCTGGTAGCACCCACGGGTGCATTCCACAGGTAGCACCCTGTGGGTGAACTCCGGCATCTTTTATTTTTTTTTTTATCGTCTACACTCTCTAGCCTCTCGCATCTTTCGTCATTTCTAATGTCTCTCTTAATCAATTACAAGAGATACCAAAACTAATCTCTAATCTTTTATATATATATAATAAATGAGAAATTCACCGACAGTGAAGAGAGTTTCTTCATCGCTGCTTAGGTGATCCAATAAAATTATTACACGTGGCGCCACTCAAAGAAGCATTAAGGGAGTTTTTTTATTTGTTATTTTAAATGGCGCTACGTGTAATAATTGTATTGGGTCAGCTAAATGGCGGTGAAGGGACCGGTGAATTTCACGTTTTTTCATATATATATATATATATATATATATATATATATATATATATATATATATATATATATATATATATATATATATATATATATATATATATGTAGAGAGAGAGAGAGAGAGAGAGAGAGAGAGAGAGAGAGACCAATGCAAAAGCTTGTAGGTAATATCGTTACATATATCAATAAACCAAACCAAATAGAATACTAACTCATTTGGTTTGGTCCAAGTCTAATTGGGTGTCACTGTCACATTTAGACATTCAATAAATGAATAAAAGAATCCAGCCTGGTACACACACATGAACCAAACCCATTTAGTTTAGTACTCAGGAGAGTGCAGACCAGCTTATTTCTTAAGAGGCCATGACTATGATAAGAAAACATCTTTGGATTATAGCACTTGAAAATTTTATTTCACAAAGTTGACTTACAAGAATAAAATCCTAATAACAAATGTTTTTTGTTTTAATTCGACGTGTGTTTGTACATGCCCAAAAATCTATAATTGCTTAACAACGAAAACTGTTTATTGAAATCATAATGAAAGTTTGGATTCATCATATGAAATTATTAATTTTATAATTCTTGTTACATCAAGATATTTTATTATTGCTGCATGTATTAATTTAGATATTTAGTTTTTACCTAAACATAAACTAGAGATACATTATTTAAGTTAGCATACTCTTATTTTGGATTTTTTTATACCATATGTTTTCTTTCTCATTTCTAGAGTTGCTATCGGTTCGGATCTGATTCCGATATACATACGTTATCCAAACCTAAACCTGAAGCCATACGGGTAGTAGATTTGGACCCAAACCCTACCCTGTTATGGACAGTATATAGACTCAAGTTAGTATCACAAGAAGAAATTTGAAATGGTTCGTCCACTTCTCTATCTATTACTAACATAATTGGTCATGTTATATTTTATTTGAAGAGATAGAGTATTTAATATTTATGTTGGATATTTTTTTCTATTAATTTTAGCTAACGTAAGGTAACAGTCCTAACCAGAACTAGATCAGATAATTAATTCAATGTGTCTATAATTAAGCAGGTCAAGGTTTAGACCTAAGAAAAAAGTATCCAGATACTACCGTAATTTTTACACAGATCATCTTTTGAACCGTTCAATTCAGACATTAACGGGTAGTAATCGGATCGGGAACGGATCTAGATTGGATCCGAATACTGGAACTGTGTAGCAAGCTAACTCATTTACATGTTCATGAGCAATATGCTAAATTTCTTCTAAATTAAGAGTGTATGGTGACTCAATTGCAGGCAGACAACCTGAGGCAACATACATTGCATAGGCTTCACCAGATCTTGATTACTAGGCAAGCTGCCCGATGTTTCTTGGCCATGGCCGACTATTTCCATCGCCTTCGTGCTCTCAGTTCGCTATGGATGGCTCGGCCCAAAACTGTTTGATGTGCATTAAATTTGAAGGCACTGAAAGATTTTCAAAGATATGTACTGTTCCTGTGAAAATTTTGTAGATTAGAATCGTAGCATAATATACATGAAAAAAAAGTATTGGGCACATATTAGTGTTGTTGCATCTTTAAATCCAAAGCTATTCAGCAGTTGCAGGGGGAAAAAAATGTACGAATATGATGAGTCACAACTTGGAAGAAATTAGTTTCTTTTGATCGCGTGCTAATCACAATTTAAAATTTCTAACCATCACAACCAAATTATTAGGGCAAGCATTACGCCGGGATGGGGCTGATTCTGTTGTGTGTTCAAGTTTTTTATTCAAGAAGATAAGCAGAGGTTTCTAGTTTGAGAGCTAGAAAGTGGTTAATTTGTTGCCTTTTTAAAATATTGTTAAGTTTACATATAATTCGTTACTAATAAATTAAAGAGGTATTTATAGGTTTGTCTCTTAAATCTTTATTTATAAATTATGATTTAGTCCCCCAAATCTTTATATTTAGAATTTAGTCTCCCAAATCTCTAACTTACTACAATTTAGTTTCTCCGTTAATTTTTCCGTCCAAATAAACGGCAGAATTTAATTTTTACTTTTTTTAAATAATAAAATGACTTAAATATCTCTATGAAGAAAAAATGAAAAAATAGAGAGATAGAAGAGAAGAAGAAAGGGAAAGCCAATGAACCCAATGAATAAAAGGAGAAGAAAGGAGGAGAAGAAGGAATTAATGAGGGGTAAAATGGAAAAATCAGATCAAAAAATAAACTGGGTTAACAGAAGTTAGGAAGGTAGACTAAATTGTAGTAACTTAGAGGATTTAGAGACTAAATCTTAAATATGAAGATATGGGGGACTAAATTATAATTTATAAAGATGTAAGGGACAGATATGTAAATATCCCTAAATTAAATTAATTTGGTAAAAATGTTTCAGAGGAGACATCCTTATGACAAATATTAACTTATGAAGAGAATGCAAGAACTTTTGGAGGATTTTGTATAATCCGAGGCAGTGGAGATTCACCAACTAATGCCAATTCTCGCTTAATTTAAGCTTGTGCTGCAAATATTGGGATTGCTATATATCTTTTCTTTCTCCTCTGGCCAAAGTTTAAGTAACAAATATCGAATTTGTAGAGGACTAGAAAGCTCAAACAAATTTAAAACCTTTAGATCCCCTCTTAATATGGAATGATTGAATATGACATTTTTGCTATTTGCAAGATCATAATTTTCTCCATTCACAATATTTTTGGAAATCAATGAAGTAATGCGTTGTCAAGAAATCGGAACTTGCCATATGAAAGTTCAAATTTAATATTGAAATCAAATCCAGACTTGCCAAGTCCCGACTGATCGTGATTGATAATTATCTTACATCATGATGGATTTATATACATCATGATGGATTTATAGAATTTTTTTTTTTTTTGACTATTATATAAAATTACTCTCTTTAATATTATTTTAGAAAAACAATCACATACAGAGGTTCGATTGATTTGTGAGAGACAATTTTCAAGTGTTTGGATGTTTGAAAATAGTGGAAGTAAAAAAGAATATTAGAAGTAACTTTCAAAAATAATAAAGTGGGAGTATCATATTTCATATATTTCTAGTGTTTGTTTTTTTTTTTTTTTGAAAAAGAGAAGAGATGAAAGAGAAATAAAATATTTATTTTTTTGGAAGAAAGAAAAAGATAAGAAGATATAAGATAATAAAATATTATTACTTTTTACTTCCAACTCTACTTTCACCTAAAATCAATGTGCAGTAAAGTTGAAAAGTAAAGATACCACATAGAATCTAGCTCATCATTATAAAACTAACTCCCACTTTACTTCTTATGCAAACAAATACAAACAACAATAGAAGTGACTTTAGTTCTGCTACTTCCTTTTTACTTCCATGCAAACAAACACATCCTAAGTAACAAAAAAATTATGCATAATATTTCTCCACATTATAAGCAGAGTAGCTGATATATTTCTATAATATTCATTCTATCCAAAAAAAAAAAAAAGTTTCTTTATTCTTATTCTTTTATTACAAAGGTAGGGATTAATAATACACCATACTTCTTATGCAATTTCTTTCAAAGAATCTGAAAAAACTCACCAGAAACTACTTCTTGCGCCCCCTTTTTCAAGTTTCCCTCTCAAAGCATACTATCTATCTTCGACGGCAACCGCCGGAAGAAATTGATCGGCGCTGACGGCATCCTACTCCGGAACCTCGGATGCCTCATCTTGTACAGCCCCGCAGCCATCACCACCACCCTCAACGGAACAACATACAGAACCACCGAGCCCAACAGGCAGAAACCCACGAACAAGCCCGTCGCCCTCGGATCTCGCCAGCTCAGCAAGCCGTGCACCCTCTCCCCCTGCGTAGCCACGTCCCCGACCACCGCCTGCACCCTCCCCGCCACCGTCCTCAGCCGATCATACCTGCAATCATCAATACTTCAGTCATTAGGACCAGCATCCAACACACGCTACAGAGGGGCAATTCTAAATGCGCACCATTCTTTTCTCAGTGAGCACGTCTGCTTAGTGAGCATAAGCTTTTTTGTTAGTTGGCAACTGATATTTCCATTTTAACCCATTGATTCTCCTATAATCGTAGCCTCTCCAATATTTTTTTTTTCTAGTGAGCACCAATCCTAACTTCTATTCTCCTCTTGCTATTTGTCTGATCGCTCTGTTTTCCTCGTCTCTCGCCGTTTTCCCTATCACCATACCGCTGTCGCTCATTCCCTTCTCCTCTCGCTCGCAGTGTGCTGATGTGCACATGAAAAGAATTATGGTGCTCACTAAGATAAAAAAAGTGAAGGCCATGGTGCTCATTAAGAGATAATTTTTGTTCTAATTTCTAAGAATAAATGGAAATTTTGTAATTATTTTAAAATAAGTGGTGCGCATTTAGAATTTCCCGTTGCTGAGATGATGCATAAGCCGTTAGTTTCCGTACCTCATCCTGACCAAATCATTTGACCTTGTCGCCGGGAATGTGTCGAACTCCTCGTCGAGCTCATCCAGACTTGCTGCCTCCGCCCACGAGACCCTCACGTCGACCTCCGCTGGCCCCCTCGGCCTCCCCCGATACCTCCACAGTCCTATCACGACCATATACATGAACACCGTCGGCAGTATCAGCTCAGGGCACCTCACCAGTACCAAGAACAGCACATGCACAAGAACAGTCGTGATCCGGTTTGACCACCTGCAGACCTCCCTGAACCACCCGCACGCCCCGATTGCCCCCGACAGCACAGCCATGACCCTAAAGAAGTTGGCCTTGCTCCTCCTCATGCTCCATGGCTGCAAGTCGACATCTAGCATGTACTCAATCACTTCTCTTCGGAGTGGCGGCTCAGCTCGGCCTAGCCTCGCTGAGATGATGCTCATTGCTTGATGCCGAAGGCTGCTGACTTCGCTCATGGTGAAGGGGTGGACGTAGTGCATCTTCGGCAGCAGCGGCTCTCTGTAGAGGTGGACGACGTTAGCAAGCGAAATGCAAGTGAACCGCAGCGACAGCTGCAGTTCGCCCATCGTTCTCACTCCTGCTGCCGATGGTTGAAGCACGATGAGTGGGTACGACTTGGTGTACACCTGGCCGGACTCGAGTGTTGATAGCCGGATTCTGATTCTTCCGATTCTTGAATCCGCTCCTGTGGCCCCGCCAAGGTTGCAGTTGTCGAACACGGCGACGGTGAGCGCAGTGCACGGATCGAACACCTCCCAAGTGTACTGCTCGTTCCAATTCGGGTTGGCCGATCCGATGATGGTTCGCGTCCGGACCCATTTCTGGCCGTACCGTGCGATGCAGTAAGCGTCGGTCGTGCCTCTGCTGCGATTACGGTCCCTGATCTTCATGGCCTTTAGATTCTTGGCACCAACGATGCCGACCTCTAACATTCCCATAGGCGGTCTCCAGAGCTGCCGAGATGTAGGCTGTGTATCGCTGACGTAGACCATCGGCTCATCAATGACATGATACGCTCCTTCGAGGCAGGCCCGAAGGTGGATTCTGCTCGCGAATCGCATCTCCCTCCGAGTTTCATCTTCGAGCAGGCCTACGCCGAACTTCTCCAAGTCGAACCATCTTGAATGCACGATGAGCTTGTGATCCAGTCTCTTTTCGATGGTAGTTAACGGAAGGGTTAACTTGCCGAGGACTTCGTCCTTCCTCGGGCTGACCCGGTCCTCAACCGTGAGGACTAGGCAGTCCTCGAACGGCTCTGCAGCGACGAAGATGAAGTTTTCATTCCACAAGGTATTGGCGTTGGCAGCGGGCGAGCAGGGCCTGGTCTTGTGAACATGGCTGTTGAACTGAGCCTTGACGAAGAGCTCCGGAGGCCTGGTGCGGCTGCTCGGTTGGACATCTTGTGCTTCTATAATGCTGATACGAAGGTACCAGAGCTTTGGGGAGACATAGACCTTCGAGCGAGTGTTCAGCACTCCGTCATTGCTGGCAATGGAAGCGGCATCGGAGTGCCAGGCCTCCGAGAAGGCCTCATCAGATTGCGTCCCCATCCAGACGGCCAGCATGATCTCTCCTCTCGCCTGCTACGATCAACAAGATAAGCAGCACTAGTTCAACAGAAGCACGAAAATGAGGTTACGGTCACTACTCACCTTGCCATCTCCTCGACGGTCCTGCAACCGATACCACTGAGGCGCCAGCGGGCTGTCGGGGGGTACTCGAGTCGGGACCTCATTGAGATCAAACACGACCCTCCCGATATACTCGTCCCGCCCCATCATCTCCCTGTCCTTGAGATAGACCTCCAACACCGAGGACTGGATGCAATCCTTGGAGAAGGCAAACACCTGGTTCCATTCAGGGTTGGGCTTCCTGTTGAAATGTTTCGTTGTGCCTTTGTAGTTCCCGAGCCTCACCTCGACGTAGGGGTCGCAGCCCCTCCCGGTGATGGGGCTGGGCTGTAGGTTCCTGGCCTTTGCGACGCTGACGTACAGATACTGCATCTGCTGGACGAGGTCGTAGCTCATGGTTGGTGCAGCCCAACCATCGTTGCTACTGTAGCCATCGACATCAGACCAAAGGGCTTGATGGCGTTGCATTCGTGCAGTGTTCCTTTAAAGAATGCTGCTAGTGAGTAGTCCTATTGCTATGCTAGAGATATCTAGATACATAAACCAAGTATTGGAGATTTCGAGTTCTCACCTTGTTTGATGGAAGTGAAGGCTACCGATTCACGAAGAAATGCCCTGCGTTTTCCGATCGAACAGTCCATCCTTCAGTTGTTATCCAGCGCAAAGATATGCAGACAATATTCTTTCAACTTCAATCTGCACGAAACCTGAAGCCTTATTCCGAAGCAAAGTTTGCATCGAGGCTCAACAGGAAGCAAGGAATAGTTACTGCTCTGATGTATCATGTGAAATGCTCTGACTTTGCTTTAGAGAGAGGCTTTTCTTTCATGCCATTGATAATATTGGAAACAGAGATGGGCAGCAATTGCCAAAGGCAAAAGGAAATAAGCTAACAAAATGATATGTTTAGAAACAAATATATGAAAACAAAGGCCACAGAATGGTCTCTTCTCTATTACAGTACAAAGAAACAGAAAACAACTCTCATTTTAGTTTCATTCATAACAGAATGGAGAGAGCCTGTGAACTCGGTAATTTTCCTAAACCGATAATAACTGCTCAGATGAACTCTATCCGACTGTTACCCGTCGATTTCAACTCAGTATACAGCGTTAAAACAGGCACTAAATGATCATGACCTGCATAAAGGACTGTAACAAAAATGCACAGGGAAAAAAAAAACAACGTTTTCAAGCAGCCACTTATTGATTAATGCATGGAGTGGAGATAAATGTGACTTTAAAAGAACTATCAAGTATCCGCAGCATCCAAATTCCAAGCTGGGGATCATAATATACTAACCACTTTGTGCCATCCCGTCAAATTTTGATGGCCAAACGTGTTGTATATGATTAGGGTTCACCAAAACTTTGTTAATACTTTATGCCGAACTCTTTGGCTTTTGTTTCTGCTTCTTGGAATCAAGAGAAGCCAACCCGGAACCTAAGCCTACAGGAGCTCGGTCTTCAGCAGACCCATTTGTGCCCTTCTCTGCAACGGCCATACCATTTGCGTCTGTGCCATTACTAGAATCCATAGGTTCAGTTGACTGAGGAGCTTCTGTGGCTGGTGAGGCATTGTTAATGATGTTGAGGAGTTGAGACAGTGGCAGAGATTGGACAGGAGTAGTGACATTCTGACGGACGAGGAGGCCTCTCGCCGCTGCCTTCTTCCGGACATCTGCAGCAGCCTTAGCCGCCCTTTCGTCCCTTCCTCGTGGGACAGTGTCTCCAATTAGGGCAGCATTAAGGGATTTGTTCGTTGATGAGGAGCTGGAGTTTCCGGCTCCTGTGCTTGTGGCTTTTATTGCTTGCATTATTTCCGGATTAGCCTGTTAGAAAAATGTAAAGAGAAAAGATTCACTTGGTGTACACACTGATAAATCTCTAGTGATACAGTCCACTACAATTCTCGCATACAAGCTAATAGATTGGAAACAGAGGGGATGTATGTGACACACCAAGCATGAGTGTCCGCTCACACAGAATTTTGCAGAACTTTTCATAGCCTGTATGGCATTTTAAAAATTTTTACGAAATATTATTTGAATAAAGTAGAGTTTTGGCAAGCTCCAATTCTTTCTTTCCTTTTTTTGTCTCTTCTACAATGTTTTTTTTTCTATCTCATAACCAAATATAATAAGCAAAATAATTACTTGTAACTGCTTGTGCATATCCGTTGTCCTTAAATCTAATCATATTTGACATTAGTTTTAAAGAAAAAAGGCTTAAAGTACGAGTTCAAGAATCCAAAAGATATTTATTATTTACATAATTAGTTAAACAATCATCATAAGTCAACTAGAGAAGTTTGAACTACATCTTCCACCTAAGTTGGAACAAGTCTTTTCTCAGCAAACTCATCGTCGGACATTTACTCAGAAGTGATAGAAGTATCAATTATATATATTTGATATTTCCATAAATATCATTACCAAAAGAATAGATCAATAGATATGAAAATACCTTCAAAATATCAATAGCCTTTTGTGCTGAAACTGAACTCAATGACTGTCTCTTCTGCTTCTGAGCATTAACCTGCCACAAAGAAGTTGCACATTTACGAATCATAAACACCTGAACTTTAACCCCCGATGGTTTTCATAATAAATTCTAAAGTATACGACATCTGACATTTAATCAAACCATCAATTCTTGATAATATGACTGACTAAATCAACAACATTTACACAAAAGGTTAACATTGCATCAAACACGAAAGTTGCATAGCTGATTAGACCCCTTGAATAGAGACCTACAAAATAACTCCATGGCAGGTTTTGGGGACATTACACATCAACTACATGTGGACTTGTTGAAATTCATATAACCTCATCTAATACAATAAGTATGCCCTGTTCGGCACCGGATTAAGGTCACACAAAAACCTGAGTTAGCAAAAAATGAGTTAAGGATTTAACCCGGGTTAAATTAACTATATTCACTTTTAAGGTGAATGGATAACATTTTTCGTAGGAAATCAGTTGCATACTTTTCAAGGAACAACCCAAGATAGCTCTTTAATCCATTATATAACCTGGGTTAAATGCTCTAACATTTTTTAAAATGGCTTATTTTAACTCATTTAGCCTGAAAAAGGTTTAGCAACACAAACTGGGTTATATCCTTAATCCTTGGTTTAACCCGTCACCAAATAGGGCCTAAAATAGTATACCTTGTAAGCTAGTTATTTTTATCAAGGTTCTCAAATTTATGATCAAGAATTGCGACACCCTCTTTCAAGTATCTTTATTGATTTGCATATTTCAACATCGCCCTCAAATGAGATAAACTATTTCTCATAAGATGGCACATAGATATAAACTGTTGTGGGGCTTAAAGATTTCTCTGGACTTCACATTCACAAATTAATTCAAAATCTCATTATTTTTACATTCATGTCTTTCAAAGTTCTCTCTTAACTTCTTCTTTGACTCGATGCTAAATTTACATGGTTTTAAACGAAATAAATGAAGCCACCATAAGTTTGAGACTCGAGAAAATAAAGAAATACCAAAAAACTAATAAGAACCTGTAGCTCACGAACTTTAAACGTCTTGATCCAATTCTCTGATTCCCTTGTCCGCGGATCATCCTCTCCTAGTTGTTTATTAAGTATTTCATAAGTTTTCTTCTCATGCTGCAGTAGGAGATAACAATTTGTTACCATAATAAAACAAGATGTTCTGGCACGTACAAATGCATGTGAACAAAATACCAATTGATGTAAAATTTATAATTTTAATATAAACTTTAATTTGAAATAAAACATATAGTATGCAAGATGGCGGGATATTACATTTATTATTCAATTCAACTGTCAATGATTCTCAATTCTTATTCCAAGTGACATGTCTTGACAAAATATATTGTCAATAAGCCAAGATAAATTATTGTTCATCATTTTCAAAACGGAAGGGATGGAAGGTACATTAGTTGTATGTGAGGCAACAAATAAATTACAAAGCAATCTAAAAGGGTTGTGGTTATGAAAGTAGAGAAATCTAAATAAATACGACCAATGAATCAAGACACGTACTTGAAGAGAGAGTTTGTAGGCCCCCATGCAGTTGAATGCAATTGCTAGAGCATGGTAACAAACTGACGTATGAATATGCTCCGGACCAAGAAGCCGCTCATTCGTTTTCAAGGCTTCCTGCAAATATCTCAGTGCAGTATCCATTTTCCCTAGATCCTGGTACATCATTGCAATGTTTATGAAAGTTGCTGCAACATCGGGATGGTCAGGACCAGATGATAGGCTCAACAACAAGAGAGCTCGGGACATATGACGTAAAGCCAGTTCAGTTTGACTAAGGCCGTGGTAGAACAGAGCCATGTTCCCATAACTAAAATCAACAAAACAATGTAGCAGCTTCGTTAAAGATGAAGAGTTTATGAACTACAAATCAAGCAGAAGAGAGACGACGAGTAAATACCTATGGGCCGTATCTGGATGATCAAGTCCAAGACAACGCTCATTTATGATAAGCTCCTTGTGCTGCTGCATGATGGCTCCAGCCAAGTCACCAGCATGATATAGAACCATAGCTAGGTACCTGAAAATTGAGATGTCTACACTGTTAATAAAAATATGGACCTATAATTAGGTAAGGCTATTCGTCACATGTAGTTGCAACAACTGAAAAGGAGAAAAAATATGCATTTGTGTCAGTTTTTTTATGCATGACCAAACGCTAGGAATACAAGAATAGGCCAAGTAACGAAAACTAGGCTACTTCTTGTCATGAAAATCTGGGGAAATTCCAAATTGATAGGTGATCAAATATTTAAGAGTTCTTTTTTTTTCCCCCAGAAGTTGTGTATGATTTGCAATCAATATAACCAACCTACATGAAAATGTGTAACTGGTCAAAGAAGAAACTAAATAGTAGAAAATTCTAAGAAAATTTAGACGATAATGCATGACTGCCAACCTAGATCATATAACAAGTACAAGCACCACAAACCCATCTCTGGCAAAAACAAACTTAACACCATCCAACCCAAGTTTCACAACTTCAGCAGCTTTCAGCACTGTCCACGGACTTTTTGAATAAAAAATAAGAATTCAAATGAATTCAAATAATTTATATTTATCTAAAAGTAACAGCAGGAAACATTTATGATTCAAGATATAAATTCCAATATTTTACACTGAAGTTGCCCACAGGAGATTGTAAATTTGTACACATATAATAGAAAACAATGTGTTGTAATTACCGGCAACAATTAGCAACCTCTCGGTGCATTGGACCTGTTACCTGTATCAGTTTTATTCGAAATTCTAGTAAGTTCAGTGTCATTTAATACAGAATATAAAGGTAAAGAAACTGAAAATAGCTTACTTGTTGAAGTATGGAAAATGCTTCAGAAAAAAGAGTATAGGCTTCATTTAACATTCCCTACAAAGAGAGGAGCATTTTAAAATGTAATATTCATATTGAAGTACTAGATACAATTAGTACAAATGCAGACCAATAGTATTTGCAAAATCATCTGCATGCACATTTTGCACTGGAAATGGTATGCTAAATACCTCAGCTAGCCGAGTTTTTCCTGCTTCCATGAAATCCTTTGCTTCTGAACATACAGGAACAGAATGTTTTACGACTGGCTGGAGGTTTAGAATATCCGAAGTTTGAAAGGGCGATGCAGAACCAAGATCGTATTTCCGTGATGCAATTGATACACCTACCTGTTAAGACACCATGAAAGTTGAGGTACATGACATCTAAACATGAGTCTGGACTATAAAACAAGATATCCCTCATCAGATATGAATAAAAAGCAGTTGCATTTAGCACTACCCCTGATTTCAGACTACCTCCAAAAACTAAGTGCAAAAACAGCAAAGAGCTAAGCAGGAGTTTTAAAATGTTATACTAAAAGTTGGAAAAGATTCTTTTATAAAAAAGTTTAAAGGTGAAAGTTGAAGAGAAGAGTTTTGCACAAAATTGAAATATAACATACAAGATACTGAGTTAATTCAGCAATAAATGAACTGTTAAAACTGAAACATTGAATTTGATATCTTCAGCATTATGCACTGGGAGCAACAAAAGACAGTTAGTTTAACCTTTTGGCATAAATTTCGGATAACGGAGACCTTCTTCACTCGTGACTTCGCATCTTCTGGCAATTCAAACTACATTCAACGAGAAGAAACTTAGAACAATATTACTTATAGAATATCAAAGAAGGGTTTTCCTTGAGCCCAAACATGGTTTACAGTACCTGATATTTGAATTTTGCAAATTCCTGAATGCATGACCAGAGTCCTTCAGAAGTTAAAGATGTGTATGCTGGTTGACTTGACCTAGAAGATGTTCCATTACTCCATTTCGTTCGTCCTCTACCCAATTTGCGTGAAGACTGAGAGTTTGAATGGTCCTAGAAGATCAACAACAAGGATACAAAGTCATCAGGAGGTTTATATACCTTACAGAAAAACCAGCGAGGAGGATGATCAAAACAAGGATAAAAAATCAAGTAATCTGAAGGTTGACATCCATTAGAAGAGGAAACCAGGAGGACAATCAGAGAATTGTGCAGATGCTGGGGGAAAAATAGGAAGGGGGTGTTGTGTTTCTTTTCAGAGAACAATCTCCAAAACTACTTTGCAGTCTTTCCAAGTCAACAGGCAAAAGATAGTTAACCATCAATGTAGAAATTATGCTATGAAACATCTACAATCATTGGTGATGTTCTCATAATCATCAGCATCAAAACAATAAAATAATGATAGGGTACATGGGATGTATATTATCATTTGACATAGCACCCTTTCAAATGATGAGCAGTTTTATGTACATAAAATGGAAAGGAACAAGTTCATGATGCTAGAAATCTATACAGCTGGAGCATCTACGGGCACATCATAAGAAAAACAACTTGCACACTTCATCAGTACATGGATATCTCATGGCCACAAACATTCCACTACAAAATAGAGAGCCTCTGCAATCCCTAAACATATATAAAGCTGGACTCATGCTTATTTAGTTCACCATGACAAAACTAAAAAATGGTCAACATGCCTTAAACTAACATTATATATAATAATAATAATAATAATAATAATAATAATAATAAAGGTGCAACTTTGAATCCTAGTTTGCAATTAAATTCTAGGTTTAAATACTCTCATTTTTATTGACTCATTCCCAAGTGTTCCATTTGATACTGGTTTATGTGTGCCTCAGAGTTGGATGCATTTTCCTCTTACTTTCCCCCTTCTTTTAAACATCTCCTTAAGCCTACGAGAATTTGTATGACATCAACTTGTCTACTAGGATTATGGCATTGCCCCTCGCTTGTCCATAGTTTCCTCAGCAAATAAACTGGCACTAATTACAAGAGGGTGGATGTCAAGTTGACAGCAAGTCATAAAACTTTGTCAAATCGTTCGAGGAGCATGTTCCATAACCAACCCCAGCCTGATCGGAAAAGCCATAGATAATAGTGGTGATGATGATTCCTCAACATGTTCCATCCTTCTGAATCTAAATAAGTGCCTTATCTTTACTGGTGATTCACAAACAAAAAACCACATTAATACTCAGTTATTTCAAACTCCATTGCTGCCAACTACTCCACTATCTTCAAGTCACCACAATGACAGACCTTACATTGTAATAGTTAATTCAAGTATTTTAAGTTAAGTTTACTTCTATATGCTGCACCCCTCATATTATTTTATATGTTTTATTAAATTAAACTTTACAGTATGAATGAAAATGAATACATAAGAAAAAACAAGCATCCCAAACCATAATAAATGCATAAGCATGCCCGATTATAAGGGAACTAGTGATTACATACAAAAAGTACTTTGGTATAATGATTAAATAGCTGAAGATAAAAGATAAAAGGCCTAGAGATTTACTTGTACCTTCTTTTGGGATTTTGGTTGCACATTGTCAGCGGCATCTTTCTCGCTAGAAGGTAAAACATTTCCAAGAAAACAATTGAAAAAATGTGAGATGGCAGGTCCAAGATCATGATCCTGAGAATCCCTGAGCGTATCCTGGCCAGTCAAGAAAAAGTTCAATATTAAGACATGGTAAGCCCATAAGTATATCATAATGGTATAATATGGTTATAACTGATTGTCAATAAGTAAATTACATAGAAATCTATCAATGTATTAAGGTTCATAACATAAAGTTGCATTCTTAACTTCTTATGCTCATTACCCATATGGGCAGGCATTCCTTTGCTTGGAACCCCATAGTCACACGAGGAAAGAGGGTCCCACCGAAGCTACTGATCCAAGAAACTCAATAAAAGGGCATTCCGCGAGTACTGTTTCACATCGACTTAAATTCACATAGTACTGTTTCAGATAACTTATTTATGAAGTGAGACCCTCTTTTACAAAAATCGTATCAGGTGTCTCAATTGACCACTTTCCTTTTATCTAAATAAATTTGCCAAACACATACACACACACGCACACACCGGGCAAACATCCCTCTCTCACACGAGGAAGGAAACATATCCGAAAAGTCAAATATTTGTACATTATAAATAAAATAATCAAAGAGAAAAATGCATACCAATGTGCTATGATGGAAGAACTTGCTTACCTTGAGGATATGTTTTGCCGATCTAACAATTATCTCAGTGGTACATAAATCCCATAAATGTGGCAGATGCTTGGTCATGTTAGCTACCTGAGGAACAAAATGAATTCTAACAAATCAGCGAAAACAAGAGAATATTTGGTTGGCTCATTATCCAAACTAAGAAGAGATACTCACCTTTCCAAGGTAGCGGACATTTATCCCATGGGCATGCAGTGTATCAGTCAATGTTAAACCATCCATGGGTGAAATATCAAGGGCACAAAGATCTAGGACAAATTTTGGAAGAACAACATCCATTAGATATGAACCGGCCTTTCTCACGGCTGCTTCATCTGCAGCAATCTCCTGCAGTGGAAGGGGAATGAGTGTTATGTAAAGGTGGAGACTGTGAAAGGAGAAATGGAAAGCAAAATTGATATACAAAAGACCAACCGTAAGGGATAATACCTCTTCACTGGCTCCCAGTTTAAACTCTGTAAAGACATTGGGATTCAAAAGTAATTCTGCACGGGACTTGCCAGTCTCATCCTTGGTAGGACAATTTTCACTAACTTCTTTACACTCTTCTGCTGAAGTCTCCTAAATAAAATTAAAAAAATAAGTTTACTTAATACCCAAGTATCAGCAATCATTCTTCTTGAACGGAAAATTTGAAGTCATAGCTATATAATTATTATCCCACTTGTCAAAGTTTTTCCCATGCAGAATGGAGTCTGCCACGGGAGCACAAGATACCATGCAAGTTGTGACACAGTTTTAGTATCAACCTGATATCATCACTCTCTAACCCCAAAGAAACTATGTATTCAAGTTCATGCAAATAAACAATCCATCAAAATCGTAGTAGACTAAACATTTAAAAAAAGTAGAATGATGGAATCTTGCAGTTAGAATCTACAATCAACTTGAAGGCGCAGATGAAACCGAAGAAGCAATTAGAAAATACTTCCAGAACATAAACCAAACCAAATATCTCAAAACTGATTTTACTTCATATTGTAACTACTCACCTTTACATCAGCTACAGTATCTTGAGAATCTGATGCTACTGGCACTTCTTCAGCAGCTTGAGAGTCTGACGCTTTTGTAGCTTCAGCCTTTGATCAAATCAAAAAGTACAGGATATAAGTGCAGGAAATATTATTAAAATACTCCGAAAAAAAAATGGGAATACCTGAACAAATGCAGTGACAAGCTCAGGCCTCAAAATACAAAATCGAGAGCCAGGTCCAGTAAAATTTGAGTCACGAGGAGTTACTCTCATCAAGTCCAAGAGATAATGCCTTGACATCATCAAAAACACAAAGAGGGTGTAAGAAGAAGAATAAATCTTGATTAAAACTTTAAAACGATTGTCCTCTTAGTAAAAAAAGATGAAAGTGAATATTAGCAATTCTACAACATAAGCTTTACTGCACACACACAAAAATCATGACAAAGCATAGCCTATCCCCCTCCACCCTTCAATACATATACAACAATACACCTACCACTGAACCCAGTTCACTAAATATTTGGAAGAGAAGCAACACCTGGAGCCATCAATAAACAACAAACACACGCAACTATGCAGAGGGCGCATGCCTGTACATGTACGGGAAATAATTTGATACTCCAAGGCATAACCAGTTCACAATGAATGATCTTTTCTGTTCATTGATCTAAACACGCTAATAGATATAATGTCTAAGTTCCTTTAGACACTGGAGATCTATGCATGCACTGGAAGATTTGAATGATCTTGTCTGTTCATTAATTTAAACACACTAAATAGATATAACATCTAAGTTATAAGTCTTCTAGACATATGGAGATCTAATCATGCACTAAAATATTTGAATGATCTTGATGTTCATTGATCGAAACGCACTAATAGATATAGCATGTAAGTCTTCCAGACACATGGAGATCTAATCATGCACTAAAAGATCTACAATAAGACTATACTGTCTGTTCATCTTGAGGATATCTTAGAAATGCATCAAAAGATGTATAAAACTCATACATGAATTACATTAGTCCTTAATACGCACGAATTAGACTTACAAATATTGCCGATCATTGTGAACCAATTAATCCTCAATTGATAACCAAGGCAGCTCCTTAATTTTGAGGGCCACATAGTTTTTTTAAGTTCCCAAACACAAAGCCACCCGTTATTATAAGATCTATACAAGGGCTAGATAGATTCTAAATAATTAGGTGGATCCCTCAAAGTTCTAAAAAAATCATTCGTTGTGTTTTTAACACTTAATGCAACAGTGCAACACCTCCAACCTGCATGAGCTCATCTTTAAATTTTAGACATAGAGACCACAATAAACAATGAGAATAAAATGGTGTAGGAGATCGAATTTTAGACCATCCAAAGGAGTACCCCCCCCCCCCCCCCCCCCCCCCCACACCAAAAAAAAAAAAAAACCATAGTTTCAAGTCCGACAGCCTCGGAAAATTCCGACACTAATACAATGCTGATAACAAGGTTCGAGAAGGCGAAAACTTCTCCAGTCATCAATAACCGAAGTAAGAATCACCTGTCATCACTGCCAACAATACCCTTGCATTCCACTGGAGCAGCTAATTTGACAGCATTGCCGGAGCCATCCAAAACAGTGTGTTCCTTCAAGTGGAGATGTTTAGCAGCCTCCACTACCTAAGGAATACAGATAAGTTAAAACTTGACATGCAGAGAGCGAAAATGAAATAAGATATTTACATTATACAAACAGAAGTGACTGCAAGAAATCTATACAGTGGAAAGTACCAACTATGGATGCCATGACAAAATTTTACATGCATTTACAAGGTCAAGGCATAACGTATTGCACAAGCAGGGAAGTCATCTCTGTTCATTTTATCTTCCCATCAAAACTGAACTAAGTGCTGATTTTGCTTCATTTTTATCATGTAGTCTTCAGATTTCATATGATCTCCTTTCCAATTATTTCTCCTCCTGCATATTATAATTTCCCTATTTTTCCACAAGTAACCGTAAATATCATAAGAACCCTCTCATCTCAGTTTTCCCCACCCCCATCTCTCCCTTCTTCTGTGTTATCTTTCACCATCCTGTCCTAAAGCCACTACTTGAGCCAAAGCCAAATGCAAATAAGCATTGAGAACATGAGACCCATTTTCCCAAATTACATCACTAACACAACCAAATAGATAATAGGTCAAACCATTGTTGAAAATAACACGTTATGAAACCCGTTATTTGCGTTACGTAACCTAACGGAATCCCAACGCTACGTAACAACTGGAAATAACTCAGTGCACCGTAACAGTATGTTTTTTACGTTATAATACATATCGTTACGTTAAATTGCGTTATGCTACGTTATTTACAATTATTTTTTTTAGTAATTTATATATTGTTGTTGATTATTATTTTGATTATTAGCGAATTGCTGTAATTTTCTTAATTAATTGTTGGCTTGTTTGATTGCTTTTGGAATTTTTAACTTGATAATTTAAGTTTGTTTTTTTATCCACTTGTTGCATTTCTCGTCCAGTTGCTAAAACATTTTACTTGTTAATTTTATTGAATTTTTAATTGAACTGAAATCAACAATCATAAATAAGATAAATTGAACATTACAAAATATAAATTACAACAATGATAATAATTGGAATCGAAATAAAAAATAGGAATCTTGCTTTTTTATTTAAATGATGATTGGAATTACGGTTGCAGACTTAATATAATTTATGAAGATATATGAAAATTATTGTAAAACTTGATATAACATTTGAATAGATTATGTATTACAAAATAATTTTATATTTTTTAGATATTTTAAATTTATTTTTCAATTTATTAAAATTATTTTATATGGTTTTATATTTATTTTTATTAAATAAATAGAAAATTGCATAACCTACGTTATGCGTTACGCTATTTGCGACATAACCTAACAAAGGCAAAACGTTACGTTACTGTTATCGCTATTTTAAACATTGGGTCAAACCTCCAAAAAAGGCCAAAAATACAATCAAAATCAACAAAAAGAAAAATAATAACACCAATTCCAACAATGAAGATAAAAATTGGTTTTGTAATTTACCCACACTACAAAGCTAATTTAGGCTCTGTGCTCAGAAATCCAAAAACAAACATTAGGGCTGGAGCAAGATAGGAGTTTTTGCACGTGCTGGCTGGCACACATATGTTTTCTCCTACTCCTCCCTATGAGCAGGTTATTCACTCATTAACCCCAAGAGTAACATTAGGGCTGGGTAAGGAAGGGGTCACCTCTGTCCCTACCTACAAGCTAATTAGGGTTCCCTCCCTCCCAAAAACAGACTAGGTAAAGCGGCATTTCATGTGTGTTTGCATGCCTGCTTATGTTTCTCCTTTCCTCCTTATGAGCTAATTTTGAAAACAACTCACATTCAAACAACAATTATCTGAAACACGCGAACGATAGTTATCCTAAGCTCTTTAAATAATAAAGTAACAGGGGCGAAGGTGGCTTTGCAGGATTCAGCAAATCTTTCAAAGTGAGGACATTTACTGTCAGCCATCAGAGCATAAAAGCAAGCCTAGATCCAGTATGACAAGAACAAGGAGAATCAAGTAAGCATGTAAATATGCAGTTAAGATTTTAGGAGGTCCCCAAAGTAGGTACCTCAGTTATGTACCACTACATTCTATAAAAAAAAAAAAAAATCATAATAACTGCAAGGAAGTTCTGAAAAAGGATTTGGAAAGGAAGGGAAGAAAATATGGTGGGTGATCTTCACACAAATGAAGGATACATGAGATATTGAGTTGATTCCAAATAGTGAAGCCGAGTTCGTGATGATAACTATATTGGAAAGGGAAGAAAATACGGTGGGTAGATCTTCACACAAATGAAGGACACATGAGATATTTCATGAGATATTGAGTTGATTCCAAATAGTGAAGCCAAGTTCGTGATGATAACGGTAGTGAAGGAGAGGTGAAACATAAATTGACTCACATAATGGCTGACGGTCAACTGATGCCATTAGGACGGAATGCTGAAGATGACTGGTTGAAAAACTGATTGGCTGACCAGGCCTAACCTCTAAAGTTGATTTTTAATGTACCGCCATTCATAATGATAGGAAAACGTTAAACAAATCAATAAACAAAAGCATGTGAGGAAGTCTGAGTTTTTTAAGTAATACAATGTACACCTGTGAACATGACAAGACAATGGAGAAAGGTACCAATTTTAAGTAATGAATTGCATGAGTATAATTTAGTAAAGTAACATGCAAAAATATGAAAGCATAATTTTTTACCCTCACCACCCTTTTGTTTCTTGCAGGAAATATTGTAAGAGGTAGACATGGGATAGGTATTTGTTCAGTTTATTTTGAAAAAATTGAATGATGCTGGGTTTTTCGGTTTAGAAGTCCCATCCTATCTCTCAAGAAAATAATAATAATAAATAAAAAAGAAACTTGAGAACCAATAGTTAATATACTTCTTCTCTTATAAACAAAATATTGAGATAGTTTAACATTAATCAGAATATAAATGTTCATGGTTGGCCATTCGCAAAAACAAATACAAAATAGACAACTCACTTTGGAATGGAAGGACTCATTCCAACAAATTTTCTTGCCATTGTCAACAGAACCATATAGAAGGGAATCTGATTTGTCACCTTGAAGGATTCCGGGTATAATGCTCTGCAGGGAAGATTAAAGAATATAGTAAGAGGAGAATTAAAACAATATAAATTAAGCACGAGTTTGCTGCATAACAGATAGCTACACAGGACTGAAACGCCAAAAACAATAAGAATGCTTGGGGCCAAAGAAATCAACTCTAAAGATATACAAGAGCTAAAAAGAAGGTTAAAAAAACCAATAACTAAATAAAATGACAAATCACTAACACAAACACTAATCATCAAATCACCCGCCAATGCTCAAAAGGATGCACTTATAAAAACAAAGATGCCGATGCATGCAGACAAAAACCCCCCACGTTAAAGTGAATATGCCCCTATACTGGTTGATTTTCAAATCTCCCTGATACATTTATATGCTTTAACACATGTAAACATACTGCAGGTGCAAGATGAAAAGATTAGGGAACTTCCTCATTACGAATGAGAGGATAACTATAGTTGAATATGATATTTATACCCTCCTCACTCTACAAAAGAAGCATGAAGTATTAAAATATAGTACTTTTGCAGTAACAAATAAAGCTACGCGAGAAGCAAATATAATATATCACACTATATAGTATTGATTATTTAATAAAAATCAAACAGAGATTAATGATGAACAGTAGGACAGATTAGTTAGATAATACAAACGATGAATTAAATCGCCCAGTAAAACAGTACATCACATGGAACCACCAACCAACATGCACCCTGAATTAAAAGAACTAAACCAAACATTAGGAGTGGACTCTGTCGAACCTGTGCAACTACTCTATGACCTCTGTAATCAACAATTGCCATGGCAAGGTTGTAAAGTCCAGGAACATCAGCTTCTTGGTAGGCTCTGGTTCCTTTCAGATCATTATTAGCAGAAGCATATGTAGCCTGCTCACTGTCAGCCATCTGAGCCTCAGTGGCAGCAGCAGAACTACCATCAGCACAGCCCTCAACTTCTGTTTTTTCACTGTCAGAATTGCAGGCCACGGTTTCACCATTGGTTCTGTGATCTGAATTACTGGAAGCCTTCACAGATGAATGAAGTGAAGATGTATTTTCATGAAGCACTGCCGGTTTTGAATTTGTTTGACCTTTAGATATCATTCCCAGGTCCGCATCCACAGCAAAACTAAAGAATATATTGTTATGCACGTACCTGAGAGAAGAACAAGTAAATAAGAAAAACACAACACTGTCAAAGACGTTGCATATGGATACATATTGCTATATAATATTCTGAACAGGAAAGAATCTGGATATGCTAGCAAAAAACAGTAGAATATATCAACATTGCATGAGAGATGCACATTCAGTGAGCAGTAAATGTGGCACCAACAGGAAGAGAAGCTGACATCATATAGCGCAATGACAAACAGTTACTATAAGTTCAAGTACTGGCCAAGCAAATAAGCTAATACAAGAAAATGAATAGGATGGAAATTTCAGTTTCTCCAAAACAAACGAAAGGCAATTCCATATATAATAAATTTTGAGATATATGTAGAGTTGGCATACACCTAAAAAAACGTGGCTGACATTTCAAACTAAATTGAGCTAATACTTGCATCAATATCTTTCCCATTGGTAAAGGAGAAAGAGAAAGAAACGATTACTTGGAAAGTTTGCATATAAAACTTAAAACTTAGAAACAGGGCCATAGCTTAACTGAAACTGGGGGTGAGCAGTGTTATTATTCAACCTTTCTTAAATTTAGAAGGATAACAACCATATAAATTAAGAAACAAAAATGAGTAGTGAAGCTGTTACTGGCCTAAACAGAATGTGAACCCTAGAGATTTTGGGTTCTGGACATGCCAATAAAAAAGAACTTTTGTCCATGGTAAGAGAGATACAAACATTGATCCATTGACCCAGCACAATCAGGCATCCTACAGCCGCTAAAAAACTAAAACACTGATGAAGATGTAATACAATAAACCAAATAGTCCACACTAAAAAAATTCAACAAATAAATATATGTGACTTTGCAAATCACAGCTGCTAACATGATGAAAAACATAAAGCCCATGACAAATATAAACAATTGAACGCATACATATAACACCAAACAAGTTGTTTCAAAGCCTACGAATAAGGCAATCATAAATATTATATCAATCAATGTAGACAAAAAGTATTGTATATGATTAATAATAATTTTATAAACGGTAGAGTAAGCTTATACATAAATGGTTCGTCCTGATTTGAACAAGCTTGTAGATATAGTAAATAAAAGGCCCAACGCACAGTTTCATTTAAGAATTAATGACTTTATGATGTTTCAGTGTGAGATATCTTATTATCTCACCAAGCCAAAAAGGGAATGCTGTTCACAAGGAACAAGACTCTTTGCCTCCTTAGCTTTTGGAAGATAGAGAGGTGGAAAAATAGAAATATAAGCAGATAATACTGCTTCATGGGTCAGTTCGAATTGCCAGCAAAAATGCCATTTTAAGTTAGTTCAACTGCTGCCTTGAGTTGTAAGCAATATTGATATGTTTCATTTTCTTTTTCCCTTAATAATGTTACCCGCATCGCTCATGCACTCTCATTAAAAGAGATTCTACAACTCAAGTCCCAGTGTCATTAGTAATCTATTTAACCTGTAATATACACAGTTGATGTAATTAAGGAAGATGAACAGTACCTTAACCAAAGCTTACAAATTTTCTGCTTACCTATATCACAATGCTCCAACTTTTTTTTTCTGGGTTCATTTTATGGCCAGAGTTGAGAACTTATGAATTAGGAAAGAATTTAAAGCATCTTGGCTACCCTTTTTTACCTCAAGGACTGTATTCCAAAATTGAATGCTACCAGACTGAAGGTTCTACAAACAAGTAAAAGATTCCAACATCCTGCTGCGCTTATGAGTTAAGAGTCCTAGAACCGGTTAGCTAGGTATGGAACAATTCAAGATTTTGTCAAAACCAAGCAAAGGAAAAAAAAAAAAAAAAGATGCTTTGAACCCTGTTGCCAAACCTATCAGTATATGAAACATACTTTAAGCATCATAAGCAAACTTTCAAATGAAAAATTCAATAGTGCAAGTTCTGGCCTAACAATGATAGGCATTGACGAGAAACTTCAAACTATACCCAGTACGCAGACATTATATTAAATTTTGACTGAGCCTCAAGATCATCAAATTAGTCATATTACAGATTCGAGGCAAAAAGAATGTACACTGGGTTACCACAAAATACAACAGTTGATCATTTACTATTTCCAAGTTGCAAATATTAACTGCTTGAAGGTAAGGGATGCATCTTAATAGGCTACTAAAAATTAAAATGCTATCTAATGAGTGTCTTGAAGAAAAAACAAGATGATCATTTAATTGCAAAAAAAAAGCATACGAAGGAAATTTTCCCAACATTTCCTAACATATGTAAGCAATACAGTTGAAGCAAAATCTTATGGGGGACACTCACATGTGGAAACACTCAGGATCTGTTGGATTAATAGGTGGAATACATCGGTTGATAACCCCGATGGCACCATTAACTGCCGAATCAACAAAATCACAAGTCACTTTATATAGAGCACGATCACGCATGATCCTGAAAATTCACATAAACTAGGTTATGCAATAGTTGTTGAAAGCTGCAGACCTAAACTATAGAAAATCAAAATGTAAAAGGACTCCAGAAACCATGATTTAACAGGCAGTCTCCTGACTAAAACAACTAAACAGCCACAACTACACATACAAAAACACAATTTACAAGAATAAATTAAACTAAATGGAACAATACCTTTCCTGAAGAGTTGTATGAGAAAACTCCCGACAGGATTGCAATTCCTCATTCCAGTCTCTCTGCATGCCAATCGATTCACTTCCATAAGAAAGAGCAAATGCATCCTCGGCTCGAGCTGCATCACGCTTATGATCTGCATGTGGTTATGCACTTTATACAAGCGTGTACAAGAAATAACTAAATTGCAAGAGAAACACACTGATAATACAAACTAAATTTGTGTACAGATACCCATACAGGAAAGGGAAAAATAAGACACTTAATTTTCAAATGAAAACACTTATAACATTCATATGGGATTGACAATTCAAGGATATCTATCAGAACCACATTAGCAGAAGTAAATTACATAGAGTTACCCAAAATATGGAGGATAACAACTATGGCAGTTAGGAGTACTAGTAGGGTCATAGTTAACAGAGCAAAGAGTGATAGAGTTAAATGAATATAGATACAGGCAATTAAAAAGGATGTGATAGTAATTTAACTGATGCGATGGTTATCAAAAGAGCTAAATGGAAGAAAAAGATTCATGTAGCCAACTCCAAAAATTGAGGATGAAGGGCTTGTTGTTTGTTATAATGTTAGCATTGGCCAAAATTTGCTGACAAAAAACACCCTGGGAAAGAGAGAGAACAAGTATGGAATATGATTCTGGAAATGAGCTTAATCTCCTATATCGAAAAGACAGTTTCTTGCTTACCTGGGACAGGATGGACACCCAACCACGAATTCGGTGGTAGCAAAGACTGGACATTTTCAAAAGGGTGAGCAGAAGCCCTCTTGTCCATGATTTCACGAAAACCTGCAAATGTTGATGTGAAGTTTTAGGCATGACTAATGACCAAATAGGTAGACTATATCTTTGCTACAGGAAACATTACTAAAGAAAATTTTGTAACCTTTTTTGAACTTGGTGCTTATCTTTTGCATTAGACCAACAAGTGTGGTCGCCTCATATGCAGACTTAAGAGATTTGGGGTTCAGTATAGCTCCTGTGCTTGAGTTAACATAAAAACCTTTCGTGGTCCCAGTGATGCAATATTTATTTCCTTCCAAGGTTGTTGCATCTAGATAAATCAAATCTCCAACAAGCCTGAAAAAGATGAGGCAAACCATGGGACTTTGCAACTTGAAACAGAGACATAACAACTAAGCTATAACTAAGAATCCAAATAAAAATGAGAAATAAATTGGTTACTTAAACTAAAAGGAGGGAAAACATATCGATTTGTCATAATATTTTTTGGGACTGATCAATTCAAATCATGGTTATAAATATTGGATATACTGGATATCAGAATCCTATCGGATGGATTCTTTTCACATCAGATCGCAGATATCAGAAGACATATAGGGGATACGAGTTCATATTTGACTTTCAAGATTATACATTCACGTCAAATATGCAAATTTGATACCTTAGAGATAATTTAATGTCATCTAACTAGTATAACATAATATACATAAAAGTATTCAAGAACATGTTCATATATACAAACATGACAAAATAAAATAAACTATAGCAATAGCTGAGCAAGCAAAGACGTAAAATGAAAAGTGAAAGGAGAAGAGAATTTTAGAGAAGGTTTTTAAATCTTGAGTAGTACTTAAATACGCTCTGCAATGTAGATCTCTAACATTTATAACTCTTTGCATGCCAAAAAGACTCTGGCTCTCAAGTTTCCATGGAAATAATTTTAAAATCAAGTTGATTTATGAGGTAAAAAAATTGGATTTTCCCAAATATATTGGAATATTATTGGGTATGAACACTAGATCTATTTCTAAGTTAAAAATCCAATTGAAAAAAATGAATAATACCAATCAACATGTCAAGATGATATCGAGGCAATATGTTGCGTGATATTGCAAATATTGGCCTACATGCGCACAAAATGATATGATCCCATTTTTTAACATATCAATATGTCATGAGGATATATTGGTCATATCGGTGATATTTAAAACAATGATTCAAATTGACATCATCAACAGCTGAAAGGTAGTGCATATCTTCTAGACTCTCTGCAGTGGAGTCAATAATCTGGTACTATGAGAAGTAAATCTATGCGAAAAAGAACTGTAAGTGGGATAACTTCTGAATAAAGCATAGAAATATTTAAAGTGGTTACCTCCTATAACTTGGAGGAGGGTTGAGCGAAGAAAATGTAATGCTCTCAACACATTTGATGTCTTTAGGTGATGACCCAGCCAAATTGCAGAGCGAACCAGCTATATCTTCCATGAAACCCAATCCTTCATGTTCTGGAGTCTCCACTTGCGCTTCTGTGTGACAGAGAATTACAATGAACATGTAAACTAGACAAATTAAAAAGGACTGTCACAATTTCTATGCACATATGTTTTATAAAGAGAATAGATGAAGATCAACAATAGCGTAGATCAACATTAACCATAGGGTAGCTCCATCATCATCTGTATTAGTATAGATCAAGATTAACCATAGGGAAGCTCCATCATTTATATGTGAATTTAGTTGTGCTTAACTATATTCATATTTAATCAATTGTGTTTATTATATTTATCTGCATTCAGATAAATATTAAAAACTTATCCACTGCACTAGTGGATAGACACAGCCAGATAATTAAAAAACATGTAGGGGAGAAAGGTATGTAAAAACCTTGAATCTTTTGTTGAGCCTTTTCATGTTGCAAGGCGAGTTCCGTTGATAATGAAACATGAACATTGGAAAGAGAGAGCAATTCTCGGGTACGACGAAGTTGAGATCTTATAGATCTGTCATCATATAAAGCTGTACATATAGAAATATGATTATTGACTTCTAGTGAACTATAACATAAAAACAAAGGAAAAAGAAAAAATGATTATAAGGTTGATATACCAGCAACCATCTCTAAAGAGCAGCCACCAATAGTAATATCTGCCACCTCAGATATTTCATTGTAATCCTCCATATGGTGAACTGAGTCATCATTAGCATGCAGCATCAATTCATAGCAAGTAAAAAAACAGGTCTCTGGAGCCTCAAGAAGAAACTGTCTAATATCCATCACAGTATCTCCTGGACTCAGCTGTAAATCAAAAACTAGAATTAAAGATTTGCATTACTTTTTAACATTTGATGTAGAGGTGATATATAATATGACCTACTAATAAAGAGGGCAAAGGCTTTGACACATGAAAAAATAAACAGAGACTAAATTTACCAAGTGATTGACCATATTATTGCATATTTTTCATGTGATTTATAGCGTTTACATCGATTTTATTGTTAATTCAATTAATTAAACAGAGGCAAAATGATGATTAATGAAATATTAATTTGATGATTAATGAAATATTCCTGTTTTACGCTATAACAATAACTAATACAAACTTTTATGGTGATTTATAGATGATGACATGACAACCGAGATTTGGAGTAAGTTTGTAGTCGGGGGTGAAAAATCACTTCAATTGCGAAAAGGGGAATTGAGCAACTGGTGGGTGTCACCAGTGGCTCCGTATTTGTGTACAAGGAAGCGAAACACCAATGACCACTATAGATGGCTAAGAAGAACCCAATGACCAAAAAGTCCATCTGCAAGACCTCTGCAGGTCACTGGTGACTAGTTATTGCGGAGTCACCAGTGACATCACTGGTGACTGCTACCAATGACCCAGCTCTATTCCAAAAAAATGAAAGGGCCCCTTGCAGACCACCAATGGCTGATTGTTAATGAGCTACCGTTAACCCAAATGAACCATTGATAATCCACTCAGCTGAAACATGTTTTATAATTTTCCCTAAATGACCAGAGAGCAATTCCTTCCTTAGTCACCAATCTTTTACCTCTTCATCAATCCAGTTTTGAGTTTGCCAAAGCCCAAGTGCTAAAAGTTTTACCAATAGATCTTAGATAATCGAGTTTCCACACTAAGGCAATTAACCATCAGCCAGAACAGTTGAAGGGTCAAAAATTTACAGAAAACAAGGGGAAATAACAAAATAAACAAAATAAGTATTGAGAATTTATAACTAGCAATTGCAAGCTTTTATATCTAAATCTCCTTAAGTTATAAATTGCTCGTGTTCTATACTTTTATTTCCTCCTACCCAACGCAAATCACTTGTTAGTCTAAACTTCTTTTGCTTCATATTTGCCCTGTGTTCTCTATTTTTTCTGATGCTATGAAGGAATACACAAAAGATATCACGCTTTCAATTGTTTCCCTTCTATTGCTTCTATTGCTGTTAGACAATGTGTCTTTCAATGGAAAAACAACAAATCAATAGTACAGATTAACTTCCATATAAGAAACAATCAGAAAGGAGTAGCCTTCAAGTAACCAGTTTTCAGTATGGCCGAAATCTATGTTAATAAAATGCTACAAGGAGATAATTGACAAATAATGTTATAAAGACAAGAATACATCCCAAACTACTCGACAAATATGAATAAAGAATAAAATGTATATTCTTGGAGATAGATAGAAGAAGCATAGGCCCAGCTACAGGCATGCAAATGCAAAAGTGTACAAGACAAGCTGTGCAAAGAGTCATAAAAACTTTTTGGTGGTTCCAGGCGCCACCATTGGTTTGCCAAGGCCGCATAGGCACCCCACTCAATCAAAGCGACAATAAGGCCGCACCTATTAAGCAGTAGCTTAGGAGGCTGCCTAGACCGCTTTTTAAAACTGCATGCAAGACAAGAGATCATACGAATAATTGACAATAAGCAGATTCCAGGCCATCCTTATCAATAAAAAAGTTCATTTTATCAAACTCATAGTTCATCAACCGAGCTAACTCTTTGGAACTATGGACTCACATGTTCATAAAAATTTATTCTCCCATCACAAAAAGGGAAAACAAAGAAAAAGAAAAGATTATTTTAAGCAATATGACATTTGAATTAGATCAAGTTACCTGTAATTCTAGCTTTTCTCCAGACAGGGTCTTGACAGATATGGGGTAAAGCCGAATTTCGCCTATGTAAAAATAAAATTAATTTAAAAAAACAATAGCACAAGTAAATCCCTTCAATTTGTACAGAAAAAATACACAGACACAAACTCTATCAATAGATAAGGATTAAGTTACACAATGTCCTCCCAAAGAAACAGGTGCAAAAAGTCTTTTCAAAGTAAAAATGTCACTAGCAAGGAGCGTTAGAATAGCACATTAAGTTACAAGAAACAATGAAAATTATTTCATGAGTCTCAAAGCCATTTCATCAAAATGGGGGTTGACAATATACCATAACTCAACATTCACTCCATGGAAGGATATTTAGGCTGGTAAACACTTGATATCAACACTCTATGAATTAGAATCAAACTTTTGTCAAGCAATTATATAAAGCCCTTAGCCTTTGATGACCAAGCATAACCTTATCCAAAAACCAGAAGCCCTCCCACACCTCCTAGACAAGGAAAAATTTATATATAGAAGGAAGGTCACTAAGCTTCTCATGACATATTACATTATTTTTTATGATCAACAAACCAAAAGAGCCCAAAATGAAACACATTCCATAATAACAAGTAATGGGCCTGATATAAAAATAATAAAACCAGAAAGTTCAAATTAAGTTACATCAGATGGTACCATTATTTGAGCATGAAAGAATTATGAAGAATCATGCAAATTCTAATCCTTATGTCGTGAGATTCAAAAGACTCAAAATAGAGTAAAACATTCACTGGGTCAAAGACTCAAAATAGCATTTCATAAAACGAATCATGGCTCAACTTCCGAGACACACAATCAGTCATAAGCATCAATTCTGAATCCAATGAAAGAAAGATGAAGTGAACAAGTGCCATCATCACATTGTATCAAATGGAGAAAAGAAATTAAACCTTCAGCCGTTTTAGTTATTTCTGCCGAAGTATCTCCAGCAGCATCATTCCCATTATCTTCCTTGACTTCAACAGTCCCATTAGTCGAAAGACTTTGAGATTCCCCCACTTCATTAGCATCACCACTTGTGGATTCTGTCACGACGGCACTGTCATCTGAAGATACTGCAGAATCCTGGGGCTTTAAATGTGAATCCGCGGAATTAGGAGTTGAATTTGTTGGTTTTCCTTTATTTTTTGCCTTGTTGGATTTCCCAGCCATCTTTATGTTCTAATGTTAGCAACACAGTAATCAAATATCAGAAAATCTGCTTGGACTTTATAATCGAAAAAGAAGAAATGAATAAAATATATGAAATAAAAAAAATATTGCCATTTTTTTAATACCATTAAAACAACTTAAGAAAATATTTTTTAAAAATAACAATAACTGCTTGTGTGCAAATTCCTTAGCAATGGCCTAGTTGACCAATCAAAAAAATAAAAAATAAAAATAAAAAATAAGCCCAAGAAATTGTATAGTTCTTCTATCATCTTTAGTAACTTCTATATCCAATAAATTGCTGAATCAATCACAAACAGAATAACTGCTTAAATGATTTAAGAGTATGGGGGAAATAACTATCGACTTAAATCCATAAAGCAGCATAGAAAAAGAATATCAAGCATTAAAGGAAACTATATGAGAGATTAAAAAAAAATCAAAAAGTCAAAAGAAAACTCTTTTTTATATGTATAAACTAATAGCATCATCAATGGACACAGAAAATGGAATTAAAAATATTTCTATAGATTTACAGACAATATTGATGCACCCCTAAAACCCCAATAAATTCTTCCCCAATAACCACAAGAAAACTCATTCTTCTCAGAAAATTCGAAAAGAATCTACCCAAGAGATTGAATTTTTCAAGCACAATGCTTATCTAATCACATCTCAGATCAAATTTCCAACAAACAAAGCACCGATCAATCCAAAACAATTAACTAAAAAGCCAAAAGAAACAAAACCAAAAAAAAAATAATAATAATAATTTGATAGAAACAGTCACTCTACAATCAAACCTCCACTACTTTTATCCAATTGATCGATTGCCCAACATCCGATTAAACCTAAAAAAAACTAATCATTGACGAAGGAAAATCGAGTACAGCAGATCGAGGGATAAAGGAGAGACCTTTTAGATAGAGAAAGCGAGGGAAGAGAGTTGCTCGAGGCTGAGGAAGAAGAGGGCGGCGGCTGCAAATTGATTGGAGAGAGAGAGAGAGAGGGAGGAGAGAGAAAGAGCAAGGGCTCTTTCTCCAGAGGTTTTGGCTTTAGGGGGCGAATGGGAAAATGGGTAGCTTTTATAATTTTTAATGATTTTCTAAAATAAAAATGATATTTTTGGTTTGTCTGGCATAAATTCTATGGGTAAATTTGGAATAAACTGATTATGCATTTTAGAGATCAGATGACATCATTAGAGAAGGAGTATGCGGCTTTGTTTAGGGCTTTTGCTAGGGTTTTGATCCTCGGGTAGGGTTTTAGGGTTACCTGGTTACACAAAAAATTTAGATTTCTTACTTATAGGAAGAGAATGTACGGTAACTGAGCCAATTCTCAATCCATTCCATTCCATTCAAAATTTTAAATTAAAAATAAAAAATTATTTTTTAAATTTAAAATTTTGAACTGAACAGATAAAGAATTGAATCATGAAAGTTATATCCTTAATATTACAAAAAGCGCAACAATAAAAAGTTTGCATATTCAAAATAAATTTGCACCGTCCACTCATTATTAATTATCAATGAGCAAATATGTAGTATATTTGGTTATAATTTGAGCTTGTAATTATTAACTGGCTGATTGATTCATTAAAAAATAAAAAATATAAAGTAAACTGATGAGACCTAATAACTTTTTATTTTCTCTATTTTATTAATTGGCTAAGGAAAATTTGTTATGGAAAATGACCATGAAAAGTTGCCAACTTTTCATTAATTATTTCATAGAAAACAAAGAGAGATTTTTTTTTTTTTAAAGAGAAATATAAAAATAGTAAAGTTTAATTAAAAAAATGTAAAGTTTGAGCTTTGGTTAATTTAGTAAACGAAGAATCAAAATCTGGTTCCTTTTAAAAGACTACAGGAGGGATTAGTTATATAATATGGAGCGTATATTGTGAGGATACAGTGAAAGATTTGAAAAAAAAAAATGTATCCACTATATATGGAAAAAAAAATAACCTTCAAATTCACTCCAAATCTTAAAAAACATGGGGACTTGAAATTTATCTACTATATATAATATAAAATGCATGATTTAACATATCATTATATGGATGATTTGGTTATATATATATATATATATATATATATATATATATATATATATATATATGAGTAAACGAAAAATTCACTGATTGTAAAGAGAGTTCCTTCACCACCGCTTAGGTGACCCAATAAAACTATTACATGTGGCGCCACTCAAAGCGGAGTTATAGGAATTATAGGAGTTCTTTTATTTGTTATATGAGGAAACGGGAAATACACTGGCGGTGATGAATTCTCTTAAATGACACCACGTCTAAGAATTTTATAGGGCCACCTAAACGGCGGTGAAGGAAACTTCCTTCACCGCCGGGGTATTTTCCGTTTTCTCTTGTTATATATATATATAGAGAGAGAGAGAGAGTAAACAGGAAATTCACCGTATGTGAAGGGAGTTTCTTCACCGCCACTTAGGTGGTCTAATAAAATTATTACATGTGGCACTACTCAAAGGGTGGTTAAGGAAATTCATTTATTTGTTACCTAGAATGACGCCACGTGTAATAATTTTATTGGGCCACCTAAGCGGTGGTGAAGGAACTCGCTTCACCGTCGGTGTATTTTCCATTTCCTTTTATATATATATATATATATATATATATATATATATATATATATATATATATATATATGGACATTTCATTGTTCTTTTGGGCCGATGTTCTTTTTTTTCTTTTTTAGTATAAAATAGTACATAAATCTCTTTGTTCTTCATTAATCAATGCATAGTAGATTGTCCTTCACTACCGAGGGGCCTAAATAATACAAAACAACTTACAAATAGTAGAGGCAGTCATCTGTAAATAGTCCTCTTTTAATAGTCAACCCTACATCAATGACAATGACTGTCTACACCCCCAAGGGAAACTCCTTTCGTTCCGCCCACTCTTGGACCAATATTTTTAATAATGTTCGAGGAGTTTGATGACTCTAACTAGTTCGTTGGAGGCTGACTGTAGTCAGGGATGAGCAGGGTTCGACAGCGACTGAACCAAAGAATGACCGAACTGGCTAATTAGGTTCTGTTGAACTAAAACTACAAATGGCCTTGCTATCATTACTTTCAACTCTAACGGGCCTAACCCAACCCTACAATTGAAATATATACATATGCCACAAGGATACCCATTTTTGCAATTTTTATCTCTTTTACATCTTATAACAAAGTTGTCAATATTTTCGGATCCTACCTGTGTATATTATTAACTTGTAATTCTTTTGAGAACTTAGTTTCTCTAATTTTTCTTTTCCTCTTTAAAAAAAGACTAACTCAGTCATACATTATTACCTTTTTTTCTTTTTTGGATGGAATAAAAGGTATGCGATAGGCATGAAAAAGTGGGATTCAATTTTTGTTGAGATCCCAGAACTTGGGAGTTTCTAAAGGAGCACACCACTTCTTAGTGAGCCCACTAGATAGTTCTTTTTCGTTCGGATATTCAGTTAGAAAGTGGGCTCACTAAAAAAAATAGTGTACTCCTTTGGAAACTCCGCAAAACTTAGGCTTACAAATAGAAGCTAAGCATTCTATTTAAATCTATCATTATTTTGCTGATTTATTTGATATGGACTAATCCAGCCACCTACAATGCTAACAGTTTTGATAAAAAACTGGATGAACAATCAATTTTGGAAATTGTAATTTTTTTTTTCCTGTTTTACGACTTTCTTTTTGGGGAGAATGTTGATTGATTCAAAAAAGCGTAAACAAACAAGCCTCAACTAGACTAGTTATTTCCTGACATTAATCCTTTCAATTATTCTAAGAGAAAATTTCTTTTGGTACATCCCTCCCATACAATATGTACCCTTTTATGGTAAATGATTTGTAACGTACTAATGCAGCATTATGGATGTAGACTGCAAGAGGACCGATGAGAGGATCACCTAGACTTTAGTTTGAAAGATCCTTGGTTAATTTCTTCTCCATTTTTCTTCATATTTACCTAAAAGCATACATCAGGAACTCTTTTACAATAAAAAGAAACTCCATTAGAGTAGAAAACAGAAGGATTCTCGTATATTGTGTAGCCACACAAAAATCCTCCTTTTTGCAGTCCCCATCCAATCGTTGCACGTGACCTTCTAGCACACCCTACAAATTATTAGAAGAAATTCTCATAAACTGTAATTGTTGATCATGAGAATCCTCCTTTTTGCATCCACATGTAGATATGCCACGTGAGCTTAAGAGCTAGTAGCACCATAAGTGAGTTCTTCTTCTATTGGTTGATCCATACTTCAGAAGGCAATATTTTTTCCATACTAGGCAGGTGCTCTGATGATCTAGGACCCAAAATAACTTTTGATTCGTATCATAATGTGTAATAATATTCTATATTAGCTATCACAACCAGCCCTTCTCCTTTATCCTTACATTACAATACTAACAACCAGCCCTTCTCCTTTAATAAAATATCAAAAAGTTGACAACTTAATATAACAATGCTAATTTATCAAGTAATCATAAAAGGGTTTTTGTGGGATAGAGATGAAAATAAATAAATAAGTAACAGGGATCCTAGTTTCATTGACCAAGGGGTTTTTATGGGATAGAGATGAAAATGAATAAATAAGTAACAGGGATCCTAGTTTCATTGACCAAGATAACAATCAAAAGTCTTTTTATTATGCCTCAAATAAGTATTTTTTCTACAGACACAGGATAACAATCAAAAAGTCATAACATACAAAAATTTTCCATTTGCAGCAATATTAACAATGTTATTAATATAAGTCAAACTTGGGTAAAATCAACAGAACTAACAATTAAACAGAACACGTTAATTTACAATTATTCAACATTTATTGTTCTAAAAAATGCTCATGACTCGCATCTTCATGTACAACCTTTCTTTCTCTTGAATCAAAGAATGCCATTTATTATATTAGTTCGTGGCGTGCCAATTGAGCGATCATACTCCGGTTCACAGCTCTTCACACCCACGAGAACCAGAAAGTAAGGTGTAGTTCATGTTACAAGTGCAGGTCTTGTAAAAACAAACCCAAGGGAACCAGAAATAAGGTATAGTTCATGTTACAAGTGCAGGTCTTGTAAAAACAATGGAGATCAGTGAGCAGGACATTTTTGGGGATAATTGGTCATATCAGTGGTTCTCTCCATTCTAATCTTTTGAGTGAATCAACAATTGCCTTGCGGAACGCATCATTGTGGAGGAGAAATGATGAGACATGCCCACCAGTTACCCACCTCACTTCAGAGCCTGGCCATGCTTGCTGAAGCTCCAAAACAGAATGTTTAGGAATATAACCGTCATCCTGAGACCAGAGAGGATGAGTAAGAAGTAATCATGAACATGGAGCTAAAGAATATATATTAAAACCATGATGTTTCTTAGATTTTTTTTTTTTTTTTTTTTCCAGGTCCATTGGTGACACTGAGAACTCAGGTGGAGTGTCAAACCAGAAAGTATTATAGCTGGATCCTTAATTTCATAGGGAGAGACGAAGTAGCATGCTCTAAAACTGCATCTTGTAGTTGTAACCGTGTTGTATAGCTTGTCATGAGTTTTAGATTCACAAAGATAGGATTTAAAAAACAGATACTATCAAGTAGAAACTATAGGTTAGAGATACATAAAACTCAAATAGCCTAAATACAAAAACTCATGATTTAAAGGAGTTTTATACATGGATCAGACCTTAGAAACTGACCGGCTTAAAATAGCACACTGAAGCATAAAATATTGCTGTTTGCAAGGCCTTGATCCATGGGTTTTACATTTTTTTTTTTGATTTTATGAATTTGTATTTTAAGGCTATCTAGATGTCATAGATTAAATTTTGGTGCTCTAACATATAGTTTCTACTTGATAGGATAGGAGTTGAAATCCTATTGGTAGGGTCCAAGTCGATTACACTTGTCAGTAGCATTCAGTTGAATGAGATTCAGTTTAAGCCCTTGAAATTTATTTTTCCCTTTGGTAAAAAGTTGTCCAGTAAAGTACATACAGAAATGTGTCATCTGCATAATCATGGGGGAGGGTGTGTATGTGCATACACCCAGGACCGTTACTTTTTAAGCAACTGAGAGATCATATCAGAACTGCTATTTTGCAATCAGTTACAGAATTGGAACTTTCAGATTGTTGATTTTGTCCATTAAAAAAAACACTCAAGCAACTAATAGTTTTCTCTTCCTCCTCCCTTAATCACTCCAAATAGATTAGATACAAAGCAAATGGGTCAATTTTTAATTTCTATTTCTTTCCATAGAAACAGGATGCATGTGCAATGTGAGATGAGAGAGCTGTTACTGGACATGTGGCTTCCTCTTTCAGTTCGAGAACATCAACATTTAGATTGCTCAGCTTAACGGAAAAACCTAAGGGAGTCCAACTAGATCCTCCTGCTATTTATTTGGTTATTAGGGGGGAAAATTTCTCAGATCTGAAAATTTGCACACGACAAAGGCATATTTGGTTAAGGAAAAAGAGTTCTCAGATCTGAGAATCTGCACACAGCCAAGGCAGTTCCCCTACTGTCCTATTACATAGATTTCCCTTTGAAGATATAATAAAAAGATTAGAGGGGAATGAGGCAAATTAGAAAATTTTGACTAACCGTAGCGGCAACAAAGATAACAGCTTGAGGATTTTTTGGAATCGGGAAGCGGGTGACATCAGTCAATGATAACACTGACCGCAAACGCTCTTTAACTTGTTCAAGTGTCATCTCCGCCTTTTGTGCTGTGTCTTCTCTAAGTGCCTCCCAAGCAGTAGCATGCTTCAAGATTCCTTCACAGAAAGCCACCACAGCCGAGTGTGGTGCAAGAAATGGTAGCGTGGCAACTGGAGTAGGATGTAGAGATCCAACCATTGCAGCATGTACACCCCCTGCAAAGTTATTGACATGTTAAGCTTCAGTAGGCCAAAATTGAACTAAAAGGTCTTTCAAATTTTAAATATAAAGGCATTTATTCAGTTTACAAAATTTTAAGATATTAGTTACTTAGGGATAAATATTTGAGTTATTTGGATTAGTATTGAGGCAGATCCTCTTGCAGATTAAACAACTTCTGCAGTTCATCTATGAAAAACAGAGCTTGAGTATTTTCTTCATTACCCATGCTAAGCCCACATATCCCTGTCTTGCCAAAACCAGCCTCAACTTCTAACCAGTATAGCAGACTGCGAGCTTCCTCAATGGTGGCTCTTCCTAGTAATAGTAAGTCACTGACACATAGAAGCTTTGCACCACGCTGCAGTATGGGACGTCGCTGTCCATAGAATGGGCTGCAGTAGATCTAGCTCAGGTTAATACTCACAGTTGCTGAAGGGCAGACCTTGTACACTTCAAAAGAATGTACCTAATGCTCATAAAAAAGAAGTCTCACTAGTAGTTGGTAGGTGACATAAAAGTATGCTCACCTTTCGAGTACCATTGTTGCTATGTTTTCCTTCAGCAACGGTCCGCCAAGCCGAAGTCTCCTTTCAAATGTATGGTCTCCTGTGCCTGAATTCAAGCATTTCATTAACCTTGATGTAACCCAAATAACTAATAATCCAGAAGTTGTAATAAGAAACACAAAAGAAACCATGAAGGTGACTTAATAATTTATATGCTTTTATTATTCTATCCTATTAACATTTCATAGATCAATGGAAACATTATTTAGAATTTTGATACAAGATATTCCCCTGGATAATTTAGAAGGTAGTTTAAAAAAAATATTATGTGATTCTTTTCTATTTGCATTGCTAGAGGTAAGAGCTTAAATTGGCGGATTACTCCTGAAACGTTATTCCTCATCTTGTTGAAAGTGGAATAAATCAACTTGTAGAATGCCTCTGATGTTCTAAATAGGTCATAAGTCACCAAACTAATATGTGCAAAGATGTGCTTGCAGGGTGATTTTTACTACTTCGATTTGACTCTCCATCATACCTCTATCCGTGAAGCCCACAAATTTCTCCAAAATTTAAATTCTATTGCATTTTATTAATAATAATAACTTGTAGATTAATTTAGACATTTTAATATTTTAACTTAATCTCGTAAATGAGGAGTTTAATTACGGCTAAGATTAGTAGAATAAGTATTTTAAATATAAATATAGATATATATATATGTAATTATGTCAGATATATAAGAGAAAAAAGGGAGGGTTGTAAATAAGTAGAGTTAGAAAGGAGTTTGTGAAAGAATCACACAAATCTCTTATTTTATAAAATTTTAGTTATATTATATTTAATTTGAGGGGTGGTGTCAGAGAAAAACAATCTGGACCCCCCCTCTCTTGCTCTCTTCCAAAGTCCGTCTCCGCCATCTCTCTCTATCCTGTTCCCCATCGAAATTCCATCCCTCAAACCCTAAATTTCTATCAAGAATTATACCTAAATCTTAACTTCCTTTCTTTCAAAATCAATCCAATTCGAAACCCTGACCCCCTTCCTCTCTCCCTTCTCAACCCCAAGTTGAGAACAAGGTAAGAGCGCGTGAGCGGGGGCGTGGTGTAGTGATGAGGGAAGCTTGGATCAGATATGCGAACAACGACTAGCAACAAGAGAGGAAAAATTTTGGGAATTTTTGTTGGTTAGAAATTGTGATTGAATCTTTTAATTGAAAGGTAGAAATTTTATAATATCATAATTAATTCCATTCCATCTAATTCGAGAGTAAATTATAATTCGAATTTACTCAATTTTCACAAATAAAAGGTATCAAGTGATCGAAGGGAGAGTCGGAGTGGAAACAAACTCAAAATTGAACTCGAAATTAAATTTGGTGTCATTAATTTTGAATGAAGTTACTTGCTTCACAATTTTTTGTGATTCTTTCACATAAACTCCTTTCTAACTCTTTATTGATTTACAAACCCCCTCTCGCTTATATATCTTACTTTTTTAAATATATCTATATTTATATTTCAAATACTTGTACTTATATATCAAATCCATATCTCATTTTCTTAATTCACACTTCTATTAATCATAGTTGTAATTATTAAACTTTTCATTACGGGATTAAGTTTGAAACATTTAAAATTGTAAATTAATTAACAAGTTATCATTATTAATAAAATGAAATAGAATTTAATTTTTGGAGAAATTTTACAAGTATTACAGCTCTAGCCCCCTTAAAAGTGTTTCGTCCTTAAAACTAAAGCATACATTGGAATAACTGATGATACAACTGAAGTATTTCTTCTTCTGGCTCCCAAGTCTTGTTGACTTCTCCATAGAATCGTTACTTACAGTATTACCTTTTTCCCTAATTGTATTACTTTTCGATCCAAGATTTGCATGTGATTTTCTTGATAAGTCTTCCTAAATTTGCAAACATTGGTATGTGATCACATGACTCAAATCTGACACACTTTCGTAACTGAGATATCTAAAGTGTGAAGTTGAAATAGCGTCAATTAAAACTAAAGTGGATTTGATTAAACTTGGGAAAATGGAATATGCCTTTTTTGGGAATGAATTGGTTGCCAGCTCACCATGCCTCAGTGGATTGTTTTGAAAAAAGGGTTACTTTCAAAATAGAAGGAACTCTAGAATTTAACTTCGAAGGAATAAAATATAATTACCATAAGCCCATTATTTAGACCCTGAGCGCCAACATATCACTGAGGTAGGGGTATCGAGGATTTCTAGCAATAGTAGTGGATTTGAAAGAAGTTAAAGAAGAAATAGAAATTATACCTATACTAAAGGAATTTTCAGATGTATTCACAGATGAAGGTTACCGGTTGTCAAGGTTTTCGTTCGAGCCCATGAAGCACACGTTCTTCTGTCTTCTGCTTGGGCAGGTCCGCCTCCAGAGAGAGAAGTGGAGTTTGCCATCAATTTGTTGCCAAAGACAACTCCTATATCTAAAGCTCCATATAGAATTGCTCTAACAGAAATTAAAGAATTGAAAATCCAACTACAAGATTTATTAAATGAAAGGGTTATTAGGCCCAGCGTTTCCCCATGAGGAGCTCCTGTACTTTTTGTGAAAAGAAAGATTGGAGCATGAGGCTTTTTTTTGGTTATATGGAACTCGATAAAATAATTATTAAAAATAGATACCCACTTCCTAGAATTGGTGACATGTTCGACCAGTTACAAGGACCGTGTGTCTTTTCTAAGATAGATATGTGATGTGGGTATCACCAATTAAATATTAAGCCTGAAGATGTAATCAAAATCGCCTTTCAGATCAGATATTGGCATTTTGAATTTCTAATTATGCCCTTTGAGCCAACCAATGCCCCAGCTGTATTTATGAATTTGCTGAATAGAGTATTGCTTCCCTATTTCTAGACCAGTCTGTGATGGTTTTCATTGATGTCGTATTAATTTATTCAAGGACTAAAGATGAACAAGTTGCATTTTGCGGACACATCATTTCCGAAAATGGATGGAGTGTCTATGAACCCCACAAAAATTGAAGCAATCAAGAATTGCTCAACCAACAAATGTAACTAAAGTACGGAGTTTCTTAGGTCTTCTTGGGTATTACAGAAGATTTATAGAGGGACTTTCTAAAACTATGGTATCCTTGATCCAATTAACCTTTAAGAACACCAAAATTTTGGCGGAACGAAGACCAAGAGAAAAATTTTCAAGGATTAAAAGTTAAACTGACAACAACCTCAATTCGAGCTATGCCGTCCGTGACCGACAGCTTTGTGATATAGAATGACGCCTCAAATTGGGAATGGGGTGTGTTTCAATGCAACATGGAAGAGTGATTGCTCATGCATCAAGACAGTTGAGACCTCATGAAAGAAATTACCCAACCCATAATTTGGAGTTAGTTGTCGACATATTTTTATTAAATATCTGGTGACACTATTTGTATAGAGTATCTTTTGAAATTTATATAGATTACAGGAGCTTAAAATACATATTCACCCAAAAGAAGTTGAATACAAAGACGATGGTTGGGATTGATGAAAGATTACCAATTAACCAACTATTATCATCTAGGAAAAGCTCATATTGTAGCTGAGGCTTTAAGCCGGAAATCCGATGAATCATTGGTAACATTAATCACTAGACAAGCTAGACTATTAAGAACAATAAATAAATTTTTATGTTTTAATTCATAAATTTGAATATGGGCAAAGGACTCGTCTTAGACCGGCCCATTTTCATCCCTAGGTAGATCCCAAAACCCAATACAAAATCCTATTTTTTATTGTGGCAATGACAGATAAAATGGGTTTCTACTGTATCTTGAGTTCTACAGACAACAATTTGGTACGATATGGCTTTCTATACACATTTTCCTTTTCCTGGTTAGGGTCATTGCTGAGGAAAAACATGTGATGACATTCTGAGGTACGTCCAAGTTTTAAAATATGCCAAAAAGACTTGATTTGCAGATTTTGTTGCAACTGATAACTGGATGCCAGGAAACATCAGGAAGCTATAGCTTGAATTACCACTCCCAAAACAGGTTTTATTGGTTTGTGATAGGCCAATCCTCGAGCAGCAGCCAGAACTTAAAAGAATTTCAAAACAATGATACACTAATGGATTGAACTAACATCAGTTCTTTTAAACAAAACATATATAACAATAAAATCCTCAAATATAGACATGATAAAATTAGAAATTTATCTCGAGACAATAATTTAACCAAATCTTTATGATCGATTTTATGAAGCCATATGGGGATCTAAATTCTTCAAGGAAAGTCAATTATTTATCTTCACCTAAAAGGAAATTCAACAGCTCTGATTCTCATCTATGCATGCACCAATAAATTTAAGAACAATTACATCACCACTGAAATTGAGCATGACTAACCTGCCAAGTGAACCACACAGGCCATCTTCTGTGGCGGTACAAATTTTGGGGCAAGGAAAGCAACCCTTGCATTATGACTCTCAGGAGGCAAAGCATCAATCAGTTGCTCATCACATGGAGTCCTGAAAATGCCCTCTCTCAGATGTGCATTTTTGGTCTCCCATACTGTTTTCCATACTGGCTGCACCATGCTAGGTGGCCAGTTCTGGCCAGCAACCTCAGGAAAAATCTGTTTAACCATATTTTCCAACATATCAAGTTTGCTCCCTCCCCATCCCATTGAGAAAAAAGGTGTGCTTAATTTGGTTCGATGAATAAAAGCTCCATAAATATGATCTAATACATAATGGATAACTCCCAAATTTACCGATACCATCTCTATCTCAAGAAAAAATATCTGCAAATTACTTAATGAATGAAGCCAATCTTTTATCCAATCCACATGACAATAATCTTTATTTACAAGTACTACTCAAGAACAAAACCTGCAAATCAAAACAGAGAAATAGAAGAAGTTATAGACTAATTAACAGCACAACGGCTCTCTATATATTTAGAAACTGAACATAAACTTATCAGAGAAAACAGCCTATATCACACAGAGTAGAGAATCTCCTATATATGACATTATGAACTTTTCTCTGTTAACTGAATAAAGTTAACTACACTTGAATTTTAAAACAACTAGAAGCCAATCAACTAGAAGAAGAACAAGATAGAACAAGAGAAAGGATTCAGAATATTCCTAAATCTTATAAAGACAATTAAATTCAACAATGTATTATAAATGAAATGTATGATACTCCAATATAATATAAAAACACAGATGGGGCTGAACCATCATATTTGAGGCAAAATACAAGCAACAACCAATGTCATGCAAAATGCAGATCAGGATTAACACATCTACAAATCATATCAATCTAAGATATGACAAATGTTCAATTTAACCACCATGAAGATTGTATGCAAATTCAACACCTACGAACAATCTAAATGAGAAGAAGAAAGTAGAAAAACATACATTAAAGGACATAAATGACCTAAAAGCAACCATAGTGATCTAAACAAGATTGGCATAAACAATGAATACTTTCCTCAATTCAACCTTGTTACAATCTGTCTCCTCTGTTAAATTCAGCAAGTATCATGATCCATCATACTACCTCGATCCATTTCATTTTGATCCAACTACTCCATCAATTATGATTCTACCACAACTGGCGCACTCAATAACCTTATAATATCACATCAGGGACATCATAATGAAGCTACCAATAACTTCTCCTAGATGCACTTATTTCTTGTCCTATCTTCTCGCACATTGCCACTTAGCTACCTCAAAGTTCCAATTTCAGCTACAAGACATATCTTGTAATTGCCTAACCTTTTACCCATAAAGTATAGCCAGTTACCTAGCTGCACTATTAAATTATCGATTCAACTTTGAAAGAATCTCAGTATAAAATTACTCCATAAGCACCATATTAAGGTGTTATGAACATCTTCCTCGACCTCACCACCATGAATTATTGGTTCTGCATAGCAAAGCTGATCATTACTAGGTATTTATCGTTTATGACTAGCAAGGTGAATCACCATCGATTACTAGAGTTGCAGCCTGCATAAGCTCTTTTGTCACATTCCAAGTATTTTAGGTTATAAAGCTTTTCTCCATCTTTCTGTTTCAAAAGTTACTTCATTATGTAACCGCATCAAATAACAAGACATTATCAGAAAATAACATGTAACATTGGACTTCATTCTGAATGTCTAGTAAGTTCAAATCATACCTGAAACAGATAAGGAGCTAGGAAGCACTGGACCACAATTTTTAGAAGCCATGAAAGGGCTTTAGTATATGTAGGACCATGGTGACAAACTTTCAAAAGTTTTTGACATGTGATAGAGCATTAAATTAATTGATATGTTTTTAACAGGAATTAACTGAATTTACTATAGGGTGTTGAGCATGCAATATGGTGTGGATTTTGGGGCATACTAACATTAAAGTTGTTATATTCTGTATTCTAGAGACTAAATAGAAACACGTTTTTATAAGTTATAAAAATTACTCAATATTGAATTATAAAGTTATGTTTCACATATTTTATCATATGAGATCAATGTGTAGTAGGTAACTAGTTAAGCACATAACGATGTATTATATATCTAAAACAAAAATATGAGCAAACTTAAAGCACAAGTCAACAAACAACAAAGGAAATATGCTATACGCAGGTAAAGCAGAAAGTTCAAGTCAATAGGACTCATTAGCTATATATAAATAGGTAAAAAACATACTCAATATTGAAATATAAAGTTATGTTTCACATATTTTATCATATGAGATCAATGTGTAGTAGGTAACTAATTAAGCACATAACAATGTATTATGTATAAAACAAAAATATGAGCAAACTTAAAGAACAAGTCAACAAACAACTAAGGAAATATGATAGACGCAGGTAAAGCAGAAAGTTCAAGTCAATAGGACTCAATAGCTATATATAAATAGGTAAATAACATCAAATATGCAACGACTATAGTGTCATAAATCAAAATTATAACATTAACGTACATAATCCATACTAAATTCACTTAAATTGAACAATGTTGTTTTCATTTTTTGCATCTTCGTCTCCTTTGCTCCAAACAAACTTCTCCTTCTCCACTACCTTCAACTTTCCCCCTCCTTTGAATCTTCTCTTATTTACATGTCCATTCAAGTTACGAGGTTCTAACAATAACTATTAAACAATTTGTTAAATACTAGATATTAGAAAGAAACAACTAATTGATTAAACTTTTACCATTGCCTCTTTTCTTCCATTTCCTTTTGGTAGACCCACTTATCCTCCTTCAACTTCAAAACACTCATGGACTTCCATCCAAGCAGTATCTTCCAATAGACAAGGTCTTTTTTTTACATAATCCATTCAAACTTATTTCATATCTAGTAGATGAATCATATCATATGTTTTTCCTCTCTCTTTTCTATTTTATTACCCCAATGCGAATGATACATTGTCTTAATAAAATCAAAGTATTGAGTCTAAATCCTTGTATATCATATTTTATCGTCTCGTAAGATATGTATTGACTTCCATGCACATTGTATCATAAGATACATCCATAGTTTGTAAAATCTTATCCATCTCCGTTATTCTAATAAATAGGTAGTGAAGTGCCATAGGCTACTGTATATTTCATAATGTAGTTACAATTCTATTGACAGCTAAGAGTATAAGGCACCATTGACTTCATTTAAAGTCGGTAATAATTTTAATTCATCTTAGAGGACTTTTGACTTCATAGCTTACTGTATAGTACTTAGCATGGATTGAATCATGATTCTTCCTTGAGTTCTCATGTGTAACACACACGCCCGCGCGCGCGCGCACGCACACACACATACAACAACAATAACAACTAAGCCTTTTATCCCAAGTATTTGGGGTAGGCTACGTGAACCAAAAAAAGGTTCATATATATAGGAACGATTCCAAAGAAAGAGGGTTCCCTTAGTAATTTGGTTTATCCCAAGTGTGTGTGTGTGTGTGTGTATAGGAACGATTCCATCTTCCTAATTTCCTCCTTCTTTAGTATGACATTTTATTCTCATAACTTAACCTAAGTCTCCTCTCCTCATTTATCTAGTGTTAGCAAAGTCGTATCTTTTTCATCCTCCTTAGTTTCGTGCTTCTTGTGCAAATTTTCATAAGTCTTGGGATTCAAAATCACTACTTTTTTTTCCCTTAGTCTTTTAAGAATTTCATTATCCCCATACTTTTACCACTGTTTATAAGATGCCTTCTTTCCTTAGTAACCTTTTATACTGGCTCATTCCACCTGCAAATCCTATTTAGCAATCCATTAAGTATACATTCTCCAAGAATCTTTATCAACTCCTAATACCTAACCAAAGGAAATACCCAACATATTACATATATATATATATATATATATATATATATATATATATATATATATATATATATATATATATATATATATATATATATATATATATATATATAAGAAACAGTACGATAATGACTAGCAAAACTGATTAATAGCAAATTTATCTCCAAATCAAAACAAGTGTGGGTTGTTCCATTTTGCTCTTTCTGAGTGATAGGGATGACTAATAACCTATAGCAATAGCAAATTAATTTCATATAACTACACTTTTGTAGTATGACATCAACCTCAATTCATCAAACTCAGTTACCGCTATAAATGGCTAGAATTTGAAACAAACTGTACCAAGCTTAGTTCACTTCTAGAAAAAATCAGTTCAGCCAGGATCCAGAACAAAAACAGCATCGATTTCCACTGCATTGCCCACCACAAGAGAACCCTAATTCCCCAAAACACTACCAATCACTAAAATCAACACAATGAACCTAAAATCATCGAGGCGCGTCTCACAGCAACAAACCAGCAAGCAGAATATCAACAAAAAACAAAAAGGGCACAAAATCACATTCGAATGAGAATAGATTACCTGGATGGCTGGATCTTAATCGAGATCCAATTAGCAGATCGAGGTGCCTAAGATCAGCGGGAAAAATCTCACTCCCGCATCTAATCCTCATATATGCACCAAATCCCAAGATTTAAGTTATGTGTATAATTGAGAAGATTTAACTAAGATACACGCATTGGCGAGGGAACCAAGATTGGATTTTTAGGGTTTTTTTTAATTCTCTCTCAAGAAATGAGAACGAAATCGGGATGAAGAAGAGAGAGAGAAGAAAACGAAAAAACCAGGGGAATTTCTAGATGGGCACAGAATTTTTCCTAGTGAGCCCACTTTTCCTAGTGAGCATACCATCTCTTTTCAAGAGGGAAGATTTTTCCTAGTGAGCCCATCAATATTCCCCAAATACCCTCGTCTCCTCCACTCCCTCCCCCTCTCATCGCACCAGCAGCAGCTCGCAATTTCGATCCTGATCGAATTTCTCCTAGTGTGCCGGACACGCTCAACTTCCGCCAACATCCGCCATGTCCGGATCGCAGCAGCAGCAGCTCGCAATCCTAATGAGCCGGACACGCTCAAATTTCTCCGCCACCGCCTCCCCCTCCGCCTCCTTCCTCACCATCCATGTTGGCTTCGGTGGCAGTGTCGGCGGTCCAGGGGAAGAGGGAGTCGGAGATGATGCAGTCGGGATTAACGTCGTGGACGATGGAGTCGAAGGAGGGGCGGAAGAGGCGGAGGTGAAGGCGGTGAAGAGGGAGGAGGGGATGGTGGCGATGTTCTCGGCGCCGGTGGGGAGGCCGGTCTGGTCGGGCAAGGGGAATAGGATGGTGAGGACAGTGATGTCGGTGGTGAAGGAAGCAGAGATGGTGGTGGCGTTGGCGGGGATCGTGACGAAGGTGCAGCGGTTGAGGAGAGTGGAGGAGACGAGGAGATGAAGGCTAGCAGTAATTGGATGGACCCAGTAATTGGATCCGGGCTAGCAGCCCAGGACCCAGTAATTGGATCCGGGCTGGTTAGCCCAGACAGAAAACATGGAGTTGAAGGCTGGATATTTTTGATCAAAAAAAATAATGGCAAAATGGTAAATAAAACGATCTTTTAAGTGGGCTCACGAGGACATATGCTGTGCCCATCTAGAAACTCCCAAAAACCAGGGGCGAGAATTCGGAGAGAGGTTGCTTGGGTAAAAACTCGGTCGTACGATAAGGGACGTTATATGGGGCCCATGAGAAATAACAACAAAAGTGGGACCCAGAAGTAAGTGGGTGGGTGAGTATTCGGGGGGATGTGAACTGGGTCTGTTTTAATATTTGCTGGGATGAAGAGGATAAGAGTCTGGTGCCACCAGCGAGAATCTCGACGTGGACAACCCAATAGATTGGAGCTGTATTAAGGGAGCACGTGACGTGAAGAATTAGAGAAATGGGCAACCATAGTAATTTTGGGGAGTTTCCAATCGAGCACACCATTTTTCCTTGTGAGCCCGGTTCTTTGTGTTTTTTGTCCGAACAAAAAACACAAAGAAGTTGGCTCACAAGGAAAAATGGTGTGCTCGTCAGGGAACTCCCTAATTTTGGTGGTTGCCTCAGAGAGTGGTACAATTATTAGTGAATTGGTAGGTGCCCTAAAAAAAGTTGGAGCATCCAGTGATTTAATTGGTACTCTTAGAAAGAGGGTGTCCTTAGTAATTTGATTGATGCCCAACACCCATAGTGATTTAGGTGAGTATCCTTAGATAACGGGTGCCCTAAGTGATTTGGTGGGTGTAAGTAAGTGCCTTAGTAATTTGGTGGTACCCTCAAAAAGCGGTGCACTGGGTTCCTTTAGTAATCAAGTGGATCTCTGAGTCAGTTGGTGCCCTCAGCAATTAGGTGGGTGCCCTTAGTTATTGGTGCCCTCAGTAATTTGGTAGTTTTTCATAGGAAGTGGGTGCCCTCAGCACTAAAAAATTAGATGGGTGCCCTTGAAAGCGAGTGCCCTTAGTTATTATTAGGTTGGTACTCTAAGAAAGTGGGTGCCCTCAATCATTTGGTAGTTTTGGGTGCCCATGGTTGTTTTGGGTGCCCTAAGTAATTTAGGAGTGTGCCCTTAGGAACTGAGTGCTCTCAGTAATTTAGGTGGCTCCCCTAACGATGGGCTGCCCTCAGTATTCTATAGGGCCCTAGGAAGTTGGTGCCCCCAGCAATGAGGTCGGTGTCCTTAGGAAGTGGGTGCTCTAGTCAAATAAGGTGGGTGCCCTTAGGACGTGGGTGCTCATCGTAATTAGGTTAGTGCCCTGAGGAATTCAGTGCCCTCATCACATTAAGTGGGTGCCCTTAGGATGTGAGTGCCCTCAGTAATTAGTCTTAGGAAGTGGGTACCCTTAGAATGTGAGTGTCCTTAGCAACTAGGTGCCCATAGGAAGTAGGTCCCTCAGCTGTTAGGCGAGTGTCCTCAGTTCTTAGCATTTGGGCGTCCTCATAAATTTTTTGGTGGTTTGCATTCTGGTACATGTGGTCTTTAAAAATAAAACCGAAAACAAATCTAACCCAAAAACTTAACCCAAAAAATTAAGGTGAAAAATATAGGCCCCAACTTTGTATTTAAATACATAACTTTTTTTGTTCTATCTGATGTGAGACTAACTCACATATGAACTTTTCGTGTTCTAGAACTAGTAGAGCTGTGGGCTAGCAGTTCCTGTCGCCTGTTAACTCTTGATTTTAAAAAAATTAATGAGGCTTTTACTTTTTTATTGCTAATTTACGCAACTTAACTGAGTTGTGCCTGACATACAGTTTTCTCATATATATATATATATATATATATATATATATATATATATATGAATTACTGTAGGTGAGCTGTCAGCTCAAGAAAAATTACAAGAGCCAGCAGCTAAAATACAGTAATCCAATGGTTTTTCATCAATTTTTTTTTCTAGAATTAAGATTTCTATCTCTTTAACTTTAATAAGATTAAATTTCATAAATTTTAAAGTTCATTTATAATTTCATCAAGTTAATAGAAAATATTTACTCATTGAAAACCAATAGAAAATGTTTACTCATTAAAAACCAAAAATTTGTATTAATTTGATGGAGGACCAAATCAAAACTTAAAACTTTAACCTAAGAAATTGGTTATGAGTGAATCCTAAGGGTTTGACATCATGATCCAAAAGAATTTTAAAAAAAAAAAAAAATATTCAAGATAGTAAAAATGAACTACAAGTCAAGTAACTTGTGTGACTATAAGCTCATTTATATTTTTCTTATATATATATATATATATATATATATATATATATATATATAACTTATTCAATCAGTGCAATTTTGAAATTATTTTGGCTCAGTTTAATTTTTTTTTGCTTATTCAAGTTGATTTCAATCGATTAACCGAACTCTCTGCTCAGCCCAATTATCACATACCATCGTCCAAAGACGGATGAAGTTACAGAACCAAAACAATGTCCTTGTGCCAGAAAGTTGAATTCAACCAACTAAAGCTTCTCACGAACATTTAGTACAACAATAGTAGCTCAAGGAATCAGTTCCCTCATCTTACCCCACCCATATTACACTAAATAAAACCTAGAAAAATCGCATCCCTGCAACTTTATTATCGCACCCTATATGATCTACCTAGTTCTCCTACGATCACACATCAACTAACTGATGTTACCTGCAAATCATCAAAACAATAAGCAATCATATCATAAATTTTCCTCGATTATGTAATTCCTGAACTGGATCAAAGTTTGTCACGACAATTGTAAGAAGAGTGCAGGGGACATTACATGGCTTGAAGTTGGCGTTGCACTTGACTGGAAGCTGCCTGGCAACCCTGCGATCCATGCCAGTTATTGGGGGGCCGTTGATGAATGCACAGAGGCATGGCTGTCCCAGAGCCTTCACCACGTTACAGCAGAGCTCACTAGGTGGCATTGGGCTGAACGGAGCCACTGCCGGCCTGCATGGAAACAGCTGCATCACTGTTGACAAGAATGAGCCCGAACACCAACCGTGGGCCATCACAGACTGGGAGAACAGCCCTGAACCCCAGGCTACTGACAGTAGGGTCATGCACACTGCACTTGACTTCATCATCGCAGCTATGCCAAAACATTAGTCAGAAAGGAAACGAGGTTGGTTATATAGATGGACACCTACAGATGATAATCGGAGGTTTTGGTTGAAGAGGTAACTGGCATGAGTCGGAGACGGCACCAAATGCATGCGTGGATTGTGAGATGGTAATTGTGGCTGATTGAGTTCATGTTTTGTGAAGGTAGATGCTGCATAAGATGGATGTGAGCTTAAACTGATTACACTTGGTTTGGGTTCGAGATGGCGCCTAATTTTCATATGAGAAACATTTTGGTTCAAATGCAATGCACGGCCAGCATTACTAAGACTATGATTAAGATGTCTTCTAATTTCTTTCCACATCTACAACACAAGGCTTCTTTGGAGAAGGAAATTTAGCCGAAGCTGTTGGACATTTGTTATTGCATATAGATATGTTTTAGATTAACGCAAGAGCATAGACTACTGGTTTGCTACCGTAGTACAGAAAACGAAAGAAAACTTACTTGTTGACAGAAGTGTAGAAAACAGAACTTATGGATTATTCAGTCTCTATATTTCCAGTTTTAAATTAGAAGAAAACTGTTTACAGAAAACTATCAAATTGTTCTTCTTTATCTAGTTTACTATCCTAAACAGAATAAAGAAGATTACTGGATTAAGAAAAACCTGTTCTCAGAATGTATGCAGAAGTTCTGATGAAAACAGATGATGATTGGAAGATGACAGGAAGATGAAGATCGAGGCTAGTGTTGGACACTATCTCCTTAAAATCGATTCGCCCTCCACTGTTTGTTTCTGGATTTCTTAGACGTCGATCACCCAGGATACAACGATCGGTCTGCAGAGGGAAGGAAGCCGCAATCCCTCTGCTCTGGCGAATCTGATAAAGGTTCTCTCTGGTTGATGATTGATGGAATGCAGGACTGGACTATTGAACAGTTCTCTGGTTGATGATTGATGTAATGCAGGACTGGACTATTGAACAGAAGAACTAGTTCTTCTGTAGACAGAAGTTGAGGAAATTCTGTCTGCAGAAGAAGAAAGGAAACAGAAAAGAAATTTTCGTATTTATGAAACACTGGACCCAGACCCTATTTATAGCTTTCAACAGTCACAACGGTTGGCCGTTCAACAGTTGTTACCGTTTAACGGCAACTGTTGACGACGACCGGTGACTGTTGGATCGCCGACCGTTGGACTTCAACGACTCTTGACTGGCGGGGCGGGTGCAGGTCGAATCCATTCAAATCTGAACCCAATAGAGGCAACCTAGATAAAGCTGGAGAAGTAGCAGAATGGGTTCGAAACTTTTTAGAAGATATTCCAATGTGGCCTAAACATGTATCAGTAATATGCATCCATTGCGATAATCAATCAGCAATTGGAAGGGCACAGAATGTATTGTATAATGAAAAGTCACGACATATACGTCGTAGACATGACACTGTAAGATAGCTGCTTACAAACGGAATAATATCTCTTGATTATATAAAATCAAAAGATAATATTGCAGATCCATTAACAAAAGGCTTGACTAGAGATCAAGTATATAAGTTATCGAGGGGAATGGGATTACAACCTACTAAAGAGTAACTCCATAATGGCAACCCAACCTAGCTGACTGGAGATCTCAAGATCTAGGTTCAAAGGGACAACCGAATTGTGGGGGAACTCGAAAGAATCACTGAGGAAAATATTTCCTATCTCATTTCTACGGTAAAATAGTGATTAAACTGCAATGTGTAACGATAAACTAAGCTTTTAATGATCCTTATATCTTAGAAATCTAAGTAGAGTATGGCAGGATACTCTTGATAAGAGATCACCTATGTGAGTGAGAAGGGGCCGCTTCTATGAGAATGATAAAGGATAAGTTCTCTAAGGCACTAACAGAATTACCAGGTTGTCCAATGCCAAAATGGACACAACATAGAATCTGATAAAGTTGAAAGAAGTCATGTGAATATTATTGTCTTAGTTTACATCAAAAACTGAACAGTTCAAAAATATCGTGTTCACTGGTTAGCAAGTAAACTCGATAATATTTCACTAGGGAATGTTCAAAGCCAAAAGCCACCTCTCCCGATGCGGTAACTTTCTATTACACTCTCTGGTTATTTGCATTAGCGTCTAAGCCATTTCATTCATGTGGGGGATTGTTGAATTCATTCACTAATTGAACATTAAATTGAGTCAATTCACTAGTTCAAATTAAATGAATTAAGTGAATGAAAATTGGCTTCAAAAGTTAAGTACATAGCAAAGGAACAAAAGGGAAGATGAAAAGATAATCCCACATTGGATAGAGTATTGTAAGGATGTGGGTTTATATATGGTAGCTTGTTCCATTACTTTGCTTATGTAATAAGAGGGAAAACCTTGAGTACCACGGGTGGTACTACGCACCGCCCGCACGCGCACGCGCGTGTGCGAGGGCGAATAGGCGTTTAGGGCGCATTGGGCGCTTTAGAGGCGCACTTTGCACTTCACACGTACGCAACGTCGCGAGGAGCTGAGGAGCCTTTGATTTTGCTTCCGGTAATAATTATATCATCCACATATAAACATACAATGACATAGTTATGCATATCGCCTTTTACATATACGCATTTATCACATTCATTATAGCGAAAACCATTTGACAACATAACTTGGTCAAATTTTTCATGTCATTGTTTAGGTGTTTGTTTAAGTCCATAAAGAGACTTAACAAGTCTATACACCTTTTTTTCTTTACCTGGAATTACAAACCCTTCAGGTTGTTCCATATAAATTTCTTCATCTAATTCACCATTTAAAAACGCAATTTTTACATCCATTTGATGAATCTCAAAATTATATAATACTGCAAAAGCAATTATTAATCTTATGAATGTTATTCTTGTTACAGGTGAATATGTATCAAAATAATCTAAACCTTCCTTTTGTCTATAGCCTTTTACCACAAGTCTAGCTTTGTATTTATCTATAAACCCTTCAGGTTTTATCTTTCTCTTAAAGATCCATTTATAACCTAATGGTTTAGTTCCCGGAGGAAGATCCACAAGTTCCCAGGTGTGATTTTGAATAATTGATTCAATTTCACTATTTACTGCTTCTTTCCAAAAAGGAGCTTCAGGTGTAGACATAGCCTCTTTATAACTTTGAGATTCCTTTTCTAATAGATATGTTAGAAAATCCGGACCAAACGTTTTAGTAACTCTGGCCCTTTTGCTTCGTCTACATTCATCCTCATTAGTTTTATTTACAGAATCAGATTTTGTATCTCTTAGAATTTCATCACAAGTCCTTTTCGGAGAACTTGATTCATGTTCTTTACTAGGAAACATATTCTCAAAGAATACTGCATTTCTAGATTCAATAATAGAGTACTTATGTATCTCTGGATGATCAGAGTTGAAAACAAAGAAACGATAAGTACTGCTACTATGCGCATATCCAATGAATATACAATCAATAGTTTTAGGTCCAATTTTAGTCCTCTTCGGAGTAGGAATTGCAATCTTAGCTAGACACCCCCACACTCTTAAGAATTTATAACTAGGTGCTCGACCTGTCCATAATTCATAAGGTGTTTTATTAAGTTTCTTTTGGGGTATTTTGTTGAGAACATAATTGGTAGAAAGCAGAGCTTCCCCCCACATGTTCTGGGGTAAACCAGAACTTATTAATATGGCATTCATCATTTCTTTTAACTCAGCAATTCCATTTTGCTGTGGAGTGTAAGGAGCAGTTGTTTGATATATAATACCATGTTCTGCACAAATTTGTGCAAATGGTGACTCATATTCACCACCTCTATCACTTCTTAGTATTTTTACCTTTTTGCTAAGTTGATTCTCAACTTCATTTTTGTATTGTATAAACATTTCAATTGCCTCATCTTTTGTTCTAAGAAGATATACATAACAATATCTAGTACAATCATCTATAAACGTAATAAAATACTTCTTTCCACCTCTAGTTTGAACGGATTTTAAATCACATACATCTGTATGAATTAATTCTAAAGGTTCAGTACTACGTTCTATAGAATGAAATGGAAGCTTAGTCATTTTTTATTCAACGCATGTTTCACATTTATTTTCAAAGTTTATATTGAAATTAGGCAACATATTTAAATTTATTAATCTTTGTAAAGTATAATAATTAACATGTCCTAATCTACCATGTCAAATAAAAGGTGACTCAGTCATATAAGCAGAAGAATCAATTTTATTGATAACTTTAGGGACAATGGTCATTACATTTTTTTTAAACAGACCATTGGTCATATACCCCTTGCCTATATATACACAATTCTTTGTGAGTACAAACTTATCATATTTAAATACAAGCCTAAAGCCTTTCTTACTCAAGACTGAACCAGAGACCAGATTCTTGCGGACATCTGGTACATGAAGTACATCAGTAAGAGTAAGTTCTTTCCCCGAAGTCATCTTCAGTACAATATTGCCTCGTCCTTCAACCTTAGAGGTTGCAGAGTTACCCATGTAGAGTAGTTCTCCTTCCACAGAATCATATGTGGAGAACATCCACTTATTGGCGCAAATGTGGCGAGTGGCTCCAGTATCCACCCACCATTCTTTAGAATTGCCACCAACTAGGTTAACCTCTGAGACAACAGATGTACAATTTACATCTACATTTGCACAAAGATTTTCTTTTTCGGCCAAATATGCATTAGGATGCTTCTTCTTATTCTTCGAAGAATCTTGTGCCTTGCGCACACGGCAGTTCTTTGCACGATGTCTAGGCTTGTCACAGTTGTAGTACTTACCAATGAATCTCTTCGAGTTACCACTCTTAGAGTCTTCACCATTGTGCTTTTTCTTCCTGTCATTAGACTTATTGGAATTTTCCATCACGTTAGCTTTAGAAATATTGTATGAATTTTCAATTTTCTTTTCAGAAAGGCGGTTATCTTCTTCAATCCTCAATCGTACAATTAGATTTTCAAGTGTCATTTCTTTTCGTTTATACTTTAGGTAATATCTAAATTCTTTCCAAGATGGTGGTAATTTTTCAATTATTACAGCCACTTGAAAAGATTCACTAATAGTCATACCTTCAGCATGAATTTTATAAATGATCACTTGAAGATCTTGTACTTGGTTGATTACATTTTTAGAATCAACCATTTTATAATCCAGAAACTTACCGACTACATATTTCTTAGAGCCGGCATCTTCTGTATTATATTTCTTGTCTAATCATTCCCAAAGTTCCTTAGCAGTAGCAATTAAACTATAAACAATATAAAGTTTATTGTCCAAACCATTGAGGATATAATTCTTACACAAGAAGTCAGCATGTTTCCATGCATCAACCGCTTTTGTAGACTGTGGATCATTGTCTACAAGAGTTGGCACAGTCTCCTTTAAGTATTTGGCCAGATGCAGTGTAGTGAGATAAAACAGCATCTTCTGTTGCCATCTCTTAAAGTCAGTACCACTAAATTTCTCTGGTTTCTCATACTGGCTTGAGGGCACAGTTGGAGCGACCATGACAGGATTTGTGATATCAGATACAGTGGCCATCTACAAAAAATTTATGTATATGTAACTATTTCTACTTTCTAATGAAACTAGAAATTAAATTCAAACTTTATAAACAATACACACTTATATAAGTTCCAAAATTAAATCTTCCTAATTAAATTAAAGAATTACAAACTTATATATTTATGTGTGCAGAAGCAAATTAAATTCAAATCTAGTGATTTAACACTATTATTTCTAAACAGAATGTAATTCTTGGTTAATAGAATTAAGTATTGTTTTCCAGGGAGCAATAAGAGTTAAGTATCTAGTGATTTATATGATTATCTTTTTCCAGAAAAAATTAGAAGTATAACAGTGTTATTTTTAAACAGAATGGTTTTTGGAGGCAATGACAATATTTTAATTAGTTTATTCCTCTAATCAGAATTTTTCCAGAAGTATATAGAATTATCAATGCTAATCTTATCCTAAAACAAAAGGTCGGTTTTAAGAATGTAGGTTCTAAACTAAAAATGTTAAAACTGTATTCTTAAAAAGTTAATCTAAAACAAGCAAAAATCGATTTTAAAATTGTTGGACATTTGTTATTGCATATAGATATGTTTTAGATTAACGCAAGAGCATAGACTACTGGTTTGCTACCGTAGTGCAGAAAACGAAAGGAAACTTACTTGTTGACAGAAGTGTAGAAAACAGAACTTATGGATTATTCAGTCTCTATATTTCCAGTTTTAAATTAGAAGAAGACTGTTTACAGAAAACTATCAAATTGTTCTTCTTTATCTAGTTTACTATCCTAAACAGAATAAAGAAGATTACTGGATTAAGAAAAACATATTCTCAGAATGTATGCAGAAGTTCTGATGAAGACAGATGACGATTGGAAGATGACAGGAAGATGAAGATCGAGGCTAGTGTTGGACACTATCTCCTTAAAATCGATTCGCCCTCCACTGTTTACTTCTGGATTTCTTGGACGTCGATCTCCCAGGATACAACGATCGGTCTGCAGAGGGAAGGAAACCGCAATCCCTCTGCTCTGGCGAATCTGATAAAGGTTCTCTCTGGTTGATGATTGATGTAATGCAGGACTGGACTATTGAACAGAAGAACTGGTTCTTCTGTAGACAGAAGTTAAGGAAATTCTGTCTGCAGAAGAAGAAAGGAAACAGAAAAGAAATTTTCGTATTTATGAAACTCTGGACCGAGACCCTATTTATAGCTTTTAACAGTCACAACGGTTGGCCGTTTAACAATTGTGACCGTTTAACGGCAACTGTTGACGGCTGAACCCAGTAGAGGCAACCCGAATCTAATAGTACCAAAAAATCAAAGGCTCCTCAGCTCCTCGCGAGGTTGCGTACGTGCGCCTCTAAAGCGCCAATTCGCACACGCGCGTGCGGGCGGTGCGTAGCACCACCCGTGGTGCACAAGATTTTCCCTCTTATTACATAAGCAAAGTAATGGAACAAACTACCATATATAAACCCACATCTTTACAATACTCTATCCAATGTGGGACTATCTTTTCATCTTCCCTTTTGTTATTTTACTATGTACTCAACTTTTGAAGCCAATTTCCATTCACTTAATTCATTTAATTTGAACTAGTGAATTGGCTCAATTTAATGTTCAGTTAGTGAATGAATTCAACAGAAGCTTGTACCTTCACAGGCATGCTGAAGATGGCGTAATTTTTGGTAGTTTTGACATGAAAGGCACGGATCTATTTAAACTAGAATTCCTTCCAGGTACTTCACATTGTCTCATCTGTCAAAGGACTAGTTCTCACGTACATCTACTCCAACTTCCTCTTTGTTTTGTTTATGTGGATTACAACCAAGGTATATGTTATGATAAATCGGTGCCGGTATCGGCCGATTATTTGTAGCATCATAAATGGCAATATCTAAAGTATAAGCAATATCAGGCAGATGTTAAACAGTGTTTACTGTAGCAAGTACCTAAAAATCCAAATATTACATGCACACTATATATTGTTATCAGCCGATATTTGAAACCCTTATAACTGGACCACTTCCATTTCACATGTGATTTGTCTAGGTTTTTGCCTAAGCCTGGAAATATCATGGACTTTGGGTTTCATGCTTGGAAGAAACAACTTCAATATTATACAAAAGGAAATTTCATGTAAGGAAGACACTAAATTCACCACCCCTAGTTAGGATAAAATGAGAAAAAAAAAAAAAAAAACAAAGACATGGAAACAAAATAGAAAGCCTTCAAATAAACTATATTTAGTTTAAGCTGTCCATTAGATACAAATAGGGTATGATCGGGAGCGTGCCCACATTATAACAGAGCATTATACAACTAGGCATAAAACATTCATTGAGAAACAAAATTTGCTCACCTGTGGTGGCAACTAGTGCAATTGACGGTTTCCTACTCAGATGAAGAATAGACCCATCCTGCCACCAAATTGCCTGGGAGAAAAACATCAAAATCAGCAATATCAGAAACATATCCTACCATTCAAGCTTAAATGTCATGATCATAAATTCATCATAAGACAGACCTGTGGCCTTAACCAAAGTCTCAACAGCCATACCAGCTAATAGTCAAATACTTATATCCGCACTCTCTCTCATCTAATTATTATTCTGAATGTTCCTTCGAGAAGATGGACAAGGTACTACAATCACTGCTTAATCAAAATTTCAAACAATTGAAGACAGTGGGCTGTTGCTGGGCAACTTCTAAAAGAACAAATGAATTTGACTTGTACCTGATCCAACTCAGATAGCCTGCTTACTGACATGCAGCTAGCTCATGGAGCCAAATCTCATGAATGGCATCGCCAAAGATTAGAACTTGTCTCTTCTAGTGAAGGAAAATGTTTACATGATCAGCCAAAAAAGAGAGATTAAAAAAAAAAAATGTTCACATGCTATATGTGTGTGTGTGCACGCATGTATGTATGTATGTATGCCAACACCAAATATAATACATGATATATCATGGTGTAAATTTGTTAATCATTTAGATCTATTAGGTTGTTAGCTGGATTGTTAGGTTGTTAGATCATGGGTTATGATACTATCCACTTGCAATCTATTATTCTCTAACATAATATCAGAACAATCTAAGTTCTGAAAAACATCAACAAAATCATCTCATTGGGCTGCCACCAAGCATGCCCAACAGTTCACCCTTGCCGCAGCCGGCCCTCTTCTTCTACCTGAACTAGACCACAGAAACTAAACAGAAACATATTTTACAAGACCAGAATTTTAACTTGAACAATTCTACTTCTAATCTTCAGGTTTCAATATACCTCGGAACTGTTTTAACTTGACCAGCAAAGTCTTCACATTAGTATATATAGGCTTTAAATCAGCTGCAATCTCTAGTCTAATACAAAAATAAAAATTCCACTGAGCTTTCTGTCACAGTTTGGCTAACAAGATTTTCTGAAACACACGTTTTATTAACTTTGAAGTTTTATGAAACCAATGTTTAGCTTTACTATATTTTACCCCGTTCAACCTTCTTTCCTCTATTATTTCAGCAATAAGACAACCACTACAGCTAACTCATCAGCAAATCAGTTTTTCCCAACCTCACAACATTCAAACAACACCATCTAATTCATTTTTCAACCATTAACATCCCTACATACAAAATTTTGAACAAACTTCATTCCATAACAGCATTGAAGATCCTTTCCTGCATACAAAATTTTGAAAGAAACACACACCAAATACTGTCAACAATACCCTCAGCACAACAGCAACCTCATCTCAATTTAAGAATAATAACCATTGAAGAGTTCTTAATTCTTCATTCCTTTAAATTACTATTCATCCCATAAAAAAAAAAAAAAAAATAACATTACAAAACTCATTTATGTGTGAGAATGGGCAAGTCCAAGATCCAAATTTTGGCTTGCCCCTACTCAAATTTTTGGATTAAAATAATTTTATTTTGTTAATTCAAAATTTTGACCAAGACAAACAAGGATTGACCCATAAATTCACCCATTCTCATTCTAAGTTACTCATCAAGTCACCAAAATGAACTGAAGATCCAACATGAACCAAACAAAATTCTGAGGATTTAACTTACTCAGTACTATAACACTCGTAGATGAACTTCTAAAGTTGCCACTTTGGACATATATCTACTCATTTCACCACTCAGACAAAATACTTCAATGAATTATCATTCGTCCAGAAGCCAGACTTCAAGTTCAAACTATTTCATTCAGCCAGAAGCCAGAACCCAAATTCAAACAATTTCATTCATCCAGAACCAAAAAAGAAACAAACTTTACTGCAAACAAGAGAGAGATATCAAAGTACCCTCAAGCCCTCTCCCCTCTAATCCTCCTCGCGAGCTGAATATCCTTGGGCATTATAGTAACCCTCTTCGCATGAATCGCGCACAGATTCGTGTCCTCAAACAGCCCTACAAGGTATGCCTCAGCCGCCTCCTGCAGCGCCGCCACCGCCGAGGACTGGAACCGGAGGTCGGTCTTGAAATCCTGCGCAATCTCACGGACCAGGCGCTGGAACGGGAGCTTGCGGATCAGGAGCTCAGTGCTCTTCTGGTACTTGCGTATCTCGCGGAGGGCGACGGTCCCGGGGCGGAAGCGGTGGGGCTTCTTCACGCCGCCGGTTGCCGGAGCGGACTTGCGGGCGGCCTTGGTGGCCAGCTGCTTGCGTGGGGCCTTGCCGCCGGTGGACTTGCGGGCGGTCTGCTTCGTTCTCGCCATATCCTAGTCTAGGGTTTTGAGATACTGAGGTTTGGATTGAGGTTGGGTTTTGGGGATTTTGGGAGATTTGGGCGAATTTTTATAGGAGTCAGGGGTGGTGAGGGCGGGAGATTTGGGGGATTTGAGATAAGATTTGGACTGTTGGATGTGAAGAAAATGGACGGTGGAGATTTTGTTTGGGGGAAGCTCGTGGATTGTGATCTGGTTCTAGTGTGATCACTGTGTTTGGGCCGTTGGATTAGCGAGATAATGGACGGTGGAGATTACTCTCGGCGGGAGCACGCGGATCGCTCCGTACCCCGTCTTCAAATTAATTTATTTTGCACGTATTCATCTTTTTCTCTTACAAATATCTTATTTTATTATTCTATTTTGTTTTATTAGTAATAATAGTCGGACTTTAGATATGATATATTAAATAAACATAAATTATTTTTGAATGAACATATATGAATTAGTTCATAACTAAGAAACCAATAAACCTAGTTACGTGTCATTTATTTATTGAATCTGGATTTACAGAAAATTACTGAATTACTTTTGCTTCTATTGTAAAAAAAAAAATTATTTGTCAAAAGTGAGATAAATTGGCAAGTGACATTGTAATAAAATAGTAAAATTTCTCAGCATGCAAGAGGTCAGGAGTTCAAGCCAATAACTAATACTATTAGTGACAAGTAAGCATTATTGATAACCTACTCTGCTACCGATGCCTACCTAGAAAGAAACATAGAGACATGGCTTGGATTGTTTCTTAAACTCGGATTTTTTTTGATTATTTACATTAGATACTAATTACTTTTGGCTCTTTGGATCTAAAATTGATAGATGAGATTTAAATATGGATTTATATTATTTTAGAGAGAAAGGAATCTCTATATATATAAGCTGTCTTATTCAAGATGGAGGCAAGCCTTAACACCTCTCAAGCAAATAAGAAAAAAAAAGATTTTTCAAAGAATGAAACTTGAGAAGATCGTTATGTTATTTATTGAAAATTGGAAACCATTGTTAATCTACATCTACACCATCAAGATGAGAGTTTGATCAATATATTCGATAACTTCATACATTATTTATTTCACTACTTCATATATTATTTATTTCACTTTTCTTTAGATATGTGATTATGTGATTGTGAGAGAGAAATATTGTTATGGTAGTAAATTTGAGAGTTGGGATTTTTATTGTGATTGCCTGTAAGTAGAATTAGATATTGAGTTATTAATAATTATAGTTATGTAGGGATTATAAGGTAACCTTGTATTGATATTGAGCTTAGTGTAGTATCTTTTTTTACCTTTTTGGATTTTCTATGTTAAAAAATCTGTGTTTATCCAGTGAATTTTTTTATTATCGTGTTATGATTGATTATAAGTTATTGCCTGCTTGATTAATACTAATATTCATCGTATTCAATGCATCCACACATAATTAGTTTAGTTTTTTCAGCTAATATAAAGTTAATATGTACTATTTATTAATGTTATGTATCATATTTCTCTAGGTTAGGATTATTACTTCTGCAAACATATTTGCTTTGCTCAAGTGGCATGCTTTAGATGTTGGTTGGCGATAGCAGATATTAGCTGAAATACTTACAGTTTTGAATTAGAATGAATCCTGTAAGAGACCTGCCTCAAACTCCCATCAGTGTGTAATTTACAAGTAACAACCCTATACACCTCAATCTTACACCTCTAAATCAACAAACAAGAAACACTTTAGCAGGCACGCTCTGATCTAGCAATTGGCTCCTGGTTCGGAACAACAATCCTGCTCCCTTTGAGGAGCGAAGAGCTGAGCATCTACTTGCTTACAATGCGGTAGATCTCAGTGAAGGCAGTAACAAGCACGGACGTCTCCATGTACAAGAGATTTTCCTTCTCGGCGGACTCCCTTGGCATCTTCAGCTGGGACAGCACAGAGGATGCCAAGGTATTGGACTTGTTTCCAGTGAGCATGATGACAATGTTTTTGTGCACTTGTCACGGCCCGCTACCTGAACCACCCCAACCGACATAGGCTATTTCAGTACCGTGAGGAATGAAAAAAGAGGTAATGTAAAGAAACTTATGTTTGTAATAAAGTTGGGCAATGGTGGAGATCCATAATCGTAACAATCGATCAGTTGCAGACAAATAACAAATAATATTGTAACTCTGCAGGTGAAGTGATAGGCTGTATAAGATTTGGGTTGTCTAAGAGGCTGGTTTTAAAGTTCAATATCATTAAATGGAGAGATTTAGTTATTTTCCTTTTTTTTCTTTTTGAAATATTCTAGTCAAAATATTTAAATGATGGGGTATTTACAGATCTGTTCTTTAAATCTTTATAAATTATAATTTAGTCCCCAAATCTTAATATTTAGATTTAGTCCAGCAAATCTTTTAAGTTACTACAATTTAGTTCTCCTTCCTAACTTCTAACTTCCTAACTTCTGTTAGGCTAGTTTATATTTTGGTCCGATTTTTCCGTTTTACCCCTGATTTGCTTCACTTAATTCCCCCTTTCCTCTTCCTCCTCTCTTCTCGGTTCTTATTGAGTTCCCCAATTATTCTTCTCTTCTCTCTCTCTCTTCATTTATTGGGTTCTCTCTCTCTATATTGAGACCAAATATATTATTCTCCACTAAATGTATTAATCCTAAAAATGAATTTATTGAATATAATTTGTATTAAATCCAATAAGAACTGAGAACAAAGGAGGAATAGGGAAGGGAAAATTAAGTGAAGAAATCAGTGGTAAAAAGCAAAAATCGGGCAAAAATATAAACTGGCCTAACAGAAGTTAGACAGGGGGACTAAATTGTAGTAACTTAAAGGATTTGGGGACTAAATCCTAAATATGAAGATTTGGAGGACTAAATTATAATTTATAAAGATTTAAGGGACAGATCTGTAAATACCCCTTAAATGATTTACTGTCAACAGAAATAAAGATGACACCATACCTATTTGTTTTATGCAGATACATGACAAAGTAGCAAACATAAGCATCACATTTTACTCCATATCTCTATTTGGTCTCGTTGCCGTCGGGTCAACCTATCCAACTAGCATCCCGTCATCTCAGAGGAACATGATGCAATTACAAATATATGTGAAACATAAACCAGCACACTCAGACATCTGATAAGAAATAGAAATTAGGATACAATTTTTGTCCCAATTAACATGCACAAGATTATATATGATACTAATAAGTACAAAACAATGCACCATACATATGCACAATAAAAGAGAGTTCATTCAGCCTTATCAATATGCCAACTATATATAACGCTGCCATAGCTATGATTTCAAAATTCTAGATTCAGTTAGCCTTACCTCAGAAAAAACAACTATATAATAGATGACATAGATGTAGAGAGCAATATATGCACCAATTAACACAAAGTGACAAAATTATCCACCGAACAGTTATCTAGAGTTGAAAATCTATATTCACCAATATAGAAAATCTTTCAATATGGGGCTGTTTGGCTCGCCAATTTGGAAAATGAACTTATGACTCAAATTTCCTCGTTTTCAATTTGTTGTTTGTTTAATGGAAAATGGATAAGGATTTGGTAATATGAGAATTTTTCCATGCATGGAAAAGGGGTAAGGACTATGGACTTGGAATAATGATTGTCAAATATCATTTAAAAAGGAAAGATTCCTTAAATATTACTAAAAACATTAAATTATTTTCTCTCTCATAAATATAATTTGAAAACCCCCAAACAGTTGATTTCTCAGCAAAACACGTCCCTTTTCCCCGTCACGTCAGTAAATTTCCCCAGAACCAAATAATGGATTTGGTGAGATGCAAATGAATGGTAAATTCATTTTTAATGCATCAATGCACCAAATTGGGATATATTATTTAAAAAGGATCGTCAAATATTATTAAAAAAGAACTAAATTATTTTCTCTCTCACAAAATTAATTTAACAAAAACCCCAAAAGAGTCGGTTTCCCTACAAAAAACACCCCTTTTCCCCGTCGCATAAGTAAATCTTTTCGGCTTCAAATATAGGAACCAAATAATGGATTTGGTGGGATGCAAATGAACAGTAAATTCATCTTTAATGCACCAAATTGGTATATATTCTGGAGATATCCTGGCTTATCTTTTGAAAACACAGCAAGAAGTTTAGCCTATAAAAGGATCCTCGCTCCAATAAGCTACACCACACAACAGAGATGGCTAGGTTCCCCAACATGGCAGCAATTGTTCTGGTTTTCTTCGTGCTCAGCGTTCACTTTGCATTTAATGACTGTAAGTGTTATATTGCTCTCTTTTCCCATTAATCATTCAATTTAGAATTAAAAAAAAAAAAAAAAAGTAAGCAATTTTGTATATAGTGTCTATGTACATCTTCCTCTTGTCCCCATTGATTTTGGAAATAAACAAAAGCGATCATGTGATGTGTGTATGTGCTTACCTTTCAGAGATATTGCAGCTCTAAGAAAACCAAGTAATGTTCAATTCTGTCCCTGATTTAATTAAAAACCAACCAATCATTGACCGAATTAATTCCAATAATAAAAAGCAAACAAGTTATTTAACATTTCATAGAGATTATGCGTCTTTCAAGATTCTAACTTTTTTAGTCCTCGCTCGCAGGCAGAGATGTGCAAGTGAAAGCCAGTCAGAGTGGCATAGGGGTGGATCAGGAAGAGTGCATTCAGTTACCATGTCCTACAGAGAGCGCGCTTTGTTGGTGTTGCAAGTCGACACATAGTTGTTTCCTGTATGGGGAGGACAAGGAATTTTGTGAAAGAACGTGTCCTATCTAGATCACCCATCCTCAAGCTCCACATGAATAAGTTGGAGTCTGTTCTTCAAGTTCACACGCAATTTTATGTTGTGTTCATGAAGATATCAGGCTATGAAATGGAATGGATAAAGATCTTTAATTAATAGATTACTAAAGGACCTGCCTATTGTTAAACCTATGTGATATCTCTGTCGTCAGCACATTTCTCATATAAAATTTTATTTTTCTGCAACTATCTCCTATATGTGGACCTTTTTCAAGTTGAATTGTTTTTTCATTGTGAATTGAGTCTATTAATTTTGGTTATTGGATCACTTGCAATGGGTTTGACAAAATCCAAACCCAATAATCCGTTTCATAATGCAAGAATGTTGATGGAAGATCAGATTTGATTATATAGATTAGATTTTATTTTATTTAAATCACGTTAGGATTTTAGAATATTTGATTGGATTTTGATTTTATTATAATTCTGATTTTATTAGGATTTTGAATTCTATTAGGATTTGGTTTGTTAGGGTTTTCCTATATATATGGGCTTTATATGAAGTATTAAAAAAGATGAATAATATTTGAAAATTTTGAGAAATTTCCGACATGGATTTTGCTGAATTAAATCTTTCTTCGTGGATTCGTGGAGAGTGGGCGTGGATTCGTCTGGGTGGATTTCCAAACCATATAAATTCTTCCTGTTCTTCTCCAATTTCTCCAAAAAACCCTAATTCTCAAATCCTAACCCTAATTTCGCCTCCGTCCTGCGTCAAATGGCTATTGGTAGTTTCAATTATCCTGAATCTTTAAACATGGAATAAGATGATGGAAAAATAGTGTGAGAAAATCGGAGAAACATACAAGAGAAATGTATTCCCGAAAAGATCAAAATTATCCCTAAGAACTTTTACAATGTTTAGGTTGGGAAACAATAATCCCTATTCTTGTATTAGAGATTTACTCATTGCACAAAGAACCGTAATTCACATTGGATTTGTGGGAAAGTGAATCAAGTCACAAGAGTATATATCTATACGCCAACTTTATATATATGATGCAGATATGCTGGATTATCTTAAAATACAACTTTTAGAAGTTTAGTATATAAAAGAATTATCAGTCCGTTAGCCACAATGCTGTAGACATGGCTAGGTTCCCCAACACTGTGGGTGTTATTCTAGTTTCTTCATGCACATCAGTCTCTTTGCTTTTCATGAGTGCGAGTATTAGAATGCTCTCTTCCATTATCATTCAGTTTAGAATTGATTTAAAATTTAGAAACATCATAAGTAATTTAGTTCTTAATACAGGATTAATCAAGAGAACATAAGAGCTATGCTTAGATAAATAGAGGGTAAACATATACATAAAAGGGTTGACCTCAAGATAAATTTACAATTGATTGACTACAATATAGATATTGCTCAAATGGCTTTTGAAATGTAACAATTTTTTTATTTGGTTTTTTATGGCATCTCATTCAATTTTTTATGATATTTTTGGATTTGTTCATGATTATGACCCTGCTTAATGGTGCTGTTATAACTCAACTCTATATGTTTAGCTCCCTAATGGTGTAACCTGAGGTGCAAATGAATGTTTTCCAAATAATGTCCAACATAAACTGGGCCTCTGGTGCGTGAATGTCCAAACTTGGGCCAAGGAAAATGGGCTAAATGGTAGATGTTTGCGCTTATATGGTTATATTTATATGGTTACAGCCCATTCCGCTGTCAGATTAATTAATAAAATCCCAATATCTTGGCAAATAGTCCATTTATTTTTATGCTAAAAAAATAACCATTTATTTGATAGTTTACATTGTCTTTTACATATCACTTGGAGGTATAATAACATGCAGAGACCCTTAAACGATTTGCCCATCAAGCACTTTATAATCCCACCAACTATATGTAACAAGGAAGCTCATCATCAGATCAAGATCCAACTCAACCAAAATCTTGTGGGAACACTCCCAAAACCTACTTCCTTGCTTCAAAAGAAGAACCAAAGAAAACTAGTAAATATTGTAGATCCATAAATGACTAGCAACAGAAATAAGAGGATTGTAGATTTTATTGGACAGTCCAATATGCATCTTCACCTTTTGTTAGATTAGTGGGTGGTTAGTACCTCTCATAAACTAACACTTACTCTAGTCCCATGTTTTGCACTAAAATCTAAATTGTACTTTAAAAAAATTTAACCATCCATTATTTTTATGTACAGTTAAAATTATATATCCGTCTAGTAAATTCTCCTCATTAGAGGACTAGAGCGGGACCAATCGTCTAATTATTTCCACCCTCCAGTAGTGATACTGATACTAAGACCTTCAGTTTGTGACCAATGCAAAATGTCCGTCTTATCGTTTGCTACTACGGCTGCCACTTGAAAGGAACATTTTTCTTTCTTCCATCAAATACAAGGAGGTCCATAGACCATCCACATTAATGTTTTCTCTTCAACATCTCTGTTTTCCATCACCAACACCCAATTCATACTCTCAAATATTCAAAAAAAAAAAAGAAGTAAATTTCAATTTTGTTATCGCTTAAAATTTAGGAAAAAAAGAAAAAAAAAAAAAAAACCTAAATTCTCATGTACAACAGTTAGGGGTGGTAATTGATGCGTCCATGGTCAATTTTTGGTCAGTCTTATACAAAATTTTGAATTAAAAATGAAAACTTCATTTTTTTTATCATTCAAAATTTTCTATAGGCGTCCATTGCCATCCCTAACAACAGTAGATCCGTTATCACCAACAGAATTAGAGTAATTAACGTTTGATTAGGCATTTGCATCAAAATTAAAGTTAAAGTTGTGACCTTTCTTGACCGGCGGTGTCCCAAATCTGGGCCTTGACGGTCATGTGATCGATGGCGAGCGTCCGGGGTCTGGAACTCGACCCCGATGGTGGCCTTGGAGTCCAAGCTGAAGCCGTTGCTGGATAATCGTGCCAGCAGCTGCGACTTCCCCCACCGCCGAGCCCCCGATCAGCACCACCTTGAACACGTAATCGATCCTCAGGCTCAACTCCCCGTGCATATTCGCCATCGGACCCCAGTTCAATCGAGATCGAGGGGAGATCTCGATCTCTAAAACTCTCTCGGACTCTGTATCTAATTTTTTTAGGGTTTTTCTTTCTTTTTAATTAGTAGGGATCAATAAAGAGTGAGAAGAAAGCCGAAGCTGCAGCCATCGTGTTCGCGGACGGGGCGTGGATTCGATGGGAAATTCTATTTGAGCACACCACTTTGCTTAGTGAGCTCTCGGCCGTAGGAAAAAATATGGTTAAAAAATAATAATAAATTTATAAGTTTTTACAATTTAGAAGATGGGTTCACATAACAAAGTGGTGCGCTTAAATGAAATTTCCGAATTCAATCTCCAACTCTAAACAATAATTTAAGGATAAACGTTTGCTTATGAGCCCCCCTTGATTTTATTTTACGATAAGTGGTGTTACATGATGTAGTCTAAAAAAATTGCTGATGATTTTGGAAATGGATTTGGAGAATATATTTACAGTTCAGAAATTTGTACTTTCCATCAAATTTATTGTTTGGTTCATGAATTTGGTTCCTATATTTAAAACAGAAGAAGAAAGTTATCGGTTCCAGGATTTTGAATAGAAGCCTGCTTTTTTGGCTTTTTTAATTAATTATAATTTTTTAAGAGAGAAGAATAATTTAGTTAGTTTTAGTAATATTTTAGAAAATATTATCCTTTTAGTTAATATTTAACAATCATCGTACAAATTACAGTCTTGACTCAAGTAGTATTATCTCTTTCCAATTTGCGAGAGGTTTTGAGTTCGACTCCCGATGTGGACTCAATTTGGATCACGTTGTGAAAAATATGTATGAATTTGACTAGCAAAAGTTGAGTTACATGTTGTAGTCTATTTTATACATATTTATTTACGACGAGGCTAACTAAATACATAACTTGCTACATTGCTTGCCTGCGAAATAACTTGTGACCAACTAAAAAAAAGAAAGAAAGAAAATTTCTCACAGTATACTTTGCAAAAATTACCAAATATATATTTGTTTGGTAGAATCTATATTCACGAAATCATATTTGCCACAGCAGGGGAAGTTGTTGGTTTATTTCAAAATTATAGGTAATATTCATTTCAAAATCGTATAATAAATTATATTGCAATATAAACTATTTGTGTAAATCTCTCTCTAGTATTATCAATTAGGGTTTTTACATATCTGTCCCTTACATCTTTAAAAATTTAAATTTAGTCTCTCAAATCTTCATATGTATAATTTAGTCTCTTAAATCTTTTAACTTACATCATTTTAGTACCAGCTATATTTTTGACCCGAATTTCTCATTATACCCCTGAATTACTTCAGGTTCTCCTTTCCCTCTTCCACCTCTCTTCCTCTTCTTATTAGATTTTCCTCTCTAATCTTCTTCTCTCTATCTCTCTTCTCTTTTTTTATTGAGTTCTCCTGAGTTACTTTACTTTAGAGATTAACTGGGATGGAAGAGAGAGAGAGGAGAATGGAGAGGGAACCCAATAAGAAGAGGAAAGAGGGGAAGAAGAGAGTAGTGAGGACTAAAGTGAAGTAATTCAGATGTATAACAGGAAATTTGGGCCAAAAATATGACTGGGGGACCAAAGTGAGATAGCTTGAAGGTTTTATGAGACTAAATTATAAATATGAAGATTTGGTGTACTAAATTCAATTTTTTAAAGATGTAAGGAACATATATGTAAAAAAACCTATCAATTATTTGTTGGGAAATGGGAAACTCTCTCTCTCTCTCTTATGTCTAAATCAATCCCTTGATCTGTAAATTACTTTGGACCAACAATAAGATCACTTCCATATCTAATCACCAAACCGATTAAATCTTACCATTTTACCTACTTTGTAAAATAATTTCATCACTGTTGTGTACTAAATTAAATCGTACCATTTTACCTAATTTGAGAAATTTGCTTTCCTCTTAAAAATACAATGGAAATGTAGCACGGCTGAAAAAACTATATAGCATTCTTTCATTAGGATATTTCTCTCATATTTTTCAATTTCTTTTTCCTTTTTTTTTTTTTTGTTTTTTAGAATCACAGGTTTAACCAAACATGTGCCACGTATGATGCACACATGACAAGAGACTAAGAATTCCAATTTAAGTATGGTCAGGTGCCCGTTGATTTGAGTCTCCTTTGCATAATGATAATAGAGATAGGGCTTAGCATAAACCCGAGAAAACCAAACCGAATCGCAAAACCGAACTGAACGCTTCGGTTTATTCAATTTTCGGTTCGGTTCAAAAACCGAAATTAATTTCGGATATCAAGTCAGGTTTCGGTGGTTGTAGCTCCAAATCGAAACCAATTGAAAAACCGAAATTTTACAATTATAGTTTATTCTTTTTCTTTGATTTATTTTCAATATGTTTTTCTTTTAAATCTTTAATGAAAAATATGTTATTGTTATTTTAATAGGTAGAGAAAGAAAAAAATAGAAAGAAAAATTATTATTTTTCTTATAAAATACAAGTGTTTATCACATATTTAGTTTCAAATCCAAATAATCGAAAACCGAACGAACCGAACCGAACTGAAAATTCGGTTTCGGTTTTCTTGGAAGTTCGGTCGGTTTCAGTTAAACTAGTTCGGTTCGGTTTTCGGTAGGAGTTTTTTCACCTAAAACCGAACCGAACCGACCGATGCTCACCCTAAATAGAGATAACCATGAAAAATAAGGGCATGATCGTACAAACATATTTACATTGATGTTAATGAGTGAAAAGGGAAATTCTATTTAAGCACCACAAATTATTTTTGACGACCAGATTACTCTTTGCAACAACCTCCCATTTTGAAACATCACCCATTTACTCTCTACGCCCAATTTCTTTTCCAAATGTAACCCTCCCTCTCTCTCTCTTCTAGAAAAATTCGATTTACACAAGGGAAATATACTTTTCATGCACGGTTTTAAAACTTATAAATAATTACAAATTTACCATTTTTTTTTACTAAATTACCTTTTTAAATTACAAATTAAGACTTCTTAAAATTTAGAACTACAAATCATCGTTTTTCTCTTTTGTTTTTTCTCTAAAACCCTAAAAAATATTTTTTAGTGAAATTTAATTTAAAAAAGAATACATCTCCCACAAACTCATTGATTTGATTTCTTAACCTCTTAAATTTTTTTACACTCATGTTTCTAAAAAAATTTGAAAGAATTTTAAATTCTTTGAATTCATTGTGATAAGTAAAATTAGGATTTGAAGTTTAAGTTTGAGTTTTTTTATTCAAATGGAAAATTTCAGCATGCAATTAGTGTCAGAAGACAAATCTAAGATACAATTTATATATTTTTAGTTTTTTATGTGTATTTATTTGTAATTTATTATTACTTCATGAATCATTTGTGAAGGAGACGTCGGCTGCTGGTCGGGTTTTAATATCCGACCAAATAATTTTTTGGTGGGGTATTAATACCCAACCAATATATTTTTAGCTTGGAAATTAATATCCGACTCGTAAAATTTTAGAAAAATTTGAATCGAACATGAGAGAAGGAAGGGTTAAAATTGGGGAAAAAAAGAATTAGACATAGAGAGTAAATTGGTGGTATTTAAAAATAGGGTTTGGTGTAAAGAGCAATCAGAACGTTAAGAATAAATTATTGTGCATAAATAGAATTTCCCTCTCTTCTACTTTCGTCTATAGTGAATGAGTCATAAAACTCCCTAAAACTCCTCCGTGTTCCAAAAAAAAAAAATTAGTAACAAACAATTACAAATAAAAACGCATAAAAAACTAAGAATAATTTTACGTTAAATTTTTCTATTTGTTTCAAAAAAATTCAAACTCTAAACTCTAATTTTACTTGTTACAATGAATTTGAAAAATTTAAATTTTTTCCTAACTTTTTTAAGAATGCGATGAATTTGAAAGATATGTGTTTTTTTTTTTTAAAGATTTAAATAACATAAAAAAATATATTTTTTTGGGTTTAAGAGAGATAGATGGATAACCATCAGGCAAAGCACCAACAGCTATCAATAACAACAACAACAAATTCAGACATTTCTTTTCGAAAAGCTCTGTTGAAATTAATAATGTTGAAAACTCGCTAGTATTTCCAATAAGAATATTAGGAAACATATCTTCTAAAACTTCAATCTTTTCAACAAAATTATCTTCAGCCCTCGTTCAACAACAATAACAACAACCAGGTCTTTTTATCCCACATAATCGGTTGTATGGATAATCTTTCTTCACTCATTCCTATCGAGCAAGCACTTGTGCAGCATATCTCTAACAATAGTACCACATGAATTATCTCTCTCTTATACAAAATGGTGAAGATCACAAAGCAGTCAGAAATTACTCCATAACCATTAATCTTATAAATAAAAATATCAGAGAGCATTTCTACTCTTCATACATAAGACGTTTCACACTCATGCTACATGATTTTTAACTGGTGATGAACCAAAAAAAAAAAAAAAAAACTGATAAAAGCCATCAGTTTTGTATTTCTCATAGAAGTACCCATCACAGTTAATAGATAAACTTATCCAAGATATAGCTTCATTGGGGTGTCATTGCCACCATAACGTACGCCAAATGCGCAGATTTAGGATATTTCTCTAATATCTGAAACATTAGGGGGAACAAAATGCAGCATTAGATTAAGATGAACAATAAATATTAAAGTAAATCCAGCAAGTTGTCGTTAAGTATAAAGATTCTATAATGCATAGATGTTTACATGACATTAATCAATGCTCAACAATTATTCTGCAATGCGAGTTTAATTGGCAAATGGATAAGCAAGAAACACACATTCCATTCGACAACACAAAACAGGAACTCAATAATAGAATGAACGGATCTAAAAGTCAGAGTTCTTAGCTCGTCCTATTTATTTTCTTTTAGTTCAAAAGTTTGAATAGTATATATAAAAATATTATTTTGTTGAAATAGGATCTTCAACTACCATGAGAAATCACATGCTTATTTTTTATGCAAAAAAATAAAAGATTTAATAAAAAACATACCGAAATCAGCTATTATAAAATCTCCTTCTTGAAGAAAAGCCTGTAGAAATTACTTCTCTCACTTAGCCCCTTTTCTTTGCTTCACCAGACTTAATGGGATAATCTGATCAAATTGAAAAGCATGGGCACAATTTCTACGTTTAATATATAACACTTTAACTACTCTGCATAACAGTATATCGATAGGAATGCAACTTTCTCTATTATCTCTCAACCGTGCATATCTTTTTCAAATCCAACTTTCTCTATTATTTTCTTTTAGTTCAAAATTTTGAATAGGACGAGACAACGACTAGTCTCTGTTCTCATCCTTCCTAGTAATCATGTTCCTAAAGGCCACGCCAGCTTGATGGGACAGGGAATCTCGTCTTGTACTACCTTAGCAGATGAGTTGGATTAAAGCGAGATGGGCATTTGGATGCAAGTGAAGCATTGGTAAAAACATATACAGTTTAGTTTGCTAGTATTCATACTACCGGTGTCTAATATTGGTTTGATAATGCCATAAATAATCCAACATGTTGAGGCATATTTATCATTTTTTTTTAACATGAAGTTTGTGTCCTAGGGGATAAGCGTTTCTTCATGATCTGTGGAGAACCATGATAGGTGGTGTAATTAGCAGTTTCTTATAACATGGCTAGATGGCATTTGAAGCAAAGTAAGATGAAGCAAGCATAGAGAAAAGTTTGTAAAGGCCCCACTGATGTTAAAAATCTAAATCCATCCTTTCTGTGGAACTTGGCACTACTAATACGGTTCCAAATCTGGACACCTGAGTCCGGGCCGGGCTTGGGTCCGAGGGAACGGGCTGGACACGAGGCCCAGATTGGGTGCCGAGCCGGTCCAATTTTTTAAGAAATTAATTTTTAAAATAAAATTTAAAAAATTAGACTTAAAAAATCTTATAAATCGACAAAAATATAATAATATACATGAATTTTTCCAAATAAAATTTTTATTGCTCATTAAATTGAAAACTTATTTCGAGAAAGATCAATAATTTTCTGTGGAACTTGGCACTACTAGTACGATTCCAAATCTGGACACCTGAGTTCGGGCCGGGCTTGGGTCCGGAGGGGACGGGCTGGGCATAGGGCCCAGGTTGGGTGCCGAGCCGGTCCAATTTTTTAAGAAATTAAGTTTTTAAAATAAAATTTAAAAAATTAGACTTAAAAAATCTTATAAATCAACAAAAAATAATAATATACATGAATTTTTCCAAATAAAATTTTAATTGCTCATTAAATTGAAAACTTATTTCGAGAAAGGTCAATAATTTATTGGGGGTTTTTGCATATCGATCCCTTAATTTTTCAATAATATAATATGGATTTCTGAAAATTTTATATTTTGATATTAGTCCCTCCAAAATATTTAATTTACTCCGATTCAATACTCCTAAATCAATTCCGTTAAGAAACTTAACTTTCGGTCATTTTCTCCCCGTTATACCCTTAGGCCAGGATTTAGAAGGAAGGAAAATAACCATTAATTTCCCTCCCGTTTTTTCTCTTTTCCTCCTTCCTTCTTTCTCTCCTCATAGATAGGTGCAATCCTTCATCCTCAACCTCTCTTTTTCGCTCAATGTTTTCTTCAAACAATAGTGGGTAAACTACTCTCTCCTCATCATCTCTCATCTCTAGAATCCCTACTTATTTGTCCTCCCTCTAACTTATCTTCCCCAAATCCAAACCCTACCTTCCTATATTCTTAGGGGTTTTTGCATATCGATCCCTTAATTCTTTAATAATATAATATAATACAATATAGATTTCTGAAAACTTCGTATTTTGATATTAGTCTCTCCAAAATATTTAAGTTACTCCGGTTTAGTTATCCTAAATCAATTCTATTAAGAAACTTAACTTTTAGTCATTTTCTCCTCATTATACCCTTAGGCTAGGACTTGGAAAGGAGGAAAATGACAATTAATTTTCCTTTCTTTTTTTTTTTTTTCTCTTTCCCTCCTTCCTTCTTTCTCTCCTCGTAAATGGGTGCAATCTTTCATCCTTAACCTCTCTTTTTCCTCAATGTTCTCTTCAAACAGTAATGGGCAAACTCCACTCTCCTTATGAGTTTTAAAAAAATTACAAATATAGAATTGGAATAAAAAAAATTGCAATGGTGAAGAGGAAAAAAACAATAACTTAATAGTATAGAAGTTTTCAATTTTTATTTTTTCTCGGGTGAGTTCTCTTGCTCCAATTCGTTAGATCTCTTTATTCAGCGTCGAGCCAGTCCCTCAAACAAACACACATCTCTAATGTGTTTGCTGCCATTGAGTTCTTTCACTCTATTAGCACTCTATCAGCTGCACTAAAAGTAGACTCCAATTCTACTGTGGATACCGGAGGGGCTAGTAGATCATGAAGCATATCGAAAAGCACAAGATATATTTTTTCCTGTAATTTTTACTAGCCTAAAATACCAAAATCTTCAGAACAGTCAGGTGACAAATCATTTGCGTTGGCCATTTCTAAATAATAGTGAAATTCATTGAAAAAAGTATTAGATTGCCTAAGTTTTTATGGTAAAATACGGATAACATTATTGGTTTTTTTACTTTCTTTAACAGTGGGTTCATTTATACTTTGTGATTATCGTAAAAAATTTAGACAATCTAATACTTCTTTAATGAACTTCACTATTATTTAGAAAGAGCCAATATAAATGATTCGTTACCTATACCGTTATGAAAATTTTGATATTTTGGCCTGGTGGAAATCAAAGGAGAAAATATATCATATGTTTTCCAACATGGTCCGTAATTTACTAACCTCTCTGGTGTCCATAGTAGTATCAGAGTCTGCTTTTAGTGCAGGTGATAGAGTACTAACAGAGTAGTCGAACTCAATGACAGCAAATACAGGAGATGTATGTTTGCTTAAAGGACTGGTTCGATACTGAACAAATAGATCAAGAAAGATCTAACGAATTGAAGTATGAGAACTCATCCGAAAAAGAATGAAAATTAAAGATTTTCACACTATTAATTTTTCATTTTTTTCCTCTTCACCATTGTAATTTTTTTCATGTAAATTTTTTTAAAACTCATAAATCTCTTAGAAAAAATACTGAGAATAAATTGAGGGTGATGGCCAAAGCCTTCTCCCCTCACTTTGGATTTTGTATGATTTCCAAAGAGATTTATATAGTTATTTTGTTAATATAATGAGATTACATATAATAAAAAAAAATTCACTATTTTTTTTTACTTGTTAAAACTAACTAAATTTATTAAATTTTAAGTTAACTAATTTATTAACCAAAAAAGTAGTTAAAAAAATTAAAAAAAAAGGGTCGGCATGTGCCCGGCGGGCCGAGCCCGAGCCAATGCCTAGGCGAGTGCATCGTGCCAGGCACAGCATGTCCGTGCACAGCTCGGGCACAGCCCGATTCCCAGCTCTAGAGTTATCTCAGGAATAACTGTGTAAATCAAATTCCCTTCCAGCAGGCCGAGCCCGGGCCAATGCCTAGGCGAGCGTGTCGTGCCAGGCATCGCATGTTCGTGCATGGCTCGGGCACGGCCCAATTGCCAGCTCTAGAGTTACCTCAAGAATGGCTGTGTAAATCAAATTCCCTTTATCAATATCTTAAGTCATTTCTAGGTACTCAGCAGCACATCGAGTAGCAACGACATTGTAGGCATTGAGAGTAACGGACCCGATCAGCTCCACCGCTCACCCTACCAAACCCGACAAGTCGCACCCGTAGATCGGACCCACTCGCTGGTGTGTCGCCCTTTCGAGCGCACCCGAGATCGGTAGCCCAAGCTCTAGCCACCCGAAGTTGATAATCCTCCCCCAAATCTCAGCCGCTCGCACAAACTATTTTTCTCAGCCAAAACCTAGTCCTATATCCAACCTTTTCCAATCTAATAAAGGGTACTCAAGTCATTTTACATATATATAAAATAAAATAAAAAAGAACCGAAATTTATTTGGTCAGTCAAAGGGGCTGAACCAGAATAAATTAAATATTTTGGGAGACTAATATTAAAATATGAAATTATTAGATATCGATATGCAATTATTGAAGAATTAAGATATCGATATATTAAAACCCCTATTCTTATTAGGAATGTATGGTGTGCAGTTTTTACATAAAGTTAATTTTCAAATGAAGGCATTTTTTAATGAAAAGTTAATTTTGATTGATTATGTATGATATTTATTATTATAAAGTTATTTTATTATAAATTTTTATGGAAACTTATTTTATTATAAATTATTATGGAAAGTTAATTTTTAATTGATTAGATATTACAAATATTTTCCTAATTAAACACAAATAAAATAATTATGTTAATCAATAACCATTTTGACTTACTAAATAAGAAAAATAAAATTTCTTAGTTTTGGAAACAAGAAATCACATATATAGTAAGTATTTAGAATTAAATTCTAAATTTGATTTGATTGGATGGAAATCTAAAAGATACAAATAAAATTGAAAATGTAACTAACACATATTACAGGGAAAAAAGGAGATAATATCAAATCTAATACGAATTAAAAAAAAATAGCAATCAGATAAAAGATCTGGACCAGGCCGAGCCAGGTTCAGGCTTCGCAGAGGATGGCTTGGTCAACCGGGCAGTTAATAGACCCGGCTGGACAGCAAGTCTGGACTTTTTGGACAGAGCTAGATATTAGAGTAAAATAGTCATGATCAGAGAATGTAAAGGACTAAGTGTATGCATACCAAGTCGATACTGAGAATCTAAACCCATTTCTTCTGCGCAACAGGTAAATTTGATTCCTGCTGAGTATGTCTTCTTGTTCTCTTTGATTCTGCACTACTAGACACCAGGCGCTTTGGTCTCAATGCTCCAGATGAGTAAGCTCTTGGGGCAATGGGACTTGCTCTAACCGGACTAACGGATCGATGCTTCTCGGGTTTGTTGGTGGTTACGTTAGAATAGCCAAGAGATTGGTTCTCGACTGAAACCAGTGGTGCACGCTCGCGTTGTTGAACTGGACTGTCAGAATCCGAAGATGACGAGCTAGAGCTGCTCATGTCATAGACGATATTAGTTACCATTACTGGAATGGTTTTATTCTCCATGTTCGTTACAGATGATGGTCTTCGCTCTCTAGTCAGCTGGATAACCTACACTCATTGATTCAAAAGTCAAAATTGAGAACCCCCAAGTAAATGTAAGTGTTTTATTGTATCTACCTACTCTCACCTTTTGCTCTAAAGCCGCCGTATCTTTCTTCAGCTTCGTTATAATCATGTTCTTCCGTTTTATAATTTCTTCCAACTCCGAAATCCTCTATTATTTGCACAAAAAATAAAAATGATATGTGCTTAGGAAAGGATTCATATACAGAAGCATCAAGGCGTCGACAAAGAAAATATATACATAAGCACCTTAGATTCGGCAATGCTGGATGCATGAGCAACAGCGGCAAGCTCATTTATGATTGCATCCTTCTCTTCACATTCCTTTCGAAGATTGTAAAGCTCTTGCTCTTCTGCCAATGTATTCAACTAGATAAAAATCCAAAACACAAGTCATACATAATAGAAAAAAGAAGAGCAACACAAAACACGATCTCAATAAGTATGCTCCCTAGAGAAGATCTGATTTAGCATTCCAAATGGTTCAAAATGAAACATAAAATGTACTATAATGATATAGAAACGGGTGGCCTGATGCTTACACTACTGTGCTCGATCTCTAACCAAGTAATTTGTTATTCATTTGAGAATTAAACTACGAAATGAGTTAACCAGAACCAGTGGACTGTTGCACAATAACAACTATGGCATCAGGAAAACTTTAAAGATCAAAACCTGAAACAAGCTGCAATAATGATATATTTGTTAGAGTTAATCAAACCCAAAAAATGGATTAGGTGAAAAGAATGATTAGGTGAGAGTAATTAGGTGGAATAGTGCCGGTTGGTGGAATAGTGCCGGTTGGTGGAATAGTGCCACAATGAAGCCTATAAATAGATGCTCTCATTTGCCTTCATCCGACACACCAACACCACCAAGCATTCATTCAAGAGAAGAGTGAAGAGAAGATAGAGAAAGGAAGAGAGGAGAGAAGAAGCTCAGTGTGCTTTTCGGGTGATATCCATCACGGTGTTAGTCTGGTGCTTCTACTGCAGACTACAGTTCTCTAACAAGATTGGAGGTTTCTTTCGTGTTGGAAGGTAATATTGTATTACTTTCTATTTTCTGTATATTTCCGAGTTCTCTGGACAAGACTCGGAAGGTTGTACTATTTATCTGGTATAGTTAAATAAGCTCTCTGATTGTCCCGTGGTTTTTCCCGTAAGGATTTTCCACGTAAATATTGTGTGTCATCTGTGACTTATTGATTTACTTTTAGCTTATTGATTTACTTTTAGCTTACTTATTGTTTACATACAAGTAGGGATTTTTACTATTTTTCTCAAAAATATTCACCTGAATATCCACTGAAGATGAAACACTGGAGAAATCAGACAAATCTGACATCCGGCGCTCCTCTGGCTCTCCCATACTTAGACGACTAGTCTTAAAAATCTCAACTTTAGCAGATTCTGAGCCATCACCATGATCCTATATTGACACAACAAGCAGACATTAGAGAGGAAAAGAAAAGAAAAAAGTAGGGACTTCCATCAAATACTTGACTTGTTCTCACCTTTGGCCAACTTGATAAATTCCCAGAGAGAGGATTGCCACTCTCGGGATCCAATTGAGGAAAAAAATGTCCACAACCGTACAAGTCAGCTTCTTTTCCTTCTGACATCACATTGTCCGTGAGTTCGTTGCTATCTAGAGAATTCTTAAGAAGATGATTCACTACAAATTGATCCTTTGAAGAATTCATTTGTTCGCACAAATCGTCCAGCTTCTTTTGCATGTTCTGCAACACTTCGTCCTATAGGATTGAACGGAAATTAATAGCACACTAATCATTTTGGAGAAGAAAAACAAAATGTATTGGAAATTTAACAAAACAGGTGCAATAAATTGCCCATGAACAAGGGAATAATGAATTAATAACTGAACTTGACCGTTAGCGATATAATAATATTCTCTCATTATCATTAGCTATCAATTTTCAACTAAATCACTTATATGATACATTAAGAACTTCAATAAATTTTGGGCAAACTTTAAGTAGACATTTTTTTTCCTTGATTACTAACTAACTATCCCATTTTAAGCAACCAAATGAAAAAAATTGATGACAAAATAAAATTTGAATCTCAAACATGTAATAAATATTAATAAATTAAATTGAAATATTAAAACAAGTTTTTATTATTCTCAAGGGAAAAAAGGCTTGACTCTAACTGTCTCTTTTCATTATTTTCGCCGTTAATTGATAATAGCTACTCAAATAATTCAGTGCCAATAAATTGAGAAAGAAAGCTCTTTTTTATGGTCCCATTTTAAAATTTGAAAAAGTTTCCTTTTTTTAAAAAAAATTGAGTTGGTTTCATGTTTCTGACAAAATAAGACAGAAACAAATCCTTGTTCAAGAACCCCATCTAAATTAGAGAGAGAGAAAAAAAAAAAATTCCAAAATCAAATTTTTATCGTAAAACTTACCCGAATCTCGACCGATCTCTGAAGCTTAGCAATCAACCGTCCGTTTCTCGACTCCTTCGCTGCGGCCGCCACGATGGCGACGGCGAGAACACGCTGCATCGGGCTGAACAGCTCCCATGCGGCCGCCTCCTCCAATGTCAGCTCCCCGCCGACGGCCCTCGCCGACGTGGCCTCCTCAGCCCCGACGAGGCGTCCCTGCAGCGAGATCCAAGCCAGCTTCTTCCTCGCCGGCGGCAGGGCCGGGCTCGGCCGGACCGAGAGCGAGCCCCGCCGCGCCCGCGACGGGGTTGCGAGCGGCGTGAGCGTGACGCACGAGGGGGTCGTGAAGAAGGAGGACGAGTCGAGCTCGAGCTCGTCGTCGGCCATGGCGAGAGAGAATCGAAGGGCGTTGATCAAGGAGTTGGGTGACTTTTTGTCGGGAGTGTCAATAAAGAGGGGAGTTTTGAAATTTGAATTCTGAATGGGCGGCCGAAGGAGCACGGAGGTTGGACACGTGGATGACAATGGGGTGGGTTAATTAATGAAGAGGATTCCTAGCCGTTACAAATGGCCAAGAATTTTGGGGAGTTTCTAGATGGGCACGGCATATTTCCTAGTGAGCCCACTTAAAAGATCGTTTTATTTACCAATTTGCCATTATTTTTTTTGTCAAAAAATGCCCTTCCCTCACCTTCCCCGCTCGCCGCCGCCGCCGCCGTCGCCGCTAGCCGTCGCCATCGCCCTCGCCCTCCCCGCTCGCCGCCGCCGCCCTCACCCTTGCCGCTAGCCGCCGCCCTCGCCCTCGCCCTCCCCGCTTGCCGCCGCCGCCCTCACCCTCGCTGCTAGCCGCAGCCCTCGCCCTCGCTCTCCCAGCTCGCCGCCGCCGCCCTCACCCTCGCCGCTAGCCGCCGCCCTCGCTCTCGCCCTCACCACTCGCCGCCGCCGCCCTCACCTTCTCCGCTCGCCTTTGCCCCAACCCCCACCCCCCGTCCGGGGTACCCAGTCCGGACAGGGAGCCTCTGTCCGGGGTATCCAGCCCGGACAGAGAGTCTCTGTCCGGGCTGGATACCCCGGACAGAGAAAGAGAGGGAGATGTGAGGGTAATTTGGTAAAATAGGTGTGCTCACTAGGAAAAATAAGGTTTTTGAAAAAGTTAAGACGTGCGCACTAGGAAAAGTAGGCTCACTAGGAAAAATCTAGTGCCCATCTAGAAATTCCCGAATTTTGTCGCTTCGATTTGGGGTTTTTAGTGTTTTTTTTTTCTTGGGGTTTTTATGCATTGATCCCCTGATGCTTTAAAAATTTAATGTTCATCTCTCAAAATTTCATATTTTGATTTTAACTTCCAAAATATTTAAATTATACAATTTTAATATCTCTGAATCACTTCTATTAGCCAATTTAACTTTTTGGTTCTTTATATCTGTTATACCCTTAAAAAGAGAGGGAAAAGTCAGTTATTTTCATCTCTCTCTTTCCCTACTCCTCCTTTTTTTCTCTTTTCTTGGCTGTTTCTCATCTCCATTCTCAGCATCTCTCTTTTTGGTTGGATTTCCTTCTTGAGGGTGAGAGTGAAAAAATTGGGATTTACTGAATTGCAATTAGGGTTAGTGGGATTGGAATAGTAGGAGAGAGGGGAGGGAGGGAAGGCGGTGAGGAGGTGGAAGGAGAGGTTTGAGAGTTATTTTTTAAACTTTCTAATTAAGTCATAGATATTTAGGTCATTTAGTAATATATAAAAATGAAAAAAAAAAAAAAAACGGGATTTATTTTGACGGATTAAGTAACGGAGAGACTAAAATGGTGTAACTTAAATATTTTGGGATTAAAATCAAAATATGAAGTTTTGAGGGATCGATATTCAATTTTTAAAGAATTGAGGGATCAATATGTCAAAACTCCCTTTTTTATCTTTGAAATTGTTGGTTTTCTTTTTCCCAAGGGACTTACCTGAATTTTAATAAAGCTTAGGTTTTTCCCTTGATTTGGAAAACTTGATAGTTGATATTATTCGTCAAATTTTTGCCCAACAAGTTTTTGTTTCATAGAAGAGAAATAAAAATTTGGTTGTAATATGAGTTTTTAATATTTTCTTCATAATTGGTTTTGTGGAAATAGATGATGAAAAATAAATCCGATCAACTCTAAAAGAGAAAACTATAAGATTAGTTCAAAATACAATTTCAATTCACTGTGTAGTTGGTGGGTGGTTTATATTTTTTTTTGTGCCCTCTAGATATTAGAGAAAATCATGAGAGATGAGTGAGTCAGTTTAGAAAAGATTTTAACCATTCATTAATTTAATGAACGGTTAAAATGCAACTTGTGTAGTCCTATGAGTATCGATTTAGGTCAAACGTTACTAATAAATTACAATATTCTCTCTCTCCTCTTATAATCAATAGAAATATTTTTTAAAAAATGACAAATCTATAGATTTTATCCAGATTTCCAACAAAAGGTGCAGATTCCGCTTTGGGCAAATACTTGACGATGTTAAGAAATTTCTTAGAGTAAACCTGGGAGTTTCCAAAGGGGCACACTATTTTTCCTAGTGAGCCCACTTTTCAACTAAAAGCCCAAAGGAAAAAAAAGCTATTTAGTGGGCTCAGTAGGAAAAGTGGTGTGCTCCTTTAGAAACTCTCAGCAAATCCTGGAACCAAAATAATTTTGTGGATTTGGTGATAAGAATCTTAAACAGTGTCACAGTGTTTGTCTCATGTCTAAATCTATGACCAAAGTCATAACCCAAACAGTCCATGGGTTCATTCGTTTAGCCCATGTGTGGCATAAAATTATTAATATGAGATGCCACACTAGTTATATTCAAATCCTCCTCCGTATGCAATAGGTCCAAAGTGACACTGGCATCTCAAAGAATAAAAGTAGATTATCTCTTCATTCTTGACTGTCATTTAATGTGTATTATAGTGTCTCCCTATGTAATGTTCTAGTTTTAATCCAAAAGTTTCAGAGATACATCCTACTTTACGGTAACATATTACCAATGGATACTTTAAAAGCAGGCCACACAACGTTTTTTCCCGTAAAGAACATCGCAATCAGAGTGTACAAGCAATAAGAATATGATCATGCTATAATCCATAATAGTGCACAATTTTAGTAAGAAATACAAGTATAAATATTTGCAATAGCCATATATTATATGAAAGTCGCAAAAGACAAATTGATAGTGGCAAAAATAAAGTGGACGTTGTTGAATTCATTCACTAATTTGAACCTTAAATTGAGCCAATTCACTAGTTCAAATTAAATGAATTAAGTGAATTGAAATTGGCTTCAAAAGTTGAGTACATAGCAAAGGAACAAAAAGGGAAGATGAAAAGATAGTCCCACATGGGATAGAGAAATGTAAGGATGTGGGTTTAAATATGGTAGCTTACTCCTTTACTTTGCTTATGTAAGAAAAGGAAAACCTTGAGCACCACGGGTGGTGCTACGCACCGCCCGCACGAGCGTGTGCGAGGGCGAATGGGCGTTTAGGGCGCTTTAGAGGCGCACTTTGAAAACTCAACCGTTGCGACTGTTGAAAACCTATAAATAGGGTCTGGGTCAGAGTTTCAGAATATACGTTTTTCTTTTCTTTTCTGTTTCAGTTCATCTTCTGCAGACAGAAGTTTCAGAATTTCTGTCTACAGAAGATCTCTGTTCAGTTCCATTCTAAGTCCAGTCCTGCATTACATAAATCAGAGAGAACCTTTATCAGATTCGCCAGAGCAGCTTCCTTCCCTCTGCAGATCGATCGTTGTATCCTGGGAGATCGACGTCCAAGAAATCCAGAAGCAAACAGTGGAGGACGAATCGATTTTAAGAAGATAGTGTCCAACACTAGCCTCGATCTTCATCCAATCTACTTCCTGTCATCTTCCAGTGGTCTTCCAGTCTTCCTGCAAGTATCTGAAACAGATTTTTCATAATCCAGTTTCTTCTTTATTCACTTTAGGTTAAGTAAACTAGTTAAAGAAGAATAGTTTAATTATTTCTGTAAACAGTTTCATTCTGGAAACTGTGTTAGGTAATAAGAGAACAGAACACTGAAAACCTAATTACAGAATTGGTTTCCTGTAAGATAACAGTAGCAATTATGTATAGTAAATCTATTAACTACAAATCTGCCTTCTTGTGTTAATCTAAAATATATCTGTATGCTTCAATCTGCAACCAGAGAATTAGTAATCTCCACTATAGCTTAAAAACACCAACAGACGTTTTGATGCAATCACCAACATTTAAGCTTTCCACGCATGCTCAGGTATAGATCGTCAATGGAACCCACACATGTTAGTGTGCCTTCCCAAAACAAAAGCCTCACAATTCTATTCAGGAAGCTGAAAATGAGATCCACCAAGTCAGCGTCTGCTTTAGCTTAAACTGAGAGGAAATTGTAGCTTGGCTCAGATCGCCCTGCTCGGTTTCAAATCAACCAAGTTGAAGATTGAGACAAAGGTTTGGATAGATCACATTGCCGATGATCATCTATCGCAGTTTTCCATCATATGGGCGAGATCAAATTTTGTCTCTATTTCAAGACCGGGAAGGTCGATGTGTGATGCTTTGCTGTGTTTTTGAATTGGGGTATTTTCATTTATTAGTTATGCGACTAATGTTCAGGCCTCGTTTGAATAGTAGATTTTGCAAAACTCTGATTTTACATAAGTTTACAAAATTCGACTTTGTATACATATAAACTCCAGCATTTGAAAAATTGATTTTCACTTAAATTAAATGTAGTTTGGATAAAAGGTTTCATAATAGACTTTCAACTCCTCTTGAATATCATTAATACAAAATTTTACAAGACCGGGAAGAATATGGTGTAAGTAGATTTTTGATTTTGGAGTTTTGGAGGGTCTTAATAGCTAAAAGCCCGGAGCTTAGAGATTTCATTTTAGGCACCAAACAAAGTATAGTTTTAAAAATGGAGTACAAGTTTAAACTCTCCCAAATTATGATTTCACTTAATGAAACCTTGTATCTGAACTAGACTATCGAGACTTCCATGAAATTTGGAAGTCCCTTGTGATACAAGTGACACAAAAGTTTTTTCAGAGTTTCTGAGTAAAATAAACTTGGGATTTTTCTTCTACTTTAGCCTCATTTATATATAAGCTAATAAACCAAACTGGTTCTACTTAAAATATGCGATGGGCATTTGGAATTGTCTTGAACAAATTGGAAAGTGGGAACTAGAAGGGAAAACTATAAAGGCACAGCCCAATAATTAAGGACACATTCCTCGTGAGAGAGCATCTCTGCAAATTAGAAAAATCAAAAATTTCTTAGTGCACACCCCCTTCTTCCGACATTGCCCTCTCATCCAAACCTCATCATCCTCCTCCTCCTTCTCTCCCCCTCCGATCATGCCATCCCACCTTCCTCCTCCTCCCTTTGCAAACCCGCCACCCACCTCCACCACCACAACCACCTTCTCCTACTTATCCTTCTCTGCCCCTCCTTCCTCCCTCTCTCCGATCAAACTACCTCCTTGACCTTTCTCCTCCTCCTCTCTCTTCCCCACCTCCTTCTCTCCCTTCGCTCCCTCCCTCTTTCCCCCTCTTCGACTAAGCCAACCCCTCCTCCTCTCTCCTTCTCCTTCTCCTCTTCCCACCACCTCCTCCTCCTCCTCTACCCCATCCCTTCTGATGAAACCACCCCTCCTCCTCCCTCCTCTTCATCTACTTCTGTAATACCCCAAATTTCAAGCTACCTATTAGCTCTCGTGAGACCAGTTGTGCTGAATAAGTCAACCGAAATCAATTTTGGACACCGAAATAACTTTCGGCTAACGTAACTTTAAATCCACAAACCCAAATGACATTCGGTCTTCGCGATTATTAGTTTTGTAATATTTATGATTTTTAGAGATTTTTCTTACGAGGCCGAAACATACTTCCAAAATTGCTAATTTAATAATATTAAAATTATCTTTCTAATTACTTCGGAATTTCGGTTCATTTATTCCAGACATCGAAATAACAAACGGATAATTTTCTAGTACTCCTCTCGTCGAGTACTACGTCCTGCATAAATTTGGTACCATTTGGAAAACGTTTACGAAAACCGTAAATAATAAAATATTAAATAAATTGGGAATTTACTTTATACACACCACAAATTTCTAAATGCACACATCAATAATTTTAATGCAATAATTAATTTAATTAATGAAAGATTAGTACAATAATTACATAATTTAACTAATAATTTCATAATTTAGCTAATAATTACATACTTTATCTAATTATTATAATAAATTACATCAATGCTATCCACTTCCATTCTCCCCTATTTAAACCCACACAATTCCCTCATTCATTTACTCACACACTCTCTTCTCCTCTCGGCAAAGCTTGCAGCAAAGGAAAAGAAAAAAAAAAAAGAAGAGAGAAAAATAAAAGAAAAGAGAGAAAGAGAGAAATCAAACCGTATCGAGGATTCAAACCGAATATTCGAGATCAAACCGAGGCAAGTAACACTGCTATTTTCGCTCCTTCCTTATATAATTTGTATTTATTTTCATGATTAATATTGAGAATTAAACTAGACCATTGGGTCAATTTTGATACGTACAAGTATTGTTATATTTGATTTTACATGCAAGTAATACTGCTATTTTCGTTCTTTTGGTATTTTATTTATATCTATTTCCGTTTATTTCTTTATTTAATTTAAATTTGTGTACATAGATTTATTTTGTAAAAATGTTTGGTTCATATTTTGATCTATTAAATGATATTGAAAACTGAACCAAATTAGTGTGTTAATTTTGATATATATAAATATTATGATATTTGTTTTATTTTAATAATTGCAATATATATATATAACTCGATTGCATGCAACCATGCAAAAATAGAAAGAAGCAAAAAAAAAAAAAAAAATACAGGAGAGCTTGGGCCGAGACAGGAAAAGAAAGGGAGGGAAATTGAAGAAATGGGCTGGGCCGAGGTGAAAGGAAAAGAAAAGAAAGAAAAAAAAAAAGAAAAAGAAAAGAAAGAAAAAAAAAAAGAGGAACTGGGCCTGGCCCAGAGGGAAAATTAAAAGAGAAAAGAAAAGAAAAAGAAAAGGACAAAAAAAAGGGTAAGTGGGGCTGGCCCAGTCCATGAAAAATTAAAAAGAAAAGAAAAAGGAAGATGGGCTGGATTTAACTTGGGCCAAAGAAAAAAATATATATATTGGGCCGGCCAGCCCAGCCCAGTAAAAGAAAAAGAAAATAAAAATGAGTGGGCTTGGGCTAGACAAAAAAGAAAAGGAAAATAAAATTAAAATAACGATATGAAAAAGTAGGAATTTACTGGGCTCGGGCTTGATAGATTAAATAATTGAGAGATTTAAATTGGACTTAGTTTGAATTAATTTGACATAATTAATAATAGTAATAAATTAGATTTCAATTAAAAGAGAAATGTATAATACATATGATTGAGTCTGGAAATGTAATAAATACATATGTTGAGTTTAAAAATAATGCAGGATTATTATATAATTCACTTGATTCCCAAATTGGGTTATTAATTGACACTGAGAATGAAAATAGATTATTGTAATAATTTTTATGATATGCATTGTGGTACAATTGTGCACTAATATCTATCATACTATAAGTCATGTGCCTTGATATTACAAATCATGTGTACTAATATATCATGTGTTAATTTATCATGCTACAAGTCACGTGTTGTACATGTCACGAGTTTTGATATTACAAGTCATGTGTTTTACATGTCATGTGCTTTGATATTACCAGTCATATGTTTTTTTTTTACAGATCATATGTTATGATACTACATGTCATGTACAATTCCGAAAATGCAAGCATGTTATCATGAATTGAAAAACAATTAAAGAAGAATTATAAAATTTTCATGTGCATAATTCATTATGAATACGGGGATGGGAGAAACTATATGATGGATCAGAGCCTTGCCGTATAAGGATTGATTGTCTTGTTGGGCCGGATTCTGCAGCGGTCCGGGTGATTACTGGATCACCAATTGATATTTACCCAAAGTGGTAAGTCCGTCACTGTAATACAGTACGGAACGTGATTGTGTGCTTAGCGGCACGTCATGGTTCAGCGCCATGAATATTGGGGTCGGGTCCCGGATATGCACGGGCACTTATACGACAATGGAGAATAGCGCTATCTTATCCATTAATACAGTTTCTAAAATTAAATTGGACGATGACTGAGACCAATAGAAAATATGATTAAATAGATAGAACAGATATTATCATGTTTATTTAATTATTGTCATGTTTATTTATTTATTCATTTATTTATGCTTGCCTTCATGTTAATTTATATGTTACCTTCATGTAAATTTATATATTGCCATCATGCTAATTTATATGTTGCTTTTATGTTAATGCACACAAAAAACACTGACATAAATATGCTCATGTACATTGATATTCATGTACTATGATAGTACACAATTCCTATTTTACATGTGTTACTTATTGGGTTTAATCCCTGGGTTTCCGAACCTAGGTTTAGAGAACCAAGAAGGAGAACCCGCCCTAACTGAGGATCCGTACTTTATCGATCAGACCGAGCAGTGAAGTACTTCCCGAAGAATCTCTTATATATTGTTCGTATTTCCTTTGTCTGGACACTGCTTCTTTCCTCTCTGCTTCTTTTGTATTCATATTTAAAGCAGTGTGCCATTTTATGTAATGAACTCTTTGTCATTTCAGTTTCAGACATGTTATTTACTCACCTGATTGTGGCAGTAGTTACGGTTATTTCAAGATCCTGTGACTGTTGGGTTGTCTAGTGTAAGTAATAAATAGCGTCCTCCGTTTTGGGAAGCAGCCCCAAAAAGGGGGGCGTTACAACTTCTATCCCCTTTCTGCAAACTTACCATCCCCCTCCTACTCCTAACTCCTCTTCTTCTACTCCTATCCCCTTTCTGCAAACTCACCATCCCCCTTCTCCTCCTCCCTCTTGCTCTTCTTCCTCCTCCTCTGTCGTTTCTAATGCTAATCCTAACCTTAATCCTAATCCTAAACAATAACAATTTAGAGCTAAGATGAAAAATGTATACTTAAAATCAACTTGTCCAAAAAATGTAACTTGTCCAAAAATAAAAACAATGGCAAACCTATAATTAAAATCAACTTTAGTTGGGTATATCCTTATATATTTCATCCATAAAAATCCACTGCAGTCTTGTTTTTTATTTTATTACCAAAAAGGAAAAAAATAAATTGAAATTGAAATCAAATCACAAAGCTAAAAATGGTTTTCATTCGTATATATAGACAAGGAGATTTGTCCTCCGACACCAATTGTATGTTGGACTTATCCATTTTATTCAGAAAACTCTAATTCTAAACTCTAACTTCACTTAACATAGTGAATCCGGAGAACATTGTTGAAAATAATGCGTTATGAAATCCGTTATATTGTGTTACGTAATCTAACGGAATCCTAGCGCTACGTAACAACTGAAAATAACTCAATGCACCGTAACAGTATGTTTTTTTATGTTATATTACGTAACGTTACATTAAATTATGTTATCTTAAGTTATTTATAATTATTTTTCTAGTAATTTCTATATTATTATTGATTATTATTCTATTTATTAGCGAATTATGTAATTTTCTTACTTGATTAGTTGTTGATTTATTTGATTACTTGTAAAATTGCTAACTTGCTAATTTGCGATTATTTTCTCGTTTGTTTGTTATAATTTCTCTCCAATTGCTGAAATATCTTACTTGTTAACTCTATTGAATTTTTAGCTGAATTAAAATCAACAATTACAAGTAAAATAAATTGGACATTACAAAATATAAATTACAACAATAATAATAACTGAAATTGAAATAAAAAAATTAGAATTTTTTTTTCTTCGTTTAGATGATAACTGGAATTACGGTTACAGACTTAATATAATTTATGAAGATAATTATAAAACTTAATATAAATTTAGAATATATTATGTATTACAAAATAATTTTATATTCTTATCAAATTTATTTTTCAATTTATAAAAATTATTTTATTTAGTTCTGCATTTATTTTGATTAAAAAATTACATAACTTATGTTATGCGTTACACTATATATGACATAACCTAATAAAGGCAAAACATTACGTTACCGTTATCGTTATTTTAAACATTGCCAGAGAATTTAGGATTCTTGCTAACTTTTTGTGTAATACAAATGCAAAAAATTTAGAGAGTTAGAATATGAATAAACTTACGAGAGATTTGTTTATTTCGATAATTTAAATAATACTAGAAAGTAACTTTTAGAAAGAATATATTTTTTTTAATTTTTAGAGAAATTAGGGGAAGAAGAAGATGACAGAGTTATTAGTTTTTTTGAAAAGTCAACTTAGTAAAAAAAAGAGGTTTTTACTGGTTTGTCCCTCAAATTTTTATATATTATGATTTTGTCCCCCAAATCTTCATATTTAGGATTTTGTCCCCTAAATCTCATAAGTTACAACAATTTAGTCTCTCTCTAACTTTCCCTAACACAGTTAAATATTTGACCATTTTACCCCTCTCTTCTCCTTCTCTCTTCCTTCTCTCTTCTTCTCTCTTTCTCATCTCTTCTCCTTTTCTTCGTTATTTCTCTCCTCTTCCTCCTCTCTTCTCCTTTTCTTCGTTATTTCTCTTCTCTTCCTCCTCTCTTATCCTTCTCTTTTCCTCCTCTCTTCTCCTTTTGTTAAAAGAGAAGGAGAAGAGAGGAGAAATAATAAAGAAAATGAGAAGAAAGGAGGAAGAGAGGAGGAAAATAGAAAATGAAAAGAGGGGTAAAATAGTCAAATATTTAACTGTGTTAGGGAAAGTTAGAGAGGGGGACTAAATTGTTGTAACTTATTAGATTTGGGTGACAGAATCCTAAATATGAAGATTTGAGGGACAAAATCATAATATATAAAGATACGAGGGACAAACCAGCAAATATCCAAAAAAAAAATGGAAAGTTGTAATTGTTTGTATGTGTAAAGGGTAAATCAGTGTGCATGAATAGACTTGCTCAATGGCCACTTGCTTAATGAGCCCATCTTTCTAAATCGGAATTAGGCTCCGGAAGGCCGTCGTTCGGTGGTTAATTTTGGAATAGAAAGAATTGGGATTTGTCGTCCCTGCCGGTGATTAATTTCCGAACAGGAAGAAAGACAAGAAATAATAAATCTGTAATTTTTCTCAAATAGAATTTCCCCGTGCCTTAAGAATTTCCTCCTATTTAGTTCCAACCATGTGAAAATCCGCCGCACACCACTTTCACCCTCGCAGATCAGACAGCCGGCCCCCTCCTCTCCATCGCTAGCCTACTTCGGGTCCGTTCTGATGTGGTCGGGCCGGCCTGCGTACCCTGCGCCCGATCATTCCAGCGCCGCTTCATTTGTATTGCATGATGCTGCCCCCTCTTTTTTTTTGGTCCCGATTACCGCCGCCTAGAGGTCCTTGGAGGTCGGTATCGGAGCGCGCGCCCAGCCGTCTGATTCCTGGGGCATCGATGGATGGTCGCCACGTCAGAGATGACGTGGCAACATCAATGGCATATAGGTAATTTTACGGTTAAGAAAATGACCTAATTTTTCCCCTATAAATATCATCATGCCTCTTCACATCACTTTACTTTTAGGTTGGGCGCTTGGTTCAAGGTGGAGGCTCTTTCTCTCTCTCTCTCTTTTTTGTTAATTTGATTTTGATTTAGAAATTTGAGTTTGATTTTTGAGATCTTTAATTGTTCTAAGTGGTTTTTTTGATTTAGAATGGTTTAATTTAAGTTGAAATTTTTATGAGATCTAAGTTGGTATTTATTGTGTTATTGTAAGTAATTATCTTAGATCTACTTTTCTTTTTTAATTTTTTTTAATAATTTTATTTTATGGATTTATGGATTGATTGTGCCAATTTTTTTTCTATTTTTCTATTATATTGAACACAACTACTTAGAATAAAAGGTTTAGTTGTTGTATACTAGATTTTAGTCCTCTCCTAATTTTTTTTTTTTGAATATAGTTTCTCACTAAAGAATTGATTATAAATGTTTTGTTTTCAAGTAATTTGGAATAAAAGACTTGTTTACTTACTCTTATCTTTGGAATTTTATGAGTTTTATTAGGATTTTATTTTGATAATGGTGTGTAAGATTGTATGGTTAGCCTAGAGATGAAAATGAGAGGGTCCATAGGCCAACTCTTAGTTCATCTTATTCAAAAAATTAAATTAAAAAAATAAAAATTTAATTTTTTTATTCAAATATTTAAATAGGACGGGCTAATGGCTAGACTTTAGAGTTGACTATTCTCATCTCTTAGTTAGCTCATCTAATGGGAAAAGAATTTCTTATTTGAGAGAAAGAAACTCATTTTTAATTATATTAATTTTGCTTCGAATCATCATGAATTCTTTATAATTTTTGTACTTAGCTTTCTACAATATGAGTATCCATTACATGCAACGTTCTATATCGTATGTCTATGAATTGCTCTTAAGTATTCATGAATTACTAGTTAAGTATAACAATGTTTGTTGAAGTAGACGAACGCGTAGTGGACAAATATTAGAATATTGAAGAATTGAACTAGAGGATAGAGTAATAATAATAAAATGAGAAATAATTAAAATGATTTATTGATTCAATTGACCTTGATACAAGTTTTGTTTTGTGGAAGATGAATTTCTTGGTTTTAGAAGCCTTTTACTTAGGTTAAGGTCCAATGCAACCAAAATCTCTATGTATAAAGATTACAATCCATACCATTATACTTATCATCTTCTTAATTGTTAGCCCATTCTTTTTTGATTTTTTATATTTTATGCGGCCTCCATTTTATTTACTTTTTGACACTTCTTTTCTAGAAATTTAGAATTACTTTTATTTTAACATTCATTAAAAACTTTCATATGAGTTATTGTACATTTATGTTTTTTTGGTGTGCTCTTGTAAATCTTTATTTTGATGATATAGGGATTTAGAGTAATCTTGTAATTTTGTTGATTTATTTTTATTAATTGTGGTTTGAGTTACTTAAAGAATTAAGGCAAAGGCTTCTTTGCTTTTGTTGGCAATGATAATTGTTCTTGGAGTTTCTTGCAAGTTTTTATTGGAAATTTATTTATCTCTTCACGATAGTTAATTAATTTTTTGTGCGGACAGGTATTATATTTTTTTAATACATAATTCATGTTATAATGTTATGTACAAATCTTTCATGTGATTTCATTTAAATCTTTTCATGAAATCGATGGAAAAAGATAGATAATGATGAAGATAGATAATGGTGATAAGTACATCTTGTTTTTAGAATATATGATTTCTCATTATGCACTTTTCTTTTAGTCAATTGGTACAATCGAATGTCGACAAGTCCTCATAAAAGACTTGTCTTTCGTACATTTTATATGTAAACTTTTATGCTTATTAGGGTGCATTTGAGAAATGAAGATATATGTGTTAATATAGGTATTGCCTTCCATCGAAGAAAAGATGCGAAAAAATCACTTAAAATGGTATGGTCAAGTGCTATGTAGACTTGCAAATGCAGTCGAAGAAAAGATGCGAGAAAATTATTTAAGATGGTATAGTCAAGTGCTATGTAGACTTGCAAATGTAGCAGTTCGACGAGAGAAGTTTATCAACGTAGGACAAGCTAAAATAGCGAAAAAAAGTTCGAAGAAAATATTGATGGAGGTAATACGAAAAGATATGGATTCTTGAGGTTTAAATGAGGATATATTACTCGATAGGAATGAATGAAGGACTATTAATGTGATCGATCCAACGTGATTCTCTTTTGGTTTATGTAGCCTATCTCAAATACTTGCAATAAAAGGCTTAGTTGTTGTAGGGTTGAAGATTATTTGGTGCATGATATTTATTGTAGTAGTAGTGGAGAGAATTGGGAAAATAATAATTGTTATATAACTTTATTTGAGATACTGGGAAAATATAATTTTCATTATTTGGAATCAATTACTTATAATGATAGTGTCTTTGAGGAATTGTGTTGGGTGGACACCTTAAATTAATCTAAAGAGATTGTCTAAAATCTAAAATCTTAAACATGAATCCAAAATAGACAATCCAAACTGTTCATTGTGATTTTTGATGTGTTTGTTTCCACGTAAGTAGAATGGAAATAATGGAAGTAAGACCATTTTCATAATTCATATATTTTGTTTGGTCAAGAAGTAAAGTAGAAGTTATTTTTTCAATATGCAATGGGTTCTATGTGGCATTCTCACCTATCAATTTTATTTCATATGGATTTTTGGTAGAAGAAGAGTTAAAAGTATTAGTATTTGATTATCTTGTGCATTTCTCTCCTTTTCTTTCTTCTACAAAAGTAAATATTTTATTTTTTATCATATCTTCCAAAAAGTAATGAACTGATACCAGAAGTTTAGGAATTATGATACTTCAAATTTTTATTTTTGGAAGTTTCTTCTAGTTTTCTTCGTTACTTACAAACTCCTACACTTTTTATGTAAGTTAAAATCTCATGCACGTCATTGAGACCTTTTGATCAATAATATAGAAGTATCTATAACATATGGTTTTTTGTCACCACCTATTTCAGTTATGGTGATCATGTTATGGTGATCATGCTGAATGGTATGCATCGTCTATTTGAATATCTTATCTTATGATTTTAGGCCGCATTCTTATATTAGAATATAAGGAGGCTTATTTTTCCTTGGACATGTGTTTTTCAGTGTAAGAATTCTTATGTGCAAATTAATTTGGTTTTCCACTCTTTTATTTTTATCTATATCTTCTTAGAACCTTTAGAACCAAAAATCATGTACATTTTCTCTCCCATCAAGTGGGTATCAAATGTTGAAATAAAAAAATTGCTCATCTCTTACCCACTTGATGGAGGGGAGAATGGACCTTATAACCCGTGATTTTTTATTCCAAAGAAGTTAAGGCATTGTAGATGAAAATACAATGGTTGAATCATGATTTTACTCTCGAAAAAGTAGGTTTTTTTGGGTTGTCAATGGAGAAAAATTTTCTATGGTGATAGTACATATCCAACAAGTGTATGTATATGCTTGAGTCCTTCCATTAGGCTTTTGAGCATAATCCTTTGCGTTCATATTCAATATTAGAGCTTTCATTATAGAAAATCTTTTCCATTAAAGTTGATCAATATCACCTAAAAATGATAAAGAAACCAATTTTTTTTTGAAATTTTCTTAGTCATGCATCAAGAGGTGAAAACGGATGGCCTACATAGTGAATTGGTTAGTTTAATGATATAGAATATTTAAAACTTGTGTATTTGTTTGTAAATTTTTAAATCATGTGCAGTGGTTGGATAAAAAAGGGTTAATTACACTCAGACCCCCTGTAATATGCGGGGCGTATAACTTATTACTCCTGAAGTTTGAAACTCTCACTTAGCCCCCAGGAAAGCTAACGGAGTTTAGTAAGCGTTTGGGCTTGGGTCACGTGATGCACTCGTGTGGCTGTTCCGCTTACTTCCTCAACTAAGAGATTAGGGCATCAGGCATGCGCATCACCTCTCTCCTTTTAATCCGATCTCTCATCTACTTCACCAAAACGAATCTCTTCATTGCTTCACCCTCCTCTTCTCATCCTCTCTCTCCTCTCAATCTCCTATCACCTCTCTCTTGCTTGCCAACAAGCCCCTCGATGTTTCAAACCTCCATCACTCAACCTCTCACCACCCACCAACCCTCTACAACGCCACTCTCACCGCCCTGTCCACCCATGGCCACACGCAACCTGTTCGACACAATGTGCCATCGAAAAGTCCCATTCAACGACGTGGGCTTCGACCCTTTCGTCAAAAGGGTGGCTTGCAAGCACGATGGACTGTAAAAGATCCTATCTTTGTCTTTGGTGGAGGAGGTTGAGGCAATGGGCTGTAACGTTAATGGGTTGGCGGTCGTGCTGATTGTCGACGGGATGTGTCGAGTTGGGAAGATTGATGATGCTTGGGCAATGTTGGGGAGTTGAGGATGGTTGGGTGGAAGCCCGATTTCATTGCATATAGGATCGTCGCAGAGGAGTTTAGGTTGGCAAGTAGAGTGGAGGAGGCCGGAAGGATATTGAAGCAGAAGAGGAAGTTCGGGGCAATGTTTAAAATAGCGATAACGATAACGTAACGTTTTGTCTTTGTTAGGTTATGTCGCATATAGCGTAACGCATAACGTAGGTTATGTAATTTTCTATTTATTTAATTAAAAATAAATATAAAACTATATAAAATAACTTTTATAAATTCAAAAATAAATTTAAAATATCTAAAAAAAGAATATAAATTTTTTTTGTAATACATATTCTAATCTAATTTTATATTAAATTTTACTATAATTTTTGCATTTATCTTCATAAATTATATTAAGTTTTCAACCGTAATTCCAGTTATGATTTAAACAAGAAAATAAAATTTTAATTTTTTATTTTAATTCCAGTTATTATCATTATTGTAATTTATATTTTGTAATGTTCAATTTATTTTATTTGTAATTGTTAATTTCAGTTCAGTTAAAAATTCAATAAAATTAACAAGATATTTCAGCAACCAGAGAGGAATACAACAAGCGAATAAGGAAACAATTACAAAATAACAAGTTAGCAATTCCATAAACAATAAACAAACCAACAACTAATTAAGAAAATTACAACAATTCGCTAATAAGCAAAATAATAATCAACAACAATATAAAGATTACTAAAAAATAATTGTAAATAACGTAATATAACGTAATTTAACGTAACGTTACGTAATATAACGTAAAATAACATAAAAAACGTATTGTTACGGCGCACTAAGTTATTTTCAGTTGTTACGTAGCGTTGGGACTCTGTTAGGTTACGTAACGTAATATAACGGGTTTCATAACGTGTTATTTTCAACATTGGTTCGGGGCTGCACCGAGGAGTAGTGATTATAGAGAGTTCATTGTTTGGTTGATATCGGAGAGGAGGATTTTGGAGGCAAAGTAGTTGGGAGAGGCCATTGTTTATGGGGATTTCCCGATTGATGACGACTTGCTTGATTCTTTGATCGGGTTGGTCTCGGATGTTGATGCAGGATCGACGATGTCGCTGTTGAAGCATGTGATGAAGAAGGATTGGTTCCCTGGTATTGGGTTGCTGCAACATCTAAGTATGAATTTTTGTAAGATTGGAAATGGTGATGTGATGTGGCAGTTGTTCAGGAATCTTTTGGACAAGGGATATTTCTCTGGGTGGAGCAGTATAATTTGATACTATCATTGGGAGAGGGCAAAGTTGAGGAGGCTCAATAGCTCTTTCATAATATGATGGGGAAGGGATAAGCCCAGATGATGTCACTATAAAATGCTCGTTAGAGTGTTATGCCAGGAGAAGAATGTGGATGGGGCAGTAGAAATCTTTTACAAGTCTGTAGAACAAGATGTCGATCTTGCTAAGTCAATATTGAGTACATTGATGCTTACTTTTTGCATGGAAGGTATGTTATCTAGCAAGGATGAAAATATCACGTGCTATACTGAACATTTTATTGATACGGTTATTGCTTGATTTTGTGTTCGAGCCTGCCCATTTGTTAATCAATGCTGTTCTTTGACCCAGAGCCTGATGAACCATTCTTTATGCTAGAACACAAAAGTATCTACAACATTCTATATTTTGCTAGAGCCTGATGAACTTGATGAACTTTTACTGGCTTTGGAGACATAGATCTTGCGGGCTGAAATGTAAAATTTCTGGATACAAATTGATATGTTGTTTGGATTTTGGATATATGGATCAGTAGGAACTTTGATATTTTGGATATATGGATCAGTAAGAACTTTGATATTTTGTTATATGGATTATTTGTCTTTGATGTAATATGCCTTGACATGCACAGTGCTTCTTTTATTTGCTTCTCTTATTTGTTTACGTTGATGCTGGTGATGATGTATGATGTTCTTGTATATGCAGCACTGCTACTGTGCAAGTAACAGTGTTGCTTGTTGTTTATGCTGCTGCTGCTGTTTGGTGTTCTTGTATTTGTTTATGTTGATGCTGCTGCTGATGTTTGGCGTTCTTGTATTTGTTTACGTTGATTCTGCTACTGATGTTTGGTGTTCTTGTATTTGTTTACGTTGATGCTGCTGCTAATGTTTGGTGTTCTTATATTTGTTTACTTTGACGCTGCTGTTCTTATTTATGTTCTTGTATATGCAACACTGCTGCTGTGCAAGTAGCAGTGCCGCTGCTGCTGTGCATGCGCAAAGGCAGCATGCACAGCAGTTGCAACAGCTGAGAGAGAGAGAGAGAGAGAGAGAGAGAGAGAGAGAGAGAGAGAGAGAGTGAAACTCTTGAGGGAGATGATGTTAAAAAAAAAATAGAATTAAATAAAATGAGTTCAGATTTGTTTAAAAGGGAGTGAAATTATCTAACTGTTGACTAACATTGGTAATAGTTCAGGGGGCTAAGTGAGAGTTTCGACCTTCAAGGGTAATAAATATACATCCCCATACTACAGGGGATCTGAGTGTAGTTAACTCGATAAAAAAATATTATGTCATATTGTTTATGTCTAAGAAAAATATCACTTTGGGTTGTTCATTTTGTAGCGGCCTAAAAAGTAATTTTTCGATCACAATTGGATTTATCAAGAATTTACATTATATCCATTCTTATTTGCCATAGTGATGGATGAGTTTACTAGAGCTATTTAGGATGAAATACCTTGTTGTATATTATTTACTGATGATATTCTCGTAGTCAATGAGATGAGAAGGGGTAAATGTCAAGTTATGGAGGTAAACATTAGAATGTGGAGGTTTTAAATTGAGTAGGTTTAATAATATATGGAGTGCAAATTTAATAAACGAAGAACTCTGGACTATAATGTTGACACACTGAACGAGCGCAATTAGTCTAAGTATTTGGATTCTATTGTTCAAAATGTTAGAGAAATCGCTAGAGACGTCAACCATAGGATGATTAGGATCCAAGCTCGCTAGTTGAAATTGAGCAGCGAGCAGGAGTTTTATGCGATCTTAACATATTCTGTTAAGATTGAAAGAAATTTTTATAGGACTGCTATTAAGCGAATTTTGTTATATGATACGAAATGCTGGGCTATAAAGAGCATTTATAGAAGACAAGTATAGCAGAGACGCGTATGCTTCATTGGATGTGTAGTAATACTACAACAACAACAACAACAACTAAGCCTTTTATCCCAAGTATTTGGGGGTGGATGTGTAGTAATACTATGAGAGATAAATGAGAATATTCATACTAATGTAGGCTAGATCCATCAAAGTGAAAATGGGAGAAAATCACTTATGATAGTTTGGTCATGTGCAATATAGGCCTACTACACCAGTTCGATAAATGGAGCTTATCAACATATGATAAGTTAAAAGAGCGAAAAGAAGATCGAAGAAAGAATGGATAGAAGAGATACGAAATTATATGGATGCTAGAGACTTAAATGAGGACATATTGCTCGATAGGAATGAGTCCAACGTGAGACTCTTTTGGTTCATGTAGCCTACTCTAAGTACTTGGGATAAAAGGCCTAGTTATTATTGTTGTTCGCTCGTTCATTTTGTGTTTATATTGCATGAGTGGAAAATTTTTAAAACACTTAATCTTGGTTTTAAGCCCTTTAAATAGTAAAAATAAACTTCAATGGTTTGGATTATGAAAAATGGTGTTCCATTATTTAATTTCCAATGGGAATGATTTATCTCTTAATCTTTTTGAGAGGACCCTATATGTTTGTCTGGGTGTGTATGAGAATAATAAAAATAAGCTTGACAACTTATATAGCTTATCTAAGCTATACTCTATTTCCACTATCTCTGATATTTTTTTTTTCAAAATATATAATTTTTTGCATTATGATCTCAATCTTCTAGGGTTCACTAATGTCTAACTTTTTATGTTTTAGTTTTGATTTGACCTTCCATCAGTTAGACACAAAATTAAAAAGTATTATGTCAATACATGTATTTATGTGATGGAATGTCAAATGAACTTAAAAATCAATTTAGTTCTAAAGGTGTGGTGGTTGTGATTGTAACAAAAAAAATTTTGATAGAAAAATAATGGGATAACTATCTTTTTGCTGCTAGCTCATGTGACTATATATATGTTGATATAATTAATGTATATTTTGATATCTTTATGTGTGTGTGTTTTGGGGGGGGAGGGAGGGAATTTACCCTTGTTACTATATAAAGAGTCATGTGGCCATGGATTGTATGATTATGTTAATATGCATAAATGCTTTGTTGTTTTATTATGCCAACATTTAGGGTTTTTTGGAACATATATTTGACAGTCACTGAATGATCGTGTCGGGCCATTCAAAAACTGAAGTACCGTTCATCTCGTCCCTATCCAAATTGTCTATTAGAAAGGAATATTTTGTTTATAGTTTTACATAAGTTGTCACGTAACTCGTTATGTAACTTAACGAGGGTATATACGTAACTACTTCAAATAATCTGATATTGAATATGCTCGCGTTCTTTTACATTATGATATGTTATTTTGAATTATATTATTTATTTTGGATTACATTATAGCCTAACTTCTTTATGAGTTGTTTTTTTTCTAAGTATGTAAATCTCGTGCCCTAACCTCTAACATACCTTTCAACCGATTAATGCATAATCCATTTGGATTTTAATTCTAACCCCCAAGTTCATGATCATGCTGATCTCGATATTTTCGATAGCCATCCTCAGTTCTCACATTCATTAGAGGGTTTCATAAGATGATTAGTTTGTTTTGTATTATTTATATGATTAGAGTATTTTGTTTATTTATTATTACTTTGTTTTGTGGTTTCTATTCCATTATGTTATTATGACAACATCAATGTGCTTGTTGTAATTGTGATTCTTGTAAACTAGTGTTTGTGAAAATGAATGTAAGAATTTTGAAATTATGATTTTGATTATAGATTGTGACTATATATTTTCATAAGTTGTTAGAATAGGTTATTATAGTTTATAAAACTTTTGATATTTTAAAAACTATTTTTTTATATATTAAAATTATTGTGGACAATTTTTATATTTTTTTAATAAATAATTAAAAAATTGTGTAACCTATGTTATTTGTTACCTTATGTGTGCTATAATCTAACCATGCCCAGAACTGTACGTTATGGTTATCATTGTTTTAAACATCGATCTTGATTCAACATAAGCTCCAGTTCGTCCCCGTTTTCTTAATGTCTGCATATAATTAGTTAGACTTGGGTCTTTTTCTAGGTGATTGGAGTCAAACAATTTCATTCAAATTCAATGGACTATTATAACTACAATTACAATCTGTTCTCATTGATCTATGATATTTTAAATACATATATAAACATAATTTGTAAGTGAATTTTCTTTTTTTACAAAATGTTCTTCACTGAATATAGCTACTTTGCAATTGTGTAAAGATGAATTTGCATGTATGTTTGTGCATTAATGTATCTTTAAACAAGGACATATGTTGTTTAATGTAAATTTTCCGTCATGCCAAATCACTTCTTGTTTTAATTTAAATTTTGATTCATGCCTTATATTGATTTACATGTACGCAGACATGCATGCATAGGGTATGCATGAATTGTCATTCTAGGAAAATTTGTATGCTAGCAGTCTATCATAAAAACAATCATATATAGTAGATAGTCTTCAGTTGCCTGAGTTCTCCTTAACAAATATTTTGATACATTGAGATCAATTATGAAGACTGAGACGATATGCATAAAAACCCAAAGGATCTGTATCCATTATGAATCAGATTGGGCCTGATTGCTACAGATACGCATCTGTGGGAATCGGGCAGGAATCAGCATTGACACACAATCAGAGGAGACAATAAGTTATTATTATTATTACTATGAACGTATCAAGTTCGATTCTAAGTGGGTTTGATGCATTTCGATCTAGACCTACTAACTAGAACACTCTAAATGTGTTCCGACCCTCCTGGTCGATTATTTTTTGCTTTCGGTTGTCTTGGAGTCTCAACTTGTTCTGAAGCAAGGACAAGAAGGAGATGAGATGATGACCAGAGATGAACTGGGATGGTTAGAAGTGAAAATGTAGAAAGATGTAGAATTTTATATTAATTGCGATAAAAAGGCGAGAAAGGTTAGGTTAGATTTCCCTTTTCCCTGAAAATAATTTATGTTTGATCTTCGCTTTTGACTTGTAATTTTAGAAACTAGAATGTGTTTTAGAGTTTTTTTTTGTTTGATTGCGTTTAGACTCAGGAATGATTCCCAAATTTGATTTAGAGTCAGGGGGAATAATAAAGGTAAGTGTACGTTTGGATGTTTTAAAACTTTTAAAAAAATCAATATATGTAAAATATATTTTAATTATTTTCTGTACCCAAGACGACGGATTCGTATCCATAATTCTTTGAGATTTTGGGTATCTGCGTTTATGTATTGCGTAGTTTTTTGGGGATTTACTTAATGTTCCTTAATGCATGTTTATAATATTCTTACTGTAATTTGTACAGGAGCATCTTCCTTTCAAGATGTTTGAAGTTCCAAAGGACAACAATACAGCTTCCCCCAAGCAAAATGAGTCTGGTCCAAATTATTTTGCGTACTACAAACATCTTGTTCTAGATCTTCTGTCTGAAAATGGGACCTCTTTCATACCATTTTCCAAAGCAGATTCTATTGGAGAAGCTGGAGAAAGTCATAATGATGACAAGAGTAGAAAACTTAATTACTTTTGCGGTTCTGATGCCTATTTTGCTGAAGCTATTACTTGTGGGCTTCCAGACTTTAAGAAAGAGAGAGTACTGGCAACTCTCAATGAGAGTGCTACGTGTTTTAATCGGGAAGTTGATGAGGTAAATTTTCACAGATACAATTTAGATCTCTTTTTACGCTCGTCTTATTTCATATCCCAAGTGGTTATTAGCTGGCGTTAATTGCTTCTGCTCTTTGCGGACTGATCCTGTGCACCGAAATCCTCAGTCCAGACATGTTATTTTTCAAAATTCTCATTTGTTTTCTGGAATCATATGAATGAAAAGAATGCTTATGAAATCAAAATTTTGATAGTCATGTTTCTATCTTGTACTTGTTTAGAAGTACGTTGCCAATCATTCTATCATTCTACCTTATAAAAACCGCTAGTAACCTGTGTTGTAGTCACACGTGAGTAGGGATGAGACGGATGGGTCCAAGGGCCAGCCTTAGCCCGTCCTATTCAAAATTTTGATTAAAAAAATTAAAATTTTTATTTTCAATTCAAAATTTTGATTAGCATGGGTCAAGGGCTAGTCCTTGGACCTGCTCATTCTCGTCCCTACACATGAGCAAAGCTTTTATTCTGGTGTTCGTACCTCAATTTCAATCTGTACTTTGGAGAGGTTTGTGTTTTCGTGGATGCCATAATAATGTTAAACAAAATGCTAGCTGCAGATGCTTGATCATATATTAGCAGCATTCCAGATTGATTCAAATCTAAGGGAGATAATACAATCACCAAGCTATTCGAATGCTGCATTGGATGAAGACGAGGACCTTAGCATGTGTCTTAACAATAAAAAAAGAAAAGCACATTCCAATAAGTCAAATTGTTTTGGCAGGACTTGCACTTCTTTTGTACAGGTATGTGTACTGTAGATGCTCTCTCTTTACATACCATAACTATTCTTCTACTGTAAATGATCGTGACAATCAATATAAACTCGTAGAATCTTAGTCTATGCCAATACTATCATTTATCAGCGAAGTTGCAGAGTATCTGCTTGATGGTAACAAAAACGCTCGGTGATATTAAGATTTTTTAAATAATTTCTAATTAGCTTAGAGTCCTTTTTTCTTTTTTGAATTGAGTTGAATATAAGCCGAAAGCTTGAGCTGGTGATGGATTGATACATTCTTGATCAACTTGATCCTTGCAACGCGAAAAATATGAATTCAGCTAATTAAATTACCGGGGGAATATCAGAAACCAGATTTCTTATTTACCATGAAAAAAATTATACCTTTATTTCTTCCATTATGATCGGACTCAAGCAGGATGTAGAAAATCATATCTTAGATTGTTGTGGTTTAATATTGAATGCAAACTGCTGGTAGATTCTGTGGTTATCTGAGTAAATCTACAGTCTGAATTATTTCCTAGCGTATACCATGAGAAACAAGATTATAATCTAATTTGATAGCTAAATGTGGGATGTTTTGCCAAACCCCAGGAGTCATCTGACCTAAAATTTAATTTGGGGTATCCTGAGATAAATTGTTTTTATTTCTTCTAGCATTTCACACATTTTTCCAAATCCAAGTTGCTTGTCTTCAATATTATGTTTCTGTTTGCAGAATTGTTGGTCGTGTGGACCAGGAGAATTGTTATAATGAATTTGCATCACGCAATTTGCTTCAGTTTTTGTTATCTGAACTAAATAGCTCTTTATATTATGTTTATGTAGACCAGGAATTATGATGATGATTTCATCACCACTGTATTTTTGGCATTCTACCACCTATTTCGTGCAATTCGCTTCAATTTCTGCAATCTAGAAGTTGTGTGCTGAATGACTATTGCTTTTTGCTGTCAATGCCACAAGTCAACTGTTGGATTAAACTTTTAAATTTAGTAAATAATTTCATATCTTATTATCTGTTGACAATCATTCATATTATCTACATTCAAATGAATAGCTTCATAAATTCACGGATGTGCACCATGAAAATAACATGGAAAGTTCTAAATAACATCAAATGCTGCAAATGCTATGTCTTGATAGTGGCCCTAGTTAAAAGTTATGGAAAGCTGTTTGCTTATGGTACTGCTATCATATCTGGTTCAGTGTCGCTTTATGTTTGGAGGTACTGCTTTGGTAGCCTGTCTTGAGTTGTCTATCATAGTTGTGTGGTTGTCTTAAAACCATCTGGCTGATGAATTACTCTATTATCTGATTCTTTAGTGCACTCGGAAATGTATCATTTTTATTAAGTTGTATTTTGAGTACTGTGGTGTTGTAGTGAATAGATTGCTTAATAGGGTTCTAATTGATGAACTATGGAACTTGCGTTAGGTGTATAACAATATTCAAGCTCTTCAAGGAAAAGATGAATTATGCCATGAAGATATCGAGAAGTATACAATTCATTTATATAAAAAGGTAACAAGATAGACATGCAATGATGATTGCAAAGAAAGTACAGGTAGTTGCATAAAATGTTAAAAAATGGCTATTGCTTGAGCTAAATATGAATTTTCTGTTTCCAGCTAGATAAGATGGAGGAGAATCTCGAAGATTACCTGAATGTTGTAATGTCTAAATGCAGGTATACTTTCAATTCTCTCAAAATTAAAAAGACACTTCTTCTTTGTTCCTCTGAAGTTGATCCTGGAAGAAAATAGAAGTTATGTGGTGCTTAATTGACTTATTCATAGTGGGTTGCAGTAGTAGCTGAATGAACTTACCTGCCTGTCAGAGACACAACCACATTGAGACTATGGGAGGCCATGGCCCCCCCACCCCTTCCTCCCTCCGTTGGATGGAGGCCCCACATGGCTACTTGCCATGGCCCACCTAATTGGGCTTAAAAAAAAAGCAATAATGACCTTTTCTATTATGGATTTTCTTGGACTAATGAAGTCAATAATGATAATTGATTTGATCAAATCAATTACATCACATTGTTATTTTCATCCAATTAAAAATTGTCTCCCAGTGCATTGCTTCGTCCTTTTTGTTCACGGAGAAGCATTGTTTTGTCTTTTTTGTTTCAAGAGGAGAAATTCATCCGAGAGCGCCGCTTTCACCTTGGATTCATTTTCATTCAAAATAAAACTTGTTTCTTCATTCGAGAGTGTCTCTTGTAGAGAGAGAGAGAGAGAGAGAGAGAGAGAAGGCCACCATGCTAGGTTTCTAAATGGCAAAATTGTCGAGATTGAGAATTAACGTGATACCTAGTCCTATATTGGATATCTCTCTCTCAAATGTGATATTCTGACTTATTCTAGTTTTTAAATTAGATTAATGGGTTGCTTAATGGTGCATCAAAATTCTTGTTTACCATAAACGATTATTGTGATTCCCTTTCCTTTGATCAGCAAGATAAATATCTAGTATTAAATGAAATATATTAATAGTAATGTTGTCCACATATTGTCATCATTACTTGTTTGATAAAATGTGTAAGTAAAAATTTAAAGATAAATTTCAAATATATAACTAGTTTTTTTAGTTAGATAGATTAGTAAATATCTCTTATTTACAAAATTAGAGATACTCTATTTATTACAAAGTCGATCAGTAGTATAAGACTTAGCATTTAAATTTTTTTTATATGCCTTTGCTTATTAGCAATAAATAATAGATATTTTTAACTTAAAATTATAGCACGTTTTTATAAATACAGGTTGAAACTCTTATTATTGGCCACTCCTATTTCAAAATCCTAGTTTTGTCCCTGCTGTCTATGATATGGACCTTCTTTTACTGAATATTTTGTCATGTCTGTACTAAAAGCGCAGTAAAGTTGAAGATCTTCGGGAGTTGTAGCTTTGACACGTAAAATAAACAAAAGAAAAATGCCATCTACTATGTTGATCTGTTTGATGTAGATTATCGTTTTTCTAGCCCTCAAAATTGGCATTTTTTTTGAGGTAGTTATATTTTGCTTTAAATCAAACGATTCGTTTTGTATGCTACCAGTCCATTGTATGACTTGGTACTGTCAATGTTATGCTTAATTACTTGTCCTTTTACATTATGTCCCCGACCAGGACTGAAGTACAGTTTTTGTGTTAGGCAGCTTGATGCTAGTAGAAACTTGAATGGTATCTCTATATCGTGGACAAGGGGAATAAATAGGATATGTACATATTTATAGAAGCCATCTACTATTTTAATGCAAATTCTTGGGGTTTGTAAAGTGATAGGAATTGTATTGTCTCACTGCATTTTGCTAAGTGAGCCCACCTCAAGAACTTAAAAAATTTACAGGTTTGCCATTTTCTTTTGGCTAAGTTACCATTGTCTTCTTTCCGGTACCACCCCCTCCTCCATTCCATGACCTCCCCAATACAAACCCATAAATCCTAACTCCAATTTCATCACTCCTCCCAATACCATCCCCTCCATCCTAGAGCCTCACGCCTAGATCGCGGGCATAGGATTAGGGGATAGGTCACAGATTGTGGGTGGAGAATGGGGAGAAAGAAGATGAGGAAAAAATAGGGGTTAGGGGCGGGGTGGAAAAAAAGGATGGGCTCATTTAGAACTTCCCCCCCATTCAAAATATCTACCATTCACATATGTCCTAGAAAAGTATCCCAAAGGTTATACATATTTATGAGTGTATAGTAATTTGAAATTTCTGGTGAACTTTCGAGAAAGCTCTTTTTACAAATTGTGTGCATTATGTCTATAAAAGTGCATGAAAATGCTTCTAAATGTTTGTCGCATGTGCAAAACACTATCCTTGAGGTAGCTTCAAGTGAGGATGGGGTGAGGGAGAATCAATCGAGATGATTTCGAGTATGGACATGTGCACCTGAGACCATTAAGAATGTGTTTAGTTGGTATTTAGGATTTGTACTTGGAAATTCAAAAGAATTTTGGTGGGAATTCCTAATTTCCATGCAAATGAGTGGTTGTAATTATACCAAATTTAAAAATTTACATCGGAACTAAGAATTTCCTTCAAAATTCAAAATTTTCCTCTCTTTTCAAATACCAACTACAACTATGAAATACCAACTACCATCAACCAAGCATATAACCCAAGTCAATCCGACGTCTGCCTCTTTGGATGAGCGGCTGCTTGCGAGAGCTCCAATGGAAGGGATGAGAGTCGAGTTGATGCTCAATGTTTCTCTTTTTGACGCGACGCTCTCTTTCCTACATTGATCCAATGAAGGTGCAATGCAATTCAGTCAGAGGAGAGGAGAATGGTGGAGTGGGGAAGGACCTGGGTCATCTTGATAGCCATTTGCGAGTTGGTCCGCAGTGCAGTTTTTTGCTGTGGGTCTACAGCGCTATAGACGAAAGGGATGAAGGTTGGGAGGCATGAAAGGATTGTGGTTGGTTGAGGAAGAGGGATTATGAGCAGACTAAGCAAATTCATTGTTTAGAGGGTCCAACTTTAGAGGTTTGGTTGTTGTCGTCGTAATTTAGATATGACCCTATGTGCGCTAGTAGTTCATAGTCCGTGTGATGACGGGGGAGTTGATGGGAGAGATAGACGAAGAGGAAGGAAAGATCAGGAGAGTTGAAGGTGAAGGTTTTTGTGAGATTTTTTTTTTTTTAAAATTCAATTCTCACTATGTGGAAATGTAACTTTTCCACCTATCCCATAGGAAATTACAGTTCCATGTAGCATGAATGTCATGCTGAGAGGAATCCAGCATTCCTGGGAATTGTGTGACTATCCCAAAGCAATCAAAAGAATTAGTTTGTGTACTTCACTATCAGAAAATGAAGAAAACAAATAGTTTAGGATGATGTCACCTAGGTGTATCGGAATAGTTTTATGACTCACGAACTCTCAGTTAATTGTCACATACCTGTGATGATTTTGACCTTTCGTGCTTGTCAAAGAATGCCATGATGTGTAGCGGTCCTGACAAGCATTTGGCCTGTATATGCCTTAGTCTACTACACCGGTAATACTGGAGGTTGACGTTTCTTACTAACAGCAAACTGGAGACTTGCCTTCATCACCACAAAGGCACAAGGCGGAGGGTTCCCACCTCAATGAGACTTGAAATCTATTTTGTGTCCCAGAATGTACCTCATTTCACTCTCCCCCTTTGGTGCTAACTGACGTTCCTGTTGAATTTCCTTGCTGCTGTACCAGATCCTACTTATTTTGATAAATCAATTTTTTTAGGGTTAATTATAACAGCTACTCTGGTATTATTGAGAGTATTGTCACTAATATCCCATTATGTTTTTTTCTCTTGAAGAGAGACCCCTTGATAGGGGGTATAAGTGTAACAAAATGTTAACACTTATACCGGGATCTCTCTATGAAATATTTTATGAGGGGGTATTAGTGTATAATACCTCGAATAGTATAAGGATAGTTTCTGTAATTAACCTTTTTTTTTTTATATATATTTTTATAATAGGCTGTTTATGAGCAATATTCCATTTATGGGCTTATTGGTGATCAGTTCCCTTGCTTCGCTGAAACATCTATTGATGTACTAATGAGTTCTTGGTAATGCACTATTTTTAGAGCTGTGCCACTAAATCCTGGCAATATACTCTCCTTTTAGAAATCATAGATCTATAATCAATTAATCATAGCATTCAACTGCCACAACCATTTCGAAAGCCTAATAGGATTGAAATATGATTAGATCTACAACTTCATCTCATGATTCTCACTCTTCTAGAAAGATGAACATGAGGGTCCACGTCGGGCTACAGCCTGTGTGCCTTATATCTGCTAGTGCAGAGTGTTTGGATGTTTGGTCCTGGGAATGAAGTGTCTTGGGATCTGTTTGGGGTTTGGATTATGTTTCAAGAACTCCCTCAAAGGTTTTAGGGGCCTCTTCAAGTGCTTCTAATATAGTTCTTGGTGCCTTTGCTGCAAGACTTTGACTAGGCTGTTCTCTTTTGAGGCTGTTGCTGTAAAAGCTGTACTTGGAGCATTAACTGAAACCATAAAGGTGGACTTGGTATTTACCTAGATCTGGGAAAAAAAAGATCAAATTTTATTGTGTATGGAATCGTTAAGCCGATTTTTCTATATTAACTTGGAAGGCGCTGATTGAACATTTTCTCTTCACTTCCATAATAAGGTTTACATCTACCCAACGTCCTTATGTTTTTTCCTTTTCTTGAATGTTTTTATTTATATTCTTGAAAAATTATTTTTCTATCCCGAATCTAATTTCTCTTATGGACAAACTATGCATTACCTGCAGACCAATGACCTGTATTGAGAAGCATCAGCTTGGTAAAATGATTCGAAAGCTCCCAGAGAAGGCTCTTGATCGCGTTATCCAAATCCTCAAGCCTAGCAACTTCTCAGCGAATGATCTTCCTGAAAGAATCTTTGTTGATTTGGAGAAAGAGGTAAAATCCAATGTTTAAAATAGCGATAATGGTAATGTAACGTTTTGCCTCTATTAGGTTATGTAGCATATAGCGTAATGCATAAAGTTGGTTATGTAATTTCCAGTTTATTTAATAAAATAAATATAAAACTATATAAAATAATTTTTATAAATTGAAAAATAAATTTAAAATATCTAAAAAAGAATATAAAATTATTTTGTAATAAATAATCTATTCTAATTTTATATTAAGTATTACAATAATTTTCACATTTATCTTCATAAATTATATTAAGTCTGTAATCATAATTCTAATCATCATTTAATCATGAAAGCAAGATTCCAATTTTTTTATTTCAATTCCAGTTATTATTATTGTTGTAATGTTCAATTTATTTTATTTGTAATTGTTGATTTTAGTTCAGTTAAAAATTCAATAGAATCAATAAGTAAGATATTTCAGCAAGCAGAGAAAAATTACAACAAATAAATAATAAAACAATTGCAACTTAACAAGTTAGCAATTCCACAAGCAATCAAATAAGCCAACAACTAATCAAGTAAGAAAATTACAATAATTTGCTAATAATCAAAATAATAATTAACAATAATATATAGATTACTAAAAAATAATTGTAAATAACGCAACATAATGTAATTTAACGTAACGTTACGTAATATAACGTAAAATAACATAAAAAACGTACTGTTACGATGCATTGAGTTATTTTCAGCTGTTACGTAGCGTTGGAACTCCGTTAGGTTACATAACGCAATATAACGGGTTTCATAACACGCTATTTTCAACATTGGTAAAATCCTTAACACCTTCGATCTATAGCTGCCCATTGAATTATTTTTCTATTTTCCATCGGTCTTATTGTATCAGCTGTATTTTTATTTCTAATTTGATTAGGTTTCTTCTAGGATAACATCAAACTGTGGAGGCTCTACTACTATGTGGAACTTGTACTGCAGGCCAGCAAGCCCTAATTGTGCCAATTTTTTGTCGCAACCGCCTTTGTGTAATTTTGCAATTAGTGCCAATAAGAAACAATCTACAATTTTGGTTGGACAAAGGTTTCAGGGGTTTGTTCAGAAGAAGAATCAGTAATATCTCATACTTGTTGGAAGAGGATCTTGAATAGGGATTGGCTTCAAGCACGAGGATGAAGAATCAGCGAATCAGCGTTTTCGGGGGGGGATAACATGAAGAATGGCTCCTAATAATTTTTGGGGCTCAACGGTTTTGAGAATATTGTAGGTACATGGAGGGTGTTGTTAACATGTTGTTGATGCATATTGACCGAGAGTATTGCTGATGACAATCTACATGGTGTTGAGCAAATGTACAGTGAAACCATGCTGATCAAAGTTCTAGTGTACATATTGTTGAGCAAATGTACAGTCAAACCGTGCTGATCAAAGTTCTCTCTTCTTGACCCCCAAAAAAAAAAAAAAAATTGTTCTGTCTGAAAAATTTGGACTGTTTGCTTTGTTGTCTAATCTACATGTATATCTTTGTATGCGCGGCTACTAAGGAAAGTTGTCGATTTTTTTTTTTGGTGCCTGGTTGATTTCTTTTGCTTGTACCAAATAAATTGACACTAAAGTATGAACTGAGCAACTGTTGCTAAACTCTTAACTGATGTTGCATGTACCACCCCTCACAATGTGCATGTCCAATTGTTTCAGATAAAGCAATGATTAGTTGATCCTCTGAATTTTTGGATGATGTCTTAGGATGTTCTGAACTGTAAATATTATTATCAGTCAATATTTAAAACTACGATATTTGTGATAAATATCAGTATCAGTCAGTAAAAATTACGAAAAATATTTGCAATATGGTTTCCGATATTACATGGTATATATTGTATCAGACATCACGAAATCAATATCAGATCAATATCAATATCAGTCAATGTGGAAGCAGAATTTTCAGCACCTCATGATTATTATTATTATTGTCGTTACCTCATGATTATTATTATTATTGCCGTTTGGCTTCGTATGTGAAGCATTTGAAGTCTCCAAAATATTTTTATGGTTTTTTATCAGTTTTTTAGGTCAAGGATATACATAGCACTACTTGAACTCTTGTTTGTTGGCCTTTCTATGCGTAGCTTGAAGTGAAACTGGTGAAACTGCACCCTTTTTGCCTTTCTACTCCTAGCTTGCAGCGAAAACTACTGCACGGTAGAGTGACGATTCTCTTTCACTTGGAAAGGTTTTGCTTATTCCTATAACTTCATACTTCAAAAGTTAGTTTCAAAACTAACAAGAATATGTGTATTAATTAAGCCTTTGTAAAATATATCTCTAAAGAGAGATGGTTTTATCAATGAAAGAATCATCGGTATTGAGAAATTTTAGACAACAGTACTAAGAGAATAAAGGAATAACTATGAACAAACTGCAATAGTTAAATATATGTGCAGTATGAGATGGATATGTATGATTTACTACTTGAAAAACAATTTTACATACCAAAGCATTCGACTAAGGAATGTGTTACTGTTGTTATTGGAACAAGAGGCATTGACATATTTTATTTATTGATTTATAAAATATAAAACCGGAACAATAACTATCCAGAGTGACACTGGCAACAGTAAGAACAAAGGTACACCATTTGAAACTCAGCAGGAGTGAGAACAAAATTTTCGTAATTGCCTAAATGTAAAACGAGTGCTTGTACGTTGGCTGTGAAGCCATGAGGAGATAAAACAGGTTCCTTTCTTATGCTGAGAGAGCGTATTCTTGAAAGACTTTTCCACGGTGCTCAAAGTTTCTGAACTCATCAAAGCTTGCACAACCGGGGCTTAGAAGAATGATATCACCTGCACCAAGGCCAAAAAAAATATTGGGTTGCCATGGGAAAGCACAGTAAATCTTTTATAGTTCATTATTTACTAGAACTATGCTTCTACTCAATTTAATTGCTGATGGTTCTAATCGAGAATACAAACTATTATAAGTGAAAGAGAAGATATGACTTGTTCGTCAGCCAAAGCATTGTTAGTTATAGAATAAGGCAAAGTTCATGCAGGAAGTCTCAGTGGAAGGAATTTATCAAATTCAAAAACTGATGCCAAAGATCAGCAAGTTAATAGAGGCCTTTTTGACTGAGGTGATACCGAGTGGATAGGTCTCGGGAGCACATCAGATTAAAGATGCTAAATTACAGCATTTGGAGATTATATCGACCTAAATATAGTGCTGTAACACTGGACGGATAAGAGATACAAATGAGTAGTCAGTTTAGGCATTTGGGTTCTATTATTCAGCATGATAAAGAGATCGATAGTAATGTCAACCATAGGAATACAAACTGACTGGTTGAAATGGAGGAGTATAAAGAGAGTTTTATGTAATCATAACATTCCGTTAAGGCTAAAGAGAAAATTTTATAAAACTGCTATTAGACCAATTTTATTATATGGCACGAAATGCTGGACTGTAAAGAAACGTTATTCACAGAAAATCAGTGTAACAAAGATGTGCATACTTCGCTGGATATATAACAACACTAAGAAAGATAGAGTGAGAAATGAAGATATTCGTGCTAAGCTAGGTGTAGCACTTATCGATGAGAAGATGCGAGAAAATCGCTGACGATGGTCTGTTCATGTGCAACGTAGACCTACAGATGCACCGTTTCGACGAGGAGAGCTTATCAATATAGAACAAGTTAAAAGAGCGAAGGAAAGACCGAAGAAAATATGAATGGAGGTGATATGAAAAGATAGAGATTCTAAAGGTTTAAATAAGGAGATATTATTTGATAGTAATGAATGGAGAAAGATTATCAACATGATCGATCCTGCGTAATTCTCTTTTGGTTCATGTAGCCTAACCCAAGTACTTGGGATAAAAGGCTTAATTGTTGTTGTTGGAGATCACATAGACATGCATGTTACTGATATAAATTAAATCAAGGGGTCCTTCTATGTGGGATAGAAGTTGTGAACTTTCCCTAGATTTCTATGCTACTACTTCACTAAGGAAATTGTGCTGTTCCAAAGTTAAAAAATAAGGGGAAAAACAATTTTATTGTATCCATATTACCAAGGTCTAAAATCACAAGGTACCATTATTAGATGATGATTTATGGTATCAAGAATGAACAATATCATATATATCCTATTGGAAAATTGTGGAAAATATTGACAATATTGGCAATATCATTACTGATATTACAGGGTCTATATTGTAGCAGACACCACGAAATCCAATACGATATTTGTGATAAATCTCAGTATCAGTCAATAATTAAAACCTTGCTTATTACTTCTTTTGTACAATAATATTGATAATATTCAACGATGAAAGAAGGAAACTCGATCATGTTTCTTAATTATATACTATCAAAGAAGATTAATTTTTTCCCTAGCACAGTATCATTATTATCTTTTTGAGAAAAACTTTATTACAATATCAAGTATAATCAAGGAGACAAACCTGTTCTTGCTATGGTCCTTGCACAATTCACAGCCTCCTGAAGATTTGTAGTGTTGATGCATGGAATGCCAAGACCACCTTCGCACAGTGTCTTGTGAATCATTGCTCCTGAAGACCCAAACTGGCACCACCATATCTTTTGTTAGCTTGCAGAATTATCTAAGAAACTAACGAAAGAGAAAGTTGCATGAAATTCGAGCATGAAAGAAAACTCCATAAATGCATAGGCACCTACCACAATACATAACTCATATCGAGGCTTAAATTATCAGAATCATTATCAGTATCAACCTACAGTTTATGGTATTGGAATAAGCAATATCAAAGGCATATAGCAAAGGCATATATCAGAAATATCAGACCAATATTATAGGGTCTATATCTTGGTGACCAATATTCTAGAGGCTATATCATATCGGTACCTTGGTACGATATTTTGCAATACATATTGGTATCAGACAATATTTAAAACCATAATTACCCATATTAACAGCATAGATATGTGTTAGCAATGGATGGACATCTGTATTTTGAATGGATCTCCTCTGGTCAATTTCTAACAAGAGTGTCAGCAGAAGGGCTGGGCTGGTTAGGTTAAGGCTTTCAACCTGGCACTTCCCCTGTATATTCTTTTTGAGTACATGTTCGGTTTGGTTAGATACTGGCATTTAAAAGCGCAGATCATGTTTAGTTGCAAACAAAAAACAGGCGTGTGGGACCAAGCACTAGAAATATTTATGTATAATTCCCATCCATGGTTACTTCTTTACAGCTCCTACATCTGCCATTCAACCAAAGATTCAAAACTTGCAGGGAGAGTTGAGGGATTTCTGTTAACCTCTGATGGCCCCCTCCCACAGATTGAACACGTTTTCCATAGGCCAAGAAGGGTTTTCATGCAGCAGGGCTTCCTGTTTTAATTAATCTTCTTATATGGGTACCCAGTTCAATTTGACCATAGGTAGCTCCAACACATTCCTACATTAAAACACCAAAATTGTATTGAGGGCTGAGAATTTTTGTTGTATGTCCTTAACAATTTACAAGATACATTTGGAATAAGAAACACTTCATAAAACTTCATCCATTTCATTCCACCCCAAGTAATTGGTACAAGGCTGGATGATTGTGGTCACAGCACGTGTAAGTAACCCTCCAAATTTTAAATATTAGAGAAATGCGTGCTGATTGCTGTGTACAAGCTTTTAAATAGCAAATTTACAATTGACTCACCATTCTATTATACTATATCATCACACGATTAATGCACGCAAAAGATTGAATTGGTAAGTACACAAATTGGATAGGTACATATGATCAGCTTCTCAGCCTGAACAAGAAATGACTTACTGTGATGACACCTCTATGGCCTTCAAGAAGTTCCACCAGCCGCTCAAAGCCGTTACTTGCTTGATCACTCAATATCTGCACAAGAAAAGAGGAAAAAAGTGGCAGTGTAAGACATGCTGGGCACATGTAGAAAAAAAAAAATTGGCAAAGCAATACTGCCAGTCTGCATGATTCTAAAAGGCATTAGTAACCACCAGAATGCACAACTATTTCCTGAAACAAGGCTATGGCCTGATCCTCCATAGTCACCAACATCAAGGAAAATTTAATAGTTGTTACACTGGCTTACTCTCTCATGGGACTTTGAAGGATCCATAAAGTGCATAAAGGAATACAATTTTTTCTATATACTAAACGATGAACCATTTACAAAAATATTCCTTTATGAACATTGAGATGGAAATTAAATCACCTTTGCAAGGCCACCAAGAAGGACGACAGACTTGTGTTCCTTGAGCCCCATCAATCCTGTATATGTTGATTCAACATTGGTTGCCTTGCTATCGTCCACCCACTTTATTCCACAAGCATCAGTGCAAACTGCATTAAATAATAGAGCAACGTTACTGCAAAAGGAAATTAATGATGAACAAACAAAAAGGTCAATACTCGTTTATCCCAATGGGACATCATTCCAGATTTTTGATTGGATAATTAGGGCACAAGAATTTAAGTTGAATGTAGCAACAGAGACATGTCAAAATACCATGCGACTAAAATTGAACATATAAACCTGGCAAATGTTGTGATATGATTAAGGGCAAATTACCTAAAAATTGAAATTTGAGGGTGTTAATTCATAAGGAGTGAAAATTGGGGGTATTAGAAGTACCCACAAAGTTTCTTCTCTCTTATATTAATTGATTCCAAAAAGATTCTCCCATACCTTTCTGACACTACTGCAACGTCACTTGTACATCGCTTGCTTAAGTTCTAAGAATCTGTTAACAGATTGTGATTAGTGATGATATTTATAGATCTATTGCAGATGATAAAGATCTAGTGCAGGAAATTTCAGCTAGAGATGTGATGATTAAGGTTCATCACGTCAGGTTTCTCTTTAAAACTATTGAAATTCTAGTTGACCCTCTAATTTACATTCCACACCCGTCATCTGTTGTCATAGTAGATGTACGGAGATTTTCAGTTCTTCTATCAACACCTCCATCACCACAATGGAGGCATCAAGCGATAGAGATTAGGAGTAGACATTAGACCTGGCCCAATCCACGTACCCTTGCAGGGTTAGGTTTGACCCAATACCCGTACCTGGACAAGTAGTGGGCGGGCTGGTGCGGGTCAAGCCAGGTAAACCCATGAAAGGCTAATAATTTATTATTCTTATTAGGATATATAATATATAATTTTTACAAAATTGTTAATAAAGCTAATTTTCCAAGGAATGTATTTTTTATGTAAAGTTAACTTTGATTGATTAAATATTTATTATTATAAATTGTACTAGAAAGTTATTATCTTATAAATTGTTATGGAAAGTTATTTTTATTATAAATTGTTAAGGAAAGTTATTTAATTGTAAATTGTTATGGAAAGTCAATTTTTGATTGATTAAATATGCAATATGCATATAAATATCTTTCTAATTAAAAACACTGAAATAATTATGCAAATTAATAACCACTTTGATTTACTAAATAAGAGAATTAAGATTTTTTATGTTAAAAAATAAAAAGTAATTTATATAGTAACTATTTAGAAGTAAATTCTAAATTTGATTTGACCATATTAAAATCTAAATGATAAAAATAAAATATGAAATGTAATTAAGGCAAATTACGGGAAAGAAATAATGCAATATCAAATTTAATACGAATTTAAAAAATAACAATTAGATAAAATTACCAAGTTGGGCAAAGGCCGCATGGGCTTCGACGAGGGTGGCCTTGGCCAGGGCTCGGGGTGGCCTGATCAACTGTGCAGTCAACAGGCCCGGGTCGAGCTTGGGTCTGGCTGGGCTCCAGACTGGGCATTGGACCTGAGTTTTTTGTCCAAGTCTAGTAGAGATAGCATTATTAGATAGATTCATTGGAAAGGATGGTCTGCTCCAGATTACACTTGGTGAAGCACTTTCTCAATTCAGATGTACTTGATTCGCTCGAAAAGAAAGCCAGATTCCGAAGAGAGCAATTTTGCATAACTTTCAAGATTTTTATCATCGTAGTCATTCACTGTCGGTAAATATTTTTAAACTGGGGAGAAATCATGGAGATAATAAACGACAAAGATTATTTGCAATTAGAATTAGTATTATTTAGTCTTTTATTTTATTTAAATCCTTTACCTAGAGTTTGATTAGGTTTTTAATTTTTTTCTTGTTCCGTGTGCAGTGCATGTAGGTGCTTTTTCTATATATATTGCCTTGCAAATAGGTTTTATGAATATAATAGATGAGATTTGAAAAACATAGTTTATTGGCATGTGTTTTATTAATTTGTTATCAAATCTTTTCTCGAATGATTCGTGTGAGACCGAAATCTTATTCCCTTTGTTCCCAACCCTAGTTCACAAAGTCTCCAAATTGCCCATTACAAATCCTAGATTCACTTCCATCCTGTGTAAATCCTATTTTGATAATCTTTTAGCTGGTCTAATTCTATGACCTATGCAACAAGTTGTTACTGTGTATTTGTAGCCTTTAGGAAAACTGCAGTCCTGATATTCAAGTTAAGCACCACATATCAAATCTAGAAGGAATTTTGAGGACAATGATGTGCTCACTAGTGTTGCTCTATCTGCAAAACTAAATTGCTTGTACAAGTTACGCCCACAATGTGCTACTACCTATTGAAAATGTTGAACTCAGTTTTGAATTAGTTTTCAAAATTGATTGTTATTGTTTATTTTGCTTCGCAAATAATATTAACTTCTTATGCTACTCTTGCAGGAACTAGGGAATTGAAAAGCCTCCGAGCATTGACATGATGCGTAAAAGGAAATAAATAACTGGAAACAGTGGCTTGAATTATATGGTCCGGAGAATATGAAGAACGAGAATGATGCTAAAGAAGTTAAATGTTCTTCAAAAAAGAACCTTCACCCATCAACATTATGTTGGGGAGTGTTATGGTGAAGGAAGAAGAAGCCAATGCATATTGAAAATGTTAATCAAGTGTAAGCAATTGAGTCTCTGAGTGATTTAAAGAAGATGAATGTAAGTATGAGGTCTCCAGTTTTCAGATTGGATGAATGATTCTTGGGTTCGTCAAAATCCCATTGCCATTCAGCTCTTGTTGCCTCACTAAGATTCTAAAGATATCTATTGTCACACTGCAGCTTATTTTTTCATTGTGATATGTTAAATGTGTTAATTGTAAGCTGTGCATCATACTCGCTCCATTGAGAAAATGTAACAACTCTTTTTATATTAAGCTTACGAAACATAATAGTTTATCCTATACTAGGAGGTGGAAAGTTTGCTGTAAGAGAGGATATTGGTTTTCCATGGAGGTGTTTAAGGTCTAAATGTGATTAGTTATGTCATTTGTTATTATATATCTTTTCTATTGCTGAAGGCTATATTTCTATTCTAGAAAGTAAAATAAAGTGCACTATAAAGCTCCATTGCAAGCTTGTCTTAGGTCCTGCATAAAATAGGTCGATCCAGTTGCCACCTCATATAATTCAAATAAGACATTTCTTGAAAAAGAGACCAACATGTCCATATATTGTGAATATGTCCATTGGCATGTACATTAAATGCATGAGGACTGATAAACGAATTTTTGTCTATTAAAAATTGAATATTTCTTTTTCCAGAGGCTATTGGGATGTGTCTAAATGAAAATTAGAGGTTTAGGTAATTCACACCAGCTTTATCCATTATTTGAATATGGGCATTGTGATGATATTGAGGATTGAAATAGTTATGCATCGAAACAACAAAAATGACTAACATAGATTGGATTCTTTCTCCTAACAATAATTAAGGGGTATTGAAACATCAGCATAATGGCAACTACAGAAAAGTCCCAGAAAAACCTTGGTTATATTGGACTTTTACTGTAAGAGGGACTCGGGGAGAGTTGACTTGGTATGAGACCAAGGATTTTGCATCTTTTTGAGGGGGCAGGGGAGGACTTAGCCTTGTGAGTTGGGGTTAGGGGGATATATCAGATTTGGATCTGATGCAGTCAGATACATATATGAAAATCTATATCCCAACGGTTATGGTTACATATATCTTTTCAAAGCCGGGTATGGATATCTGGATTTTAAAATTTTATTCTTACACCCATTTCTCAAAGTTGGTTTTTTTCTAAACCGACTACATTTCTCAATATAACAAAACCAAATGCATCCTATATGTATTCTTCATGCCTAAAGTCTAACATACTTGAAACTTATAGTAGTGGTGGGTAATTATCTTCAAATCCCTATGATTAAATCTAAATTTTTGAGACCGCAAGTTAAAGGATAAAATCTACTCAAACGTGGGTGTTGCATGATTATGTATTTATATGAAACTCGAATAAATTGATCTAAAAGGTTTTCAAAATAAAACCATAAAGACAAATATGTCACCTTGATTTATCATAATCGATTATGTAAATTTATTCACATTTGTGTTGTTTTATTTTCTCATATTCTTTTTGTGTTTATATCCAGTCTTTGTACGTATCAGTTTCTCTCATATTCCTTTATGTCATGACCCTTACTCTTCAGATTAATACCAATTAGATTGATCAATAAATGTCATCATTCCAATTCAATATAGTTTGTAAAGTAGCAGGGATGGGCCAAAACTGTGGTGAAAGATAGCACTTAGATAAGATGTTATCTAACACCACATTTATGCTTGGATAAACCTGGACATCTTCATTCATGTGTTTTTATGAGTGTGTATTAACTACTAGGTCCACCAAGTATAACTATCTTAATTCTAAAACAATGAAAGGCAGGGCACTCACCAACTTGCATTCGATGAGGCAGGAGATGCAATGCCCCAACATTAGAGTTAATGGAGTTGCTATCTATTCCGACATTCAGGCCAAGAACTGAAAATGCAGCCACTGCCGCGTTATAATAGTTATGTGTTCCCATTGCTTTCAGTGCTCCTAATTCTAGATGTGCAACTGACCCAGTAGAAGGAATGCTGAGGGTAGCAACCTTTGCCGGAACATCCACCTTTCCAGGAAAATGTTATTGTCAACAGATAATACACATGAACCACAATAATAAATATATATAATAAAAGAAACATGATGTAAACCATGTGCATACCTTGATGCCTGGTAAATCACCTATCCAAGCAATACTGCATCCATTTGCATAAATGCTAAAAGCTTCATTTAGATATGGGTTTCCTGAAAGGAAAATTTTATTCTTCCCCCCAATCTCATGCTAGATTTCTTTAAACAATTTCATCTAACAGAAAACTATCAATGTGAATGAATCATGTCACATAACAAAAGAAGGGGCAAGAATAGAATTTTGTGAGTCCAAACGTACCAGAACATGAATTGTTAGCCATATAATTGCAACTTATTACTATGAGTCTGCATAGCAATGTTTGAGTCGAGTTTAGTTAAATGAGTGTATGTATACCAGACTGTAAAGTACATAATTACACTATCTTCATAGTTTAAATCAGGTTCGCACATTACAGAAATAACTAGAACGGTTATAATCAGAAAGAAGAAAGTCATCATAAGAACTCTAGTCTATATAGATGCAAAAGATACTACACATTAATTACATAAGAATCAGCTTCGATGTGAACTATGGTGATATCTACATGAAGGAAACATAAATGAATTCAAGCGAGTTTACATATTTACTAAAGCAAAATAAAACTATTTCACAACAGGGCAGTGGATGTTGCCAACAATCTTAGCACACTGAAGCTGTCAATGACTAGAATAGGAAAAAGAAAAGGGACAGTGACAAAAAAAGTATATATTTTAAATTATATTACGCCAATATATTATATAATAGTTACTTTTTCAAACGAGACCTGTGGCGGTACCAGCTTAAAGGCATAGTTGCGTATTTAAGCATGGTGAAGAAAACGAACCAAGCACCATAGGAGAAACTTTAACGTGTTGAGTTGTGACTATGACATGAAGAAGTGAACTTGGACTGCAGGGAAGTATAATCAAGTCTAAGAAAGCAAAACCTTATATAAAAAGAGTATGGTCATATGGTCATACCTCTGGGAAGGACCGCAATCTTCGTATCCTTCATGTGAGAAAAAAGACGGCATTTCATAGCAGCATAATTCTGCATTGTCTTGTGCCTCTCTAGATGGTCAGGGGTGAGGTTTAGAACCACTGCTACCTTAAAGTTCGCCAAAAGTTATCAACCAATTGTGAGATTAATGAATATTCACTTGAATATAACTTGGGTGTTCAAATGCAACTTACAGAAGGATGAAAGTAGTTGTTAGGGATCTCCATCATGTAGCTGCTAACCTCCACAACTGCTACCTGTAAATAAAGATATTTAAGAGATCAAAGCCCATAAAAAGCTACTGCTTGCAGCCAGGGTTCTGCCTTCTCCTTTACAGTAACGAAAAATGCTGGGGGTGAACCTTGAAAACAAAATGACACGGAATAAGAACAACAGAAACTTACGAAGCAATAAAAGTTGTGCTCACAGTGGTAAATTGAATTAGTTACTCAACATGCCTTACTATTCACCAGTCATCACTTCAGATGCAGATAATTCCAAGGGCATGCACAAGTGCATTTTTCATAGAAGGCAACATAAGAAGTGAAAGTAATGCAAGTATAGGTTAGATTGTTAACCAAGATTGTTAACCATGAAAGGGACAGGGTTTGTTAGCAAATTAAAAATTAGTGAAGAAACATCTTGAAACCAACTATAAGACTTCAAAAGTAACCATCCAGGGAAAACACTAAGTTAGTAATAGCAAATCAAAGATCTGTTGCATTTAGCGAGAAGCCCAAAAAGAAAAGATGCAAAACAACTGAACGAATTAATTAGGTCAGCAGCATGGAACTCCAACTCATCAGCATCCTATGAACAATTGCAATAGGATAATAAAAGATGTGATAATTAATTTTTTTTTTTTTCTTTTTTTGGATTGTGCTTGTGTTTTTTTGGAGTTCAGGGCCGGAGGGAGTTGAGGTGCTTAGTGGACTCAAAAGGCCAAAAATATATATCAGTATATCACTGTTTCCTAATGTCACCTTGATTTATCAAAATATTACCGCTTCATAACTGCTTGTTCTCAAGTTGTTTCAGGAGCACTGCGCTTAACAATAATACAACAACAACAACAACTAAGCCTTTCATCCCAAGTATTTGGGGTAGGCTACATGAACCAAAACAGAATCATGCCAGATCGATCACTTTGATAGTCCTCCATTCATTTTTATCAACTGCGCTTAACAATAATATCACCAAATAACCACTTCTCATTGTTGTGGAAGAACACTGCTAATGCATGTTAGCGAGAAAAACGGTTATTGCATTTTAAGTATTTTCTTTGGTAGGAAACTGAGACCACACTTGCCGAATAGCAAATATTACAAAACCCTGAATCCAAGTCTAACTCCAAATCAGTAAGTCACTCGGAGCATTCTCTCTTTAAACCTTTGTCCAAAAAGCTGGTAAACAGAATTGAAGCAAACAATAGCTACCTGATATATGTCCTCAACTGAAGATGCTTTTAAGCATGCTATTGAAGCTTCCGAAAGGGGCTTTCCAAGGTTCCCTCCAACAAATGCTTTGACACCTAAATTATGAAGTATCTGCACCCAAAATAGCTCAGCACGATAAGTAATCAGATGTATCATGAATCTTGATGCTAACCTGTCTCAAAGTAAAATGAGGGCCACGAATTAATTTTATGTTATGTCCACATTTGCACACTAAAGAAAGAGCAGACAATAGGCATTGTAAGTTACATGGTGCTTGATTCTCAGATAACACTTCTTTGAAAAAGTCTATAGCTTGAAATTATGAAAATTTATAGATGTCAATTACTACAATATGCTTCCTCATGTTTTATCATGACATTTGGAAGGCATCAAAACCAACACGTCAAACAGTATAAGATGATTCCAAGTTTTAGTGTAACATGGCAATATGAATTGTGACATCAAATATTTTCAGATGACTGATATAAATAGTTTGTAATGTAATGTCCTTCACAGTATGTAGCTCACCAATATTCCAATAATGACCAATAGACTTACATGATTGGAATCATAGTTCAAGCTCCTAGATTATTTTTAAGTGATTTGGACCAGTTCTAGAAGTGCTTTCCAATTTTACAAAATTCACAGCTACGTTGCGACAATTACAGTATGTCTCATCTTTTTTTCTTCTCTCACCAGGCTATGGAACATTTACAAGGCTCAGCAAAGTTGGCCAAGAAAGAAAGTGTGTCGTGGAAAGAAGAAACAGAAACACTTCAACGCATACCTGGCCAGAGAAAGAAGTCACAGTGGATTTTCCGTTTGTTCCTGTCACTGCTAAAACCTTAATGTTTTTGGGTAATACTTCTGCGGCAAAATCTAACTCAGACATCACTTGTTTTCCCTGCACTTTCACCAGAACACAGCATGTCATCTTGCCATCAGTTAAGTGGTCAAAATGTGATCATACTATCAACCAGACCACAAGTAAACGAAGGAAGGTTATCAAACTTACAGATTGGAGCAAAGTGAAAATATTATAGTCCTGGAGAGAGACTCCAGGTGATACAACCACCCTATCTGCATTCATCAGGTGCGCATTGTCACAATAACCAAGAACTGTTTGTATATTAGCATGTTCTGAAAATTGAGGGTCCAGCTGAAATTACATAAGATACTAGGTTCAGATGTTAAAAACAAAAATACAAAAGGAAAGAGGAATAATCAACACGAGACAACAAGAGCTAAAAAGTTTTATTTATATTTCAATAAAAATATACTGGCTTACTTCAAGTGGCACCGGCTGTTCATTCTTATCAACAGCAAGAACAGAAGCACCTCTAGCGAGGGCAAGTTTTGCCGCTGATCTCCCAGACACTCCAAGGCCTACAATCTGACACAAGAAACAATTATTATTTTTGTGTTACTATGGTCCCTCCTATAAAATGGCATATCAGTATCGATAAATAACAACGTATCATATGATTCCAACTAAAACTATATCAATTATGGGTGGGAATAGATGCTTGTACAAACTACAAACACATAAGTACTGGATCTAGATTTCAAGAACAGATTTCGTAATGTTAATCATCTTAAAGCATTTGTAAGAGTGTTTATATATGATTTTTTTTACTTAAAATATTGAGTCGAATCAAGTAATTCCATTTTTTTTAAAAAGAATATAAAATCCAATCCAGTAGACCACTACCTTAAATAAAATATTTGAAACCTACATCCGTATAAAGCATTTGGAGTCTATTAGCTAAGTATCCCTTTTTATGTCGAATTTTGTCTTTTAAGATAATATACGATTCATAATGCTCAACATATGATCTCTATGACTTAATGAAAATGGATAAAATCTTCAGACACAGTCTGTATAACTTTTTAAAAGCAAATATGGCTCCAACATGCAAGTTTTTATGTTCTTAAAATCGACATGATTTCTATGTCTTCGTACATATCAGCAAATGTCGGTGTCCAATATGCATCCGATATGGACATGACACTCACATTTTAAGTGATTGTGCTTCATAGCTTTTATATAACAAACATTTTTGCATATCGTCTTGATAGAACAACTAATCACACAAAGACATCAAATTACTTTACATTTTATTTTAAGTAAAGCTACCTGGTTTATGGTATGCTTTGGACCATGGTATCGGTGCAGGAACATAGTACTTTGCTTTGATTAACGAAACATTTGGCAGTATGTGGTATGAATGGGGTTGGCATAATGTGATTAGATTTGTGGGTAATTGCACATTTGGGAGTATTTATAGGGACACTCCAATAAATATACATGTATTACTAATGTCAAGCAGACGTAACAAAGACAATGTTTTTCTTTCTATATCGTAAGTCTCGAAAACAAGAACTAAATCTATTGAGAAAAGTCTAAATATTAATGGTATATATAAAAAAATAAATTAGTAATTATTTTTCTACTCATTTTTCCCATATCAAAATTGCACCACGAAGTGGATAGCTGTTGGAGAAAGGTATGAATTAGGTAACACAGGTTTTAACCGATTCAAAAGAATTTGCTTTCAAAATTCCAATGCTGAAAAATCATCAAGAGAATCATTGGAATGTTACACTGATCAAGTTCTACATGGACTCTATGAGAAACCATTAAATTCATCCATGTGAGCAACATTTGAACAATACCTAACAAAATTCTTAACACAAATTCACTACTCCAACTATAACCATAGATGACAATTGAAACTAAAATTAGGAGGAACAAAAAGAAGGTTCATCCAAATCAACAGCCGAAAAGAAAATTAGGAGATTAGTCATTACGATCCTTTGGTTGGTGAGGTTTCTCTAGAGAAGTGTATGCAAAAGAGAGGATGTGGGACAGAAGTGATTTGGAATTTTTGTTGGATTTTGGAGATACGAGATGAACTAAGATTTAAGAATTTGAGAATTAGAAAATTAACTAGGATTTGAGAGAGGAGATAAACTAATCTGATTTCAACTACTCTAATCTAATAGCCATCATGGCACTTTGCATTAAGCAATTTTCATCAAATCCTCAACGCTAATTTTATTGATAAATTAAGGCCTTTAAATAGGCACTAGAAATAAAAGATTCACAAAATAAGCAATGTGGGACAAAACAAAAATACGACAAATCCTAAAACCTCAAGTCAAATCCAAAAAGATCTAATAAAATCTAAATAATAAATTCTAATAAATCTTGGTCAAATCCTAACCTTTCGATGTCCTCATCAAGAGAGCTTGCGATTGAAGGCTTACAGAGCTAATTAGTTTGTTATTAGAAACAGGTGCCAGCATGGTTGTAACAATAGTTGTTGGGATGTCATGAATCATAACTCCTCTGTTATTATCTCTAATTGTTTTCAGTTTTCTACTATTGAACAAGCCTTCCAGATTGAAGCTAAGCATCCAAAGCTTGACAGGTATGTTTGGGGATTATGTCTACGAAGATCTCCAGGGTTATAAAATTATGATTGAGATATCAATGCGGAGACTTCTACCATCTATGAGACGAGGGTTTGTGAGATATCAAATCTGAGGAACTTTTTTATGAATTCTCCTCTATTCTGGTTATTATAAAATAGGTTATGTACTGTTATCCGTAGATGTAGGTAGATTACACTGATTAGCAGAAAACATTAAATCATACATTTGTCATTGTTCTGTGATCTATCTTGATATTTATGATTAACTTAATAATGGTTGTGAAACCAAATGCCAGTTGACTTCATTTCTTAGCAAAGAAAGAAGAATTGAGTGATAAGGAGGTAAATGAGGAAAAAGTGAAAACTGCATACATTCTTTCATTTTATCGTCCATCTCTTCCTTTTACTATGCATATAGCACCACAACACTAAAAATCAAGCTTAATAATCTTTAATATGACTAACCTGGATCCTAATTAGAAACATCAAAAAACAATTGGATTATCTCTTTAATAGGCCTAACCAAGATCCTATTAAATTTCTAATGTTCTATATTATCCAGGTCAAGGATACAAGGATACATGAGTTGAATTCAAATCCTAATGTGGTATTCATTTGAACACTTAATAGAGCCAAGCTAGAAAGCTTGAAAACTGGCTGAAAGCCCATTGGGAATTGGTTGGAGCTGAGTGTTATTTAAGATTAGTGTTTGGACGTATCAAAATATGATAGACCCAACGAAGCCTCATCAATAAAAATAATAGTATTACATATAAAATTGGGAAGGAAGCCCACAAACTATTTATACATTATAGTATTATACTTTCTAAGAAGCATACTTTGAACTCATGTGACATAGGACGAATCAAGAAAGATACACATGTTAATAGTAGCAGAGAATGTAATAGAAAAGTAGTGATAGTGAAAATCGATCTAGAAGGAGATTTCGAGAAGGAAAGAAGAACTAAGCCCTAATTTACATGAGGCATCACAACTCTAAAAATATAAGAAATCACATCTCATTATTCATATCAAATCATCTTGGCTCTGAAAAAATAAATCCTAACTCATCCTTTAAACAGGCTACATAATTCGATGCTACAACGATCCTAATTTCATCATAAAAGATAAATTTAATCAAAATTAATACATATATCCCAATTTGCTGAAAAACTTCAGAAAACCCCTTGAAACTTCAAGGCCTTTGAACTTTCCCTCCAAGTTCCAAATAAAGTGGTGAAAGCGGGTTAGCCCAACTGACAATACTCATACTCCAAAGAGAATGGTTCAAAGTCCGATTCATGATGACTTTGACCAAAATTTTGTTTGAGTAATTAATCAAGCTACAACATCCTTATACCAAAAAAGATGTGTCAAACTTAAGGATGAATAGATGTAGCCTACATGACCAATCTGATCGACTCTGATCATATTCGATCATTATCCAAAGAGAGTTCGGTCGAGGTTGGTCGCAATCGACATCGGTCGAACTATTGACAGAATCGATTGGATTTCAACCCCAACATCGCAACTATAATTGTGATAGCTTCATCGATTATGGCTTTCCCATCCATAGCACTAGAAAAGAGGTTGATTTTAGGCATTTAAGGTTCATTATAAAATAACATCATAAATGTTATTTATGGCTGTCAGACTGACTTGGGATCAAAATCTCAGCCATCTGCCTTAAGCTTTAATACCTCAAAATCCTTTAAGGGTTTTAGTTGAGTACGAGACAACATCATCCATTAACCATTGAATTAGATACATCCTTCTTGGACAAGGAAAGAATGCTTCTCTCTAGCCATAAAGCTGCAAACATAGCTTCATCAATTATGGTCAATGTAGAAGGAGAAAGAGGGGCACACCGAACTCCAACCGACTCCATGAAATTCTGATTGCGTCAACTGACCCATGATTGATAGGATTTCAGTCGGATTCGGGCCGAACAAGGTGGTCGGAGCCCTATCTCCTATGCCTAGTCGGATTCGGTAGGATTTTTCAGAATTTCGACTCCTCTGACCAAATGTTAACCCTTAGTTAGACTCGTGTTTTGACAAGTCTTTTGTAGTACTTTCCTATGGAAGAACTTCTGGTGGAAGATTGAACTTATATTTTGACTAAATTAATTTTTTGGTTTTCTAAGAAGATGATATTGACGTTGTTTTTGAAGTTTAGAGATAATTCTATAGCAAAAATGTCATTGAGGTTTGACTTCCAAACTTATTTAAGTAGTGTGAATTTTGAAAATTTTTGATAATAGACTTCTTCCTCTTTCATAATCCTGGACAATGTAATGTATGTAATACACGTTTTGCGCATATCACCATGAGATTGAATATTAAGAATCTTTTACTTGAAAAGTTATTCTGCATCAATTATCCCTTTCTTTAAATTTGATGTTCTCATTAGGATAATAGTATTCATCAGCTTCATAAAGAACTTTGCAATCAGAGAAGCTTGCAACAAATTGATGGACACAAGCAAAATTTTTTGCATGCATTAGAGACAAGTAGGTAACGTCAAAACGGCTTAGTGCATAACCATTCAACTTGAAGCATCAGTATAAATCATCAATACCCTTCATGTAATCTGCATAGCTGTTCACGAACTCGACCGTTAATTTAAAGTATCAACATAAATCATTAATTCAGATTGGAAAAGTAGTTATAAGAAACGAATGACAATAAATAAAAGAGAAAGTGAGAGGCTATCTTTGTTGTTCTTGCACCAATGGCACCCAAAGAAGAAACGGAGAAACGGTCTAATTTGCCAACACTGTGAAAAAAATAGTCTTAAATTAGCAATTTTTTATAACACCCAACTAGCATGCTGCTAGCTCCGGAGGCTGGATCTCGATTTGATTAGCCGTGGACCTCTTGCTTGTATTCTACAGGCGTCGGTGGTGACTATGCATTTTTTACTTTCTTTTACTGTCCCATTGCACAGTGTCTCTGGATCTCTCACTTCATCAATATCCACCACCCGACTAGACATACTAATGGTCACCAGAGTTATATAGGGCATTGGGGAGTAGGCAATGATCTTAAGATCGATTTGTCTTGAAGTGGTCGACTCTTTCGATAATAGAACTAGTATCAACTGAAGCGAAAGAACAAAAGAAACTCATCGAAGGCTACAAGACCGAAACCTAGAACCGAAGGACTTCCTTTGCTAAGGAAGCAAGTGAGGAAATAGATATGGGAGAGGGGATTTTCTCAATCCGCGCAATCATATCAGGCCATAAAAAGTTATATATGGCCCGTTATAAAAATATGGAATAGATATGTTTCAATGGACATTCCATTCATTCACGCAATGGCTCCTGCTCTGGTATCAAGTTTGACATAGGATGAATCAATTGGAAAGAATTTGCCTAGACTATATGGTAGTACAAATAAAGAAATAAAATAGAAAAGCAGTAGTGGAGATCAGATCTAGTCACCTAGAATATTTTGAGAAGGGAAAAAAACTAAGCTCTAACTAACATATGGCATAACAACTCTAAAAACCATAAGAAATCACACTATCAAATCATCTTCTCTATTTAAAAAACCCTAATTATGCTTTTAGATAGGCTACATAACTTGACGTTAAAGGAACCCTAATTTAATCATAAAGAAAAAATAAAAGATACAAATTTATTCAAACTAATAGATAATAATAACTAAGCATATGTGGATCGATCCCAATTGGCTGGAAAATTCAAAAAAAGCCCTTGTAATTCCAAAGTCTTTGAACTTTCTCGTCCTAGCTCCAAATGACATGTTCCAAGATGCCATGGACTCTTGATGTACTTTCCTATATAGCGGTTATTGATGTCAGATTCAACTTATATTTTGATAGTATAAAAAAATTGTTAGACATGAGTCTGTGTCTGTTAGTGTGGGAGTGGGAGTAGTGCTTGATGAGGGAATCCTACACCAAGTCTGGGTCCATAGAGAACACAAACTGAGTTAAGGTTTAGACCTAGTGTTTACTCTAGTAGAGGAACGCCTTGAGGCCGCTTGACACTGATCCTATGGTTTCAATCTTTTGTCTATTCTAACTTAGTGTTGTTCCATGGAGGTGATGAGGACTAGACACCGTTGTTTTCACCTAGTGAAAGAACTTCCATTGCATAATATTTGTATCTTCATAATTTCACTATAGAAGTCTCCTTATTCTTCTCTTGGTGTCTAATACGCCAAGATTAGAAGGATTTTGACTATATAGAGTAACTCTTTTGTAATCTTGGAGAAGTAGGTGTAAGGTCTAGAATACAAGTGTTGCACACTTCATAATGAGATTGAATATTAAGAGTTTTTTGCTTACAAGCTTGTCCGACATCAATATGAATACATTTCAAGAAATCACTAGATATTGTTGACATATATCAATTTCAATATTAAACACTAGTGTAACCAGAAAGATGACATTAACTTGCATAGAATTGTTCTATGCTAGTGAGATGATATAGAATTTAAATACGGAGGAAAAAGGATCACTTTGTTGAGCTACATTACTTGTTTTTATAGGATTTTTAAATAACCACAAAATTTGTGTACCAACATTCAGTTTATTCAGTAAAACTACTGTATGTATAGATACACTTAGGGAATAAAGAATAAGATGCTACATGTCAATGGAGATTTACTTTAATTTACAAGAGTGGATTGAGGAACTTATTGATATTCTAATAAATATTATGTACAAATTCTTAAAGCTTTCCATATTGGGCAAATGACACTCTTAATCTTTTGAAAGCCTAAAATAATAATAAGTTAATATTTATTGAAATTGAAACAGTGAAATTAATATCGTCAGATTCGTAGTATGCTGCAGTCATGGTATAATTAGAGGTATGTACAATGCTCCTCTGAGCGGCAAGCAATGTGTAAGGGGTGGGCTTAACCGGCTAGGTTACGGGGTCATGGTACGCCTCGGAGTAATTTTATGGTTGCTTTGTTAAGTATATATGTATTATTCATGTTCGTGCAGATAAATATATGTATTAACTTGACCTTTACACCCATTTTATGTATATGTCGCATGACCATGTGTATAGCTTATATCAAAGAGAGAGAAATTTAGCACCATTTATTTATTTAAGAATGATGGGTTGAGACTAACCATCAAATATAAGTCATAGTTAGTCTTTGGCATCTCTTCTCATAGTCGATGGCACATATAAATTGTTCCTCCACCTTTTCCTGACTTACTTAATAATCTCCTATGCGATAACTCTATTTCCATTCTGAAAGACTCAATTCATCTGCATATTGCTAAAACCTTTTCATTATTTGTGATGTTTTGAAGTTTCTAGTGATCTTTTTACTAAAAATGCACGCCTTACTATGCTAGTGTAGAATTTTAATAGTTTTATTTATATAATGACAATTGAAAGCCACAATGCTTCATATAACTATAACTTGCCACTGCCCAACCCTACCTAAATTACCCAATCTACAAGACGAGACCCAGATTACCCACCCATGCTCGTGGATAGGGTTTAAATCAAGTAGTTTCACTTCCTGTTGGGCTTCAGGTGAGTCACGTAATACAGTATAAAATCGGGTTCGGGCACACAATTACTGTGACCCATTGATGCCCCTACCAGCAACTCCATCAACTATGATAAGCAAGTGCCACCCCACCCCAACCCACCCTCCCCAACCCTAGCCCGGCACAGTCAGACATCTAAAACATGCATACCCAATCATCTCAGTTGGTTCTCTCGCATATTACCCTCAATCGAAGCCACCTCCAACTTTTCTTTTGTGTACTCACTTTCACCACTCAAATGGGATCACAAATGAATTATAATTTAATTTCTAATGCTGCACTGACCAATTTGAAATGGGTTTTTTGCATTTTTTTAAATTAAAGAACAATAAATGCCAAGAGTATCAGTAGCAATTCCTGCATCAACCAATTCCTACTTGGATCCAATTAGAACCATCAACCCCACCATTAAAACCGTCCATGTGAACAGCATTCAAACAAAACCCAACAAGAATTATAATAACCCAAATTCACTGCTCCAACAGTACTCATTCAAGATGATTGAAAAGACCCAGATCCGAAATTGAAAAAAGAAGGAGGAGATCAACTCACAGCAACTCTTTGACCCTTGAGGTCCTCTTTGGAGCAGCGGGCTCTAAAGAGGGCGGGGCCATGAGATTGGATGCTGAGAAAGCTCATTAAGCCGAGGAGAGAGAGAGAGAGAGAGAGAGAGAGAGAGAGAGAGGAGCTATGTGGGCTATGCTCCCATTTTGAGATCAAAAAGAGGAGAGAGAGAGAGAGAGAGAGAGGACAAGCTTGTCTCTTTGTATCGCCATGATTTTCTTCCCTTTCAGCTGAAATCAAACACCACAGTAGGGGAGTTTCCAAAAGAGCACACCCATTTCCTTTCTTAGTGAGCCCACTTTACTAATTTGAAAGCCCGGACAATCATTAAATGGGCTCACTAGGAAACAAGGTGTGCTCCTTTAGAAACTCCCCCATAGTAGCCGCTGGTGCTCAATTATCATTATTAGATTACGCAAGTGGGCCAAATATATGGGCATTTGTCCATGATTTAGTCCAGCTCATTTTCACTTATCTTTTTTTTTTTTTGTTTAATACTAAAGCCCATATCCTACAACCAATAGCATCTGTCTCGGTCATTAAGCAAAAGTCTTGAGAAAAATTCAAATATAATATAAATTTAAAATCCAAGTTCTTCTTTCGGTTAGCAATCCAGTCTGTCCAAAAGTTATTTCCTGAATCACGATAAAAAAATCATCTTGAATTCTAAACTTCGAAATATGCATAGCCTGAACAGTCCATTCACACTTTCGGACTATCTTACTCCAATTGGTTTGTGGATATTGAATGTAGCATCTATGTTCAAAAATTTTAAATTTTGACCAAAATATATTTGCACAGTAATAAAATGTTGGTAAGAATTATTAGAAAATATTAGAAACCAAATTGGTTTTGTAATATACCTAAAAAGTTAGAAGTTGTAATAAGATCAAAATAATTACTAATCAAACTTTAAACATGTGTGTGAGTATGACTAAAGAAAACTATTTATTTTAATTACCAGAAAATGAGATCAAAAGATTAAAAAAAATTGGTGTTTACCCAAAAATTTATTATTAATTAATATTTTGAGATTAGATAAAGAAAAATATAGATTATAAATTTATCATATTAGAAGGGAGAAACAAAACAATTTATCAAATAAAAAATGTGGAAGGGGGAAAAATCTATAGATATGGACTTGTCAGAATGGATAAAAATTCAAATGAAGCCTTGAGAGAGACATAGAGCTATGTAGAACTCTAGAACTCCATCACTCATTTAAAGTCTTTTTTTTTCTCTATTTACATTCAATTGTTAAGAACATTATTCATTCATGAGTTCAAAATTCAAGAAACACTCAAAGAAATTTGTAAAATTGGGAACCCCCAAATACTCATTCTCTCTATTTTTACAACAACAAGTAAGCATTTTATCCCAAGTATTTGGGGTAGGCTACATGAACCAAAAAAGAATCACGCCAGATCGATCACTTTGATATTTCTTCTCCATTCATTTCTATCAATTAATATCTCCTTATTTAAATCTCTAGACTCCATATCTTTGCGTATCACCTCTATCCATATTTTCTTCGGTCTTTCCTTCGTTTTTTTAACTTGTCCTACATTGATAAACTCCCCTTTTCGAACTGGTGCACTTGTAAGCCTACGTTGCACATGACCAAACCATCATAAGCGATTCTCTCGCATCTTCTCATCGATGGAGTTCTAGATAGCTCTATGTCTTTAAATGAGTGATGGAGTTCTAGAGTTTTACATATCTCTATGTCTCTCTCAAGGCTTCATTCTCTCTATTTTTAGTTTTTCAAAAAAAAAATAATAATAATAACCCCCTCAAGTATCTCTTATTAATTTTCATCCCTAGGATCAATCTCTCAATTCTCACAATTATTTGCAAAATTAAATGAAAAATCCACTCTCTTTGCTTTGCTAAATCTTACTTAGCAAATACGGATCCTATGATGCACGAACACATAATATTGAAAAAATATATAAGATACATGTATCTAACACAGATATCCTAAATAGATACGGATTCATAATGCATACGTTTGTGCTTCATAGCTAGAGTCAAAATGACCTAATTTGGGTCCAACCCAAACCAACCGAGGCTCGTTACAAGCTAGCTCATGGCTAAACCAAACCTAACCATATCTTGTTATCAACACAATTGCGCACATGAGCAAAGGGAAGACCGAATAAAAAATGTATGGAGATGATACGAAAAAATATGAATGCTAGAAGTTTAAAGGAGAACATATTATTCGATAGGAATGAGTGGAGAATGATCATCCATGTGATTGATCCGATGTGATTCTCTTTTAATTCATGTAGCCTACTCCAAATATTTGGGATAAAAGACTTAATTGTTGTTGATGTGGCTAATGAGTAAAGCCATGCAATTTTAGTTTTCGATTGTTATTTCACTTTCTAATTAAAAACTCATTGTCATTGAACCTCAATGAAATAAAATGAAACTCTAACTTGATAATTGTTAAGTCTCGTGATTGAAAATCCTTACACGACTATATCGAAATATTTACTTAAAATCCTACCTAAAATCTATAAGTTTAAATTCATAGGCCTCTAATGTTATTCGTTTGATTTTCTATGAGATGATATTTATTTTATTTTTGGTATGCAAAGCTCAAACTAATGATGTCATTATATATAAGCTATGAAAATAATGTAAAAGTACTTAATAGTATACTTATTGGGTTGTAGAAACCATAATCATAATTGATTGAAATATGAAAAGATATACATATATAGTTGCATTAATCAAGATAATCATGTAAAATAATGTGATACATAATGAAAGAGAAATAATTGTGGCATGAAAGTACGAGATAATCAAGACATGAATATGGAAAATAATGATAATACAAACATATGGAATAATAAATTTGCAGGAATATGAAAGTTGTGGGATTAATATAAATGTATAAATTATAAATGAGAATGATTGGTATATGTGTTAGATGTAATGTGTGTGTATTTGTGATTATATATATGGATAATTGTAGATGAACTGCCGAATTAGGAAAAGTTATGTGAGTTAGCGGCAAAAATATAATGATCTAATGATTTTTTCTTCAATTTTTTTTTTATAATTACTATCTCTATCTCCTTAACTTTTTTCAGATTAAATATCATAAAATTTGAAATTCATACCCTTTCATCAAGTGTATACAAAATATTTTATTTATTAAAAATCGTTAATTTTATATTAACTTGATTGAGGACCAAATCAAAACTAAAACCCAAGAAATTGGGTATGAGTGAAGCCTAGGGGGTCAAGATCATAATCCAAAAGAAATTTTTTTAAAATATATTATTAGAGATAGAGGAAATGAACTGTAGCTCAGCTAATTTGCGTGAGTTGTCAGCTTATTTTCATTTTTCTCATATATATATATATATATATATATGGTCTTAATATAGGTAAAAATCTTGCACTTTAAACAAACAGGTGGTACTCATTCAATCTCCATTTAGATCTTACCTTCAACAAAAAAAAAGAGAGCATTTTTTCACTCTTTAGGTTGGATTTAGAGATGAGAGTGGGCATGTCCAAAGGTTATCTATTGGCCCGTCCAATTCAAAATTTTGAATTAAAAATAAAATTTTATTCTTTTAATTCAAATTTTGAACAGAGCCGGTTACGGACTGATCCTTGGATCTATCCATTCTCATCTCAAGTTGGATTTGAGGAATTAACTTTTGCTCTAGGAGTCGTTCAAGAGGATAAAGGAAATTATTTAAATGGATAAAGATTATCATTTAAGTGAATACCCAATGTCAATAGTTAGCCTCCAAAATTAAAATGCAATTTCAAAAAAGAAAAAGAAAAAGAAAAGAAAACTAAAGAATGAAATTTGCAATTATTTTTTTTTTCCAACTCCCATCTTCAACCAAACATCAGCATGTAAGTTTTCTTCCTATGTTATTTAATTTTTCCTTGATAATTGGTTCAGTAACAAAAGAACCAACCTCTTTCTTTCTCAATGACATGCAATCCTATTAATGCATGAAAGTCTTTTTTTTTTTTTTTCTCTTCTCATCTTCTCCCTCAATTTTTTTCACTCTTATATCTTTAGGCCTCAACATTCTTCAGCTTTCTCCACTATTTTCTAGTTTTCTTTTTCTATTTGTAGTGGATCAAATCTTTTTTCAAGATATCTTCAATTTGTTTTCAAAAAAAAAAAGCTCTCAATTATATATTTGATATAAATGTTGGTACAAATACTTTTACATGCAAATCATGTTTGATACAGATTTGCTAACTTTGATTTTAGTCTCTTGTTAAGTTTAAATTGTCACCAATGTTGAAAATAACGAGTTATGAAACCCGTTATGTTGTGTTATGAAACCTAACAGAAAACTAACGTTACTTAACAATCGAAAATAACTCAATGCACCGTAACAGTACTTTTTTTATGTTATTATATTATTTTACGTTATTTAAAATAATTTTTAAATAGTTTTTATATTAATTTCGATTATTTATTTTGATTGTTAGCGAATTACTGCAGTTTTTTTCACTTGACGGCTTGTTATTTGCTTATTTGATTATCTGTGCCATTGTTAGCTTGTATATCTTTATTTACTTGTTATAATTTCTTTCCAATTACTGAAATTTCTTACTTGCTGATTAAATTGAATTTTCAGTTAATCTAAATAAACAATTAAAAATAATATAAATTCAGCATTATAAAATATAAATTACAATATTGATAATAATTAAAAATAAATTTAAAATCTTGTTTTCTTATTTGGATGATGACCGAAATTATGAATGTGAATGTAATTTAATTTATAAAGATAAATATGAGAATTACAGTAAAACTTGTTAGAAATTTTGAATTAATACTAGTATATAATTTTTTTTATATTTTCTTTTAGAATTTTTAATTTAATTTTGAATGTATAAAATTTATTTTATATAGTTTTATATTTATTTGTAATTAAATAAATAGAAAATCGCTTAACATATATTATGCGTTACGCTGTATATTATATAATCTAGCAGAGACAAAACGTTACGTCACCGTTACCGTTATTTTAAGCATTGATCGTCAGCACTATTAAAATAGACTTTAAAGTATCCGCGTATATGAAGTATTTCACTTGTCTTGACGCATTTTTGATTAATATATACAGGCAAATCTGGATATGCATGAGAGGTTACGTACCCGGCTACGTCCATACTTTCTAAGCATTGTTGCACATGATATCTAAACAAGCAAGTCTACATACATCTCTACTGCATGGGGGTACAATCTACTTAAACCTAGACAAAATACTAACAAATGAATGAGGAGAGAGGGGGAGGTCTGATTAGGGTTTGGTAATAAGACATGAAGACAGCACTGGACATGATGGGGTCTGCATGCCCTGAGAATGCTAAAAGGGTTGATGGGAATGGGTTGTTGGATTGATTTGAAACTCTTTGGACCACAAGTTGAGAGGATTCCCTTCATCCACCATCACATCTCCAAGGTCTCCACTCCTTTTAGGGAGGAGAAGATATCAGACAGCAAGCAACAAAATGGTTGGGGTCTCTGTCTCTCTCCCTCTCTCTTTCTCTCTCTAAATCGTCTTTAGGTGGTGATTTGGTTGACAAGTAGAGTACTACTTAGAGTAGAAGTTGAACCAAAAAGGTCCGATAAAGGCGCTACTATTTATTGTTTAAGGGTGAAGTAAAATGGAAGTAGTGAAAGTAAAGTTAGTTCTACTACTTAAAGTGTTTGTTTTATCAAGAAATAAGTTGGAAGTTACTTCTTATATGGTGAGCTGGCGTCTATTTGACACTTCACTTCCAAAATTTTCTTCTCCACACTTTTAGATTGGAAGAGCTTAGAAAGTAAAGGAACAAGGTAAGAATTTTTTTTTTTTATTTATATATTATTATTATTATTCAAAAGTGCTATTTTTTTTTCCTAAAAAACAAATGAAATAAGATAGATAATGTTTAATTTAATTAATTAAATAATACTTCATTCACTTTCTAATACACATTATTTTTCAAATTTTAGCAAATAAATACAAGAAGAAGACTTTTATATTACTTAACTTTGGAAATTACTTCTCAATTTCTTTCATAGCTTCCATTACTGTCACGAGCCAACCACACCCTAAGTCTTTTTTCTTTCAAAATTGAAGTTGGTGGGTCGGATATGATTTGATTATGAATATGATCTGAATCCAAAATGGTAAGATAGAAATCAAAATCCGATGAAGATTTTAGAATCTGAAAAAGAAGAGTTGGATTCAGATTTGGATTTGGCTCCATCTATCATCGTTTTTCTTTAAAATATTTCTGGCTTACATCAGTTTAAATTCAATACTCTGGTTTCGAGTCTGACATATATGTTGATTATAACTTAGAAATACATAGCTTCCGAGTAAGAGAAACTATGAACATAAAAATAATAATTTTCTTTTTTTAAAAAAAAATTAGTGAGAGCTAAACATACCTTAGCTTGGAGAAATGTACCGAACCCAAACCCAATTGTCCACGCAATACAACTTTGGGTTAGGTTAGGTCCAATCCATTCTCACATCACAAATCTTTTAGCTCGCAAGACTTAGATCGAACAAAGTTAGCTAGGTTCTGGTTCCCAAGGCACACGTTTCGTATTTTCAGTGGGCAGGCGAAGCCTGTTCTGTGTTCTGTAAGACTCGAGGGATCCAAAGCATCTGTGTGGGGCCCAACAGCTGTAGGATATTTACAGAAACTCCATTATTTCAAAAAAAGAAAAAAAAAAAAAAAAAAGAAAATGATTTTTTCCATTCAAATGAGTGAAGAAACATAAATTATTTGGTACTCCATTTAATTATTACTATTTCATTCATTTACCTCTTAACTATTTCATGTATAAATTTAAAAAATAATTTAGTTTTGTGATAAGAATATAAATTTAGCTATCATTGATTAAAATGCTAGATTATCAATTTAATATTTCAATCATCTATCTAGAGGGCGAGAACAAACTATTGTAATCTTTTTTATGCACATGTTAATGTTAATTACGCTTGTTACTGTAAGAAATTTTACTCTTTCTTGTAATTCGGTCCGGTAATCTCTCTCTGTTTTTTTTTTTTTTCCTAAGACATAATCTCAACAACTACAATCTCTCATGATAAAATTCAGAAATATCCTTCATCGCGAACTCTATTAGCTGTTGAGAAAAATTCTTCTACCAAGCACTCTTGGTACCCAACCTGCTTCTCTCATCTGCTATAAAATCTGCACACATGTTATCTTCCCTCCATGTGAATCGAACATGAATTTCAGAAAAGGGATTACATATGAGGCGAGTATCTTTAAGTAACAAATAACATGTGCAAGTCATGGAGTGCGTGAATTGAGTGTGTAAATTGAGTCAGAATACTCAAAACATCAACTTACAACACAATTCGACTTTCTGAAATTTTTTCCACTATCCATACAATAGCCTCTCATAATCCCCGAATTTCAGCATACAGTACCGAATTGCACACAACTAGAATACTACATGCACTAACCAATCCCCAGTAGTCTCTTTTACCGAGCATTTGTTCCAAATTACTTGTCCATTTTGAATTTCAAGACACTAATTAAGCGCATGATAAAATTCACAAAATTTCATTTTTTATTACTGGAAAACACTGTTTTTTTATATATATTTTTCACCGGGTTCACTGAGCAAAAATAAAATTTTAATTTCTAATGATTAATATGTTTTTGGTCAAAAATCGACAACTAAGCCGAAGGTGGTACACAAGTACGGTACAAAGAGTGTTCGTACAGACATCGGCCCACACGCAAAATTAGCTTGGCATGGCCTGGGGGAAATCATAAATGCGCGCCACATTTTTCTTAGTGAGCACGACATTCTATAGTAAAGCGATTTACAGCATAGGGGAGAATGGTGCTCACTAAGTCATATGTGGTGCGCATTTAGAATCTCCCTCGGTCTGGTTGTGCGCAGCGTCAAGATCTCTACCATCCCTTCAGTTATCATAATCAATCAAAGCCTAACTTGTGTTTTGGTTGATTTTAGATATAAATATTAATGTTGATCAAATGGTTGATTTATTGAGCTCCATGATTTGCTTAATCATGTGAATATAAATTTGGTATCTCAAGTATCATCATATCTTTGTTCATTCTTTGCACCCCACAAGACATTTGTATATCTCGTATTTTCTGGATAGCAGTCAGTTGTTTCTATAACTTATAAATATTTCTTTTCTCATTATTTATTTAAAAAAATTAAGAACATATAAATAAACATCATGTTTCTAAAATAATTCATCTAAACTTCTTTAATCATAAATTGATTTGTAAAATTATAATTTTATCCTCGAAATTATATTACTATATTATAAAATAAAAAAAATGGATTTTGCATCGTGACAGGAGCACTTCACTCCTTGCACTTTACGAGCTTGATATGGCTAATTATTTGCTAGATGTGCAGCTTGCACTTTATTAGCAAATAAATAATAAAATGTAGATAATTTGAGTTTTCATTGGTAGTTAAACTCAGAAACTCTCACATATTGAAGAGGAATGATACCACTTGAATCAAGGCTCACTGGTGTACACCGTTACACTTGCCATAAATTCAGATATATTAATTTAAATAAATTTATAGTTTAATGAACTAAATCATAGTATTAGTGAATCCAATCTCTAAGAGATTTCGGATTCGATTTTGGATGGGAATTTAATTTGGATAATGTTGCAAAATAGTATATGTATATGAGTTTGATTAGATTTTTTTATTTAAAAAATTTAGGCTTAGGAAAAAAAAATAGCAAACAATTTAATTATCAACACATCATGCATTGTTCCTTCCCTTTCAAAATCAGATCCATTGCTTAAGGGAGAGGTTTGGTAAAAACCGAAATAACTGACTCAAACCAATTCGATTAAGTAAAATCGAACCGAAATAATTCGGTCCGTTTTCAATTTTGAGTTTTGAAATTCAAAATCGAACTGAAACTAACAGACCAAATAATTTAAAATTTATATATATATATATATATATATATATATATATATATATATATATATATATATATATATATATATATATATTTACAAAATTAACATAAACCGAACCTGAACCGAATGATGCTTACCCTATAATATGTTATCAACAACCGGAACCGACTAATACTCACCTTATAATATGTTATCAACAAAAAATATATATATGTTATCAACAAAAAATATATATTTAATTTTTATACGCATATATGAAATCTTGATTTTGACAGCAATATACGCTATACGCAGCCTATTTGTCTTTGAGAGTTCATAATTTTTTTTTTTTTAATATAGTAATAATTAACTTGATTAATTATTCAACTTAATATTTCAAATTTATACATTAAATGTTGGGGTTTTTACATATTGGTCTTTTATATTTTTAAAAATTAAACTTTAGTCCCTGAAATCTTCATATTTTTACTTTACTTTAGTCCCCGGGTAATTTTTGGCCAGAATTTTCCATTATATCCCTAAAACGGAAGGAAATATCAGTTATTTTCCTCCCTTCTCTCTTCCTCCTCTCTTCCATTGGATATAGGGTTAGAGAAAGAAAAGAAAGAAAGAAGAGAGAGAAAGATTAATTGGGAGGGAAGAGAGAGAGAGGAGAATAATGGAGAGAAAAACTCAATAAAAAGAGGAAGAGAGAAGAAAGAGGGAAGGGAGGGAAATAACTGATATTTTCCTCCCTTCTAGAGATATAACTGGAAATTCGGACCAAAAATTATTTAGGAGAACTAAAGTGAAGTAAGTTAAAAGATCTGAGAGACTCATAGACTAATTTTTAATTTTTAAAAATAAGAGACTGATATGTAAAAACTCCTTAAATGTTTGATGCCGGACAAGGTTACAATGCGGACTTAAATTAAAAAGAGTGCTATTGTTGAGCTTACGCGCTTTCACGCGGTCTCTTAAAAAAGTCCGCGTTGTTTATTATGCGACCAGCTGCCAATAAGAGAAGAAAATGACAGTAGGTAACTTTCTGGGAGGTGACCGGAGCCAGCCAGCGAGCATCCACAGACGGTTCCTGACCGGATAACACGCGGAACCTGACCGGCAACATCCGGTAAAAAAGAAGGCAGGAAAGGATGCGTAGAAGGGATCTGTAGTGCACAGTTCTGGAGCGAAAAAAAGGACCGATGCTTTTCGAGAGAGAGGACGGAAACAGAGATGGAAGAAAGTTGTACGTATTTGGCGTCCGTACGCTCCGGGTCTCGACAATTTCTATACGGGTATCTGTATACAGTAACGGTGGGTTTGAAGGGGGGGACCAAATTCAAAAAGAAAACCGACACGCCTTTTATCGAGCGCCCCGACACGTCATTTTCGACCGCAATTAATCGGAGCAGGCGGCAGATGGGGGGGGGTCACGTGAGGGAGGGCGTTTGGGCACGTGATACGGCGTCCGGAAGTGGAAACGGGAGGGGGGGGGGGGGGGGGACAAAATATTCCGTTCCCCGTTCTGTTGCTGTCTGGAGTTCTTCTCCGGAAATTCTAAATGCGCACCGTACGTAACTAAGTGAGCACCATTTTGCCCTATGTTGCAAGTCACTTTACTACAGGATGTGGTGCTCACTATGTAAAATTAGGTGCGCATTTGGAAATTTCTGTTTTTGTCTGTCGGTGAGATTGAGATTTAATGCTGACCGTTGATTTGTAGGGCCCACGTAGAGCAGAGGAATTTATGACGCGTGTATAGTTATCATATAAACATATCAAACAATATGCGTCTTTGAAGTTTTTTTTTTTTTTTTTTTTTTTTTTTTTTTTTTTTTTAACAATGAATCTGTACAAAGAGAGGCTATGCTGAATCTCATTGGATTGTGGCTTATTAAAGTTATTAATATCTTCGTATTAAGATTTATTGTGTTCCTATCGGTGTTTGTTTGCCATAAAATTATAAATGATTCTCTATTGAATTATTTCAATAAAATATTACAATTTTAACAGTTTTCCGTTTATAGAAAATGATGAAAAATCAAATTCCTCTTTGTTTAAAACTGGATTATGAGGTAGCTGTAGAGGACGATCTCGCTCTCTGTTGACACTCCGCACAAACTCTTTCAATTGACAAAAAAACTCTGGACTTCTGATCACTAAGGATAATTTTTAAAAGAAGATGATCGATCCCCTCTTCTTTTGTTTTCCCGCTTTTTATAGGGATTTTAGGGTAACGTCCCCGTTTCATTCGTTTGACTGTTAGCCCCACTACTCGAGAAGTGCTGTCATATTCGTTAGGTGGTTACCCCCATGATCGAAATAATGCCGCTACATTCGTTTGGCAGTTGGCTCCACGATCCGAGATGACAACTTCCCTTGTTCGGGTCGAGTGACTTTGTATTAAACCCCTTCGCAGAAGCTATGGATAGCATCGATAATCTCAACTTTAGATTCGCGGATCTGTTCTGTCGTAACTGGGTTGCGAAGCTCGAACTTTAGGTTCGCGGATCTGCTGAGTTGCTGATCTCAAACACTAAATTCCCAGATCTACCTTGTTTTTGACAAATGACTCCAGAATTTTTCGCCGACGGTGTTGTGATCTGAATGTGGCTTCAATGTATGTATAATTATTTTGCTTATTTTTCCGAACCAGTCTCCTCACACTTTTTTTTAACCTTTGTAATTTTTTTTTTCTTTTTCCGATTTCTTAAATAATGATGTCAATTTTGTATAGAAAATTGAAACTTTTCGTTCACGGCCTACAACACAAAAAATTGAAGGATCATTGTAGCATTCTTCGTTTTTGTAAAATTTACGACTCTCCTATATTTATTTACTTTATCGGCATATCACTATAGAAAGAAGCTTGATTGCCTAAATAGCTATATTGAATAATGTACTGGAGCATCTCAATAAGCTTTCTAAATGTAGGTCCCCATAGAGAAGCCACTCATCCGATAAGGGCTAGGCATCTAGGTAGGGGTTTCCAACAGCCTTGCTAAAGCTCGAAGAAGGGAGTTTCTAAAGGAGCACAACATTTTTCCTAGTGAGCCCATTTTATAACAGTTTGGATTTTGAGTGCGGACAAAAAATGTGTTGATAAGTGGGCTCACTAGGAAAAATGTTGTGCTCCTTTAGAAACTCCCCTTGAAGAACCCTATCTGGTCGAGCCCCACTGTAATGCCCGCTCCGCTTTGAATTTTGGATTTATTTAATATATAAAAATTTTAAGTTGAAAAGACATTTTAGAAAAAAAAATAAATTGATGTTGTAATTAAATTTGTTTTCCATCATAATTTCCACTATTGAGTTTTAGGCTATGTTTGAATGTTGAAGACAGAGCGTTTTGTGTGTTTTTAAAGTGTGTATTTTGGAGTGTTCGGTGGTATATATTTTGGGGTGTTTTGATTATGGGTTTGGGGTATCCAAGTCTGTATTTAAAATTTTATTTTCTCATAAATATTTAAAAAATAAATATGCTCCAACTTTGAAAAAGTAAAGTACGAGAAATAAGTTTGGAATGAGGAAAAGTGATAGGTATTTTTGAGTAAAAAATTCTAAACACTTCAAATTTGGAATGTTCTGAAAAATTACTTTTAAAACACCCAGGGATATTCTAAGAACATCTCAAAACACTTATTTAAAAACAAGTAAGTCAATACATAACATATCACTACGACACACCTCAAAACACTTCAAAGTTAATCTCCGATGTGGCCTTAGCATTTATCGTAAACCTAAACTACATAGTTAATCATTTAGGGTGTAATTAGAATAAAGATTTCATATCCTGAACTTAACTTATTATCTTATCTTAACTTGAATTTAAATTTTTAACCAATATAATCTTTAACCACCTGATATGACTTATTACCATATCTATACTTGAACTCAAATTCTTAACTAATATGATCTTCTCTTAACAACTTAATACGTCCTATTACCATATCTTATCTAATTTAGATTTAAATTCTGAACCAAATGATATTTTTAACCACTTGATATAACTTATTATCTTATCTTACTTTAACTGGAATTTAAATTCCTAAGCAATCTGCTTTCCTTAACTAACTGAGATTCTATCTGGATTCTCTCTGCACTTTAAAAAAATGAAACTTGCAATTCCTTTTCAACTTCCAAGCTCCCAGCTCTTCATATTTACGCGTTCAATCACCATTACAAGCTCCCAGCTCTTCATCTTTATCCATTACAATCACTATTACAAGCAACTAGCTCTTCATCATTACTCATTACAATCACCATTACAATTTATTTTTAAACATATTTTTAAAACTAGAAAATATATCACCATTATCTTCTTTAATTCTTGCAAATCTTTTATCTTGTTTAAATCCCAAATCAAATAACTATTCAAACCTAAAATCTCAATTCAATTGAGCACATTTTCTTATAACCATGGAACCCATTCTCTCATTCTCACTCCCCTCTCATCTCGCCAAAGTATCTCGCTGGACTGCCACCGGAGCCGTCACCCGTCGCCGAAGCGTCACCAAAAGAAACTTCATCTTCTTTCTCTTTTTGGATCTCCATTACTTACGTTTAATTGACCCATTCATTTAGTCATTATTAGTTAAGATATTATATTGGGTCCTCTGGCTAGCTCACCAATTACTCAATAATCATATTAATTTAAAAATAATATCTACCATTTTATAAATCCAATAAAATTGATCAAGACTGTCTATTGATTTTAGATCTGTTAAAATTAAATAACTTTAAAAATGAACTTTTGAATACTTTATAAATATTTAAAAAATTCCTAAAAGTCACCTAATTCATATTAACTATTTTTGACATTTATATAATAATTTTATATGTAGATTACTCTCTGTGATTACTAATTGATCGATAACATAAAACAAATTTAGGTGAGATTTTTTTGGATTCATTAATCAAGTTATTCTACATAATTGTTATTTCAATTACGTTATCAATTTTAATAAATTGATTTGTTATCTTATACAAATTCATCAACTACTTATTGTTATTAATGTTATTAAAATCTTGCTATCACCATTATATACTTGTTATTAGATTTATTAAATCACATAATATAACTAGATTTTAGAATGATCAATGTATATAATATTGGATAGAATCATATAGATGTTGTAATCGTGAGAAAAATAAAATACTATTTATTATACTATCATGTGTCGATGTTTAGAAAAATTTTCTTATATACTGGTTATAGTTATTCCCATGAATCCATAAAATAACTGTAATTAGCCTTTTTCAGCGATGAATTCTTGGTTAATTACGAACTATTTTAATTCTTATTATTTTATCGAAAACTTAATATATTCCTATGAGAATGTGCTACTGCTGTCCCGCCATCCATATTCTGATAGAGGTGTTACAAATAATATCAGAGCCAAATATCAACTGAAAATGTGTGAAACTAAGTGCCAAATTAAAATAAGTGGTATATGAAACAACTTGCCATACAAAAATAGAGGTTTCCTCTTGAGCTATGGTAGCGATCTTTAGAATCTATCAGTCAGTGAAGTGAGTGTGTTACTATGCTCCTCTAATGAGAAAGCCATAGCTTGCTATTGGTGGGTCTTTCTCCTACGATCAATGAGGGGAAATTCTAAATGCGCACCACATTTTACTCGTGCGCACCGCATACTGTATAGTAAAGTGATTTGCAACATAGGGGAAAATGGTGCTCACTAGTAAAATATGGTGCGCATTTAGAACTTCCCTCAATGTCATATAAACTGAACTGAGTTTTTAGCAATTTTCTTAAAGTTCTTATGGATCTTTAAGTACTGAAATTTCATATTAACAGCAATTGATACCTGTAATCATAAAGAAAATGTGAATTATTGATTATTAAATATGATTCATGATAAAATTATCTTGATTTAACCTTTAATGCATAAGAATACCCTAATGGACATAATTAATCATAGAATTACCTAATGACCTTGAATTTTGACATGAAACAATGACATATTAAAAGAATGATTATTAATAGTATTATTGTTGATTGCAATTGTCACTGTATATAGTTAGGAGTTTTTACATATCAGTCTCTTCCATCTTTAAAATTTTGACTTTAGTCTATAAAATCTTAATATTTTGATTTTACCCCCAAATCTTACTTCACTTTAGTCTTCTTACGTAACTTCCGTTAGTTCAGTTAAATTTTTGGTCCGAATTTCCCGTTAAACCCCTGAAATGGAGAGAAATTAAATATTAGTTATTTTTCTCCATTCCCTCTTCATTCTCTCTTCCTCTTCATATTAGGTTCCTCTCTCCATTCTCCTCCTCTCTCTCTCTTCCCTCCTAATTAATATCTCTCTCTTCCTTCTTTTTTTTCTTTCCCTAACCCTATATCCCTCAACTTGGGAAGTATAGCTTCTTCAAGTACCAAGTCCAACGATCTAAAACTACAACTAACTTAGAAATTAGGATATATCAGTCATTTTCTCTACTTCTTAAATATTAAAACTAAAATTCGCCCGTTTATTTTGACGGAATAGCTAACAAAGGGACTAAAGTGAAGTAACTTAAAGGATCTATTGGGACCAAAATCAAAATATGAAGATTTCAGATACTAAAGTCAAAATTTTAAAGATGCAAGGGATCTATATGTAAAAACTATTGTATACTGTCTGCTGTCAAACTCAAATGAAAGCTCGAACTAATGATTGAGATTAGAACTAGTGAAACTGAGAAATTGATACTAAATTATATATTTAATGTAAACTAATGGTAACATTTTTCCAGAGTTGATGGGATGTTCATACTATTGATGTCATTTTTCCAAAGTTTGTGGGATTCCATATTATTATTATTATTATTGTTTTCCCAAGAACTTAATGCAGATGAATTTGATATATTGGTTATGTACTTTCCTAAAATTCTCAATTACTATAATAAAAGTGAGAAAAACTTAAAAAAAAGTTAATATAAGCCATATAACATAAATAAATAAAGCACTATTAATTTACAGACTGATCATTAATTTACATAGTTTCATGACTCTTATATTGATATTTACTTGTTTTATTATTTTACTATGTTGTCTTATAGTTGCATGACTGAAGATTTTGCATGTGCATATTTAGACTTAGAGATGGACCTATATGAGAGTTAAAGTATGACTTGACTTATTTTGAGGAGCATGCAAATTTGAAGTAGAGTTTTAGAAATTGAACTTTTATTTGATTAAATTTTTCAATATTAATTTGGAATAAAAGATTAAATTTTCATTATCTTTGGACGAAATCATTCATTTTATTTCACTATTTCTATGTGGTTAGGTGTTCATTTTTATTTTAATGAAGTTCATTTCTTTGAGAATTATAATATTATTATGTTTCCACTGTGTTGAACGTTGATTTATTATTGAGACTACCTTTATTATTCCACTTCATACAACGACTAAACTATGCCACTCTGACGCAACTACTCTCTCTGTCACACTTTCTCTTTTTCTCTTTTATTTCTCATTCATTCATACTTCATGGTCATTTGATTACTATTCAAGTAAAAAGTTTGCTGAAAATTTTAGCATCAAGAGGTGGGCTAATATTAACACGAGGTGGCTGAAATTTTTTGCTGAAAATTTCATATCTGAGATGAATTTTTTGCTTGAAATCGCTTGACAATAATCAAATTTCCCAAATCCTAACGAAGAAGCTCTGTTCTCCAGCCCTAAATCCTCTTCTCAATGAATTTGGCGATTTTGATGGTGTTTGAGGTTTTTTTACGTCACCTCCTTTACATTAGTTAGGGTAACTTGAACAATTTGAGCTACATAGAATCTGGCGATTTTCTCACTCCATTTAAGTTTCAGGGGGTCTAGTTGCGAAAAAACTCAACAGGAGGAATAAGTGATACAACTCCTATAGTACAAGAGTAGTTATTGTAATTAGTCCTTTTATTTATATGGTTAATAGTATATGTTGTCCAATATGCCAATGAGCCTTGGCTTAGTGGTACTACCCCTCTCCAATTTGTGAAAAATTCTGAGTTCGACTCCTTATCTACATTATACATGTTCAAACGTCCCACAAGAAACTTTATATCTTTTAAAATAAATGCTTTTCGTTTTCGGACAAAGACACCTCATGTTGCAGCATCTAAAACTTGAGTGCATATAGCCTAACATCATGTAAGTTACAAGTTTCTTGTGGGTCAATTCATAAGTCTCACGTTTGAGCATGTATAATGTAGATATTTGGTACTTACAAGTTTTTTGTGGGTCAACTGATAAGTTTCACATTTGAGCATGTATAATATAGATATTAACCAAATATCTACATTATACATGCTCAAACGTGAGACTTATTTACCAAATATCTACATTATACATGCTTAAACGTGAGACTTATCAATTGACCCACAAGAAACTTGTAACTTACCTGATGTTAACGATCCTAGGCTATATGCACTCAAGTCTTAGATAGTGCAACATGAGGTGTCTTTGTCTGAAAACGAAAAGCATTTATTTTAAAAGATATGAATTCATCAATTTATATCGCGGTAAGATTGTCAATATTGTGATTAAAAATCCGTTCTTCGTATCTTTTCACTACGCAATTCACAAAGCTATGTATAATTAGGCATGCTTTAAAATAAATGCTTTTCGTTTTCGGACAAAGACGCTTGATGTTGCACTATCTAAGACTTGAGTGCATATAGCCTAGGATCGTTAACATCATGTAAGTACAAGTTTCTTGTGGGTCAATTGATAAGTCTCACGTTTGAGCATGTATACTGTAGATATTTGGTAACATTATCATAATTGTTACCAAATATCTACATTATACATGCTCAAACGTGAGACTTATCAATTGACCCACAAGAAACTTGTACTTACATGATGTTAACAATCCTAGGCTATATGCACTCAAGTCTTGGATAGTGCAACATGAGGCGTCTTTGTCCGAAAATGAAAAGCAATTATTTTAAAAGATATGAATTCTTCAATTTATATCGCGGTAAGACTGTCAATATTGTGATTAAAAATCCGTTCTTCGTATATTTTTCCTATGCAATTCACAAAGCTATGTTTAATTAGGCGTCCTTTCGTAACTTTTCATGATACTCATAATTTTGAAAACTTCGTATTTTAATATTACTCCTCCAAAATATTTAAGTTACTCCGACTTAGTCTGTTTGAATCAGTTCCATTAAAAAAGTTGAAATTTGACCCATTTCTTTACGTTACTCCCCCTGAGAAGAGAGGGAAGGAAGTTTTTTTCCCTCATTTTCTCTCTTTCTCTCCTTCCTCTTTCTTCCTCTCTTCTCTTAGACCATGTTTAGTTCTTAGAAGTGGGAGAAGTATGGCTCTTAGAAGTGGGAGAAGTAGAGAAGAAAAATAAAAGTAGCTTCCAAAATGGAAGCTTAGGAAGAAAATTATTCAATAGAGTTTAAGTGTTTGTGAGTTCACTTTTGGAAGTAAGAAGTGAAATATGAAAAATATTATTTTATTGTCAAATTAAATAAAAAATAATACTAATATATTTGTTAATTGAGTAGAATTGAAAAGTAATAATGAGAAACTAATAAAAAAATAATATATTACCTTATTTCTTGAGCTTAAAGAGTACTTCCAATAAAAAATAAAAGGAATAGAAAATGGAAAGTTGGAATGCCACATAGAATTCACATCATCCTACTGGAAATAACTTTCAATTCTCTTTTTGGCCAAACAAATAAGTGAAGTAGTGGAAATAGCCTTACTTCCATTCTACTTCCATACAAACAAACACACCCTAGATGAATTCAACCCTTTTTCTTTCTCTCTCCACGTTCTCTCCTCCAAATAATGGTGGGTAAATCCTGGAGTTCTAATTCTTAATCTCTCATCCTTGGATCTCTAACCTCTCTCTTCTTTCTCTACCTTCACTTCTCCAAATCCTCCCTCCAAACTTAAACCCTAGCTTCCTCTAGCTGCATCTCATAGCCTGAATTTTTTTTTTATACAAAGGTGAGAGTAACAACTTCTTCTAATAGCCATTTCACTCCATATTCAAGCCAGTTGTTATAGATCAAATCCCTTTGCTGTCATTTTGTTTCATGGGATCCTGTAGAGCTTTCATGTTGTTATGTATCAGAAACATTGCCCTTGTGAATGGAAAAAAAATATTTTCTCAATTTCTTATATGAAATCGCAGCACATGTTCAAGGTATCCAATCCGAATATGCTCCATATTTGGGATGCAAGCAACAAATCAAGGGGGAATTCTAAATGAGCACCACATTCTTCTTAGTGAGCACCAAATCCTATGGTGAAGTGATTTACAACATAGTGGAAAATCGTGCTCACAAAGTAAAATATTGTGCGCATTTAGAATTTCCCCAAATCAAGTGAATCCATCTTGAATCTAACTTTCCAAGATACCCCCAAAAGGTTGGTATCTTACTTAATTTCTGGGACTCTCTTACTATTCTTTAAACGTAATTAGTCTTTTTAACCACCTTTCTAATTAACGTACTTAAGAGGTGGAGGGTTATTTTCACCGGGGCGGGTGAGCGTAACCCACCCACCCTCCTTTTTCCAGTTTGTCCCGTTGGGACCTTTTTTTACGGGTGCAGACGTTGCTTTCGCTTCGCGGCTTTTTTAGGTAAAAACGCTCACAAATACAAATTTATCCAAAAAAAAATATGAATAAATAATTGAATAGTAAATAAAATAAAATAATTTTTTTATATTTATATTATTTTATATAACTCTCTCCCTCTCCACTCCTCTTTCCCTTTTCCTCTGCTAACAAAAACCCTAATCTCCTCCCAAATCAGTTTCAAGATTTCAAAGATCCCACCTTTTTTTTCCCCTGAGTCACCCAAAATTCCGGAGTTTTTTTTTATCAATTCACCTAAAATTCAGGGTTTTCTGGGGTTTTTTTGAGGCGAAGGATTCGATGGAAACGGCGCGGAGCTCGGGCGGCGGTTCCGGGAACTCCGGCACGTTCTCCCCCGAGACGGCGGAATCTCTCCGGTTCGAGGAGGAGATCCAGAGCCTCATGCTCCACCCCACGTTCGACCCCCCGCTGGTGGGCGGCGGCGGCGGCGGCGGCGGCGGAAGCTCCTTCACCGCCCTCCTCGGCCTTCCCCCGACTCAGGCCGTCAAGCTTCTCCACGACCCTCCGCCGCCTCCGCCTGTGATCTCCGCCGGATTCCGCCTGCGAGGAGACCCTCACCACGGTTCGTTGCCCCTCCCTCTCGGTTGCTCCCCGACCTTCCCCTCGAACGCCGCGCTCATCGACCGCGCGGCGAGGTTCTCCGTCTTCGCGGCGGAGGAGTCGCCGGAGGCCTCCAACTCCGGCGACGTCAAGCCAGAGCCAGCTGACTCCGGCGACCTACCCCCGCCGGCCGAGAAGAAACAAAAGGTCACAGGAAGCAAGAGGAAAGAAGCGGAGAAGAGCAAGGTCTGTCCAAGTCAAAATTCGGGTCATGGCTAGGGTTTCTATTTTTGGTAAACGAAAAAGCTGAGATTTTTATTTCATTATTTGCTGTTTTTGGGCGGCGGAGAAGGTAAAGGGTACGGCGAAGAAGAGCAAGAGCGCGGAGGAGAATACCGCCGGCGGCGGCGAGAAGCTGCCGTACGTCCATGTGAGAGCTCGGAGAGGGCAGGCCACTGACAGTCACAGCTTGGCTGAGAGAGTAAGCAAGATTAATCTCTTTAATTAATCCTTGATTAGCGCACTAATCATCGCCCAATTAATCGCTCAACATTTATTGTAGGCGAGGAGAGAGAAAATTAATGCGAGGATGAAGCTGCTACAGGAACTGGTCCCGGGCTGCAACAAGGTACATTAATAAATTATCTACCACCCCTAATTACTTAATTAATCTGGGCTCGACCTTCGAAAACGGCGATTATGATGGGAATTCATCGATTAGTGGAGGGGTAATTTTGGAATTTTGGTGGGTGCAGATATCGGGTACAGCGCTAGTGCTGGACGAAATCATCAACCACGTACAGTCTCTGCAACGGCAAGTGGAGGTGAGATTTTACAGTAATGCCCCTAGATTTGAAGGGCAGTTTAGTCATTTAGCTAATTCGGAATTTATTTTGTGGGTGCAGTTCTTGTCCATGAGATTAGCTGCGATTAACCCCAGGATAGACTTTAACGGGCTTGACAATATTTTATCATCGGAGGTTAGTTGTTAATGAGTTGATTAATCCCGTGACATGATTGATTCATTTTTAATCATTGTCTGCTTAGAAAAGGAACATGATCACCAAATTATTGTTAGTAGTACTAGTCGAGCGTTCTTTAAAACGTTTTAAATTGAAAAGTTGCCGGCCAAAACTGTACGAAACATGGTGACTTTTGTGTAAAAAATGCAGTGCGGGCCGTTAACGGCAGCCGGTAACGGGGCGGTGGTGGCGATGCCACAGCCGGCAGCGTGGCTGGACGGAGTGATCAACAAGCAGCAGCACCTCTGGCTTGTTGATCCCCAGCAGCAGCAGCAGCAGCAGCAGTTGTGGGAGAGGGATGGTATACAAGATAGCCACATCTTTGTCAGCAACCCTACCGCCACCTCGATTTTCGCCTACGACTCCTCGAACCCCAATTCAGGTATACTGTAATTTCGATTTAGTTATCGTGTACGGGATTACTGTGAGTGACTGTGGTTTCGTTTAACTGGTCCCGGGAGTCTGGCATGAGCATTTAATCCGTTCCATGGACCACTAATGGATCAGAGGGCCATCCTATTACCTTAAATCTCCACCACACCCTAACTTATCTGACGAATCCCTTGTCGACACTAAACTTTAAATGGGTTGGTGATGGTCCCCTGGTTCGGTCTGATAGTACCGGAGGTGTGACATGAATGGACGTGAGCCCGTATATGCCCCATGCTAGAGACTGATTCCTCTTTGTTCTTGGTAAGTTGAAGCTAGAGTCGAGCTCAAGCTTGAAGCCGACACCCAAATTGAGTAGCCTTATTTAGTAGGAATCTATTGAATTAGTAAAATTTGATGATGCTTGTAGCTGCTGACATGTTAAGACATCTTTTGCTTTGGAGATGACACGGGAACCGAGTTTGAAACTGAAAGTAGACTTTGCCTGCAGATCTTGAAGATGACATTTAGGTGTCCAAGTTTGAAACGGAAAGTAGAATTATGGATTTTTGCCGTAATTTTTGCATGAACACTAATTGTATGTCTGCCCATTTTTTATTCGTAAAATGACACATACTACCAAGCAACAACCAATTATAAAGAGATTATAATTGTAAAACTACTTTGTTGGAAAAATATGGAAGGTAATGGCGTTTCATGGGCTGACTACGGATTTTGGCTGGCAAACACCAGAAAAATTAAAGGATTTGTGCCCCCACCCCTTTTCTTCATGGAGCCCTCGGTCTTTATCTGGGCTCTGCATACAGCTGTCATAAATGGAGGTTTGGTGCACACCAGCTAACATTTGAGATCAACCGACACTGAGTTGGTTGATTTTGAAGGCTGACAGAACGCTGTCCTATATATACTTACGGCTTGCATGGGTCCTACAGATCTCCTTGATAGTGTGTGTAATGCACAGCTGTTAGGATGGCCTTGTATTGTCGCCCAGAGTGAATTCGTCCCAACAACAGCTACCATCGTTCAACATAATTAAACTCAACCCCGGTACAAAAAAGATATAGATCCGGTTCAGTTCTAATCTGGTTCACATCTTCGTTAGATAGCATCACATTGGTACAAAGGAATAATTCTAAAGATATAGCTGTATCCCAACCATTCTAACTATTCTGAGGACGCATGATGAATACTCAAAAGTTGTTCTTCTATGTTAAGGATACTCCATCGTTTTCCATTCATATAGCTATCGTGCAGTCTCATTATATGCACTTCTATGACTGGTTGGTCCCTTTTGTATATAGAATTTTTTCCATTTTAGCGGACTTTGATTCTTTTCTAACCCTTTTGTATATAGAATTTTTTCCATTTTAGCGGACTTTGATTCTTTTCTAATTTCTATATGGTTTCTGCTGATTGATAACTTATTTTGTGAAACAGTATCACTTGCTAACCAGTTGAAGACGGAACTTGTATCACTTCCTAACCAGTTGAAGACGGAGCTCTGAAGCCAGTGATACCGGAAGCACGCTAATTTGATGTACATAGCAGAAGAGGGGAAGATAAATATTGCTAGCTAGAGTGAGAGAAGAGGGACAAAATTAGAGAGCTCTCTCTCAATCTCGCGACATTCTTGAGGGTGGCCATATTTCTCTGCTCTTTAATTGCAGTTCATGTAACCCTAATTCTCTTCCATATATATGTATTATATGAAATTATATAATATATGATTGTTGTTGCAATCAAGAACTTATTGATGTACTCATGCTTTTGTAAATCATTTGTTTATTTATACTGGTTTCATAAACTGCCGATATCATTACATTTTCATCAAATAAGTATTTCAATGAAATAGAAGAATGTCTGCAAATTTAACTTTCGTCTACAACGAAGAAGAAAAGGTGAGAAACCAGTTGTCTAATGACGCGTCAACGGGCTAATTTTTAGTCCGTTATATGTTATATACTGAATCAATTTTTTTAATTTAAAAAGCTATTATAGATTTTTCTAATTCTAAATTTCTCTGTCATTTCAACGGCTAATATGCTAGGAGCCATTATAGATGATATGGGCTGAGACTGATCTAGCAGTCGAATCTTTGAGCTCTTGATCCAGAATATGCTCAGCTACAAACATTACAGACAATAACTGGATCAAACAAAATAAATATCTATCAGAAAGGATTAGTGCTCTCATGGTAAAAGGCCATTTATAACTGATCAAGTCAGCAGAAAGATACTGGTTATACTCATTCGAGAAAATTTTCATTGAATCCATCCATGTGAATAAAATTTCTCAGGTGCCTTCTGCAAAGATGAACCATCTAATTATATACTCCGAGCAAGAACTCGCTCGAGTATCAGTTATGGCAAAATTTCAAGCAGTATTGTCTATAAGAGCATAGAATACTATAAAACCTTACAACTCTGATTCAAATCCAATATTCCAAAACCCTTCAGGTGTCATTGGAGGAGCATACCTGTATCGGTGTCTCGACACACCATCGTGATGCTCACACCTCATGGTTTTTTGACCATTGCTTGCGTTATTGTCAGGGAGAACTGCATCATAGAACTTCTTGCACTGTGTGCACTCCAGTCCTCTCAGATTCTCCCTCTCGGTCTTTTTCCTTACGGGTTCTATATACTTGAATCCCTTCTTCGGTGCAGGGGCTACAACTGAGATGATCGGTTTCTGATCAGTCACTGCATCGGGATTAACAACCTCTTGCGTCTCATCGTCCGAGTTGTTGAAATCCATGTCGTTAGGAGCAAGGACAGGAAGATCTTGTACCTCTACCTGAGGACCCATGTTTATGTTTCTGACATTCTCCATTGGAGTGTCGAGGAAGTCATCATGAGGGTCTGCACCAACTGGTTCTTGACGCAGTCGGGTTTCTCTCCAAGATGAAGCAGGTCTTTTCTTGCCAGTCGATGGCTCAGATTTCGTATTTGCAGATATCCACTTTGGAGTGAGGCTACTTGAAGTGTGTGAAGGTTTAAAGAATCCAATGTCTTGTTTGCTTGCAGGTTTGTTTTGAAGATGGTCAGTCTCAAGTATCTCAGTCTTCACTTTGATCGGCCGTGAAGAGAGGGGACTGATCTCTTTATCGTTATGCTCTGAATCTACATAGAGTACAGGCTATGTAAGCATAATCATGTGATTCAAAGTTCATAACAACACCATACTAAAAGTCGCAACAAAAGTATGATGAACACTGCCAATGCCGACAACACAAGATATATTGTTAGCCATAAAGGAAACTTTGTATGGGACCTGACATTTCAAAGGTCTTCTTTTGTTTTCCTGAAAGCTTTTGGAAGAACTTGTTTGCTTTCTTTTCTTTTCCAAGCAGTGTTATTTTTTCACTGAAGATTCGAAAAGACGATAATTAAGTAGGGAGGCAAGGGATGCTAACCTTGGGGGCTTCTCTTGCTGAGGACGGGACTCGGCGACCTGCCTTGGTGAGGTTTATGTTCATTGCTGTCACCGATCCTACTGAGCAAATAATTATACTGAGATTTCAAATGCTTGTAACTGTCCTTAAACATGTTGAACTCCTCATATAAAACTTTCCTTTTGCTCTGCTCTGCCAACAGGTTTTGATCCTTGATGTCAATCTGCTGCAGTAGCTTCTCTTGCAACTTCTTTCCATCAGCCACTTCATCAGACTTTTGGCCAAGCTGTTCTTTCAGATTGGCAATTATCTCACCATTTCTCTCTAGATTCTCTACTTTGGCCAAAAGCTGCACCTTTTCACGTTCAAATTTGCTCACCAACTCTTCAGTACTTAACAATCTTGTCTTGGTTTCTTCGAGAGAGACGTTCAGTCGCTGAACTTCTTCTTGAGCAGATTGTTTTTCAAGATGAATCTCTTTAATCTGATACAAGAGAGAACTTTCTCTCTTCTTCCATTCATCGTTTGCAGCTTTTTTGGCCTCATGAAGCCGTTTCTGCAAACTTGTTGATCTTGACTGGAAACTTGGAAATAGTTGGCTGCAGAAGATAAACTCTATTTGTGAAATCCTATCCTTCAACTCCTGGATGTTAGCCACAAGAATGGTGCTGATCCCGCATAAGTACTTGGAATCATCGGTGTCAATGGAGTCGTCAAACTTCGAAGATGTCTGCAGGGGCTCTTCCATAACTAAAAATCGGTAAATATTCCCAGCTACAAGGCAAGTAGTGCAGAATGCCCATCATTATCAAAGAAACGAGCCTAATTTCTTTCTTTCTTTTGTGAAAGGCAAAAGTTGTTATCAGGCACAAGCGCAATACAAAACTAAAGAGCAAACACAGGATGCAATAGAGAGTTTCGAAGGAGAAACAAAGCATCAGTTCAATCAGTTTTGCTTCAGTCATGTTCCTCTGCGATTAGATTTATACCCTATAACATGCATCATTGTTCATCCTCGACTCAGCAAGTCTTTCTCATTTACTATGATCTGATCACAATACAAGTATAAAACATCGATCCTCTGTGTAAATGACAGTATGATCACTAACTTCAAAACCACTAGACTATGTCGTCAGGCTTGTTTCATTGACAATAACGATTTTAAATTCTTGAGAAACTAAACTATTTCAACGAAAACATAAAGCGCTTCAGTTCATCTTCACCTTTGGAATATGAGAATGATATAAACAAAGAAGTACTACAATAAGGATCCTACATGTGGAAATTTAGAAACATTCAAGAACAAAAATTTTGCTATTTGAGAAAACTATTAGTTGCCTACTCAACTTTTTCCTGTTCGTTTAGTTCTCATATATTTACAAGTTACTCATTATCAAAATTACCGGTTATCGTTAAGAAAAATTCGCTCTTTGGTGGCGTATCAAGTGATGTTATCATTCTAAATAGCAAATTAAAGTTCTAAAATTTTATCTTGCAATTATTTGGCTAATTAAGAGAGCAAACTTAGGTTAACTTCATAAAGCAAGCAAGCCGAAAGGATTACTTTAAATTCAACAAAATTAAATTGCAACACTTAGCAGCTTTACAAACCCTCGTCTAATTCCTTCATCAATAATTAGAATCCCCAATACTTTTGACCAGCATAAACCCTGAAGATGAACATAAAATTATGGGGGGAAAAGGTATGATCTTGGACAAAAAAGATTGGCAATTTCTTTCATTGGTTGCTTATCGTTTTAGGGCATTAGCTACTGATAGTTTTTTGAAGGGAAAAATATGGAAATTTCACAGACCCTAATTAATCAACTTCACTCTATAACCACGAATCTAGAAAATCAATCAAAATTTACGAAAAATCGCATGCAAATCCGAGATATATCTAACAAAATTCACGGAACAAAAAGGGCTAGAGCGAATCAAACGCACCTGAATCGAGGAGGAAACCCCAATTTTGCTCCAATCGAAGGTACGCATAAAATCGAGATTTTCTCTCTCCCTCTCTCGGCGCCTCTTTTTTCCTTTTCCCCCTTTTCAAAATTTAAATCTTTGTGGAACCGCCCTCGCTGAAGTACTAGTCGGGTCTAGGATCCGACCCGTTAAGAAACACACTCTACAGACCCGTTACGACCCTCATTCACTATTTTATAGCCGTTCCTAAAGTAAACAAGCAAAAAAAAGAAAAAACAAGAACTAAAAATACTTAAACCCAGAAGGGCTGAGCATAAACCCAACAATACCGAATCGAATTGCAAACCGAACCGATTGGTTCGGTTTTCGATTCGGTTCGGTTTAAAAACCAAAATTAATTACGGATTTCGGATCAGATTTCAGTGGTTTTAACTCCAATCGAAACCGATCGAAAAAATCAAATTTTTGCTTTTGCAATTGTAGCTTATTTTTTTTCTTTGATTTATTTTCAATGTGTTTTCCTTTTAAATTTTTTATGAAAAACATGTAATTGTTATTTTAATATGTAGAAAAATTAAAAAAATAGAAAGAAAAATTATTATTTTTCCTATAAAATACACATATTTAGTTTCAAACTCAAATAACCGAAAACCCACCGAAACAAAAATTCGATTTCGGTTTTTTTGGAAGTTCAGTCGGTTTCGGTTCTAATATTTCGCTTTGGTTTTCGGTAAAAAAAAAATTTCACCGAAAACCGAACCGACCGATACTCACCCCCATCCAGAACCCTGATCAACTAAGAGTGTGTTTGTTTGCATGGAAGTAGAATGGAAGTAGTGAAAATAAGGCTAGTTCCACTACTTCAACTGTTAGTTTGATAAAAAAAAAAGAGTTAAGAATTACTTCTTATATGCTGATGTGACGCTTATGTGACACTTTACTTTCAAAATTTTCTTCCTCTCATTTTGGCTTGAAAGAGTTCTAAAAAGTAGTGGATCAAGATAACAAAATATTTTTTTATTTACATATCATTATTACCATTTAAAAATTGTTTTTGAGATTATTTTTTCAGGTGACAGGTATTGGGAAGCTAGGAGTCCTTTGTGTTCATATTTTTGTAATTAAGGCTCTATATATAACTTTTATTTTATGGAATTTGCCATCAATTTGAAGCAAATATATTCTACTATTGAATTGGTTTTAAACCTTTACTTTGTTATATCCAAATTCTCAAAATTTATGAATTTATAATATTTTAATTTTGAAGAATACTACTTTTTAAGCAAATGTAAATAATTCAATATATGCTAAATATTATTTAGAAAATTTAATGTTAAGAAATTAAACTATAAACAAAATGGAAATGTCAGACTAGTCGGCCTATTGGAGAGACATGATGTAGTCACTGCGTAAAGAGTTAGAAACCACACATCTTATGTAGCCAATTAAAGCTTCCACTTCCTAAAGATGCATATCCTCGATGGTGGCAAGTAGTCGATTATGGCCCAACATGATGTATAATTTTGCTTGAAGAGATTTCTTGGAAAGAGGGGAGATTTTTATTCTTTTAATTATCTCAAACAGTTCACTATTAAAGTGATCATTCCAGAGCGATTTTTTTTTTTTTTTTTTTATGTAACCTACTCCAAATATTTGGAATAAAAGATTTAGTTGTTGTTGTATCTCAAACAGTTCACTAGGTTCCTCTTTGTATAGGAGAGAATATAGCTATAGGATTAATGATTTGCATAAACTCACATTATTTTGTATTTATGGTTCATATTAAACTCCATTGTTTAATCCATAAAAGTAATCAAATTTTAAAAAGAATGTTTTTTTTATTAAAATAAAAATTAAGCCTAAAGTGACATAGTAATATCTTTTAATGAGCAATTAGTTATTATCATTCTCCTTTTATACTAAAATGCACTCCCTTTATCTAATATATATTTTACTCTCACCCCTCTTTTTGAGCCAGCATACTCTCTCTCTCTCTCTCATGTCTCTCTCTCCCCCTCCCCTCCCCTCTCTTTCTCAGTCATTCACGCCTCCACTCCCTCTCTTAATCCCGCCCTTCCTCTTCATCCCGTTCCCTTTTTCTCCTTCAACCTAATGCCACAAATTTTCTTCCTGTCCTCTTTTTCTCCTTCAACCTAATGCCACAAATTTTCTTCCCGTCCCCTTTTTCTCCTTCAACCTAATGCCACAAATTTTTTTCTCCTTCAACCTAATACCATAAATTTTTTCCACAAATTTTTTCCACAAATTGCTGAGTCTCTACGTGGGAATCTCTTATGTCTCTCTCTCCCCCTCCCCTCCCCTCTCTTTCTCAGTCATTCATGCCTCCACTCCCTCTCTTAATCCAGTCATTCATGCCTCCACTCCCTCTCTTAATCCCGCCCTTCCTCTTCATTCCGTCCCCTTTTTCTCCTTCAACCTAATACCACAAATTTTCTCCACAAATTGAGACTCACTTTGTGAGAAAGGATGAAGAGAGAAGAGTCGATGCCTTGGAGCATTTTAAACTTTTTATAACACGTGCACAACACGTGCCCAAATACTCGCATCCAGTTAAACTTTTTATAACATGTGCACATCACGTGCCCAAATACTCATATCCAGTTAACGCTATTATAATGTCCAGAAATTTTTTTGAGAACTTCAAACTTCTTAAACTACAAACTTCTTAAACTACAGACTCCTCATACTACAACGAGTCTGATTAATTAACCCTAAACTATAGTGTTTCACCTATGGGAAACAAAAGTCTGAAGCAGCAGGTATAATAATAATGTAAAAAAAAATGCACTTCTCAGCAGAATGGCAACAAACAAAATTCAGCAGCAAAGCGATCAAAATGCTTGCCACATCCGATGCAACGCAATAGAACTCCTGACACACAACTAGGGCGCAGAATGAACTAAGAGTCCAAAGACTAATTTTGAAAATCTCTGTTCTTTTAAATCAAAATTTTAAATTGAACGGACCAAATACTGATCCTTGGACTCACCCACATTCTCATCCTACATGTAACAAAGTAAAAACTGGTTTCACCACAACAAGATTTAGGCTCTATAAACAACAGTTCATCAACAAACTCTAGATAATTTATAAGACAAGATAACGCGCTCGCTAATGATTAAAGCAACAAAATTCCAACCAACATCTGAAAGTTTAGTATGCTTCACTACTAAAATTGGCTCAAAAGGTGGCAGGGATAAGAGAGTGATGAAAACCTAGTAGAGTTTAATCTGCTTCATCAATGACCTTGGTTCCCAATCCCTTGAGCCCTTCAGGAGGTACCTCGGCAACAGTAACCAATGAGTAGAGCTCTTCCTTGGCATCTTCTTCCTCGTTCCTCTTTCGGGCAATTCTGACACGCACCCGCCTTGGAACGCTCCGGATCCCACGGCTCCAGATGTGCTTGTTAAGCTTCACGTCAACCCTCACGTCGGTGGTGCCCATTGCCTTCTGTGCAAACTTCCTGATTTCCTTGACGGCCTTGGGTGCCATCTTCTTGAACGTGCTGCAACCGAGGTCCAGCAGATAAAAATGCAGAAACAACAGACTTTTAACGAAAGACGGTCAAGTCTCAGTGACAGACAGACAGGGGTTTTACTTGTATCTAGGCTGAAAGCACAGGGCACATCCTGATGGAGGTCTCTCGCGACAAGTGATTAATTTCCAGCAACAAACAGAATCAGAAAGGTAAAAAAAAAATCACAAGAAAATTTAACCAGAAGGATAACACTAGTATGGAGCTCATGCCTTGAAAAGTTTTTTAAAAAGTTGACAAGCCAAACTGTCCCACATCTTGAACACATTTCAATAGGTATGTGTGAAGTAAGAGAACCAAGGAGAGCACCAATACGTCTGCTATACACGTACAAGAGACCACAGTATTCAAGATGCTGTTATGAAGTAACAAAAAGAGGCTAACATAGTAGGAAGCAACCGTAAATACTCCCCCATCAGTTCATGTTCCAAATTTATAGACTGTGACAAATGATTTCCATTATTCCATAGTTTAAATGACTCGAGCAAGTTTTAAAATCTCTGAATTGGAACTTGTATCAGCCAATGGTTTATAGTAATGGAGATCGTAAAAAAGCTGAAAGACAGAAATATTTTGAAGTTACAAATTTTTGAATTTCTCCAATAGTTAACAAATCAAATAATTAATTTGGAATTAGCCAAGTCCAATCAGCAAACTGGTGTAGTGTCCGAATCCATATTAGGTTGAAACTAATCATTATTATAGAAGAATGCTTTCATATAAAGTTGTAAGAAACAACTGAAAAATAGGGATCCTCATGAGTTCCATTCAGAACGTTATTATTCTCCATTAGTTATAAATCAAATAATTAACTTGAGACTAGCCATGTCCAATCTGCAAGCAGCTGGAGTGTCCAACTTGAAATCTCTAATTCTCTACATTCTTGATTTAAGATGTAATTTAAAATAACATCCAAATATTAAACATCTAACCTGGAATTCATACACTTTGGTAACTTTCTATCAGAAAATCAAGGCAAGACACTCTTGTCATCCAATTTTACAGGCTTTAACTAATCAGTGATATAAACTTGAAAGCAGTATGCATCTATAGCTTATAATTATATAAGATTCACATCTCATCACTACACAAAAACTAAGGTTTCACATGAAGCTATAAGAAACGACTGGAAAGTAGAGATCCTCTTGATTTCAATTTTTTGAATTTAAAAGTTATAGAAAACACTCATTTTTCCCTAATAGCTATCAATTCAGACAGTCAACTTTAGACTAGCAGCGTCCAATCTGCAATGAGCTGGAATGTTCATATTAAGTTGTAATTAATCTTAAATAGAGAAAACTTGCTTAAACTAGCACTGAGACCCTCTGTGCACATATAAGATTCCTATCCCATCACTAAGCAGAAACTAAGTTAGCATAAGCTATACTTCTGTCATACAACAATAAGCTATAAAACAAGTTTTGGATTAAATCCTGAAGCAATCCAATTACCACATTCGTTGAATCACAACTAAAACAAAGAAACAAACATTAGAATTAAATTAAGGTTGCCATATAAAGGCACACTACCATCCCATTTAAACAGAAAATTGAGATCTTCAGTAAAACAACAGTTTGCTTAATTGATTTTCTTTCTGTCGAGTACTGTGTATGACTTGCAGAAATATACACAATCAAATATAGATGAGAATACCGACTCAAAAAATGGCTATCGAAGTATTTCCATATCAATCCAATTGGCTCTTGTGAATTACAAGCGATCACCTTGAATATCTCAATATAAAAGGAAAATACAACAACTTCCTACGAATACATAAAAAATGTATCAAGCAAGTAATCAAATATCTAACAGATGAAGACCATATTGATCCATGCAATACTGCAAGCTATGTCAATCATCTATTCCTCTCCCTAAAATGCCAATCAATTTGCAAGCAAAGGAGGTATACTAATTAGTTTTGATGTTTCTTTTTGTGATAGACTCATAATTAATTAGTACTCCAATTTATGCATTATTTCAATTTTTAAACTTTTGCAAGTTGTAATGATCATATTCACTGATTTCTCCTCTCCAATCTTCATGGACTTGGCAGAGTGGTAAAGCGAGCCACATTGAGTAACTGACATGCCAGTGTCAAGGTCCTTTCTAGGCCTCATTGCTTTCTGAGTGATTACTTCTTCCAGTTCTCTGCTTAGTTCAATTCCAAGAGGATAAAAGTAGTGATTAAAAAATCGCTTTATATGCCCGCTTATACGACTGCATAAGCAAATACAGAGTAAAACCGCATAAAAACCCGAAAAACCACCACTATTATTCGGAAAACCTTGTAAACATGCAAGTATGCAGGTTATATGGATTATGAGCCCGCATAATCCGCATAATACATTTAATCTGTTAATGGATTTTCGGATTTCAAAATATAAAAAACCTAATACCTAATCCTCATTACCTTTATAGGATTAATGGAGATGCAATTTTCCCAACTCTATTTATTACACACGCGTTCTCAAACTTGTCGCTTACCCCAAATACATCTCTCACTCTCGTCGAGAGTCGCTCTCCTTATTGCCAAAAATTTTTTAGCAAGTCATCTTTCTTGGAGTCTTCCCTTTTCGATTTCCCCTCTCACCAACTCTCTCCTCTTATCCTCTCGCTCTCGCCGAATCACCCTCCTTGCCCCTCCCTATCGCTCATGTCTCAGCCTCACACTTATGCTCTCTCCTAAATCCTTAGCCTCTCGATCTCCTACTCTCGCCTCACTAATGAGAATACAATATTAATCTCATTTTATGTTTGAAATTTTTATCAGAAATTAAGACCGGAGAATTAGAGGTAGCAAGCGTATTTTGATTTGAGTTTGAATATGAGATTATTTTAAGTATTATTATTGGCTTATTGCTAAATAATCATTTTCCTATTTTTTTACTTTAAAGCACTCAATATATGTCTATTTAAGATTTATTATATTAATATTATAAAATATTAATATTCTGCATAATTCTATAATCTATTTAATCTCTACGGAAACTGTTTAAGCATTATGCACTTCAAGACCGTCCACGTAATGAAAACATATTTTAGAACATTGGATAATAGTCATTAGTTGACAGTTTCTGATTTTGCTTATTTAGGCTATAGCACTAAATGAAACTAAAGTCATAAATTTCAAGCGAGAAAATAAAAAAGAGGAAAATAGGCACTGAAAGCCCTTGGTAGCTTTGTTCATGTGCACTAATGGCATAGCTTACTACGCACTAATGACAACTTATTGACTCTAATCTAATCTAATATAATCTCCAACTCGTACTATCTTTCTCAACTCGAAATGCTACATTTGAAATCAACTCTTATGCTTTGGAGATCAGTTTTGAAGTGTTTTAGGATGTTTTGGAGTGATGTGCTATGGAGCATTCATAAGAACACATAGGCTATAATTGGATGTCAAAGACAGATTTTTGGGTGTTTTAAAATGTGTGTTTTGAGTATTCTTGAGATATATATTTCGGAGTGCTCTGGCAATAGATTTTGAGGCGTCCAAGCCTATACTTGGGGATTCAGTTTCTCATGGGTTCATAAATACGTAAAATACATACCCCAACTTGAAAAAAGAAAAGGATACAAGACAAGATTGGAATGAGAAAAGGAGATAGGATATTTTGGGTAAATAATTCCAAATGCTCCAAAACACTCCGATTTGAAGTATTTTAGAAAACACTTCAAAACACCTATCAAGATATTTCGGGACATTCTAAAAACACATCAAAACACATATCCAAAAATTTACAAGCAAGTTCATAATACATCACTATGAAACACCCAAAACACTTTAAAACTAATCCCCATGCTTAGTTTTACTTGTGAGTTTTTAGATAAATATTTTAGGGAGTTCTTAGAACACCCCAAAAAACACCTAGTTAGGTGTTTTGGAGTATTTTCAATCAGAACATTTTGGAGCGTTTAGAATTTCTTATCCAACAATACCCTATCTCTTTTTCTCGTTCAAACTCTCTACCGAGTTTTGTTAATAGGGATACATTTGTCTTTTACAATTTTTACAAAAATCCATGCGAAACTAAACTCCCAAAAACATTTGAACGCTCCAAATTCCCTAACCAGAATATCCAAAACACATACAACCAAAACACTCCAAAATACACACTTTGAAAACACCTCAACATACCGATTTTAACATCCAAGCACAGCAAGTATTCAACTTGACTCAATAGGACAACAACTTATAAGAACTTGGACTCTTTGATCACCTGTCCCGCCTATCCACAATATCGGTAATTTAAGAGGGCTATCGAGCCCTTTGCGAGTCAATTTCCTCCTCCGTTTCAGTCATTTCTAAAGAAGCCTCCATAACTAAATAATTTAATGCTAACGATTTGCATCTAATCAATATGCGATCAATAGACAAATAAATAACGAAATAACACGATAAAAAAAAAACATATACTTTTAACCCTCCGCGATTAGATCCAACGATTCTCAATGAAAAAAAAAGGGGGGGGAAAGATTGGGAGAAAAAGGATCGTACCAGCCATGGAGGCGCTTGTGGAGATTGACGGTGTACTCTCTCGTCACCACCTCTTCCTTCCTCCCTTTCGTCCCCTTTTCCACCATTTTTGCAGCACTCGACCTCTAAAACCCTAATTTTCTAAGCTTTAGCGGCTGCAGGAGAAAGCCCTAGACCAGCGAAGGGAGGTTGATATAAGAAGATGCTGCTTTTCATCAAAGTACCGATATACCCTTACTTATGCTCTTTATCTATTTCTAAAGGTTAGGGGTAGTTTTGGGAAATGACAGTTAATCGGGTACCGTACGTTAAATTATTACGGGAGTCCGATAGTTTATTGGTATTTGGTAGGGTATGGATCATCGTGGATCCTAACCCGGAAACCCGTTAGGTATTTATATAAAGAAGGTACCATCAAATTGCTAAGAATGTCCAATTTCTAAGTATGTCCAAAAAAATGAAAGTAAATTCTTTAAAGAATAGTCATCATCTTCCCCACTACAGTTCCCCAATTTCCGAAAGCGGGTCTCCTTCCAACCACTTCTCTTGTACCCCCTCCCTCTTCTCCACCCCCAACCCCTCTCTAGAATCTCTCAACTCTCTCCTCAGACACGAACACCACATACATTGTTTAAGAGTTTAGTTTCATATATATTTATATATATTTCATAAATATTTACAAAACAAATATATTTTAATTTGGAAAAAAGGAAACGACACATGAGAGAATTAGAATGAGAAAAAGAAATGGTATTTTTAGATAAAAAATTCCAAACACACCAAAATACCTCAATTCAGTGTTCTCAAACACACTTCAAGCTATTTTCAGTACACTATTAGAAAGTTCATTGTTTTAGTTTGCCGTTATAAATTTTGGAGTAAGTTTTTCACATATTCTCAGTTATATTTTATTACTAAGAAATCCAACAACGTTTGGATATTAAGATCCGAATGACTTAGAAAGACATTCAGATATTAAGACCCGAACGAAGTGAGAGAGCAACAAGAATACGACAAAAAGGAAAGAGAAAAGTGAGAAAAAGATCAGAGATAACGTGAGAATATTGGAGGGGAAAAAAAACTTATTGGAGAGACAACGTGAGAATATTGGAGGTGCGTTTAGAGGGGAAAAAAACTTATTTTTGCACTTTTAAGTGGGTATACTTAGAGAGTGGGGGTACTTAGAAAAATGTAGGCACATCTATAACTAAATTTAATTTATACTAGTGCATGTCATATAATAAATATATAAACTTTTAATTTATTATCAAAATACCACATTTTTTCCCCATTTTTTTATCAATTAAAATATGGGCAAGGATGTAATTTTAATTTATAATGATTAGTTGTATGTATCTATTCAAACTTTTTAAATGTTTGTATGGTCTAAGGGTGTGTTTACCTACACGGAAGTAAAATGGAAGTTGTAGAAATAAGATTACTTCCATTACTTTACATGTTTGTTTTATCAAAAAGAGAATTGGAAGTTAATTCTACTAGGATAATAACAACTCTACTTCTAAGTTTCTCTTTATCTTGTTTTTGAGTGGAATAACCCATGAAGCTCTAGGAATAAAATAACATATTGTATTTTATTCAACTCTCATAATTATATTTCAAATCTAGTGCAAAAAATAAATATAATATTACAATAAAATAATATTTATTTTACTTGCTAATTTGCATTTTATTTTCAAGAGTTAACACACAAATAACAGAGGTTATTCTTCCTAAACTTTCATTTTGGAAAATACATCTAATTTTCTTTCTTATTTTCTCTATCCAAACTTCCTATATTTCTATTACTTCAGTTATTTATTTGGTCAAAAAGTAAATAGGAAATTGCTTCTTATATGGTAATGTGACGTCTATATGACGCCTTACTTTCGATTGTTTTCCCTCACACTTTTAACTTAGGAGAGCTCCAGGAAGTAGAAGATCAAGGCAATTTTTTTATTTATTTATATACCATTATTATCATTAAACAAATATATTTTTATACATAAAACCAAATAAAATATTATAAACCTAGTTTTATTTAATCAATTAAATAATACTCTCTTTACCTCCTAATACATTTTCCCCTAAAAGTTAGCAAACAAATACAAAAATAAGTTCATCTACTTTCTTATTAAAACTATTTCTTAATTTCTTTTCCACTCTACTACTTTTTGGAGAAATTCTAAGTGCTCACCACTTTTCTCTGAGTGAACATCATGGTTCAAGCTGAGAATAACGACAGTTTTTTCTTATCATCCCCATTCTTCTCCTTCTCTAATATATTTTTAGCAGCGACAATGTCGGTCCAGGGAGGCTTCACAGCAACCGTTGATGGTTTGCGACGAGGGAGAATGACAAAGAGAGCGTCGAAGAGAGCGAGAGTTTTCGTAAATAGGTGGAATCGATGGAAAATAAAGGAAGGTGCTCACTAGGTAAATGGGTAGAGGGTTAGAGAAGATAAGGGCAAAATGAGATATTGGGTGGTGCTCACTAAGAAAAATTCAATTAGTTTAAAAGTTATATGGTGCTCACTAAGAAGCTGATGAAAAGTGGTGCGTATTTAGATTTTCCCCTCCTAGCGAGACAAACATAGGTGTAAGGGGGAGTTTCTAAAGGAGCACACCAATTTTCATTTTTGTTCGGATTCAAATCTCTGTTTTTATGTGGGCTTGCTAGGTGAATCTCTGTTTTTATGTGGGCTTGCTAGGGAAAATGGTGTGCTCCTTCGGCAACTAGGCAGGGAAGGAAGTGTATGATTTTAGGATCCAAGATCCGAAACCCGAGATAAAATCGAATTTTGATGGAGCCAATGGAATTGGGAGTTTCCAAAGGAGCACACCAATTTTCCTAGTAAATCCACCTCTAAGTGTTTTTTTTTCCGTCCGAACTTAAAATCCGAACAGTTATAAAGTAGACCCACTGTAAAAAATGGTGTGCTTCTTTGGAAACTCCCTTGGAATTGGACTAGCAAAAAAACACTTTGACCAAAGAGAGGAGAGTGACGAGAGACGTTGAATTCCCCCCCCACCGCCCTTTTACTGGGGAAATTCTAAATGCGTACCATATTTTGCATAGTGAGCACCGCATCCTACGATAAAGTGATTTTCAACATAGGGGAAAATGGTGCTCACTAGGTCAAATGTGGTGCGCGTTTAGAATTTCCTCTTTTTCCGCTCTCGTAAAAATTTCATCGAACACCTCTCCCTCTCCGTCTGTACCCTCTCATTTCACGTCGTCGAATTTGTTTTCAGCTCTCAGAGGTAATATTTTTATTTATTCTTATTTTGTTATTTTTGTATCTCCGTTTAGATTTCTTCCCCAATTTATTAAATATGATCAATTCCTTTTATTTCCCCCAATTTTCTTGTTCTTTCTATAGGCAATTTAGGGTTTCTTTTTCAATGTACATAAAATGTTGTGAAGTTTTATTTAGTTTGTCTTTAAAGAAAATTTTTTGATGAGGGTTTTGTCCTGCAGAATCGGCTGTTGTTGATTTAATCCAATAAAGATTGAATAATTATTTATATCGAGAAGGTTGGAATATGAGTGATTCTAGTGATTTCACCTTCTGCCAAGTGAGTTAGTTCCCCCTTTTCAGTTGACCTAATTTGAGTTTAGTTGCTCATTTGCTATATACTTGTTTTGGTTTGATCTCAGTGTCAAATTTTATTTTTCTGTTATTTTATTTGCTACGATGTGAGGGTGAGTTGTAGAATTGTCTTTATGTTTTAGAAAAGAAATCGGTGGAAAATAGAGAAGTTGTGTGGTAGAAGTTATCCCTTTCTCATTAGAACTCCAAATTGTTCTTTAGAAAAACACAATCAGAGCTTCAAGTGCTGGGGATGGCCGAGTTTTTGCTTTACCTATGAAAGCTTGAACTTGTACATGCCAAGGACCTAACACAGTCACTCAATAGTTTCAAGAATAATACACATGAAATTACAGGAAGTGTCTTGCCGAATGCATGTTTGACATTGTACAAAGTAAGAATATACAAAGTGCAAAGAGCAAGCACTCCAACTTGAGCTTTGTTATGCATAAAAAGATTGTTATTAACAATTCCAGCTCAAATTGAACTGGATGTTCCCATTTCCTTTCTTTCATTTCTGTTATTACTTTGTTCTCCCCTGGCGTCCTATAAAATATTACCCTCTCTTTCAGTTTTCCTGTCCTTTCCTTCTACATCATTTATTTATCTTTTTCTCAGAATCTAGGCATTGTTTCGGACTTTTTCCAGATCCCTTGTGAGGCATGCTATGGAACCAATTAATTTTAATTAGATATGGTACTCAATATTGATTCTCATGAATTGCTATGCTCAGTATGCTGTGGTCACTTTTCTTGCTATATCATGAGTTGTCATAATTGGGGTTATTTTGCTAGGCCTCTTCCTATGACTTCTTTTTTGGTTGTAGCTTGTCGGTCATAGGGATTTCAGATTATTCTGTATAATGGCACCATCATGAAATCTTCGCTTTTCAACATTACTCGCGAAATCCATTGGGATTAACTTGAGAAATACATGTTTAAACATTTACTACCTACTCATGCTTACATGTTAGGTTTCATGGTAATGTTAAAGTTCAATGCTTAACTGATTTCTTGTTGCAGCTTTCTGCTCGTAATGATCTGTTTACATCAAATGTGAACATTCACCAACTGTTGAAATATTTGTAGGATTTAGTCATAACTAGCGACCGCCAATTATTGTTGCACCTCTGTTCAATGCCTTTGATGTTGATCCCTGAGGGGATTTGTCCTGAGTTACTACTTCTCACTTTTGGAGCTATCAATTACCTGACAAAGCCTGCTGTTTCCTAGCTTTCTGATTGCACTTCCAACTTCACTTTCTTCTCCAATGGCAGACCATTTCTTCCTATCGCGATTTGCAGGACTTGCAGCTAACTTAAAGTCCTATTACAAGCTTACCATGAGAAAAGCAGCTAGTTTACAAGCCTAGTTCAGCAGTTTTGAGTAAGAAAATCGAAGTCTAATGTACTGTAACCTTTGATATGATTATCATTACAATTGATGGAATTTTTGGTTTTATTATCTGCAACCCATTATTGTGCTTAGAAGTTAGTAGTTTACTGCCAGCATACGTATCTTTTTTAATGTAACATCTTTCAGGGTTTTCTTTTTTTTTTTCTTTTTTTCTAGGTTGGTTCAGGATCCAATGACAATCGCTTGGACTTACCTGAAACAGTTACTAATATCGGCAAGATCACTCTTGATGACAGTTCTATGGATGGTGTGAATAATTCTATGATTAACAATGCAACCCTGGGCAACGGGTCACAGGACAATGAAACAAAGTACTCACAATTCAGTGGTTCACTATCTAACAATAGTGGTGAGTTGGATTCAATAACACCTAAAGTAGTAGAAAAGGCTGGAGATACAAAAAATGGTTTACTGGAAAAGAAACCTACTGTGAAAAGGCCTGCAGTAAGAGCGAAGGTCCCTTTTGAGAAAGGATATAGCCAAATGGACTGGTTGAAGCTTACTCGTACAGATCCTGATCTTGCTGGTACTTTGCAATTTTATTTAGTTCATCTTCAGCGAAAACATTTCATTTTGACCTATATTTAACATTACTGGTACTGTTTATTGACATTAGTGATATATCATATGTCTTCCTCCCAATGTAATTTATGAAATGAAACACAACACCTTGAATTTTTTAGTAAAAGATTTTTTCAACATCAGGAGTAGCGATCAGTCAAAAAGCACCACGTATTGATGGGTGATGAGGACCCATATTAAATATTTTGAGATCTTTTCTTGTAGCTGGTTCATCATGTCTTTTCTTGCTTAATTTATCATTCCATGAATTTATCAAACAAAGTTCATTAAAATAAAAATTTTAATAACTGCTAATAACTAAAGCAAAAATTCAAACCATCCTTAAATTATTGAGTTTTTGACTCCCTAATACCCAATTGACCAATTATTTCTTATAACATACTCTACTTTTATTTGACAAATAATCCGGTAGTTGTTGATGTTTTCCTAGAATTTTCTGAGGCCCCTATGCGATAAAAAATCTCTTTTATGTATTCCAAATGTGAAGTGAGTCTCCATTTCTTATCCAAAATATTTAGTTACGTAGAACTGTAGAAGTTACCTTCGGTGCTCATCTAATTGCAATATATTTTGATGTTTATAAACTTTGGTCCTGTGTAAGTATTAAGTAATACTATATAGCAAAGTCAAAGATGTAAGAATCATGAAACTCTAATACTCGCCTCAGATGCAGAAAATGGCTGTCTCTGTTAAAGTTAAACATAAGGTTCACGAAACATCAAACTCTACTCAAATGTGGACAATTCTTGATATGTATTAGTATTAGGTTTAGATTAAGAAACTTCAAAAAATTATCATATTATTGTTCACTTGACTATGACAAATGCTTTTGAACACTCTTATTAAGTTAATATTTTTTGATGTTTGGATGAATTTCTTGTCAGTATGTTTGTATTGAACTGTTGATCTTCTTACTTGTTTGATTACTGTGGTTGTTTACTATCAACATTGTGAATAATATCATCATCTTGTTTTTTTTCTTATTGTTCTTAGTTATATGACCTTGAATATTACATATAATTTGCTGAAATATCTGTTTTTGGCAAACTGGATTGAAAGTATCCACAATCCTGCTCATCCATGAATTAAATCCGAAGCTGCCACTAGACCAACCCCCCATAACCTCTCCCTGCTCACGCTGGTGTGGAACCCCAGCCACCCACTCATAAACAAGAAGAAAAGGATAGAAAAAGCAAGAAGAGAAGGAAGTTAAAACGAAAGTTTCCTAGAATGTTGGTGATTGTATGTTAGTATTTAGTGCCTTGCTGGCACCAGGACCATCCTTCAAGTCGCTTCATTCTTACTCGAGCTACATATTTAGTTCCTTTCTGGGTCTTTTTTCTTGTGAGGTGCTACACCGTTGCTATAGCAACTGTCGCCAAGGTAGCAGCTATGCAAGTTTAGTATGGTTTCTGACGAGATTGAATTTTTCTTTTAGCAGCATCACCCGCCACTAGTTGCCACTGGGCTACTTCTGATCCAAGCTGAATGCCATATCTGTTCTTAAAGTTCATCTAGAATATTGTTTAACTAATTGCGAAGATTACTGATAAAAACCATGGCTGGAATATTTCTGATAACTTTGTAAGCTTCTTCAGAAAGGGGAACTGCGAGCCTTTTACTAATAAGGGTAGCAACACCAGAAAAAATTCTAGGTATGGCTTCGTCACTGCATAGTGTCATAGACCATAAAATAACCTTTCATTAGCAGGGGTACACAGCCTTTGATGGGTCTTTCTGGCATGCTTGGCTTTCATGTGTATTACTGTTTTGGCTTGGATGGAATTAAGCTCCTTAAATGTTTTGACTGGCTATTTGACCAGGCCGGAATTGGATTACCAGGCTGCTTGAGTTTTGGATGCTGCACTCGCACCATGTTGTATTTGTAGCTACTATATTCTAGACATTTTTAGTCTATAAGTTGCACATCACAATTTCCGGTGAGTTGCTGCAACTGTACTCCCTGCAAGGTTTTCTTTAGCTATCCTAAGCATGAATGAACTCAGACCACAATTAAGATATTTGAAGGCCTTGTTCTCAGAGACATAAATGACTTTTATCCACATGGATCACAAATTGCTTTAAGTGATCTAGTTTCAGTTTTCTTATAATATAAACGTGTTTGGTTATAGGGAAATCATGTATTTAATGTCACTTTGTTTTATAAATTAATAGAAATATAGGAAAGAAAAAGAATTGTTTGAGACTGTCGGTTGTGTAACAAATTTAATTTCAAAGTTGTTGCCTTCCATCTTGTTATTCTCTATTGACATTATCAGCTGTGACAGTAACCAAAGATATCCATTTTTTGGTACTAACATTAAATTCTCTTACACGTTTCTTATGTTTCTTTGTCATTAAATTTGTTTTTTCTATTATTAAATATCTTTAGGGCTTAAAGGACGGTCAAATAGAAGGCTCATTTCCATGGATGAAGTTAAACAGCATAAGGCAGAAGAAGGCTCTATATGGACAGTTTTGAAAGGCCGTGTTTATAATATCTCCCCCTATTTGAAATTTCACCCTGGAGGTATGCATATTTTTGTTTGATTCAGTTTAATGAAATTGTTTTTGCCCTTCCAAAATGTTCTATCCTCCCTTAGATTTTACTCGTTCAGATAGACTCTACTGAAAGCCTTTTCGTTCTTGATACATATATTATCTTTTATATGTATGACGAGAAATCATATATATTTTTTTAAAAAGTGTGATGAGGCATAAAGTTTATTTCACTCAACTTTATTGTTTGGGAAGTTTTGCTTGCATGACCCGGTTACTATCAGCTTGCCTATCTGTTCAGTAGTTGCATGTAACTGATTATAATAAGGATCTCAGATATTCATTTGCTATTCTGAATCAGTGCCCTAGACCTGATTCCTTAAGGAAGAATAATCAGAATCTCCAGTCTTTATCAGTTTAATTATTTTAAATGCTCGTCCCTGTTGCTTTTGTAGTACTTCTAACTTTTCTTCACCCTTAATTTAGTTCCAGATGCTACAAATGAGAAGGCCTGTTTGTTTTTTGCAAATGTAAATGCACATTGCTGTGATGGTTTTTCATGTAGTCTGTTTGGTTTGTTGTAATGATGCTGCTGCAAATGAAACTCAACCATCTAGATAGGTGCTTTTATAATGCTTGTAATTGGCTTGCTGATGTGACAAATGGGGAGGCCCTCTTTGCTAGCAACCTCTAAAGTAATATGTGGCAAGTAGTCCTGCAACCAATTTGTTTGCAGCATCATCACATCAATATAGACCTGGAAGGCTGGAATTCACTAAATGATGCAAATGATTTTCCTAGCACCTTTTGCAACCAGTGACCTTAAATCTGTGAATTCAGATGTTTGGTACTGTTATTGATCGCACTAAATGCTTTGAAACTACTAAATTGTCATTGCATCAGGATTGTGAAAATATGGTAACAGGGTCGGTACTATAAACATATGCCTTACTCATATTATACATCTCAAAATACATGCTTGTGGATATAGATTAACCAAAATTTTGATCCTTAGATAGCACGAATAATGCCTATTATGCATTTAGGTCAGCCATTTTGTTACAGAAAGGTCTGGTTTGATAGTGCAGTCAGGTGGGACTAGTGGCCAATGGCTACACATAGCAGGAAGGTATTGGTTCGATAGTGCTATAAGTTAAAGCTACTACTGTAAGGATTATTTTGTCTTGTTGTACACGTGATGGTAAGACAAATGGATGACAGAAATGCCTTTTTAATATGGTAAAGTTGAATGAAAAAGTTCAGTGCATTTCAATCTAATAGATTGGTTCAGCAATTTTGGTTTAAATTGATCCATGTTACAGAATCAATTAAGGGATTCTAACCGCTATAAATATGGGGAAGAGACCAAAAGTCAATAGTTGGCAAGAATCATGGATCTCAAGTACAAACTCTCTAGCATTGTGCAATCAATTTAGCAAATAGAGAATATGAAACTCGAACTTGAGCAAAGGCTTGGTTTTTTCGGGAGCATATGCTCCCGAATGACTCAAATATTATAAAAAATCACAATTCATATGTGTTTTCTCCTAGAGCAAATTCCCAGCTCTTGAAGAGAGAGTGACCTGCTAGAAGAAAGACAGGCACTCATTGTGTACATTGTCATCCTTAGTAGACCAGGAGAATGAAATTGAAGTTAGTTCGTCAAGACAAAATTATGTGTCTTAATGTATGGATTTTTGTCTTTGTTTGGTGGAGAATGCTCTTCTATGCTTGCTGCAGGTAGACTTGTAATCTAAGTGTTTGTAGTGTGTTTTATCGGTACATGTAAAGTTGATGTGGCATACCTTTAATGTAATAACAAGGATATAAATATCGTATATCAGGTTTTTATTGGATGAGGGTTTTCATATCGAATAGCGGAATAGCGGGATATCAGACGATAAAGTGGGGATATGAACCAATATCGGACTTGTATATCATATCGGCAAACTCTCCAAAATAATATATCCGCAGATATATCATTCATATCGGCCGATATTTAGAACAAAGTGTAATAAGAGGAGTCTTTATGGATGACTAGGAGGCTCTCTAAAAAAAATTGATTCTTTCCTCTGCATTAATAATTGATTCAATTGGGGGTGGTGAATGAGATCTACACAGGGGGTGAGACCCACAACCAGAGAACCTCGCATATAATGCGAGCTAAACCCAAAGCAAGAATACGAGGCTATGCCCGCGTACAATGTGAGGCTAAACCAACGTAAAATCATCTAGTGCATGAAGCTAATTCGAGACTAAGACAGCGTAAAGTCAACAGACGCGAGGCTAATTCAAAACTAAACCAGCGTGCATGATTATACTAGTGCACGAGGCTAAGTCAGCACACAGAACTCATCCAGAGTACAAAAGTGAACAAAAATGCGAGGCTAAGCTTCAACCCCGCGTAACCCACTACGAAAAAAAGAAGAGTAATCTATTGCTGCATGATGAACTCATTAGACAGTCAAACAAGTCCTATGCAGGGGATTGGACCCACATCCAGCCAAACAGGGATACGTATGAAGGCAGAACATAAAGTTATGCTTGCATACAGCACGAGGCAAAGCCAACGCAAAGAACGCGAGGCTAATACCTGCGAATAATGCAAAACTATGCAAAGTAAAACCAGCAAAAGTGTCCAGAGTACAAAAGTGAACAAAAATGCGAGGCTAAGCTTCAACCCCACGTAACCCACTACGAAAAAAGGAAGAGTAATTTATTGCTGCATGACGAACTCATTAGACAGTCAAACAAGTCCTATGCAGGGGATTTGACCCACATCCAGCCAAACAGGGATACGTATGAAGGCAGAACATAAAGTTATGCTTGCATACAGCACGAGGCAAGGCCAACGCAAAGAACGCGAGGCTAATACCTGCGAACAATGCAAAACTATGCAAAGTAAAACCAGCAAAAGTGCAAAAGCTCCAAAACGTGAGGCTAATTTGCAGCCCCGCATAAAACAGTTGAAACGTAAGGATAACGTATACGTGAGGTTATCTGGCAGCCCGCGTGATTTCCATTATCAAAAGAAGATGCTAACACAAGGCTAACTTGCAGCCTGGCATGAAACCTACGGTACACAAAACCAAGCCAACGTGCATAATTAATACAGCGCGCGAGGCTAATTCCGAGTTTGAAGATGAATCTGAATGCGAGGCTAATTTCCAGCCTTGCATAAAAAAAAAAGAGAAAAACAAAAAAAAAAATACAAAAGCTAAGTTTTAGCTTAGCATGGAAAGGCTATAATGTAAGGACAAGTCTCAACCTTGCATAGACTCATCAGAATGAAAGGTTAAGACCCAGTCCTGCATAATCTGCCACAAAAATGGAAGTGATTTGTTACCACATGATGAACTCTATGAAGAACCAAATGAGGTTAATACAGGGGATGGGATTTACAACCAGATAAACTTGCATATAATGCGAGGTTAAGACCGAAGTAAGAACGCGAGGTTAAACTTTGCGTACACTTCGAGGTCAAGCCAGCGTAAAGTTATTTAAACGCAAGGCTATGCTCACGGCTAAAATGTGAAGCTAACTCTCAGCCTCGTGTAAATTTCAAAGAATAAGAAAGCGGTCAATTGAATTACAACGACCATTCAAATGTGGACCCCACAGGAGGTGAACCTCATACCAATAAACCTTGTGTGCAATGCAGAGCAAACTCTGCACACAATACAATGCCAAGCTAGCGTAAAGTCATCTAAACGCAAGGCTATGCTCGTGGCCAAAATGTGAAACAACTCCCAACCTCGCATAGACTTAAAAAAGTGGAAGGTCAAGGTCGGCGTTAGAGGCTTAAGGTGCAAAACCAACCAGCAACCTTGCATAATATCTGATGAAGAGGATGGCCCGTTGACTTACAATGGGCTCGTAACCAGTCAAATGTGGCCCACGCAGGAGGTGAGACCCACGTCCAGTAAACATTGAATTCAAAACTAAACTCCGCATACAATAACACGCTAAGCCAGCGTAAAGTCATCTAAACGCGAGGCCATGCCCGTGTGGAGTGCTAAGTTATGCCCACAACTAAAATGCGAAGCTAACTCAGTGTGCAAGGCTAAACCTGCACACAAGTCCAACTCCACGTATAACGCTAAGTCATACTAGCCCAGTCGCCAACTCCACGTATAACGCTAAGTCATATTAGCCCAGTCGCGAGGTTTTGCCAGCTTAAAATACGAGGCTAAGCCCGCGGATATAGGGCTAAGCTTGTATCTTGAATGCGCAGTAATAAATCAAGTTGTACCAAGCGCACATCTCGAGAGCGCCTTCAACAAGAAAGTGTAAGAAAGAACTTTCAGAGTGGACGACTTGGTTTTAACAGTCAGGCGACCAATAATCCTAACGCATAAGACGAAAGGCAAATTTCAGCCAGCCAAAGTGGAAGGGCCCATTTGTAGTAGAGGCGGTCTACTCAAATAGAGCATACCGATTGATCAATCAATACGGTGATCGGATGATGATACCGATCAATGAAAAATTCCTGAAGAAATATTATTCTTAAGGGAACAAAGTCATCCGACCTCTTCAACACAACAAATAAAGAAATGCTGGCCGCTGTTCAGGTGTAGCTTCGCACCCCAACTTGGGTCATAAAATGAAAATAGATCCAACATCTCTACGACTATGGATAGAGAAAATGTTTGGCCTGTAAGCCCAAACGAAATCCTCGCTAACCCTATTATATTGGGGGTAAAAGTATGAATTGCCCAACGCCATCAAAGTAACGGGAAGAGAATAAATTTCTCGCCAATCCCATCATACTGGGGGTAAAAAGCATGAATTGCCCAACATCACGAAGGCAACGAGAAGCGAATAAATTTCTCGCCAATCCGATCATGCTGGGGGTAAAAGTATGAACTGTCCAACGCCATTAAGGCAACGGGAAGAGAATAAATTTCTCGCCAACCCGATCATGCTGGGGGTAAAAGTATGAATTGTCCAACGCCATTAAGGCAACGGGAAGAGAATAAATTTCTCGCCAACCCGATCATGCTGGGGGTAAAAGTATGAATTGTCCAACGCCATCAAGGTAACGGGAAGAGAATAAATTTCTCGCCAACCCATCATGCTGGGGTAAGAGCATGAGTTGCCCAACGCCATCAAGGTAATGGGAAGAGAATAAATTTCTCGTTAACCCATCATGCTGGGGTAAAAGTATGAACTGTCTAAAGCTGTTAAAGTAAAGGGAAGAGGAAAAGTTTGGCATTTAAGCCCAAACGAAATGCTCGACAACTTACCATGCTGAGGGGAATAGCATGATTAGCTCAACTCAAACGGTAGTTGGTAAAGTCAAATCAAACCCATTGATAGCTGGGGATTTGCTAAAAATTCCATGACTAATCTACTACAGCAGTATCCTTATCCAATTATAAGGATGCATTATTGCCCAAAGCTACAAAAGCAAAGGAAAGAGAAAAGGTTTGGCATATAAGCCCAAATGAAATTCTCGATAACTCATCGTGCTGAGGTGAATAGCATGGCTAGCCCAATTCAAACGGTAGTTGGTAAAGGCTAATCAAATCCGTTGATAGTTGGGGGTTTGCTAAAAACCCTAATCAGATTAATCCCCTGTCAAGTTAAGATTTCACTTTTGACAGTAAAACTTTTCTCATTAATTTTCTCTGGCAAAACCAGTAAGTCTCTAAAATATTTGTCACGTTAAAATCATACCTCTGATACCAGAATACAAAATCGAATTATTTTTCTCCATGAGATCAAGTCCAATGAATCCCTGTCAAGTTAAAATTTCACTAGCAGAGCAAGTGACACTCCAAAATATTTGTCAAGTTAAAATCATATCTCTGACATCATAATTCAAAATTATATGAGATCAAATCCGATCAAATCTCCTGTCACGTTAAGCTTTCACCTCTGACAGAAAAGAAAACTTACATTTCATCAAGTTCAACATCACAACCTCTGATGAACTTGTTTTTGATATTATCAAGTTAAAAAATTACCTCTGACGAAAACCATCTCCCTATCAAGTTAACAGTAACCTCTGATAGTCAAATTCCAAGCTGAACATATTAACAGTCACCTCTGTTTAGTCTGCTCTTTCCTATCATGACCAGATCCTCTGAATAGGTTGGGCTTTGAGACATATTTAATGATACCTCTGTATTTTCCTAATCCGTCATACTAGATGTCACTGAACGGTTATGATTCCAATGAGTACGTTAATATGATACCTCTGCTTGTTCTCAAATAAGTACGTTAATATTATATCTCTGCTTGTCATCTAACGAGTATGTTAACATCATACTTTTGCTTGTCACCCAATGAGTACGTTAACATAATACCTCTACTTGTCATCTAATGAGCACGTTAAAGTCATACCTCTGCTTATTATCGAATAAGCATGTTAACATCATACTTCTGCTCATATTGCAGGAGACATGTTAATAGTTACCTCTGTTTATCAAATCTGTTACACGTCTGTCATGCACTTAGCCTCTGAACGAGACGTCAAAAATATTTTTGCATGTAGACAACAAATTTTCTGAAGCAAAACTACAAGCAAAAGTCTAGCTCGGCCGCACAAGTACAATGGCCAAGAAAACTTGCTAGAAGCAATCTTTGATATATCGAAGAGGTTCAACAGTATACCTCAAATAACAAAACAGCTGAAAGATAGTGATTTCAGAATATGGTTCACAGTATACCATAAAAATCACGATGAAGACTACAAACCCAAAATCAAAGAGTCCAAAGTGTTTCGAAATTCGTTACAACTCAATACAGAATTTCGAAAACTTTGGAGGGGATTATGTAGACATTAAAAAAAAAAAATAGGGGAGTGCCCCGCGGGTCCCACCCGCGTGAGTTCTCCCGCGAGTGCCAACCCGCGGGAGCGCTCCTGTGGGTCCCACCCGCGGGTTGCTTCCGCAGTTTTGCTCGCTCCTTTGCTTTAATTGCATGATCTAGATTTTTAGAGATTAATTACGTGGATTTAACCTGGATTCGAGGGAAGAATTTGAGCCGGATTGGAAGCGCTCCTCAATCTATAAAATCGGGAGCGGAGTTCAGAATAGAAGGATTTTTCCAGAGACAGGATTCTTTTGGGAGGAGGATTTTCTCAGAGACAGGAGTCCAAAAAGGAGAGATCTACGTTTTCTCCAGAGTCTAAAAAAGGAGTTCCATAGATCAATCTTCATCCCAATCCAGATCGGATCGTCAACGGAGTGCAGAATCAAGACTCTATCATTACCAGAACCCACAAAAATAAAGGGAAATCGAAATCAATCGATCCCCATTCTTGTAATCTCGATTTTCTATTTGTAATTTTTCTTTTATTGCTGTAATTCCAAAGTAAATTTGTAATAGAAGGAAATCCACAATTTTCGAGCGTACATGGGGATCTTATAGGTAGTGTGGTCTAGCTGTTTGGAAGGATAGGTTTTAGAATTTATTACAGTATATTGAGCTTCTGCAGTCCCCAAAAGCACACTTTGGGCCTGGAAATTTTGACACATATTCTTTTCAGATAGGATTTTTATATTGCGTGAGCTCGATTACATATCTAGTTTGTTTTGAATTCTATTGATTCTCAATAGCGACTTACCTAGCTTGGCTGAGAGTAATTGAATAATGTATAGACTTGTGAAAAAAGACTTGGAGTAGGAGGTTTTATGTCCAATCTATTTAAATAGATGGTCCACTAATTTCATCTTTTGCAATGCACGTTAGAAAGGGTGCTACACAAAACTAAAAGATGGATGTCGACATAGAGTAACTAAACGGAACACCTGTTGCATGTACGCCATTAAAGTGAGAAACACTTGGTTACTTATCGGATATGGGTTGGGTTTAGATCTCATCTTATCAGGCTAATCTTGATTTACCTAAACATATTATGAAGGTTTTGTATTTAGATCCTCCCTTGATCCTCCTGGAAGCTGGCCTGTTAACTTCCACACCTGAAAAATCAGGAAAGTAATTACTGGCGGATACCTTGTTTATCTAGCTGTGGAAAGTGTCTTTGTGAAAGCATCTTTGTAGGTTCGTGCAAGTTTGTGTACAAGGTACAAGGATAGTGCCGATTCAGTAGCCCCTTAAAAATATATGCAAAACCATCCAATAAATGATCTCATGTGATCACCATGCTTTTCAAGATATGTGGATGAGAAAACCGTGCAACTCATGCACATTTTACTTATGGATCAATTGGTTTCCTTTGTTCTATTGTTGCAATACTGTTTGTTTTGCAACCATTTGATGCATGGGTGGAACATTTTTCCAACAGTTTGAGTTTCATAAAATTAAATTTGGAGAATGAAGATCATGATGATTTTTGTGTATCATATGGTCCACCATGGATATTGAGGGAGCATGTAGGAAATTTCTTACAGAGGCTTCTCATATCAACAGATGGGTGGAGATGGGCCTTTATGTGCTCATTTCTCTTGGTGTGTTCTCGGGACAGAAGTGTAGGAGTGTACTATGGCCAAGTCCATATTTTGCTGAAGCTTCTATATGATCAAAACTTCAAATCAAATGTTTCTTTGTCCTCGTTCTGGTTTTCATTTTTCATGATCTATTAATAGGCTCTAATCCTTTGCGTGCAAAATATCTCAATTTGAAGAACATACATGCACATTATAGCTTAACGGGGGCAATTATGCTACAAGGCAGATTCTTGAGAGATGCAGAAAGGGTAACTTTGAAAATTAAATGTGATAAAACCCCATGCTTCCATGAAGTTCAAAAGAAAAGAAACTGCATTTAATATTTTATGTCAAACGCTCCCGTACTTCTAAAATCTCTTGGTTGTTTCTCTCTTTAATATTCTCAAACCTTATTTTCTTAATACTTTACGAGTTAAATGACATGGCTTACAAGCTTTCTTTGGCAGGTGTGGATATGCTTATGAAGGCAGCTGGCAAAGATTGCACTGCATTGTTCAGTATCCTTTACTGTTTCGTTTTCTATTTGTTTTTTTAGTTTCATTTTTTTCCCCCTAATTTCTGATGGTTTCATTAAATCTTTTTTTTTTTTTTTTTAATTTTAAAAAATGCCTTCGGAAGGCCCCTAGTATGATATTTTTGTCGTTATCCCTGCAACTTTGTGACTGTTTGTTATTGATATCACACAGCGGAGTTCACAACCTCTTGTGTTTCCACAATCTGTAGAGAGAGAAAAAACAGCAATAGAAGAGGAAGATTTTCTTTAGAAGAGGGCTTGCACTTCCTCTTGATTATTTCATCTATATATATAGGGAGTACAAAACAAACCAATCCAATCGGATTACTAATAACTAACAAACTGAACTAATCTTGACTAATTCAAAACTAATCGGATTACTAGTCTTCTTATCTAAAAACGCTGAGGCAATGCAACAAGATTATCCAACAATCACTCCCTAATCTTGTTGCACTTTCTTGACCTCAATCAACCCAATCTTCTTGCGCATCTCCAGGAACTTGATGCGTCCGAGAGGCTTTGTTAGGATGTCGGCTAGCTGATCATCCGAGCTAATGTATTCAACCGCAATCTTTCCACCTTCAACACACTCCCTAATAAAATGATAGCGGGTATCGATGTGCTTGCTTCGATCATGGAAAACAGGGTTCTTGCACAAGGATATAGCTGATTTGTTGTCTACTCTGAGTGTGACGCTGCTGGGCTCCTTCTTTGTTAAATCACCAAATAGGCGCCCTAGCCAAATTCCTTGGCATGCCGCCGTTGTGGCAGCAATGTACTCTGCCTCGCAAGACGACAGTGCCACCACCTTCTGCTTCTGAAATTGCCAGCTGATAAGGCTCTTCCCGAGCAGATATAGCACACCCGTTGTGCTTTTGCTGTCATCTACATCTCCTGCCATGTCGCTGTCGCTATACCCGATCAAATATAGCCCTTCTTTTCTCCTCCTTTCATAGTAGCAGCCCATATTGTGAGTACCACAGATGTACCGCAGAATATGTTTCACGGCTGCTAGGTGCTCAGTGGTTGGAGCCTCCATAAAACGACTTACGTACCCTACCGAGTAGGCAATGTCCGGTCGCGTATGCACCAGGTATCTCAGGCTCCCCACGACACTTCTATAGAACGTGGCATCAGTAGGAGGACTGGTGCTCTTCTTGCTCAACTTGAGCCTTGCTTCCATGGGAACTTGGCACGGGTTGCAGCCGTCCATGCCACACTTCTCCAGGATCTTTAGTGCATAGGCCGACTGGTTCAGAGTGATACCATCGCCGGTCTGTTGCACCTCTATGCCCAGGTAGTAGCTCAATAAACCCAGGTCGCTCATGCTGAACAATTTCTTTATCTCCTCCTTGAACCTGCTGATTTCTTGCGGATGTGGTCCTGTGATAATAAGATCAACGTACACACCCACAAGCAAACTTAATGAGCCAATACCTCTTTTGTACACAGCATGCTCCGATGGACACCTCTCAAAATCGAGTGACATAAGCTTGCTGTCAAGCTTCGAGTTCCATGCTCTAGGCACTTGGCGCAGGCCATAGAGTGCTTTCTTGAGCTTCAACACCTGCTCATTGTCCTCATCCACGAAACCGGGCAGCTGGGTTACGTAGACCTCTTCAAAATCACCGTTGAGAAATGCCGATTTGACATCCATGTGATGTACTTCCCAACCTTCATGTGCTGCCAATGCTATGAGCAACCGCACCGTTTCGAGACGAGCAACCGGAGCAAACACTTCCTCAAAATCCACGCCCTGCCGTTGCACGTACTCTCGAGCCGTGCCTTGTGCTTCACCACAGCACCATGCGAGTCCTTCTTGATCTTGTAGACCCATTTCAGGCCTATGGGTCGACACCCGCTCGGCAGATCGGTGAGATGCCAAGTCTCATTTGCCAAGTCTCATTTTCCTCGATGGATTTTATCTCCTCTTGCATCGCCTGCTGCCAGCACTTGTGCTTTGAGGCTTCTACAAAATTCCCAGGTTCGGCCGCCATGAGACACAGCCCGCTGTACTCGTGCTCATTCTCGAATGTGTTCCGGTAGATGTTCGTCAATGTGCGGTACCGAGGCACTGCACCGTCCGAGGTGGGCGAAGCATTGCTTGGCGGGGTTGCAAATTCCACGCTATCGGGTGCGGCTGGGGTTGCTAACTGTGTGGGCTCGCTTGGACAGAGGGTCAGCGACTCGTCAGGTGTGCGACTCGGCGAAGCAGATACCGATACTTTGCCACTCCCATGTGCCGGCACATCATCACGACCATCATCTGTGACAGAACGGGTAGTATACTCTACGGTGAATATCTCACCAGGAGCAGTTCTCTCTTCGTCACCCCCTGACGCACCCCACTCCCATTTTGCCTCCTCGTCGAACACGACGTCCCGGGTCACATGTACCCTTCTGCCGACCGGATCATACATCCGATAGGCTTTGGAGCCGAACTCGTAGCCAATAAGCACCATGGGCGTGCTTCTGTCATCCAGCTTCTTTACGTTTGGCTTCACAACCTTCACGTGTCCAACACACCCAAATGTACGAAAGTAGTGTACGTTCGGACGTCTCCCGTACCACGCCTCATAAGGCGTCTTGCCGTCGACATTGCGGGTTGGCGCGCGGTTGAGGATATGTACTGCCGTTGTGACAGCCTCACCCCAAAACCTTCCTGGCATCCCTTTGGACTTGAGCAGGCTCCTGGCCATTGCGACCACTGTCTGATTTCTTCGCTCAACAACGCCGTTCTGCTGCGGCGAGTATGGCGCTGTGAGGAAGCACTTGATGCCACGGTCTGCGCAGTAATTGCTGAACTCCGCGGACGTGAACTCGCCGCCACGATCGGTGCGGAGGGCCCTCAACTTGCGGCCAGCTTCCAGCTCAACTCCCGCCTGGAACTGCTTGATGGTTGCCGCTGCCTTGTCCTTTGACTCCAAGAGTGTCAGCCACATGTAGCTGCTGAAATCATCCACCAAGAGTAGGAAATACTTCTTGCCTCCTGGTGTGGTCGGCGTGATAGGCCCGCACAAGTCGACATGTACCAGGTCCAGCACGTTCTCTGCGCGATAGTTCGCCTCCTTCGGGAACGGGGTCCGCCGTTGCTTGCCCACAAGACAGCCGTCACAGATTTGGTCCACCTGATCAATCTGTGGCAGTCCACGAACCATGCCATGTTGCGCGAGCCTACGGAGGGACTGAAAATTCAGGTGTCCGTAGCGCGCGTGCCACCGCCACACATCTTCACTGCACCTTGCCGCCAAGCACACAGGCTGTGATAAATCAAGGTTAAGTACATACAAGCGGTTCTTGGTCCTTTTTACCTTGGCAAGTAGCTGTCGTTGCCGATCGCGGATCCACAGCATACCGTCCTCGATGAGCGTCTGGTAGCCGTGTTTGTCGAGCTGCCCAAGACTCACTATGTTGCTGCGGAGCCTTGGGATGTAGTAGACGTCCGTCAGCGCACGGTGCTCGCCATTGTGATAAGTGAAAAGCACCGTTCCCCGTCCACAAATGTCGATGACGGAGCCATCTCCAAACTTCACCGAGCCCTTTATATTGGAGTCCAGCTCAGCAAAGCTCGCTTTGCACCCAGACATGTGGTTGCTAGCCCCGGTGTCCAAGTACCAGATGTCGTCGTGGTACTCTTTCTCCCGGCCAAGGTGCACTTGCGCGTGAACCTCGTTGAGCATGATGTCAACGGTCGGGGCTTCCGTGAACGCGTAGACCTGCGTCATTAGCAGCGTGGGCTCATCGTCCTGAGCCTGTGAAAGATTCATCTGCTCCTCGCGCTCTTGCCGCGGCTTGCGGCACTCTCTTGCGTAGTGCCCGAGAATGCCGCAGTTGAAGCACTTGACTTTCTTCCGGTCGAACTTCTTCTTCTCCTCACCTTGCTTTTCATTACGGTTCTCCTCTCCAGGCCCAGTGCTGCGCCCGCGTCCAGAACCGCGCCCCTGGCCGCGCTCGGCTCCTTTGTCGCGCCCTTTTGACGCGTTCGATGATGAACCCTCACCGGACTGCTTCCAGCGAGCCTTCCACTCTGCTTTCGTGAGTAGAAGATGTTCATCGTCCTTGCCATCGGCACCGCGAATCCTTTCCTCGAAAGTCTTGAGGCGACCAATCGCCTCCTCCAATGTCATCGTCGTCAAATCGGCAAACTGCTCGATCGATGTGACAATGGGTAGGAATTTGTTGGGGACGGCGACCAAGAACTTCCTGACGGCGGTGCTTTCTTCGATCTTGCCGTTGAGGCCGGCGGTCTTGCTGACTATGGCTGTCAGCTTTCCGGCGAAGTCATCTATCGTCTCTGCTTCTTTCATGCGGAGGGTTTCAAACTCACTCCTTAGAGTTTGGAGCTTCGTCTGCTTTACTCGATCAGCACCCACGTACTTTGTCTTGAGCGTCTCCCAAGCCTCCTTAGCCGTCTCCTTCTCCGCTATGAGAAGAAGGTTTTCCTCGGGGATAGCTTCATAGATGGCGGCGAGTGCCATCTTGTCCTTCCTTGTCTCCACGTCGGTCCCAGGCTGGATGGCGTCCCACACACTTTGTGCTTGTAGGTATACGCGCATCTTGATAGCCCAAGTTGCGTAGTTCGAATTCGTCAGCATCGGGTAGTGGAGGGAGACGCCGGTGCTTTCCTTCGCCAGCGCACCCGAGGCAGCCCCGTCAACTCCGCTGGTGATGATGCTTCGCGGCATGATCTTTGGCATACAACACGAGCTCTGATACCAAATGTAGAGAGAGAAAAAACAGCAATAGAAGAGAGATTTTCTTTAGAAGAGGGCTTGCACTTCCTCTTGATTATTTCATCTATATATATAGAGAGTACAAAACAAACCAATCCAATCGGATTACTAATAACAATAACAAACTGAACTAATCTTGACTAATTCAAAACTAATCGGATTACTAGTCTTCTTATCTAAAAACGCTAAGGCAATGCAACAAGATTATCCAACACAATCAAGGTTCATAAAATGTTGAAATAGAAAAACTTCCCCTTTTCCTTTTTCAACATGCTGTAGTTAATTGTAATCTATTGTTTTGGCGGCCATGCTACAATAGATAGTTAGTACACGTGCAAGAGTGGAAATTTCTATTCCTACCGTTATTTGGTAATCTTTAACTCTTTTCTAGACAAATATCATGCCTGGGTGAATGCCGAGTTCTTGCTGGAGAAGTGCCTTGTGGGAGTGTTGGATGATAGCTTATGAAGGACCAGGAGCAGTCGTGATTGGACTCGATTCAAGTAATACCAATAAAATGTAACTTGATTGGATGTGATTGAATTATACCGATTAAATACGCTGCTCATTTTCTTGCGCAAGCAAATACAATTTACTGACATTTCGACATTCTGCATACTTTATAAGTGTATCTATTTTCTCTTCCAGGCATGTAGAGTTGAAATTATTGAGGAAGGTATCATTTAGATTTATGTTGGAGATGTATCTGAATGAGCTGAAAAATTCTGTGCTTTTGATGTATCCCAAGTCTCTGTATGCTTGTGCGTAAATATTTGTGTAATCATAAATTTTGTCAAGAGGGAAAATTTTCTACTGATCTTTGTTCCTTCAAGTAATCTAAACTTTTTGACTAATTAGCAGGTTTTATTAACCACTCTTCTGAGAGAATTTGTTGCAATTTTGCGTGCCAGACGATAGTGTTGAAAATTGTAATCTTACCGTAAAATATAAACATAATTGGGAAAATTTACTTTTAAATATCTTCCTCTTTTTGCATGTAGATTTAATCGTCCTGAATTTTTTCATCTTCTGTTTACGGTAAAAGCCCTCATTTTCTTTGTGTTTATCTTTTTACCAGCATTTATATAATCCTTTTTCCCCCCTTTTAGAAGGTCAGCAAGCAGGATACTTTTTAACTTGCACACAGCCAGATCTTGGGACTTGCACTTCTATATTTTTGGGATCAAATTGGAGTTTTGATGTGCCTGGGTTCATAAATAGAATGAGCTACTATTTAGTTTCATCACTATCTATTTTCTAAAGGGTTAATTACACTAGACTTCTGTAGCATGAGAGTATTAGAATTTATTACTCATGAAGTTTGAAACTCTTATTTAGCCATCAACAGTGAGATATTCTTATCCTATGTTAAGCAAATTTACACACATTTTATTTAATTCAAACTTTGTCATATTCTCCCTCTTTAAGAATTACACCCAAGACAAGCCAATCCATTCACTTTCCTGCAGCTCTGCTCAGTGTCCTCTCTCTCTCTCTCTCTCTCTCTCTCTCTCTCATGCAGCAGTTGCAGCGCAACCAAGCACAGCAGTCACTGCTGCACAGGGAAGGGGGCGCATTGCAGTGATGGAGGGAGGTGGGGCTTGGTGGGGGGCAAGCGGAAAGTTTTGAGGAAAGTTTTTTAACGTATCAAGGACAAATTTGTTTTTTAACTGTACATGAATCATCCCCCTAAACAGTTGACCAACTCCACAAACAATACAAATTTGATGGATAATAAATTCTTGTATCTCATACGACTGAAGATCTGAGTGTAATTAATACTTTTCTAAATTAATAAAAAAAACTATGAGAAAGCGGGTCAGTCATAGGTAACTCAGCTGGTACTCTAAAGGCCATGGTTCCTTATTCAATTTTCAGTGAAGTTAATTAATGAATTGAACTTGAATAACTAATCATAGTACAATTATAGTATTAAAAGAAAAAGATGATAACAATTCCTAGATCAATGCTTCACTCTTGGATAAGGCTGCAACTGGGTCGTTTCGGTCCGTTATGGTATAACTCACTTGACTTTGAATACCTCATGATCTATATTTTAGACCTAGATAAGTGCCCGATCCATTCATTAAGCATGTATATGTTAATTATGAACATTTCTCTACCTAACTACCTTAGCCTTGAGCATGATACATTCATTACCCTCTCTTCAAGTATGCTAGATATAGACTTGTGCAAAGCCTTTATCCAACAATCGAGCATCTCAAACTAAGGTATGGCTGCTATTCCTTGGATTACTCTGAAAGGAGTTAATAATCCCATGGCATCCTCTTTGAATACAATCCTTTATTCGGGAATCGTATTTGAAATTCAAATAAGTGCATTTCACAATTCTCGAATCTCCATTTTTGACATAGACATACTAGCAACTGGAAAGTTGCCAGCTCTCACAAGGTCCTCGATATCATTTCACACAACAAATCTAGTTTCTGCACTATTCCGAAGTAAAGAGTCATCAAAGTAAGGTTAAATTAACATTTAGAAGGAGCTTCTACGATATTTATCTGGGTACATCGGTTTCAGGCACTAGGCCAGTGAGTTTCCAAAAATTCCAAAGTTGTAGAAGAGATGGATATAGTAAGTTTAGCCTTAGAAAAGCCATCTCTCTTTAACTATGCAATTGTGGTCCGTACCACTTGCTTTGAACTAAATAATCTAAGTTCAAAGAGCAAAGCAATTCTCCGCTTCCAAATCTCTCAGCTCGTATACATAAGAACTGATTGGGTGAATTTTTTAAGTAGAGGTGTGTTAGTGCCAACACTGAAGAGTATGGATAGCAAATCCTTCAACTCCTGCCAAGCTAGGTGTGGAACTAGCTCTTGCCCAACTTGATCCCAAATAGCTACTAAGCTCATCCAAAATATAATAAGATGTTTTAGGGATTCATCAAGCATGCCACAATGAGGGCTTAACATCCAAGTAGACACAACCCTGGATGATTTTCCATTCTCAAAACCGCTAATATGTGGCATTGCTATTAACATCTATATCTATTGTAAGTTAACACAAAACTCATTTTGGCTGAGATACTTATAAATGATAGAAGAACAAAGACCCTATAGCGAAGTATCTTACCAGAGAATCATATTCTCACCCTAGCGTCGAGGGAGTGATATGAAGAAATAACTTCCATAACAGAGCAGTGAAATATACCTCTAAGTTTTCCCATTCCCACACCCTATTAGGCATTATAAAATGACTAACTTTCACTCTATACTAACTTCAGACTCATCAATTATCATAGCATTTATCACCAAGAGTATTTCAGAAATCCAAGGCTCCAAAAGTATATTGATCATTAGCAACAAACTATATGCATCCTCTCTGAAAGTTTCAGTCGAATCTAAAAATCACCTGCCAAGCCTAGGAGAATGCTAGAGACTTTTTAAGATCCTATATGATCTAGAAATCCTATATTTAAACTTAATCATTCTTGACCATAATGACCTGGACCCATCGAAGCACTTGGCTAAGTGTTTGGTGAGGTATATATGCTCTTTGCACATAATCAAGATGCTGATCCCCCCGTCTCCCTCCTTGTGTTACCTACAAATCCACTCACACGAATCCTCTTAAACAATAAGAGACCCGTCATCCACAACTCACACGAAACGAGAAATTTTTTTATTGAGTCTGTTAAGAACAGACTTTTTTTTGACATCAAAACGGTAAGATATTGCCCACCATGTTCCATTAAAATGACTTTAATAAAACATAGCGGAGTGTTCATAGACCCGTACATAAGTAAAAGTGGGTCACAATATAGTACAGTGCAAAGTACTTACTACATAATAATCAGAAACTAAAATATTTTTCAGCTGCAGTCATAAATACTGGCTGGGGATATCTACCAAATCTAGTTCTTCTCCTCCTAAACCACACGAGCTGCTTCTCCCGAATCAGCTCCTAGTTAATAACAGACTTGAGCACCCAACTTTTGGCAAGTTTAAACCATAGCATCATAGGAAATACTAATTGGAGCAAAACCTTAGGTGTAGCAAGTGGAAGTAGGTCAAACTTCTTCCATCTACTCAATTTTGCCCAAATCTTATACATAGAGCAACCCATCAAAGAAAGATGGAGGAACTCTCTTACCTCCTTCTCAAACACCAAGGTATTTGAACTATATATATACTGCATGCCTGGATAGCAAGACATCTAAGGATCCTCCTCTTAATGCTGTTGTTAACATTCTTTCTAAAGTAGATAGCAGACTTACCCAAATCGATGGTTGCCCATTGACTACACTAGGGATGAGCAAATTTCTGAAAAAACCGAATCGAACCGCTAAACTGATCCGAACCGAACCGTTGGTTTTCGGTTCGGGTTCGGTTCGGATGAAAAGCCGAAGATTTTTTCGGATGTCAGGTCGGATTTCGGTGGCGTTAGCGCTAACTGAAACCGACCGAAAAAACCGGATTTGTATAAATACCCGATCCATTAATCCATTAACTCACTTCTATAATCTCTCTCTCCCTCCATCCCTCTCTTTCCCCAATTCGGTTTCAGTTTTTTAAAACTGGGCCGATATATATTTCTTTTCTTTTTCTTTTTTAATTCAGTTGGTTTGTGGGCTGCAGGCTCAAAAAACCGAAAACCGTCCAAACTGAACCGAATTTTCGGTTTCGGTTTCGGTTATTAGTTGATTTCGGTCGGTTTCGGGTTTGGACATTCGGTTCGATTTTCGGTTGGAATTTTTCCACCCAAAACCGAATCGAACCGACCGATACTTAGTCCTATGCTACACAATATCTTCTAAGGGGGGTTTGCTTTAAAAAAAAAATATTAGTTTAAGGTAGATAGGGAGGCCTAGACTACAATAAAGCAGTCATCAAGAAAGAGAAGGCGTATGCATCACAAAGGTGCCTACAAATACAGTCGATAACAATTCCCTTCAAACAACCTCTCCTTTTTTTTTTATCCTTCCTCCTCAACAATGACTTTGCCATCTACCTTTTTAACCTGTAAAAGTTCAATCCGACCTGGAAGTGATTCACTCACTTTGAAAATATTGCCAACTTCTTTCTTATATTCCATCTACGTAGAGCATCCTTTGCGTTCTTATTCTTCGTAGCTAAAACATAAGTAGGAAAAATGTGCCCATTATATGGGAGAAGGTGTTTGATAGCAAACATAATAGGTACACTGCACACCAATTTCTGATAGCCTTTTGCTAGAACATATGGAAAGAAAAAAATAATAGAATCTTTAGAAACACCCTAATTCTGTTTCTGCTTCTTCATATAATAAAATGATTATATTTATTTGGTCTATTCGGATCTCAAATCTGATTTTCCTAATTTAACAAGATAAATCATTATTTCAATATTTCTATATATTAATCCTACAATCTTTCTAGTCTGAATAGTTGTTAGAATTTAATCTAATCACAATATAGCCAACAATTTCTTCCCTCGAAAAGAAAAAATGGTGGTTTTTTTTATTTTCTAAAATCATCAATTCATTTTATTTTAGTATATAATGTAGAATATGTTTTAGCTGTTGTATATGGTTTTATTTATTTCTTTTCTTTATTTGAGGACAACTTTCTATTAACTGATTAACTAGAATTTGGTTTTTATTTTTAAGCAGACAGCAAATTTTCTTGTGTTGTGGCATCTGGCTTGTCTTGTTGTTGGAGGGCTCGCAGCAACAATCAGTGTTGTTGATCACGGAGCTGTTGGAGATGGCAAAACTGACGATACAAAAGTAAAATTGAATCTACATGAACACATCAATATGTTTCTATGTTAATAGTTTTTATGATTACCCAAATTGAGTTTCCAAAATTAAGTTTCTATTGGAATTCAGACTCGAAACATCTAACAAATTGAAGAGAGGTGATTACTAGAGCAAGGCTTATTGGTATACTTATTATTTATTCACCTATTTGTTTGTTTACCAAGCCTGGTATGAAATCATGAATAAGATCATTAAGGAGTATTATATAATTGGGATATACATTTCCCTTAGCCCTCACCACAAATTTGGAGTTTTGGTACAGTAGAAAGGACTTTTCAATATGGTATCAGAGCAATCCAGATTCGATTCCTGCCGGACAAGCAATTTAATTACGAATTTTTAAAAAAAAATATACCGCTGTATAAAGCCCGTAATGAATAAAAATATGCTTATTATATTTATGATTGGTATGATCTGTTTTGCTAATTATATTTATGATTTGTTGAACAGGCATTTTTGGACACGTGGAGCGCAGCTTGTGGCGATGCTGGCTCCCCAAACATTCTAATACCCTTTGGAAAGACATTCTTGGTTGGTCTGGTGTTCCTCAAAGGCCCTTGCAGGTCTCAAATTTATATGCAGGTATTATTTTGGACATAAATATCGTAGAATTTAAGATTAAGGGTTAATTACAGTCAGATTCTTTATAGTATTGGGAGTGTGTAATTTAACACTTCTGAAATTAAAAACTCTCAAAAAATTTCCTGTTAACACTATTATTGAGGGTTAGTTATTTTCACTCTCCTTTTTTACTAAAGTACACTCATGTCTCTTAAATTCTTATTCTACTCTCATACCTCCTTTTAACCAGTACAGTCCCTCTCTCTTTCTCTCCTCTCCCTCTCCCTCTCTATGCCTCTCTCTCAGTCACTCTCTTCTATCCCTCTCTCTCAGTCAGAGAGGGAGTGTGAGTGACTGAGAGAGAGGGATGGAGAGAGAGAAGAGAGAGTGTGTGTGCTGGTTAAAGGGAGCGATGAAGGTAGAATAGGAATTTGAGTGACAAGAGTGCACTTTAATAAAAAAATGAGAGTGAAAATAACTAACTCTCACTAACAGTGTTAACAGTACAGTAGTTTTTGAGAGTTTCAAACTTCAGAGGTGTTAAGTTACACATCTCTAATACTACAGAGAGTCTGAATGTAATTAACCCTAAGATTTGATTAAAATTCACAGTTACAACTAGCTAGCTAGCTAGCCAGCCTTGATAAATACAATACATGCAAAAACTACGTACAGGTTGACGGGGATATCGTAGCGCCTGGCCAGTTATGGAAGCGATCTCCCAACGATCATTGGATCACATTTCTCAGCGTAACTAGTGGGCTAACCATCTATGGGAAAGGGAAACTGGATGGTAGTGGTGAAGTTTGGTGGACTTGTCGAAAAAATAATGTGTGCAACTCAACAATCTGATCGATCCATTGCAAAACCCTACTTTTTCTTAATTACTCCATACTTAATAATACCCATCCATCAAATTACTAACCCTTTTTTCTTTTTTATTTGCAGATATGCCCGGATGCCCCTGATGTAAGTTTCAAAAGTAAAAGAAAAATTATAGTGAAGAGAGTTACTTCACCGCCTTTTAGTTGGCCCAATAAAATTAGTATACGTGACACTACTCAAAAAGTGGTTAAACAAATTTTTTTATTTGTTACTTTGAGTAATGTCATATATAATAATTTAATTTGGTCACTTAAGCGGCCTTCACCGCTGGTGAATTTCCTATTCTCTCTATATATATATATTTATATATATATGTGTGTGAGAGAGAGACAGAAATGGAAATTCACTATTTCCAATAATTATATTTTTATATTTTAAAAATCCCACGACAAATCTGTCACAACAGTATTCTTATCCGAATATAAGAATACATCACTGCCTAAGCTAGAACGATTTCAGAAAAATAAACAAATAAATATATATATACATATATGACTTAATTAGATTTCTATTTATAATTAAAAGAGGAAATTCAATTTCTACAGGAGATGATTGCATTTCGATTGGTACTGGAGTGTCCAATATTACTGTTAGCGGGATAAATTGCGGTCCTGGACATGGCATAAGGTTCTTTATTAATTTTTCTGCTCCAATTTTCCTTTAGGAATTTAAAAAAAAAAAAACAACAAATTAATTTGTTTGGAGATCTCTTGTATTTAGTTTAATTTGAAGTTGGCTTTTCAGTGTTGGGAGCTTGGGTAAAGCTGGCTCTAGGTCCGTTGTAGAGCATGTTATTGTGTCAAGTTGTCACTTTTACAATACTCAGAATGGTGTGCGGATTAAGACATGGCCGGTAACTAAAACTATCGCCTTATATGTTCATCGTATTCTCTGTCATATTTCTAATGTACTAAATTTTTTTTGGTTCTAAACTAGGGTGGTTCCGGTTATGCAAGGAATATCACATTTGTGAATTCTTATTTCAACTCCGTAGGCTATCCGATAATTATCGATCAATTTTACTGTAACACCTACCATTGCAGGGGTGGGGTATGTAATTAAGCACATATAAATTACTTTTTATAATAAAACAATTTATTTCAAGGTTATATCAAAATAAGCATCTGGTGCTTGGTGCAGGGACCGAGTGTTCAAGTTTCAGATGTGCATTACATCGGAGCAAGCGGTACTACTACGACCAACGCTGCAGTCACTCTCAATTGTAGCGCGAGCACACCCTGCACGGGCATCACCATGGAGAATATTAACATTTGGTCAGCCGGAGATAGGCCCCCGACAAGCCTCTGCATCAATGCTCAGGGTACCGCGAAAGGGCTGGTCAATCCCCCAGTCCCAGGCTTCGAAACTATATGAAATTTGCATCGAATGATCTATTCAAGCCATGATTGAAACCAATAGATAATAATTTTGGAGTGATTGGGAAATGAAAATAAATGGTCGGCTCGGCTCATTCAAAAAATTTGGAAGAGATATATATATATAAAAGCAGTCTCGATTATTTAATTGGTCTTCATAAATAAATTTCATTGTCTTTTCTCATTCTATCTCTTGCCTCATAATTTATTACTCCATCATTTTTTTTTTTAATTTCCCTAAAATTTCTAAAATCATGACAATTTTTCACTTGACCCGCTCATGGTACGAGATTATTTGTATTGCAGAGGGTTTCACGGTAATTTATGTTGGTTGAAGTGTGAAAGTTCATGCCTTTATACTGTCGTATAACTTACTATATCTAATTATAGTTTATATTCGATGGTCGCTATGGCCGCATTGTTTTTTAATTTTGAGTCATTATATTTAGCAAACGAGTGGAAAACATTCCACCCGCGGCTCGAAAGCTTGGTGACAAAGTTTTATAATGGTTGATAATAAATCAACATTATAAAGGATCATTGTCAAGTAAACTAAAGGCAGTGAAAAGAAAGCTTGGTGACAAAGTTTTATAATGGTTGATAATAAATCAACATGATAAAGGACCATTATCAAGTAAACTAAAGACAATGAGATTAAAGGCTTCAATTAGTAATATTTATTGCTATTTCCCTTCTTAAAAATAAAATAAAATAAAATAAAATAATCCCTGATGGTAGCGCATCCCCTCTTCATCCTGATTAACCCACTTTAGTTACCTAAGTCCAGAACCATCAAACTGTCCATTGGATTTTGAATTCGGAACCTGCTTGAATTTGGAACCTATCTACGAGCAGAGAAGTGTTGCCGACAACGCAGTCGCATTTACTTAGTCATTATCATTATTATTATGGAATAACTGCAGTAACTCCAAACTTTATTGATTATGCAGACATCATATCTTCAAACTCCATACTCCATGGAACGTGGCATTCACCTAACAAACAAACTACGGGTTCTAATTATTTTGTGCCAGTTTGTATATATGATCTTGAATTAGTTTGCAGAATAAAACTCAAAATTGCGCATTTTTCGTTCCTCTTCAGTAACTTTTTTAGTGCAAAATTATAAAAACACAAGCTTCAAACTACGTTTGTCTTCACTAATCCCTCTATTACTCTGTTTTCCGAGTCTATTAACTTTTTTTGCAGGGGATACCAGCTCTTCTGACCATCCATTATCGACCTATTCCAATAACCTTGCTCCCCCTGTGGATTCAGCATCATCACCTGTTCTCCTCAAGATGTGCCTATACCATATTCTGTTGTTGAGTCCTTCCAAGTTATTGCACATCATCGTTCTAATAGGGAAAGAGCTTCTCCTTCCCATTTTCATGATTACCATTATTTCTCCACTCTTGCTATTCTTCATGAGCCTCACTCTTATCATGAGGCTAGTTCGATCCTATTTGGTAGTAAGTTTTGTCTGATGAATTAGATGCTCTAACCAAGACACATATTTGGGACTTGGTGGATTTGCCTCCTAGAAAGTTTGCAGTGATTGTAAGTGGGTTTACAAAATTAAGACTTGAGCATATGGCTCAGTTGAGCGATACAAAACTCGTCTTGTTACATTGGGTTGCTCTCAAGAGTATGGTATTGACTATGAGGAAACTTTTGCTCTTGTTGCTCGACTTACCTCTGTTAGATTTTTTATTGTTGTTACTGTTGTTCGGCGTTGGTCATTGTTTCATATGGATGTCAAAAATGCCTTTCTTAATGACGATCTTACTGAGTAAGTTTATATGAAACCTCATTTTGATTATGAGCATCCTCCTCATGAGGTTGCCGCCTTCGTCGTGCGATCTATGATCTGAAACAGGTTCCTTGTGTTTGGTTTGCCAAGTTTATCTATGTCATCACACAGTAGAATTTTGTAGCCAGTGTTTATAATACTGCCTTATTCATCCGTAAGACTGCCTCTGGCACTACTCTTCTGCTTCTCTATGTTGATGATATGATCATCACTGGTGATGATACTGCTGGCATTCGTGCATTTCAGGTTTTTATGGGTCATCATTTTGAAATGAAAGATCTGGGCAATCTCAGTTACTTCCTTGGTATTGAGGTGACAGCTTTTTCGGATGGTTATTCTTTTTCTCAGGCCAAGTATGCTTAAGATCTTATATCTAGGACTGATCTAACTGACAGTAAAACTGCCAATACCCCTTTAGAATATAATACTCGGCTCAACTCTACTGATGGTGTGTCTCTGTCTGATCCTACTCTCTATCGACAATTGCTTAGTAGTCTTATTTATCTCACAGTTACTCGTCCTGATATTTCTTATGTTGTTCACCTGCTCAGTCAATTCATACATGAGTCTCACTCACCCCACTATGTTGTTGTTCTTTAAATCTTCTGCTATGTCAAGGACACTCTTTTCATAGTTTACACTATTCATCTCAGTCATCTCCTGAGTTACGTGCTTATTCTAATGTTGATTGGGCTGGTGATCTTACGGATCATCGTTCTACCACTGGTATTTGTTTCTTACTTGACTCGTGTCTTATTTATTGGCGAAATAAAAAACAAACAACTATCGCTCGATCTACCATTGAGGCAGAGTATCGCGCCCTTACTGATGCTACTGCTGAGTTTCTATACCTGTGTTGTCTTTTGGCTGACTTGGATGCCCCTCAGCTGTCTATTTCTCCTCTCTATTGTGACGACTAGAGTGTTATTCAGATTGCGCACAATGATGTTTTTCACGAGCGCTCCAAGCATATTGAGATTGACTATCACTTCATCATGCATTGTAATAATTCTTATTTTTTTTAAATGAATAACAAATAAACATAATAATTTAAACTATTCAAATTCCCTCTTTTATAACATCCCAAATTCATTCATTTTTCTAACATTTTAAATTCCATAACCCTCAAAACCTTTTAAATTCCATAACCACTCAAATCCTTTGAATTCCATAACTCCCTAAACCCTTCACATTCTATAACTCCTAAATCTAACACTATATAAACCCAACCTCTTTTCTAAATTCAATCTTACACTCATCCTCTTAAAAAAAAAAATTCTCTCTCTCACTTTGTTGGAGCGTCTCGTCGGACCGCTGTCGTTAGCCTCGCCGAAGTTTTGACAAAGCAACTCCTATATTCTTTCTTCCCTTGCTCTACTATTTGAGGTTGGTATTATTTTCTTAAATTTCTATTGTATTTATTTAATTGGACCCTAGGATTAGCTCACACCCTATCTAACGACCATAATAAAAGATATCCACCATCTTATAGACCCAATAAGATGGATTCAAACCCATTTATTGATTTCAAATAGAATTTAGGGTGATCCTACAATTTTAGGCCAAAATATTATCTATAAATTAATTAGGAGATTCTTCTCAAAAATAAATATAAAATAAAATAGGAAGGAAATAATTTATCATTCCAATAAATCCAACAAATATAAAATCAAACAAAAACATAACCACATAAGAGTTGAATTATATTAATATTTTTGTTAACATAGTGACGCAGGACGGAGGCGAAATTAGGGTTAGGGTTGTGAAATTAGGGTTTTTTCTAGAGGGATTGAGGAAGAAATGATAAATTGGAAAAAACTTTTGGGATTTGGGAGTCCACTCAGGCCCACGCCCACGCTCCACGAATCCACGAGGAAAGATTTTTTTACTCAGCGAATTCCATGCCAGAGATTTCTCAAGAAAATTTCTCAAAATATTATTCCTCTTTTTTAATTTTCCATACAAACCCATATATATAGGGAAACCCTAACAAACAGAATCTTAATAAAATCCAAACTCCTAATCAAATCAAATATCTAGTACAATCCAAATTCTAATTAAATCTAATCTAATCTAATTTAATCTATTCCTAAATCAAATTTGATCTCCATCAATTCTCCCCGGCTTCAAAGCTATTCATCCCCGATGAATGCGGAGATAAAGAATGATAAACACGTCCGGGTTGAACTGATTGACATCCACGAAGTATTCCAATTGGGCCATGGTGGTGGTCGAGAAACCGTATCAGTACATCACCATCACATCTGTACCAAGGTGGTGGAGGTAGAATTGGCTTCTTTCGTGAACCAGTTTCAAATGACTGTAAATCCCACAAATTATTTTGGCCATGAATAGTAGATGCAAATCTCTTCGAAACTTCATATGAATCTGTATGTTGAGTCGGTAATTTCATCATAATTCCTGTAATGAATCTCTCAAGAGGAATTGATGTTTTTACCTCATTATCAACAATAACTTCTTTTCTATGTGAAGTCTCACTTTGGATTGAAAGCTCTTGTACTCCCTGTACATCTGCAACTAGGAGAGAAGAAGATATTTCCGTTGGTTTCTCCTCGTAAGTATGATCATCAGAAGTATTCACATGTGGCTGAAATTTCGCAGTTGGTTCTATTGAAGGATCTTCAGAAATCTGAACCATTGAGTCTTCAACTTCTGTGGATGAAAAAAAGTTCCATCTGGTACTGGTAATGACTCATCATGAACTTCTGTATCCGGTGTAGGCTGCAAAATACATTCATCAAACATAGGAATATCTGCTTCAATCTTGTTAGCGATGCTATCATTACTAACCGTTTGACTTCTTTCATCCCTGCATTTAAGTGTGTTTTTAACATTGTCAAGTATTCGGCTACACTTCTTAAGCTCATCGATCATACATTGAAGTTTTTCATCACTAGTCATTGTTTTAGGCTCAGATGATTGAAACCGATGAGATGGTAAATTTGGAAGGTGGTGTTGAGTATACCGATGACGAAGTAGACGTCGCAAGATATTCCAATCCAAATATAATTTATACTCTTTACTCCAAGTATAAACTTCTCCACCTAATTTTTGTCGGGCGTGAAGATATTTCTGTGCTGAAGTCAGATCAGAAGTTAGAAAAAAATCTTGGATATGATTCTCTCAATTTTGATAATTTTGTCGACCATCGAAACCGAAAAAAATGGGTATAGTAGCATACATATCTCGCTCAATTTGCGATTTTTTAGCATTTGTATTGATGTAACGACCATAAAACATGAACCCCATATATAATCAACTCAAAATTTTATCTCAAAAAGTTTAGAAAATACCCAAAAATCACGACGGATCGAAAACCGCTTAAATCGGAGTTGAAACGGACTCCAAATTGAAAGAAAACCCTTAACGGATCTGTACTGTCAGCGGGTCTGCACTGCTGTACCGATCTGAACCAAGCGTGGAATGGATCTGGATCTGCGGCTCAGATCTGAAGCTTGCGGGTCGGACCCAAAATAAATCCAAACTTTTATTCTTTTGGATGTGGGTCTGAATAAGTGGATAACAAACAAACCCAAAACCCAATAGGTCTCTTCTCCTTTCTCTCGCTGCAGTTGAGGGGGGGGAAGCAGATGAGGAGGTGATCGCTGTCGAAGTGGAGGGAGGACGGAGGCGCCGGAGCCGGAACCGAAGCCGACGAGGCGTCGGACGGAGGCGCCGGACAGCGTCGACGGTGGTGACAAAGGGGCAGTGGATCTGGTGGCGACGGCGATGGCGACGAGGGGGGGCGGTGGCGACGAGGAACGGAGGTGAGCGGAGGCGGGCGGAGGCGGCGGAGTTGCTGGCAGGGAGTTGGTCGGAGGACAGAGGCGGGCGGGCGGCGGGCGGAGGCAGCGAAATTAGGAGTGGATTCGAACACACTCGTAATTAGGCGGAGGCGGCGGGCGGGCGGGTCGGAGGACGGAGGCAGGTGGATTCGAAATTGGGCAGCGAAATTAGGAGGCAGTGGCGGGCGGCGGGCGGAGGCGGAGGTGGCGGGCGGAGGTGAAAGTGGAGGCGGGGCCGACATCAGCGGAGATGGGGGTTGGGCGGTGTCGGCAGTGGGCGGCGGCTAGGTGACCTGGGTGGAGATGGTGGAGTTGTTGGGGAGTTTTGATAGATGGTTGAGAGGGAAAGAGAAGGAGATGTGGGTGTTGAGAGGGTGAGGGCTTGCTGCTGCTTTTTTTTTTTCCTTCTCTACTACAGATCTGATCTGAGTTTTTTTTTCCCTCTCTTTCCAGATCTGATCTGAATTTTTTTTTTCTCTCTTGCTGGTTGATGGAGAGTGAGGGTGGTTGGGTCAGGTGGAGGAGGAGGAAATAATTTTAGGCTATGATACCAATTTGACGCAAGACGGAGGCGAAATTAGAATTTTTTCTAGAGGGATTGGGGAAGAAATGATAAATTGAAATTTTTTTTTGGGATTTGGGAATCCACCCAGGCCCACGCCCACTCTCCACGAATCCACGAGGAAAGATTTTTACTCAGCGAATTCCACGCCAGAGATTTCTCAAGAAAATTTCTCAAAATATTATTTATCTCCTCAATACGTCATACAACCCCTATATATATAGGGAAATCCTAACAAATAGAATCTTAATAAAATCCAAACTCCTAATAAAATCAAATATCGAGTACAATCCAAATTCTAATCAAATCAAATCAAATCTAATCTAATCTAATCTATTCCTAAATCAAATTTGATCTCCATCACATAGACTTCAAGATTAGTATTAATACAGCATATGTCCAGCTGAGCCCATCTTACACCTCCTATAAGCCTCTCTTGCCAAACAAATAAGATTATAGTTCGATGAGGATTAACCAATTCAAATATTTACAAAATATGTAACTAACAACTTATTTGGACATTAGAAGTTAATTTTCTACACTAATGTTATTTAACTTTAAAATTAATACTAAGTGCTTTATGAAAATTAGAAATTCCCTAAAAATCACCTGAATTTATGATGAATAATTTTTAACAAATATATTATAATTTTATGTGTAGATTGCTTCGTGTGATTGCCAATTGGTTGACCTTCGCAAATCGAGGTGAGTTTTTTTTGGACTCATTAAACATGCTAATTTTTCTTATAGAAATATTACTTCAATTATATCATCTAAATTTGTTATTACAAATACTATTTCTTTATATTGTTAGAATTTAATTTGTAGAAGCTAAATGTGTTATTACAAGTGCAATCATTGACATATCTGTTATTTCTTTATGATGTTAAAAATTAAATAATTACTTGTTAAACTACAGCATGTAGTTAGATTTTTAATAAATCATGAAAAAGGCTATAATCGTGGAAACATACTGTTTGTGATATCATTTTATATCGGTGTCTAAAAAAGTTTTGTATGCTGGTTCTCTAATTAAGAAACGTGCAATGCACAAAAAACCTCCCAGCATTCATACACTGGCCTGGCCGATATCTGTATGATATCTCAAATCAGTAAATCCTTGATATAACCAATTGTGATTTATTGAATAAAATATAAAACGGATTCTATAAATTATATTGTTAACAAATTAACAAAATCTAATTGAAATATTGTACCCGAAATTCAATATACAAGTTATGAAAACCAGAATTTAGACATACATGTACTATACTTAAATGACACTGGGTTGGGGGAGAAATTGAATGATGGAATTATACTCTGTTTCGACTGTAAACTTGTTAAGTTGTACAACTGAATATTTCACACACCATGGGTGCGTGATGATTTGCTGGATCATACCTGATTATAATTCCTGTTTGCCTGACGGCAGGTCCGATTCAGCACCGGACAATCCATGTGACCATTTCCTGGGCCTGTACAGGAAATAATCGAAGCAGTGATATCCCATCAATTAGCTTTTCCAATTATAGGACATCCTAAATAAACTTACTATGATTGTGATCATGCTAAAAGATATTTGCTTTAACCTGTCACTTAATATTATCGTTAATTATGGATTTAATATTTTTCTAAGACTTGCATTATTACCATGTTAGACATAATTATTATATCATATTTTTCTGTATTTATTGTGTTGGTCGCTATCTGACGACCTGGATATGCATGTCCAGTGACTGAGTTGAACCCTGTTGATCCTACCGCGGTAGACATGGAGTACTTTACTGAAGTGACCGAAGATCAGTAGTTATCATGTACTTAGTTTGTATTAAATGCAGTCTTTTCATGTTTTTGAACCTATCATTCCTTAATAGATGTTATCTTAAGTTATCCAGTATCGTCCTTCTGTTTTCATTATGTAATAGACTTCATGGATCAATGAATGTCAGTTTATTTATCTACGTGTATTTATTCTTTGTGGCTGTGATATTATAATTGAGGCTTTAGCATATTCAAACTGAATATGTTGTCGGTACCTGCTACACGTGCTCGTATACCGTATATTGAGAGCGGGGCGTGACAGGTATTTTAGTGGTATCAGAGCCAGGTTCAAAAATGAGTTGACCCAACGAGATTGAGTTAACTTGGAATTGATCCTAAGCTTGAGATCACAGCCATATGAATAAATGTAGATATTGAAGACTTCATTACCATATCTCTTGATTCAAACTTCCTTTGATTCCATTTTTCCTTATCTTCTTCAGTACGATGACACAAAATAATGATCTGAATCGAACTCGAACACTAGCTCAATTAATGCCGCAGAGATATTGGAAGTACTTCGTAGAATGATGGAAGCACAACAACAACAAACTCAGATGATGCGTACTGGAATTACGGCAGCATTAGAACAAATCAATGCGCCTCGACCACAACGAGTTGGGAGCTGTTTGCCCAAAAAATTGAATCTTCCTTTATATGCCAATTTAATTTTGAATTACAGCAATAAAAGAAAAATTACAAAATAGAAAATTGAGATTACAAGAATGGGGATCGATTGATTTCGATTCCCCTTTATTTTTGTGGGTCTGGCAGCGGTGGAGCTTTGTTTCTGTACTCCGTTGACGATCCGATCTCTCTGAATTGAGGAACTCCTCTCTGGATATTTTCACTCTGGAAAATTAGACTCTTCCCAAAAGGATCTCTCCCCCAATCCCCAAGAATCCAAAAGTCAAAAGTCCCTTTTCCCATTAAATTCCTGTATTTTATAAACCGAAGAAGCTCCAAATCCAGCTCAATTCTCTCCTGAAAAATCGGATCACGGATTATCAGTCCAAAAATAGGAAACAAATTAATGGGAAACAACGGAACAATTCGCGGGATCGCCCCCGCGGGTTGCAACCCGCGGGAATCTTCTCGCGGGTGGCAACCCGAGGGGGCTCCCGCGGGATGCAACCCGTGGGTGCGGGTGCTCCCGCGGGTTGCAGCACCCGCGGGTCGCAACCCGTGGGTGCAACCCGTGGGTGTGCCCACTTAGCAAAAATAATTTTTTTTTTGGTATCTACATAACACCCTCCAAAGTTTTCGAAGTTCTATATCGAACCGTACTGAATTTCGAAATACTTTGGATTCTTTAATTTTGGTTATAGACCTTTTAAAAGATTTGGTCGATAGAGATAACTGTTAATATATTTATTTATTCCATAACAAGTAGAGGTATGATTTTAACGTACTCATTAGAGGACAAGCAGAGGTATAATGTTAACGTGCTTATTTTAGGTCAAGCAGAGGTATAATATTAACGTGCTTATTTTAATCCTAACCGTTCAGTGACATCTAGTATGACGAATCAGGAAAAGACAGAGCTGACATTAAACGTGTCTTGGAGCTTAACCTATTCAGAGGATCTGGTCGTGATAGGGACAAGTTGACTAAACAGAGGTGACGGTTAACGTATTTAGTTTTGGAATCGGACTATCAGAGGTAACTGTTAACTTGATAGGGAGATGATTTTCGTCAGAGGTGATTTTCAACTTAACGATATCAAAAGCACGTTCATCAGAGATTATAATGTTGGACTTGATGAAGTGTGAATTTTCTTTTCTGTCAGAGGTGAAATCTTAACGTGACAGGGGATCGATTTAATTAGGATTTTATCTCTTTTGATTTTTGAATTATGATGTCAGAGGTATGATTTTAACTTGACAAATATTTTGGAGTATTGCTTGCTCTGTTAGAGCAAAATGACAAGAAAAGTTTTGCTGTCAGAGGTGAAATCTTAACGTGACAGGAGATTTATCTGATCAGGATTTTTAGCAAACCCCCAGCTATCAACGGGTTTGATTTGCCTTTACCAACTACCGTTTGAGTCGGGCTAACCATGCTATTCCCCTCAGCATGGTGAGTTGTCAAGGATTTCGTTTGGGTTTAAATACCAAACTTTTTCTTTTCCCTTTGCCTTAGCAGCTTAGGGCAGTGATGTATTCTTATATTCGGATAAGAATACTGTTGTGACAGATTTGTCGTGGGATTTTTAGCAAACCCCCAGCTATCAACGGGTTTGATTTTGCCTTTACCAATTACCGTTTGAGTTGGGCTAGCCATGCTATTCCCCTCAGCATGGTGAGTTGTCAAGGATTTCGTTTGGGCTTAAATGCCAAACTTTTCCTCTTCCCTTTGCTTTAGCAGCTTAGGGTGATTCATGCCTTTTACCCCCAGCATGGTGGGGTTAGCGAGAATTTTATTCTCTTTCCGTAGCCTTGTCGGCGTTGGGTAATTCATACTTATTACTCCCAGTATGGTGGGGTTGGCGAGAAATTTATTCTCTTCCCGTAGCTTTAGCGGCGTTGGGCAATTCATACTTTTTAGCCCCAGTATGATGGGGTTGGCGAGAAATTTATTCTCTCCCCGTAGCCTTGTCGGCGTTGGGTGGTTCATACTTTTTACCCCCAGTATGGTGGGGTTGGCGAGAAATCTATTCTCTTCCCGTAGCTTTAGCGGCGTTGGGCAATTCATACTCATTACCCCCAGTATGATGGGGTTGGCGAGAAATTTATTCTCTTACCGTAGCCTTGTCGGCGTTGGGTGATTCATTTTTTTTTTACCCCCCAGTATGATGGGGTTGGCGAGAAATTTATTCTCTTCCCGTAGCCTTGTCGGCGTTGGGTGGTTCATACTTATTACCCCCAGAATTGGTGGGGTTGGCGAGAAATTTATTCTCTTCCCGTAGCCTTGTCGGTATTGGGTAGTTCATACTTCTTACCCCCAGTATGGTAGGGTTGGCGAGAAATTTATTCTCTTCCCGTAGCTTTAGCGGCGTTGGGCAATTCATACTTTTTACCCCCAGTATGGTGGGGTTGGCGAGAAATCTATTCTCTTCCCGTAGCTTTAACGGCATTGGGCAATTCATACTTTTTACCCCCAGTATGATGGGGTTGGCGAGAAATTTATTCTCTCCCCGTAGCCTTGTCGGCGTTGGGTGATTCATTTTTTTTTACCCCCAGTCTGATGGGGTTGGCGAGAAATTTATTCTCTCCCTGTAGCCTTGTCGGCGTTGGGTAATTCATGCTTTTTACCCCCAGTTTGGTGGGGTTGGCGAGAAATTTATTCTCTTCCCGTAGCCTTGTCGGCGTTGGGTGATTTATTTATTTATTTATTTATTTTTTATTTTTATTTTTTTTCTTCTTTTTTTTTATATATATATGGGGGTTTAAATTAACTGCCCTGAGCCCATTTTTTGGGAATTGTCGTGAGCCCAAGTGGTACCTTTAGACCACACACATTAGATGTGTCGGAGTTAGCTCTAACTCCTTTTTTGTTCAGTTTTGAGCTGAACTGCTCCAGCGTCAATCAACGCTTGAATTTTATCTTTTAGGATAAAACAATTTTTTGTGGGGTGACCTACAATCCGATGGTACAGGCAGTAATTCGGATCGTTAGTTTTCGCTACTTCTTCAGGCCTCTTGCTTTCCGGCAACTTGAGCATCTTGCGCTTGCTAAGCAGGTTGAACATAGTAGCAGTATGTTCATCCTTGAACGAATACTGCTTTTGAAGTCTGGGTGACTTTGCTGTGTTGCTTGTAGTTGGCCATGGTTTTTGCTTCGGTGTACTTTCTACCGCCATTGCCGTTATATCTTTCCCTTTTGAACGGGAAAAATGGAATGGAGATTCGTTTATACCGTCTCCGGTTGCAGACTGTTGCATTTCGAGACGTCGAAGTATTTCTTCGGCCTGTTCGCCCTGCTTAAGCAGATCCTTCCATGACTTGGATTCGACCGAACCCATCTTGTCTAGGATATCGGTCAACAAGTTATGTCTGCAGGTTTCCACAAGCGTATCCTGCGTCATGCCATGTGAGCATCGAACAGAAAGTTCTCGGAACCGCTCGACATAAGTTTTGACCGTTTCGCCTTCTTCTTGCTTCGCTGCTAGCAAAGATAATATGGAGACTTCTGTATCATCTTCAAAAAATCGGGCTAAGAACTCACGTTCTACATCGGCCCATGATTTAATTGTTCCCTGGGGTAGCTGCATGAACCAGGTAAATGCGGGCCCTCGTAAAGTGCTCGCAAATATCTTAGTCATAGTCGGATCATTCCCCATGAGATGTCCTGTCTGCGACAGGAAGTAGAAGATATGCTGTTGCGGCGAACCTCTACCGTCGAATGATTGAAGATTCAACGGTTTATATTTTGCAGGATAGGGTACGGTCTCCCATTCTATGGGATATGGACGGACTACCCCCACCTCTTGTAGCTTTTTGCGATGAAGAAGAGCTTGTAATTGGTTCTCCATCTTCTCTATTTTCTCTGCTTGAGGATTGATGATAACTTTCACTTCCTCTTCATCTTTTGAATGAGGAGGCACTTCTTCATCTTCGTCTTCGCTGTCTTCATTTATTTGGACAGGTCGTTTTCCTTTCTGCCGACTAGAAATGGACGGCGATGATTGGTTCTTTCTAGTTTGAGCCAGCAACTCAATCAAAAGTTGTTTCATTTCTTCTATGGTCTCTTCTTGCTGTTCGAGACGTTTTTCTTGTCTCTCAAGCCTTTCAGAGACTTCTTCTAGAAGCGCGCCCTCTGGTTCGATAGAAACTCCTTTTGATCTTGGAGTGATTTCCTTATCCGAAGGGTTGTTTCCGACCACCTTTTTGCCTTTATTAACCATATTTGATGAGGCAGCAGGTAGATCGGTCCCAGAGTATGCCTTTTTCACCGTCCGTATTCTTTTAGGTTCGGTGATCCGCTCAAAAACGGATCGTCTCGGATGGCACTCGCAGTTTGATAGAACAGTTGAGATTAACTGTTCGCATTGGCATTGAGGAGTATTCTGTGCAGAGTTCTTCTTCCAATTGAGGAATTCTCTCAAGTCTTGAGGTATCTTCTCCTCTCTATTTGCATCTTGACGTATTTTGCATCTCAAATTTGGTTCATAATACTGGAGAGTTTGTAATATTTCAGGGCTGAGCTCTTTTCCAGCATTAGATTGTTCTCCAACCCTTCTGCGGATTCTTCTGGAGTGTGTGCTGGTTTGCGCAGTTGTACGGGCCTCGCACGCATCTGACTTGTTCTTCGGGATTTGGAGGATTCTGTCATGAATATGTTCATCCGAAGAGAAATTTGAAGACCTATCCTCAGGTGAGTTCATGAGCACATCCTTATATTTGTTTGTAGAGGAACGGGATGGTACACCTGAGAGAGTAACCAAAAAGTTAGATGTGCGCTGTGTGCTCACTGCGCGTGTGCCCGAATAGTCACCAGAACCAACCCTTGATTATTTTTTGCGGAGTGCAACCCACGGGTTGCAACCTGCGGTGTGCAACCCGCGGGTGGAACTGCGGGTTTGCACCCGCGGTTGCAACCGCGGGGTTGCACCCGCGGGGTGCAACCCGCGGTTGGAACCGTGGGTTTGCACCCGCGGTTGCAACCGCGGGGTTGCCCTTGTGCGGTGCAACCCGCAGTTCCGCCTGCGGATTTTCATTTTTGGAATTTTTTCTTTCCGATGTTTCCTGATCTGGATTTTCTGACAGCAATTTTCCAGAGGCACTGTTGAGACGGGCCCGCTGTGCCTTACGCCTCAGGTTTCTCTTCTGAGAGCGGGTCAGGGTCTGGTTTGACTTTTGGCTTGACTTTGGAACGGGCGATAACGCCTCGTAAATTTCAACGGGCGATGATGCCTCGTAAATTTTCATAGGCGATGACGCCTTTTGATTTCCGGTGGGCGATGACGCCTCACCTTTTTCCATCGTCACCCGGCGATGACGCCTAGGCTCCGAATCAGAGGAGGAAAGAAATTCCTCATATTTTTGCTGGTCAACTTCTATGACCAGCGTCTCAACCATTGAGCCAATCGGCACCCGGTCGGACTGCGCCATCAGATTCTTTGTTGTAAACAGAGGGTCTCCCATTGTGGTCGCCAATTCTTGTTTGCCCGAAAAATTGAATCTTCCTTTATATGCCAATTTAATTTTGAATTACAGCAATAAAAGAAAAATTACAAAATAGAAAATCGAGATTACAAGAATGGGGATCGATTGATTTCGATTCCCCTTTATTTTTGTGGGTCTGGCAGCGGTGGAGCTTTGTTTCTGTACTCCGTTGACGATCCGATCTCTCTGAATTGAGGAACTCCTCTATGGATATTTGGACTCTGGAAAATTAGACTCTTCCCGAAAGGATCTCCCCCCCAATCCCCAAGAATCCAAAAGTCAAAAGTCCCTTCTCCCGTTAAATTCCTGTATTTTATAAACCGAAGAAGCTTCAAATCCGGCTCAATTCTCTCCTGAAAAATCGGATCACGGATTATCAGTCCAAAAATAGGAAACAAATCAATGGAAAACAACGGAAAACAACCCGCGGGATCGCCCCCGCGGGTTGCAACCCGCGGGAATCTTCCCGCGGGTGGCAACCGGCGGGAGCACCCGCGGGTGCAACCCGTGGGTGTGCCCACTTAGAAAAAATGTTTTTTTTTGTATCTACAGGAGCATTTCTGATTTTCGACGCCTTCATTCTGCAACTTTCTCTGGAACAGTTGGACCACTTGAAGCTGAACAGTGGTTAGCCGAGATGGAGGATCTTCTTACAGCTGCACGAATTCCTAAGGAGGATAAGGTTGATATTGTGAAGATCCAGCTGACGGATGTAGCTAGAACCTGGTGGCAAGCTGAAGGAGACCGACTAGTACAACCAATCGTATGGGAAGATTTTACTAAAAGTTTTTACACAAGGTTCTTTCCAAAGGCAGCTCAAAGGGAGATGGAACAATTGTTCATCAACCTGAAACAAGGAGGAAAGTCTGTAGATGAGTATGCAGCTGAATTTGTCCATTTGAGCCGATTTGCACCATACATGGTTGTTGATGAAGAAGATCAAGCTCATCGATTCCAGCAAGGTTTAAGATTGGACATCCAGAAATATTTGGTGTCTTCCAAATTTGAGACTTATGCTGATATGATTGATGTCGTAAGAGGTGTAGAGCAAGTCATTAATAAGGAGAAGCGAGTTCAAACAATATCGAAGAGGTCTTTTAATCAAGTATCTGGAGGATCTATTTCCAAAATGGGTCCTACCGAGAAGCGACCTTTCATCCCTCATCCTCAAAAGCTCATATGCAACTTCTGTCAGAAACCTGGTCATCTCAAGAAGGACTGCAGAGCTGCTAATGGACTATGTTTGGACTGTGGATCGGCTGAACATACTTTGATGAATTGTCCGAAGAGGAGAATTAATGAAGAAATGTCTCGACCTGCTATTCCCCCACAACAAAGGAACACGGGACTCAATCAAGGCAGACAACCTCTTACTTCTCAAAAGAAAATATTCCAGCAAGCTCTGAAAAATAAGGGAGTGGACCATGGTCAGAGTCAAACTTTCAATCTCACTGCGGAACAGGCTGAAAATTCCAATGATGTGGTGACATGTACAATTTTAGTACATGGTACGCCAGCTTTTACACTATTTGATTCTGGAGCTTCGCATTGTTTCATTTCATCTGCTTTCTATCCCTTCATGACATTCCATGTGATACTTTGACATCTAATTGGAACATTAATACGGGTAATGGAGCTATAATATCTAGTAAAGTGTGTAGACTATGTCCTGTGGTAGTATGTAGAAGGGAGTTCTATGCCAATTTTCTTATAATCGAACCTAGTGGATTCGATGCTATACTTGAAATGGACTGGCTTAGTACTTTCCATGCAGTGATTGATTGTCGAAAGAAAAGTGTCATATTTCGAATTCCGAATCACTCGAAATTTGAATTTCTTGGAGGTAGTAAGACACTAGAGTCAGCAAAATTTAGAGCTAGATCAACAAGTGAAATCTTCATCATGATGGACGAAAAAGATGAAGATATTCCGGTGGTGTCAGAATATCTTGATGTATTTGCAGATAAGTTAATTGGATTACCACCTGAGAGAGCAGTAGAATTTTCTATTGATCTTATTCCCAGTACGGCACCTATATCTAAAGCACCATACCGAATGGGACTAGTAGAATTGGCAGAAGTGAAACGTCAATTAACGGAGCTTGAAGATCAAGGATTCATTAGACCCAGCACCTCGCCGTGGGGAGCACCAATCTTACTCACGGGAAAGAAAGATGGGAGTAAAAGACTTTGCATTGACTACCGAGGATTGAATCAAGTCACGATCAAGAACAAATATCCTTTGCCTAGAATCGATGACTTGTTCGATCAACTCGGGAGAGCTAAAGTTTTTTCTAAGTTGGATCTCAAGTCAGGATATCATCAAGTTAGAGTCAAAAAGGAAGATACACAGAAGACTGCTTTTCGAACTCGATATGGCCATTATGACTTTCTAGGAATGCCATTTGGAGTGACAAACGCACCGGCTGTATTTATGAATTTGATGAACCAAGTGTTTGCTCTATATCTGGACAAATTCGTAGTTGTGTTCACCGATGATATCTTAGTATACTCCAAAAACAATGAAGAACATGCCGAACATTTGAGAATTGTGTTGGAGACTCTTCGAAAAGAGAAACTCTACGGCAAACTTAGTAAGTGCGAGTTTTGGCAGAGAAGTATATCTTTTCTGGGACATATCATCTCTGGAGAAGGAATCTCGGTTGATTCGCATAAGATCGAAACAGTGAAAAACTGGCATGTCCCGAAGAATGTGTCCGAAGCTATGAGCTTTCTTGGATTGGCTGGTTACTATCGAAAATTTGTTCAAGATTTCTCGAAAATCGCAGGACCCTTACCAAGTTAATGAAAAAGGATGAGAAGTTTGTGTGGTCAAGTGAGTGTAATGAAGCTTTCGAAGAGTTGAAAATTCGACTTACTTCTGCACCAATTTTGGCGATTCCAGATGGAATAGGTGGAATGATTGTATTTGGTGACGCATCTGGAAGAGGACTAGGATGTGTGTTAATGCAACATGGGCGAGTGATTGCTTATGCATCTCGTCAATTGAAGACTCATGAGAAGAACTACCCAACGCATGATTTGGAGTTAGCAGCAGTAATTTTTGCTTTAAATATTTGGAGATACTACTTGCTTGGAGATCGTGTGGATATTTATACTGATCATAAGAGCCTTAAATATGTTTTTACTCAGAAGGAGATCAACATGAGGCAAATAAGATGGTTAGAACTAATGGCAGACTATGATATCAACTTACAATACCATCCCGGTAAGATTAATGTAGTTCCTGATGCTTTAAGTAGAAAACCAATGGCGATGTATCTTACCCAGCAAATGAAGTTGCTCGAAGAGATGAGGAGGCTAGACTTAGAAGTCATCTTGCCAAAATCAAAAGTACAATTTATGGCCTTACAACTCCAATCATCATTAGTTGAGAAGAACAAAGAATGCCAGAAAGACGACCCCAAACTACAGAAATTTCGAAGTGAAGTTGAATCTGGACGGAGATCGGACTTAAACATTCATGCTGATGGATCACTTCGATTTAAGAACAGACTTTGTGTGCCAAAGGGAAATGTTCGAGAAGAAGTTCTTTCGGAAGCTCATAATTCAGCATATTCAGTACATCCGAGAGGCACGAAGATGTACCAAGACTTGAAGTAACACTTTTGGTGGCACGGAATGAAGAGAGAAATTGCTCGATTTATATCCAAATGTTTGGTATGCCAACAGGTAAAGGCGGAACATCAGAGGTCACCGGGACTTTTGCAACCTTTGCCAATACCCAAATGGAAATGGGAGGAAATTACTATGAATTTCATTACGGCCTTGCCGCGAAGTCCTAAGGGTAATAATGTTATATGGGTTATTGTGGATCATCTCACAAAATCGGCTCATTTTATCCCATTTCGTATTGGACAGTCGACGGAAACATTAGCAGAGAAATACATGCATGAGATTGTACGACTTCATGGTGTTCCAAACAGTATTGTATCAAATAGAGATACTAGATTTAGATCTCATTTTTGGAAGAGTTTGCAAGAAAATTTGGGATCTAAACTTAAATTTAGCAGTGCTTATCATTCTCAAACTGGCGGACAATCAGAGAGAACTATCCAAACTTTAGAGGATATGCTTAGAGCATGTATGCTAGATTTTGGTAGGTCTTGGGAAGATCACCTTCATCTTATTGAATTTTCTTACAACAACAGCTATTAAGCAAGTATCAAGATGGCGCCATTTGAAGCATTATATGAAAAGAAATGTCGATCACCGGTTTATTGGGACGATACTGGAGAAAGAAAACTTTTGGGACCAGAGATGATTACTCAAACAGTGGATAAGGTCAATCTGATTCGTAAACACCTAAAGGTTGCTCAAGACAAGCAGAAGAAATGGGCGGATACTCATCGAAGATTTTTGGAATTTCAAGTTGGAGATTTAGTATTCTTGAAAATATCACCATCTAAAAGTGTTATTCGATTCGGTTCACGAGGAAAGCTTAGCCCAAGATTTATTGATCCTTTTGACATTGTGGAGAGAGTTGGAAAAGTATCATATCGTCTAGCACTTCCCCCATCCTTAGAAAGTGTTCATAATGTGTTTCATATATCCCAACTCAAACGCTATGTTCGGGACGAGAATCATATATTAGATTATTCAGAGTTAGAGCTCAGACCAGACCTCCCTATCAAGAACAACCAGTAGCTATCATCAAGCGACGAAAGAAAGTTTTGAAAAGCAAAGTCATTCCTCTCGTTCTAGTTTGGTGGAATCATCGATCACCTAAAGAAGCAACCTGGGAACGGGAAGACGATATCCGTGAACAGTATCCGCACCTTTTTGATTAAAACTTCTGATATTGTTCTATCTCTTATTTAATTTCGAGGACGAAATTATTTTTCTAAGGGGGATAGAATGTAATAATCCTTATTTTTTTTAAATGAATAACAAATAAATATAATAATTTAAACTATTCAAATTCCATCTTTTATAACATCCCAAATTCATTCATTTTTCTAACATTTTAAATTCTATAACCCTCAAAACCTTTTAAATTCCATAACCCCTCAAATCCTTTGAATTCCATAACTCCCTAAACTCTTCACATTCTATAACTCCTAAATCTAGCACTATATAAACCCAACCTCTTTTCTAAAATCAATCTTACACTCATCCTCTTAAATAAAAAATTCTCCTCTCACTTTGTTGGAGCGTCTTGTCGGACCGCTGTCGTTAGCCTCACCGAAGTTTTGACAAAACAACTCCTATATTCTTTCTTCCCTTGCTCTACTATTTGAGGTTGGTATTATTTTCTTAAATTTCTATTGCATTTATTTAATTGGACCCTAGGATTAGCTCACCCCTATCTAACGACCCTAATAAAAGATATCCACCATCTTATAGACCCAATAAGATGGATTCAAACCCATTTATTGATTTCAAATAGAATTTAGGGTGATCCTACAATTTTAGGCCAAAACATTATCTATAAATCAATTAGGAGATTCTTCTCAAAAATAAATATAAAATAAAATAGGAAGGAAATAATTTATCATTCCAATAAATCCAACAAACATAAAATAAAACAAAAACATAACCACATAAGAGTTGAATTATATTAATATTTTTATTAATATAGACTTTAAGATTAGTATTAATACAGCATATGTCCAGCTGAGCCCATCTTACACCTCCTATAAGTCTCTCTTGCCAAACAAATAAGATTATAGTTCGATGAGAATTAACCAATTCAATGTTTACAAAATATGTAACTAAAACCTTATTAGGACAACATTAGAAGTTAATTTTCTATACTAATGTTATTTAACTTTAAAATTAATACTAAGTACTTTATAAAAATTAGAAATTCCCTAAAAATCACCTGAATTTATGATGAATAATTTTTAACAAATATATTATAATTTTATGTGTAGATTGTTTCGTGTGATTGCCAATTGGTAGACCTTCGCAAATCGAGATGAGTTTTTTTTGGACTCACTAAACATACTAATTTTTCTTATAAAAATATTACTTCAATTATATCATCTAAATTTGTTATTACAAATATTATTTCTTTATATTGTTAGAATTTAATTTGTAGAAGCTAAATGTGTTATTACAAGTGAAATCATTGACATATCTGTTATTTCTTTATGATGTTAAAAATTAAATAATTACTTGTTAAACTACAGCATGTAGTTAGATTTTTAATAAATCATGAAAAATGCTATAATCGTGGAAACATACTGTTTGTGATATCATTTTATATCGGTGTCTAGAAAAATTTTGTATGCTGGTTCTCTAATTAAGGAACGTGCAATGCACAGAAAACCTCCCAGCATTCATACACTGGCCTGGCCGATATCTGTATGATATCTCAAATCAGTAAATCCTTGATATAACCAATTGTGATTTATTGAATAAAATATAAAACGGATTCTATAAATTATATTGTTAACAAATTAACAAAATCTAATTGAAATATTGTACCCGAAATTCAATATACAAGTTATGAAAACCAGAATTTAGACATGCATGTACTATAATTAAATGACACTGGGTTGGGAGAGAAACTGAATGATAGAATTATACTCTGTTTCGACTGTAAACTTGTTAAGTTGTACAACTGAATATTTCGCACACCATGGGTGCGTGATGATTTGCTGGATCATACCTGATTATAATTCCTGTTTGCCTGACGGCAGGTCCGATTCAGCACCGGATAATCCATGTGACCATTTCCTGAGTCTGTACAGGAAACAATCGAAGCAGTGGTATCCCATCAGTTAGCTTTTCCAATTATAGGACATTGTAATACCTCAAATTTCGAGCTATCTGTACTGCTTTCTCTAGACCAGTGGTGCCGAATAAGTTAACCGAAGTCAATTTTAGACACCGAAATAACTTTCGGTTAACGTAATTTTAAATCCACAAACCCAAATGACATTCGGTCTTCGCAATTATTAGTTTTGTAATATTTAGGATTTTTAGAGATTTTTCTTACGAGGCTGAAAAATACTCCCAAAATTGCTAATTTAAGAATATTAAAATTATCTTTCTAATTACTTCGGAATTTCGGTTCATTTATTCCGGATATCGAAACAACAAACGGATAATTTTATAGTGTTCTCCTCATCGAGCAGTACGTCCTACATAAATTTGGTAGTATTTGGAGAATGTTACACGAAACCAAAATTATTAAATTATTAAATAAATAAATAAATAAATAAATTAATTAAAATAAAAGCTGTGGTGCTGTGCTGTCGTGACAAAGAGGAGGGTGGCAAAATAATTTTTGAGGTGTCACATGGGGGTACAGTTGATGGGGAGGTGTCACCACGAAGAAAAAAATATATATATATATATAAGAGAGAGAGAAATAATTAAACTCTCTCTCACCCTCACCAACCCTCAAACTCTCCCCTTTTCCCCTCTCGGCCACCCAGAAACTCTCCCCTTTTCCCCTCTCAGCCAGAAACCCAACAGCAAAGGAAAAAAAAAAAGAAGAGAAAAAAAGAAGGAAAAATCAAACCGTATCGAGGATTCGAACCGAATATTCGAGATCAAACCGAGGCAAGTAATACTGCTATTTTCGTTCATTTTGTTATTTTATTTATATCTATTTTTGTTCGTTCTTTATTTAATTTAAATTTGTATATGTAAAATATTTTGGTTCGTTTCTTTATTTAATTTAATTTGTGTACGTAACTTATCTTATAAAAATACTTGGTTCATATTTTATACCATTAACTGATATTGAGAACTGAACTATATTAGTGGGTCAAATTTAACATATATAGATATTATGATATTTACTATTTTTAATTTAAAAAAAAAAGAAGAAGAAAAAATTTACGTAGCCAAAATCATGCAAAATACGGTTTGCATGCAAATAATGATTTTGCATGCAAACCGTGGGCCTTCAGTAGAGAGAAGAATAAGAAGAAAAAAAAAGAGGGAGAGAGTTTAGTGGGCTGGACTATAACATGCAGAGAATGGGCTGTAGGGAAAAAGAAAAGAGAGAGAGATTATGGGCCTGGCCCAGCCCAGAAGGAAAAAAAGGAAAAGAAAAAGAAATGAAAAACAATAGTGAACTGGGCCTGGCCCGACCCAAAGAAAATAACAGGGAAAAAAAAAGAAGAGACAAAAAAAAGGAGAGAGAGTGACCATGGGCCTGGGCTACTGAAATAATAGGCCTGGGCTGCTGAAATAATAATAATAATAATAATAATATTGGGTCTGGCCCAGTCTTGTAAAATAATAATAATAATAATAATAATAATAATAATAAAATAGAGGGAAGAAATTAGGCTTGGTTTGGACCTGACAGAAAATAAAATAAAATAAAATAAAGTAAAAGTGGGAATTTAGTGAGATTGGCTTGGGCTTGATGGATTAAATGATTGAGAGATTTGAATTGGACTTAATTTTGATTAATTGGACACAATTAATAATAGTAATAAATTAGATTTTAATTAAAAGAGAAATGCATACTAATATATAATTGAGCCTTTAAATGTAAGAAATGCATATGTTAGGTTATTAATTGACACTGAGAATGAAACCAGATTATTGTAATATTTTTGATGATATGCATTGTGGTACAACTGTGCACTAACATCTATCATGCTACAAGTCATGTGCCTTGATAATACAAATCATGTGTACTAATATATCATGTGTTAATTTATCATGCTACAAGTCATGTGTTTTAAATGTTATGTTAATTTATTTATGCTTGACTTCATGTTAATTTAGTGAGAATTGGCTTGAAATGTAAGAAATAAAAGTGGGAATTTAGTGAGATTGGCTTGGGCTTGATGGATTAAATGATTGAGAGATTTGAATTGGACTTAACTTGGATTAATTGGACATAATTAATAATAGTAATAAATTAGATTTTAATTAAAAGAGAAATGCATACTAATATATAATTGAGCCTTGAAATGTAAGAAATACATATGTTAGGTTATTAATTGACACTGAGAATGAAACCAGATTATTGTAATATTTTTGATGATATGCATTGTGGTACAATTGTGCACTAATATCTATCATGCTACAAGTCATGTGCCTTGATATTACAAATCATGTGTACTAATATATCATGTGTTAATTATCATACTACAAGTCATGTGTTTTACATGTTATGTTAATTTATTTATGCTTGACTTCATGTTAATTTATATGTTGCCTTCATGTTAATTTATATGCACACAAACAACACTAAGATAAACATGCTCATGCACACTGATATTCATGTACTATGATAGTACACAATTCCTCTTTTTAAATGTATTACTTGCCGGGTTTAATCCCCTAGGTTTTGAACTCAGATTTGGAACGTGAAGATGGGGATCCAGCCCCAGTTGAGAACCCGTACTTCGTTAGACAGTTCGAGTGACAATAGGCAAGCGAAGTACTATCTAGAGAGTCTTTGTAGATTTTGTTTATATTTCCTTTTGTCTGGGCACTGCTTTTCTCTTTGACTCTTTGTGTTCATATTTAAAGCAGTGTGCCATTATATGTAATAAACTTTTTGTATAAATCAAGTTTTTTCAGTTTCAGACATGTTATTTACTTATCTAATTGTGCCAGTAGTTACGGTTATTCCAAGATCCTGTGACTGTTGGGTTGTCTAGTGGAAGTAGTAAGTAACGTCCTCCGTTTTAAAAAGCAGCTGAAAAATGGGGGCGCTACAGGGTGGTATCAGAGTCTAGGTTTAGATGGAAGACCATAGGACTACTGCCACATAAGAACATGTCTGTGACTTATTCGTAATTGTTTCTTATTCCTTAATACCTATCAGATCTAGTATCGTGCCTATCTTATTATTTTCTATTCGTTTGAAATATCTATCTTGAATTCTTTTTATTGATTCTTATCTGGACCGTTGCAGAATAATGTCGACCCGATCTTCTTCGAGTATGAGTGTAAGTCCAATAGATAATACGTCTAATCTTAGGAGCCATGAAAAATTGGCATGCGATCAAAATCGGTGTCTAAGATTTGGAATTTTCTGGGATGACTGAGTATTATTGAATATTTATATAGAACTTTACAAGACCTTATCACTTTAAATAAATAGATTAGAAAATGAGTTAGAATATGTCTAAACAAATGAATGTAATAAATCATTTGAGAAATTAAAACGGAGTCTAACAATAGTACCAGTTCTAGCAATTCTTAATACTTCTGGAGAGGGCATATTCATACTCTATTTTTATATCATTCGATAAGCAAAGTAATTCTGTAGGCCGTGCATTTAAGATTTAAATTTTCATCTATACCAAGAATTTCAGACGAAGTTTAAATGAATTTTTAAGTACGATTTTCTTTGGAGAAATATAGTTACATTTGGACAAAACTACTATGCCAATCTTAATCATGTGAGATCTAATATTTCATTGAGTTCCAGTGTTATTAATAGGAAAGAAGGATGGGAGTAAAAAGTTGTGTGGAGACTATAGAGGTTTAAATATAGTAACAAAAAAAAAATCCACTACTTATGATAACTAATCTATTTGATCAATTGAGAAAAGGAAGAGAATTCTCGAGGATGATCTTTATTTGGGATTCTGTCAAATAAATGTCCGAGCAGAAAATATTTCATAAACTGCATTAGAACCAAACATAGTCACTATAAATAATTGGTGATACCGTTTTCAGTAACTAATGCTCCAACAATATTTATAAATTGATAATGAACTATAAAAAAAAAAAAAACAACCTTTGGAAGAATAAGTGTAAAAATATAAAGAGATTTTAGAACACTCTGAATTTTGTAGAATTAGTCAAGTTGAAAGTAAAGGATAAGAAATTAATAATAAACTATAATTAAAGAAGACAAATTTTATCATGGCGGAACATGACATTGTATCTTGTTATTCAAGTTAGGTTTATCTTTCCAAATGATTGTCTTATCCATTGCTTTTGTTGACCATTCTCTATTTGACATTTTGTACCTTTCATCTGAATATTATCATAATATGATTCCTGTCTTAAACCTTTTATATATCACAAGTCTTATTAAGTTGGCGAGATAATTGTAGAGATGTATTCTCTGGCGCCAGCAATTGCAGTCGCTTAATAAGATCGTTGTATGTGATTGAATTTTGTAACTAGTCATGAATTCATTTCTTATCGTGTCCCTACCATTCATAATCCTGTTACATCGATATTATAATAGTTCAGATTCATTTTCATTGCTAGAGTCGATTACAACATTAATAGGAACTTAGGAATAAACTTTACAAAAATATTTATCACATGTATCTTACACATTACTTAATTAGGATGGCGTGGCACTCCAAATTAGTAGCAGCTATTCCTGATTAAATTTTATCTTGTTTTTATGTTCCTTCACCCAAATAAAACTTCAAGAATAAATTTGGATTCCTGACTATCCATTATCATTCCTATCAAAAACGAAAGTCGTTCATGATGTATTCTATATATCATAATTGAGAAAGCGCTTAGTTAGAAGTACAAAAATAGTAAATCTATCAAAAATAGACTTGAGAAAAGGCTTAAAGTTTTTGTAATTGTTCCAGAAGAAATGAAACAAAAATATGAAAAGCGATATGTAAGGATTATTAACTAATGAAAGAAATCTTAAAAGATAAAGTAACATTATTAGTTCTTATTTTATGAGATATACAATCATCAAGAGATTCAGTTTGGGAGTTTGAAAAGGACATCAGGATAGAATACATATACCCTTTCTCATGATCAAAAACATCAATTAAATTTCGAGGACGAAATTTTTTTATTAGGTGGGTAGAATGTAATACCTCAAATTTCGAGCTATCTGTACTGCTTTCTCTAGACCAGTGGTGCCGAATAAGTTAACCGAAGTCAATTTTAGACACCGACATCACTTTCGGTTAACGTAACTTTAAATCTACAAACCCAAATGACATTCGGTCTTCGCGATTATTAGTTTTGTAATATTTAGGATTTTTAGAGATTTTTCTTACGAGGCCGAAAAATACTCCCAAAATTGCTAATTTAAGAATATTAAAATTATCTTTCTAATTACTTCGGAATTTCGGTTCATTTATTCCGGACATCGAAACAACAAACGGATATTTTTGTAGTGTTCCCCTCGTCGAGGAGTACGTCCTACATAAATTTGGTAGTATTTGGAGAATGTTACACGAAACCAAAATTATTAAATTATTAAATAAATAAATAAATTAAAATAAAAGCTGTGGTGCTGTGCTGTCGTGACAAAGAGGAGGGTGGCAAAATAATGTTTGAGGTGTCACATGGCGGTACAGTTGATGGGGAGGTGTCACCACGAAGAGAAAAATATATATATTTAAGAGAGAGAAATAATTAAACTCTCTCACCCTCACCACTGTTTCTCCTCTCGGCCACCCAGAAGCTCTCCCCTTTTCCCCTCTCAGCCAGAAACCCAACAGCAAAGGGAAAAAAAAAAAAGGAGAAAAAAAAAGAAGGAAAAATCAAACCGTATCGAGAATTCGAACCGAATATTCGAGATCAAGCCAAGGCAAGTAATACTGCTATTTTCGTTCATTTTGTTATTTTATTTATATCTATTTTTGTTCGTTCTTTATTTAATTTAAATTTGTATATGTAAAATATTTTGGTTCGTTTCTTTATTTAATTTAAATTTGTATACGTAAATTATCTTGTAAAAATACTTGGTTCATATTTTGTACCATTAATTGATATTGAGAACTGAACTATATTAGTGGGTCAAATTTAACATATATAGATATTGTGATATTTACTATTTTTAATTTAAAAAAAAAGAGGAAATTTATGTAGCCAAAATCATGCAAAATACGGTTTGCATGGAAATAATGATTTTGCATGCAAACCGTGGGCCTTCAGTAGAAAGAAAAGAAAAAGAAAAAAAAAAAAAAAAAGAGGAAGAGAGTTTAGTGGGCTGGGCTATAACATGCAGAGAATGGGCTGTAGGGAAAAAGAAAAGAGAGAGAGATTATGGTGAATGAGATCTACACAGGGGGTGAGACCCACAACCAGAGAACCTCACATATAACGCGAGCTAAATCCAAAGCAAGAATGTGAGGCTATGCCCGTGTACAATGTGAGGCTAAACCAACGTAAAATCATCTAGTGCATGAAGCTAATTCGAGACTAAGACAGCGTAAAGTCAACAGACGCGAGGCTAACTCAAAACTAAACCAGCGTGCATGATTATACTAGTGCGCAAGGCTAAGTCAGTACACAGAACTCATCCAGAGTACAAAAGTGAACAAAAATGCGAGGCTAAGCTTCAACCCCGCGTAACCCACTACGAAAAAAAGAAGAGTAATCTATTGCTGCATGACGAACTCATTAGACAGTCAAACAAGTCCTATGCAGGGGATCCAATCCCACATCCAGCCAAAGAGGGATACGTATGAAGGCAGAACATAAAGTATGTTTGCATACAGCACGAGGCAAAGTCAACGCAAAGAACGCGAGGCTAATACCTGCGAACAATGCAAAACTATGCAAAGTAAAACCAGCAAAAGTGCAAAAGCTCCAAAACGCGAGGCTAATTTGCAGCCCCGCATAAAACAGTTGAAACGTCAGGATAACGTATACGCGAGGTTATCTGGCAGCCCGCGTGATTTCCATTATCAAAAGAAGATGCTAACACAAGGCTAACTTGCAACCTGGCATGAAACCTACGGTACACAAAACCACGCCAGCGTGCATAATTAATACAGCGCGCAAGGCTAATTCCGAGTTTGAAGATGAATCTGAATGCGAGGCTAATTTCCAGCCTTGCATAAAAAAAACAAAAGAGTAAAACAAAAAAAATAAAAAATACAAAAGCTAAGTTTTAGCCTAGTATGGAAAGGCTATAATGTAAGGACAAGTCTCAACCTTGCACAGACTCATCAGAATGAAAGGTTAAGACCCAGTCCTACATAATCTGTCACAAAAATGGAAGTGATTTGTTACCACATGATGAACTCTATGAAAAACCAAATGAGGTTAACACAGGGGGTGGGATTTACAACCAGATAAACTTCGTATAATGCGAGATTAAGACCGAAGTAAGAACGCGAGGTTAAACTATTCGTACAATTCGAGGTCAAGCCAGCGTAAAGTTATTTAAACGCGAGGCTATGCTCACGACTAAAATGTGAAGCTAACTCTCAGCCTCGTGTAAATTTCAAAGAATAAGAAGGCGGTCAATTGAATTACAACGACCATTCAAATGTGGATCCCACAGGAGGTGAACCTCATACCAATAAACCTTGTGTGCAATGCAGAGCAAACTCTGCATACAATACAATGCCAAGCTAGCGTAAAGTCATCTAAATGCGAGGCTATGCTCACGGCCAAAATGTGAAACAACTCCCAGCCTCGCATAGACTTTAAAAAGTGGAAGGTCAAGGTCGGCGTTAGAGGCTTAAGGTGCAAAATCAACCAGCAGCCTTACATAATATCTGATGAAGAAGATGGCCCGTTGACTTTCAATGGGCTCGTAACCAGTCAAATGTGGTCCACGCAAGAGGTGAGACCCACGTCCAGTAAACATTGAATTCAAAACTAAACTCCGCATACAATGAGACGCTAAGCCAACGTAAAGTCATCTAAACGCAAGGCCATGCCCTTGTGGAGTGCTAAGTTATGCCCACAACTAAAATGTGAAGCTAACTCAGTGTGCAAGGCTGAACCTGCACACAAGTCCAACTCCACGTATAATGCTAAGTCATACTAGACCAGTTGCGAGGTTTTGCCAGCTTAAAATACGAGGCTAAGCCCGCGGATATCATCCTTCGACGCATTCGCCAGGCCACCGGAAACTCACAACTACATCGATCGATGGTCACGCTTGAAAACGACGGAACAATAGCCCGTATTCCCTTTCTATAGAACGAGTAAGAGAAAGTGAATCTCTGCCGAGCCTGCTGACATAACTCAATCGACGTTCGTTTTCGTCGACGGACGTCTCCGCGCAGATATTCCTTTTTTTTTCAGTTGAAAGAAAGGGAACAGGGTGAGACCATTACCACTATACTGCCAATGGAGTCTTTCAGCTCCTGTTGGCTTCAAGCGGTAGTGCAGCCCACCAATGGGTGGCTGTCGAGGCTAAACGTCGACTAAACCGGAGGGACAATGCCAGCGTCAGACGTATCCATGACTCTTTGCTTGCCAAACGTGACGTGACGAATCCACTGCACTTTTCTGTCCTTTTTTTTTCGAGTTTTGACTTTTTTTACCGGCTTTCTTTCTCTCTCTCGTCGACGTGTCGGAGGAGGAAGAAAGGGTGACTCCGGAATGATTTAGCTAAGCTTGTATCTTGAATGTGCAGTAATAAATCAAGTTGTACCAAGCGCACATCTCGAGAGCGCCTTCAACAAGAAAGTGTAAGAAAGAACTTTCAAAGTGGACGACTTGGTCTTAACAGTCAGGCGACCAATGATCCTAACGCATAAGACGAAAGGCAAATTTCAGCCAGCCAAAGTGGAAGGGCCCATTTGTAGTAGAGGCAGTCTACTTAAATAGAGCATACCGATTGATCAATCAATACGGTGATCGAATGATGATACCGATCAATGAAAAATTCTTGAAGAAATATTATTCTTAAGGGAATAAAGTCATCCGATCTCCTCTTCAACACAACAAATAAAGAAATGCTGGCCGCTGTTCAGGTGTAGCTTCGCATCCCAACTTGGGTCATAAAATGAAAATGGATCCAACATCTCTACGGCTATGGATATAGAGAAAATGTTTGGCCTGTAAGCCCAAACGAAATCCTCGCTAACCCTATCATGTTGGGGGTAAAAGCATGAATTGCCCAACGCCATCAAGGCAACGGGAAGAGAATAAATTTCTCGCTAACCCCATCATGCTGGGGGTAAAAAGCATGAATTGCCCAACACCACGAAGGCAACGGGAAGAGAATAAATTTCTCGCCAACCCGATCATACTGGGGGTAAAAGTATGAATTGTCCAACGCCATCAAGGCAACGGGAAGAGAAAAAATTTCTCGCCAACCCATCATGCTGGGGTAAGAGCATGAGTTGCCCAACGCCATCAAGGTAATGGGAAGAGAATAAATTTCTCGTCAACCCATCATACTGGGGTAAAAGTATGAACCGTCTAAAGCTGTTAAAGTAAAGGGAAGAGGAAAAGTTTGGCATTTAAGCCCAAACAAAACTCTCGACAACTTACCATGTTGAGGGGAATAGCATGGCTAGCCCAACTCAAACGGTAGTTGGTAAAGGCAAATCAAACCCGTTGATAGCTGGGGATTTGCTAAAAATTCCATGACAAATCTACTACAACAGTATCATTATCCAATTATAAGGATGCATTATTGCCCAAAGCTGCAAAAGTAAAGGGAAGAGAAAAGGTTTGGTATATAAACCCAAACGAAATTCTCGACAACTCACCGTGCTGAGGTAAATAGCATGGCTAGTCCAACTCAAACGGTAGTTGGTAAAGACTAATCAAATCCGTTGATAGTTGGGGGTTTGCTAAAAACCCTAATCAGATCAATCCCCTGTCAAGTTAAGATTTCACCTCTGACAGTAAAACTTTTCTCATTAATTTTCTCTGGCAAAACCAGTAAGTCTCTAAAATATTTGTCACGTTAAAATCATACCTTTGATACCAGAATACAAAATCGAATTATTTTTCTCCATGAGATCAAGTCCAATGAATCCCTGTCAAGTTAAAATTTTACCAGCAGAGCAAGTGACACTCCAAAATATTTGTCAAGTTAAAATTATACCTCTAACATCATAATTCAAAATTATATGAGATCAAATCCGATCAAATCTCCTGTCACGTTAAGCTTTCATCTCTGACAGAAAAGAAAACTTACACTTCATCAAGTCTAACATCACAACCTCTGATGAACTTGTTTTTGATATTATCAAGTTAAAAAATTACCTCTGACGAAAACCATCTTCCTATCAAGTTAACAGTAACCTCTGATAGTCAAATTCCAAGCTGAACATGTTAACAGTCGTCTCTGTTTAGTCTGCTCTTTCCTATCATGACCAGATCCTCTGAATAGATTGGGCTTTGAGACATATTTAATGATACCTCTGTCTTTTCCTGATCCGTCATACTAGATGTCACTGAACGGTTATAATTCTAATGAGCACGTTAACATGATATCTCTGCTTGTTCTCAAATAAGTACGTTAATATCATACCTCTGCTTGTCATCCAACGAGCATGTTAAAATCATACTTTTGCTTGTCACTCAATGAGTACGTTAACATCATACATCTACTTGTCATCTAATGAGCACGTTAAAATCATACCTCTGCTTATTATCGAATAAGCATGTTAACATCATACTTCTGCTCATATTGCAGGAGACATGTTAATAGTTACCTCTGTTTATCAAATCTATTACACGTCTGTTATGCACTTAGCCTCTGAACGAGACGTCAAAAATATTTTTGCATGTAGATAACAAATTTTCTGAAGCAAAACTACAAGCAAAAGTCTGGCTCGGCCGCACAAGTACAATGGCCAAGAAAACTTGCTAGAAGCAATCTTTGATACATCGAAGAGGTTCAACAGTATACCTCAAGTAACAAAACAGCTGGAAGATAGTGATTTCAGAATATGATTCACAGTATACCATAAAAATCACGATGAAGACTATAAACCCAAAATCAAAGAGTCCAAAGTGTTTCGAAATACGTTATAACTCAATACAGAATTTCGAAAACTTTGGAGGGGATTATGTAGACATTAAAAAAAAAAATAGGGGAGTGCCCCGCGGGTCCCACCTGGATATTGAGGGAGCATGTAGGAAATTTCTTACAGAGGCTTCTCATATCAACAGATGGGTGGAGATGGGCCTTTATGTGCTCATTTCTCTTGGTGTGTTCTTGGGACAGAAGTGTAGGAGTGTACTATGGCCAAGTCCATATTTTGCTGAAGCTTCTATATGATCAAAACTTCAAATCAAATGTTTCTTTGTCCTCGTTCTAGTTTTCATTTTTCATGATCTATTAATAGGCTCTAATCCTTTGCGTGCAAAGTATCCTTTACTGTTTCGTTTTCTATTCCTACCGTTATTTGGTAATCTTTAACTCTTTTCTAGACAAATATCATGCCTGGGTGAATGCCGAGTTCTTGCTGGAGAAGTGCCTTGTGGGAGTGTTGGATGATAGCTTATGAAGGACCAGGAGCAGTCGTGATTGGACTCGATTCAAGTAATACCAATAAAATGTAACTTGATTGGATGTGATTGAATTATACCGATTAAATACGCTGCTCATTTTCTTGCGCAAGCAAATACAATTTACTGACATTTCGACATTCTGCATACTTTATAAGTGTATCTATTTTCTCTTCCAGGCATGTAGAGTTGAAATTATTGAGGAAGGTATCATTTAGATTTATGTTGGAGATGTATCTGAATGAGCTGAAAAATTCTGTGCTTTTGATGTATCCCAAGTCTCTGTATGCTTGTGCGTAAATATTTGTGTAATCATAAATTTTGTCAAGAGGGAAAATTTTCTGCTGATCTTTGTTCCTTCAAGTAATCTAAACTTTTTGACTAATTAGCAGGTTTTATTAACCACTCTCCAGAGAGAATTTGTTGCAATTTTGCGTGCCAGACAATAGTGATGAAAATTGTAATCTTACCGTAAAATATAAACATAATTGGGAAAATTTACTTTTAAATATCTTCCTCTTTTTGCATGTAGATTTAATCGTCCTGAATTTTTTCATCTTCTGTTTACGGTAAAAGCCCTCATTTTCTTTGTGTTTATCTTTTTACCAGCATTTATATAATCCTTTTTCCCCCCTTTTAGAAGGTCAGCAAGCAGGATACTTTTTAACTTGCACACAGCCAGATCTTGGGACTTGCACTTCTATATTTTTGGGATCAAATTGGAGTTTTGATGTGCCTGGGTCCATAAATAGAATGAGCTACTATTTAGTTTCATCACTATCTATTTTCTAAAGGGTTAATTACACTGAGACTTCTGTAGCATGAGAGTATTAGAATTTATTACTTATGAAGTTTGAAATTCTCATTTAGCCCTTTAGACCATTAGCGAAGTTAGTCAACATTGAGATATTCTTATCCTATGTCAAGCAAATTTACACAGATTTTATTTAATTCAAACTTTGTCATCTTCTCCCTCTTTAAGAATTCCACCCAAGACAAGCCAATCCATTCACTTTCCTGCAGCTATGCTCAGTATCTCTTCTCTCTCTCTCTCTCTCTCTCTCTCTCATGCAGCAGTTGCAGCGCAACCATGCATAGCAGCCACTGCTGCACAGGGAAGGAGGCGCATTGCAGTGATGGAGGGAGGTGGGGGACAAGCGGAAAGTTTGAGGAAAGTTTTTTAACGTATCAAGGACAAATTTGTCTTTTAACTGTACATGAATCATCCCCCTAAACAGTTGACCAACTCCATAAACAATACAAATTTGATGGATAATAAATTCTTGTATCTCATACGACCGAAGGTCTGAGTGTAATTAATACTTTAAAGACCATGGTTCCTTATTCAATTTTCAGTGAAGTTAATTAATGAATTTAACTTGAATAATTAATCATAGTACAATTATAGTATTAAAAGAAAAAGATGATAGCAATTCCTAGATCAATGCTTCACTCTTGGATAAGGCTGCAAGTGGGTCGTTTCGGTCCGTTATGGTATAACTCACTTGACTTTGAATACCTCATGATCTATATTTTAGACCTAGATAAGTGCCCGATCCATTCATTAAGCATGTATATGTTAATTATGAACATTTCTCTACCTAACCACCTTAGTCTTGAGCATGATACATTCATTAGTTACAGAATCCGTGCACATATTACCCTCTCTTCAAGTATGCTAGATATAGACTTGTGCAAAGCCTTTATCCAACAATCGAGCATCTCAAACTAAGGTATGACTGCTATTCCTTGGATTACTCTGAAAGGAGTTAATAATCCCATGGCATCCCCTTTGAATACAATCCTTTATTCGGGAATCGTATTTGAAATTCAAATAAGTGCATTTCACAATTCTCGAATCTCCTTTTTTGACATAGACATACTAGCAACTGGAAAGTTGCCAGCTCTCACAAGGGCCTCGATATCATTTCACACAACAAATCTAGTTTCTGCACTATTCCGACGTAAAGAGTCATCAAAGTAAGGTTAAATTAACTTTTAGAAGGAGCTTCTACGATATTTATCTGGGTACATCGGTTTCAGGCACTAGGCCAGTGAGTTTCCAAAAATTCCAAAGCTGTAGAAGAGATGGATATAGTAAGTTTAGCCTTAGAAAAGCCATATCTCTTTAACTCTGCAATTGTAGTCCTTACCACTTGCTTTGAACTAAATAATCTAAGTTCAAAGAGCAAAGCATTTCTGCGCTTCCAAATCTCTCAGCTCGTATACATAAGAACTGATCGGATGAATTTTTTAAGTAGAGGTGTGTTAGTGCCAACACTAGAGAGTAGCAAATCCTTCAACTCCTGCCAAGCTAGGTGTGGAACTAGCTCTTGCCCAACTTGATCCCAAATAGCTACTAAGCTCATCCAAAATATAATAAGATGTTTTAGGGATTCATCAAGCATGCCACAATGAGGACTTAACATCCAAGTAGACACAACCCTGGATGATTTTCCATTCTCAAAACCGCTAATATGTGGCATTGCTATTAACATCTATATCTATCGTAAGTTAACACAAAACTCATTTTGGCTGAGATACTTATAAATGATAGAAGAACAAAGACCCTATAGCGAAGTATCTTACCAGAGAATCATATCCTCACCCTAGCGTCGAGGGAGTGATATGAAGAAATAACTTCCATAAAAGAACAGTGAAATATACCTCCAAGTTTTCCCATTCCCACACCCGATTAGGCATTATAAAATGACTAACTTTCACTCTATACTAACTTCAGACTCATCTATTATCAGGGCATTTATCACCAAGAGTATTTCAGAAATCCAAGGCTCCAAAAGTATATTTGATCATTAGCAACAAACTATATGCATCCTCTTCAGTCGAATCTAAAAATCACCTGCCAAGCCTAGGAGAATGAGAGAGACTTTTTAAGATCCTATATGATCTAGAAATCCTATATTTAAACTTAAATCATTCTTGACCATAATGACCTGGACCCATCGAAGCATTTGGCTAAGTGTTTGGTGAGATATATCATATATATGCTCTTTGCACATAATCAAGATGCTGACCCCCCAGTCTCCCTCCTTGTGTTACCTACAAATCCACTCACACGAATCCTCTTAAACAATAAGCGACATCCCACGAGACCCGTCATCCACAACTCACACGAAACGAGAAATTTTTTTATTGAGTCTGTTAAGAACAGACTTTTTTTTTTTTTGACATCAAAACGGTGAGCTATTGCCCTCCGTGTTCCATTAAAATGACTTTAATAAAACATAGCGGAGTATTTATAGACCCGTACATAAGTAAAAATGGGTCACAATATAGTACAGTGCAAAGTACTTACTACATAATAATCAGAAACTAAAATATTTTCCAGCTGCAGCCATAAATGCTGGTTGGGGATATCTACAAAATCTAATCCTCTTCCTCCTGAACCATACGAGCTGCTTCTCCCGAATTAGCTCCTTAAGAACAGACTTGAGCACCCAACTTTTGGCAAGTTTAAACCATGGCATGATAGGAAATACTAATTGGAGCAAAACCTTAGGTGTAGCAAGTGGAAGTAGGTCAAACTTCTTCCATCTACTCAATTTTGCCCAAATCTTATACATAGAGCAACCCATCAAAGAAAGATAGAGGAACTCTCTTACTTCCTTCTTAAACACCAAGGAATTTGAACCATATATATATACTGCATGCCTGGATAGCAAGACATCTAAGGATCCTCCTCTTAATGCGGATGTTAACATTCTTTCTAAAGTAGACAGCAGACTTACCCAAATTGATGGTTGCCCATTGACTACACTAGGGATGAGCAAATTTCTGAAAAAACCGAATCGAGCCGCTAAACTGATCCGAACCGAACCGTTGGTTTTCGGTTCGGGTTCGGTTCGGGTGAAAAGCCGAAGATTTATTCGGATGTCAGGTCGGATTTCGGTGGCATTAGCGCTAACTGAAACCGACCGAAAAAACCGGATTTGTATAAATACCCGATCCATTAATCCATTAACTCACTTCTATAATCTCTCTCTCCCTCCCTCCATCCCTCTCTCTCCCCAATTCGGTTTCAGTTTTTTAAAACTGGGCCGATATATATTTCTTTTCTTTTTCTTTATTAATTCTAGTTGGTTTGTGGGCTGCAGGCTCAAAAAACCGAAAACCGACCGAACTGAACCGAATTTTCGGTTTCGGTTTCGGTTATTAGTTGATTTCGGTCGGTTTCGGGTTTGGAAATTCGGTTCGATTTTCGGTTGGGATTTTTCCACCCAAAGCCGAATCGAACCGACCGATACTTAGTCCTATGCTACACAATATCTTCTAAGGGGGGTTTGCTTATAAAAAAAAAAATATTAGTTTAAGGTAGATAGGGAGGCCTAGACTACAATAAAGCAGTCATCAAGAAAGAGAAGGTGTATGCATCACAAAGGTGCCTACAAATACAGTCGATAACAATTCCCTTCAAACAACCTCTCCTTTTTTTTTTATCCTTCCTCCTCAACAATGACTTTGCCATCTACCTTTTTAACCTGTAAAAGTTCAATCCGACCTGGAAGTGATTCACTCACTTTGAAAATATTGCCAACTTCTTTCTTATATTCCATCTACGTAGAGCATCCTTTGCGTTCTTATTCTTCGTAGCTAAAACATAAGTAGGAAAAATGTGCCCATTATATGGGAGAAGGTGTTTGATAGCAAACATAATAGGTACACTGCACACCAATTTCTGATAGCCTTTTGCTAGAACATATGGAAAGAAAAAAATAATAGAATCTTTAGAAACACCCTAATTCTGTTTCTGCTTCTTCATATAATAAAATGATTATATTTATTTGGTCTATTCGGATCTCAAATCTGATTTTCCTAATTTAACAAGATAAATCATTATTTCAATATTTCTATATATTAATCCTACAATCTTTCTAGTCTGAATAGTTGTTAGAATTTAATCTAATCACAATATAGCCAACAATTTCTTCCCTCGAAAAGAAAAAATGGTGGTTTTTTTTATTTTCTAAAATCATCAATTCATTTTATTTTAGTATATAATGTAGAATATGTTTTAGCTGTTGTATATGGTTTTATTTATTTCTTTTCTTTATTTGAGGACAACTTTCTATTAACTGATTAACTAGAATTTGGTTTTTATTTTTAAGCAGACAGCAAATTTTCTTGTGTTGTGGCATCTGGCTTGTCTTGTTGTTGGAGGGCTCGCAGCAACAATCAGTGTTGTTGATCACGGAGCTGTTGGAGATGGCAAAACTGACGATACAAAAGTAAAATTGAATCTACATGAACACATCAATATGTTTCTATGTTAATAGTTTTTATGATTACCCAAATTGAGTTTCCAAAATTAAGTTTCTATTGGAATTCAGACTCGAAACATCTCACAAATTGAAGAGAGGTGATTCCTAGGGCAAAGCTTATTGGTATACTTATTATTTATTCACCTATTTGTTTGTTTACCAAGCCTGGCATGAAATCATGAATAAGATCATAAAGGAGTATTATATAATTGGGATATATATTTCCCTTAACCCTCACCACAAATTCGGAGTTTTGGTACAGTAGAAGGGACTTTTCAATATGGTATCGGAGCAATCCAGATTCGATTCCTGCCGGACACGCAATTTAATTACGAATTTTTAAAAAAAATTATACCGCTGCTGTATAAAGCCCGTAATGAATAAAAATATGCTTATTATATTTATGATTGGTATGATCTCTTTTGCTAATTATATTTATGATTTATTGAACAGGCATTTTTGGACACGTGGAGCGCAGCTTGTGGCGATGCTGGCTCCCCAAACATTCTAATACCCTTTGGAAAGACATTCTTGGTTGGTCTGGTGTTCTTCAAAGGCCCTTGCAGGTCTCAAATTTATATGCAGGTATATTTTGGACATAAATATCATAGAATTTAAGATTAAGGGTTAATTACAGTCAGATTCTTTATAGTATTGGGAGTGTGTAATTTAACACTTCTGAAATTAAAAACTCTCAAAAAATTTCATGCTAACACTATTATTGAGGGTTAGTTATTTTCACTCTCTTTTTTTACTAAAGTACACTCATGTCTCTTAAATTCTTATTCTACTCTCATCCCTCCCTTTAACCAGTATAGTCCCTCTCTCTTTCTCTCCTCTCCCTCTCCCTCTCTATGCCTCTCTCTCAGTCACTCTCTTCTATCCCTCTCTCTCAGTCAGAGAGGGAGTGTGAGTGACTGAGAGAGAGGGATGGAGAGAGAGAAGAGAGAGTGTGTGTGCTGGTTAAAGGGAGCGATGAAGGTAGAATAGAAATTTGAGTGACAAGAGTGCACTTTAATAAAAAAATGAGAGTGAAAATAACTAACTCTCACTAACAGTGTTAACAGTACAGTAGTTTTTGAGAGTTTCAAACTTCAGAGGTGTTAAGTTACACATCTCTAATACTACAGAGAGTCTGAATGTAATTAACCCTAAGATTTGATTAAAATTCACAGTTACAACTAGCTAGCTAGCCAGCCAGCCTTGATAAATACAATACATGCAAAAACTACGTACAGGTTGACGGGGATATCGTAGCGCCTGGCCAGTTATGGAAGCGATCTCCCAACGATCATTGGATCACATTTCTCAGCGTAACTAGTGGGCTAACCATCTATGGGAAAGGGAAACTGGATGGTAGTGGTGAAGTTTGGTGGACTTGTCGAAAAAATAATGTGTGCAACTCAACAATCTGATCGATCCATTGCAAAACCCTACTTTTTCTTAATTACTCCATACTTAATAATACCCATCCATCAAATTACTAACCCTTTTTTCTTTTTTATTTGCAGATATGCCCGGATGCCCCTGATGTAAGTTTCAAAAGTAAAAGAAAAATTATAGTGAAGAGAGTTACTTCACCGCCTTTTAGTTGGCCCAATAAAATTAGTATACGTGACACTACTCAAAAAGTGGTTAAACAAATTTTTTTATTTGTTACTTTGAGTAATGTCATATATAATAATTTAATTTGGTCACTTAAGCGGCCTTCACCGCTGGTGAATTTCCTATTCTCTCTATATATATATATTTATATATATATGTGTGTGAGAGAGAGACAGAAATGGAAATTCACTATTTCCAATAATTATATTTTAAATATTTCTTGTGGATTATGATCTCGACCCTATAGGGTTCACTCTTATCCATTTTCTTCGGTTTTAGTTTTAATTTGGTTCTCCATCAAGTTGATACAAAATTAACAGTTCTCAGTGAATAAAATATTTTGTATCAAAGTATAAATAAATTTCAAAATTTATAAAATTTAATTTTATTAAAGTTAAGGAGGTAAAAATCCTAATTTTAGAAAAAAAAAATTAAGAAAAATTATTGAATTACTATATTTTTATCGCTATCTTAGTGAGCTAGTGACCCAATTATACAGTAATCTCACGTGTATATACGCACACAACAATAAAACGAAATGCATGACCGTATGTATAATTTTGTGTTGAAATTTTAATGCATGCAGGCTGTAGCATTCGATCATTGTGCTCGCGTTGCAGTGCGTGACGTGAGCATCGTCAACAGTCCATTGAAGCACATATCCATTTACAAGAGCAGCATGATCTCTTTGAGCAACCTCACCATCACATCTCCTTGGGACAGTCCCAACACTGATGGCGTGCATATTGAAGATTCTACTCAGCTTACTATCATCAACAGTAACATTGGCACCGGTAGCTAGAACGATTTCAGAAAAATAAACAAATAAATATATATATATACATATATGACTTAATTAGATTTCTATTTATACGAGGAAATTCAATTTCTACAGGAGATGATTGCATTTCGATTGGTACTGGAGTGTCCAATATTACTGTTAGCGGGATAAATTGCGGTCCTGGACACGGCATAAGGTTCTTTATTAATTTTTCTGCTCCAATTTTCCTTTAGGAATTTAAAAAAAAAAAAACAACAAATTAATTTGTTTGGAGATCTCTTGTATTTAGTTTAATTTGAAGTTGGCTTTTCAGTGTTGGGAGCTTGGGTAAAGCTGGCTCTAGGTCCGTTGTAGAGCATGTTCTTGTGTCAAGTTGTCACTTTTACAATACTCAGAATGGTGTGCGGATTAAGACATGGCCGGTAACTAAAACTATCGCCTTATATGTTCATCGTATTCTTTGTCATATTTCTAATGTACTAAATTTTTTTTGGTTCTAAACTAGGGTGGTTCCGGTTATGCAAGGAATATCACATTTGTGAATTCTTATTTCAACTCCGTAGGCTATCCGATAATTATCGATCAATTTTACTGTAACACCTACCATTGCAGGGGTGGGGTATGTAATTAAGCACATATAAATTACTTTTTATAATAAAACAATTTATTTCAAGGTTATATCAAAATAAGCATCTGGTGCTTGGTGCAGGGACCGAGTGTTCAAGTTTCAGATGTGCATTACATCGGAGCAAGCGGTACTACTACGACCAACGCTGCAGTCACTCTCAATTGTAGCGCGAGCACACCCTGCACGGGCATCACCATGGAGAATATTAACATTTGGTCAGCCGGAGATAGGCCCCCGACAAGCCTCTGCATCAATGCTCAGGGTACCGCGAAAGGGCTGGTCAATCCCCCAGTCCCAGGCTTCGAAACTATATGAAATTTGCATCGAATGATCTATTCAAGCCATGATTGAAACCAATAGATAATAATTTTGGAGTGATTGGGAAATGAAAATAAATGGTCGGCTCGGCTCATTCAAAAAATTTGGAAGAGATATATATATATAAAAGCAGTCTCGATTATTTAATTGGTCTTCATAAATAAATTTCATTGTCTTTTCTCATTCTATCTCTTGCCTCATAATTTATTACTCCATCATTTTTTTTTTTAATTTCCCTAAAATTTCTAAAATCATGACAATTTTTCACTTGACCCGCTCATGGTACGAGATTATTTGTATTGCAGAGGGTTTCACGGTAATTTATGTTGGTTGAAGTGTGAAAGTTCATGCCTTTATACTGTCGTATAACTTACTATATCTAATTATAGTTTATATTCGATGGTCGCTATGGCCGCATTGTTTTTTAATTTTGAGTCATTATATTTAGCAAACGAGTGGAAAACATTCCACCCGCGGCTCGAAAGCTTGGTGACAAAGTTTTATAATGGTTGATAATAAATCAACATTATAAAGGATCATTGTCAAGTAAACTAAAGGCAGTGAAAAGAAAGCTTGGTGACAAAGTTTTATAATGGTTGATAATAAATCAACATGATAAAGGACCATTATCAAGTAAACTAAAGACAATGAGATTAAAGGCTTCAATTAGTAATATTTATTGCTATTTCCCTTCTTAAAAATAAAATAAAATAAAATAAAATAATCCCTGATGGTAGCGCATCCCCTCTTCATCCTGATTAACCCACTTTAGTTACCTAAGTCCAGAACCATCAAACTGTCCATTGGATTTTGAATTCGGAACCTGCTTGAATTTGGAACCTATCTACGAGCAGAGAAGTGTTGCCGACAACGCAGTCGCATTTACTTAGTCATTATCATTATTATTATGGAATAACTGCAGTAACTCCAAACTTTATTGATTATGCAGACATCATATCTTCAAACTCCATACTCCATGGAACGTGGCATTCACCTAACAAACAAACTACGGGTTCTAATTATTTTGTGCCAGTTTGTATATATGATCTTGAATTAGTTTGCAGAATAAAACTCAAAATTGCGCATTTTTCGTTCCTCTTCAGTAACTTTTTTAGTGCAAAATTATAAAAACACAAGCTTCAAACTACGTTTGTCTTCACTAATCCCTCTATTACTCTGTTTTCCGAGTCTATTAACTTTTTTTGCAGGGGATACCAGCTCTTCTGACCATTCATTATCGACCTATTCCAATAACCTTGCTCCCCCTGTGGATTCAGCATCATCACCTGTTCTCCTCAAGATGTGCCTATACCATATTCTGTTGTTGAGTCCTTCCAAGTTATTGCACATCATCGTTCTAATAGGGAAAGAGCTTCTCCTTCCCATTTTCATGATTACCATTATTTCTCCACTCTTGCTATTCTTCATGAGCCTCACTCTTATCATGAGGCTAGTTCGATCCTATTTGGTAGTAAGTTTTGTCTGATGAATTAGATGCTCTAACCAAGACACATATTTGGGACTTGGTGGATTTGCCTCCTAGAAAGTTTGCAGTGATTGTAAGTGGGTTTACAAAATTAAGACTTGAGCATATGGCTCAGTTGAGCGATACAAAACTCGTCTTGTTACATTGGGTTGCTCTCAAGAGTATGGTATTGACTATGAGGAAACTTTTGCTCTTGTTGCTCGACTTACCTCTGTTAGATTTTTTATTGTTGTTACTGTTGTTCGGCGTTGGTCATTGTTTCATATGGATGTCAAAAATGCCTTTCTTAATGACGATCTTACTGAGTAAGTTTATATGAAACCTCATTTTGATTATGAGCATCCTCCTCATGAGGTTGCCGCCTTCGTCGTGCGATCTATGATCTGAAACAGGTTCCTTGTGTTTGGTTTGCCAAGTTTATCTATGTCATCACACAGTAGAATTTTGTAGCCAGTGTTTATAATACTGCCTTATTCATCCGTAAGACTGCCTCTGGCACTACTCTTCTGCTTCTCTATGTTGATGATATGATCATCACTGGTGATGATACTGCTGGCATTCGTGCATTTCAGGTTTTTATGGGTCATCATTTTGAAATGAAAGATCTGGGCAATCTCAGTTACTTCCTTGGTATTGAGGTGACAGCTTTTTCGGATGGTTATTCTTTTTCTCAGGCCAAGTATGCTTAAGATCTTATATCTAGGACTGATCTAACTGACAGTAAAACTGCCAATACCCCTTTAGAATATAATACTCGGCTCAACTCTACTGATGGTGTGTCTCTGTCTGATCCTACTCTCTATCGACAATTGCTTAGTAGTCTTATTTATCTCACAGTTACTCGTCCTGATATTTCTTATGTTGTTCACCTGCTCAGTCAATTCATACATGAGTCTCACTCACCCCACTATGTTGTTGTTCTTTAAATCTTCTGCTATGTCAAGGACACTCTTTTCATAGTTTACACTATTCATCTCAGTCATCTCCTGAGTTACGTGCTTATTCTAATGTTGATTGGGCTGGTGATCTTACGGATCATCGTTCTACCACTGGTATTTGTTTCTTACTTGACTCGTGTCTTATTTATTGGCGAAATAAAAAACAAACAACTATCGCTCGATCTACCATTGAGGCAGAGTATCGCGCCCTTACTGATGCTACTGCTGAGTTCTATACCTGTGTTGTCTTTTGGCTGACTTGGATGCCCCTCAGCTGTCTATTTCTCCTCTCTATTGTGACGACGAGAGTGTTATTCAGATTGCGCACAATGATGTTTTTCACGAGCGCTCCAAGCATATTGAGATTGACTATCACTTCATCATGCATTGTAATAATTCTTATTTTTTTTAAATGAATAACAAATAAACATAATAATTTAAACTATTCAAATTCCCTCTTTTATAACATCCCAAATTCATTCATTTTTCTAACATTTTAAATTCCATAACCCTCAAAACCTTTTAAATTCCATAACCCCTCAAATCCTTTGAATTCCATAACTCCCTAAACCCTTCACATTCTATAACTCCTAAATCTAACACTATATAAACCCAACCTCTTTTCTAAATTCAATCTTACACTCATCCTCTTAAAAAAAAAAATTCTCTCTCTCACTTTGTTGGAGCGTCTCGTCGGACCGCTGTCGTTAGCCTCGCCGAAGTTTTGACAAAGCAACTCCTATATTCTTTCTTCCCTTGCTCTACTATTTGAGGTTGGTATTATTTTCTTAAATTTCTATTGTATTTATTTAATTGGACCCTAGGATTAGCTCACACCCTATCTAACGACCATAATAAAAGATATCCACCATCTTATAGACCCAATAAGATGGATTCAAACCCATTTATTGATTTCAAATAGAATTTAGGGTGATCCTACAATTTTAGGCCAAAATATTATCTATAAATTAATTAGGAGATTCTTCTCAAAAATAAATATAAAATAAAATAGGAAGGAAATAATTTATCATTCCAATAAATCCAACAAATATAAAATCAAACAAAAACATAACCACATAAGAGTTGAATTATATTAATATTTTTGTTAACATAGTGACGCAGGACGGAGGCGAAATTAGGGTTAGGGTTGTGAAATTAGAGTTTTTTCTAGAGGGATTGAGGAAGAAATGATAAATTGGAAAAAACTTATGGGATTTGGGAGTCCACTCAGGCCCACGCCCACGCTCCACGAATCCACGAGGAAAGATTTTTTTACTCAGCGAATTCCATGCCAGAGATTTCTCAAGAAAATTTCTCAAAATATTATTCCTCTTTTTTAATTTTCCATACAAACCCATATATATAGGGAAACCCTAACAAACATAATCTTAATAAAATCCAAACTCCTAATCAAATCAAATATCTAGTACAATCCAAATTCTAATTAAATCTAATCTAATCTAATTTAATCTATTCCTAAATCAAATTTGATCTCCATCAATTCTCCCCGGCTTCAAAGCTATTCATCCCCGATGAATGCGGAGATAAAGAATGATAAACACGTCCGGGTGGAACTGATTGACATCCACGAAGTATTCCAATTGGGCCATGGTGGTGGTCGAGAAACCGTATCAGTACATCACCATCACATCTGTACCAAGGTGGTGGAGGTAGAATTGGCTTCTTTCGTGAACCAGTTTCAAATGACTGTAAATCCCACAAATTATTTTGGCCATGAATAGTAGATGCAAATCTCTTCGAAACTTCATATGAATCTGTATGTTGAGTCGGTAATTTCATCATAATTCCTGTAATGAATCTCTCAAGAGGAATTGATGTTTTTACCTCATTATCAACAATAACTTCTTTTCTATGTGAAGTCTCACTTTGGATTGAAAGCTCTTGTACTCCCTGTACATCTGCAATTAGGAGAGAAGAAGATATTTCCGTTGGTTTCTCCTCGTAAGTATGATCATCAGAAGTATTCACATGTGGCTGAAATTTCGCAGTTGGTTCTATTGAAGGATCTTCAGAAATCTGAACCATTGAGTCTTCAACTTCTGTGGATGAAAAAAAGTTTCATCTGGTACTGGTAATGACTCATCATGAACTTCTGTATCCGGTGTAGGCTGCAAAATACATTCATCAAACATAGGAATATCTGCTTCAATCTTGTTAGCGATGCTATCATTACTAACCGTTTGACTTCTTTCATCCCTGCATTTAAGTGTGTTTTTAACATTGTCAAGTATTCGGCTACACTTCTTAAGCTCATCGATCATACATTGAAGTTTTTCATCACTAGTCATTGTTTTAGGCTCAGATGATTGAAACCGATGAGATGATAAATTTGGAAGGTGGTGTTGAGTATACCGATGACGAAGTAGACGTCGCAAGATATTCCAATCCAAATATAATTTATACTCTTTACTCCAAGTATAAACTTCTCCACCTAATTTTTGTCGGGCGTGAAGACATTTCTGTGCTGAAGTCAGATCAGAAGTTAGAAAAAAATCTTGGATATGATTCTCTCAATTTTGATAATTTTGTCGACCATCGAAACCGAAAAAAATGGGTATAGTAGCATACATATCTCGCTCAATTTGCGATTTTTTAGCATTTGTATTGATGTAACGACCATAAAACATGAACCCCATATATAATCAACTCAAAATTTTATCTCAAAAAGTTTAGAAAATACCCAAAAATCACGACGGATCGAAAACCGCTTAAATCGGAGTTGAAACGGACTCCGAATTGAAAGAAAACCCTTAACGGATCTGTACTGTCAGCGGGTCTGCACTGCTGTACTGATCTGAACCAAGCGTGGAATGGATCTGGATCTGCGGCTCAGATCTGAAGCTTGCGGGTCGGACCCAAAATAAATCCAAACTTTTATTCTTTTGGATGTGGGTCTGAATAAGTGGATAACAAACAAACCCAAAACCCAATAGGTCTCTTCTCCTTTCTCTCGCTGCAGTTGAGGGGGGGAAGCAGATGAGGAGGTGATCGCTGTCGAAGTGGAGGGAGGACGGAGGCGCCGGAGCCGGAACCGAAGCCGACGAGGCGTCGGACGGAGGCGCCGGACAGCGTCGACGGTGGTGACAAAGGGGCAGTGGATCTGGTGGCGACGGCGATGGCGACGAGGGGGGGCGGTGGCGACGAGGAACGGAGGTGAGCGGAGGCGGGCGGAGGCGGCGGAGTTGCTGGCAGGGAGTTGGTCGGAGGACAGAGGCGGGCGGGCGGCGGGCGGAGGCGGCGAAATTAGGAGTGGATTCGAACACACTCGTAATTAGGCGGAGGCGGCGGGCGGGCGGGTCGGAGGACGGAGGCAGGTGGATTCGAAATTGGGCAGCAAAATTAGGAGGCAGTGGCGGGCGGCGGGCGGAGGCGGAGGTGGCGGGCGGAGGTGAAAGTGGAGGCGGGGCCGACATCAGCGGAGATGGGGGTTGGGCGGTGTCGGCAGTGGGCGGCGGCTAGGTGACCTGGGTGGAGATGGTGGAGTTGTTGGGGAGTTTTGCTAGATGGTTGAGAGGGAAAGAGAAGGAGATGTGGGTGTTGAGAGGGTGAGGGCTTGCTGCTGCTTTTTTTTTTCCTTCTCTACTACAGATCTGATCTGAGTTTTTTTTTCCCTCTCTTTCCAGATCTGATCTGAATTTTTTTTTTCTCTCTTGCTGGTTGATGGAGAGTGAGGGTGGTTGGGTCAGGTGGAGGAGGAGGAAATAATTTTAGGCTATGATACCAATTTGACGCAAGACGGAGGCGAAATTAGAATTTTTTCTAGAGGGATTGGGGAAGAAATGATAAATTGAAATTTTTTTTTGGGATTTGGGAATCCACCCAGGCCCACGCCCACTCTCCACGAATCCACGAGGAAAGATTTTTACTCAGCGAATTCCACGCCAGAGATTTCTCAAGAAAATTTCTCAAAATATTATTTATCTCCTCAATACGTCATACAACCCCTATATATATAGGGAAATCCTAACAAATAGAATCTTAATAAAATCCAAACTCCTAATAAAATCAAATATCGAGTACAATCCAAATTCTAATCAAATCAAATCAAATCTAATCTAATCTAATCTAATCTATTCCTAAATCAAATTTGATCTCCATCACATAGACTTCAAGATTAGTATTAATACAGCATATGTCCAGCTGAGCCCATCTTACACCTCCTATAAGCCTCTCTTGCCAAACAAATAAGATTATAGTTCGATGAGGATTAACCAATTCAAATATTTACAAAATATGTAACTAACAACTTATTTGGACATTAGAAGTTAATTTTCTACACTAATGTTATTTAACTTTAAAATTAATACTAAGTGCTTTATGAAAATTAGAAATTCCCTAAAAATCACCTGAATTTATGATGAATAATTTTTAACAAATATATTATAATTTTATGTGTAGATTGCTTCGTGTGATTGCCAATTGGTTGACCTTCGCAAATCGAGGTGAGTTTTTTTTGGACTCATTAAACATGCTAATTTTTCTTATAGAAATATTACTTCAATTATATCATCTAAATTTGTTATTATAAATACTATTTCTTTATATTGTTAGAATTTAATTTGTAGAAGCTAAATGTGTTATTACAAGTGCAATCATTAACATATCTGTTATTTCTTTATGATGTTAAAAATTAAATAATTACTTGTTAAACTACAGCATGTAGTTAGATTTTTAATAAATCATGAAAAAGGCTATAATCGTGGAAACATACTGTTTGTGATATCATTTTATATCGGTGTCTAAAAAAGTTTTGTATGCTGGTTCTCTAATTAAGAAACGTGCAATGCACAAAAAACCTCCCAGCATTCATACACTGGCCTGGCCGATATCTGTATGATATCTCAAATCAGTAAATCCTTGATATAACCAATTGTGATTTATTGAATAAAATATAAAACGGATTCTATAAATTATATTGTTAACAAATTAACAAAATCTAATTGAAATATTGTACCCGAAATTCAATATACAAGTTATGAAAACCAGAATTTAGACATACATGTACTATACTTAAATGACACTGGGTTGGGGGAGAAATTGAATGATGGAATTATACTCTGTTTCGACTGTAAACTTGTTAAGTTGTACAACTGAATATTTCACACACCATGGGTGCGTGATGATTTGCTGGATCATACCTGATTATAATTCCTGTTTGCCTGACGGCAGGTCCGATTCAGCACCGGACAATCCATGTGACCATTTCCTGGGCCTGTACAGGAAATAATCGAAGCAGTGATATCCCATCAATTAGCTTTTCCAATTATAGGACATCCTAAATAAACTTACTATGATTGTGATCATGCTAAAAGATATTTGCTTTAACCTGTCACTTAATATTATCGTTAATTATGGATTTAATATTTTTCTAAGACTTGCATTATTACCATGTTAGACATAATTATTATATCATATTTTTCTGTATTTATTGTGTTGGTCGCTATCTGACGACCTGGATATGCATGTCCAGTGACTGAGTTGAACCCTGTTGATCCTACCGCGGTAGACATGGAGTACTTTACTGAAGTGACCGAAGATCAGTAGTTATCATGTACTTAGTTTGTATTAAATGCAGTCTTTTCATGTTTTTGAACCTATCATTCTTTAATAGATGTTATCTTAAGTTATCCAGTATCGTCCTTCTGTTTTCATTATGTAATAGACTTCATGGATCAATGAATGTCAGTTTATTTATCTACGTGTATTTATTCTTTGTGGCTGTGATATTATAATTGAGACTTTAGCATATTCAAACTGAATATGTTGTCGGTACCTGCTACACGTGCTCGTATACCGTATATTGAGAGCGGGGCGTGACAGGTATTTTAGTGGTATCAGAGCCAGGTTCAAAAATGAGTTGACCCAACGAGATTGAGTTAACTTGGAATTGATCCTAAGCTTGAGATCACAGCCATATGAATAAATGTAGATATTGAAGACTTCATTACCATATCTCTTGATTCAAACTTCCTTTGATTCCATTTTTCCTTATCTTCTTCAGTACGATGACACAAAATAATGATCTGAATCGAACTCGAACACTAGCTCAATTAATGCCGCAGAGATATTGGAAGTACTTCGTAGAATGATGGAAGCACAACAACAACAAACTCAGATGATGCGTACTGGAATTACGGCAGCATTAGAACAAATCAATGCGCCTCGACCACAACGAGTTGGGAGCTGTTTGCCCAAAAAATTGAATCTTCCTTTATATGCCAATTTAATTTTGAATTACAGCAATAAAAGAAAAATTACAAAATAGAAAATTGAGATTACAAGAATGGGGATCGATTGATTTCGATTCCCCTTTATTTTTGTGGGTCTGGCAGCGGTGGAGCTTTGTTTCTGTACTCCGTTGACGATCCGATCTCTCTGAATTGAGGAACTCCTCTCTGGATATTTTCACTCTGGAAAATTAGACTCTTCCCAAAAGGATCTCTCCCCCAATCCCCAAGAATCCAAAAGTCAAAAGTCCCTTTTCCCATTAAATTCCTGTATTTTATAAACCGAAGAAGCTCCAAATCCAGCTCAATTCTCTCCTGAAAAATCGGATCACGGATTATCAGTCCAAAAATAGGAAACAAATTAATGGGAAACAACGGAACAATCCGCGGGATCGCCCCCGCGGGTTGCAACCCGCGGGAATCTTCTCGCGGGTGGCAACCCGAGGGGGCTCCCGCGGGATGCAACCCGTGGGTGCGTGTGCTCCCGCGGGTTGCAGCACCCGCAGGTGCAACCCGTGGGTGTGCCCACTTAGCAAAAATAATTTTTTTTTTGGTATCTACATAACACCCTCCAAAGTTTTCGAAGTTCTATATCGAACCGTACTGAATTTCGAAATACTTTGGATTCTTTAATTTTGGTTATAGACCTTTTAAAAGATTTGGTCGATAGAGATAACTGTTAATATATTTATTTATTCCATAACAAGTAGAGGTATGATTTTAACGTACTCATTAGAGGACAAGCAGAGGTATAATGTTAACGTGCTTATTTTAGGTCAAGCAGAGGTATAATATTAACGTGCTTATTTTAATCCTAACCGTTCAGTGACATCTAGTATGACGAATCAGGAAAAGACAGAGCTGACATTAAACGTGTCTTGGAGCTTAACCTATTCAGAGGATCTGGTCGTGATAGGGACAAGCTGACTAAACAGAGGTGACGGTTAACGTATTTAGTTTTGGAATCGGACTATCAGAGGTAACTGTTAACTTGATAGGGAGATGATTTTCGTCAGAGGTGATTTTCAACTTAACGATATCAAAAGCACGTTCATCAGAGATTATAATGTTGGACTTGATGAAGTGTGAATTTTCTTTTCTGTCAGAGGTGAAATCTTAACGTGACAGGGGATCGATTTAATTAGGATTTTATCTCTTTTGATTTTTGAATTATGATGTCAGAGGTATGATTTTAACTTGACAAATATTTTGGAGTATTGCTTGCTCTGTTAGAGCAAAATGACAAGAAAAGTTTTGCTGTCAGAGGTGAAATCTTAACGTGACAGGAGATTTATCTGATCAGGATTTTTAGCAAACCCCCAGCTATCAACGGGTTTGATTTGCCTTTACCAACTACCGTTTGAGTCGGGCTAACCATGCTATTCCCCTCAGCATGGTGAGTTGTCAAGGATTTCGTTTGGGCTTAAATACCAAACTTTTTCTTTTCCCTTTGCCTTAGCAGCTTAGGGCAGTGATGTATTCTTATATTCGGATAAGAATACTGTTGTGACAGATTTGTCGTGGGATTTTTAGCAAACCCCCAGCTATCAACGGGTTTGATTTTGCCTTTACCAATTACCGTTTGAGTTGGGCTAGCCATGCTATTCCCCTCAGCATGGTGAGTTGTCAAGGATTTCGTTTGGGCTTAAATGCCAAACTTTTCCTCTTCCCTTTGCTTTAGCAGCTTAGGGTGATTCATGCCTTTTACCCCCAGCATGGTGGGGTTAGCGAGAATTTTATTCTCTTTCCGTAGCCTTGTCGGCGTTGGGTAATTCATACTTATTACTCCCAGTATGGTGGGGTTGGCGAGAAATTTATTCTCTTCCCGTAGTTTTAGCGGCGTTGGGCAATTCATACTTTTTAGCCCCAGTATGATGGGGTTGGCGAGAAATTTATTCTCTCCCCGTAGCCTTGTCGGCGTTGGGTGGTTCATACTTTTTACCCCCAGTATGGTGGGGTTGGCGAGAAATCTATTCTCTTCCCGTAGCTTTAGCGGCGTTGGGCAATTCATACTCATTACCCCCAGTATGATGGGGTTGGCGAGAAATTTATTCTCTTACCGTAGCCTTGTCGGCGTTGGGTGATTCATTTTTTTTTTTACCCCCCAGTATGATGGGGTTGGCGAGAAATTTATTCTCTTCCCGTAGCCTTGTCGGCGTTGGGTGGTTCATACTTATTACCCCCAGTATGGTGGGGTTGGCGAGAAATTTATTCTCTTCCCGTAGCCTTGTCGGTATTGGGTAGTTCATACTTCTTACCCCCAGTATGGTAGGGTTGGCGAGAAATTTATTCTCTTCCCGTAGCTTTAGCGGCGTTGGGCAATTCATACTTTTTACCCCCAGTATGGTGGGGTTGGCGAGAAATCTATTCTCTTCCCGTAGCTTTAACGGCATTGGGCAATTCATACTTTTTACCCCCAGTATGATGGGGTTGGCGAGAAATTTATTCTCTCCCCGTAGCCTTGTCGGCGTTGGGTGATTCATTTTTTTTTACCCCCAGTATGATAGGGTTGGCGAGAAATTTATTCTCTCCCTGTAGCCTTGTCGGCGTTGGGTAATTCATGCTTTTTACCCCCAGTATGGTGGGGTTGGCGAGAAATTTATTCTCTTCCCGTAGCCTTGTCGGCGTTGGGTGATTTATTTATTTATTTATTTATTTATTTATTTTTTATTTTTATTTTTTTTCTTCTTTTTTTTTATATATATATGGGGGTTTAAATTAACCGCCCTGAGCCCATTTTTTGGGAATTGTCGTGAGCCCAAGTGGTACCTTTAGACCACACACATTAGATGTGTCGGAGTTAGCTCTAACTCCCTTTTTGTTCAGTTTTGAGCTGAACTGCTCCAGCGTCAATCAACGCTTGAATTTTATCTTTTAGGATAAAACAATTTTTTGTGGGGTGACCTACAATCTGATGGTACAGGCAGTAATTCGGATCGTTAGTTTTCGCTACTTCTTCAGGCCTCTTGCTTTCCGGCAACTTGAGTATCTTGCGCTTGCTAAGCAGGTTGAACATAGTAGCAGTATGTTCATCCTTGAACGAATACTGCTTTTGAAGTCTGGGTGACTTTGCTGTGTTGCTTGTAGTTGGCCATGGTTTTTGCTTCGGTGTACTTTCTACCGCCATTGCCGTTATATCTTTCCCTTTTGAACGGGAAAAATGGAATGGAGATTCGTTTATACCGTCTCCGGTTGCAGACTGTTGCATTTCGAGACGTCGAAGTATTTCTTCGGCCTGTTCGCCCTACTTAAGCAGATCCTTCCATGACTTGGATTCGACCGAACCTATCTTGTCTAGGATATCGGTCAACAAGTTATGTCTGCAGGTTTCCACAAGCGTATCCTGCGTCATGCCATGTGAGCATCGAACAGAAAGTTCTCGGAACCGCTCGACATAAGTTTTGACCGTTTCGCCTTCTTCTTGCTTCGCTGCTAGCAAAGATAATATGGAGACTTCTTTATCATCTTCAAAAAATCGGGCTAAGAACTCACGTTCTACATCGGCCCATGATTTAATTGTTCCCTGGGGTAGCTGCATGAACCAGGTAAATGCGGGCCCTCGTAAAGTGCTCGCAAATATCTTAGTCATAGTCGGATCATTCCCCATGAGATGTCCTGTCTGCGACAGGAAGTAGAAGATATGCTGTTGCGGCGAACCTCTACCGTCGAATGATTGAAGATTCAACGGTTTATATTTTGCAGGATAGGGTACGGTCTCCCATTCTATGGGATATGGACGGACTACCCCCACCTCTTGTAGCTTTTTGCGATGAAGAAGAGCTTGTAATTGGTTCTCCATCTTCTCTATTTTCTCTGCTTGAGGATTGATGATAACTTTCACTTCCTCTTCCTCTCTTGAATGAGGAGGCACTTCTTCATCTTCGTCTTCGCTGTCTTCATTTATTTGGACAGGTCGTTTTCCTTTCTGCCGACTAGAAATGGACGGCGATGATTGGTTCTTTCTAGTTTGAGCCAGCAACTCAATCAAAAGTTGTTTCATTTCTTCTATGGTCTCTTCTTGCTGTTCGAGACGTTTTTCTTGTCTCTCAAGCCTTTCAGAGACTTCTTCTAGAAGCGCGCCCTCTGGTTCGATAGAAACTCCTTTTGATCCTGGAGTGATTTCCTTATCCGAAGGGTTGTTTCCGACCACCTTTTTGCCTTTATTAACCATATTTGATGAGGCAGCAGGTAGATCGGTCCCAGAGTATGCCTTTTTCACCGTCCGTATTCTTTTAGGTTCGGTGATCCGCTCAAAAACGGATCGTCTCGGATGGCACTCGCAGTTTGATAGAACAGTTGAGATTAACTGTTCGCATTGGCATTGAGGAGTATTCTATGCAGAGTTCTTCTTCCAATTGAGGAATTCTCTCAAGTCTTGAGGTATCTTCTCCTCTCTATTTGCATCTTGACGTATTTTGCATCTCAAATTTGGTTCATAATACTGGAGAGTTTGTAATATTTCAGGGCTGAGCTCTTTTCCAGCATTAGATTGTTCTCCAACCCTTCTGCGGATTCTTCTGGAGTGTGTGCTGGTTTGCGCAGTTGTACGGGTCTCGCACGCATCTGACTTGTTCTTCGGGATTTGGAGGATTCTGTCATGAATATGTTCATCCGAAGAGAAATTTGAAGACCTATCCTTAGGTGAGTTCATGAGCACATCCTTATATTTGTTTGTAGAGGAACGGGATGGTACACCTGAGAGAGTAACCAAAAAGTTAGATGTGCGCTGTGTGCTCACTGCGCGTGTGCCCGAATAGTCACCAGAACCAACCCTTGATTATTTTTTGCGGAGTGCAACCCACGGGTTGCAACCTGCGGTGTGCAACCCGCGGGTGGAACTGCGGGTTTGCACCCGCGGTTGCAACCGCGGGGTTGCACCCGCGGGGTGCAACCCGCGGTTGGAACCGCGGGTTTGCACCCGCGGTTGCAACCGCGGGGTTGCCCTTGTGCGGTGCAACCCGCAGTTCCGCCTGCGGATTTTCATTTTTGGAATTTTTTCTTTCCGATGTTTCCTGATCTGGATTTTCTGACAGCAATTTTCCAGAGGCACTGTTGAGACGGGCCCGCTGTGCCTTACGCCTCAGGTTTCTCTTCTGAGAGCGGGTCAGGGTCTGGTTTGACTTTTGGCTTGACTTTGGAACGGGCGATAACGCCTCGTAAATTTCAACGGGCGATGATGCCTCGTAAATTTTCATAGGCGATGACGCCTTTTGATTTCCGGTGGGCGATGACGCCTCACCTTTTTCCATCGTCACCCGGCGATGACGCCTAGGCTCCGAATCAGAGGAGGAAAGAAATTCCTCATATTTTTGCTGGTCAACTTCTATGACCAGCGTCTCAACCATTGAGCCAATCGGCACCCGGTCGGACTGCGCCATCAGATTCTATGTTGTAAACAGAGGGTCTCCCATTGTGGTCGCCAATTCTTGTTTGCCCGAAAAATTGAATCTTCCTTTATATGCCAATTTAATTTTGAATTACAGCAATAAAAGAAAAATTACAAAATAGAAAATCGAGATTACAAGAATGGGGATCGATTGATTTCGATTCCCCTTTATTTTTGTGGGTCTGGCAGCGGTGGAGCTTTGTTTCTGTACTCCGTTGACGATCCGATCTCTCTGAATTGAGGAACTCCTCTCTGGATATTTGGACTCTGGAAAATTAGACTCTTCCCGAAAGGATCTCCCCCCCAATCCCCAAGAATCCAAAAGTCAAAAGTCCATTCTCCCGTTAAATTCCTGTATTTTATAAACCGAAGAAGCTTCAAATCCGGCTCAATTCTCTCCTGAAAAATCGGATCACGGATTATCAGTCCAAAAATAGGAAACAAATCAATGGAAAACAACGGAAAACAACCCGCGGGTGGCAACCCGCGGGATCGCCCCCGCGGGTTGCAACCCGCGGGAATCTTCCCGCGGGTGGCAACCCGCGGGAGCACCCGCGGGTGCAACCCGTGGGTGTGCCCACTTAGAAAAAATGTTTTTTTTTTGTATCTACAGGAGCATTTCTGATTTTCGACGCCTTCATTCTGCAACTTTCTCTGGAACAGTCGGACCACTTGAAGCTGAACAGTGGTTAGCCGAGATGGAGGATCTTCTTACAGCTGCACGAATTCCTAAGGAGGATAAGGTTGATATTGTGAAGATCCAGCTGACGGATGTAGCTAGAACCTGGTGGCAAGCTGAAGGAGACCGACTAGTACAACCAATCGTATGGGAAGATTTTACTAAAAGTTTTTACACAAGGTTCTTTCCAAAGGCAGCTCAAAGGGAGATGGAACAATTGTTCATCAACCTGAAACAAGGAGGAAAGTCTGTAGATGAGTATGCAGCTGAATTTGTCCATTTGAGCCGATTTGCACCATACATGGTTGTTGATGAAGAAGATCGAGCTCATCGATTCCAGCAAGGTTTAAGATTGGACATCCAGAAATATTTGGTGTCTTCCAAATTTGAGACTTATGCTGATATGATTGATGTCGTAAGAGGTGTAGAGCAAGTCATTAATAAGGAGAAGTGAGTTCAAACAATATCGAAGAGGTCTTTTAATCAAGTATCTGGAGGATCTATTTCCAAAATGGGTCCTACCGAGAAGCGACCTTTCATCCCTTATCCTCAAAAGCTCATATGCAACTTCTGTCAGAAACCTGGTCATCTCAAGAAGGACTGCAGAGCTGCTAATGGACTATGTTTGGACTGTGGATCGGCTGAACATACTTTGATGAATTGTCCGAAGAGGAGAATTAATGAAGAAATGTCTCGACCTGCTATTCCCCCACAACAAAGGAACACGGGACTCAATCAAGGCAGACAACCTCTTACTTCTCAAAAGAAAATATTCCAGCAAGCTCTGAAAAATAAGGGAGTGGACCATGGTCAGAGTCAAACTTTCAATCTCACTGCGGAACAGGCTGAAAATTCCAATGATGTGGTGACATGTACAATTTTAGTACATGGTACGCCAGCTTTTACACTATTTGATTCTGGAGCTTCGCATTGTTTCATTTCATCTGCTTTCGTATCCCTTCATGACATTCCATGTGATACTTTGACATCTAATTGGAACATTAATATGGGTAATGGAGCTATAATATCTAGTAAAGTGTGTAGACTATGTCCTGTGGTAGTATGTAGAAGGGAGTTCTATGCCAATTTTCTTATAATCGAACCTAGTGGATTCGATGCTATACTTGAAATGGACTGGCTTAGTACTTTCCATGCAGTGATTGATTGTCGAAAGAAAAGTGTCATATTTCGAATTCCGAATCACTCGAAATTTGAATTTCTTGGAGGTAGTAAGACACTAGAGTTAGCAAAATTTAGAGCTAGATCAACAAGTGAAATCTTCATCATGATGGACGAAAAAGATGAAGATATTCCGGTGGTGTCAGAATATCTTGATGTATTTGCAGATAAGTTAATTGGATTACCACCTGAGAGAGCAGTAGAATTTTCTATTGATCTTATTCCCAGTACGACACCTATATCTAAAGCACCATACCGAATGAGACTAGTAGAATTGACAGAAGTGAAACATCAATTAACGGAGCTTGAAGATCAAGGATTCATTAGACCCAGCACCTCGCCGTGGGGAGCACCAATCTTACTCACGGGAAAGAAAGATGGGAGTAAAAGACTTTGCATTGACTACCGAGGATTGAATCAAGTCACGATCAAGAACAAATATCCTTTGCCTAGAATCGATGACTTGTTCGATCAACTCGGGAGAGCTAAAGTTTTTTCTAAGTTGGATCTCAAGTCAGGATATCATCAAGTTAGAGTCAAAAAGGAAGATACACAGAAGACTGCTTTTCGAACTCGATATGGCCATTATGACTTTCTAGGAATGCCATTTGGAGTGACAAACGCACCGGCTGTATTTATGAATTTGATGAACCAAGTGTTTGCTCTATATCTGGACAAATTCGTAGTTGTGTTCACCGATGATATCTTAGTATACTCCAAAAACAATGAAGAACATGCCGAACATTTGAGAATTGTGTTGGAGACTCTTCGAAAAGAGAAACTCTACGGCAAACTTAGTAAGTGCGAGTTTTGGCAGAGAAGTATATCTTTTCTGGGACATATCATCTCTGGAGAAGGAATCTCGGTTGATTCGCATAAGATCGAAACAGTGAAAAACTGGCATGTCCCGAAGAATGTGTCCGAAGCTATGAGCTTTCTTGGATTGGCTGGTTACTATCGAAAATTTGTTCAAGATTTCTCGAAAATCGCAGGACCCTTACCAAGTTAATGAAAAAGGATGAGAAGTTTGTGTGGTCAAGTGAGTGTAATGAAGCTTTCGAAGAGTTGAAAATTCGACTTACTTCTGCACCAATTTTGGCGATTCCAGATGGAATAGGTGGAATGGTTGTATTTGGTGACGCATCTGGAAGAGGACTAGGATGTGTGTTAATGCAACATGGGCGAGTGATTGCTTATGCATCTCGTCAATTGAAGACTCATGAGAAGAACTACCCAACGCATGATTTGGAGTTAGCAGCAGTAATTTTTGCTTTAAATATTTGGAGATACTACTTGCTTGGAGATCGTGTGGATATTTATACTGATCATAAGAGCCTTAAATATGTTTTTACTCAGAAGGAGATCAACATGAGGCAAAGAAGATGGTTAGAACTAATGGCAGACTATGATATCAACTTACAATACCATCCCGGTAAGATTAATGTAGTTCATGATGCTTTAAGTAGAAAACCAATGGCGATGTATCTTACCCAGCAAAAGAAGTTGCTCGAAGAGATGAGGAGGCTAGACTTAGAAGTCATCTTGCCAAAATCAAAAGTACAATTTATGGCCTTACAACTCCAATCATCATTAGTTGAGAAGAACAAAGAATGCCAGAAAGACGACCCCAAACTACAGAAATTTCGAAGTGAAGTTGAATCTGGACGGAGATCGGACTTAAACATTCATGCTGATGGATCACTTCGATTTAAGAACAGACTTTGTGTGCCAAAGGGAAATGTTCGAGAAGAAGTTCTTTCGGAAGCTCATAATTCAGCATATTCAGTACATCCGAGAGGCACGAAGATGTACCAAGACTTGAAGTAACACTTTTGGTGGCACGGAATGAAGAGAGAAATTGCTAGATTTATATCCAAATGTTTGGTATGCCAACAGGTAAAGGCGGAACATCAGAGGTCACCGGGACTTTTGCAACCTTTGCCAATACCCAAATGGAAATGGGAGGAAATTACTATGAATTTCATTACGGCCTTGCCGCGAAGTCCTAAGGGTAATAATGTTATATGGGTTATTGTGGATCATCTCACAAAATCGGCTCATTTTATCCCATTTCGTATTGGACAGTCGACGGAAACATTAGCAGAGAAATACATGCATGAGATTGTACGACTTCATGGTGTTCCAAACAGTATTGTATCAAATAGAGATACTAGATTTAGATCTCATTTTTGGAAGAGTTTGCAAGAAAATTTGGGATCTAAACTTAAATTTAGCAGTGCTTATCATCCTCAAACTGACGGACAATCAGAGAGAACTATCCAAACTTTAGAGGATATGCTTAGAGCATGTATGCTAGATTTTGGTAGGTCTTGGGAAGATCACCTTCATCTTATTGAATTTTCTTACAACAACAGCTATTAAGCAAGTATCAAGATGGCGCCATTTGAAGCATTATATGAAAAGAAATGTCGATCACCGGTTTATTGGGACGATACTGGAGAAAGAAAACTTTTGGGACCAGAGATGATTACTCAAACAGTGGATAAGGTCAATCTGATTCGTAAACACCTAAAGGTTGCTCAAGACAAGCAGAAGAAATGGGCGGATACTCATCGAAGATTTTTGGAATTTCAAGTTGGAGATTTAGTATTCTTGAAAATATCACCATCTAAAAGTGTTATTCGATTCGGTTCACGAGGAAAGCTTAGCCCAAGATTTATTGATCCTTTTGACATTGTGGAGAGAGTTGGAAAAGTATCATATCGTCTAGCACTTCCCCCATCCTTAGAAGGTGTTCATAATGTGTTTCATATATCCCAACTCAAACGCTATGTTCGGGACGAGAATCATATATTAGATTATTCAGAGTTAGAGCTCAGACCAGACCTCTCCTATCAAGAACAACCAGTAGCTATCATCAAGCGACGAAAGAAAGTTTTGAAAAGCAAAGTCATTCCTCTCGTTCTAGTTTGGTGGAATCATCGATCACCTAAAGAAGCAACCTGGGAACGGGAAGACGATATCCGTGAACAGTATCCGCACCTTTTTGATTAAAACTTCTGGTATTGTTCTATCTCTTATTTAATTTCGAGGACGAAATTATTTTTCTAAGGGGGATAGAATGTAATAATCCTTATTTTTTTTAAATGAATAACAAATAAATATAATAATTTAAACTATTCAAATTCCATCTTTTATAACATCCCAAATTCATTCATTTTTCTAACATTTTAAATTCTATAACCCTCAAAACCTTTTAAATTCCATAACCCCTCAAATCCTTTGAATTCCATAACTCCCTAAACTCTTCACATTCTATAACTCCTAAATCTAGCACTATATAAACCCAACCTCTTTTCTAAAATCAATCTTACACTCATCCTCTTAAATAAAAAATTCCCCTCTCATTTTGTTGGAGCGTCTTGTCGGACCGCTGTCGTTAGCCTCACCGAAGTTTTGACAAAACAACTCCTATATTCTTTCTTCCCTTGCTCTACTATTTGAGGTTGGTATTATTTTCTTAAATTTCTATTGCATTTATTTAATTGGACCCTAGGATTAGCTCACCCCTATCTAACGACCCTAATAAAAGATATCCACCATCTTATAGACCCAATAAGATGGATTCAAACCCATTTATTGATTTCAAATAGAATTTAGGGTGATCCTACAATTTTAGGCCAAAACATTATCTATAAATCAATTAGGAGATTCTTCTCAAAAATAAATATAAAATAAAATAGGAAGGAAATAATTTATCATTCCAATAAATCCAACAAACATAAAATAAAACAAAAACATAACCACATAAGAGTTGAATTATATTAATATTTTTATTAACATAGACTTTAAGATTAGTATTAATACAGCATATGTCCAGCTGAGCCCATCTTACACCTCCAATAAGTCTCTCTTGCCAAACAAATAAGATTATAGTTCGATGAGAATTAACCAATTCAATGTTTACAAAATATGTAACTAACAACTTATTAGGACAACATTAGAAGTTAATTTTCTATACTAATGTTATTTAACTTTAAAATTAATACTAAGTACTTTATAAAAATTAGAAATTCCCTAAAAATCACCTAAATTTATGATGAATAATTTTTAACAAATATATTATAATTTTATGTGTAGATTGTTTCGTGTGATTGCCAATTGGTAGACCTTCGCAAATCGAGATGAGTTTTTTTTGGACTCACTAAACATACTAATTTTTCTTATAAAAATATTACTTCAATTATATCATCTAAATTTGTTATTACAAATATTATTTCTTTATATTGTTAGAATTTAATTTGTAGAAGCTAAATGTGTTATTACAAGTGCAATCATTGACATATCTGTTATTTCTTTATGATGTTAAAAATTAAATAATTACTTGTTAAACTACAGCATGTAGTTAGATTTTTAATAAATCATGAAAAATGCTATAATCGTGGAAACATACTGTTTGTGATATCATTTTATATCGGTGTGTAGAAAAATTTTGTATGCTGGTTCTCTAATTAAGGAACGTGCAATGCACAGAAAACCTCCCAGCATTCATACACTGGCCTGGCCGATATCTGTATGATATCTCAAATCAGTAAATCCTTGATATAACCAATTATGATTTATTGAATAAAATATAAAACGGATTCTATAAATTATATTGTTAACAAATTAACAAAATCTAATTGAAATATTGTACCCGAAATTCAATATACAAGTTATGAAAACCAGAATTTAGACATGCATGTACTATACTTAAATAACACTGGGTTGGGAGAGAAACTGAATGATAGAATTATACTCTGTTTCGACTGTAAACTTGTTAAGTTGTACAACTGAATATTTCGCACACCATGGGTGCGTGATGATTTGCTGGATCATACCTGATTATAATTCCTGTTTGCCTGACGGCAGGTCCGATTCAGCACCGGACAATCCATGTGACCATTTCCTGAGTCTGTACAGGAAACAATCGAAGCAGTGGTATCCCATCAGTTAGCTTTTCCAATTATAGGACATTGTAATACCTCAAATTTCGAGCTATCTGTACTGCTTTCTCTAGACCAGTGGTGCCGAATAAGTTAACCGAAGTCAATTTTAGACACCGAAATAACTTTCGGTTAACGTAATTTTAAATCCACAAACCCAAATGACATTCGGTCTTCGCAATTATTAGTTTTGTAATATTTAGGATTTTTAGAGATTTTTCTTACGAGGCCGAAAAATACTCCCAAAATTGCTAATTTAAGAATATTAAAATTATCTTTCTAATTACTTCGAAATTTCGGTTCATTTATTCCGGACATCGAAACAACAAACGGATAATTTTGTATTGTTCTCCTCATCGAGCAGTACGTCCTACATAAATTTGGTAGTATTTGGAGAATGTTACACGAAACCAAAATTATTAAATTATTAAATAAATAAATAAATAAATAAATAAATTAAAATAAAAGCTGTGGTGCTGTGCTGTCGTGACAAAGAGGAGGGTGGCAAAATAATTTTTGAGGTGTCACATGGGGGTACAGTTGATGGGGAGGTGTCACCACGAAGAAAAAAATATATATATATATATATAAGAGAGAGAGAAATAATTAAACTCTCTCTCACCCTCACCAACCCTCAAACTCTCCCCTTTTCCCCTCTCGGCCACCCAGAAACTCTCCCCTTTTCCCCTCTCAGCCAGAAACCCAACAGCAAAGGAAAAAAAAAAAGAAGAGAAAAAAAGAAGGAAAAATCAAACCGTATCGAGGATTCGAACCGAATATTCGAGATCAAACTGAGAGGCAAGTAATACTGCTATTTTCGTTCATTTTGTTATTTTATTTATATCTATTTTTGTTCGTTCTTTATTTAATTTAAATTTGTATATGTAAAATATTTTGGTTCGTCTCTTTATTTAATTTAATTTGTGTACGTAACTTATCTTGTAAAAATGCTTGGTTCATATTTTATACCATTAACTGATATTGAGAACTAAATTATATTAGTGGGTCAAATTTAACATATATAGATATTATGATATTTACTATTTTTAATTTAAAAAAAAAAGAAGAAGAAAAAATTTACGTAGCCAAAATCATGCAAAATACGGTTTGCATGCAAATAATGATTTTGCATGCAAACCGTGGGCCTTCAGTAGAGAGAAGAATAAGAAGAAAAAACAAAGAGGGAGAGAGTTTAGTGGGCTGGACTATAACATGCAGAGAATGGGCTGTAGGGAAAAAGAAAAGAGAGAGAGATTATGGGCCTGGCCCAGCCCAGAAGGAAAAAAAGGAAAAGAAAAAGAAATGAAAAACAATAGTGAACTGGGCCTGGCCCGGCCCAAAGAAAAAAACAGGGAAAAAAAAAGAAGAGACAAAAAAAAGGAGAGAGAGTGACCATGGGCCTGGGCTACTGAAATAATAGGCCTGGGCTGCTGAAATAATAATAATAATAATAATAATATTGGGTCTGGCCCAGTCTTGTAAAATAATAATAATAATATTAATAATAATAATAAAATAGAGGGAAGAAATTAGGCTTGGTTTGGACCTGACAGAAAATAAAATAAAATAAAATAAAGTAAAAGTGGGAATTTAGTGAGATTGGCTTGGGCTTGATGGATTAAATGATTGAGAGATTTGAATTGGACTTAACTTTGATTAATTGGACACAATTAATAATAGTAATAAATTAGATTTTAATTAAAAGAGAAATGCATACTAATATATAATTGAGCCTTGAAATGTAAGAAATGCATATGTTAGGTTATTAATTGACACTGAGAATGAAACCAGATTATTGTAATATTTTTGATGATATGCATTGTGGTACAACTGTGCACTAACATCTATCATGCTACAAGTCATGTGCCTTGATAATACAAATCATGTGTACTAATATATCATGTGTTAATTTATCATGCTACAAGTCATGTGTTTTAAATGTTATGTTAATTTATTTATGCTTGACTTCATGTTAATTTAGTGAGAATTGGCTTGAAATGTAAGAAATAAAAGTGGGAATTTAGTGAGATTGGCTTGGGCTTGATGGATTAAATGATTGAGAGATTTGAATTGGACTTAACTTGGATTAATTGGACATAATTAATAATAGTAATAAATTAGATTTTAATTAAAAGAGAAATGCATACTAATATATAATTGAGCCTTGAAATGTAAGAAATACATATGTTAGGTTATTAATTGACACTGAGAATGAAACCAGATTATTGTAATATTTTTGATGATATGCATTGTGGTACAATTGTGCACTAATATCTATCATGCTACAAGTCATGTGCCTTGATATTACAAATCATGTGTACTGATATATCATGTGTTAATTATCATGCTACAAGTCATGTGTTTTACATGTTATGTTAATTTATTTATGCTTGACTTCATGTTAATTTATATGTTGCCTTCATGTTAATTTATATGCACACAAACAACACTAAGATAAACATGCTCATGCACACTGATATTCATGTACTATGATAGTACACAATTCCTCTTTTTAAATGTATTACTTGCCGGGTTTAATCCCCTAGGTTTTGAACTCAGATTTGGAACGTGAAGATGGGGATCCAGCCCCAGTTGAGAACCCGTACTTCGTTAGACAGTTCGAGTGACAATAGGCAAGCGAAGTACTATCTGGAGAGTCTTTGTAGATTTTGTTTATATTTCCTTTTGTCTGGGCACTGCTTTTCTGTTTGACTCTTTTGTGTTCATATTTAAAGCAGTGTGCCATTATATGTAATAAACTTTTTGTATAAATTAAGTTTTTTCAGTTTCAGACATGTTATTTACTTATCTAATTGTGCCAGTAGTTACGGTTATTCCAAGATCCTGTGACTGTTGGGTTGTCTAGTGGAAGTAGTAAGTAACGTCCTCCGTTTTAAAAAGCAGCTGAAAAATGGGGGCGCTACAGGGTGGTATCAGAGTCTAGGTTTAGATGGAAGACCATAGGACTACTGCCACATAAGAACATGTCTGTGACTTATTCGTAATTGTTTCTTATTCCTTAATACCTATCAGATCTAGTATCGTGCCTATCTTATTATTTTCTATTCGTTTGAAATATCTATCTTGAATTCTTTTTATTGATTCTTATCTGGACCGTTGCAGAATAATATCGACCCGATCTTCTTCGAGTATGAGTGTAAGTCCAATAGATAATACGTCTAATCTTAGGAGCCATGAAAAATTGGCATGCGATCAAAATCGGTGTCTAAGATTTGGAATTTTCTGGGATGACTGAGTATTATTGAATATTTATATAGAACTTTACAAGACCTTATCACTTTAAATAAATAGATTAGAAAATGAGTTAGAATATGTCTAAACAAATGAATGTAATAAATCATTTGAGAAATTAAAACGGAGTCTAACAATAGTACCAGTTCTAGCAATTCTTAATACTTCTGGAGAGGGCATATTCATACTCTATTTTTATATCATTCGATAAGCAAAGTAATTCTGTAGGCCGTGCATTTAAGATTTAAATTTTCATCTATACCAAGAATTTCAGACGAAGTTTAAATGAATTTTTAAGTACGATTTTCTTTGGAGAAATATAGTTACATTTGGACAAAACTACTATGCCAATCTTAATCATGTGAGATCTAATATTTCATTGAGTTCCAGTGTTATTAATAGGAAAGAAGGATGGGAGTAAAAAGTTGTGTGGAGACTATAGAGGTTTAAATATAGTAACAAAAAAAAAATCCACTACTTATGATAACTAATCTATTTGATCAATTGAGAAAAGGAAGAGAATTCTCGAGGATGATCTTTATTTGGGATTCTGTCAAATAAATGTCCGAGCAGAAAATATTTCATAAACTGCATTAGAACCAAACATAGTCACTATAAATAATTGGTGATACCGTTTTCAGTAACTAATGCTCCAACAATATTTATAAATTGATAATGAACTATAAAAAAAAAAAAAAAAAAACAACCTTTGGAAGAATAAGTGTAAAAATATAAAGAGATTTTAGAACACTCTGAATTTTGTAGAATTAGTCAAGTTGAAAGTAAAGGATAAGAAATTAATAATAAACTATAATTAAAGAAGACAAATTTTATCATGGCGGAACATGACATTGTATCTTGTTACTCAAGTTAGGTTTATCTTTCCAAATGATTGTCTTATCCATTGCTTTTGTTGACAATTCTCTATTTGACATTTTGTACCTTTCATCTGAATATTATCATAATATGATTCCTGTCTTAAACATTTTATATATCACAAGTCTTATTAAGTTGGCGAGATAATTGTAGAGATGTATTCTCTGGCGCCAGCAATTGCAGTCGCTTAATAAGATCGTTGTATGTGATTGAATTTTGTAACTAGTCATGAATTCATTTCTTATCGTGTCCCTACCATTCATAATCCTGTTACATCGATATTATAATAGTTCAGATTCATTTTCATTGCTAGAGTCGATTACAACATTAATAGGAACTTAGGAATAAACTTTACAAAAATATTTATCACATGTATCTTACACATTACTTAATTAGGATGGCGTGGCACTCCAAATTAGTAGCAACTATTCCTGATTAAATTTTATCTTGTTTTTATGTTCCTTCACCCAAATAAAACTTCAAGAATAAATTTGGATTCCTGACTATCCATTATCATTCCTATCAAAAACGAAAGTCGTTCATGATGTATTCTATATATCATAATTGAGAAAGCGCTTAGTTAGAAGTACAAAAATAGTAAATCTATCAAAAATAGACTTGAGAAAAGGCTTAAAGTTTTTGTAATTGTTCCAGAAGAAATGAAACAAAAATATGAAAAGCGATATGTAAGGATTATTAACTAATGAAAGAAATCTTAAAAGATAAAGTAACATTATTAGTTCTTATTTTATGAGATATACAATCATCAAGAGATTCAGTTTGGGAGTTTGAAAAGGACATCAGGATAGAATACATATACCCTTTCTCATGATCAAAAATATCAATTAAATTTCGAGGACGAAATTTTTTTATTAGGTGGGTAGAATGTAATACCTCAAATTTCGAGCTATCTGTACTGCTTTCTCTAGACCAGTGGTGCCGAATAAGTTAACCGAAGTCAATTTTAGACACCGACATCACTTTCGGTTAACGTAACTTTAAATCTACAAACCCAAATGACATTCGGTCTTCGCGATTATTAGTTTTGTAATATTTAGGATTTTTAAAGATTTTTCTTACGAGGCCGAAAAATACTCCCAAAATTGCTAATTTAAGAATATTAAAATTATCTTTCTAATTACTTCGGAATTTCGGTTCATTTATTCCGGACATCGAAATAACAAACGGATATTTTTGTAGTGTTCCCCTCGTCGAGGAGTACGTCCTACATAAATTTGGTAGTATTTGGAGAATGTTACACGAAACCAAAATTATTAAATTATTAAATAAATAAATAAATTAAAATAAAAGCTGTGGGGCTGTGCTGTCGTGACAAAGAGGAGGGTGGCAAAATAATGTTTGAGGTGTCACATGGCGGTACAGTTGATGGGGAGGTGTCACCACGAAGAGAAAAATATATATATTTAAGAGAGAGAAATAATTAAACTCTCTCACCCTCACCACTGTTTCTCCTCTCGGCCACCCAGAAGCTCTCCCCTTTTCCCCTCTCAGCCAGAAACCCAACAGCAAAGGGAAAAAAAAAAAGGAGAAAAAAAAAGAAGGAAAAATCAAACCGTATCGAGAATTCGAACCGAATATTCGAGATCAAGCCGAGGCAAGTAATACTGCTATTTTCGTTCATTTTGTTATTTTATTTATATCTATTTTTGTTCGTTCTTTATTTAATTTAAATTTGTATATGTAAAATATTTTGGTTCGTTTCTTTATTTAATTTAAATTTGTATACGTAAATTATCTTGTAAAAATACTTGGTTCATATTTTGTACCATTAATTGATATTGAGAACTGAACTATATTAGTGGGTCAAATTTAACATATATAGATATTGTGATATTTACTATTTTTAATTTAAAAAAAAAGAGGAAATTTACGTAGCCAAAATCATGCAAAATACGGTTTGCATGGAAATAATGATTTTGCATGCAAACCGTGGGCCTTCAGTAGAAAGAAAAGAAAAAGAAAAAAAAAAAAAAAAGAGGAAGAGAGTTTAGTGGGCTGGGCTATAACATGCAGAGAATGGGCTGTAGGGAAAAAGAAAAGAGAGAGAGATTATGGTGAATGAGATCTACACAGGGGGTGAGACCCACAACCAGAGAACCTCGCATATAACGCGAGCTAAATCCAAAGCAAGAATGTGAGGCTATGCCCGTGTACAATGTGAGGCTAAACCAACGTAAAATCATCTAGTGCATGAAGCTAATTCGAGACTAAGACAGCGTAAAGTCAACAGACGCGAGGCTAACTCAAAACTAAACCAGCGTGCATGATTATACTAGTGCGCGAGGCTAAGTCAGTACACAGAACTCATCCAGAGTACAAAAGTGAACAAAAATGCGAGGCTAAGCTTCAACCCCGCGTAACCCACTACGAAAAAAAGAAGAGTAATCTATTGCTGCATGACGAACTCATTAGACAGTCAAACAAGTCCTATGCAGGGGATCCAATCCCACATCCAGCCAAAGAGGGATACGTATGAAGGCAGAACATAAAGTATGTTTGCATACAGCACGAGGCAAAGTCAACGCAAAGAACGCGAGGCTAATACCTGCGAACAATGCAAAACTATGCAAAGTAAAACCAGCAAAAGTGCAAAAGCTCCAAAACGCGAGGCTAATTTGCAGCCCCGCATAAAACAGTTGAAACGTCAGGATAACGTATACGCGAGGTTATCTGGCAGCCCGCGTGATTTCCATTATCAAAAGAAGATGCTAACACAAGGCTAACTTGCAACCTGGCATGAAACCTACGGTACACAAAACCACGCCAGCGTGCATAATTAATACAGCGCGCAAGGCTAATTCCGAGTTTGAAGATGAATCTGAATGCGAGGCTAATTTCCAGCCTTGCATAAAAAAAACAAAAGAGTAAAACAAAAAAAATAAAAAATACAAAAGCTAAGTTTTAGCCTAGTATGGAAAGGCTATAATGTAAGGACAAGTCTCAACCTTGCACAGACTCATCAGAATGAAAGGTTAAGACCCAGTCCTACATAATCTGTCACAAAAATGGAAGTGATTTGTTACCACATGATGAACTCTATGAAAAACCAAATGAGGTTAACACAGGGGGTGGGATTTACAACCAGATAAACTTCGTATAATGCGAGATTAAGACCGAAGTAAGAACGCGAGGTTAAACTATTCGTACAATTCGAGGTCAAGCCAGCGTAAAGTTATTTAAACGCGAGGCTATGCTCACGACTAAAATGTGAAGCTAACTCTCAGCCTCGTGTAAATTTCAAAGAATAAGAAGGCGGTCAATTGAATTACAACGACCATTCAAATGTGGATCCCACAGGAGGTGAACCTCATACCAATAAACCTTGTGTGCAATGCAGAGCAAACTCTGCATACAATACAATGCCAAGCTAGCGTAAAGTCATCTAAATACGAGGCTATGCTCACGGCCAAAATGTGAAACAACTCCCAGCCTCGCATAGACTTTAAAAAGTGGAAGGTCAAGGTCGGCGTTAGAGGCTTAAGGTGCAAAATCAACCAGCAGGCTTACATAATATCTGATGAAGAAGATGGCCCGTTGACTTTCAATGGGCTCGTAACCAGTCAAATGTGGTCCACGCAAGAGGTGAGACCCACGTCCAGTAAACATTGAATTCAAAACTAAACTCCGCATACAATGAGACGCTAAGCCAACGTAAAGTCATCTAAACGCAAGGCCATGCCCTTGTGGAGTGCTAAGTTATGCCCACAACTAAAATGTGAAGCTAACTCAGTGTGCAAGGCTGAACCTGCACACAAGTCCAACTCCACGTATAATGCTAAGTCATACTAGACCAGTTGCGAGGTTTTGCCAGCTTAAAATACGAGGCTAAGCCCGCGGATATCATCCTTCGACGCATTCGCCAGGCCACCGGAAACTCACAACTACATCGATCGATGGTCACGCTTGAAAACGACGGAACAATAGCCCGTATTCCCTTTCTATAGAACGAGTAAGAGAAAGTGAATCTCTGCCGAGCCTGCTGACATAACTCAATCGACGTTCGTTTTCGTCGACGGACGTCTCCGCGCAGATATTCCTTTTTTTTTCAGTTGAAAGAAAGGGAACAGGGTGAGACCATTACCACTATACTGCCAATGGAGTCTTTCAGCTCCTGTTGGCTTCAAGCGGTAGTGCAGCCCACCAATGGGTGGCTGTCGAGGCTAAACGTCGACTAAACCGGAGGGACAATGCCAGCGTCAGACGTATCCATGACTCTTTGCTTGCCAAACGTGACGTGACGAATCCATTGCACTTTTCTGTCCTTTTTTTGTCGAGTTTTGACTTTTTTTACCGGCTTTCTTTCTCTCTCTCGTCGACGTGTCGGAGGAGGAAGAAAGGGTGACTCCGGAATGATTTAGCTAAGCTTGTATCTTGAATGTGCAGTAATAAATCAAGTTGTACCAAGCGCACATCTCGAGAGCGCCTTCAACAAGAAAGTGTAAGAAAGAACTTTCAAAGTGGACGACTTGGTCTTAACAGTTAGGCGACCAATGATCCTAACGCATAAGACGAAAGGCAAATTTCAGCCAGCCAAAGTGGAAGGGCCCATTTGTAGTAGAGGCAGTCTACTTAAATAGAGCATACCGATTGATCAATCAATACGGTGATCGAATGATGATACCGATCAATGAAAAATTCTTGAAGAAATATTATTCTTAAGGGAATAAAGTCATCCGATCTCCTCTTCAACACAACAAATAAAGAAATGCTGGCCGCTGTTCAGGTGTAGCTTCGCATCCCAACTTGGGTCATAAAATGAAAATGGATCCAACATCTCTACGGCTATGGATATAGAGAAAATGTTTGGCCTGTAAGCCCAAACGAAATCCTCGCTAACCCTATCATGTTGGGGGTAAAAGCATGAATTGCCCAACGCCATCAAGGCAACGGGAAGAGAATAAATTTCTCGCTAACCCCATCATGCTGGGGGTAAAAAGCATGAATTGCCCAACACCACGAAGGCAACGGGAAGAGAATAAATTTCTCGCCAACCCGATCATACTGGGGGTAAAAGTATGAATTGTCCAACGCCATCAAGGCAACGGGAAGAGAAAAAATTTCTCGCCAACCCATCATGCTGGGGTAAGAGCATGAGTTGCCCAACGCCATCAAGGTAATGGGAAGAGAATAAATTTCTCGTCAACCCATCATACTGGGGTAAAAGTATGAACCGTCTAAAGCTGTTAAAGTAAAGGGAAGAGGAAAAGTTTGGCATTTAAGCCCAAACAAAACTCTCGACAACTTACCATGTTGAGGGGAATAGCATGGCTAGCCCAACTCAAACGGTAGTTGGTAATGGCAAATCAAACCCGTTGATAGCTGGGGATTTGCTAAAAATTCCATGACAAATCTACTACAACAGTATCATTATCCAATTATAAGGATGCATTATTGCCCAAAGCTGCAAAAGTAAAGGGAAGAGAAAAGGTTTGGTATATAAACCCAAACGAAATTCTCGACAACTCACCGTGCTGAGGTAAATAGCATGGCTAGTCCAACTCAAACGGTAGTTGGTAAAGACTAATCAAATCCGTTGATAGTTGGGGGTTTGCTAAAAACCCTAATCAGATCAATCCCCTGTCAAGTTAAGATTTCACCTCTGACAGTAAAACTTTTCTCATTAATTTTCTCTGGCAAAACCAGTAAGTCTCTAAAATATTTGTCACGTTAAAATCATACCTTTGATACCAGAATACAAAATCGAACTATTTTTCTCCATGAGATCAAGTCCAATGAATCCCTGTCAAGTTAAAATTTTACCAGCAGAGCAAGTGACACTCCAAAATATTTGTCAAGTTAAAATTATACCTCTAACATCATAATTCAAAATTATATGAGATCAAATCCGATCAAATCTCCTGTCACGTTAAGCTTTCATCTCTGACAGAAAAGAAAACTTACACTTCATCAAGTCTAACATCACAACCTCTGATGAACTTGTTTTTGATATTATCAAGTTAAAAAATTACCTCTGACGAAAACCATCTTCCTATCAAGTTAAGAGTAACCTCTGATAGTCAAATTCCAAGCTGAACATGTTAACAGTCGTCTCTGTTTAGTCTGCTATTTCCTATCATGACCAGATCCTCTGAATAGATTGGGCTTTGAGACATATTTAATGATACCTCTGTCTTTTCCTGATCCGTCATACTAGATGTCACTGAACGGTTATAATTCTAATGAGCACGTTAACATGATATCTCTGCTTGTTCTCAAATAAGTACGTTAATATCATACCTCTGCTTGTCATCCAACGAGCATGTTAAAATCATACTTTTGCTTGTCACTCAATGAGTACGTTAACATCATACATCTACTTGTCATCTAATGAGCACGTTAAAATCATACCTCTGCTTATTATCGAATAAGCATGTTAACATCATACTTCTGCTCATATTGCAGGAGACATGTTAATAGTTACCTCTGTTTATCAAATCTATTACACGTCTGTTATGCACTTAGCCTCTGAACGAGACGTCAAAAATATTTTTGCATGTAGATAACAAATTTTCTGAAGCAAAACTACAAGCAAAAGTCTGGCTCGGCCGCACAAGTACAATGGCCAAGAAAACTTGCTAGAAGCAATCTTTGATACATCGAAGAGGTTCAACAGTATACCTCAAGTAACAAAACAGCTGGAAGATAGTGATTTCAGAATATGATTCACAGTATACCATAAAAATCACGATGAAGACTATAAACCCAAAATCAAAGAGTCCAAAGTGTTTCGAAATACGTTATAACTCAATACAGAATTTCGAAAACTTTGGAGGGGATTATGTAGACATTAAAAAAAAAAATAGGGGAGTGCCCCGCGGGTCCCACCTGGATATTGAGGGAGCATGTAGGAAATTTCTTACAGAGGCTTCTCATATCAACAGATGGGTGGAGATGGGCCTTTATGTGCTCATTTCTCTTGGTGTGTTCTTGGGACAGAAGTGTAGGAGTGTACTATGGCCAAGTCCATATTTTGCTGAAGCTTCTATATGATCAAAACTTCAAATCAAATGTTTCTTTGTCCTCGTTCTAGTTTTCATTTTTCATGATCTATTAATAGGCTCTAATCCTTTGCGTGCAAAGTATCCTTTACTGTTTCGTTTTCTATTCCTACCGTTATTTGGTAATCTTTAACTCTTTTCTAGACAAATATCATGCCTGGGTGAATGCCGAGTTCTTGCTGGAGAAGTGCCTTGTGGGAGTGTTGGATGATAGCTTATGAAGGACCAGGAGCAGTCGTGATTGGACTCGATTCAAGTAATACCAATAAAATGTAACTTGATTGGATGTGATTGAATTATACCGATTAAATACGCTGCTCATTTTCTTGCGCAAGCAAATACAATTTACTGACATTTCGACATTCTGCATACTTTATAAGTGTATCTATTTTCTCTTCCAGGCATGTAGAGTTGAAATTATTGAGGAAGGTATCATTTAGATTTATGTTGGAGATGTATCTGAATGAGCTGAAAAATTCTGTGCTTTTGATGTATCCCAAGTCTCTGTATGCTTGTGCGTAAATATTTGTGTAATCATAAATTTTGTCAAGAGGGAAAATTTTCTGCTGATCTTTGTTCCTTCAAGTAATCTAAACTTTTTGACTAATTAGCAGGTTTTATTAACCACTCTCCAGAGAGAATTTGTTGCAATTTTGCGTGCCAGACAATAGTGATGAAAATTGTAATCTTACCGTAAAATATAAACATAATTGGGAAAATTTACTTTTAAATATCTTCCTCTTTTTGCATGTAGATTTAATCGTCCTGAATTTTTTCATCTTCTGTTTACGGTAAAAGCCCTCATTTTCTTTGTGTTTATCTTTTTACCAGCATTTATATAATCCTTTTTCCCCCCTTTTAGAAGGTCAGCAAGCAGGATACTTTTTAACTTGCACACAGCCAGATCTTGGGACTTGCACTTCTATATTTTTGGGATCAAATTGGAGTTTTGATGTGCCTGGGTCCATAAATAGAATGAGCTACTATTTAGTTTCATCACTATCTATTTTCTAAAGGGTTAATTACACTGAGACTTCTGTAGCATGAGAGTATTAGAATTTATTACTTATGAAGTTTGAAATTCTCATTTAGCCCTTTAGACCATTAGCGAAGTTAGTCAACATTGAGATATTCTTATCCTATGTCAAGCAAATTTACACAGATTTTATTTAATTCAAACTTTGTCATCTTCTCCCTCTTTAAGAATTCCACCCAAGACAAGCCAATCCATTCACTTTCCTGCAGCTATGCTCAGTATCTCTTCTCTCTCTCTCTCTCTCTCTCTCTCTCATGCAGCAGTTGCAGCGCAACCATGCATAGCAGCCACTGCTGCACAGGGAAGGAGGCGCATTGCAGTGATGGAGGGAGGTGGGGGACAAGCGGAAAGTTTGAGGAAAGTTTTTTAACGTATCAAGGACAAATTTGTCTTTTAACTGTACATGAATCATCCCCCTAAACAGTTGACCAACTCCATAAACAATACAAATTTGATGGATAATAAATTCTTGTATCTCATACGACCGAAGGTCTGAGTGTAATTAATACTTTAAAGACCATGGTTCCTTATTCAATTTTCAGTGAAGTTAATTAATGAATTTAACTTGAATAATTAATCATAGTACAATTATAGTATTAAAAGAAAAAGATGATAGCAATTCCTAGATCAATGCTTCACTCTTGGATAAGGCTGCAAGTGGGTCGTTTCGGTCCGTTATGGTATAACTCACTTGACTTTGAATACCTCATGATCTATATTTTAGACCTAGATAAGTGCCCGATCCATTCATTAAGCATGTATATGTTAATTATGAACATTTCTCTACCTAACCACCTTAGTCTTGAGCATGATACATTCATTAGTTACAGAATCCGTGCACATATTACCCTCTCTTCAAGTATGCTAGATATAGACTTGTGCAAAGCCTTTATCCAACAATCGAGCATCTCAAACTAAGGTATGACTGCTATTCCTTGGATTACTCTGAAAGGAGTTAATAATCCCATGGCATCCCCTTTGAATACAATCCTTTATTCGGGAATCGTATTTGAAATTCAAATAAGTGCATTTCACAATTCTCGAATCTCCTTTTTTGACATAGACATACTAGCAACTGGAAAGTTGCCAGCTCTCACAAGGGCCTCGATATCATTTCACACAACAAATCTAGTTTCTGCACTATTCCGACGTAAAGAGTCATCAAAGTAAGGTTAAATTAACTTTTAGAAGGAGCTTCTACGATATTTATCTGGGTACATCGGTTTCAGGCACTAGGCCAGTGAGTTTCCAAAAATTCCAAAGCTGTAGAAGAGATGGATATAGTAAGTTTAGCCTTAGAAAAGCCATATCTCTTTAACTCTGCAATTGTAGTCCTTACCACTTGCTTTGAACTAAATAATCTAAGTTCAAAGAGCAAAGCATTTCTGCGCTTCCAAATCTCTCAGCTCGTATACATAAGAACTGATCGGATGAATTTTTTAAGTAGAGGTGTGTTAGTGCCAACACTAGAGAGTAGCAAATCCTTCAACTCCTGCCAAGCTAGGTGTGGAACTAGCTCTTGCCCAACTTGATCCCAAATAGCTACTAAGCTCATCCAAAATATAATAAGATGTTTTAGGGATTCATCAAGCATGCCACAATGAGGACTTAACATCCAAGTAGACACAACCCTGGATGATTTTCCATTCTCAAAACCGCTAATATGTGGCATTGCTATTAACATCTATATCTATCGTAAGTTAACACAAAACTCATTTTGGCTGAGATACTTATAAATGATAGAAGAACAAAGACCCTATAGCGAAGTATCTTACCAGAGAATCATATCCTCACCCTAGCGTCGAGGGAGTGATATGAAGAAATAACTTCCATAAAAGAACAGTGAAATATACCTCCAAGTTTTCCCATTCCCACACCCGATTAGGCATTATAAAATGACTAACTTTCACTCTATACTAACTTCAGACTCATCTATTATCAGGGCATTTATCACCAAGAGTATTTCAGAAATCCAAGGCTCCAAAAGTATATTTGATCATTAGCAACAAACTATATGCATCCTCTTCAGTCGAATCTAAAAATCACCTGCCAAGCCTAGGAGAATGCGAGAGACTTTTTAAGATCCTATATGATCTAGAAATCCTATATTTAAACTTAAATCATTCTTGACCATAATGACCTGGACCCATCGAAGCATTTGGCTAAGTGTTTGGTGAGATATATCATATATATGCTCTTTGCACATAATCAAGATGCTGACCCCCCAGTCTCCCTCCTTGTGTTACCTACAAATCCACTCACACGAATCCTCTTAAACAATAAGCGACATCCCACGAGACCCGTCATCCACAACTCACACGAAACGAGAAATTTTTTTATTGAGTCTGTTAAGAACAGACTTTTTTTTTTTTGACATCAAAACGGTGAGCTATTGCCCTCCGTGTTCCATTAAAATGACTTTAATAAAACATAGCGGAGTATTTATAGACCCGTACATAAGTAAAAATGGGTCACAATATAGTACAGTGCAAAGTACTTACTACATAATAATCAGAAACTAAAATATTTTCCAGCTGCAGCCATAAATGCTGGTTGGGGATATCTACAAAATCTAATCCTCTTCCTCCTGAACCATACGAGCTGCTTCTCCCGAATCAGCTCCTTAAGAACAGACTTGAGCACCCAACTTTTGGCAAGTTTAAACCATGGCATGATAGGAAATACTAATTGGAGCAAAACCTTAGGTGTAGCAAGTGGAAGTAGGTCAAACTTCTTCCATCTACTCAATTTTGCCCAAATCTTATACATAGAGCAACCCATCAAAGAAAGATAGAGGAACTCTCTTACTTCCTTCTTAAACACCAAGGAATTTGAACCATATATATATACTGCATGCCTGGATAGCAAGACATCTAAGGATCCTCCTCTTAATGCGGATGTTAACATTCTTTCTAAAGTAGACAGCAGACTTACCCAAATTGATGGTTGCCCATTGACTACACTAGGGATGAGCAAATTTCTGAAAAAACCGAATCGAGCCACTAAACTGATCCGAACCGAACCGTTGGTTTTCGGTTCGGGTTCGGTTCGGGTGAAAAGCCGAAGATTTATTCGGATGTCAGGTCGGATTTCGGTGGCATTAGCGCTAACTGAAACCGACCGAAAAAACCGGATTTGTATAAATACCCGATCCATTAATCCATTAACTCACTTCTATAATCTCTCTCTCCCTCCCTCCATCCCTCTCTCTCCCCAATTCGGTTTCAGTTTTTTAAAACTGGGCCGATATATATTTCTTTTCTTTTTCTTTTTTAATTCTAGTTGGTTTGTGGGCTGCAGGCTCAAAAAACCGAAAACCGACCGAACTGAACCGAATTTTCGGTTTCGGTTTCGGTTATTAGTTGATTTCGGTCGGTTTCGGGTTTGGAAATTCGGTTCGATTTTCGGTTGGGATTTTTCCACCCAAAGCCGAATCGAACCGACCGATACTTAGTCCTATGCTACACAATATCTTCTAAGGGGGGTTTGCTTATAAAAAAAAAAATATTAGTTTAAGGTAGATAGGGAGGCCTAGACTACAATAAAGCAGTCATCAAGAAAGAGAAGGTGTATGCATCACAAAGGTGCCTACAAATACAGTCGATAACAATTCCCTTCAAACAACCTCTCCTTTTTTTTTTATCCTTCCTCCTCAACAATGACTTTGCCATCTACCTTTTTAACCTGTAAAAGTTCAATCCGACCTGGAAGTGATTCACTCACTTTGAAAATATTGCCAACTTCTTTCTTATATTCCATCTACGTAGAGCATCCTTTGCGTTCTTATTCTTCGTAGCTAAAACATAAGTAGGAAAAATGTGCCCATTATATGGGAGAAGGTGTTTGATAGCAAACATAATAGGTACACTGCACACCAATTTCTGATAGCCTTTTGCTAGAACATATGGAAAGAAAAAAATAATAGAATCTTTAGAAACACCCTAATTCTGTTTCTGCTTCTTCATATAATAAAATGATTATATTTATTTGGTCTATTCGGATCTCAAATCTGATTTTCCTAATTTAACAAGATAAATCATTATTTCAATATTTCTATATATTAATCCTACAATCTTTCTAGTCTGAATAGTTGTTAGAATTTAATCTAATCACAATATAGCCAACAATTTCTTCCCTCGAAAAGAAAAAATGGTGGTTTTTTTTATTTTCTAAAATCATCAATTCATTTTATTTTAGTATATAATGTAGAATATGTTTTAGCTGTTGTATATGGTTTTATTTATTTCTTTTCTTTATTTGAGGACAACTTTCTATTAACTGATTAACTAGAATTTGGTTTTTATTTTTAAGCAGACAGCAAATTTTCTTGTGTTGTGGCATCTGGCTTGTCTTGTTGTTGGAGGGCTCGCAGCAACAATCAGTGTTGTTGATCACGGAGCTGTTGGAGATGGCAAAACTGACGATACAAAAGTAAAATTGAATCTACATGAACACATCAATATGTTTCTATGTTAATAGTTTTTATGATTACCCAAATTGAGTTTCCAAAATTAAGTTTCTATTGGAATTCAGACTCGAAACATCTCACAAATTGAAGAGAGGTGATTCCTAGGGCAAAGCTTATTGGTATACTTATTATTTATTCACCTATTTGTTTGTTTACCAAGCCTGGCATGAAATCATGAATAAGATCATAAAGGAGTATTATATAATTGGGATATATATTTCCCTTAACCCTCACCACAAATTCGGAGTTTTGGTACAGTAGAAGGGACTTTTCAATATGGTATCGGAGCAATCCAGATTCGATTCCTGCCGGACACGCAATTTAATTACGAATTTTTAAAAAAAATTATACCGCTGCTGTATAAAGCCCGTAATGAATAAAAATATGCTTATTATATTTATGATTGGTATGATCTCTTTTGCTAATTATATTTATGATTTATTGAACAGGCATTTTTGGACACGTGGAGCGCAGCTTGTGGCGATGCTGGCTCCCCAAACATTCTAATACCCTTTGGAAAGACATTCTTGGTTGGTCTGGTGTTCTTCAAAGGCCCTTGCAGGTCTCAAATTTATATGCAGGTATATTTTGGACATAAATATCATAGAATTTAAGATTAAGGGTTAATTACAGTCAGATTCTTTATAGTATTGGGAGTGTGTAATTTAACACTTCTGAAATTAAAAACTCTCAAAAAATTTCATGCTAACACTATTATTGAGGGTTAGTTATTTTCACTCTCCTTTTTTACTAAAGTACACTCATGTCTCTTAAATTCTTATTCTACTCTCATACCTCCTTTTAACCAGTACAGTCCCTCTCTCTTTCTCTCCTCTCCCTCTCCCTCTCTATGCCTCTCTCTCAGTCACTCTCTTCTATCCCTCTCTCTCAGTCAGAGAGGGAGTGTGAGTGACTGAGAGAGAGGGATGGAGAGAGAGAAGAGAGAGTATGTGTGCTGGTTAAAGAGAGCGATAAAGGTAGAATATGAATTTGAGTGACAAGAGTGCACTTTAATAAAAAAAAGGAGAGTGAAAATAACTAACTCTCACTAACAGTGTTAACAGTACAATAGTTTTTTAGAGTTTCAAACTTCAAAAGTGTTAAGTTACACATCTCTAATACTACAGAGAGTCTGAATGTAATTAACCCTAAGATTTGATTAAAATTCACAGTTACAACTAGCTAGCTAGCTAGCCAGCCTTGATAAATACAATACATGCAAAAATTACGTACAGGTTGACGGGGATATCGTAGCGCCTGGCCAGTTATGGAAGCGATCTCCCAACGATCATTGGATCACATTTCTCAGCGTAACTAGTGGGCTAACCATCTATGGGAAAGGGAAACTGGATGGTAGTGGTGAAGTTTGGTGGACTTGTCGAAAAAATAATGTGTGCAACTCAACAATCTGATCGATCCATTGCAAAACCCTACTTTTTCTTAATTACTCCATACTTAATAATACCCATCCATCAAATTACTAACCCTTTTTTCTTTTTTATTTGCAGATATGCCCGGATGCCCCTGATGTAAGTTTCAAAAGTAAAAGAAAAATTATATATATATATATATATATATATATATATATATATATATATATATATATATATATATATATATATATATATATATATATATATATATATATATATATATATATATATAAATGAGTAAACATGAAATTCATCGGTAGTGAAGAGAGTTACTTCACCGCCTTTTAGTTGGCCCAATAAAATTAGTATACGTGACACTACTCAAAAAGTGGTTAAACAAGTTTTTTTATTTGTTACTTTGAGTAATGTCACATATAATAATTTAATTTGGTCACTTAAGCGGCCTTCACCGCTGGTGAATTTCCTATTCTCTCTATATATATATATTTATATATATATGTGTGAGAGAGAGAGAGACAGAAATGGAAATTCACTATTTCCAATAATTATATTTTAAATATTTCTTGTGGATTATGATCTCGACCCTATAGGGTTCACTCTTATCCATTTTCTTCGGTTTTAGTTTTAATTTGGTTCTCCATCAAGTTGATACAAAATTAACAGTTCTCAGTGAATAAAATATTTTGTATCAAAGTATAAATAAATTTCAAAATTTATAAAATTTAATTTTATTAAAGTTAAGGAGGTAAAAATCCTAATTTTAGAAAAAAAAAATTAAGAAAAATTATTGAATTACTATATTTTTACCGCTATCTTAGTGAGCTAGTGACCCAATTATACAGTAATCTCACGTGTATATACGCACACAACAATAAAACGAAATGCATGACCGTATGTATAATTTTGTGTTGAAATTTTAATGCATGCAGGCTGTAGCATTCGATCATTGTGCTCGCGTTGCAGTGCGTGACGTGAGCATCGTCAACAGTCCATTGAAGCACATATCCATTTACAAGAGCAGCATGATCTCTTTGAGCAACCTCACCATCACATCTCCTTGGGACAGTCCCAACACTGATGGCGTGCATATTGAAGATTCTACTCAGCTTACTATCATCAACAGTAACATTGGCACCGGTAGCTAGAACGATTTCAGAAAAATAAACAAATAAATATATATATATATATATACATATATGACTTAATTAGATTTCTATTTATACGAGGAAATTCAATTTCTACAGGAGATGATTGCATTTCGATTGGTACTGGAGTGTCCAATATTACTGTTAGCGGGATAAATTGCGGTCCTGGACACGGCATAAGGTTCTTTATTAATTTTTCTGCTCCAATTTTCCTTTAGGAATTTAAAAAAAAAAAAACAACAAATTAATTTGTTTGGAGATCTCTTGTATTTAGTTTAATTTGAAGTTGGCTTTTCAGTGTTGGGAGCTTGGGTAAAGCTGGCTCTAGGTCCGTTGTAGAGCATGTTATTGTGTCAAGTTGTCACTTTTACAATACTCAGAATGGTGTGCGGATTAAGACATGGCCGGTAACTAAAACTATCGCCTTATATGTTCATCGTATTCTCTGTCATATTTCTAATGTACTAAATTTTTTTTGGTTCTAAACTAGGGTGGTTCCGGTTATGCAAGGAATATCACATTTGTGAATTCTTATTTCAACTCCGTAGGCTATCCGATAATTATCGATCAATTTTACTGTAACACCTACCATTGCAGGGGTGGGGTATGTAATTAAGCACATATAAATTACTTTTTATAATAAAACAATTTATTTCAAGGTTATATCAAAATAAGCATCTGGTGCTTGGTGCAGGGACCGAGTGTTCAAGTTTCAGATGTGCATTACATCGGAGCAAGCGGTACTACTACGACCAACGCTGCAGTCACTCTCAATTGTAGCGCGAGCACACCCTGCACGGGCATCACCATGGAGAATATTAACATTTGGTCAGCCGGAGATAGGCCCCCGACAAGCCTCTGCATCAATGCTCAGGGTACCGCGAAAGGGCTGGTCAATCCCCCAGTCCCAGGCTTCGAAACTATATGAAATTTGCATCGAATGATCTATTCAAGCCATGATTGAAACCAATAGATAATAATTTTGGAGTGATTGGGAAATGAAAATAAATGGTCGGCTCGGCTCATTCAAAAAATTTGGAAGAGATATATATATATAAAAGCAGTCTCGATTATTTAATTGGTCTTCATAAATAAATTTCATTGTCTTTTCTCATTCTATCTCTTGCCTCATAATTTATTACTCCATCATTTTTTTTTTTAATTTCCCTAAAATTTCTAAAATCATGACAATTTTTCACTTGACCCGCTCATGGTACGAGATTATTTGTATTGCAGAGGGTTTCACGGTAATTTATGTTGGTTGAAGTGTGAAAGTTCATGCCTTTATACTGTCGTATAACTTACTATATCTAATTATAGTTTATATTCGATGGTCGCTATGGCCGCATTGTTTTTTAATTTTGAGTCATTATATTTAGCAAACGAGTGGAAAACATTCCACCCGCGGCTCGAAAGCTTGGTGACAAAGTTTTATAATGGTTGATAATAAATCAACATTATAAAGGATCATTGTCAAGTAAACTAAAGGCAGTGAAAAGAAAGCTTGGTGACAAAGTTTTATAATGGTTGATAATAAATCAACATGATAAAGGACCATTATCAAGTAAACTAAAGACAATGAGATTAAAGGCTTCAATTAGTAATATTTATTGCTATTTCCCTTCTTAAAAATAAAATAAAATAAAATAAAATAATCCCTGATGGTAGCGCATCCCCTCTTCATCCTGATTAACCCACTTTAGTTACCTAAGTCCAGAACCATCAAACTGTCCATTGGATTTTGAATTCGGAACCTGCTTGAATTTGGAACCTATCTACGAGCAGAGAAGTGTTGCCGACAACGCAGTCGCATTTACTTAGTCATTATCATTATTATTATGGAATAACTGCAGTAACTCCAAACTTTATTGATTATGCAGACATCATATCTTCAAACTCCATACTCCATGGAACGTGGCATTCACCTAACAAACAAACTACGGGTTCTAATTATTTTGTGCCAGTTTGTATATATGATCTTGAATTAGTTTGCAGAATAAAACTCAAAATTGCGCATTTTTCGTTCCTCTTCAGTAACTTTTTTAGTGCAAAATTATAAAAACACAAGCTTCAAACTACGTTTGTCTTCACTAATCCCTCTATTACTCTGTTTTCCGAGTCTATTAACTTTTTTTGCAGGGGATACCAGCTCTTCTGACCATCCATTATCGACCTATTCCAATAACCTTGCTCCCCCTGTGGATTCAGCATCATCACCTGTTCTCCTCAAGAGGTGCCTATACCATATTCTGTTGTTGAGTCCTTCCAAGTTATTGCACATCATCGTTCTAATAGGGAAAGAGCTTCTCCTTCCCATTTTCATGATTACCATTATTTCTCCACTCTTGCTATTCTTCATGAGCCTCACTCTTATCATGAGGCTAGTTCGATCCTATTTGGTAGTAAGTTTTGTCTGATGAATTAGATGCTCTAACCAAGACACATATTTGGGACTTGGTGGATTTGCCTCCTAGAAAGTTTGCAGTGATTGTAAGTGGGTTTACAAAATTAAGACTTGAGCATATGGCTCAGTTGAGCGATACAAAACTCGTCTTGTTACATTGGGTTGCTCTCAAGAGTATGGTATTGACTATGAGGAAACTTTTGCTCTTGTTGCTCGACTTACCTCTGTTAGATTTTTTATTGTTGTTACTGTTGTTCGGCGTTGGTCATTGTTTCATATGGATGTCAAAAATGCCTTTCTTAATGACGATCTTACTGAGTAAGTTTATATGAAACCTCATTTTGATTATGAGCATCCTCCTCATGAGGTTGCCGCCTTCGTCGTGCGATCTATGATCTGAAACAGGTTCCTTGTGTTTGGTTTGCCAAGTTTATCTCTGTCATCACACAGTAGAATTTTGTAGCCAGTGTTTATAATACTGCCTTATTCATCCGTAAGACTGCCTCTGGCACTACTGTTCTGCTTCTCTATGTTGATGATATGATCATCACTGGTGATGATACTGCTGGCATTCGTGCATTTCAGGTTTTTATGGGTCATCATTTTGAAATGAAAGATCTGGGCAATCTCAGTTACTTCCTTGGTATTGAGGTGACAGCTTTTTCGGATGGTTATTCTTTTTCTCAGGCCAAGTATGCTTAAGATCTTATATCTAGGACTGATCTAACTGACAGTAAAACTGCCAATACCCCTTTAGAATATAATACTCGGCTCAACTCTACTGATGGTGTGTCTCTGTCTGATCCTACTCTCTATCGACAATTGCTTAGTAGTCTTATTTATCTCACAGTTACTCGTCCTGATATTTCTTATGTTGTTCACCTGCTCAGTCAATTCATACATGAGTCTCACTCACCCCACTATGTTGTTGTTCTTTAAATCTTCTGCTATGTCAAGGACACTCTTTTCATAGTTTACACTATTCATCTCAGTCATCTCCTGAGTTACGTGCTTATTCTAATGTTGATTGGGCTGGTGATCTTACGGATCATCGTTCTACCACTGGTATTTATTTCTTACTTGACTCGTGTCTTATTTATTGGCGAAATAAAAAACAAACAACTATCGCTCGATCTACCATTGAGGCAGAGTATCGCGCCCTTACTGATGCTACTGCTGAGTTTCTATACCTGTGTTGTCTTTTGGCTGACTTGGATGCCCCTCAGCTGTCTATTTCTCCTCTCTATTGTGACGACTAGAGTGTTATTCAGATTGCGCACAATGATGTTTTTCACGAGCGCTCCAAGCATATTGAGATTGACTATCACTTCATCATGCATTGTAATAATTCTTATTTTTTTTAAATGAATAACAAATAAACATAATAATTTAAACTATTCAAATTCCCTCTTTTATAACATCCCAAATTAATTCATTTTTCTAACATTTTAAATTCCATAACCCTCAAAACCTTTTAAATTTCATAACCCCTCAAATCCTTTGAATTCCATAACTCCCTAAACCCTTCATATTCTATAACTCCTAAATCTAACACTATATAAACCCAACCTCTTTTCTAAATTCAATCTTACACTCATCCTCTTAAAAAAAAAAATTCTCTCTCTCACTTTGTTGGAGCGTCTCGTCGGACCGCTGTCGTTAGCCTCGCCGAAGTTTTGACAAAGCAACTCCTATATTCTTTCTTCCCTTGCTCTACTATTTGAGATTGGTATTATTTTCTTAAATTTCTATTGTATTTATTTAATTGGACCCTAGGATTAGCTCACACCCTATCTAACGACCATAATAAAAGATATCCACCATCTTATAGACCCAATAAGATGGATTCAAACCCATTTATTGATTTCAAATAGAATTTAGGGTGATCCTACAATTTTAGGCCAAAATATTATCTATAAATTAATTAGGAGATTCTTCTCAAAAATAAATATAAAATAAAATAGGAAGGAAATAATTTATCATTCCAATAAATCCAACAAATATAAAATCAAACAAAAACATAACCACATAAGAGTTGAATTATATTAATATTTTTGTTAACATAGTGACGCAGGACGGAGGCGAAATTAGGGTTAGGGTTGTGAAATTAGGGTTTTTTCTAGAGGGATTGAGGAAGAAATGATAAATTGGAAAAAACTTTTGGGATTTGGGAGTCCACTCAGGCCCACGCCCACGCTCCACGAATCCACGAGGAAAGATTTTTTTACTCAGCGAATTCCATGCCAGAGATTTCTCAAGAAAATTTCTCAAAATATTATTCCTCTTTTTTAATTTTCCATACAAACCCATATATATAGGGAAACCCTAACAAACAGAATCTTAATAAAATCCAAACTCCTAATCAAATCAAATATCTAGTACAATCCAAATTCTAATTAAATCTAATCTAATCTAATTTAATCTATTCCTAAATCAAATTTGATCTCCATCAATTCTCCCCGGCTTCAAAGCTATTCATCCCCGATGAATGCGGAGATAAAGAATGATAAACACGTCCGGGTTGAACTGATTGACATCCACGAAGTATTCCAATTGGGCCATGGTGGTGGTCGAGAAACCGTATCAGTACATCACCATCACATCTGTACCAAGGTGGTGGAGGTAGAATTGGCTTCTTTCGTGAACCAGTTTCAAATGACTGTAAATCCCACAAATTATTTTGGCCATGAATAGTAGATGCAAATCTCTTCGAAACTTCATATGAATCTGTATGTTGAGTCGGTAATTTCATCATAATTCCTGTAATGAATCTCTCAAGAGGAATTGATGTTTTTACCTCATTATCAACAATAACTTCTTTTCTATGTGAAGTCTCACTTTGGATTGAAAGCTCTTGTACTCCCTGTACATCTGCAACTAGGAGAGAAGAAGATATTTCCGTTGGTTTCTCCTCGTAAGTATGATCATCAGAAGTATTCACATGTGGCTGAAATTTCGCAGTTGGTTCTATTGAAAGATCTTCAGAAATCTGAACCATTGAGTCTTCAACTTCTGTGGATGAAAAAAAGTTCCATCTGGTACTGGTAATGACTCATCATGAACTTCTGTATCCGGTGTAGGCTGCAAAATACATTTATCAAACATAGGAATATCTGCTTCAATCTTGTTAGCGATGCTATCATTACTAACTGTTTGACTTCTTTCATCCCTGCATTTAAGTGTGTTTTTAACATTGTCAAGTATTCGGCTACACTTCTTAAGCTCATCGATCATACATTGAAGTTTTTCATCACTAGTCATTGTTTTAGGCTCAGATGATTGAAACCGATGAGATGATAAATTTGGAAGGTGGTGTTGAGTATACCGATGACGAAGTAGACGTCGCAAGATATTCCAATCCAAATATAATTTATACTCTTTACTCCAAGTATAAACTTCTCCACCTAATTTTTATCGGGCGTGAAGATATTTCTGTGCTGAAGTCAGATCAGAAGTTAGAAAAAAATCTTGGATATGATTCTCTCAATTTTGATAATTTTGTTGACCATCGAAACCGAAAAAAATGGGTATAGTAGCATACATATCTCGCTCAATTTGCGATTTTTTAGCATTTGTATTGATGTAACGACCATAAAACATGAACCCCATATATAATCAACTCAAAATTTTATCTCAAAAAGTTTAGAAAATACCCAAAAATCACGACGGATCGAAAACCGCTTAAATCGGAGTTGAAACGGACTCCGAATTGAAAGAAAACCCTTAACGGATCTGTACTGTCAGCGGGTCTGCACTGCTGTACTGATCTGAACCAAGCGTGGAATGGATCTGGATCTGCGGCTCAGATCTGAAGCTTGCGGGTCGGACCCAAAATAAATCCAAACTTTTATTCTTTTGGATGTGGGTCTGAATAAGTGGATAACAAACAAACCCAAAACCCAATAGGTCTCTTCTCCTTTCTCTCGCTGCAGTTGAGGGGGGGAAGCAGATGAGGAGGTGATCGCTGTCGAAGTGGAGGGAGGACGGAGGTGCCGGAGCCGGAACCGAAGCCGACGAGGCGTCGGACGGAGGCGCCGGACAGCGTCGACGGTGGTGACAAAGGGGCAGTGGATCTGGTGGCGACGGCGATGGCGACGAGGGGGGGCGGTGGCGATGAGGAACGGAGGTGAGCGGAGGCGGGCGGAGGCGGCGGAGTTGCTGGCAGGGAGTTGGTCGGAGGACAGAGGCGGGCGGGCGGCGGGCGGAGGCGGCGAAATTAGGAGTGGATTCGAACACACTCGTAATTAGGCGGAGGCGGCGGGCGGGCGGGTCGGAGGACGGAGGCAGGTGGATTCGAAATTGGGCAGCGAAATTAGGAGGCAGTGGCGGGCGGCGGGCGGAGGCGGAGGTGGCGGGCGGAGGTGAAAGTGGAGGCGGGGCCGACATCAGCGGAGATGGGGGTTGGGCGGTGTCGGCAGTGGGCGGCGGCTAGGTGACCTGGGTGGAGATGGTGGAGTTGTTGGGGAGTTTTGCTAGATGGTTGAGAGGGAAAGAGAAGGAGATGTGGGTGTTGAGAGGGTGAGGGCTTGCTGCTGCTTTTTTTTTTCCTTCTCTACTACAGATCTGATCTGAGTTTTTTTTTCCCTCTCTTTCCAGATCTGATCTGAATTTTTTTTTTCTCTCTTGCTGGTTGATGGAGAGTGAGGGTGGTTGGGTCAGGTGGAGGAGGAGGAAATAATTTTAGGCTATGATACCAATTTGACGCAAGACGGAGGCGAAATTAGAATTTTTTCTAGAGGGATTGGGGAAGAAATGATAAATTGAAATTTTTTTTTGGGATTTGGGAATCCACCGAGGCCCACGCCCACTCTCCACGAATCCACGAGGAAAGATTTTTACTCAGCGAATTCCACGCCAGAGATTTCTCAAGAAAATTTCTCAAAATATTATTTATCTCCTCAATACGTCATACAACCCCTATATATATAGGGAAATCCTAACAAATAGAATCTTAATAAAATCCAAACTCCTAATAAAATCAAATATCGAGTACAATCCAAATTCTAATCAAATCAAATCAAATCTAATCTAATCTAATCTATTCCTAAATCAAATTTGATCTCCATCACATAGACTTCAAGATTAGTATTAATACAGCATATGTCCAGCTGAGCCCATCTTACACCTCCTATAAGCCTCTCTTGCCAAACAAATAAGATTATAGTTCGATGAGGATTAACCAATTCAAATATTTACAAAATATGTAACTAACAACTTATTTGGACATTAGAAGTTAATTTTCTACACTAATGTTATTTAACTTTAAAATTAATACTAAGTGCTTTATGAAAATTAGAAATTCCCTAAAAATCACCTGAATTTATGATGAATAATTTTTAACAAATATATTATAATTTTATGTGTAGATTGCTTCGTGTGATTGCCAATTGGTTGACCTTCGCAAATCGAGGTGAGTTTTTTTTGGACTCATTAAATATGCTAATTTTTCTTATAGAAATATTACTTCAATTATATCATCTAAATTTGTTATTACAAATACTATTTCTTTATATTGTTAGAATTTAATTTGTAGAAGCTAAATGTGTTATTACAAGTGCAATCATTGACATATCTGTTATTTCTTTATGATGTTAAAAATTAAATAATTACTTGTTAAACTACAGCATGTAGTTAGATTTTTAATAAATCATGAAAAAGGCTATAATCGTGGAAACATACTGTTTGTGATATCATTTTATATCGGTGTCTAAAAAAGTTTTGTATGCTGGTTCTCTAATTAAGAAACGTGCAATGCACAAAAAACCTCCCAGCATTCATACACTGGCCTGGCCGATATCTGTATGATATCTCAAATCAGTAAATCCTTGATATAACCAATTGTGATTTATTGAATAAAATATAAAACGGATTCTATAAATTATGTTGTTAACAAATTAACAAAATCTAATTGAAATATTGTACCCGAAATTCAATATACAAGTTATGAAAACCAGAATTTAGACATACATGTACTATACTTAAATGACACTGGGTTGGGGGAGAAATTGAATGATGGAATTATACTCTGTTTCGACTGTAAACTTGTTAAGTTGTACAACTGAATATTTCACACACCATGGGTGCGTGATGATTTGCTGGATCATACCTGATTATAATTCCTGTTTGCCTGACGGCAGGTCCGATTCAGCACCGGACAATCCATGTGACCATTTCCTGGGCCTGTACAGGAAATAATCGAAGCAGTGATATCCCATCAATTAGCTTTTCCAATTATAGGACATCTTAAATAAACTTACTATGATTGTGATCATGCTAAAAGATATTTGCTTTAACCTGTCACTTAATATTATCGTTAATTATGGATTTAATATTTTTCTAAGACTTGCATTATTACCATGTTAGACATAATTATTATATCATATTTTTCTGTATTTATTGTGTTGGTCGCTATCTGACGACCTGGATATGCATGTCCAGTGACTGAGTTGAACCCTGTTGATCCTACCGCGGTAGACATGGAGTACTTTACTGAAGTGACCGAAGATCAGTAGTTATCATGTACTTAGTTTGTATTAAATGCAGTCTTTTCATATTTTTGAACCTATCATTCCTTAATAGATGTTATCTTAAGTTATCCAGTATCGTCCTTCTGTTTTCATTATGTAATAGACTTCATGGATCAATGAATGTCAGTTTATTTATCTACGTGTATTTATTCTTTGTGGCTGTGATATTATAATTGAGGCTTTAGCATATTCAAACTGAATATGTTGTCGGTACCTGCTACACGTGCTCGTATACCGTATATTGAGAGCGGGGCGTGACAGGTATTTTAGTGGTATCAGAGCCAGGTTCAAAAATGAGTTGACCCAACGAGATTGAGTTAACTTGGAATTGATCCTAAGCTTGAGATCACAGTCATATGAATAAATGTAGATATTGAAGACTTCATTACCATATCTCTTGATTCAAACTTCCTTTGATTCCATTTTTCCTTATCTTCTTCAGTACGATGACACAAAATAATGATCTGAATCGAACTCAGATCATTACGTACTTGGATAATATTCAGCTCAATTAATGCCGCAGAGATATTGGAAGTACTTCGTAGAATGATGGAAGCACAACAACAACAAACTCAGATGATGCGTACTGGAATTACGGCAGCATTAGAACAAATCAATGCGCCTCGACCACAACGAGGTGGGAGCTGTTTGCCCGAAAAATTGAATCTTCCTTTATATGCCAATTTAATTTTGAATTACAGCAATAAAAGAAAAATTACAAAATAGAAAATTGAGATTACAAGAATGGGGATCGATTGATTTCGATTCCCCTTTATTTTTGTGGGTCTAGCAGCGGTGGAGCTTTGTTTCTGTACTCCGTTGACGATCCGATCTCTCTGAATTGAGGAACTCCTCTCTGGATATTTGCACTCTGGAAAATTAGACTCTTCCCAAAAGGATCTCCCCCCCAATCCCCAAGAATCCAAAAGTCAAAAGTCCCTTTTCCCATTAAATTCCTGTATTTTATAAACCGAAGAAGCTCCAAATCCAGCTCAATTCTCTCCTGAAAAATCGGATCACGGATTATCAGTCCAAAAATAGGAAACAAATTAATGGGAAACAACGGAACAATCCGCGGGATCGCCCCCGCGGGTTGCAACCCGCGGGAATCTTCTCGCGGGTGGCAACCCGAGGGGGCTCCCGCGGGATGCAACCCGTGGGTGCGGGCAACCCGCGGGTTGCAACCCGTGGGTGCAACCCGTGGGTGTGCCCACTTAGCAAAAATAATTTTTTTTTTTTGGTATCTACATAACACCCTCCAAAGTTTTCGAAGTTCTATATCGAACCGTACTGAATTTCGAAATACTTTGGATTCTTTAATTTTGGTTATAGACCTTTTAAAAGATTTGGTCGATAGAGATAACTGTTAATATATTTATTTATTCCATAACAAGTAGAGGTATGATTTTAACGTACTCATTAGAGGACAAGCAGAGGTATAATGTTAACGTGCTTATTTTAGGTCAAGCAGAGGTATAATATTAACGTGCTTATTTTAATCCTAACCGTTCAGTGACATCTAGTATGACGAATCAGGAAAAGACAGAGCTGACATTAAACGTGTCTTGGAGCTTAACCTATTCAGAGGATCTGGTCGTGATAGGGACAAGCTGACTAAACAGAGGTGACGGTTAACGTATTTAGTTTTGGAATCGGACTATCAGAGGTAACTGTTAACTTGATAGGGAGATGATTTTCGTCAGAGGTGATTTTCAACTTAACGATATCAAAAGCACGTTCATCAGAGATTATAATATTGGACTTGATGAAGTGTGAATTTTCTTTTCTGTCAGAGGTGAAATCTTAACGTGACAGGGGATCGATTTAATTAGGATTTTATCTCTTTTGATTTTTGAATTATGATGTCAGAGGTATGATTTTAACTTGACAAATATTTTGGAGTATTGCTTGCTCTGTTAGAGCAAAATGACAAGAAAAGTTTTGCTGTCAGAGGTGAAATCTTAACGTGACAGGAGATTTATCTGATCAGGATTTTTAGCAAACCCCCAGCTATCAACGGGTTTGATTTGCCTTTACCAACTACCGTTTGAGTCGGGCTAACCATGCTATTCCCCTCAGCATGGTGAGTTGTCAAGGATTTCGTTTGGGTTTAAATACCAAACTTTTTCTTTTCCCTTTGCCTTAGCAGCTTAGGGCAGTGATGTATTCTTATATTCGGATAAGAATACTGTTGTGACAGATTTGTCGTGGGATTTTTAGCAAACCCCCAGTTATCAACGGGTTTGATTTTGCCTTTACCAATTACCGTTTGAGTTGGGCTAGCCATGCTATTCCCCTCAGCATGGTGAGTTGTCAAGGATTTCGTTTGGGCTTAAATGCCAAACTTTTCCTCTTCCCTTTGCTTTAGCAGCTTAGGGTGATTCATGCCTTTTACCCCCAGCATGGTGGGATTAGCGAGAATTTTATTCTCTTCCCGTAGCCTTGTCGGCGTTGGGTAATTCATACTTATTACTCCCAGTATGGTGGGGTTGGCGAGAAATTTATTCTCTTCCCATAGCTTTAGCGGCGTTGGGCAATTCATACTTTTTAGCCCCAGTATGATGGGGTTGGCGAGAAATTTATTCTCTCCCCGTAGCCTTGTCGGCGTTGGGTGGTTCATAATTTTTACCCCAAGTATGGTGGGGTTGGCGAGAAATCTATTCTCTTCCCGTAACTTTAGCGGCGTTGGGCAATTCATACTTATTACCCCCAGTATGATGGGGTTGGCGAGAAATTTATTCTCTTACCGTAGCCTTGTCGGCGTTGGGTGATTCATTTTTTTTTTACCCCCCAGTATGATGGGGTTAGCGAGAAATTTATTCTCTTCCCGTAGCCTTGTCGGCGTTGGGTGGTTCATACTTATTACCCCCAGTATGGTGGGGTTGGCGAGAAATTTATTCTCTTCCCGTAGCCTTGTCGGTATTGGGTAGTTCATACTTCTTACCCCCAGTATGGTAGGGTTGGCGAGAAATTTATTCTCTTCCCGTAGCTTTAGCGGCGTTGGGCAATTCATACTTTTTACCCCCAGTATGGTGGGGTTGGCGAGAAATCTATTCTCTTCCCGTAGCTTTAACGGCATTGGGCAATTCATACTTTTTACCCCCAGTATGATGGGGTTGGCGAGAAATTTATTCTCTCCCCGTAGCCTTGTCGGCGTTGGGTGATTCATTTTTTTTTACCCCCAGTATGATGGGGTTGGCGAGAAATTTATTCTCTCCCTGTAGCCTTGTCGGCGTTGGGTAATTCATGCTTTTTACCCCCAGTATGGTGGGGTTGGCGAGAAATTTATTCTCTTCCCGTAGCCTTGTCGGCGTTGGGTGATTTATTTATTTATTTTTTTATTTTTTATTTTTATTTTTTTTCTTCTTTTTTTTTATATATATATGGGGGTTTAAATTAACTGCCCTGAGCCCATTTTTTGGGAATTGTCGTGAGCCCAAGTGGTACCTTTAGACCACACACATTAGATGTGTCGGAGTTAGCTCTAACTCCTTTTTTGTTCAGTTTTGAGCTGAACTGCTCCAGCGTCAATCAACGCTTGAATTTTATCTTTTAGGATAAAACAATTTTTTGTGGGGTGACCTACAATCCGATGGTACAGACAGTAATTCGGATCGTTAGTTTTCGCTACTTCTTCAGGCCTCTTGCTTTCCGGCAACTTGAGCATCTTGCGCTTGCTAAGCAGGTTGAACATAGTAGCAGTATGTTCATCCTTGAACGAATACTGCTTTTGAAGTCTGGGTGACTTTGCTGTGTTGCTTGTAGTTGGCCATGGTTTTTGCTTCGGTGTACTTTCTACCGCCATTGCCGTTATATCTTTCCCTTTTGAACGGGAAAAATGGAATGGAGATTCGTTTATACCGTCTCCGGTTGCAGACTGTTGCATTTCGAGACGTCGAAGTATTTCTTCGGCCTGTTCGCCCTGCTTAAGCAGATCCTTCCATGACTTGGATTCGACCGAACCCATCTTGTCTAGGATATCGGTCAACAAGTTATGTCTGCAGGTTTCCACAAGCGTATCCTGCGTCATGCCATGTGAGCATCGAACAGAAAGTTCTCGGAACCGCTCGACATAAGTTTTGACCGTTTCGCCTTCTTCTTGCTTCGCTGCTAGCAAAGATAATATGGAGACTTCTGTATCATCTTCAAAAAATCGGGCTAAGAACTCACGTTCTACATCGGCCCATGATTTAATTGTTCCCTGGGGTAGCTGCATGAACCAGGTAAATGCGGCCCCTCGTAAAGTGCTCGCAAATATCTTAGTCATAGTCGGATCATTCCCCATGAGATGTCCTGTCTGCGACAGGAAGTAGAAGATATGCTGTTGCGGCGAACCTCTACCGTCGAATGATTGAAGATTCAACGGTTTATATTTTGCAGGATAGGGTACGGTCTCCCATTCTATGGGATATGGACGGACTACCCCCACCTCTTGTAGCTTTTTGCGATGAAGAAGAGCTTGTAATTGGTTCTCCATCTTCTCTATTTTCTCTGCTTGAGGATTGATGATAACTTTCACTTCCTCTTCCTCTCTTGAATGAGGAGGCACTTCTTCATCTTCGTCTTCGCTGTCTTCATTTATTTGGACAGGTCGTTTTCCTTTCTGCCGACTAGAAATGGACGGCGATGATTGGTTCTTTCTAGTTTGAGCCAGCAACTCAATCAAAAGTTGTTTCATTTCTTCTATGGTCTCTTCTTGCTGTTCGAGACGTTTTTCTTGTCTCTCAAGCCTTTCAGAGACTTCTTCTAGAAGCGCGCCCTCTGGTTCGATAGAAACTCCTTTTGATCCTGGAGTGATTTCCTTATCCGAAGGGTTGTTTCCGACCACCTTTTTGCCTTTATTAACCATATTTGATGAGGCAGCAGGTAGATCGGTCCCAGAGTATGCCTTTTTCACCGTCCGTATTCTTTTAGGTTCGGTGATCCGCTCAAAAACGGATCGTCTCGGATGGCACTCGCAGTTTGATAGAACAGTTGAGATTAACTGTTCGCATTGGCATTGAGGAGTATTCTGTGCAGAGTTCTTCTTCCAATTGAGGAATTCTCTCAAGTCTTGAGGTATCTTCTCCTCTCTATTTGCATCTTGACGTATTTTGCATCTCAAATTTGGTTCATAATACTGGAGAGTTTGTAATATTTCAGGGCTGAGCTCTTTTCCAGCATTAGATTGTTCTCCAACCCTTCTGCGGATTCTTCTGGAGTGTGTGCTGGTTTGCGCAGTTGTACGGGCCTCGCACGCATCTGACTTGTTCTTCGGGATTTGGAGGATTCTGTCATGAATATGTTCATCCGAAGAGAAATTTGAAGACCTATCCTCAGGTGAGTTCATGAGCACATCCTTATATTTGTTTGTAGAGGAACGGGATGGTACACCTGAGAGAGTAACCAAAAAGTTAGATGTGCGCTGTGTGCTCACTGCGCGTGTGCCCGAATAGTCACCAGAACCAACCCTTGATTATTTTTTGCGGAGTGCAACCCACGGGTTGCAACCTGCGGTGTGCAACCCGCGGGTGGAACTGCGGGTTTGCACCCGCGGTTGCAACCGCGGGGTTGCACCCGCGGGGTGCAACCCGCGGTTGGAACCGTGGGTTTGCACCCGCGGTTGCAACCGCGGGGTTGCCCTTGTGCGGTGCAATCCGCAGTTCCGCCTGCGGATTTTCATTTTTGGAATTTTTTCTTTCCGATGTTTCCTGATCTGGATTTTCTGACAGCAATTTTCCAGAGGCACTGTTGAGACGGGCCCGCTGTGCCTTACGCCTCAGGTTTCTCTTCTGAGAGCGGGTCAGGGTCTGGTTTGACTTTTGGCTTGACTTTGGAACGGGCGATAACGCCTCGTAAATTTTAACGGGCGATGATGCCTCGTAAATTTTCATAGGCGATGACGCCTTTTGATTTCCGGTGGGCGATGACGCCTCACCTTTTTCCATCGTCACCCGGCGATGACGCCTAGGCTCCGAATCAGAGGAGGAAAGAAATTCCTCATATTTTTGCTGGTCAACTTCTATGACCAGCGTCTCAACCATTGAGCCAATCGGCACCTGGTCGGACTGCGCCATCAGATTCTTTGTTGTAAACAGAGGGTCTCCCATTGTGGTCGCCAATTCTTGTTTGCCCGAAAAATTGAATCTTCCTTTATATGCCAATTTAATTTTGAATTACAGCAATAAAAGAAAAATTACAAAATAGAAAATCGAGATTACAAGAATGGGGATCGATTGATTTCGATTCCCCTTTATTTTTGTGGGTCTGGCAGCGGTGGAGCTTTGTTTCTGTACTCCGTTGACGATCCGATCTCTCTGAATTGAGGAACTCCTCTCTGGATATTTGGACTCTGGAAAATTAGACTCTTCCCGAAAGGATCTCCCCCCCAATCCCCAAGAATCCAAAAGTCAAAAGTCCCTTCTCCCGTTAAATTCCTGTATTTTATAAACCGAAGAAGCTTCAAATCCGGCTCAATTCTCTCCTGAAAAATCGGATCACGGATTATCAGTCCAAAAATAGGAAACAAATCAATGGAAAACAACGGAAAACAACCCGCGGGTGGCAACCCGCGGGATCGCCCCCGCGGGTTGCAACCCGCGGGAATCTTCCCGCGGGTGGCAACCGGCGGGAGCACCCGCGGGTGCAACCCGTGGGTGTGCCCACTTAGAAAAAATGTTTTTTTTTGTATCTACAGGAGCATTTCTGATTTTCGACGCCTTCATTCTGCAACTTTCTCTGGAACAGTTGGACCACTTGAAGCTGAACAGTGGTTAGCCGAGATGGAGGATCTTCTTACAGCTGCACGAATTCCTAAGGAGGATAAGGTTGATATTGTGAAGATCCAGCTGACGGATGTAGCTAGAACCTGGTGGCAAGCTGAAGGAGACCGACTAGTACAACCAATCGTATGGGAAGATTTTACTAAAAGTTTTTACACAAGGTTCTTTCCAAAGGCAGCTCAAAGGGAGATGGAACAATTGTTCATCAACCTGAAACAAGGAGGAAAGTCTGTAGATGAGTATGCAGCTGAATTTGTCCATTTGAGCCGATTTGCACCATACATGGTTGTTGATGAAGAAGATCGAGCTCATCGATTCCAGCAAGGTTTAAGATTGGACATCCAGAAATATTTGGTGTCTTCCAAATTTGAGACTTATGCTGATATGATTGATGTCGTAAGAGGTGTAGAGCAAGTCATTAATAAGGAGAAGCGAGTTCAAACAATATCGAAGAGGTCTTTTAATCAAGTATCTGGAGGATCTATTTCCAAAATGGGTCCTACCGAGAAGCGACCTTTCATCCCTCATCCTCAAAAGCTCATATGCAACTTCTGTCAGAAACCTGGTCATCTCAAGAAGGACTGCAGAGCTGCTAATGGACTATGTTTGGACTGTGGATCGGCTGAACATACTTTGATGAATTGTCCGAAGAGGAGAATTAATGAAGAAATGTCTCGACCTGCTATTCCCCCACAACAAAGGAACACGGGACTCAATCAAGGCAGACAACCTCTTACTTCTCAAAAGAAAATATTCCAGCAAGCTCTGAAAAATAAGGGAGTGGACCATGGTCAGAGTCAAACTTTCAATCTCACTGCGGAACAGGCTGAAAATTCCAATGATGTGGTGACATGTACAATTTTAGTACATGGTACGCCAGCTTTTACACTATTTGATTCTGGAGCTTCGCATTGTTTCATTTCATCTGCTTTCTATCCCTTCATGACATTCCATGTGATACTTTGACATCTAATTGGAACATTAATACGGGTAATGGAGCTATAATATCTAGTAAAGTGTGTAGACTATGTCCTGTGGTAGTATGTAGAAGGGAGTTCTATGCCAATTTTCTTATAATCGAACCTAGTGGATTCGATGCTATACTTGAAATGGACTGGCTTAGTACTTTCCATGCAGTGATTGATTGTCGAAAGAAAAGTGTCATATTTCGAATTCCGAATCACTCGAAATTTGAATTTCTTGGAGGTAGTAAGACACTAGAGTCAGCAAAATTTAGAGCTAGATCAACAAGTGAAATCTTCATCATGATGGACGAAAAAGATGAAGATATTCCGGTGGTGTCAGAATATCTTGATGTATTTGCAGATAAGTTAATTGGATTACCACCTGAGAGAGCAGTAGAATTTTCTATTGATCTTATTCCCAGTACGGCACCTATATCTAAAGCACCATACCGAATGGGACTAGTAGAATTGGCAGAAGTGAAACGTCAATTAACGGAGCTTGAAGATCAAGGATTCATTAGACCCAGCACCTCGCCGTGGGGAGCACCAATCTTACTCACGGGAAAGAAAGATGGGAGTAAAAGACTTTGCATTGACTACCGAGGATTGAATCAAGTCATGATCAAGAACAAATATCCTTTGCCTAGAATCGATGACTTGTTCGATCAACTCGGGAGAGCTAAAGTTTTTTCTAAGTTGGATCTCAAGTCAGGATATCATCAAGTTAGAGTCAAAAAGGAAGATACACAGAAGACTGCTTTTCGAACTCGATATGGCCATTATGACTTTCTAGGAATGCCATTTGGAGTGACAAACGCACCGGCTGTATTTATGAATTTGATGAACCAAGTGTTTGCTCTATATCTGGACAAATTCGTAGTTGTGTTCACCGATGATATCTTAGTATACTCCAAAAACAATGAAGAACATGCCGAACATTTGAGAATTGTGTTGGAGACTCTTCGAAAAGAGAAACTCTACGGCAAACTTAGTAAGTGCGAGTTTTGGCAGAGAAGTATATCTTTTCTGGGACATATCATCTCTGGAGAAGGAATCTCGGTTGATTCGCATAAGATCGAAACAGTGAAAAACTGGCATGTCCCGAAGAATGTGTCCGAAGCTATGAGCTTTCTTGGATTGGCTGGTTACTATCGAAAATTTGTTCAAGATTTCTCGAAAATCGCAGGACCCTTACCAAGTTAATGAAAAAGGATGAGAAGTTTGTGTGGTCAAGTGAGTGTAATGAAGCTTTCGAAGAGTTGAAAATTCGACTTACTTCTGCACCAATTTTGGCGATTCCAGATGGAATAGGTGGAATGGTTGTATTTGGTGACGCATCTGGAAGAGGACTAGGATGTGTGTTAATGCAACATGGGCGAGTGATTGCTTATGCATCTCGTCAATTGAAGACTCATGAGAAGAACTACCCAACGCATGATTTGGAGTTAGCAGCAGTAATTTTTGCTTTAAATATTTGGAGATACTACTTGCTTGGAGATCGTGTGGATATTTATACTGATCATAAGAGCCTTAAATATGTTTTTACTCAGAAGGAGATCAACATGAGGCAAAGAAGATGGTTAGAACTAATGGCAGACTATGATATCAACTTACAATACCATCCCGGTAAGATTAATGTAGTTCCTGATGCTTTAAGTAGAAAACCAATGGCGATGTATCTTACCCAGCAAAAGAAGTTGCTCGAAGAGATGAGGAGGCTAGACTTAGAAGTCATCTTGCCAAAATCAAAAGTACAATTTATGGCCTTACAACTCCAATCATCATTAGTTGAGAAGAACAGAGAATGCCAGAAAGACGACCCCAAACTACAGAAATTTCGAAGTGAAGTTGAATCTGGACGGAGATCGGACTTAAACATTCATGCTGATGGATCACTTCGATTTAAGAACAGACTTTGTGTGCCAAAGGGAAATGTTCGAGAAGAAGTTCTTTCGGAAGCTCATAATTCAGCATATTCAGTACATCCGAGAGGCACGAAGATGTACCAAGACTTGAAGTAACACTTTTGGTGGCACGGAATGAAGAGAGAAATTGCTCGATTTATATCCAAATGTTTGGTATGCCAACAGGTAAAGGCGGAACATCAGAGGTCACCGGGACTTTTGCAACCTTTGCCAATACCCAAATGGAAATGGGAGGAAATTACTATGAATTTCATTACGGCCTTGCCGCGAAGTCCTAAGGGTAATAATGTTATATGGGTTATTGTGGATCATCTCACAAAATCGGCTCATTTTATCCCATTTCGTATTGGACAGTCGACGGAAACATTAGCAGAGAAATACATGCATGAGATTGTACAACTTCATGGTGTTCCAAACAGTATTGTATCAAATAGAGATACTAGATTTAGATCTCATTTTTGGAAGAGTTTGCAAGAAAATTTGGGATCTAAACTTAAATTTAGCAGTGCTTATCATTCTCAAACTGGCGGACAATCAGAGAGAACTATCCAAACTTTAGAGGATATGCTTAGAGCATGTATGCTAGATTTTGGTAGGTCTTGGGAAGATCACCTTCATCTTATTGAATTTTCTTACAACAACAGCTATCAAGCAAGTATCAAGATGGCGCCATTTGAAGCATTATATGAAAAGAAATGTCGATCACCGGTTTATTGGGACGATACTGGAGAAAGAAAACTTTTGGGACCAGAGATGATTACTCAAACAGTGGATAAGGTCAATCTGATTCGTAAACACCTAAAGGTTGCTCAAGACAAGCAGAAGAAATGGGCGGATACTCATCGAAGATTTTTGGAATTTCAAGTTGGAGATTTAGTATTCTTGAAAATATCACCATCTAAAAGTGTTATTCGATTCGGTTCACGAGGAAAGCTTAGCCCAAGATTTATTGATCCTTTTGACATTGTGGAGAGAGTTGGAAAAGTATCATATCGTCTAGCACTTCCCCCATCCTTAGAAAGTGTTCATAATGTGTTTCATATATCCCAACTCAAACGCTATGTTCGGGACGAGAATCATATATTAGATTATTCAGAGTTAGAGCTCAGACCAGACCTCCCTATCAAGAACAACCAGTAGCTATCATCAAGCGACGAAAGAAAGTTTTGAAAAGCAAAGTCATTCCTCTCGTTCTAGTTTGGTGGAATCATCGATCACCTAAAGAAGCAACCTGGGAACGGGAAGACGATATCCGTGAACAGTATCCGCACCTTTTTGATTAAAACTTCTGATATTGTTCTATCTCTTATTTAATTTCGAGGACGAAATTATTTTTCTAAGGGGGATAGAATGTAATAATCCTTATTTTTTTTAAATGAATAACAAATAAATATAATAATTTAAACTATTCAAATTCCATCTTTTATAACATCCCAAATTCATTCATTTTTCTAACATTTTAAATTCTATAACCCTCAAAACCTTTTAAATTCCATAACCCCTCAAATCCTTTGAATTCCATAACTCCCTAAACTCTTCACATTCTATAACTCCTAAATCTAGCACTATATAAACCCAACCTCTTTTCTAAAATCAATCTTACACTCATCCTCTTAAATAAAAAATTCTCCTCTCACTTTGTTGGAGCGTCTTGTCGGACCGCTGTCGTTAGCCTCACCGAAGTTTTGACAAAACAACTCCTATATTCTTTCTTCCCTTGCTCTACTATTTGAGGTTGGTATTATTTTCTTAAATTTCTATTGCATTTATTTAATTGGACCCTAGGATTAGCTCACCCCTATCTAACGACCCTAATAAAAGATATCCACCATCTTATAGACCCAATAAGATGGATTCAAACCCATTTATTGATTTCAAATAGAATTTAGGGTGATCCTACAATTTTAGGCCAAAACATTATCTATAAATCAATTAGGAGATTCTTCTCAAAAATAAATATAAAATAAAATAGGAAGGAAATAATTTATCATTCCAATAAATCCAACAAACATAAAATAAAACAAAAACATAACCACATAAGAGTTGAATTATATTAATATTTTTATTAATATAGACTTTAAGATTAGTATTAATACAGCATATGTCCAGCTGAGCCCATCTTACACCTCCTATAAGTCTCTCTTGCCAAACAAATAAGATTATAGTTCGATGAGAATTAACCAATTCAATGTTTACAAAATATGTAACTAAAACCTTATTAGGACAACATTAGAAGTTAATTTTCTATACTAATGTTATTTAACTTTAAAATTAATACTAAGTACTTTATAAAAATTAGAAATTCCCTAAAAATCACCTGAATTTATGATGAATAATTTTTAACAAATATATTATAATTTTATGTGTAGATTGTTTCGTGTGATTGCCAATTGGTAGACCTTCGCAAATCGAGATGAGTTTTTTTTGGACTCACTAAACATACTAATTTTTCTTATAAAAATATTACTTCAATTATATCATCTAAATTTGTTATTACAAATATTATTTCTTTATATTGTTAGAATTTAATTTGTAGAAGCTAAATGTGTTATTACAAGTGAAATCATTGACATATCTGTTATTTCTTTATGATGTTAAAAATTAAATAATTACTTGTTAAACTACAGCATGTAGTTAGATTTTTAATAAATCATGAAAAATGCTATAATCGTGGAAACATACTGTTTGTGATATCATTTTATATCGGTGTCTAGAAAAATTTTGTATGCTGGTTCTCTAATTAAGGAACGTGCAATGCACAGAAAACCTCCCAGCATTCATACACTGGCCTGGCCGATATCTGTATGATATCTCAAATCAGTAAATCCTTGATATAACCAATTGTGATTTATTGAATAAAATATAAAACGGATTCTATAAATTATATTGTTAACAAATTAACAAAATCTAATTGAAATATTGTACCCGAAATTCAATATACAAGTTATGAAAACCAGAATTTAGACATGCATGTACTATAATTAAATGACACTGGGTTGGGAGAGAAACTGAATGATAGAATTATACTCTGTTTCGACTGTAAACTTGTTAAGTTGTACAACTGAATATTTCGCACACCATGGGTGCGTGATGATTTGCTGGATCATACCTGATTATAATTCCTGTTTGCCTGACGGCAGGTCCGATTCAGCACCGGATAATCCATATGACCATTTCCTGAGTCTGTACAGGAAACAATCGAAGCAGTGGTATCCCATCAGTTAGCTTTTCCAATTATAGGACATTGTAATACCTCAAATTTCGAGCTATCTGTACTGCTTTCTCTAGACCAGTGGTGCCGAATAAGTTAACCGAAGTCAATTTTAGACACCGAAATAACTTTCGGTTAACGTAATTTTAAATCCACAAACCCAAATGACATTCGGTCTTCGCAATTATTAGTTTTATAATATTTAGGATTTTTAGAGATTTTTCTTACGAGGCTGAAAAATACTCCCAAAATTGCTAATTTAAGAATATTAAAATTATCTTTCTAATTACTTCGGAATTTCGGTTCATTTATTCCGGATATCGAAACAACAAACGGATAATTTTATAGTGTTCTCCTCATCGAGCAGTACGTCCTACATAAATTTGGTAGTATTTGGAGAATGTTACACGAAACCAAAATTATTAAATTATTAAATAAATAAATAAATAAATAAATTAATTAAAATAAAAGCTGTGGTGCTGTGCTGTCGTGACAAAGAGGAGGGTGGCAAAATAATTTTTGAGGTGTCACATGGGGGTACAGTTGATGGGGAGGTGTCACCACGAAGAAAAAAATATATATATATATATAAGAGAGAGAGAAATAATTAAACTCTCTCTCACCCTCACCAACCCTCAAACTCTCCCCTTTTCCCCTCTCGGCCACCCAGAAACTCTCCCCTTTTCCCCTCTCAGCCAGAAACCCAACAGCAAAGGAAAAAAAAAAAAGAAGAGAAAAAAAGAAGGAAAAATCAAACCGTATCGAGGATTCGAACCGAATATTCGAGATCAAACCGAGGCAAGTAATACTGCTATTTTCGTTCATTTTGTTATTTTATTTATATCTATTTTTGTTCGTTCTTTATTTAATTTAAATTTGTATATGTAAAATATTTTGGTTCGTTTCTTTATTTAATTTAATTTGTGTACGTAACTTATCTTGTAAAAATGCTTGGTTCATATTTTATACCATTAACTGATATTGAGAACTGAACTATATTAGTGGGTCAAATTTAACATATATAGATATTATGATATTTACTATTTTTAATTTAAAAAAAAAAGAAGAAGAAAAAATTTACGTAGCCAAAATCATGCAAAATACGGTTTGCATGCAAATAATGATTTTGCATGCAAACCGTGGGCCTTCAGTAGAGAGAAGAATAAGAAGAAAAAAAAAGAGGGAGAGAGTTTAGTGGGCTGGACTATAACATGCAGAGAATGGGCTGTAGGGAAAAAGAAAAGAGAGAGAGATTATGGGCCTGGCCCAGCCCAGAAGGAAAAAAAGGAAAAGAAAAAGAAATGAAAAACAATAGTGAACTGGGCCTGGCCCGACCCAAAGAAAATAACAGGGAAAAAAAAAGAAGAGACAAAAAAAAGGAGAGAGAGTGACCATGGGCCTGGGCTACTGAAATAATAGGCCTGGGCTGCTGAAATAATAATAATAATAATAATAATATTGGGTCTGGCCCAGTCTTGTAAAATAATAATAATAATAATAATAATAATAAAATAGAGGGAAGAAATTAGGCTTGGTTTGGACCTGACAGAAAATAAAATAAAATAAAATAAAGTAAAAGTGGGAATTTAGTGAGATTGGCTTGGGCTTGATGGATTAAATGATTGAGAGATTTGAATTGGACTTAACTTTGATTAATTGGACACAATTAATAATAGTAATAAATTAGATTTTAATTAAAAGAGAAATGCATACTAATATATAATTGAGCCTTTAAATGTAAGAAATGCATATGTTAGGTTATTAATTGACACTGAGAATGAAACCAGATTATTGTAATATTTTTGATGATATGCATTGTGGTACAACTGTGCACTAACATCTATCATGCTACAAGTCATGTGCCTTGATAATACAAATCATGTGTACTAATATATCATTTGTTAATTTATCATGCTACAAGTCATGTGTTTTAAATGTTATGTTAATTTATTTATGCTTGACTTCATGTTAATTTAGTGAGAATTGGCTTGAAATGTAAGAAATAAAAGTGGGAATTTAGTGAGATTGGCTTGGGCTTGATGGATTAAATGATTGAGAGATTTGAATTGGACTTAACTTGGATTAATTGGACATAATTAATAATAGTAATAAATTAGATTTTAATTAAAAGAGAAATGCATACTAATATATAATTGAGCCTTGAAATTTAAGAAATACATATGTTAGGTTATTAATTGACACTGAGAATGAAACCAGATTATTGTAATATTTTTGATGATATGCATTGTGGTACAATTGTGCACTAATATCTATCATGCTACAAGTCATGTGCCTTGATATTACAAATCATGTGTACTAATATATCATGTGTTAATTATCATGCTACAAGTCATGTGTTTTACATGTTATGTTAATTTATTTATGCTTGACTTCATGTTAATTTATATGTTGCCTTCATGTTAATTTATATGCACACAAACAACACTAAGATAAACATGCTCATGCACACTGATATTCATGTACTATGATAGTACACAATTCCTCTTTTTAAATGTATTACTTGCCGGGTTTAATCCCCTAGGTTTTGAACTCAGATTTGGAACGTGAAGATGGGGATCCAGCCCCAGTTGAGAACCCGTACTTCGTTAGACAGTTCGAGTGACAATAGGCAAGCGAAGTACTATCTGGAGAGTCTTTGTAGATTTTGTTTATATTTCCTTTTGTCTGGGCACTGCTTTTCTCTTTGACTCTTTGTGTTCATATTTAAAGCAGTGTGCCATTATATGTAATAAACTTTTTGTATAAATCAAGTTTTTTCAGTTTCAGACATGTTATTTACTTATCTAATTGTGCCAGTAGTTACGGTTATTCTAAGATCCTGTGACTGTTGGGTTGTCTAGTGGAAGTAGTAAGTAACGTCCTCCGTTTTAAAAAGCAGCTGAAAAATGGGGGCGCTACAGGGTGGTATCAGAGTCTAGGTTTAGATGGAAGACCATAGGACTACTGCCACATAAGAACATGTCTGTGACTTATTCGTAATTGTTTCTTATTCCTTAATACCTATCAGATCTAGTATCGTGCCTATCTTATTATTTTCTATTCGTTTGAAATATCTATCTTGAATTCTTTTTATTGATTCTTATCTGGACCGTTGCAGAATAATGTCGACCCGATCTTCTTCGAGTATGAGTGTAAGTCCAATAGATAATACGTCTAATCTTAGGAGCCATGAAAAATTGGCATGCGATCAAAATCGGTGTCTAAGATTTGGAATTTTCTGGGATGACTGAGTATTATTGAATATTTATATAGAACTTTACAAGACCTTATCACTTTAAATAAAAAGATTAGAAAATGAGTTAGAATATGTCTAAACAAATGAATGTAATAAATCATTTGAGAAATTAAAACGGAGTCTAACAATAGTACCAGTTCTAGCAATTCTTAATACTTCTGGAGAGGGCATATTCATACTCTATTTTTATATCATTCGATAAGCAAAGTAATTCTGTAGGCCGTGCATTTAAGATTTAAATTTTCATCTATACCAAGAATTTCAGACGAAGTTTAAATGAATTTTTAAGTACGATTTTCTTTGGAGAAATATAGTTACATTTGGACAAAACTACTATGCCAATCTTAATCATGTGAGATCTAATATTTCATTGAGTTCCAGTGTTATTAATAGGAAAGAAGGATGGGAGTAAAAAGTTGTGTGGAGACTATAGAGGTTTAAATATAGTAACAAAAAAAAAATCCACTACTTATGATAACTAATCTATTTGATCAATTGAGAAAAGGAAGAGAATTCTCGAGGATGATCTTTATTTGGGATTCTGTCAAATAAATGTCCGAGCAGAAAATATTTCATAAACTGCATTAGAACCAAACATAGTCACTATAAATAATTGGTGATACCGTTTTCAGTAACTAATGCTCCAACAATATTTATAAATTGATAATGAACTATAAAAAAAAAAAAAAACAACCTTTGGAAGAATAAGTGTAAAAATATAAAGAGATTTTAGAACACTCTGAATTTTGTAGAATTAGTCAAGTTGAAAGTAAAGGATAAGAAATTAATAATAAACTATAATTAAAGAAGACAAATTTTATCATGGCGGAACATGACATTGTATCTTGTTATTCAAGTTAGGTTTATCTTTCCAAATGATTGTCTTATCCATTGCTTTTGTTGACCATTCTCTATTTGACATTTTGTACCTTTCATCTGAATATTATCATAATATGATTCCTGTCTTAAACCTTTTATATATCACAAGTCTTATTAAGTTGGCGAGATAACTGTAGAGATGTATTCTCTGGCGCCAGCAATTGCAGTCGCTTAATAAGATCGTTGTATGTGATTGAATTTTGTAACTAGTCATGAATTCATTTCTTATCGTGTCCCTACCATTCATAATCCTGTTACATCGATATTATAATAGTTCATATTCATTTTCATTGCTAGAGTCGATTACAACATTAATAGGAACTTAGGAATAAACTTTACAAAAATATTTATCACATGTATCTTACACATTACTTAATTAGGATGGCGTGGCACTCCAAATTAGTAGCAGCTATTCCTGATTAAATTTTATCTTGTTTTTATGTTCCTTCACCCAAATAAAACTTCAAGAATAAATTTGGATTTCTGACTATCCATTATCATTCCTATCAAAAACGAAAGTCGTTCATGATGTATTCTATATATCATAATTGAGAAAGCGCTTAGTTAGAAGTACAAAAATAGTAAATCTATCAAAAATAGACTTGAGAAAAGGCTTAAAGTTTTTGTAATTGTTCCAGAAGAAATGAAACAAAAATATGAAAAGCGATATGTAAGGATTATTAACTAATGAAAGAAATCTTAAAAGATAAAGTAACATTATTAGTTCTTATTTTATGAGATATACAATCATCAAGAGATTCAGTTTGGGAGTTTGAAAAGGACATCAGGATAGAATACATATACCCTTTCTCATGATCAAAAACATCAATTAAATTTCGAGGACGAAATTTTTTTATTAGGTGGGTAGAATGTAATACCTCAAATTTCGAGCTATCTGTACTGCTTTCTCTAGACCAGTGGTGCCGAATAAGTTAACCGAAGTCAATTTTAGACACCGACATCACTTTCGGTTAACGTAACTTTAAATCTACAAACCCAAATGACATTCGGTCTTCGCGATTATTAGTTTTGTAATATTTAGGATTTTTAGAGATTTTTCTTACGAGGTCGAAAAATACTCCCAAAATTGCTAATTTAAGAATATTAAAATTATCTTTCTAATTACTTCGGAATTTCGGTTCATTTATTCCGGACATCGAAACAACAAACGGATATTTTTGTAGTGTTCCCCTCGTCGAGGAGTACGTCCTACATAAATTTGGTAGTATTTGGAGAATGTTACACGAAACCAAAATTATTAAATTATTAAATAAATAAATAAATTAAAATAAAAGCTGTGGTGCTGTGCTGTCGTGACAAAGAGGAGGGTGGCAAAATAATGGTTGAGGTGTCACATGGCGGTACAGTTGATGGGGAGGTGTCACCACGAAGAGAAAAATATATATATTTAAGAGAGAGAAATAATTAAACTCTCTCACCCTCACCACTGTTTCTCCTCTCGGCCACCCAGAAGCTCTCCCCTTTTCCCCTCTCAGCCAGAAACCCAACAGCAAAGGGAAAAAAAAAAAAGGAGAAAAAAAAAGAAGGAAAAATCAAACCGTATCGAGAATTCGAACCGAATATTCGAGATCAAGCCAAGGCAAGTAATACTGCTATTTTCGTTCATTTTGTTATTTTATTTATATCTATTTTTGTTCGTTCTTTATTTAATTTAAATTTGTATATGTAAAATATTTTGGTTCGTTTCTTTATTTAATTTAAATTTGTATACGTAAATTATCTTGTAAAAATACTTGGTTCATATTTTGTACCATTAATTGATATTGAGAACTGAACTATATTAGTGGGTCAAATTTAACATATATAGATATTGTGATATTTACTATTTTTAATTTAAAAAAAAAGAGGAAATTTACGTAGCCAAAATCATGCAAAATACGGTTTGCATGGAAATAATGATTTTGCATGCAAACCGTGGGCCTTCAGTAGAAAGAAAAGAAAAAGAAAAAAAAAAAAAAAAAAGAGGAAGAGAGTTTAGTGGGCTGGGCTATAACATGCAGAGAATGGGCTGTAGGGAAAAAGAAAAGAGAGAGAGATTATGGTGAATGAGATCTACACAGGGGGTGAGACCCACAACCAGAGAACCTCGCATATAACGCGAGCTAAATCCAAAGCAAGAATGTGAGGCTATGCCCGTGTACAATGTGAGGCTAAACCAACGTAAAATCATCTAGTGCATGAAGCTAATTCGAGACTAAGACAGCGTAAAGTCAACAGACGCGAGGCTAACTCAAAACTAAACCAGCGTGCATGATTATACTAGTGCGCAAGGCTAAGTCAGTACACAGAACTCATCCAGAGTACAAAAGTGAACAAAAATGCGAGGCTAAGCTTCAACCCCGCGTAACCCACTACGAAAAAAAGAAGAGTAATCTATTGCTGCATGACGAACTCATTAGACAGTCAAACAAGTCCTATGCAGGGGATCCAATCCCACATCCAGCCAAAGAGGGATACGTATGAAGGCAGAACATAAAGTATGTTTGCATACAGCACGAGGCAAAGTCAACGCAAAGAACGCGAGGCTAATACCTGCGAACAATGCAAAACTATGCAAAGTAAAACCAGCAAAAGTGCAAAAGCTCCAAAACGCGAGGCTAATTTGCAGCCCCGCATAAAACAGTTGAAACGTCAGGATAACGTATACGCGAGGTTATCTGGCAGCCCGCGTGATTACATTATCAAAAGAAGATGCTAACACAAGGCTAACTTGCAACCTGGCATGAAACCTACGGTACACAAAACCACGCCAGCGTGCATAATTAATACAGCGCGCAAGGCTAATTCCGAGTTTGAAGATGAATCTGAATGCGAGGCTAATTTCCAGCCTTGCATAAAAAAAACAAAAGAGTAAAACAAAAAAAATAAAAAATACAAAAGCTAAGTTTTAGCCTAGTATGGAAAGGCTATAATGTAAGGACAAGTCTCAACCTTGCACAGACTCATCAGAATGAAAGGTTAAGACCCAGTCCTACATAATCTGTCACAAAAATGGAAGTGATTTGTTACCACATGATGAACTCTATGAAAAACCAAATGAGGTTAACACAGGGGGTGGGATTTACAACCAGATAAACTTCGTATAATGCGAGATTAAGACCGAAGTAAGAACGCGAGGTTAAACTATTCGTACAATTCGAGGTCAAGCCAGCGTAAAGTTATTTAAACGCGAGGCTATGCTCACGACTAAAATGTGAAGCTAACTCTCAGCCTCGTGTAAATTTCAAAGAATAAGAAGGCGGTCAATTGAATTACAACGACCATTCAAATGTGGATCCCACAGGAGGTGAACCTCATACCAATAAACCTTGTGTGCAATGCAGAGCAAACTCTGCATACAATACAATGCCAAGCTAGCGTAAAGTCATCTAAATGCGAGGCTATGCTCACGGCCAAAATGTGAAACAACTCCCAGCCTCGCATAGACTTTAAAAAGTGGAAGGTCAAGGTCGGCGTTAGAGGCTTAAGGTGCAAAATCAACCAGCAGCCTTACATAATATCTGATGAAGAAGATGGCCCGTTGACTTTCAATGGGCTCGTAACCAGTCAAATGTGGTCCACGCAAGAGGTGAGACCCACGTCCAGTAAACATTGAATTCAAAACTAAACTCCGCATACAATGAGACGCTAAGCCAACGTAAAGTCATCTAAACGCAAGGCCATGCCCTTGTGGAGTGCTAAGTTATGCCCACAACTAAAATGTGAAGCTAACTCAGTGTGCAAGGCTGAACCTGCACACAAGTCCAACTCCACGTATAATGCTAAGTCATACTAGACCAGTTGCGAGGTTTTGCCAGCTTAAAATACGAGGCTAAGCCCGCGGATATCATCCTTCGACGCATTCGCCAGGCCACCGGAAACTCACAACTACATCGATCGATGGTCACGCTTGAAAACGACGGAACAATAGCCCGTATTCCCTTTCTATAGAACGAGTAAGAGAAAGTGAATCTCTGCCGAGCCTGCTGACATAACTCAATCGACGTTCGTTTTCGTCGACGGACGTCTCCGCGCAGATATTCCTTTTTTTTTCAGTTGAAAGAAAGGGAACAGGGTGAGACCATTACCACTATACTGCCAATGGAGTCTTTCAGCTCCTGTTGGCTTCAAGCGGTAGTGCAGCCCACCAATGGGTGGCTGTCGAGGCTAAACGTCGACTAAACCGGAGGGACAATGCCAGCGTCAGACGTATCCATGACTCTTTGCTTGCCAAACGTGACGTGACGAATCCACTGCACTTTTCTGTCCTTTTTTTGTCGAGTTTTGACTTTTTTTACCGGCTTTCTTTCTCTCTCTCGTCGACGTGTCGGAGGAGGAAGAAAGGGTGACTCCGGAATGATTTAGCTAAGCTTGTATCTTGAATGTGCAGTAATAAATCAAGTTGTACCAAGCGCACATCTCGAGAGCGCCTTCAACAAGAAAGTGTAAGAAAGAACTTTCAAAGTGGACGACTTGGTCTTAACAGTCAGGCGACCAATGATCCTAACGCATAAGACGAAAGGCAAATTTCAGCCAGCCAAAGTGGAAGGGCCCATTTGTAGTAGAGGCAGTCTACTTAAATAGAGCATACCGATTGATCAATCAATACGGTGATCGAATGATGATACCGATCAATGAAAAATTCTTGAAGAAATATTATTCTTAAGGGAATAAAGTCATCCGATCTCCTCTTCAACACAACAAATAAAGAAATGCTGGCCGCTGTTCAGGTGTAGCTTCGCATCCCAACTTGGGTCATAAAATGAAAATGGATCCAACATCTCTACGGCTATGGATATAGAGAAAATGTTTGGCCTGTAAGCCCAAACGAAATCCTCGCTAACCCTATCATGTTGGGGGTAAAAGCATGAATTGCCCAACGCCATCAAGGCAACGGGAAGAGAATAAATTTCTCGCTAACCCCATCATGCTGGGGGTAAAAAGCATGAATTGCCCAACACCACGAAGGCAACGGGAAGAGAATAAATTTCTCGCCAACCCGATCATACTGGGGGTAAAAGTATGAATTGTCCAACGCCATCAAGGCAACGGGAAGAGAAAAAATTTCTCGCCAACCCATCATGCTGGGGTAAGAGCATGAGTTGCCCAACGCCATCAAGGTAATGGGAAGAGAATAAATTTCTCGTCAACCCATCATACTGGGGTAAAAGTATGAACCGTCTAAAGCTGTTAAAGTAAAGGGAAGAGGAAAAGTTTGGCATTTAAGCCCAAACAAAACTCTCGACAACTTACCATGTTGAGGGGAATAGCATGGCTAGCCCAACTCAAACGGTAGTTGGTAAAGGCAAATCAAACCCGTTGATAGCTGGGGATTTGCTAAAAATTCCATGACAAATCTACTACAACAGTATCATTATCCAATTATAAGGATGCATTATTGCCCAAAGCTGCAAAAGTAAAGGGAAGAGAAAAGGTTTGGTATATAAACCCAAACGAAATTCTCGACAACTCACCGTGCTGAGGTAAATAGCATGGCTAGTCCAACTCAAACGGTAGTTGGTAAAGACTAATCAAATCCGTTGATAGTTGGGGGTTTGCTAAAAACCCTAATCAGATCAATCCCCTGTCAAGTTAAGATTTCACCTCTGACAGTAAAACTTTTCTCATTAATTTTCTCTGGCAAAACCAGTAAGTCTCTAAAATATTTGTCACGTTAAAATCATACCTTTGATACCAGAATACAAAATCGAACTATTTTTCTCCATGAGATCAAGTCCAATGAATCCCTGTCAAGTTAAAATTTTACCAGCAGAGCAAGTGACACTCCAAAATATTTGTCAAGTTAAAATTATACCTCTAACATCATAATTCAAAATTATATGAGATCAAATCCGATCAAATCTCCTGTCACGTTAAGCTTTCATCTCTGACAGAAAAGAAAACTTACACTTCATCAAGTCTAACATCACAACCTCTGATGAACTTGTTTTTGATATTATCAAGTTAAAAAATTACCTCTGACGAAAACCATCTTCCTATCAAGTTAAGAGTAACCTCTGATAGTCAAATTCCAAGCTGAACATGTTAACAGTCGTCTCTGTTTAGTCTGCTATTTCCTATCATGACCAGATCCTCTGAATAGATTGGGCTTTGAGACATATTTAATGATACCTCTGTCTTTTCCTGATCCGTCATACTAGATGTCACTGAACGGTTATAATTCTAATGAGCACGTTAACATGATATCTCTGCTTGTTCTCAAATAAGTACGTTAATATCATACCTCTGCTTGTCATCCAACGAGCATGTTAAAATCATACTTTTGCTTGTCACTCAATGAGTACGTTAACATCATACATCTACTTGTCATCTAATGAGCACGTTAAAATCATACCTCTGCTTATTATCGAATAAGCATGTTAACATCATACTTCTGCTCATATTGCAGGAGACATGTTAATAGTTACCTCTGTTTATCAAATCTATTACACGTCTGTTATGCACTTAGCCTCTGAACGAGACGTCAAAAATATTTTTGCATGTAGATAACAAATTTTCTGAAGCAAAACTACAAGCAAAAGTCTGGCTCGGCCGCACAAGTACAATGGCCAAGAAAACTTGCTAGAAGCAATCTTTGATACATCGAAGAGGTTCAACAGTATACCTCAAGTAACAAAACAGCTGGAAGATAGTGATTTCAGAATATGATTCACAGTATACCATAAAAATCACGATGAAGACTATAAACCCAAAATCAAAGAGTCCAAAGTGTTTCGAAATACGTTATAACTCAATACAGAATTTCGAAAACTTTGGAGGGGATTATGTAGACATTAAAAAAAAAAATAGGGGAGTGCCCCGCGGGTCCCACCTGGATATTGAGGGAGCATGTAGGAAATTTCTTACAGAGGCTTCTCATATCAACAGATGGGTGGAGATGGGCCTTTATGTGCTCATTTCTCTTGGTGTGTTCTTGGGACAGAAGTGTAGGAGTGTACTATGGCCAAGTCCATATTTTGCTGAAGCTTCTATATGATCAAAACTTCAAATCAAATGTTTCTTTGTCCTCGTTCTAGTTTTCATTTTTCATGATCTATTAATAGGCTCTAATCCTTTGCGTGCAAAGTATCCTTTACTGTTTCGTTTTCTATTCCTACCGTTATTTGGTAATCTTTAACTCTTTTCTAGACAAATATCATGCCTGGGTGAATGCCGAGTTCTTGCTGGAGAAGTGCCTTGTGGGAGTGTTGGATGATAGCTTATGAAGGACCAGGAGCAGTCGTGATTGGACTCGATTCAAGTAATACCAATAAAATGTAACTTGATTGGATGTGATTGAATTATACCGATTAAATACGCTGCTCATTTTCTTGCGCAAGCAAATACAATTTACTGACATTTCGACATTCTGCATACTTTATAAGTGTATCTATTTTCTCTTCCAGGCATGTAGAGTTGAAATTATTGAGGAAGGTATCATTTAGATTTATGTTGGAGATGTATCTGAATGAGCTGAAAAATTCTGTGCTTTTGATGTATCCCAAGTCTCTGTATGCTTGTGCGTAAATATTTGTGTAATCATAAATTTTGTCAAGAGGGAAAATTTTCTGCTGATCTTTGTTCCTTCAAGTAATCTAAACTTTTTGACTAATTAGCAGGTTTTATTAACCACTCTCCAGAGAGAATTTGTTGCAATTTTGCGTGCCAGACAATAGTGATGAAAATTGTAATCTTACCGTAAAATATAAACATAATTGGGAAAATTTACTTTTAAATATCTTCCTCTTTTTGCATGTAGATTTAATCGTCCTGAATTTTTTCATCTTCTGTTTACGGTAAAAGCCCTCATTTTCTTTGTGTTTATCTTTTTACCAGCATTTATATAATCCTTTTTCCCCCCTTTTAGAAGGTCAGCAAGCAGGATACTTTTTAACTTGCACACAGCCAGATCTTGGGACTTGCACTTCTATATTTTTGGGATCAAATTGGAGTTTTGATGTGCCTGGGTCCATAAATAGAATGAGCTACTATTTAGTTTCATCACTATCTATTTTCTAAAGGGTTAATTACACTGAGACTTCTGTAGCATGAGAGTATTAGAATTTATTACTTATGAAGTTTGAAATTCTCATTTAGCCCTTTAGACCATTAGCGAAGTTAGTCAACATTGAGATATTCTTATCCTATGTCAAGCAAATTTACACAGATTTTATTTAATTCAAACTTTGTCATCTTCTCCCTCTTTAAGAATTCCACCCAAGACAAGCCAATCCATTCACTTTCCTGCAGCTATGCTCAGTATCTCTTCTCTCTCTCTCTCTCTCTCTCTCTCTCATGCAGCAGTTGCAGCGCAACCATGCATAGCAGCCACTGCTGCACAGGGAAGGAGGCGCATTGCAGTGATGGAGGGAGGTGGGGGACAAGCGGAAAGTTTGAGGAAAGTTTTTTAACGTATCAAGGACAAATTTGTCTTTTAACTGTACATGAATCATCCCCCTAAACAGTTGACCAACTCCATAAACAATACAAATTTGATGGATAATAAATTCTTGTATCTCATACGACCGAAGGTCTGAGTGTAATTAATACTTTAAAGACCATGGTTCCTTATTCAATTTTCAGTGAAGTTAATTAATGAATTTAACTTGAATAATTAATCATAGTACAATTATAGTATTAAAAGAAAAAGATGATAGCAATTCCTAGATCAATGCTTCACTCTTGGATAAGGCTGCAAGTGGGTCGTTTCGGTCCGTTATGGTATAACTCACTTGACTTTGAATACCTCATGATCTATATTTTAGACCTAGATAAGTGCCCGATCCATTCATTAAGCATGTATATGTTAATTATGAACATTTCTCTACCTAACCACCTTAGTCTTGAGCATGATACATTCATTAGTTACAGAATCCGTGCACATATTACCCTCTCTTCAAGTATGCTAGATATAGACTTGTGCAAAGCCTTTATCCAACAATCGAGCATCTCAAACTAAGGTATGACTGCTATTCCTTGGATTACTCTGAAAGGAGTTAATAATCCCATGGCATCCCCTTTGAATACAATCCTTTATTCGGGAATCGTATTTGAAATTCAAATAAGTGCATTTCACAATTCTCGAATCTCCTTTTTTGACATAGACATACTAGCAACTGGAAAGTTGCCAGCTCTCACAAGGGCCTCGATATCATTTCACACAACAAATCTAGTTTCTGCACTATTCCGACGTAAAGAGTCATCAAAGTAAGGTTAAATTAACTTTTAGAAGGAGCTTCTACGATATTTATCTGGGTACATCGGTTTCAGGCACTAGGCCAGTGAGTTTCCAAAAATTCCAAAGCTGTAGAAGAGATGGATATAGTAAGTTTAGCCTTAGAAAAGCCATATCTCTTTAACTCTGCAATTGTAGTCCTTACCACTTGCTTTGAACTAAATAATCTAAGTTCAAAGAGCAAAGCATTTCTGCGCTTCCAAATCTCTCAGCTCGTATACATAAGAACTGATCGGATGAATTTTTTAAGTAGAGGTGTGTTAGTGCCAACACTAGAGAGTAGCAAATCCTTCAACTCCTGCCAAGCTAGGTGTGGAACTAGCTCTTGCCCAACTTGATCCCAAATAGCTACTAACCTCATCCAAAATATAATAAGATGTTTTAGGGATTCATCAAGCATGCCACAATGAGGACTTAACATCCAAGTAGACACAACCCTGGATGATTTTCCATTCTCAAAACCGCTAATATGTGGCATTGCTATTAACATCTATATCTATCGTAAGTTAACACAAAACTCATTTTGGCTGAGATACTTATAAATGATAGAAGAACAAAGACCCTATAGCGAAGTATCTTACCAGAGAATCATATCCTCACCCTAGCGTCGAGGGAGTGATATGAAGAAATAACTTCCATAAAAGAACAGTGAAATATACCTCCAAGTTTTCCCATTCCCACACCCGATTAGGCATTATAAAATGACTAACTTTCACTCTATACTAACTTCAGACTCATCTATTATCAGGGCATTTATCACCAAGAGTATTTCAGAAATCCAAGGCTCCAAAAGTATATTTGATCATTAGCAACAAACTATATGCATCCTCTTCAGTCGAATCTAAAAATCACCTGCCAAGCCTAGGAGAATGCGAGAGACTTTTTAAGATCCTATATGATCTAGAAATCCTATATTTAAACTTAAATCATTCTTGACCATAATGACCTGGACCCATCGAAGCATTTGGCTAAGTGTTTGGTGAGATATATCATATATATGCTCTTTGCACATAATCAAGATGCTGACCCCCCAGTCTCCCTCCTTGTGTTACCTACAAATCCACTCACACGAATCCTCTTAAACAATAAGCGACATCCCACGAGACCCGTCATCCACAACTCACACGAAACGAGAAATTTTTTTATTGAGTCTGTTAAGAACAGACTTTTTTTTTTTTTGACATCAAAACGGTGAGCTATTGCCCTCCGTGTTCCATTAAAATGACTTTAATAAAACATAGCGGAGTATTTATAGACCCGTACATAAGTAAAAATGGGTCACAATATAGTACAGTGCAAAGTACTTACTACATAATAATCAGAAACTAAAATATTTTCCAGCTGCAGCCATAAATGCTGGTTGGGGATATCTACAAAATCTAATCCTCTTCCTCCTGAACCATACGAGCTGCTTCTCCCGAATCAGCTCCTTAAGAACAGACTTGAGCACCCAACTTTTGGCAAGTTTAAACCATGGCATGATAGGAAATACTAATTGGAGCAAAACCTTAGGTGTAGCAAGTGGAAGTAGGTCAAACTTCTTCCATCTACTCAATTTTGCCCAAATCTTATACATAGAGCAACCCATCAAAGAAAGATAGAGGAACTCTCTTACTTCCTTCTTAAACACCAAGGAATTTGAACCATATATATATACTGCATGCCTGGATAGCAAGACATCTAAGGATCCTCCTCTTAATGCGGATGTTAACATTCTTTCTAAAGTAGACAGCAGACTTACCCAAATTGATGGTTGCCCATTGACTACACTAGGGATGAGCAAATTTCTGAAAAAACCGAATCGAGCCGCTAAACTGATCCGAACCGAACCGTTGGTTTTCGGTTCGGGTTCGGTTCGGGTGAAAAGCCGAAGATTTATTCGGATGTCAGGTCGGATTTCGGTGGCATTAGCGCTAACTGAAACCGACCGAAAAAACCGGATTTGTATAAATACCCGATCCATTAATCCATTAACTCACTTCTATAATCTCTCTCTCCCTCCCTCCATCCCTCTCTCTCCCCAATTCGGTTTCAGTTTTTTAAAACTGGGCCGATATATATTTCTTTTCTTTTTCTTTTTTAATTCTAGTTGGTTTGTGGGCTGCAGGCTCAAAAAACCGAAAACCGACCGAACTGAACCGAATTTTCGGTTTCGGTTTCGGTTATTAGTTGATTTCGGTCGGTTTCGGGTTTGGAAATTCGGTTCGATTTTCGGTTGGGATTTTTCCACCCAAAGCCGAATCGAACCGACCGATACTTAGTCCTATGCTACACAATATCTTCTAAGGGGGGTTTGCTTATAAAAAAAAAAAAATTAGTTTAAGGTAGATAGGGAGGCCTAGACTACAATAAAGCAGTCATCAAGAAAGAGAAGGTGTATGCATCACAAAGGTGCCTACATATACAGTCGATAACAATTCCCTTCAAACAACCTCTCCTTTTTTTTTTATCCTTCCTCCTCAACAATGACTTTGCCATCTACCTTTTTAACCTGTAAAAGTTCAATCCGACCTGGAAGTGATTCACTCACTTTGAAAATATTGCCAACTTCTTTCTTATATTCCATCTACGTAGAGCATCCTTTGCGTTCTTATTCTTCGTAGCTAAAACATAAGTAGGAAAAATGTGCCCATTATATGGGAGAAGGTGTTTGATAGCAAACATAATAGGTACACTGCACACCAATTTCTGATAGCCTTTTGCTAGAACATATGGAAAGAAAAAAATAATAGAATCTTTAGAAACACCCTAATTCTGTTTCTGCTTCTTCATATAATAAAATGATTATATTTATTTGGTCTATTCGGATCTCAAATCTGATTTTCCTAATTTAACAAGATAAATCATTATTTCAATATTTCTATATATTAATCCTACAATCTTTCTAGTCTGAATAGTTGTTAGAATTTAATCTAATCACAATATAGCCAACAATTTCTTCCCTCGAAAAGAAAAAATGGTGGTTTTTTTTATTTTCTAAAATCATCAATTCATTTTATTTTAGTATATAATGTAGAATATGTTTTAGCTGTTGTATATGGTTTTATTTATTTCTTTTCTTTATTTGAGGACAACTTTCTATTAACTGATTAACTAGAATTTGGTTTTTATTTTTAAGCAGACAGCAAATTTTCTTGTGTTGTGGCATCTGGCTTGTCTTGTTGTTGGAGGGCTCGCAGCAACAATCAGTGTTGTTGATCACGGAGCTGTTGGAGATGGCAAAACTGACGATACAAAAGTAAAATTGAATCTACATGAACACATCAATATGTTTCTATGTTAATAGTTTTTATGATTACCCAAATTGAGTTTCCAAAATTAAGTTTCTATTGGAATTCAGACTCGAAACATCTAACAAATTGAAGAGAGGTGATTACTAGAGCAAGGCTTATTGGTATACTTATTATTTATTCACCTATTTGTTTGTTTACCAAGCCTGGTATGAAATCATGAATAAGATCATTAAGGAGTATTATATAATTGGGATATACATTTCCCTTAGCCCTCACCACAAATTTGGAGTTTTGGTACAGTAGAAAGGACTTTTCAATATGGTATCAGAGCAATCCAGATTCGATTCCTGCCGGACAAGCAATTTAATTACGAATTTTTAAAAAAAAATATACCGTTGTATAAAGCCCGTAATGAATAAAAATATGCTTATTATATTTATGATTGGTATGATCTGTTTTGCTAATTATATTTATGATTTGTTGAACAGGCATTTTTGGACACGTGGAGCGCAGCTTGTGGCGATGCTGGCTCCCCAAACATTCTAATACCCTTTGGAAAGACATTCTTGGTTGGTCTGGTGTTCCTCAAAGGCCCTTGCAGGTCTCAAATTTATATGCAGGTATTATTTTGGACATAAATATCGTAGAATTTAAGATTAAGGGTTAATTACAGTCAGATTCTTTATAGTATTGGGAGTGTGTAATTTAACACTTCTGAAATTAAAAACTCTCAAAAAATTTCCTGTTAACACTATTATTGAGGGTTAGTTATTTTCACTCTCCTTTTTTACTAAAGTACACTCATGTCTCTTAAATTCTTATTCTACTCTCATACCTCCTTTTAACCAGTACAGTCCCTCTCTCTTTCTCTCCTCTCCCTCTCCCTCTCTATGCCTCTCTCTCAGTCACTCTCTTCTATCCCTCTCTCTCAGTCAGAGAGGGAGTGTGAGTGACTGAGAGAGAGGGATGGAGAGAGAGAAGAGAGAGTGTGTGTGCTGGTTAAAGGGAGCGATGAAGGTAGAATAGGAATTTGAGTGACAAGAGTGCACTTTAATAAAAAAATGAGAGTGAAAATAACTAACTCTCACTAACAGTGTTAACAGTACAGTAGTTTTTGAGAGTTTCAAACTTCAGAGGTGTTAAATTACACATCTCTAATACTACAGAGAGTCTGAATGTAATTAACCCTAAGATTTGATTAAAATTCAAAGTTACAACTAGCTAGCTAGCCAGCCAGCCTTGATAAATACAATACATGCAAAAACTACGTACAGGTTGACGGGGATATCGTAGCGCCTGGCCAGTTATGGAAGCGATCTCCCAACGATCATTGGATCACATTTCTCAGCGTAACTAGTGGGCTAACCATCTATGGGAAAGGGAAACTGGATGGTAGTGGTGAAGTTTGGTGGACTTGTCGAAAAAATAATGTGTGCAACTCAACAATCTGATCGATCCATTGCAAAACCCTACTTTTTCTTAATTACTCCATACTTAATAATACCCATCCATCAAATTACTAACCCTTTTTTCTTTTTTATTTGCAGATATGCCCGGATGCCCCTGATGTAAGTTTCAAAAGTAAAAGAAAAATTATATATATATATATATATATATATATATATATATATATATATATATATATATATATATATATATGAGTAAACATGAAATTCATCGGTAGTAAAGAGAGTTACTTCACCGCCTTTTAGTTGGCCCAATAAAATTAGTATATGTGACACTACTCAAAAAGTGGTTAAACAAGTTTTTTTATTTGTTACTTTGAGTAATGTCACATATAATAATTTAATTTGGTCACTTAAGCGGCCTTCACCGCTGGTGAATTTCCTATTCTCTCTTTATATATATTTATATATATATGTGTGTGAGAGAGAGACAGAAATGGAAATTCACTATTTCCAATAATTATATTTTAAATATTTCTTGTGGATTATGATCTCGACCCTATAGGGTTCACTCTTATCCATTTTCTTCGGTTTTAGTTTTAATTTGGTTCTCCATCAAGTTGATACAAAATTAACAGTTCTCAGTGAATAAAATATTTTGTATCAAAGTATAAATAAATTTCAAAATTTATAAAATTTAATTTTATTAAAGTTAAGGAGGTAAAAATCCTAATTCTAGAAAAAAAAAATTAAGAAAAATTATTGAATTACTATATTTTTACGCTATCTTCGTGAGCTAGTGACCCAATTACACAGTAATCTCACGTGTATACACACACAACAATAAAACGAAATGCATGACCGTACGTATAATTTTGTGTTGAAATTTTAATGCATGCAGGCTGTAGCATTCGATCATTGTGCTCGCGTTGCAGTGCGTGACGTGAGCATCGTCAACAGTCCATTGAAGCACATATCCATTTACAAGAGCAGCATGATCTCTTTGAGCAACCTCACCATCACATCTCCTTGGGACAGTCCCAACACTGATGGCGTGCATATTGAAGATTCTACTCAGCTTACTATCATCAACAGTAACATTGGCACCGGTAGCTAGAACGATTTCAGAAAAATAAACAAATAAATATATATATATATATATACATATATGACTTAATTAGATTTCTATTTATACGAGGAAATTCAATTTCTACAGGAGATGATTGCATTTCGATTGGTACTGGAGTGTCCAATATTACTGTTAGCGGGATAAATTGCGGTCCTGGACACGGCATAAGGTTCTTTATTAATTTTTCTGCTCCAATTTTCCTTTAGGAATTTAAAAAAAAAAAAACAACAAATTAATTTGTTTGGAGATCTCTTGTATTTAGTTTAATTTGAAGTTGGCTTTTCAGTGTTGGGAGCTTGGGTAAAGCTGGCTCTAGGTCCGTTGTAGAGCATGTTATTGTGTCAAGTTGTCACTTTTACAATACTCAGAATGGTGTGCGGATTAAGACATGGCCGGTAACTAAAACTATCGCCTTATATGTTCATCGTATTCTCTGTCATATTTCTAATGTACTAAATTTTTTTTGGTTCTAAACTAGGGTGGTTCCGGTTATGCAAGGAATATCACATTTGTGAATTCTTATTTCAACTCCGTAGGCTATCCGATAATTATCGATCAATTTTACTGTAACACCTACCATTGCAGGGGTGGGGTATGTAATTAAGCACATATAAATTACTTTTTATAATAAAACAATTTATTTCAAGGTTATATCAAAATAAGCATCTGGTGCTTGGTGCAGGGACCGAGTGTTCAAGTTTCAGATGTGCATTACATCGGAGCAAGCGGTACTACTACGACCAACGCTGCAGTCACTCTCAATTGTAGCGCGAGCACACCCTGCACGGGCATCACCATGGAGAATATTAACATTTGGTCAGCCGGAGATAGGCCCCCGACAAGCCTCTGCATCAATGCTCAGGGTACCGCGAAAGGGCTGGTCAATCCCCCAGTCCCAGGCTTCGAAACTATATGAAATTTGCATCGAATGATCTATTCAAGCCATGATTGAAACCAATAGATAATAATTTTGGAGTGATTGGGAAATGAAAATAAATGGTCGGCTCGGCTCATTCAAAAAATTTGGAAGAGATATATATATATAAAAGCAGTCTCGATTATTTAATTGGTCTTCATAAATAAATTTCATTGTCTTTTCTCATTCTATCTCTTGCCTCATAATTTATTACTCCATCATTTTTTTTTTTAATTTCCCTAAAATTTCTAAAATCATGACAATTTTTCACTTGACCAGCTCATGGTAGGATATTATTTGTATTGCAGAGGGTTTCACGGTATTTTATGTTGGTTGAAGTGTGAAAGTTCATGCCTTTATACTGTCGTATAACTTACTATATCTAATTATAGTTTATATTCGATGGTCGCTATGGCCGCATTGTTTTTTAATTTTGAGTCATTATATTTAGCAAACGAGTGGAAAACATTCCACCCGCGGCTCGAAAGCTTGGTGACAAAGTTTTATAATGGTTGATAATAAATCAACATGATAAAGGATCATTATCAAGTAAACTAAAGGCAGTGAAAAGAAAGCTTGGTGACAAATTTTTATAATGGTTGATAATAAATCAACATGATAAAGGACCATTATCAAGTAAACTAAAGACAATGAGATTAAAGGCTTCAATTAGTAATATTTATTGCTATTTCCCTTCTTAAAAATGAAATAAAATAAAATAAAATAATCCCTGATGGTAGCGCATCCCCTCTTCATCCTGATTAACCCACTTTAGTTACCTAAGTCCAGAACCATCAAACTGTCCATTGGAATTTGAATTTGGAACCTACTTGAATTTGGAACCTATCTACTAGCAGAGAAGTGTTGCCGACAACGCAGTCGCATTTATTTAGTCATTATCATTATTATTATGGAATAACTGCAGTAACTCCAAACTTTATTGATTATGCAGACATCATATCCTCAAACTCCATACTCCATGGAACGTGGCATTCACCTAACAAACAAACTACGGGTTCTAATTATTTTGTGCCAGTTTGTATATATGATCTTGAATTAGTTTGCAGAATAAAACTCAAAATTGCGCATTTTTCGTTTCTCTTCAGTAACTTTTTTAGTGCAAAATTATAAAAACACAAGCTTCAAACTACGTTTTTTTTCCCCTCTTGGGCAAAAAATTTAATACAAGAAACTTAGGAATACAACAAAATACTATGTAATAGTAATACAATCTGGATATTTAATAACAACTAATTACACAACAACAAGGTAAAACATTAAAAAAAAAAAAAAAAGAATATGAATAACATTATCATTTAAAATTATTATGAAAAAGGTAAAACGTATAGGTGCACTACAAGAAACAATCATTTAGCAATTATTGAACAAGAAGGCAAACTAAAAATATTATTTCATTTTGTAAGACTATGAAACATAACATTGAAAAAAAAAAAATTATCATAAAAGGAGACCACGATAAACTGCACAAAAATACTTTGGAATTCTATTGATTGACATGAGAAAAGTTATGACATAAACGATGATATATAGATATGTCATGCTATGGAAACTCAATCACAATATTAGACTAGACTAATATAAGAAAAACGAGAATAAAATGAAGAACCTTACCTGTGTTCACCAGTAGTGAAGTATGGTATATCCTATAATAATACCTTTAGTAAAGGCTGGGAGCCGAATACTTCCTGTCAAAGATCTCGACAAAACATGGCCAATAAAAAAAAAAAAAAAAAAATCTCATTAGCCACTAATTTCCCTTCTACCAACCCAGATCAACGATGATTTTCCAGGTGCTGATTAAATTTCTCTGTACGCCCAGATCAACTAAGATTTCCAGAATTTGACTCGGGCTTTGATGTGCTTCGAACATATGTGAAACTTCGTTGAGATGGAGAAACCTTCTGCAGTTTTTTCACACCATCAGCAGGTTGAGCAGCTGAGGAGTCTCGCTTCCACTGCAAACTACGGACTCCAGGCTTGGCAGAAAGGGAAGATTGGAACACTCTTGAGGGGCCACCTCTGAACGCACTTGAGAGGCCACCTTTTGGGGATGCCACCTTTTGAAGCATAGGAGACAATAAAGAGGCTCGAGCTACTTGTGGCTGGATTATTTGTTGAGAAACTTCATGGCAAGCAGCATTTCTCCTGACAACCTGTATAAAAGTTGATGTTAGGCCCATATTTTTCAACATATATCAATTTCAATGGCAATAACAGTGAGTGTAATATTTCTTAAAGCACAATCCAAGATTAGAATTTCGCAAGATAAATCAAGTATATGCAACTCTGGAACAAATATCTACTAGTTCTCATCGAATATGCACAATTATTAAGACCAGAAGATTTAGCACCAATAGCACGTGCCTAGTTAACTTTAGAAATAAATACCTAGTTAGTAATTGATATTATGTCCTAGGCATTTCAAACTTGATTCAACTTAACTGTCAATGCTGTGTGAAAGATGTAATATTTTTGCTCCGTAGAATATGTAGAGCCTAGGCTGAGCAAGGCGCCATAGACTGACTGCTCACATCAAACTACAGAGAAGTCATTGTCTAGCATTGTGCTAGTTCAACATCCAAAAACAACACGACCATTAACATAAATGAAGTGATACAAATAGAATCGAGTCCTAGGTTTCTTTCATGAGTTATGTTGGTGAATTTTTCTAGATATACAAGGTTGACACTGTTTTCGCGCATTTCATATATAACCTGCCTACTTGTTTTTGTTTTGCTATAGCAGCCATAAGGTAGGGACCCCCACCCATCCCCTCTTTTAAGGAGAGGAAGCTCATGTTTACTGTCACTCCTGTCAAAACCCAATACCTTAGCAATGTGCCCCCAGATAATTAGACACATCTAACCCATATTTACAATGAAATCGCATGCCAATTCATAATACAAGGTAGAAAAATATAGTTGCCGATTCATTTTACAATGTAATTGCACTTTGCCATTATGATGACAATGGAGATATGAGATGCTGCAATTTCATTTCAGCATGGTAAGTGGTAACAGATTAAAAAGATGAAATTCAAAGAATAAACTTGGACATAGATACCATTGGTTGCAACTTGCATCTAAACAAAACATGATCTTTTCTCTGTATCAAAGAAGTTTAGGTCAGAAATCTAGGTCATGTGACTCGCAAAAGCAGATCTCACCTTGTCAACAATCCTCTATGAATTAGCTGTGCACAGTTCTTTGGGGCAACTATAGGTGAGTCCAAGGGCTTGGCATGGAACCAGAAAGGCTGGTCAGCAGTTGGGAGTTTGGAAGTAAGCAGGTTGATGTTTAGCAAGGAAGTAGCTGCCCAAAGTCCCCCTTTTACTAGGAGGAATACGAAGAAAGGTCCCCAAAAACATCTTTAGGGAAGCTTCAATTTTGAGTCATAATGGTCCAAAATGGAGCCCATGCACTACTTGATATTTGAATGTACATGAATCTAGCCACAAAGTATGCATAGCATATACATTTAAATGCAAAACTACAATGTGAGCTGATCAACAAACAACAAAAGGGGCCCAAGTGACACAACTAGTTTACAGATATCTAAAACACTTCAATGATTCATCAAGTTACCTTTAGGACACGAGACATAAAAGATGTACCATTCAGTAATAATGCCAGCTCAGCTGATTCCTTCTGTGAGAACTCTATAAAAGCAGATCTGTTTCATGTGAAGTGGTTAGATTTTTTAATTAAATTGAAAATTACAATTGAGTTTGGTAACGCTGACCCCTTTGGCTGCCTAGTTGTGGCATCTGTCACAATAATTACTTTTAACACCTCTCCGTACTTACTGAAATGACGAGAAAGAGAGTGCTTAGTGGCAGCAAAGTGAACCTGAGATAAAAGAACAGACAACTTAATGACTAACTCAAGCCTTTTCCTTTAAGCTCAAGAAATTTAAAATAAAGTATAAGTACTTGCATTGCTAACAAATATAATTCGAGAATCAACATCATCACAAAGACTGCTTGCACTGTAGGAACCTGCAAATTGCCAAAAGAAAGTTCCAGAAACAATCAGCAGAGTTACACAAACTAAATGTTCAGAGATACACCAGGATAGACTGTTGTTAAATTTAATGAATAAAATTTGGCAAAGGCAGCCTTTAAATGAAGGACCAGATGTCGCATCCCTCCCTAGCCCAACGAACTAGGAGGGCCAATTAGGAGATTCAGGGCTATTTCACTATGAAGGTCGATCCAAATGTAGGGGAGTAGATAAGAACACATGAAAACATCCTAACAGTATCTATATGCTACAACTTAGAATATTTATTAAGTTCCGATACTAAGGTTGGGCAAACAACATGGTTATAAGCCACAATGTTATTGTCAATTTCACTTATGAATTTTACAGGGGGAAATTGAAAAGGTAATTACAGAGAGCAATATTAGTTTGACCCTAATTCTGAAATTCAGTGAATAGGTGAATTTATGCAGTACCAGCTGTAGACGGAACAGTCTTTTTAAACTCCTTCTCAACATCTGCAACTGCAGGGACCAATATTAGTTCAAATTTATTTGAACATCTCTAAAAATCCAATGAAGCTAAATTTAGAAAGTACCAGGTGTAGATGGAACAGTCCTTTGAAACTCCTTTCCAACATCTGCAACTGCTGCCACCTGTGTATCAAGTCAAATGTGTTGCTTTGTTAATAACTGAAGGGATGTTACATTTTCCAGAATTACCTATAAGTACTTGGAAGAACTCCATTTATTGCAAGTCACTTCTAGATCTTTACGGAAAATTCACAACTGGAAAAAAAAAAAAAAAAAAAGTAAATGCACGTGAATTAAGTGCCTGAACTATGTTCACAAACCTTAGTTGTTACATACTTTATTAACATATAGAAATTGATCCACTTCATGTAGGCAATTTTTTTTATTAATGGGAAAAGACTGTATAAATTCTTTAAGATCCCACTTACCCTGTCCTTTTCGAAAATGACAGTGTTACTGAGATGCACTTTGGGCTTTCTTGTTCTCACAACACCCATTTCCCCAGTGGGTAGAATTTCTACCTCTGCATGATTCATGGAGCTTCCATAATGGGGCGGGTTACAAGTGTTCACATTAACAGAAATATTCATAATCTTGCGAGATGCCTTGCTGGATGCAATAGAAGGTGATCCTAGCTCCTCAAGCCCAGTTTTCTTCTCCAAATCCTTGGAAGCACTATACCGCAGTATAAATGGAATTTTATTTTCGGTAGAAAATGAACGGCTTTTATGTCTTAATCTTCCTACAAGACCATATCCATCGTTATCCAATGCCATAGTCTCCCCCTCCAACATAGTTATATTCTCTGTTAGCTCTCTATCATACTCACTTCTGTCATAATATTCTAGGTAATCAGGCCCCGGTACTCGAAAAATATCATCAAGTTCTTTTTCTTCTAGCACATCTTCTATGAAATATGATGGCTGATCAATAAGCTGCATGCTATCTATATCTTGGTCCTCTCCACCGAAAATATTTCTTGAACATTTGACCTTCAGAACATCTTCAGCAGCTTCTACTGCAGCATTCATCACATTTCCAGCAGCACCTGAAACTGGTGTAGTCATCTGAGACCTGTCTTCAAAAGAATAATTTGCAGATGGCATCAAAACCCTAGAACATAGACGCTTTGCAGCCGGTTCTGTTCTTGGACTAGTCTGAAGTGCAGTCCTCAGAATATCTCGCAAAGCAAACTGAAGAAGCCGGCTTGAGGGGCCAACTGATGGATGGAAACCTGAGCGTGCCTAAGGATAGGTAGAGAAAGATTAGAACAAAGATGCTAATTGGACAAATAATTGCAGATATATATACATGAGAGTATGAAAAGAAAAGTGATGCAAATACAATGTCAGAAATTCTAGAAAAATCTAGACTCTAGATTAAGAGAAAAAAATGGCAGCTGCTAAATATAATAAGGAAACTACATTTTTGTCTTATTTTAGGAACGTACAACAAATCTTCCATATGCATTCTAAGAAACAGTAAGGTTTTCCCAATTTTCACATACAAGGTAGGCAAGCAATATGGTACAACATTGATGGTTAAAAAATGCAAACAAATATTTTCCTTGGCTTGTGGTAATTGACAATGAAAACCTTCCAACTGTATTACATGTTCACTTTGCGTGGCTCAAAATTGTGTAAGAACTAAGAAACAATAAAATGATGTATGTGCCTTGAGGAACAGAAACAAAACAAAGAAACTAAGAAACAATAGCACCTAGAGAAATTGCAATAAAACAATGAAATTAGAATACAACAGCAAATCACTGCAACAACTTTTTGCTGACAATAGCTGTCAACTAACAAGTATTATAACAGGTAAAGAAATCTGTTATGCCTCCAAAATTGTTTGAGAAGAAACCTTTGAGAAAGTCAAGAATGACTGACAAAAATCAGACACATTAACATGCAAAAATGATAGGTAAATAGAGTGCTAAAATAGTTGGACAAACTTTACTTTATGATATGGCAAGGAGAAATGCATGCCACCATTCTAATAAAGAAAAGACTGTAATACACCTTTGGCGGCTGCTGATCACGTTCATCTTGCCAAGTGCGCTTTTTGCGGGCTTGAAGCATAGGAGGATGAGATTGTCCAAGAAGATTGGTCTTTTGATGGAGCTTTTCCTCCAGACAACTTTCATTCACAGCAGTTTGAAGAAAAAATGGTTGCATCTCAGCCTGCACCAATCCCCTCCTTTCCCTATCATGCTGATTTCCAGAGAGTTTAACAAAGTCTTGTTTCTCATATTCTGGAATCCTATCAATTGTTTTATGGATCTTTTCCTCCGGACGGTTTTCATTTAAAACATTTTGAAGAAAAAATGGTTGCATCTCTTCCTGCACCGATCCCCTCCATTCCCTATTGTGCCGATTTCTAGAGAGTTTAGCAAACTCTTGTTTCTCATATTCTGGATAATTCTGCCTCCTATCACTTCTATTCTGTAGCTGTGAGTCACGTGCTCCAAATCTTTTGTTCACGAGAGATTTTGTCTTAGCCAGATCATCAGGAAATGACGATTTTCGCTCAACATGCAGATGCAAATTTGAAGAGAGATGATCCCACAACCTGCAAAAAGATCATCTTGATCAAAAAATGCTCATCACCTTATTACAGTATATGACAGAAGCAGATCATAGCTTCCACGGATGTACGATGTTTGCTTTTGAAGTGAAAAAAATGAGAAATGGGATTACCAGGATACAAAAGCCGTGGTCTTGTCTCCCAAAAATACATTCAGTTCCTTTCTTGCCTCAGCTTTGCACCTACCATTCCTGAGTAAAACCACAACATAATCCTGCATATATAGAATGATAGCTACATAAATAACTTAAAGATTCCTGATTAAGATAAATAAGACTATATTTTCATGCATGTAAAGATGAAAAAATGAATCAATTTAATTTATTCCAATTATCAAGGAATTTGTTATTTCAAGTATCTAAAAATGTAATGATTCAGACAAAAAAAAAAAGAAGAAAGTTGAGCATTGAGATTTTCTAGAAGATACTTTCTATTAATCTGTCTAGATATCTAGGTACTTAAGGTAGACTATTGCGAGGTATTATCTAGTAGAGTAATATGTAATCAGTTTACTGATGTGTTTGAAGATTCATGAGAAAACAAATCATAGATTCGCATAGTCCTTTGTTATTAAGAAGCTTGTTGAGATATGATTGAGATATAATGAGATATGATCATGTTACTAAGATATTTTGAGATACTTTCCTATTAGATGTTGAGATATTTTTCTAAATTAAAATAGTTGATAAATCTCTGATTAGACTAATTTAAGATAGTTGACAAATCTCTAATTAGACTAATTAAAAATTTTATGTAATTAGTATCAATTACAGATCCTGTAATTATTCTTTTCCTTTCCTCCTTCACCTATAAAAAGATGTCTCATTATACAGTTCACAACAAGAAAATATACAGAAATTTCTGTATTCCGCTTTCACTTTATTTTCTTCAACATGGTATCAGAGCTACCGAAATTCTGGTGCCTCTTCTAACTTCTTTTGTGAATGCATAAACCATCTTAAGTGAGCTTTTTTCTTTATCCTCACACATCCCGAAACTCTGTGTTCATTTCGGCCATTTTGAAGTCAGATCTCGATAATCTTCTACCTTCAGATTGTTCATCACTCTTCGATCTCCTTCCGTCAAAATTTGAGCCCCATCAGACTTGACACGCTCTTCTACGCACCGTGTGAAATCTCTGCAAGTATTCTTCACACACCTTTCTTCTCCAACGCATGAGCCCCACTCGTCCTAGTCAAGTCTGTTCTATAATCATGTTTGACTTTTTCGGACGTTAATTTTTTGGTTGATTTTTCGGGAGTTGATTTTGGTATATCCTTTCAAAATGTCTTCGCAAAATGATATTGTTCGTGATATTATTCGTCCACTTGATATTGTTTTGGATGGAACCAACTATAGTTTTTAGACTTTCAATATGAAACTTTTTCTCAAAAGAAGAAAATTGTGGCGTTATTTCTGAGAATTCTCATAAGCCTATTCGTACTAAGAATGAGTCCGCCACTGATTACGCTACTCGCTTGGATGACTGGGAGAGTATTCATAGCAAGATTCTGCAGTGGATTATTAACACATCAATCTCATCTATTAACAGTCTTCTACCCAGGCTTGAAAATGCTAAAGCTGCATGGGATTTCTTGGTTGCTCGGTATGACTGCTGCAATGATACTTCTTTTCAGTTTCGGATTGAAACAAAACTTTACCAGATGTACCAAGAACCCGTTCAGTCCATCACTGAGTTTTACTATCAAATCGCTCTTCTTTGGGATCAGTTGACTACTGCCGAGCTCCAACTTTATTGTGCAGGCATCGAGCTCTTTGCCAAGTATCGGGCCGCTGTAAATTCATGTATTTTATGATGGCTCTTCGTGATGACTTTGAGTCCACTCAGGCAACCCTTCTTCATCGTACGTCACTTCCTATCATGAATCTTACTGTTGCTGAGTTAATTTCTGAGAAGTATCGTCGACTTAGTATGAAGCTACAATCTCCCGATCCTGTTTTGCCTGTTGTCTCTTCGCCTTCCTTCCAACGTTCTGCTCCACACTCACAATTCTCTTTCCAGAATTATTTTGTCGGTATTGTAAGAAAATTGGTCACTTGATTACTGATTGTTTCAAGTTGCAGCAGAAAAAGACCCGAGACTCTCGTGGTTCCCTCCAACAGGCTGCTGCGGTTGTCTCCACTGATCCCTCAACCTCTGAGTCTTCTTTTCAATCTAGTTCGCTCACTATTCCTGACATTGAGACTTTGGTCTATCAGGTTCTGTCCCGTTCATTTACTGCACTATCTGTCACTCCAGGTACTTTTTCTTGATTTATAAATTCTACTTGTTGTAATCATATGATTTATGATCCCATCCCACCATTTTTTCCACTAAATATGCTCTAGATCCTAAACATATTATTTATACTGCCGATGGTTCTACGATACCTGTTAGCCATATTGGTTCTATTTCTACCTCCGACATCTCCGTCGGTAATACCTATTTAGTTCCTAAGTTATTGTCAAATCTCCTCGCTGTTGGCCAACTTATTAAGTTAGGTTTTGAACTTCACTTATCTTTTCATGGTGTTGATGTGCAGGATTATCGGACGGGTCATGTCATTGGGAAGGCATAAAGTTGGACGTATGTTTGAAATGGTGAACTTGCAAATTCCTTCCACTACACCTTCGGCTGCCTTTGCCATCCCTTCTAGTGTTTGGCATTCTCGTCTCGGTCATACTTTTTTACTTCGTATTCAGCAGTTAGGCTCTAGTAGTCTCCTTGGCTCTGTCACTTTTGATAAGTTTGATTGTCTTTCTCATCAATTTGGAAAACAAACTCATTTACTTTTTAATATTAATGACTCTTTTTCTTCTGCTCATTTTGATCTTGTTCATTCTGATATTTGGGGTCATTTTCCAATTTCTACCGATGGGGGCTCCCGCTACTGTCATATTTGTGGATGATTTTTCGCGTTATATATAGATTTATCTTATGCATAAGCATTCTGAGTTATTTGCAATTTACAAACGCTTTCACCAAATAGTACTTACCGAGTTTTCTCGTGCTATCAAGGTTTTTCGTTCAAATAATGCTCTGGAGTATAACGAAAATCCTTCATTGAGTTTTTGCAACAAAATGGTACTATCTCCCATCGCTCTTGTCGCATATATCACAACAAAATGGTCGAGCAAAGCGTAAACACCGTCACACTCTAAACACCATCTGATCCCTCATTTATACCTCGCTTCCTGAGCATCTTTGGGGAGAGGCTGCTCTTACTGTTGTCTACACCATCAATCATGTCCCCTCGCCTATTCTCGACAACAAAACTCATTTTGAACTGTTGTATGGTACCATTCCTGATTACAGCTCTCTTTGAATTTGTGGTTATGCTTATGCCTGCTTCGCTCTTCTCCCCCGCATAAACAAACGAGGTTGGAACCCCGTTCTAAGTTGTGTTGCTTTCTTAGTTATGGTATTGAATAAAAAAAATACCGTTGTTATGATCTTATCACCAAACGCCTTCGTATCTATCGTCATGTAAAGTTTTGAGAACATAAGTTCTTCACCACCCTTTCCTCATTTCCCTCACTTCACTCTAGTCATTCTCCTGTCTTCACTAATCCCTCTATTACTCTGTTTTCCGAGTCTACTAACTTTTTTGCAGGGGATACCAACTCCTCTGACGATCCATCATCGACCTATTCCAATAACCTTGCTCCCCCTTGGATCCAGCATCATCACCTGTTCTCCTCAAGATGTGCCTATACCATATTCTGTTGTTGAGTCCTCCCAAGTTATTGCACATCATCGTTCTGATAGGGAAAGAGCTTCTCCTTCTCATTTTCATGATTATCATTATTTCTCTACTCTTGCTACTCTTCATGAGCCTCACTCTTATGGTGAGGCTAGTTCGATCCTATTTGGTAGTAAGCTTTGTCTGATGAATTAGATGCTCTAACTAAGACACATATTTGGAACTTGGTGGATTTGCCTCCTATTGCAGTGATTGTAAGTGGGTTTACAAAATTAAGACTTGAGCATATGGCTCAGTTGAGCGATACAAAACTCGTCTTGTTATATTGAGTTGCTCTCAAAAGTATGGTATTGACTGTGAGGAAACTTTTGCTCTTGTTGCTCGACTTACCTCTGTTAGATTTTTTATTGTTGTTACTGTTGTTCGGCGTTGGTCATTGTTTCATATGGATGTCAAAAATGTCTTTTTTAATGGCGATCTTACTGAGTAAGTTTATATGAAGCCTCATTCTGATTATGAGCATCCTCCTCACGAGGTTGTCACCTTCTCTATGATCTGAAACAGGTTCCTTGTGTTTGGTTTGCCAAGTTTATCTCTGTCATCACACAGTAGAATTTTGTAGCCAGTGTTTATAATACTGCCTTATTCATCCGTAAGACTGCCTCTGGCACTACTCTTCTGCTTCTCTATGTTGATGATATGATCATCACTGGTGATGATACTGCTGGCATTCGTGCGTTTCAGGCTTTTATGGGTCATCATTTTGAAATGAAAGATCTGGGCAATCTCAGTTACTTCCTTGGTATTGAAGTGACAGCTTTTTCGGATGGTTATTCTTTTTCTCAGGCCAAGTATACTTAAGATCTTATATCTAGGACTGGTCTAACCGACAGTAAAACTGTCAGTACCCCTTTAGAATATAATACTCGACTCAACCTACTGATGGTGTGTCTCTGTCTGATCCTACTCTCTATCGACAATTGCTTAGTAGTCTTATTTATCTCACAGTTACTCGTCCTGATATTTCTTATGTTGTTCACCTGCTCAGTCAATTCATACATGAGTCTCGCTCACCCCACTAAGTTGTTCTTTAAATCCTCTGCTATGTCAAGGGCACTCTTTTCATGGTTTACACTATTCATTTCAATCATCTCTTGAGTTACGTGCTTATTCTAATGTTGATTGGGCTGGTGATCCTACGGATCATCGTTCTATCACTGGTATTTGTTTCTTACTTGACTCGTGTCTTATTTATTGGCGAAATAAGAAACAAACTATCGCTCGATCTACCATTGAGGCTGAGTATCACGCCCTTACTGATGCTACTGCTGAGTTTCTATACCTGCATCGTCTTTTGGCTGACTTGGATGCCCCTCAGCTGTCTATTTCTCTTCTCTACTGTGACGACTAGAGTGTTATTCAGATTGCGCACAATGATATTTTTCACGAGCGCTCCAAGCATATTGAGATTGACTACCACTTTATCATGCATCATCTCAGTGATGGCACCCTTTGCTTATGTTCGGTTTCCTCTACTAATCAGCTAGCTGATATTTTTACTAAGTCCCACACACCTGGTCGTCTTAGTGAACTTGTTAGCAAACTTCAGTTGGCTTCTACGACGCCACCATGAGTTTGAGGGAGGTTGTCGAGATATGATAAAATATGATCATATTGCTGAGATATTTTGAGATACTTTCCTATTAGATATTGAGATATTTTCCTAAATTAGGATAGTTGACAAATCTCTGATTAGACTAATTTAGAATTGTTAACAAATCTCTGAATAGACTAATTGAAGATTTTATATAATTAGTATCAATTACAGATCCTATAATTATTTTTTTACTTGTCTCCTTTATCTATAAAAGGATGGCTCATTGTACAGTTCACAACAAAAAAATATACAAAAATTTCTTCATTATTCCGCTTTTGCTCTATTTTCTTCAACAAAGCTTATGTAACTGATCCAAACAGAACATTTTTTTAGGGTAAACAAAGTATCATAGCAGGCATTTTTTTAGGGTGAACAAAGTATCACAGCTGGTGATTTGCTCCGTGTCAAACATAGTATATGTAAATAAATAAATAAATAAATAAATAAACCGGTAAGGTGCATACTTATTTTTTCATTTCTTACCATCTGCAGATTTCCCTTTCTTCCCTCAGAATTTCAGAAGGATACACAAATTCAAGCTTACGAATAGTTCTACGGTTATCACCAAATTAAAATGATGCTACATTGAAGAAGAGAGAGAGCTTCATACAGGAAATATCTGCAACTATTCAGTTTCCACCGAGTCGAAGGGTAGAAACATTAAATTGCTGCAGATCAGATACTTAAAATGACTTACCAAAATCTATCAAAATAATCGTGCACACGCAACTAAAAGAAAACAAATAAAAAAGATAACACAATGAGTTGCTATGCACGTAACATGGATGCTTCTATCATAAGGCCAAACCCATGTCCAGCACACAATGGAACAATCAGTGTTCTAAAAAACGCCCTATGCGGGCACATATGCGGCCGCATAGGCGTTTTCGCCCTCAAAACGCGTAGAAAAAGAAGAATGCGTCCAATTATGCGGACAAATGGATTATCGGGTTTCGAACGTTAAAAATCCGCCCGACCCGCACCCAAAACCCGACCCGTACCCGCAACCCATTACTTATTTCCCTTCCTCTTCGATCCCGAATCGAAGCTCTCGAGCCCAGCGGGGAAAAAAAAATCCCTAATTCTCTGATCGCCCCTTCCCCCCTCCAATCTCACCGGCGACCCGACGACATCTCCTCCGGCGGCTGCGGTCCTCAAGGCAAGTTCTCCGGCGGCGGCGGCGGTGACGATGCAGGTAAATTTTTTTTTTTTTCAGTTAAAATTTTGGATCTCTTTAGGGTTTTGATGGTTTTTTTTTTTTTGGGTATTATCCTTCTTGAATATTTTTTATGATTATTTTGAATAAACTGAGTTGATTTTAGGGTTTGAATTTTTTGGTGAAAGAAAATATTTGGAAAAATTAGGGTTAGAGTTTTATTTGGGGAAAATGAGTTAGACAATTTTTATGTTAACTGTTAACTGAGTAGAATTAAGGGTTTGAGTTAATTTGGAAAAAAGGGAGATTCAGCCACTGCATTATTTTGATTCTTCACCTCCATTAGCCAATTTTTTGTTTTTTGTTCTTCACCTTTATCGATGACCACACCACTTCTACAGTACAAACATCAATAATTTGAAATAATAGCTGAATTCTTTTGAAATAATTCTGCAGTACAAATTGATAAAGAAGTTGAATTTTGCTCAAAATTTGTTGGATTTAGTTACTGATGAGTAATGTACTGTTTAATGACTTGATTAGCAATTTAATTTCTATTTGTACTTGATTATTGGAATGTATGTGCAGTAATTGCTGAACAATTTAGAAAGTTTTTTCAAACTTATGTGAACACAAACTTTTTTTATCAATTTTAATTTCTTTAATACTTGATTATTTCTATATCCAAACCGTACATGCATCTTGAATTTTTGGAATTTCACAGGTCCCCGAACTGAAACTTATCATACACATATCTTGTACTAGCAATATGTGGATTATTGTCATATGTTCATTGTAATTTGTAATTTTGCACATGCATCTTATAATTTTGTAATTTGTAATTGGATTATAGCCAATTTATCTTCATTTTACATGCTTACAGTTATTATTTATATTTTTTTAGAGTTTTATAGCACTTAATATATCTATTTTTATAATTATTATATTAATATATATTAAAATATTAATATTCCGCATAATTCCGCGTAATCCGCATAATCGGCGCGTAATCCGATTATGCGTTATGCGGTCCTCGACCGCACGCATACTGAAAACGCATTTTAGAACATTGGGAACAATACTTCTTGCAATGTCATTACCTTTTCATAGTTAATATTTCAGAAATTGCCGTTTGTCGGATGCTTCATTTCAGCTTCCACTTCTAATGTTAATACTCAAATCTAATATATAACTTAGAATACTCATCATCAGGTACAAACAACGCAAGGGAAAAATCATGGTACAGAATACCATAGAGAATGCTATAGAAAATTGTTTTTATCTCACAAACCTCGTCAACAAAAGCACAAACACAAGTTCACTATAAAAGAAACAACACACAGAAGCTATCGAAATAACACATATCAATTTTGGAAGACACAATATTTTTTAACTACAGATACCAATAGAAACACAACATAAAATGGATGATGATGGTTTAATATATTATATTTCACCCTCCACTCAAGGTTGTAGAATTTGCATTTACATATTTTGGAGGGGAAAAAAAAAGATAGTGTGATGTATTATTCTCTAAGAATACTCGATGCCCGATAATGATCATGGGCCGTGGCATTTCAATTGTCACATTAGCAGTCAAATGATCTATTCTAATGAATTCTATTTTAATGCTTCCTATTTCAATGCTTCCTACCCTCCCATATTGACTACAGAACCGAAGAGCTCTTGATTACATTTTTCTTATACAACCGTCTCATAACCCATTTGCCATTGATACTATTACACAGCATTATAGCGCATAGCAGAAGGCACCAAAGCCAATCAAAATGAAGTACGCAAAAGCAATATCAATATGAGGTTCTGACATTTTGTTCATAAAGATGCTTACAACTTTATTAAGCTCAAAAAGCAACAAGTATGCACAATAAAATACACAAAAAAGTTTGAGGTAAAAATAATCATCTTTCTCTCTATTTATTTTGAATTAAGTTTGTATACTGAAACATCAAAGGATGACATCATACAAGAATATATTTCGGAAGAACATCTACGCGAGAAAGAAAATATAGTGATCAAGCAAAATATGCCTCAAAATATGAAGGTTAATGCAAACAGCAAGGTTTTAAATAGCAACTATAGTATCACAATATCAACCAAGCGCTACAACGTTTAGACATCTGGAGCTACGATATTGGACATCTGAAAGCATTTATCGTTTTCAGGGAAAAAAATCACCGATACCGGATTGACGCAGGACGGAAGCTAAATTAGAGTTAGGGTTTCAAAATTAGGGTTTTCTAGGGGAATTGGGGAAGAAAAGATGAATTGGGAAAAACTTTTGGGATTTGGGAATCCACCCAAGCCCACGCCCACTCTCCACGAATCCACGAGAAAAGATTTAACTCAGCGAAATCCACGCCAGAAATTTCTCAAGAATTTTCTCAAAATATTATTTTTCTTTTTAATACTCCATACAACCCCTATATATAGGGAAACCCTAACAAACAGAATCTTAATAAAATCCAAACTCCCAATCAAATCAAATATCTAATACAATCCAAATCCTAATCAAATCAAATCAAATCTAATATAATCTAATCTAATCTAATCCTGATCAAATTTGATCTCCATCAATTCTCCCCGGCTTCAAAGCATTCATCCCCGATGAATGCGGAGATAAGTAATGATAAACACGTCCGGATTGAACTGATCGGCATCCACGAATTATCCCAATTAGGCCATGGTGGTGGTCGAGAAACCATAGCTCGTGCATCACATCCCTCAGGAGGAACCAAAACTTTCACTTCATTATCAAGTACAAATTCCTGCAAAATATTATGTAGATATACAACAAATTTGTACTCATCATTGCAAATTGCTATCTGTCTAGAAATCTCATCATGCATAACATGCATATCAGGCAAATACAATGCAACAGACTCAAGTGGTACAACTTCAAAAAACAGATATGTTGGTTCCCTAAAATGACATACATCAATCACCGCAAATGATATAACACAACTACACTGTGTGGGAATTTGATGAATCTTGAAAGGAAACTCCAAACGATCTCTAGAAAATAATATATTAGGATTAATCTGCCAAAATATGGGAATGATGCTCAAAGACTTACCGGTAGCAATATTAGTGTCAACTATTTCATACTCGGTCACTTCATCTACATTTGACTCCAAAATTAAAGATCCAGTATCATGTGGGGGTGTACTAGACTCTACCAAAACATTCTGAGCATCAGTAGTATCAGTAGTATTCTCTACAGTAGCATGGATTTCAATAGGAATATGAATCTATATATTAGACTCTTGTGCCTCATCAATAATATCATCATTAAGTATAAAAGGAATATGAGTATCGGCAATAAGAATAGACATGTTCGATTCCAATTGTGATTCAACTATAGTACTTTCCTTAGAAACATGAAGCTCAATAACTTCTGAATCGTCAACGTGATTAGGGGGCATGATATCTATGGGTACACTCTTGAGGGGACACTCATAATCGTAATGCCAAGATATGCGACACTTAGAACACTTGGTCATGGTACATTGAAAGGCAGAGTGTCCATATTTATCGCATTTAGGACACTGTGTTCTAACTTTTAGAGTGAATCTATTTTCCAATTTATCTAAAAGACGAGTCCTATAATACGTAGGAAGATACTCCTCAATAAGAATATCTTTCATCTCTTCTCACGAGTTTATAGGATTTCTATAACGTTCTTCACGATCTGTCTCTACTGAAATCCAAAAATTTTTGGCTTGTCCCACTATTCGTCTCTTAGCAAACTGAAATTTACGTTTGCTAGACATTTCATAGCAGTCAAAGTAACATTCCATATTCACTAACCAATCAATAAAGTCGTGAGTAGAGAAATACCCATCAAATACAGGATCTTTATACCAGAATTTTTCATCTACTATTTCTCTAGCAGTACGCAGATCATAAATATAATGGGATCTCTTTGACTCCGAGTGGCGACTAGATCGTGTTGTAAAATGAGACATGCTTAATATAAGGAATGGATCATGCAATGCAAATTAGTCAAGTATACAGATGATAGTGCAAAATCTAAGACTCAGACAACCCAAATGCATGCATTAAATTAATTTCTCCCAACAAATTAATTGCTAAATGCAAATGAATATGAGATCACTAGAGAGAAACAATTAACCATTCTGTCACAAATTATTGCAATCCAATAATATTTGCAAAGAATTTAGTAGTTGAAATTCAGTTCAAGTTAAGTATCACATGGAGGGATGAGTAGTTCACGTCCAAATAAACTTTGAATCACCACTTTTTTTCTTAACGGGTCTGCACTGTCAGCGGATCTGCACTGCTGTACTGATCTGAATCAAAAGTGGAATGGATCTGGATCTGGGGTCAGATCTGAAGCTTGCGGGTCGAACCCAAAATAAATCCAATCTTCTATTCTTTTAGATGTGGGTCTGAATAAATGGATCAAAACCAAATTAACCCAATAGCAAACAAACCCAAAACCCAATAGGTCTCCTCTCCTTTCTCTAGCTGCAGTTGAGGTGGAAGGAAGCAGATGAGGAAGTGGTCGCTGTCGAAGTAGAAGGTGAACGGAGGCGCCGGAGCTGGAACCGAAGAACTGGAGCCGAAGCCGACGAGGCGCCGGAGCCGACGAGGTGGCCGGAACCGAAGTGGAGAGGTCGGATCAACTGAGAGGTGGAGGGGCGGCGGGCGATCTACTCCTTAGTTGAAGATATCGGCGGCGTTGCTGGTGGGGAAACGGCGAGCAGAGGATCTGGAGGAGGGCGGGCGGTGGCGACAAGGCTGCGGCGGGCAGGGCTGCCGCCTGGAGGTGGGCAGCGGCGGACGAAGGACGACAGACGGACGAAGGCGGGCGACGGCGTTGCAGGAGGAGAGGATCTGGAAGGCGGGCGACGGCGGACGAAGGACGGTGGGCAACGGAGCACGACGGGCGGAGACGGCGGGAGACGGCGTCGGGGACGGCGTCGCTGAGGGGGCGTCGCTGCGGGACCGGTCGGAGCACGGCGTCGAAGGCGGCGGGCGGAGGCGGGACGCGGGCGACGGGGCGGGAAGTTGGTTTGGAGGCCGGAGTTGAGGATGGTGTAGTTGGGGAGTTTTGGGGCTTCGGGGCGTTGCTATGAGATGGTGGGAGGGGTCGGGTGTGTAGGGGGAACGGTCCAGGTGGAGGAGGAGAAAGGTTTGTCGGGTGGATTTGAGGGAGAAGGAAGAGTTGTAAAGATGATGGGTTTGGAACGGGAAGTGGGTGTTGGTGAAGTTGAAGGGAAGAGGGTGAGGACTTGCTGTTGTTGCTGCTTTTTTTTTTTCTCTCTCTTCTCTACGGATCTGATTTTTTTTTTTTTCCTCTCTACAGATCTGATTTTTTTTTTTTCTGATCTGTCAGAGTTTTTTTTTTTTTTTTTTGATGGAGGGTGAGGATGAGGGTGGCTGGGTCAGGTGGAGGAGGAGAAAATAATTGTAGGCTTTGATACCAATTTGACGCAGGACGGAAGCTAAATTAGGGTTAGGGTTTCGAAATTAGGGTTTTCAAGGGGAATTGGGGAAGAAAAGATGGATTGGGAAAAACTTTTGGGATTTGGAAATCCACCCAGGCCCACGCCCACTCTCCACGAATCCACGAGGAAAGATTTAACTCAGCGAAATCCACGCCAGAAATTTCTCAAGAATTTTTCTCAAAATATTATTCTTCTTTCTAATACTCCATACAACCCCTATATATAGGAAAACCCTAACAAACAGAATCTTAATAAAATCCAAACTCCTAATCAAATCAAATATCTAATACAATCCAAATCCTAATCAAATCAAATCAAATCTAATATAATCTAATCTAATCCAATCCTGATCAAATTTGACCTCCATCACGGATCCAACCCGCTATTGCAGCTGCAATATTGGGCTTCAAATATCAACAGATATCGACAGATATCGAAGCCCATGCAACTAGGCAAAAGATTATGATTTTCTTAGCACAATTAATCTAGTTCACTTTTTCTTGATTATTTGAGCAAATTTGATATCTAGTTAAATCTATTTAAAATTGAATTGAGTGGTTTCTTCTTTAATCATTTTTCAAATGATTATCGAAATGACAGTAAAATTACTAATAAATACTTAAATTAAGTAAATCAAGAAAATCATATCAAACGTATAGTGAAAATAGCCATAAGCAAAATTGTAGGTTCATATCTTAGTCATTATGGACTCGTCGACTTAATGCAAATTGTCAAAATAAATATATCCTAAAAATGTATATATATAACGTTTTATATTGTTTTATATAATATATGTATGTATTATCTGTTTCCTATTTTTATGAAGGATAGGAGACATATATTTATAGCTCACTATTGACATCCGATATTTACTAAAAAAAATTCTCTGATAACGATATTTGCTATGGAATTTTTCTAACTGATATATTCGCTATAACCAATATTTAAAACCTTGGTAAACACCAACAATATGCTTTTTGAGAAACATACCATATTGGATGTTAAAAGCCAGAGCCTACCCAAGAAGTTCTTGAGACATATTACAAGAGAAGTAAATTAATCCCTACAATAGACCCAATCTCATTTACATTCTTTTCTTTAAAAATGTTGCACATATATTGTAGGTACACTCTTAACTAAGAGGGTTCTGACGTGTGGAGTAATGTTAATCATTGTGGGGAAAATAGTGAATGTCCAAATAGTGGCACCGTAAAATATGAGATGCCTATTGTTGTGAATAACACACATGCATAGATAAGTTAGCTAAAAGGGTGGACCCAAGATGAGTTGGGCAGGGGCAACCACCCCACTCTAATTGAAACATTTTCCTATATAGCTACTCTTTCTACCTCTATTCAATAAATTTTTTTGGGTTAATTACAGTCAGACCCTCTGTAGTATAGGGGGTCTGTCACTTAACATCCCTAAATTTTAAAACTCTCAAAAAACTCTCTGGACATCTTAACGGCGTCAGTGTTTGGAGTACGTGATGTGCACATGTTATAAAAAGTCTAAAATACCTCTGTGACTCCTCCCTCTTCATCCTTCCCCTAATAATTTCTCTCTCAGTCATCAGTCATCATACTCCTCTTTCTCTCTGTGCAAACAGCAGCACTAGCAGCAAGCTTCAGCAGCAACAGCAAGTTTCAACAGTAGCAGCACTGATGCTGCTGCAGAAGCAGGCAGCAGCAAGCTCACTGCCTGCTGCTCTTGCACGAGAGAGAGGGAGAGGGGAGAGAGAGAGAGACGAGAGAGAGAGGGGAGGGGAGGGGGGGAGAGAGAGAGAGAGACACGAGAGAGAGAGAGAGAGAAGGGGAGGGGGAGAGAGGGGGGAGGGGAGGGGAGTGGGAGAGGGGGGAGGGGGGAGAGAGAGGGGGGGAGAGAGAGACATGAGAGAGAGAGAGGGGAGGGGAGGGGGGAGAGAGAGGAAGGGGGGAGAGAGAGAGACATGAGAGAGAGAGGAGGGAGGGGAGGGGAGAGAGAGAGGGAGTGGTGTGCTGGTTTAAAAAATTGGGTGGATAAAATAGGTATTAGATAAAAATAGTGCACTTTAGTATAAAACGAAGTGATAATAACTATCTGTCCACTAACAGTTATAACGGTTTAGGGGGTTTTTTGAGAGTTTCAAATTTTAGGGGTGTTAAGTGACAGACCCCCCATACTATAAAGGGGTTTGACTGTAGTTAACCATTTTTTTAATTGCCTCATTCTTTGCAGCATGTTGCGCATGTTCTAACGAGAAGAGAAAATAAAGTTGAAATTTTTGTTTTTCTCGATGTGCAGCTGAGATTCTTCTGTTATGACCAAATTATACCATTGTGACTCTTATCGAATTTAAGATCCTCTAGCATTCAAATATACATTTAATCTTATCTAATTTATTTACCTTTTTTGAAAAGACAAACTCTATGTCTAACGCAAACTCTATCGATTGGTTCGCACAAGAACCAAAAACAACTGTCTATTGTAATAAATTGAAAAAATAAAAACTCTATTCAACTTACAAGTGTCACATAATTCAAGTCAAAACAGGGAAAAGAAAAAAGAAAAGAACTACAATTTAGTGTAAAACATTTTCTAACTCAGATGTATGGATCTCTAAACTAAAAGAAAAGCAACTCTACCTTTTCCGCTCAGTTGAAAAAAAGTGAGAGAGAGAGAGAGAGAGAGCAAAATAATGGGAAAAAAGGAAAGAAAGAAAAAGAAGAAAGAATATATATGGTTAACCTCATTCACTAAGAAGCCCCAAATTATCTTGCTTCGTTAAGGAGAGAGTCTTTTTCCCTTAGTTCTCCGGGTCAAAGAGGTAATTTATTATATGCTCTAGGATTTATTTCCGAGAACTTTTATTCCAATTATGCATCCTCATTTTATATTCCTTACCTTTTCGGGGGACAAACTACACATCATATTCTTAATGTTTTTCTTATTTAATTATCAGTTTAGCTAGGAACGTTTAATTAAAAAAAATGTCAGTAATACATCAGATATTAGTATAAAACCATATTAAAACATAAATTTGTAATGATGAATTACTTTTGGATTTGTTTTACTATATATCGGTTGCACCATCCAAAGCAAAGTCCTAGTCCCGCCCCTATTAGCGAGTACCAATTTTTCAAAGAAGTTTAGAGAAGTCAAGAAGGACTATACTATAGTTCATAATATTCAGGAAATGCGGAACAAAATCTGATTTTATGCAACAAAGGTTGCTCGCAATCAACCAAGGGCACAGAGAACTTACAGATATAATGTAACTATATGGTGAGTGTAATAGACGTTTGCACATCTAAACTTGCTTTAAAATGTGAACATTTTCGTTTACAAAGAGAAATTAGTATGAGCATGAAATGAATCCTTAAAGCACCTTAAATTTTCTAGCACGTCACAAACTGCACTGTCAGTTTACCTATTAAAAAATCTATTTCTATGGCCCATCAACGCAATTATCTACCTAAACAAATTACAAAATATAATATCATAATGGGTCCATCTCCAATATACGATCATCTTTCTTAACCTTAAACTTCATTGGATTATGCTAATGTCAAGTAAGTCCACAAGGGTTCCCTTTGCTTATGAGCTTTAAAAATTGCAAAATTAGAAAGAAGTTGGCTCCAAAATGAAAATTGTTATGAACATATCGCCTATTTTTCACAATCCCTTCCTCCTTTTTTTCCCTCTAAAAGCTTTATACAACGTTTAAGAATGGCATTTTTTATAAAACATAAAATAAATATAGTATTAATCATAATTTTCATCCATTACAAGATACATGCAAAAATAAAAATAATAATAATAATAATAATAATAATAAGAATAATAATAATAATAATAATAATAATAATAATAATATAATATAATAATAATAAAAAACAAAAATTAGGGCACATTCTCAAAATAAACAAAAAATAGGGGGAATTTGAAATGTTACCACGAGCGCATCGTCCGTGAAATCTCCCATGAGCTCCATCAACTTCCCCTTGACATTCATCTTCAGCCTCTCGACGCCGTTGCCGGTGAAGTCCGCCCTAAACGCCCGACCGTCGCCGGAGAGGTCCGAACCGTCCATTCCGGGCAATGTCGACGAGGAACAGAACCCTAGGTCGATACTGAAACCCTAGAAATTGGGAGGAGAAACACAAAATCCTAATTTTCTATTGAAAGAGAATAAAGGAAATATTTTTCGTACCGAAATTTTAAAGGGGAGTGTTGGAGACTTCGAATGCTGCGGGCCCCACTCGTCAGGATACACGGCGTGTATAGGCGGGGGTTTACAGAGGAGCACACCATTTTTCCTACTGAGCTCACTTTAGAACGGCCAAAGGAGCTCACTAGAAAAGTGGTGTGCTCCTTTAGAAAACCTCTATGTAGGCGGAGGTGGAATTTTACATTTGCCCCCTTAGAAAAAAATAGAATAAGATTTTAAAACTGAATTAAGAACTTGATCCTTTTTTCCTTAAAAATGAACCATTTCAATGATGCAAGCCATATATATATATATATTTTTTTTTTTTTTTTTTTTTATTACTGTACGTGAGTCGCCAGTTCATGAAAAAGGTTATGCAAACTAGCGACAAAACTATATCAAGTTTTTTTATAATTATAATCTCTACCTCCTTAACTTCTTTCGGATTAAATTTCATAAATTTTGGATTTCATTTACTCCTTCATCAATTGCATACAAAAATATTTTATTCATTGAAAATCGTTAATTGTGTGTTAACTTGATGGAGGACTAAATCAAAACTAAAACTTAAAAAATTGGATATGAGTGAGCTCTAGGGAGTCGAGATCATAATCCAAAAGAAAATTTTAAAAAACATTATTCGAGATAGTGAAAATAAAACTACAGCTCAGATAACTTGCATGAGTTGTCAGATCATTTCCATTTTTCTCATATATATATATTAGTAAGCAATTAGAACACAAATAACAAACACAAACAAAACACACCAAAATCTTATAGTGGTTTAGATTAATATTATGTCCACTCTTTCTCTTGATTAAGAGGCTTCCACTATCAGTGAAGGAAATTTTTGATTGCAAGCCTATAGAGTAAGTAGCTACAAGATAGAAATCTTAGTCTATCTAACTAGTTGTCTACTACAAGTTATTCCCGCACAATTTGTAATCCCAACATTCCGCTAATTTTTCTCAATTTTTCTATGATTTGAGTACACCATATAAACGTCAAACACACTAGACGGTCAACTTCAACTGACACTAGTTTGAGTGGGTCGTATACTAATCACAAGGATTGTAAAGAATATATTTTGAAACTACACACTAAATATCAATTAAAATACAAGTAGAAAAGATCTTAAAATCGTAACGGATACACCTTCAAAAGATAAGATTATAACTCAATAAAGATGTTATCAAAGATGAAATCTTACTGTAATAACACTCTTAAAAACACACAATCTATATTGAAGCATGCACTTGAGAGTGTTGGGATGATGAAGAAATACATTGCAAATCACTAAAAATCTCACCTTTCTTCTTCAAAACTCTTATGTTAAAACTTTTTCAAAAGTTCTTCTTTTCCTCTCCAAGTAATCCAATCCATAAATTTAACAAGGAATAAATCATAATTTTTTATTCCAAGAAATTTTAGTCTAGTTGAAATTGTTTAGAACAAAGTGGGGAAAATATTTTCTTTCTATAAAAACACCCAACACTCGTTGGTGTTTTCTTGAGCTATCTAGGAGGTCACTCTTATCAATAATTTTTAATCTAGAAGTTCAATGTCGGTGATTTAAGCACCATAGAAAAAAAATTCAAACATCTACTATTATAGAAAATTTTCTAGTTTTGCCGGCATCAACTTCGAAATTAGATTTGAAGTTGATGTTGTTGCATAAGCTTTATCAATTTTTCCTGCTGCTTCTTTCCAATTTGAATGGTCATAGTTTTTATCTCCAAACTCTATTTTAACTAAGTTTAGTATTGTTAAGAAGAGAGTTCTGAGCTCTGCAGATTTTTAATATATTCTATCTTGTGACTCATGTTATATCTTCATCAAATACAACATAACGCCAATTCAATCTGTTGATATTGACCTTGTCAATCTTTTGGTCATTATTATGCTTGATTTGTTATATGTCATACCGCAAGTAGAGTTTGTTATTACTCAAGTGAAGAATCATGTATAGATAAAAACGTAACACCCTCTTCCTCCCGCACTCCTATCCCCCGTTCCCTTCTCCTAATCCTCTGTCCTTTTACCATACCCTTGCCCCCACCCTCCTCTCCCCCCCACCCCCACCCCCACCCTTCTCTATTCGCCTCTCTTTGTCGACCGATACTAGGGGTGAGCATAATTCCAAAAAAACCCCGACCCGTGAAACTGACCCATCCGAGCCGAACAAGTCAGGTTTTTTGGTTTTCGGGTTGGTTTAAAAACGAACTTTTATTTGGTTTTTCAGGTCGGGTGTTGGTGGCCTTTCTCTTAAACTGAACCCGAACGAAGAGCTCAAACTATCCATTAACCCATTAAGTATCCAATACCCATTAACTAATAACTAAATGAACGAAAAACCCGAACTTTCTCTTGGGCAATCGTTTGCTACCCTCCCAACTCTCGAGCCTCGAGCGAAATGGCAAAGACCTTAACCTTAGCAGCTCACCAGTCATCCCGGCTTCCCCTCTGCATCCAGCCTCCACTGGCTTGTCCGGCAACAAAATGGCGAAAACCCTAACCCTAACCGGTAATCCTCTTTAACCCCTTGATCTTCAATTGGTCCAATTTTGATGCGCGAGCTCTTGAATACCGTTGCTGAAGTCGACATGTTTTTTCGGTGAGCTTGGAGGCTTGGAATTCGAAGGTTTTAATAATTCTTCATATGGGTTTCGTTTGATCTTCAATGGGTTTTTTGTTATGGTTTTAGGTAGTTTTATTAGAATTTGGTGTTGGAGGTTTAGTGATTGCAATTTAGTTTTGTGTTAATGAATTCACTTCATTTGCGATTGTTTTTTTTCCTCTTTGGCTTTTTTCTTGGAAGAATTCTACTAAAATTCATCATCAATCTCCGATTCCTGTAAAAGTCTGACAAACCGACCGAACCGAAAATTCGGTTTCTGTTTGTAATGGGTTTCGATCAATTTTAGTTTTTAAAGTTCGGCTCGGTTTTCAGTTAGGATTTTTCTATCCAAATCCAAATCGAACCGATGCTCATCCTTAACCGACACTCCCTCCTCCTCCCTTGACACCTGTTCCTCCAACCCCATCCCCTCCCCTCAACAAACCCGTTCAATCCTCCCTCCTCCCCCTCCCCCTCAGCATCGACAAAAAGGAATGGTAATAGATGCGTTTACAAATCAAATTTTAGTCCTCTTTATACAAAATTTTGAATTAGAAAAATAAAATTTTTATTTATAATTCAAAATTTTATATAGAATGGACTAAATTTTGACCCGTAGACACAACCATTACTATCTCTACCAACAAATACCACCACAATATATCCCTCTGCCCCAACTCCCATACCTCTTACGGACTAAATTTTTGATTTGTTTTATTTAAAATTTTAAAGTGAAAAAATAAATATTTTAAATTCAAAATTATGAATATAACGAACTAAAAATTAAACAATGAACATGCTCATTCTCATCTCTAGTGTTTGGCAAGTTGCAACAACTATTTACCATTGCTGTAACTTGGGATATTTCTTTATTAGATTTCAGTTGCAGTAGTAAAATTTCTACAACAATTGGAATTACAAAATAAAGTGCGTATCGCACTTTTATTTTCCTTTTATTTTGCTGATGATATTGTCAACAAATATGTTCTTCCTATCTCCCCGAGTCCCAACGAGGTGGTAACCTCACCGGAGAGTGAGCAGATCTCACGTGCAGTGCAGTAATAGAAAAGGGAACGTGGGGCCGCAAAATGAAAACCACCAGCGGGCACGAGAGAGAAAAAAAACCCGGGCACCACCTACCCGTAATCCCCAGCCCATGTTAATCGGGAACTTCTAAAGGGGCACAAGTTTTTTCCTAGTGAGCGCAGATTTCTTAGTGAGCCCAGTTTCATTTCAGAAAAGGAGAAAATTGCTTCGTGAGCATAATTTAATTCCCAAAATACCCTTCAGTTTTATTCTCTCATCTCACTCTTTTCTCCTCACTTCATCTCCAACCCAAAATCCAATCTCTCCTCTTTTCTCCTTCCAAATCCGCCGCCGCCGTCGCCGCTGACGAAGGCTCAATCGCCGAGCCACACCCCGTCGCCGCCTTAGCCTCCTTCCAAACCTGTCGCCGCCGCCGAATCCTCCGCCGCCGACCACACCCCGCCACCGCCTTAGCCTCCTTCGAAATCCGCCGTCGAGCCACACCCCGCCGCCGCCGAAGACTCCTTCCAAACCTGCCGCCGAAGCCTCCGCCGTCGAAGCCTCCGCCGTCGAAGCCTCCGCTGCCTCATTTTCTCTCCTGAGCCACACCCCCCCACCCTCCACTGTCTCATCCTCTCTCACTCGCTCGCATTCCGAATTTATTTCGCTCGGGTCTCTCGATCGGATCTTCCTCTCTCTTGATCTCAGATTTCTCGGCTCCACTGTAAGTGTCCTTTAATTTAATTTTAATTTTGTTTTATTTAGTTTATTCTTATTTGCTCTGTGACTGTCCTGAAAACTGAGAATTTCTTGTTTGGTCTGATAATATTTCAGAATAGGGAAATTCTAAACGACTACATTTTGTTGTTAATTTTGATTTTTAATATTTAGATTATAATTATGAAGAAAATATAATATTGTAATCGTAGTTGTAATATATGCAAAAATTTAGTTATTTTTCTAATTATAAATGTTAATATTAAAATTTATTAATTAATTTAGAAGTTTAATGGTATTGTCCTAATGGTTGATTAAGTAACGATATATGTTCTTTATTTTATGTCCCATACAGTACCCAGTTTATCTGATGCTTAATTTTTTTCCCTTCATTAATATTACAGAGATATATACGCATAGAAGCAATAATCGATCAATTACTTGCGCAAGGGGATAAGGCATTCAAGAAGCGATCTGAGATATTATTTAGTGCACTTGCGAAGATCAAAGCCGTGCTAACTGGTTGCACTCAGCCAGAAGAACCACCAGAAGAGCAAGCAGAGGAACCAAGACAAGATCAATTCACTCCTAATGCACCCGATACGACAATTATGGCTCGAACCAGAAGCAGACGTCAACCCCTGAGGAAGACAAGGAGACAGTGATTAAATTATATGAGTTGTGTATTGATATGGATGATGTAAAGAACTTCAAGTGGCCGGTGTAATTGTTTTTTGCAAACATTTTGATGAATTTGTAGAATATATGGTTTTGTTTGTAGTGAACCCTACTGGTCGCTTTTTATTCGATTAATATATACACTACGTTTGTATTTGATCTTATTTCTTTAATTTGTATAAGATCTTGTTTGTTTTATACGTTGGGGACCTTATTTATAATCTTCACTATTTCATTGTATCAGTTATTGTATCGTTGTTTCATTGTATCGGTGTATCAATGTATCATTGTATCATTATATCGGTGTATCAGGCGTATCATTGTATTTGTGTATCTGGAGTATCATTGTATCGGTGTATCATTGTGTATCAGTGTATCATTGTATCGGTGAATTATTGTATCAGTGTATCATTGTGTTGGTATATCAGTGTGTCGGTATATCATTGTATCTTTTTGCTTCCTTCCCTATATTTCGATAATAATGTATAATTAGTTATTAATATAAGTCCTAAAAGTCACGTTAAATTGGGTAAACTAATGATATATCATTTTATTACATTAATAAAGTGAGTGAGGCAGTGGCGGAGATATCAGATCGGGTCAAGACTCTGTCCGGACTGTCAGTCCGAACAGAGGGGCGCCGTTCGGTCTGACAGTCCGAACAGACCTGGTCTGTTCGGACTGACAGTCCGAACAGATCTGGTCTGTTCGGACTTACTGTCCGAACAGATCTGGCATGTTCGGACTTACTGTCCGAACAGACCAGATCTGTTCGGACTTACTGTCCGAACAGACCAGATCTGTTTGGACTTACAGTCCGAACGGTCTAAAAAAAAAAAAAAAAAAAAAACAGCACGAGAGGGCTGGAGGAAGCGGGAGAGGGAAGAAGGACAAGATGAGAAATTTTTTTTAGGACAAATTTGATATTTATACTAAAGTTTAACTGGGCTCACTAGGAAAAAACTTGTGCCCTTTTAGAAGTTCCCTGTTAATCCCCACCAACCCACAAACAAATCCAAAACCCCCTACCCAACAACAACCCTCCACGTCATCGGTACACGATACTCATTCTCCTCCTGCGGGCCAACCGCGTTTGCCGAGTCACTAAATAGGAGGCGGAATCGTAACCAAAAGCTCCAGATTCTTTTCTCTCTCCTCCTCCGCCCCCTCTCCCTTTTTATCTCCACCCGAACTTCGAACCCTAAATTCCACGATTCCGAGGCGAGTTCGAGAGCGCTAGGGTTAGGGTTTCCGGTCGAATTTCTCCCCAATTTTTCATGAAATTCGTGATCTAATCCCTCAATTAATCTAATTTCCCCTTTGTTTTCCTCGCAGGGATCGTCACAGCAGCCGTAGATTGGAGGAGATCCACGCGCCAGCAAGGGGGCGTTTCGTAAATCGGTGAGTTTTTTCATTCCTTTTCTAGAGTTAGGGTTTGGTTTGGTTTCGTTCGATTGATGAATTCATCGCCTTAGTTGCAAGTTTTGATGGGATAGCTCGCTTTGGCCTTGGCTTTTTGTTGAATTCCCCCCTTATTAGGGGTTTTTGGTGATAAAGGTGGGATTTTTGGTAGAAATTTGGTACCTTTGTTGTTCGTATGTATTTTTCGATATGGATTAGTCTTAATTGTTGGGGGAAATGGGATGTTGTCAAGCTTTAGGCAAGTGGTAAAGTGTCTTGCCTTTTGAAGTAATGGGCTTAACTTTCTTGTTTTTGTAGTTGGCGAGCTTTCCATCTTTTATTTATTTACTTGTCTAATTGATATCTTGATCGGCGACATGATGGTATGAAATTTATGGTGATAAATCTTTCTTTCGGTGGAAATCTAGTTACTGTTTTTAGATGTTTGTATTGGGTTGTGCAAGGTTGGTGTTTGTTATATCTAGTGCTTTTGAGGCAGTTGATACTTGATATAATAGATATAATAGTTTCTTATGAATGGTTGGCCTTTTGGCTGTTGCTTTCCCATTAAAATTATTGTTTGTTGCTTTAGGTTGCTTGCATTGGGATGTTTTCTTTTAGCTTTTTAGCTCAAAACTGAGGGTGTTTTATTAGCATCAATCTCATGAACTGGGTATACAAGTGCATTTAGGCATTCTTATAGGAAGACTAGTGCATCAGTTACTTCACCCCAAATTGCTTGTCTGCTGTTAAGAAGTTTCTCTTAAATGTCGAGAGCAGTTAGTGGATTGCAAGTGGAGGTTGATCGATTTGGGGGCTGGAATATACCAGAATGTATGTTTGTTTATTGTTGACCATATTTATCTTCAATTGATTGCCGGTTCATTGCTGGAGTAGGATTTGAAGTTTTGAGTGTGTACCATGTATGACTACCACTAGTTCCAGTTTTCTCTTTGGTGTGATAGGAATATATGCATCTATATTTACTCTGGTTGTGACTTGGGCTGGAAAATACCAGAATGTATATTTGTTTATTGTTGACCATATTTATCTTCAATTGATTGCCGGTTCATTGCTGGAGTAGGATTTGAAGTTTTGAGTGTGTACCCTGTATGACTACCACTAGTTCCAGTTTCCTCTTTGGTGTGAGAGGAATCTATGCATCTATATTTACTCTGGTTGTGACTTGTCTAATTTGACATGATTTGGTATGGTTTTTGTTTTGAAGTATGTATCAATGAATTTCTTTTCCCTTTTCTATTGCTTTCAAAATCTTATTGTTTCCCTTATTTTTGAGGTGTTGTTGGTTTGGTGCAGAAATTTGAAAATATGGAGCACCATGATGAGACAGGATGCCAAGCTCGGGAGGGACCAATCCTCTGCATCAACAACTGTGGCTTCTTCGGCAGTGCGGCTACCATGAACATGTGCTCCAAATGCCACAAGGATCTCGTATTGAAGCAAGAACAAGCCAAGTTCGCAGCATCATCCATTGGTAACATTGTGAATGGAAGCGGAAGCACCAGTGGAAAAGAGCCAGTTGTTTCTGATGTAGCTATTGCTCCAGTGGAGCTGAAGACCATTCCGGCACAGCCATCTGATGCTTCAGTCCCTTGTGAGAGCGGCGAACCACAGATGAAAGAGGGCCCTACTAGGTGCAACACATGTAAGAAAAGGGTAGGCTTGACTGGATTCAATTGCCGATGCGGTAATGTCTTTTGTGCGATGCACCGCTATTCGGATAAGCATGACTGCCAATTTGACTACCGGACAGCTGCTCGGGATGCAATTGCCAAGGCCAACCCTGTCGTCAAGGCTGAGAAGCTTGACAAAATCTAGAGATGAGAGTGAAATGATTACTCAAGTCTTGATTCGACTCCTCTCTTTTCTATCCACATGATCTTGCTTTCTCATATCGGCTGCTTGTCTTCGTTGGTGTCCTTTATTGACATAAATGGCTGGAGGCATAATGATGATGGCCGCAGGCATCTTTGCAGCCGCAAAGAACTCTTTATTTTGTTGATTGGGAAAAAAAAAAAGTTTGCATGTTCCGTCTAGTATGTAAACTGTTTTACTTGGTGATGGTTTGATGAACAGTTGTATGCTTATGAATTGGTTAGCTTTGTAATCTACTATCATAGTTCATCTCCTATATGTAGGTAGTTTAGTAGTGTTAGTACGTGAAATGGTGCAGCGAAATTGTGCATTCTGTCAACTAGTGTATAGTTTTTGAACTTCCAACTTACGTTGGGTTCGGCATTTAGTAATTGCATGTCATTTGATTTCTCTTATTTAGTCTTCAAATGGCTGTACAATTGCTAGTTTTCATCAATAGTGATGGGGAGGAGTCATAAATACAGTGTTGATTTACCGTTTTAATGGACGGCGATAGCACTATATTGGTATATCATCTGCGTCATCATGTTTATGGTTGCTATACCAATCAAATATGTGTGTAATTGCACCTTGCTCGTTCTTATGACTGTATTTGCTCATACATGTATCCGTTTGTCTCTGAAATCTGAATATATTCTTGTTTCTTACTAACAGATAAGTGGTATAATAAATATGATTCCCTTTGCAGCATTTCCTTAAAATGTCACTTTGAGTATTTGAATGGGTGCGCAGGTTTAGAGTTGGTGGATCACTGAAATATTTACTTTTACACTGTAAATATGGTTAAAGATATATGTAAATATGTAGTAAGTTAACATCTTGTACCTTCTTGAGAGAACATGCATTGGATACCTGTGTTAAGGTCATATGTTTCATTATGCTTGTGTGTCAGTATTTTTGATATTTTGTAATTTTTTTTTTAGGTTTAAGAATTTGCTTTGTGGATTATAACATGGTCTGATTTGTAATCAAACCAATCATGTACAGAATGACATGCCTTTTTCAGTTACTTTTCATTCTACTTCTTCAGCCTGGATTACTTGCAGAGCTTGGGGGGTGATTCAGGTGAATTAGTCCAGAGAGCAACTCCTGAAGGAAGCTCCTGATATGCGAGGTATTATTACATCCTTGGTTAGAGTGCATATGGTTTTTATATATATGCTGCATCTTTTTGTTATTGTTAGTAGCTGGGTTGTACTTGCTTATTGTACAGTAATGTTATGCATTTTGTTTATGACCTGGTTTAGTATTTGAGCATAGGCTTCATTTTTATCTCCAGATTTGTTAACTTACATTTGGTTCTATTTCGATGTTCAATATAGTTATTGGTCATGCACATATATATATATATTTTTTTATCCAGCTATGCAACTTCTTAAAAATGCTTCTAGATCTTAATTTTCTAATCTCCAGATTTGTTAACTTGCATTTGGTTCTATTTCGATGTTCAATATAGTTACTGGTCATGTACATATTTTTTTTTATCCAGCTATGCAACTTCTTAAAAATGCTTCTAGATCTTAACTTTCTAATCTAATTCTAATCCTAAATCCTGGCCCCTAATTCTAGGATGAGTCTTCAGCATTATCCCTTTTCTTTTCTTACAAATCTCTAGCATTATCCCAAGCCTTGAACCCTATGGCCCAAAATTAGTCCTAGTAATCTCAACTGTGATGTTAATGTTGTTTTACACATAGTATAACATGTTGGAGTGTATTTGCCGGATTATAAGATCAATACCATCAGTTATTGACAAACAATGCTTTTTCCAAATTACCATAGTGCAGCAGCTAGTCAAGGCACCAGAGTTTAGTTATGATTACGCGTGTACAACAGGGCACATGAAAGGTATGACCAGTTAAGATGGCAGGATCCTTATAATGTCCGCCATTATGTTTATTTGGCCTTGTTCTAGTTGAAGATTGTTCCTGTTACAATTGTATTACAAGGGTTTACATAGGTTTTGTTTGGAAGAATTGTTAAACACATGCACATAATTGAGTCTAGTTATCGATAAAGCAACTGATTGACATATAATGTCTACGATGCATAGACGATGGAGAGAATAAAATTTACATAGCTCCATTTATAACTGTGCTATGTCCAAATTTGATCCAACATTGTTGTTTGAAGGCTTTCAGGGTCAATATGGAACTGCAGTTCCACGTAGACTTTCTTGATTGATGGAATAAATCCATTAATTTTGTTCTATGGTGTATATAAATGTGCCATGGTGAAGTATTGGCTAATGTTAAATTCTCATTTTGTTGGATTTATTTAGAGTTCTTAGCTATAAAAGTGGTCATGCTCACTTTTCAATGATTAAGGTTATGTTATGACCCTTTTCAGCACCAGGAGTTGGAAATCACACATTTTGGGCGTGAATTCTGATTCCATCAGTTAGGTGCAGCAAAGTGGCTTTGTTGAATTTGTCATGGAACAGACCCAGGAATTGCAATTTAGTGAAGCTCATGGTAACCAAACAGACCTTTTAATTTAAGCCAAATATCGACCTTGCTGTTCTCAGCCTATAACTGAGATTTAAAGGAGAAATTGGTAAGCCAAAGGTCATATTATGCTTATTATCGATATGGCAACAACCTAGAGTTTTATTTCCTTTTTTATTTTTATTTTTTTTTGCTTGGTCGTATAACTTACGCACTGCACACAGGTCTTGTATAACTTACGCACTGCACACAGGTCTGTAGCCATCCATTTTAGTTGTCATGCTTTCTATATGATGTGTGCAAGTGACAACAGCATAGCTCGAAGGTGTAACATAGGAGGCATCTGGGCTCATATTGCTCTGTATCGTTGCACATGCACACATGGCATCTACTTTGATTTTTCGGAGGCGTGCGCTTAAACTCACATGGTATTTAGTTGCATAGGATGCCGATGAATAATACTTTAATGAGTATCTAATTCGTTGTAAAGCGCAACTTTAAGATTTTAAAACCTATTTTGAGGAGAATCACCCTTAGATTTCTTATCTATCTTATACTAACTTTTTTACTAACTTTTTTGTTTGATTATGTAGCTTTTCAGAGGCAATGGCATAGTTAGCTAGCAGAACCTTTATTATATATCTGCAAGTGTGAATCTTCCGTTAAAGTGATTTGAGTTCATTTCAGAGCTTATCAGAGATTGGGAGTGGAGTTACTGGGTAAGGTACAAGTTTGATATTGTATTTGAAGCTTCTAGTTTCGATTTGTTCGAAGTTTTAGTATATAAACTTAGTATATAGTTTTGGTTATTGATACATTAGTTACTTGGAACTCAAATATATAATAGTTCCTACGATGCCGTATTTCTTTGGATTACGATCAAGAGCTACATAAGAGGAATGTTGATGTGATTTAATTTACCAAGGATTTTATTACAATTTTTACTGGGAGTACGAGGCGTCACACATATATTTGCTTGTTGAGACTGATATCTGAAATGAACATACTCAACCAGTAACTTGTTTTTAGGAGGTATCATGAGAACTTGGTGATTTTATTGTCAGATTTTAGTGATGCATCAGGATGGTGATTATTGGTGCAGTCAAGGAGTTCGTATTATTCAAAATTCTGAATTTAAAAAAAATATTTATTTTTTATTTAAAAATTTGAATTAGGTGACTCAAGGACTGCATGATTTGAAAATCTCACCCCCGTTACATTTTTGTTTGAAGATAAACTTTGTGAGAAGTTTGATAATAGTCTGGTTGAATATTTGACTATTAGCTGCAGGATTGTAAGCTGCAGGATTGTAAGTTGTTGAAGCTATATTTTGAATTTGAAATTTGTCACATTGCTGATAGAAGGTCTGGCTGATAAATTGAACTTTATTGTTATAATGAACTCTTCTTTTGGGGATACCAAAGTGATCGATGACATGATATTTGATGGATTTGATTCCTCATGATACCTTATAAATTTGATTATGTCGGTCGGAAGCTTTAACCTCAGGATGGCGTCGGCCCGTGTAGAAAAGTAATCGATTTATGATGAGCCAGTGGCATTTTGCCGAAGGCGGATTAATTGGCCTGATAATATTAATTTCCTAAGGTTCAAATGGCCACAAGGCGATAGTGGAATGCAAAGTTCATAGCGTTTGCGTTAACAAACTGGCATTAACTGTCATGCATGACACTTTTTGGCATAAGCATTAGTGTCCAAGGTTGTTTTAGGCCAATAGTAGAGCATTAACAAACTGGCATTTAACTGGCATGCACGACACTTTTTTGCATAAGCATTAGTGTCCAAGGTTGTTTTAGGCCAATAGTAGAGCATTAACAAACTGGCATTTAACTGGCATGACACTTTTTTGCATAAGCATTAGTGTCCAAGGTTGTTTTAGGCCAATAGTAGAGCATTAACAAACTGGCATTTAACTGGCATGCACGACACTTTTTTGCATAAGCATTAGTGTCCAAGGTTGTTTTAGGCCAATAGTAGAGCATTAACAAACTTGCATTTAACTGGCATGCATGACACTTTTTGGCATAAGCATTAGTGTTCAAGTGTTCAAGGTTGTTTTAGGCCAATAGTAGAGCATTTTTTAAGCGCTTTTATGCCTCTTTTCATGAAGGACAACTACCAAGATTGCCATTGAGATGTTCTTCTTTAGATTGAAACAACATCTTTTGGATCATCAGGAAGAATGTCATTTAAGACATAGTCGGGCACGTGCCATGCCCATTCAGTCCCGTGGCGGTTCGTTTTATTAAAAAAAAATTTAATTTATTATTAAGTAAGTTTAGCAAACTATTTAGTTTCATTTAATTGGATTTAACAAGAAGTAACATTAGTAAAATCTTTTTTATTATATTTAATCTCATTACATTGATATAATTCATCTATAAATCTTTTTAGAAGTTATACAAAGCCCGAAAAGAGAGGAGAGAACTCTGACCGTCACTCTCAACTTGTTCTTGATAATTTTTCTAAGAGATTTAAGAGTTAAAAAATACAAAAATAAATAAATTAATAAAAAATACATGAAAATCCCAACAAATGTAGATATTACAATTTGAAAAGAAAAAATAATGGCCTACTTTCAATTATGATTCATCTTCTTCTGGTGAGCTCTCTACTACTTTTCATTAGTCAATCCTTATTCCCTTTCTTCTGCGTCGTATCAGTCCTTCAAGCAAACACACATCTCCAATGTGCGGCGTCATCGAGGTTCTCCACTCTATAAACACTCTACCATATGCGCTAAAAGCAGATTTCGATGCTACAGTGGACACCGTAGGAGTTAGTAGATTACGGGCCATGTGGGAAAACACGGGATATGTTTTTTTCCTGTGATTTCCACCATGCCAAAATATCAAAGGCTTCATAATTTTCAAGGGATACGTCATCTTCATAGTTAGTCATTTCTAAATAATAATATAGTTCATTAAAATATGTACTAGATTGTCTTGCCTTTTTTCGGTGAAATACAAATGATATTATTGGATTACGGATTTTCCTAACAGTTAGTTCTTTTGTAGATTGTGTTGACACACCATACATATCTTCATATGTTTTATACATAATATCTAAACAAATTTTAATATTATTAACTAAATCTCTTACATTAACTTCATAAGACATATTTTTATAAAATACATATATTAAAATTTCAAGTCCATCTAACTTGCAACGGGGATCCACAACAGTTGGAAAAAATAATAAATATGGAAAATCTGTAAAATATTTATTAAATTTAGTTTTCATAGGTTGAACAATATTTTCAAGTATTTGATGATTCCTATATTCATTAAAAACCGAACTAATTTCGGTTAGATAATATAGTGCAATATGTGTAGTTGGGTAATAAGTGTCTGACAGTGCTCTAGTTGCAATTTCAAATTTACTTAAAAACTGAGAAATGCAATTCAAATGGTGACATTCATTATTATCTAAATTATACATTGGTAACTTTATTTCATTAAAAATATTTATTACATCTTTATACTAAATAGCCATATTTAACATTTTATATGTAGAATTCTATTTTTTTCTAATATCTATAGGTACAATTTTATGTGAGATTTTCAGATTCTTACATATTTGTTTAAATAATTGTCTTCTTGACCCACTATTTTTAATAAATAGTAATGTATACTTAAGTTTTATTATTAAATCACTTACTATTTTTAATCCATCTTGAACGCATAAATTAAGTATGTGACAAATACACCTAATGTGGAATAATTTTCCATCTAAAATTGGTTTTGTAATATTTTTAAAAATTTCTATTGCGGCCGTATTTTCAGAAGTATTATCGAAAGAAATGGAAAATATTTTTCTTTCTATTCCAAATACTGAAAAAATACTTAGTAGGGATTGTGATAAATTATGTGCATTATGAGGAAATTCAAATCTCCTAAACCCAATTATTTTTTTTGTATACACAAATCTTGATCTATATAGTGAGCCGTTGCGCATAAATAATTACACATATTTAGAACTTCCCAACAATCTGCAGTTATAGTAACTCTAAAAATTAAAAAAGTAAAAATAGCTATTAAAATGTCCCTCTTCTCTTTATATTATTTTAACATGTCAGATTTAGATGTAGAACGTGAAACTTTTTTAAATTCGTCAGTAAATGTATTTTTACAAAATCTTTCAAATTTTCGGTTTTTCAAAAAGAAAAAAGTTGTTCGTCATGAATTATAAATCATACTAAATTTTCTCTTGTTTTGGTAGAATCATATTTACGAATTCCTAACAATCCGCCATAAGTGTTTATTTGTGTTTGGTGGGTGAGTTTTGTTTAAGTGTTTTTTAAGATGACCATTTCCCCTATCTAAAGGAAATGAATAATTTTTTTTAACAATATTTACACTTAGCTTTTCTAACACCATTTTCTATTATTTTTTCAAAATGTTTCCATATGTCAGATCTAGCAGTTCTAGTAGGGGTGGTTGTTTGGGTTTCGGGTCTGGTTGCTTTTGGTTCTTTCTCGGATAAAGAAAATGATATTTGAGGAGATATTCTAAGGGTTGACATAAATTTTGATATTCTTCACTAGTTAAAAAGGGAGAAAAAGAACCCGCGACTTGAGAGTAAGAAGAGCCGGACGAGTATGAATCCATTTAAAAAAAAATCCCCAAAAAAACAAATAAAAATTCTCAAAAAAACCAAACAAAAAACTTCAAATTATAAATACCTGTTGACCGGTGAGCTACTTGAGAGATAGAGTAGAAATATCTAACTAGAGAGAGGAAGCTGAAAACCGAAAAAATAAACAAAAACTTACTTGAATCTTGATAGGGAGACTTACTTACTTGAGATTTCTTTATCATTTGATTGAAACTTGCTTGAAAGAGTTAAGAATTTGAAATTTGAGAAGAGTTTCGAAAGAATGAATTTGTTTGTATAAGTATGAAGAATGGAAATAGAGAAGATAATGAGATATTTATAGAAAGATTCGTTTTAATTTGTAAAAAAATTGCAAACCCCCTCCCCCCTAAACGGCTATTTTGACCGTTATGAGGAAAAATCTGCAAAAAAATTTTGCAAGAAACCCCCCAACAGTTATAAAAATAGTCGTTGGGGGGCTCTTTGTCAAAAAAAATTACAAATACCCCTCAACGGCTCTTTATGCCTAAATTAAAAAAAAAAAAAAAAAAAGACATGTCGAGTCGTGCCAGGCACGGTTGGACATGTGTGGGCCACGTCGTGCCTACGGCACGATCGACCTCAGCACGGCTCGGCTCACCTGAGCCGTGCCGGACGTGTCCAACGGGCTGCCCGGCCTATTTATCAGCTCTACGTCAAAAATGCCCTCATATATTTTTGAAGATTCAGAAATGAGATAATCTACTAGAAAATCGTCCAAGGCTTGTTGTCCTTTAACAACCTTTAGAGGGAAAGAGCTTCGTGTGTAACAATCAGATACCTCATTATACAATACTAGAATTTGATGAATCTGGTTGTTTCATGAAAATCCCTAAAGGATTAACCTTTGATATAACATTGGTTGTTTTGACTAACAGGGAATGTTACACTTTTTGCACTGGAATGACTAGTGTTGAGCGTTCTTTCTCGATAGGATTGTACCAATATTCGATCGACTCCCACCATTGTTCTACCTAAATAGTAAATGACTAGTCTGTGGTCTTCGCCATTTATTTGAGCCAATAAAACATACAAAAACTGCTACAATAAAAGGTTCATGAAATATTCTTTGATTTCATCAAAAACCTTTTAATAGGTATCAGACGGATGAAACTCCTTTCTTCGTGAGCCTTGAAAAACATTGGCATTGTCCGGAAAAAGTAACTATGAATCTTCGGAAAATGGTAGGAATTGTCCGGAAAAATTACATATATCAGCGGTGCAATCTCTGTCGCAAAATATTGCAACCTTTGCTGGAAGATGCATGCACACTATGACTGCATTTGAGAAAGAAAGAAAAAAAAAAAAAAAAAAGTGTATAATACTTAATCTCTCTTTGCAGACAGAGATCGCACTGCTGATATATGTAGGACTTCATAGAGCTTGATAATAAGAAATTTAAATTTGAAAGTTTTTACAACTCCTTTTTCAGTTACAAGTCTCAATCTAGATATTATAATACAAGTTGTAACAGCTATATTCCTGTAATATAAATAGCGACGCTATTTGTAGGCCCACGGCCCCTAATTAAGTTGCAAATAGTGAGAATCGTTTGCATTCATCTTTGTATGGGTGGTAGGTTACCTCCTTTATTTAAGTAATAATGCTTGATCACCAGCGCTGGAATAGCTCAGTTGGCTAGAGCGTATGGCTGTTAACCATAAGGTCGGAGGTTCGAGCCCTCCTTCTAGCGCGCATATTTCCCTTTTTAGTTCGGGTTTATTTTTATTTTTTATTTTTTTTGTTGTCTCCTTTGGGACATGGAGTGCGATCATGCTAGTCTTGAGGTTCAATGAAAGTTTTTGAATCCCATTGGAAATAGAATAAAGCCTCTTGTGCTCTTCTCGATTTGATATAAGTTTCCTCTACCAACTTTTAGACGACAGGCAAATATAGTGGTCTACCATACAAATAGAACAAAAAGAGTTCTGTTGTCAAACCCAATAAAGAAGTTTTGTAGTTATATCTAACTATGCTGGATTACTCTTAATAATATTTCGATATGAATTCTATCAACTGAGATATAAGAATGAACAACTAAAAGAAAATTAGTATCTTTGTATCAAATTTCTTAAGATTGGGAATTGATTTAATTATTAATTAAGTGCAAATAAAATGATTGATTAAAACTATTATAAAAGTTGTTAATTTTCTAGATCTATTAGTAAATCACATTCAATTATTATAAAATTTTATTTGTACATACTTTATGAATGATAAATCAAATCTACTTCTATCCTTATATCTTGATTAATAGTATTGATACCTAGATACTAATGATAGTTCCCCAACCCAACTCAATTAAATCATTATATATAGAGTTTTTCTAAGATGAAATTTGTACAGTTACCCTCTATTATTCCACTACTCTTTGATCCCTATGATATTAGAAGCACATTTAACCATTAGTTCCATATTCAAATTAAGACAATTAATACAATATTTACACAAACTGCCTAGAGAGTAAATTATATATATATATGTAAAACAAGTTAAATTGCACCATGTATATATATGGTTCTTTTATTCATTGATCAAGAAAATAAAACAAATTACATCCACACCCCCCAACCAACCCTTCTCTCAACTCAAACAATGCAAGTAGCTAGCATCCAATAAATCAATCAACGACAACAAAGAAAATAAACAAAGTAAGACTCCAGCTAATTATTAATTATTATTATTTCAACAATAACTCTTCTGCTCAATTCTCTCCTCTTCAAACTTAACTTACTGCAGGTAGTAGGCAAGGAAGGAGAGAGCAGAGGCTCCGAGCAGGGTGCCGACCGCAGGGGTGACGGTGAACGAGGCGCTGTTGGGGGACGGGGCTGGCGCATGGGCCGCCAGTCCGGCAGTGGCCAAAGTGGCGGCGATGAGGGCGGCACAAACAACCCTCTTCATCTCCATTCTCGGCTGTCGGAGTCGGTCGGGCCGTGGACGGAGGCTGATTAGGGTTTCTGAGATGAGGGGGAAGTGGTTGCGTTAGAGGCTTGAAGAGGGAGAGTTATATAAGGAAAGGGTTAGGGTTTGGATAGTTAATTAATTAGTTTATAAGGTTTGTTAATTAGCAATTAATTAAGTGGGATTAGGGTTTGCAATTGAGTTTTGGTGTGGGGTTGGTGGTGTCCATGTGTTTGGAGGGGTGGCTTACGTGCTTGCATGTGATGTGCATGGAAAGTCGTATTTGGGAGAAAAGGATGGGAGATTTCTAAATACGCACCACATCTTAGTTTGTGAGCACTTCATCCTATGGTAAAGTGATTTACAACCTGGGGGGAAATGGTGCTCATTAAGTCAAGTATGGTGCGCGTTTAGAATTTCCCGTGAAGGATGAGATCAGCTTCGTTAATGGATCGAATATACCCGATAAACGACCCGGATCGGTTTCAAGTGTTTGGGTTAATTTGGATATTTAGGTAACATGGGCTATAAGGTGTAGAATATTCTAGAACGGGATGAGGTTGATAGTTCAGGATTCAACGATTAATAGTTCTATAAGCAGATATATTTAAACACTACAAACTTTTTTCTCCAATCTAATATTAAAAAAAATAAATAATGGAACAAGCAAAGCTACAACTTTGAAATAAATCAAACGCCAACTATGAAGATTTAAACACGTACAATATTATGATAGCGCAACATAAAGTATTGTAGTGTGAATGTTTGATTATGAGTGTATATGCTTCGTAACAATGTTAAAAATAACACGTTATGAAACTCGTTATGTTGCGTTACGTAACCTAATAGGACCCCAACGCTACGTAACAACTGAAAATAACTCAGTGTATCGTAACGGTACGTTTTTTATGTTATTTTACGTTATATTACATAACGTTACGTTAACTTACGTTATGTTACGTTATTTACAATTATTTTTTTAGTAATTTGTATATTATTGTTGATTATTATTTTGTTTATTAGCAAATTACTGTAATTTTCTTGATTAGTTGTTGGTTTATTTGATTGCTTGTGGAATTGCTAGTGTTTTAATTTCTAATTGTTTCCTTGTTCGCTTGTTATAATTTCTATCTGATTGCTGAAATATCTTATACTTGTTGATTTTATTGAATTTTTAACAGAACTGAAATCAACAATTATAAAAAAAATAAATTGAACATTACAAAAATATAAATTACAACAATAATAATAACAGGAATTGAAATAAAAAATTAAAATCTGGTTATCTTGTTTATGATGATTGTAATTACGGTTGGAGTGTTAATATAATTTATGAAGATAAATGTGAAAATTATTGTAAAAATTAATATAAAATTAAAATAGATTATGTGAAAATTCTTTTTTAAATATTTTAATTTTTTTTTTGAATTTATAAAAAATATTTTATATAGTTTTATATTTATTTTTAATTAAAAAAATAGAAAATTATATAACTTATATTATGCATTACGCTATATGCGATATAACCTAACAAAGATAAAACGTTACGTTATCGTTATCGCTATTTTAAACATTGCTTCGTAATTTTAAGATTTTTGTGCATTTAATTTTAGCTAAGATAGAAGTCATATCCTATTGAGGATTTTCGTTTTACTATCATATAATTGTCCTTTTTATTGAGGTTTTTCGTTTTACTATCATATTATTGTCCTTTTTATGCATGTCTATTGTTGAAAAATAACATTAAAAAAATATATTAGAAAGTATAAACTTTGAAAAAAAACAGCTTTTCTTTCTCTTGTTAATTCTTATGATAATATGTCCATTATATTGCATGATCTTATTATAATATTTAATTAGTCGATTGTTATGATTTATCCGACGATATTTAATAACATAATCTTCGTGATTTGCACTAAGTATAGTATATGTCACTAAAAATATATATATAAATATCCATAGACAAATGAATAGCTAAGATTGCGACGTGAATGGTCCTCTCAATTCCTCACGGATGGAAATCTAAATTCGGATGCACATCCAATATGCTGCCGGGTTCGTATCCGGGTCTGAGAAAACGTAACCGCAAATGTATCAAATCCGACCCATTTCCATTCCCCACTGCTAATACTGTTTAACAGGCTGGTGTGGGCCCTATACTTTGCTGTTCCTTTAAGGAAGCCCACCAACTGATCACAATACTTTAAGGAAAGGCGTGTGGGGATGGGGGCCCATGCTGGGGTGTCGACAGCCCACGATCCACGCTGACCCCGTTATGATTCCAACAACCATGCGACCGTTTGCTCTAGCGATGGGTATGTTTTTTTGTTGTGCAAATATTCTGGCAAATTAGGAAACATTCTTAAGTGACAGGAGTTATAAAATGAACATCTCTAGAAATTTAAGTATAGAACTACTCTTTTGGAAGTACAGAGCATTATTGAGTAGAATTTAATTTGAAAAAAAAGTAATAGAGACAGACAGAGATAAACCCATGCATCTGAACTAGGGAGAGCAAAACTATTTAGTGGTAGAGTCTTTTTCTTTTTTTCCTAAAATAACAAGAGAAAAAAAATACTTGTAAGTTATGAAAATAATTGATATGAGATGAAGACTCAAGATCTGCTGATAAATTAAAGAAAAGAGCTCTACAAAGGAAGTTGGAAAATTGCAATATTTGACGCCTAGATTTTCATCTTTTGACTCTTCAGAATTGAGAAATGAAGAACTTGAAATTTAAAAGGAAACAGGCTTACAAAAATTATATATATTAAGTTATTATTATTATTATTATTATTATTATTATTATTATTTATGGAGACGCCTGCCTATCATATGCATTTGGAAGTGCAAATTTATTTATCCATGTTGCTCGAGAAATGTATATTCAAATTAAATATGTAGATTTTAGAATATCAACATTTTTAACTGTCCATTTGTGGCTACTTAAAGCATGGACCAAATTTTTTTTTTTTTTAAATACTTGATTTTCAGTTTTAAGATGCGGTGGAGATCAATTTCAATATCAATATATTAGACAATAAATATGGATTTTTCATCACGACTCGCACCCCTCAAGTGGGGGAAGTTCTAAATGCGCACCATATTTTATTAGTTAGCACCATTTTTCCCTATGTTGTAAATCACTTTACCATATAGTATATGGTGCTCACTAGTAAAATGTGGTGCGCATTTAGAATTTCCCCTCAAGTGGTCTCAACCCTATCAGCAAATATAGACCATGAGAGAGACAATTCTTTGGTCTGGGGATCAAGGGTCTGCGAACGGGCATGGCTCTTAAGGCCCAAGTATAAAGTTCACTGGACCATAGCCATAGGCCTCCAAAGACAAATAGCCCAATAAAACGACAATCAGCTTTAAGGCTCATAGAATAGTCCATGTCCATCTCGGGTCAACAGTAATAACGGAAATTCTATTTGTGCAAGATATTTTACTTTTGGCTTCCTGATTACTCTTTACACCAAACTCCTACATTAAAATACTATCATTTTACTTTTTGCGCCCAAAATTCTTTCCAAAATACCCCACCTCCTTTTCTTTAACTCCATACCCCATCCGATCCAATTTTTATCCATTTTGTTTGAGTCGGATATTAGTTTAAGAGTAAAAAATATTTTGATCGAGTATTAATATCCGACCAAGAAATATTCTGATCTGGTATTACCCGACCAGCACGCGAAGTCTCCCTCACAGAAAAAAAACTAATTAACGATAAATTCCAAGCAGATCGCATAAAACCTTAAAAAAATTTCAAATCGTATTTTAAATTTGTCCTTTGACACCAATTGCATGTTAGAATTTCCATTTGCATAATAAAACTCAAACTCCAAATCCAAACTTCACTTGTCACGGTAAAATCGAAGAATTTAAAATTCTTCTAATATTTTCATGAACGTTAATATAAAAAATTTTAAGGGGTTAAAAAATCAATTCAATGATTTTGTAGATGTATTTTTATTAAATACTAAAAAAGTTATTTAGAATTTTAAAGAGAAAATAAAGGAGAAAAATAATGAATCGTAATTTCAAATTTTAAAAACTCTTAATTTAAAATTTATAATATTAATTTAGTAAAAAAATAATGATAAACTTGTAATTATTTATTTAATTAAAGTTTCAAAATCGTGCATCAAAGGTAAAGTGAAGTGTTCAAATAGAATTTTCCGTAATAACCCCGACCCGTGCCGAAGGGAATCCCGCTTAAACCCTCGAACAAACAAGTAATTCCAAACTTGACCCATCTCCTCACTCCTCGGCGGCCCTCTCTCTTTCTGCCTCGATCGCCTAGGGTTTGGATTGAAGCTCCTCTCCTCCCCCAAATGGATTCTCAAATCATCGTCGCCCTCGCTATCTTTCCTTCATCGGCGGCCTCAGCACCTCCATCGGTAAGTTTCTCTCTTCAAGTTTGAAGCTTTTTTAAGGACTGTGCACTGTTGTATCACTTGAATTGTTGGAGAAATTGCGAAGTGGCTGTGTAGATTCGGGCGTGATGCAAGCTGGTATGGTTATGGAGAAGATTTGCTTGGTTTTTAGATTCTATGACAATAATTTGCTGCAATTCTGGTGATTATGAATTAAATTGTGTAGAAGTTGGTGGAAGTATTTAATGGAGATAGTGGATTGCAGTGTTTTGGCACGTGGAGGAGGAATGCTCTTGCTTGATGTTTAGGGAACGGCAGTACGTGCGTATTTGAAGCGTGAATGGTTGAAAATGGAGAAGCGCTGATGCAGCGCACTGTGGAGGAGAAGTTAGGGTTTTTTAGGGTAGAAATTGGGGATTTTGTGGATTTAGGGAAGAATAATCTGGTTCAGGCCTCTACATTATGGCGAAACCAAGTTCACTCTCAAGGAATCCTCGAAGAAAGTTTTCAACACAAGCAAATTGCTAGGAATAAATTTTAATAATTTTCATCAGTCCTGATTCTTGCTTTAGAGAGCTTATTAGGAAACCAGTCATGTACACACATTCATCCAAAATATTTAAAAAAACCCCAAAAAAGGGTCAGATCAAAACAAGACCTTTTAATAAATTCAGATCTTTATTGCCCTAATAGCTAAATCATAACAGAAACCCCCCCATCTTTATCTATTTCTGTCAAGTGCCTTCTATAATTTTGGACTCGTGAAGTTGAGAGAAAGGTTTTTATTAGATGGTTGTTAACATAGAGGGTTTGTATGCTGGTTGATTCGGAGATATATACAAATATTAAGTGTACATAGATCAGAATGTTGACATAAAGTTTGAGGTACCTCCAATGACAGAGTGGTTTGTTTTGGAACAAGGGAGTGATAATACCATAGGTGAAGGATAAATGCTATGCCTATAATAACGTGAATGTAGGCCATAATTGACAGAAGGTAGTTGCAAACTTGATAGTGGAGATGTCAACTAAAAGAGCTCATTCGGCAAAAAGGATTCCATAATAATTAACCCTGATTGGGACAACATTATGTAGTTATTTGGTCGTAGAAAAATATGTAGCCTTACGGAAAAGAGAGGTGCTTAGAGAACAGAGAGGAGGATGAAGAAGTAAATCTTGAATAATAATTTGCGGTCTTGCGTTTTTCAGATGATGAGACCTTTGTGACCATTATGACAATGATTTTTTTTAGTTATTATAATGCTTGAATTTTTAAAATACCTTTAGGAATTTTGAGATCCCTTAAGGTATTTAGCTTAATAATTTGATTTGTTCCATTTCGTGATTAGGTAACAATATAACATGCAACACAATCCATCCCTTGAATATTTTGAAACACCTACCACTCCAACTAAAACTTATTTCAATCAAAATAGGATTAAAAGGTAACAATTTATGTTGAGATTAAGACTCTGTGTAAACTTTCATTGACTCATTAAGGTGTTACTGGAATATGGGAAGTACGGATATGTACATGGATTCGAACACGGATACAAATACAGACACGGGACACAATATTTGTGAAAGAATGAGGACATGGACACAGTAAGTACACGGAATAAAATAAATATAAATATATACGCTTCTATTATTAACATAATAATTTTACTAAAATATCCAAAATAAAAACATTGTCATTGTATGAGTTCGTGTTTCTTTATAAAAATCCTTTGCAAAGAACAAGTCTCGTCATCAATCATGCATCTATCTCTCTCTCTGCTCTATAAACAAGAGATAAAAAAAAACGATAGCAGAAAAAAATTATTTCTTAGACATAGAAACCAAATAAGACTCATATAAAAAAAAAATATAAGTATTATTTCATAAACCTTATTAGTTATAGATATATGCTACCAATAGCAATGTTTATTCGATTTTCTCACTCCACTCAACTTTTTTAAGACACAATCTACATGACCACAACAATGACATGACTATTTTCCTGACTATTTTCCTTTATTTTATTAGACATGCCACGTGGTGTGTTCGACATAATTTTTGGTGTGAATGTGGCATATTTGTGTCGGAAGCGTTCGACACAGATATGACATCCCCAGTAGCATGTTCGAACTTCTTGGATGGGAATTAATTTTCGAATGGAAACAATTATCCAAGCATTGAGAAACTAGCTTATTGACCTTAATTATATATTCTATGGTGGAAGACAAGAAGAAGAAATTGGAAGCATGAAATAAGAAGAAATTATGCTGTTATAACCTAAAGATCTTGGCTACTCGAGGTTAGGAAGAAGGGCTCTGGAAGGGGCATTATAATTATTTATTGAATCAAGCATCGGGCATGTTATTTGATTGCCCTAAATTCTGGCACATAAAGCATGACTTCTTATAGCAGTTTGAATCTCGCCTTCAACGTCATTGCTAATTCAATAGTCGCATATACTACATCCAAAAAGACATTAAGCTAACCAAATTCATGGCATATCAGAAGACTGGAGAGTCAACAAACACTATGGGTAGATACAACTTCTAAAAGAGCAAAAGATGGAATTTGAAGCCGATGAGCTTACTTCTGAACCAGGAGGAGACTTGAGAAGGAGGGATTATTGACATGCCTCACTTTTCATATCCTTGTTGAGCTTGAAGTCCCCAAGCATGTTCCTATTCCAGCCTTACCTGGTGCAGTTGTAGAATTTGGTACTAGATCATTCTAGGTTACTTTTGTCTGATGTTCTGGTTTTCATACATTGCAATAATTGGTAGATCGTGGAATTACCAAAATTTCGAAAAAGCCTCTAATGCACAAAATTATAATAAATCTTTGAATGTAAGGGACCTCATTTAGCATTGTACCAAATAAAGTCTAAATGAAAACTGGATTACCTGGTTATTATAAGTCTTTGGTAAAAGAAATAAATTCTCCTTTTCCTGCAAGCAAACTGTTGCTGAATGGGTCCGTATAGAAGAATTTCTTCTGAACCTAGTAATGATTCTTTTTTCTTGGCTCAGGTGCACTTTTTGTGGTTTGTAATCGTGCTCCCAATCTTAAGATACTTGGTTTTTTTACAGGTGACATTGGTTTCATTCTGCTTTTCTGTTGCACTGAATGAAGGTATCAGTTCAGCTTACTTTTCTTCATCGGGGTTTTGCTGCTGGCCTCATGCTGAGCATATCATTCTTAGACTTGGCACAGAACGCTCTGAGCTCTGTTGGTTTCTTCAAGGGAAACATTTGGGAGAGTTTACATATTTTATATTGCTGGTGATCTAGTAGTGGTGTGACAGTGGGATTTGGTTGACTTCACCATGTTGTTTATCATTCTTTAACGTGGTATTTTATCTAAAAACTTTATGCAGGAGTAGTTTCCTTTGCAATTATCATTAATTTTATTCCCGAACCTTCATTTGCTCCAGGAGATGTAGATAACAAAAAGGTGTGGTCTTTGTATGCAATCTATATCTTTTGAAATACATATAATTCTAGCATTTTTCATATATGGACTAACATTGAGGATTTTGGTTTGCTTGATTTCTTTTATGATAATAGAAAGATGATGAGGAATCAGGTAAAGACCTGATGAAAAAGCATTGCCGACAAGTGTTATTTAGTGGAATCATCACTGCGGTTGGTAAGCATGTTTTGCTTTTCTTCTAATCTACATTTTTATTTTATTTTTTATTTTTCCCCCTCTATCCATGTTAGGAAGACTCTTTGAACAATTAGTCTATGATATTATCTTCCCATTGCCACTCTTGGTGTTGTCTTTTGTTATGTTTGTGACAACATCTCCTAAGGATTTGTGTGATTTCTAGACCATGCATTTAGATTTCTTAGAGTAAAGGAGTAATCTATCTCTTGAGAGCTAATAGAATGCATTGCAGAAAATCATCATCTTTCCTATGAAAGCAAGGTTCAAGAAAAGCTAATAGAATGTGTTGCAGAAAATCATCATCTTTCCTATGAAAGTAAGGTTCAAGAATAGGCCACAACTCTATTATAGGAAGCTCAATTTGGCAAGTCATTTGTTTTAAAATCTTTAAGGCAACTTCTTATGTAAGTGAGACCTCATTGGTGCTGCAGTTCTACACATAAACAACCATCCAGGGTTTCCTGGAAAAAATATATAATAGGGGGAATAATAAATAAGGTTTGCTATGTACTATAGTTTTGATGGTGGTAGATCAAGACTATTGATCTAGGCGATCGAGTTTAGAATTATGTCATGTCATCAAGAAAAATTATGTTGCATGGGCCTTCCAGCGAGACATACTTGAACTGCTCGTACTGTTGACAGGCACTGTTAGTATATACATGAAAAGTAATTTCTGTAATACTTGTTTCTCCACCGATTTTCTCTTTCTTTGACTATAACACGAAATAGTAAGAAATACCTCTAGTATTTGGTACTCATTTTAAATCCAAGACCTAAAACCTTTAATCTGAACCAATCCATATATACGGTCCTGCACCAGTGGTCACTGCTGCAACAAACTTGTCCTCAGAGTTGGCTTCTTTTCCATGCTATTTAACTGATAATCCATCACCCATGACTTAATGTACTTTGATTCTTTCCCCCAAGCAAATGGGAGATTATCCTCTAAATCACCTTGTTTTGATCCTTGAAATGATGTAGTTTGACATAGAGTTTGTCATTGCCTTCTACTGCAAGTTCCTCATCCCTATTTTGTTGCTATTAATCCAAATCTGGGGCAATCTGCAAATTTCTCATTGAATTTTGAATTAAAATTAGGATCAACATCAGAATCATTTCACTGTTAATTCAAGCTGAGTATCGAATTATCACAAGCCATTTTCAAAGTATCCCTAATGGATTTGCATGTCGCATAGATTCTTGACTTGAGCTGTTGGTCTCTTTTCTGTTGATTCATAGAGTGGCTTTTAATGCAGTACTTTGTCATCATCAAAAGCGGGCGACAAACTACAGTCATCAAACCTTTCAATTGTTGACCATAGAATATAGAGAATTTGCATGTGAGATAGGTTCCTAAAAAAAGTTTGTGAGTTTTGGCCTTTGTCGTTGACCTTCCAGGTTAGGTCACTGCTGCTGTCCTGGCATTTCTTTTTCCTTGTTAACATGACAATGAAGATGACTGAAGATTTTGAAGTTAATGTGCGAGATGCTCCATTTGCCTCTGCAATTGGATGATTTTCTCTAATTAAGTAGTTATATAGAAATTCGTTATGATATAGTTATATAACTGAAACTAAGTTCTCAAATCTTGGTTCTTGTAGAACTTTATGACTCTATGTGGTGAATATATTAGGATTGATGAATTTCATGGGCACTTCTTGCAAATTTAGGAAAGCTGAGCTAATATGCCAATTTTGTAATTTATCTTCCTTCTGCATTACAGATTGTATATTTTTATTACTTAGTTACAAATGTGTTGAATGATTCTGGATCATCTAATGATGATTATTCCTTTTGTAATTTGCAGGTATTAGTTTGCACAACTTTCCCGAGGGAATGGCAGTATTTTTTGGTTCAGTAAAGGTGTGCTTTTACAACTTTATTTTTTCCCCCCAAAATTAGTTTATTGTACTGACAAGATGCCAATTATTACATTTAGCCAGAATAACAATCCAGATACTGATTTGGTTTTTCCTAGTCCAATATATGTGAAGTTGTTGGTTAGTCCTTGGTTAAACATAGTTTTTTTTTTTTTTTTTTTTTGAGGACATGCTGACCTTTATTGTGTCAACTTACTATCCTTACGATGAAGAATCTACCTAATTACATTTATAATTCTCAAGTCCCTGTTATGTAACTGTCACATGCTCTATCATATCTTGCACTCATCATATCTGCTGTTGTTGATTGCCATGACATAATTTTCTTAACGTGCAATATGAAGTTGTATCCAAGCAAGGGTAAATTCTTAATTTGGTCATGCTTGTCTTTGATATACAATATGTTGCGAACAGTCATGTTTCCATATGCAGAAAAGCCTTCCCGAAATTCAACAAACAAAATAATAGTTTTTTGGTGAAAGCAGGTTAGCCTAGCTGGTAACATACATGCCATGCTCCAAAGTGAATGGTTTTAGGTTTGATTCCTAGTGATCTTGATCGTAGAATTTATCTTGGATAATAAATCACCTGTAGACCTTTTTGTCAAAAGTTCTTTTTTCTTGTGGTTCATTCTAATTTTTTTTTGTACTTTGTTAGGACTTCATTTTTCGGTTGTTTGGCTGTTAATTCAGATTTTGTTCCATGTATCATAACTATATGGCACATTGTTAAAATACTATCGCAATACCTTCCAACTTGCTATAAATGAATTAAAGAGATTTGATAATTTGAACCTTTTACTATGAACTTGCTATCTGCTTATGGGCATTATCTTGAAGATGCTAAATCTCCATATAAAATTTATGAATGGTTGTCGAGTTCTTTGTCAAGACAGCTGACACATAACGGAAGCAAAATTAGAGTTTGGTGGTGGGAAAATTAGGAACAATAGGATAGAAAATAAAATGATAATTAATTTAGATCTTCCACCAAGGTGATCTCTAATCCACTCTTAAAGAATCCACGAGAAAAGATGTAGGAGTTTATAGCAATCATCATGCTAAAACAAGGGTTTTTAAAATTCATTATCTTTCTATTTCTTCAAAAGCTCATGGTTATTTATAAAAGAAATTACCTGCACGATATGGGCAAAGAAACCAAAATCTAATAATAAAAATAAAATTCTAAATTTAATCAAATTTTAAATCTAACCAAATTTAATAAAATTCCTAATTAAATCTAGGCATTTATTCAAATCTAATAAAATCCTTCATCAAATTTGGACTTTTATCATCCTATCAATTCTCCCCTGCTTCAAAATATTTATCTCCGATGAATTTGATGATATCAAGTATATTCAGGTTGAATTGATCAGTATTTTCACACGAAACATCGATCACGCTGCGGTCGAGAAATTAACACCTCGTGCATTAAGTCTAAACCAAGGTGGTGACGGTAGAACTGGTCTCGATAACAGACTTGTTGCAATTGATAATTTGTTTAGGGCAGTATATGCAGTAGAAAAAGTTGATAGCTTACTGTAGAAAACACATAATGACGAAAATATGATATATAATGCTTGACCATAATGCTGGTATCATTAGATAGGCTTTGTACTTTGCAATGTTGGTCTCATGTGTATCTGCATGCAACGAGAAAAAAACTTGAAATGGATCATAGGCGTGCGATCTTGTGGATAATGGAAGCATCACAGTTGGTGGAGACGGTAATATCGTCATTGTTGGACCTGCTAAAAGATCTTCAGAAATCTGAATAAGTGGCTCATCAATAAACTTCTAAATCTAACTAATGTTCCAATTTTGCTCTATTTCCAAGTCCCATTCCTCGCCCTTAGTCTATGTTTTAGGCTATGACAAAGACTCTTATTTAATCTTGAACTCATATTATAAAGACCATAATATTTGGATATATAATATGGAGGAAGGTATCAAGCATATTGATGATGAAGAAGACGTTGCAAGATACTCGAAGCTGAATATAATATACAATATTTGCCTTAAGAATAAACTTCTCTCTCCAACTTAAATTGACCATAAAGACATTTCTCTGGTGACATCGGATCAAAATAACTAAAGAAATCTTCAAAATGATTCCCCAATCTTCATAATCATATCAATAATAAAAACTGTAAAAATTTGGTATTATAACATACATATCACACTCATCCCGTAGTAGGCTAGCACTTGTATTGGTTGAATGACCATGAGATACAAAGCCCGTATATAATTGACTCAAACTTTAAAAATTTCAGCTCAAAGAGGTTCAGGAAATACACATGGATCTTAGCGCCTCGAATGGGGCTTGAATCGGGCTTGAAACAAGCTTTAAATGGGCTCCAAAATAGCTTGGAAAATCAGAACTTGTTCAGTCTGAATTTGGTTCTGAGCTGGTTCAGTTTGAATTTGGTGCAGTTGCTGCATTGCACAACCACAACAACAAACACTATAGCAACTTTACCAATCTGGTTATGATTAGAACATGGTTGAATCTGATCTGATTCGTGTTGGATTTGGATTGGGTTCTTATTGCTGCAGGAAATAAAATTAGCTGGCCTGATTGTTGTTTGACTGGAATCCAAAGCAGAAACTGAATGTTTTCCCAAAATTAGCTGGCTCACACCAGAATGCTTCAGGTTTAGTTTACAGGGTTTGTCCCCCATGCGACCTACTCTTGCCCGTTTGCTGGAGTCATGAAGAACAGGAACATGATCATGGATGGTCATAGCTGTTCCGTCGAGTGCCCCTGGCTGCCAACTGATTGGGGTCAAGACCTTGAGGTCAGAGGTGGAAGAACTCGAAGTTGGTATGGAGAGTCAACCAAAGCTGATGATGGCTATTTAATGGCGGATTTAACATATCTGAAGCTAGTTTTCTTTCACTGTTTTGAAAAAAATGATGGAAGAAGTTGGAAGGAGTGGAACTTAGGTGAAGGTTTTGGAAGAGATGTAAAAGATTGGATCTTTTAGCTCTGGAACCAACTTCACGAAGGACCCAAAAAAAATTAGGGTTTGGTTACGGTGAAATTGGGAAGCAAAAATGATAAGTATTAATTTGAGCATCGCATCAAGGTAATTCCCACCCAATCTCAATGAATCTATGAAAAGAAATTTAGGGATTGATTCGGATCTCGACACTTAGGTAATCTCTCCCCTACTCTCAACGAATCCGCGAGAAAAGATTTAGGAGTTTATAGTAAATTATCATGCTTAAACAAGGGTTTAAAAATTTAATATCTCATTTTGTTTTTTCAAGGTTTCATACATAATATTTATAAAGAAACCACATGTACCATGCAAGCAAATAAACCAAAATCTAATAATAAAAATAAAATCCTAACAAATCTAATCAAATGTAATCATTATCACATCTAATCAAATATCATAAAATCTCAAATCTAATCAAATCTAACAGTCAATAATCAAATTCTATATTTGTTTAAATATAATAAAATCCTTTATCAAATTCGGGCTTTTATTATTCCCATCAATAGCTGTAAGCAAGGGTGAACCTATCATTAATTAACAATGTTCTAAAATACGTTTTCATTATGCGTGCGGTTTGGAAATGCATAATGCATAAGCGCATTCAACGGATATTAAACGGATTATGCAGAATTATGCGGAATATTAATATTTTAATATATATTAATACTTGAAAATGTATATATTGAGTGCTATAAAATTCAAGAACATTAGGAAAAAGCATAACAAAATTATAATAACATAATCACCTAACTTGAACTTATTTACAGTGTTCAATTTGATATTTTTTCTTTTGTGTTCGTTTGTTATTTTCCCATAGTATTTCTTGAATGTCATTACTTCCCTTTTGAAAACAACATAAACACCTAATCACTACTTAATTACAAAAATTAAACATCACACTATCACAAGTTCACAATATGAACTGATCTAAGAAAGAACAAAAAAATAGCAGGTTCACAGTGAACTATCAACAGTTCACAGTGAACAGAATAAACTGATCTCAAAAAATATTCAAAAAACTACTCAAAACTTAAACATTACACTAATATAAAAGAATTTATTCATCAAAATTGAAAAGATGAAGTACCTTCACTATGACCACACAATCTACATGCAGTTGTTTAGCTAAGAATTTTGCTGGAGTTGAGTCTTACCAGATTCAGTTGAGACTGAGAGAGAATAATCATAAATTAAAAAGAATCAAAAATTGAAGAGGAGAAAGAGTTGGTGATCGAAAATTGAAGAGAGAGAGTCGGGTTAGGGTGTGGCAACAGGTGTAGATTAGAATCAGGCCAGTCAACAATCAGAAATTGAATAGAAGAGAGGGAGAGAGAGTTGGATGTTGGTATGGTTAAAATCTGGTTAGGTGATCAAAAATTGAAGAGAGGAAGAGAGGAAGATCGTATGACGTGGGCAATTAGGAGGTAAGAGACGATAGGAGGTAACATAAGGCGAGCGATGACCGAAGCAACGAATCAAAGATTGATTGAGGACTAGAGACAAGAGCAAGAGAGGATAGAGATCGAGGAGTCGGGGATTGAATTTGGATGCCATAGGAGCTGAGAAAAAGGGTTTTAAAAAGTGGATTGGGTTTTTCGAGTTTAAAATCGTAAAAAAGTAAAACCCGCATGTGGCTTATATGGATTATGCGAGTACATAACTCGCATAATCCACATTCAGAATGATTAATCGACTTGTCCACATTGATAGGTCTTTTTCTTAATTCTACATGCATTTCAAGTCCGTATACGATTATGCGGACGCATAATCGTCCACGTAAAATGCTTTTTAGAACACTGTTAATTAATTTTGAAGTCAGTTGGCTGGTAAAGCCATTTTAGCTCATGCATAGGAGCAGGGTTGCAAGTTCCTTATACAATGCAAAGAGTTTTGGGCAATCTGTTAAGACGATAAGATTTACTACAGAGAATTGGATTCATCTTTGAGGTATAACATAGGCCAAATTAAATGGAATCACATTTCTTGCAGACTAAGTTATTGTGATCACCGACCAAGTTATTGTGATCACTTTTAAATGATACCAAAATTGCCTTAAAGGCATGGCTTAAACTTTAAACTTTTAGCTGACCATATTAGGTGTATCATGTCTCTTCTAAAGTGGACAAATACATAACATAGTCAAATAAATTCCAACATAGACTAGGAAAGATCACAGAACAAATCTACCAGGAAACCATTAAACCTTTCTCTCATATGCAGCATGGGTACAAATATTGCATAACAAGCAAAAATGAAATGGTGGTATATGCCTTTATGACTCTGCGCCACACATGGGCCGACATAACATGCTGTATGGGTACAACTAATGCATAACAATAAAAAATGAAATGGTGCTGTATGCCTATATGACTCCATGCCACACAGGGGGCGACATGTGTATTGACTCAGCTTCATGACCTATCTTACATTATCATGTGACCAGGCAAGAAGTGTGGACATACAGAAAGAGGTAGTGAAGATGTAGATTATGTGAAACCATTTGCACGACACTTTAAAGTAGTACTTGTATTGGATATACATGATACTTGGATAACCTAGTACTTGATGGATAAGTGTTGGTACTCCTTTTGAAGTTTCCTAGGCAACATATCCAAGATATTCTGAATACAAATTTGAAGAGGTTTATGCAAGACTAAAAAGTCAAAATCAATAGGTTTTCTTATACATAACTCTCAAATCTCTAATATTTAGAAATTTACCTTCCAAATAGTAGTAACAGTCAGTTTATCTCGAAATCTTATAAAAATAAATAGTTTTACCCCTTTAACTTCTCTTTGCTTTTGGATGACAAAACCTTTATTCCCCTTAATCCCATCCACTAATACCCCCCTTTTGATGAAACTAAACCCACTCCCTTCCGAGTCCTACCCCTCTCTTTACTCCACCCATACTATAAGCAGATCCACCTCCCACCACCCTCCTCATTCTCACCTACTGAAACTTCTCCTCTTTCTCGCTGTTGTTGCCTTAAGTCGGACATAATCCACTTCATATAAATTGTTTACTATCCTTCAAACAAAAAATAAAAATTCAACTCCCATATCTACTTCCAAATTGGATCACTTCATCTCAAAATATAATGTTTTTTGTTCAAATTACCTCTTAGAAAAGAATTTCTTTTATTAAAAACTCAAGAACTCAAAATTAAATTTCCAAATAACTTAAAAATTTCCAAATAACTTTGAAACCAAGAGTAGAAAGAAGAAGACACTTCAACGTGAAAAGAGAAGAAAAAAAAGAATGGAAAGAAATTATAAGGAAAAAAGAATAACATATGAAACTTGTATAGCTTTCAATTTTTAAGCAAATAAGTAGAAAAACTGGTGAAAAGTGTGTTCTTTTTCGTGGTACATAGCATTTGCACGAAGCACCAGTGCGAATACTAGTAGATTACCTATTTCCAGATTATTATGAGCTCCCATAAGATTTCTTACTGAAAAACTTGATGAGCACAATAACAATATCAATCATACAACATTATCCGGATGATCAACAACAAGAACAATTGGCCAACTCCATTATTTAATACCAAATTAAACAACTTTGCTACATGATGTTCGTGCTGCCACTAAAGTAGATTAGGTTTTCAGAGGAAGTGATTTAAATTTGTTCTATATGAAGCGCAAGAAAACAAATGGAGGACATTTACTCATGAAGGTATATAATATCTCCTTAAGAGATGGAAATAAAATATTCATTTTTTTTTATTCTTCAAGAGTGACAGAGAGGGATATGGTCTTTGGTTCCTCAATGATTTGGAGGGTAAATTGGCAAATACTATGATTTGGAGGGTAAATTTCTAAATATAAAAGATTTTGGGGTATATATCAAAAAAACCCTAAAACCAAATGTACTTTAAGTCAGTTATTCAATATATTTGATTTGTTGATGCTTGTATTTATATGAGAGTGTGACCCCTAAGTATAACCAATAGAAGAAAAGGATCCATGTAGCTGAGCCTAAAAATTTAGATTAAAGGCTTTCTTCTTGTTCTTATTTTGTTTCATGATGTATATATTTATATAATTTGCTCAGTTTCGTAGAACAAAATTCTCAAATGAGAAATACAATTATTCTTGCAATAGAACTCCAATATTCAATACTACATGAGGTGTGCACTTTTAATGTTCTAGCCTTACAAATTTGTGTTACATATAATGAAGATAACGAACCACATTTATATCCATCATTCCAGCGTTATTAGGGGTGGGGAATGGGTGAGGGTAAACCCATTTACCCTTTTGCCTTATTTTTTGGTTAAGAGTAAGGTTTCCTTACTCGTTTATCAAATAAGGTAGGATAAGGGTAAAATTTCTTACCCATTTATATAGTATATTTGGTAAGGGTATTATTTTCTTACCATACCTTTTTACCCATTTTTTTTTTGAAATAAAATAAATAAATAATTTTTTGTTATAATTAAAAGTGTATGAGTATTAAATTCTTATAAATTAACCTATCTTTTTTAGGGGAGTAGCTAAATAAATGTGAAATTTGAAGTTTTAGATAATGGATTGACTTTAGCTTGAGATATCTATAAATTTAACGTTGGCAAGTATATTATCAAGGAAATATAGAATTCTCTTTCTTTTCTTTTAGCAATTACTTATTGTATTACTTTTTTTTTTCTTTCTTTCTTTTTTCTTACCTGTTTGCTACCCTATTGGGCAAGGGAAAAATTTGCCCATTACCCTTAGGGTATGAGTAATTGTAATTTACCTATGGGCTAAGGGTAAAGGGTTGGGTTTGTTACATAGGGTAAGAGTAAGAGTAAGGTTATTATCCTATCCTTATCCTAACTGTTCCTGCCCCTACCAACGTATCTATATCCAAAGATTTATAATTTCCTGTATGGACATACCTGAACATGTCATCAATATTCCACTTTTCCACATTTATATGTATGCATTGTAGATATGAAATTTAGTTATAGATCGCTCCGATCCAATGTTACCATTTTTTTCCTTTTTATTTTTTTTCTTAGTTTATATTATGGATGTCCAAATTAAAACTTATATCTAAATTGTTGATTTTACTGAAATTGAAACTATAGAGGGGTGGAAATTGAGCGAAACTGAGTTTGCAAATCTTGCTTAGAAGTTCCTAGATCCTTTTTGGAACATGCATTTATTATCCCTTTGTTTCTTGTAACGTATGGTACCTTTCTAGTTTTCGCCTATTTCTCAACTTGCATATAGATTTAGACTTTTCCATCTTTTTTTTTTTATATAATGCTTTTTTTTTTTCTGTATTACAGCCTTGTATTCTTACTTCTCTTGTAAAACAAGATGTGCAATATCATTAGTTAACTTTTAATGTTAGCTTTTGTTATTGTTTTTCTGCATTGACTTTCTTCCTGATGTAACTGTCTTATGTAAAAATTCCTCCATACTTGAAGTATCTTATGGGTCAAGTTAAAACTGTATTTAGCGTTTGTAAATGCTTGTTTCGTCAAATGAATGGTCTGTAATTATTGATGATAACAACGTTAATCTGGGTGCAAACTGATTATCTTTTCCTATAGATTAGTGCAAACTGAGTTATGATCTCATGATATGTTAAGCTAGAATATAGGTTGCTTTGGTGCTAGATTATGATTATTAAATAAATTATAAATATTTTAAAAAATTATTTATTTATCTTACAGCTAAATATTTTAAAAATTGTTTATTTACGTTACAAATTAGAATGTCTATATTGTATTAATGCTTAGCTAAGTATTGCATGGTGATCTTAAAGAGATGTGTAAAAGTAATAAACTATGTATAAATTGGATATTTATAAAAATTACAAAACTATGTGTAAATTGGATATTTATATAAATTACCAAAAAGAAGCAATTTATATTAGCTAAGAAAATGAAGCATGTTAAAAAAATTAGTTTTAATAACTGTTACCTAAATTTGGGTACGCAAATAGTTCATATATAAAATAGAGAGAATTAAAAGTTATAAAAAAATTAGTGCCAAATTGTTTATCCAAGTGCTTACTTAAACAGAATTTGTTAAAAAAATAAATGTATCTTATATTGGACATTACTATTTTTTTATCTTCTTGTGTTAGTTAAATTGAGTTTTATATTTCAGCAAAATTGATGGACAAATGTAGTGGGCATGATAAAATTTAAACTTTATTTATCTTAGACTAAAATGTTATGTACATTTCATCTTAAAAAGGGGATAAGTAAAATACACTTTTAGTGAAATTAGATGCTTATCAAATATTAAATGCTTATATAAAAAGAACAGAATTTGAAATTATGCATCCACGGGGTTCTAATTTATTTAGGAATTTTTAAGTGAGGCAATGCCTTGAGTTACATATTTGACAAATCTAAAATTTAAATTTGTAATTTATGCTAGAATTATTATTTGTATGCCCAAGTTTAAATATGTATAAGACAAATAAATCCTTAAATGTATATCAGATAACCCTTTTTAAGTTTAAGTTTAGATATGGATAAAGTCAAACAATTTGTAATCTAGATGTATAACTATAGATATGAATAATATTTAAGTTACCTTTTTATCCATATTATATATTTATATTTATTAAGTTTAAAAGGATTATTTATTTATCTATCTTTTTCATATGATCTAATGTCAATTAAATAGAATTTTATATTATGCAAAAAAGAAAAGAAAACATAATGAGTGAGTAGGTAAGATTTAAATATATACAGTATTTTAAAGAATATGTAAAATATATATCCAGTGAAATTGGATGCTTATCAAATATCAAATGTGTATTTAAAAACTAAATAAAAATAAGGTTTTATTCAATTACATATTTGAAAAATGTGAAATATTTCTTTCTAGTTTACGCATGAAAATTTTATGTATTAAATTTAGATATGGGTAGGAAAAATAAATTCTTCAAAAGTATGTGATGTAACTATCTTTATGTTTAAGTTTAACTGTTGATAGGGTAAAAAAATTTGATTTTTGGATATATAAATACACATAGGGATGATATATAAATTAATTTATTATCCATATTCCAATTTATATTGTTAAAGTTCAAAACGAGAAATGGTTTTTTCTAAATTGGGCAAAACTGACTGATTCTCTACAGCCAGTACTTTTGTAAGTAGTATAGTTGTACAACATAGGTTACTAGTATTATACTATTTTTGGGTCATCAACTTATAATGCACCAAATTTTAATAGGAACATTAAAACTGGCTTTGTGAACAATAAATTTTACAGTAGTAGCTTGATGTTATAATTGTTCTCAACAAAGTAGTACTATGGAGTTCTTACTTTCAGTATACCTGATTTTTTTTTTTTTTTTTTTTTGTTCTTGTCTTCCTATGTTATACAGAGTAAAATATATTGTCGTAGCTATTCTTATGTTGAGTACATATGATAATTTAATACTTCATTTATTATGGTTGGTTTTCTTGATGTTTCTTATTTTGACTTAGGGACTTCATGTTGGCATTAATTTGGCTCTAGCTATTGCATTGCACAACATCCCAGAGGTATAGTTTCTAACTACACGGTTTTGAGATTTCTATATTAAAAGTATGCTTTACCGAGAAGATTCATTAAAAACTTGCGTATTTAACATCTAGGAAGCTTTACCTTGTAAGCTTCTTTTTTCTGCCTACGCCTCATATTACATTCAGTACAACATAATTGAACTATATTTGTATTCTGTTTTAGCAAATTCTATGTGGAATCTGTAACTGCTATGTAGATCAATATATGAAAATTCATTATTTTCTGCGTTTTTGATGGATGTGAACTAGGGTGCAAAAGGGCAGATGCGGAGTGAATATATATGTATTCGTACCCATATTTGTTTTTGTGACCTGAATATGATTGTGGATCCGAATTGTCAGTGGGCGTGAACGTCGTTATCATATTCAGGAAAAACTAGAAATGGTTCTAAATATTTATAGGAATGGATATGGATCCGATCCGAAAAGGATAATTTCATAATTATAGGTATTTATGTGTAGAAATCACATGAGTATGTGGTGTTACTAATGTTTATGCTATAATTTATACAATAAATATAGTTTGGTTATATCATCAATAAATATGAGCCTTACTAAAGTGTCATCGATCGGTTATTTTAATATTAAAGTTAATTAGTAACCCAAAAAATACAGTAGATTTCGATGAATAAAATTAATGTAAGAACCTAAATGGAAGTTGAATCCTATTCAAATACGATTTGGACTTTTATTGATAATTCAAATTCGGATATGGATCAAGAAAAAGAAAAGCAAAATTATATCCGTACTTGCATTCAATTCGGTAAAAAAACTTTACCATATTCAGAAAATTTTGGATCCTAGTCCACATAGAATTTAGATAAATTCATATCCATTTGCACCACCCTACGTGCAACACTAATCCTAGGAAGATATGATGCATGATGTCTTATATACTTGCTCATTCAATCTCCAGTGTGAGGCTTTTTCTAAGGTAAACATCATAGTCGTACCAACCACCCGTAGAAGTTCAAGTGGCAATAGGAGCAAGAGTTGTAATAGTGTTAGATAGGCTGATAAAGCTTATGTTTCTTTCAATTTTAGACTTTCAGTGTCATGACTTTGGTGGGACGACAATTTTTAAATGGGTTCTGTCTAATGCTTTTACTTGTAGAATACATGCATCCGGTGTTTCACCATTACTGAAGTCAGAATCAACTATATAAATATATATTTGAACTGCCTTCTAAAGTCTGGAAGCTCATGCCAGTTCACCAGATGACTGGTGGCTTGAGTGAGAACGAATGTACTAGCCTACGGTGCAAGGTTAGTTTAGAAGTATACATTTGAAGGGAACTTGGGTTTGCATATGGAGAAAAGGTTACTTTTTCCTATCCACTTTATGAGAAGGCTACAACATGGTGAAGGGAAAAGTTCATATCTTCTGTTGATTAATTGATCCTGAATTTTTTTTTTATAAGATAAAGAATAAGGTAGAACATAACCTGTCTTTTTCTAATTTTTCCCCCTATGGACTTGCTTGTGTCAGTAAATGGAGATAGGAGTTGCTTTATCAATTTTGGAACATCTATTACACTTTTTTCCTGTATGTTTTTGGTAAGTGGCCAGTTAACTTGTTTGGTTCACTTTTGGAGATGAAAGGTGCATCATTGTGGGTGGCTTGGTTAGCCAACAAAATATAGTCCCATATCCAAAATGTGGGTAGTTTGCATTCTTCATGCATTAACAGTATCTTGGACAATGGTTACAGGTAATCTACGAGATCGACGTTGGTATTTGACCATGAATTTGGATTCAAGCTGCGTGGATGCTATGGTTTTTTGTTATTTTGGGGGATGATATTTGAGTTTCTATTGGGAACGGGTGGGAAACTACTGTCACCTTTGTGGCTTAAGAGATTAAGTTCAGTAGGTTCACTAACAGAAACTGAGGTTTTACAACTTATCTGAACAAATATAGTTCAGCTATTGAATTTTTGTGATGGCTAAATTTCACCGAACTGTTCTGAACCTTCGTGGTTTTCTCAAAACTACCTTGACTAACACAAATGTAAAAAAAAAAAAAAAAACTACCCTCAGCTACCATCATCGGGCAAAGTCTCCTAACACTGTTAACAATGGATGTAAAAAGATCCATGTTTTTTAAGGTCCAAAAACCTCCAAAATTGAATTATATAGAAAAGACTACCTCCTATTCCTCTCTTATATTTCTCAGCCCAAAATTTCTCCAGCAAACTGAAAAAGTCACGAAAGCAACATTCATGGCTATTTAACAAATTCAAACGCTTCTAGTTGAATTGTATAGCCACATTCATGGCTATTTAACAAATTCTTACACTTCTAATTGAATTGTATAAAAAATATCTCTTTCCTTTCCTCTCCTCTCCCCTTACCTTTATATTCCTTGCTTTTATAAAGCTTATTTATGCCTATTTAATGCTGTATCCAGTTTCCTTTAAAAGAGCTACTTAATTAGTATGTCAGTTATATAGTAAGTAAATTGAGTTTGTAAAAACTATTTGATCTGGATACGGCAGTTTTTTCCATCACTAACCAAAGGTATTGGTGCTCTACAATTTTTTTTCCTTGAAATTTCATTCAAGACAGCTTAACATTTTTCTGGTATTAGTGCTCTCTGCTCAGACATTTCGGCCTACAGTTATCCTCTTGTATGAAATCAAAGAAAGCAAGCCCCAATTCTAATATTGATATGAAGTTGAAAAAAAGAGACTCAAATATATTTGTTCAGATAGGTTGTAAAACCTTGGTTTCTGTCATTGAGAATTATTTAAGCAAATGTATTTGGGAATCCTTTGTTTTCTTAATTTCATGTGGGTTTGAACAGTGGGGCGTTCTTGTCATAGGTGTGGATTGGATGTGTTTCCTCCATTGGTTAATAATGAGGCAAAGCGTTCTCCTCATCACCGTTTCTGCTGGCAAAACCGTTGTTGGAGGATGAAAAGTATGAGATGGTGGAGGCAGAGGTACCCATGTGAGTCAGAGAAAAAACACGTGCAGTGCATGTGAACTTGGAAGGTTATTTTTGTCGCAAAATTTTCATGTATTGTGTATGTGGTGTTGGCTCAAACATCCACTTGACAGTACTCTTAACAGATCGAGTAGTTGAGGTTAGTTTTTTTTTAATTTCCATTGTTTAGGGTAATTGTTTGAGAAAATTCCTAGAATTCAGGGTACTTAAGTGAAATTTAGCCTTATGTGATTGCTCCTGGTAAAAACCACGTTTCTGATCAACAAAAAGAAAAAAACAACACTATATGGACTGAGTGATGCTAAAAAGAAACTTCAATCCTATCTCTGATCAATAAAGGAAGAGTGTGTTTGTGTTTATTTTTGGCAGGTAAGGATTTTTGTTGAGTCGATACATTTTACAACAAGAACTTTGGTCCTAAATGCTAGAAAAAAGAAAGTTAAAAGGGGAAGGGGCAGGGAGAGGAAAAATATATAGGCAGAGAGAAATAAAGAGGGAGAGAGAACTGATGTGGTTGTGCATCAAGTGCCCATTCGTCTTGATGCGGAGGTTGGCTTTGGAGTGTAGGTTATATCTTGCCAAGCCCAGATCAAATCTTTCAGCCAAGCCCAAATAAGATCCGTTTGGCCATTGTGGTTTGAGTTTGGCTACACATAACTTTGAAAATGAGGGTTTCTAATTATCTTGAAATGTCATTCTTTTTCCATAGGATAGAAGTCAGAACTGAACATGTTTCAATTTTTTATTACATGGAAATGCAGTGGATTTAACTGTAGCAGAATTCACTAAACAAAGTTTATCCACATGTTTCCAGAGTTTCAAATAAATCTGGGCCAAAGTTAAAATTAAAGCAATTTTATGTAGAAGTAAATCTATGGCATTTCGTATATTTTTCAAAAGATTCTTTCTGTGAAAGTTGTTAAACTTGGAACTTCTAAATAGAGTCTTTATAATTATAAATTCCAATTAAATTTGAATATATAAGAATCATGTAGAAAACTATACAAACTATTCACATATCGCTTTATAAAATCATTTCAAAATTAAAGAAATTGCTATTCATTTTTTAAAGAGAGAATTTTAATGAGTTCCCTCCGCCAAACTCCTTATAAATTTTATGTATATTTAGATGATACTTAAACATGATAACATGACATACATTAATAAAGCTAACTGTGAATATCATTTATCAGCATTACTGTGTTCCTTTCATTTAGTTTCCTCTTTCTGTGATCAGAACACCCTCTGATTTAAAAGTTAGCAACCAATACTTCTTCCTCTTCTATTAAGCTCCTAAACTAAAATTTTCAAATGAGATATTTGTGTATGTGTGTATTGCTAGACTATATCTACTAGTATTTCAACAATAAGTTTTGTTTTCTGGCCTTCTTTCTTTGTTCTCTTATTGTTGCATTCAAGATACGAACATGCATTATGGACTTAACAAATTCTAGGTCGTTGCAGGGATTTTATTTTTGTAAAAGCCATCTTCTCCCTTCCATTGTATTTGAGAATTCACTTTAAAGGAACATATTGTATATTTTTTCATAATCCCTAGGTTTCTTTCTGCAAGGCATTGCTGTAGCCCTTCCTGTCTATTTTGCCACTCACAGGTTTGGCATTTAGCACCATATGCATTTTGACGCTGTTAGGATTTGAAAGTATTGTGCTGTGGGCTTAAAGAATAGAATGGGGCAATTGACATCTTTCGTATTATTTCTGTTAGCACGTTCAAGGATATTTAACATTCTATGCTATATAATATTTTTCGCTTTCTTTTTTCTATCAAGTGCGTATCATACAGAGTTAAAATTACTGCAGCATTACCTGTATTGTTAAAACTTGTCTAATTATGTTTCCTTTATTGATGCCCAACTTCATGTCAAAGCAAATGGCAGGCATTCAAACTGGCAACACTATCTGGTTTTGCTGAGCCCGTAAAACAACAACAACTAAGCCTTTTCCCCTAAAACAACAACTAAGCCCTTTTTCCCAAGTACTTGGGTAGGCTTTTGCTGAGTCCCTAGGTCTAATTATTGTAGGTATGTATAATTTCTTTGTATTTATTCTAATCTTGACATGCATGTGCTCTCTTTTGCAAGTGAAAACTTTATTGTTCTTCATTTCTGATATATCATGTGGTTAAGCATTTTGTCTTTCAAAATTTTTTTGGTTGCTTTGTATATTGATAACTTATAATGATAAATTATTGATCATAATGATAAATTATTGATCATATTGGCCTATTAAAGTATAGGTTTTATGTAATCTATCACTTGGTTCTGGTCTTTTACATTGTTAGAGAGATAGACACCTCAGCTTTGGTCGAAGTCTTTCTTGCATGGTGTTCAGGAGAACCGTCATTCAAAGCAGCCTTTGGTTTATATATTTTTTTTTCCTGTCATTTGTTTTCTTTCCTGTATGTTAATTAGTCCTTGACAATGCTGGAAGGAAAAGATTTTATGTGAGATGACTATGGACATGTAGGAGTTGAACTATAGTGGATATGTTGAAGAGCTAACAGTGGCTTATGGCCATGTGCAATAATTTTTTATTATAACAATTGCTATGTTTTGGGGAAGTGACTCTAGGTATAATTCAATGAAATTTCAGAACTATACTAACATAGACTGGGATGCAATATATTTTGGTAGCCATTTGCATGCACTTACGAACTAAAATGCATGCATACGATTTTTGAACCATAAGGTCCAGTACATTTAATATTTACCACAGCTATTGTTTCAGTTTGTCTAATATGACTTTCTTTGGCTAGGAACTGCAATTTTTCCATGAAGATACCGTATATCAGGCATAGAAGTGGATCGGGTTGAATTTGTGGAGCCAGTGGTGTTTTAGAATCGTAAAGATCTGCATCACCTAACCATGTTAGTCCCCGAATTTCTTCCACTGTTGGCAATCTGGATATATATATCACATGGTACCAATGGTTGCATGGGATTTTCTTGTTAGGAGTGATGGTGTATATCCACATATATTTGATAACAGTAAACCTGATGGTTCCGTTTTATTGTGTGCTTCGTTACTAGAGGATAATTATTTTTCTCATATTAATAAAATGGAAGAACGTGTTTATACATAAGGTGTGAAGGCCCAAGACTTAAATGCCAGCATAGGAATGGGATAAACAATTCCAAAATACTCAAGTAAACACTTTCAGAAAGCTCAACTGGAAATACAGATATATTAGTGCTAACTTGTCAATTTACACAAGTTGTAGAAAAGGTTAATCATCAAAGCCTTTACAATGAGAAGAAAGTTTCCTTAAAGTAGAAAAAACAATAGAAGTATAGGACATTTTAGTGCAGTGAGGTAGGCAAAACTCATATAAAAAAGAAAATTGGACATTTTTGTGTAGTGAGGCAGGCAAAACTTATATAAAAAAGAAAATTGGACATTTTTGTGTAGTGAGGTAGACAAAACTCATATAAAAAGAAACAAGTGAAAACTTTTATATTAGTGAATCGTCTGTGCAAAAATTACATCTTGAGGGCTGCCAGAAAAATTCAGAGTTACCCGCAGTCCTAATGTATCAAGACAGCACTACCTTCCAAAATTCCAACTGACAAGCTACTCTTCGCTTTCACCACAACACATTGACAGAGTAGATTAACTGCGGCTAGATGATATTACCAACTCAATTAAAAAAATTCAACATAACCTCATTATTATGCTTTCATTTGCAAAGTTCTGCTGCAAAAGTTAAAAGATGAAGCTATAGTGGCTTGTTCATGGAAGAAAACATCCATGTAAAAAATAAATGCTGATAAATAACAATCTCTATCAGTTAAATGTACACCTAGAAATTACAGTGCTTTCTATGGAAAGCTTTCAGAGGCATTTCCATGAATTGGTTCATGCTTCAACAATATTTCTTTTAGAGAAGGATAGTTCTAATTTTAAAATCAGATGATCCTAATCCCGTGTAAATTTATGATGGATCTTAAATAGGTAGAGCAAATACCAAATGAACAGGTGATATGATCTTACAAATTAATGCAAAAATTTAACGGTAATTATACCAATAAAACAATAACACTCTGTACATACTGTTAATTAGTAATACAAAACAAATATAAGAACAAACAGTACAGCTGAGTCTGGACTCAATATAAATGTTATATTTCTTGGAGAGGGCACATGGACAAAGATGGAACTAAGCATATTATGCACCATTAATATGTAAAATAAAAATAGGCCATAATTGATGCAAATTTGCAACAAGCCCAAACGAAGTAGATGATGTAGCTGAACTGTTCCCCAATATATTATAAAAATATCTATCAGTGTACGTGACTCAATATGTGGTTCATAACTTCAATGTCATTTGCTTGTCAGGTTGAATTACTTCAATCAGATCAGATCACTTGACACATTTAGACAGATATGGCTCTCTCTCTCTCTCTCTCTCTCTCTCTCTCAATGGATTTTGCTTCATTCACTGTGCATTTCCAAGTTCCAACACCATCATTAAACACCATTAAGATGATGGCGAAGATTTATATGAAGTTTTAACATGACATCTTCCAGATTGTCAAATTTCATTAGAGAGGATTCACCATATTGTCCTTTTTCGCTCATGTAGAAACTAGAACAAGTTTTAGTGAGCCTGTAACTGCTTTAGAAGATGGCATGCTGTGGATTGCTTTGAAGAACTGTGGATGCTTCCTTCAACACTTACCCAAGACATTTGCTAAATGCAGCTTACCTCTTCCCAAGCAATCTAAATCCAGAAATTCTTGACGGCTTACTAGGAGCAGGTTGTACCTTCTATTACACTGTTATGGTATTATGCTCAAATGTTGTACTGCTTTTTTTTTCATAACTAATTTGTTAATATCCAGTTGGTGGTGTGGTGGCTTTTCTCACTTTACATGAAGTGCTACCTCTGGCATTTGACCATGCTGGCCAAAAGCAAGCTATCAAAGTAGTCTTCCTTGGAATGGCTTTCATGTCTGCAAGGTTAGTGCCAGCAGGAAGAATAATTACTTTTTGCCATCACTCTCAGCTTACATCATAATAAATGAAAACTATCTGCTTCATACTTGAAATGAACTTTGTTCATGTCAATGTCTGCTCTGGGTGAGTAACATTTTGTATTGCCTCAATGGATTATGTTGTATACGATGCTACTGACTTATCAGGTATTAAACCCTATAGGTTTAGGTGTGGCTTGTATATATTGATCGCAGCTTTTAATTGAATTCATGGCATGGATGATTTACCGTTTATAGTTCTATCATTAATTTTCTGCAACTGGTTATGAAGTTGTCTTGTTTGCCAAAGGAGATGAGCTTGTGACTGTGAGATGGTTCAATCAATGTTGCAGAAAATGTGCTCTGTACATTCCACAAGCTAGGCAGGTTCTTTTCTAGCCTATATCAAGAGGTTGTAAATACGTACAGTTAATTCAAAGGAATAAATTTGTGGCTACTATACTTCCTGTTCTTCCCAATATCTTCCTCGCTAAACATGTTTTAGTTTTTCTGTACATTTTCTATAGCACTTTGTGTCATCCTACCAGAAAATTTACTACACATTACTACGCCAGAATATTACTCAAAGATGAGGCTGTGGGTTATGGCTTGATACAATCATGACAACAACAATGTATCTTGTAATCATTATGTTTTCTAGCTCTTGCACAAAGAAGGTGTAATTGATGCTACTATGATTACAGAACTCATGCAAATTATTATATTTATCTATTCTCCATGCCAAAGCACCATGATGTATTATTAAATTGGTTGAATTTGAACAAATATAATGTAAGACAGCTTGTCTAAAGTTGCAACCTGAATGGCTTGAGCATTTTTAGTTCGTATGGATTATGGATTATGGATTATGGCTTTCATCTTTACTGCATATTAACAGTGATAGACAGCTAATATTGTATTAATCTGGGCATACATGTGATTACATGGTATTTTTAAATTTTTTTCAGTGATTATTTATAATTCCTGGATTTTATTAGGAGCATGGCCACGGTAGTAGTGTCTAGGCTCATGATATATATATATATATATATATATATATATATATATATATATATATATATATATATATATATATATATATATATAGTCGACAAAGATTAGTAAATATCTGTGTTTGAACGGAAACTTACTTTAGGCGCAGCAACTATCAAGCACCTTTATTTTATGGTGCTTTGGCATGGAGAATAGATAAATATCATTAGATGTTGTAGGAGAGAGGGCTTAAAGCCCTATAGTTAGCCATCAATCTTTTGCATATGCTTGTAAATGTCTAGGTCATTATTGTTTGTCATTGTTCAAGATCTGTTCTATGAAAATAGATGGTACATGGAGTATGGTCACTGATGAAGATAGTTCTAGAGACTACTGAAGATGGTTTCACAAAAGAATTGAACAAATTTGCTGGGGGCACTTACTGTCAATCTACGGCATTTACACCCGTTCAGTTATCAGATCAAGAAATGATGGAGCAAATGTAGGCATGGAAGCCATCATAACCAAATCTTAGATCAAGCATGTTGTAAGCAATTTTGAGTGCATGCAACTGAGGGGCTATTTAATAATTTGATACAAGGAATTAAAACAGAGGTACAAAGTACAGTAAAGGGGCGAACTAACAAAAGCCTTTTGATGATGTTATTATACCGCACGACACACATTCGTTCCAGCAAATCGACACCACTCCAGTCACGGCATCCCATGACTTCTTGTAAGGTATGCTCTCATTCTTTATCTTTGTTCCTGTGTTTTGAGATCTTGATTAATTACTTCCACTCACAAATCAATTTATTGTCGTTTGAATGCAACCATCAAATTAGTCACCTATGACAATATATGCTTGCATTTATAGACGAGTCATTGCTAAAGTTTTCATGGTCCTTTCCTTCCTATATCAGGATAAAGTTGTTGCTGATTGGATTCTCCATGTCCAGTGGAGGAATGGGAGCTTAAGGTATTCAAGGTATGGAGCTTCTTTCAGACAGTGATGTATGTGCTCCATCATCTCTCAATACTCCTCTTCTGTTGAATTGTATCTTTCTGACATAGGATGGCTAGAGATGACCACCACTAAAGTAAAAGGAGGGGCGGAAGTCGATCATTAACTGAACGGGAAAGAATCACTAAATTCCATCCAACTTTATCGGGAGGGGTATCTCTCTTTGTTAACATTTACATCAACCTACATACTCTAGGCTATGGACCATCCAAGTAAATAACCTTTGAGATGTTGTTGGGAAGTAGAAGTTTAGGCAGTTAGGGATGGGCGTGAGGTTAGGAGATGTTTCTTTTTCTTCTTAGTGAAAAGGCATTGCAAGGATCTTTTCTCCGTTTCTGGTATCCATTAATTACTTGCTAAATGCTAACCGAAAGGTTATGTGACATTTTTAATTTTAGGAATTTAGCTTTCCCTTTCTTCACAAACACAATACTATGGGTATCAATTTGCATTGATCACCATTTTATCTTTATCTTTTAATTTTCTTTTCGGATCTCCTGATTCGTCCGTATGGTAGGGTGATCACTGGACTGAGAGGAAGCGAATGTACTCAAACAAGATAGTTGGAATGTATTTTATAGCTTCCAAGAGATTACCTTTAGTGATGCATGCTGTTAGTGACTAGATTTTTGGTTCCTTTGTCTTTCATAAACCAGGATCAGTCAAATATGCGGTAGATCTAGAAATAGGTACTTGCTTGTTCGAAATAAAATGGCCATCCTATTCAAGATTATTGTGAAGCTTTTTATAGTGTAGAAGAGATGTGCATGCTTCGTTGCATGTGTAGCAACACTAGGAGAGATAAAGCGAGAAATGATGATATTTTTGTGCCAAGATAAACATGGCTCCTATCGAAGAGAAGATGCGAGAAAATTGCTTACGATGGCATTGTCATGTGCAATATAGCCTTATAAATGCACCAGTTTGATTAGAGGAGTTTATCAACATATGATAAGTTAAAAAAACGAAGGGAAAACTAAAGAAAATATGAATGGAGATAGTAATACAAAAAGATATAAATACTAATCGTTTAATTGAGAACCTATTGTTCGATAGGAACTAGTGGAGAAGGATCATCCATGTGAACAAACCGGTGTGATTCTTTTTTGGTTCATGTAGCCTACCCCGAGTACTTGAGATAAAAAGCTTAGTTGTTATTGTATTATAGATCTAGCTTTTCCTCATTGGGAGGTTGAATACTTGTATTAACCCTTTGTTAAGCTGCTTGATTTGTGGGTAAACAAGATATATGGGTACATATGTGAGTAGAGTGAGGTTGATCATGTTTATGGATAGGAAATTTTAGGTAGGATGAAAAACATTAACTTCAAAGGAAGCATTTTAGGCCTTTGTTTTTGCTGATAAACCTGTATTTTTTTCATGACATGTGGGTTTCTTTGCTGCATCATATTTAAAACCTTTGCTGTTATATCAATTTCCCCTCTCTTTTTCCTCTGGAAGTTTTGCTTATTGTGGGGACACATGGCTTGGTTTGATCTCTTTATTTATTTCACTTTATTCTCTTTTCCTTATAGCGTTGTGCAATTGGAAATATTTCCGTATGTATATTTAATATTTTAGAGATTTGTTTCATGCATCATAAATATATTGTTTTTCTCTATTTTATATTATTTTTAGATTGTAAAAATAAAAATAAAATTTAAGAATAATTATGTGTATTATCCAACATCATGTTTTACAGATTAAAAATAGGAAATTTCTAAATGCACCCCTCCAATTCCTAAGTACTCTCTCTTATTAAGGACTCTCTCTTTCTAAGTACATCCTCTATAAAATTAAAAAATATAACTTTTTTCTAAGTATAACCTCTGATATTCTTAAATTAACCTCTAATTTCTTGATGTTCCTCTCTCCCAATCATTTCTTCTCTTTTCTAAGTAATTCTAATTTACTAAATACACCAAAAAATCTTAATCTCAGTTTGAAAAAAAAAAATAAAACATTAAGATGTGATAAATATAAAATTTTTAATATATAATTTTATTTATTGTGACATTTTATCTTTATTTAAAAATAAAATTCTTTTTAGAAAAAATTAGTCTGCTTTTATTATAATCTTTACTGTGAGATCCTTCTTTCGAACTTTTGAATTTTGTCTTGATTAGAAGAGAAAAATTTTGCCATTTATTGTATAAATTTTTAGAGAATCATTTAAAACTTGGGAGAAAATTTTGAGAAAAAATTATATTATTATCTCTTATCAGTAGCATTTGGTAGCTTAATTAGCTTTTGATTATATATTAACTACCTGTTGCTTGATATTGCTTCGTTTATATGATTTCTTTTCATCTATTTCTCAATAAGGGGTTCATCTCTTGGACTTGGTCAGTATCCTATACTTCTTAATCATCTCCTTTCAAGTTCATGTAGCCTATTTTCAGTTATTACTAATTTATTATTTCTTTTAATTGGTCTCTTTCTATTCTTATTCTCCTAACTCCTCACCAATGCACACATAGTTCCTCACCATTCATCCTCTTCAACATTCATTTCAAGTACATGTGAAAAATTTAAGAAACTAAATAATACAAATCATTCACTTCTCCTTGATGGAGAAGTTTAATTTCCAGAAATTTTGCTTAAAAATTAACACTGCAAATTATTTTTAGTAGACGGAAAGATCAGGAAAAAGAAGGTGGCAACAAATCAAATTCGGGTTGGTTTCTACGATAATCACTTGGGATCCACTTTGGAATTTCCTTTGGGACCAAACACACTAAAAAGTTTTGAACTTATATGAGAATTCAAATTTAACAATTTATAGGATTTATATTCAAATTTTAAATAATTCAATATGTGCTCAGTTTCTATTAAAAACTAAATAGAAATATTTAATTTTTTTTATTTTATTTTTATCCTTCTCTGGATACTAAATAGATCTGATGTATTATTAGATCTAATAAGTATTTATCTATGATTTCTTTAGTATGATTTTAGTACCCAAACATGAAAAATTGTCTTTAAATCCCTACTGAATAGTTTAATGACGGCTTTAATTAGTATCTTGCACACAGACACAGTATACAAAAAATGTTTTAACTAACAGGAGATTTTAGTAAAAAAAATCCAAGATTCCGAAGGGACAGACCGTACGATATGAGTTTGATGGTGAGAGTTCATGGGATTGAGTCAAACATATCCATTTGACTTTGACCGCTTTCACCAATTAAAGCCCTACTGGGGTGGGGTTTTAAAATTTAAACTGGAAGCGGCAGCCAACTCTGAGCTGCCACCTGACACGTATGGTTAGGGTTAGCCCCTAGTGTCGGTACAAGTATACGGCCTGCATGCAAATTTATTAGGTTTAGTTCTGTACTTTGGAGTTTCTTCTCAAATCTCATCATGCGTCCTGTCTTATCGCATGCCATGCATGGCTACAATTTGCGTGATGACTTGAATCCTAAATTACTCGTAAATTAATTTGGGGATTTTTCTATTTAAAATTTTAAATATTTATTTTTTTAATTTAAAATTTTGAATGTAACAGATAAAAAATTAACTCATAGATCCATTCATTTTTGTCTCTAATGTAATTTTATGATTTAGAACATTCAGAGTAGTTACGATCTGCATATTCTGCATGTAGATTTAATTTATTTTGGATTCTTAACAAAATTGGTATTATGAAGAAATTTTTTCTTCTCGTAATGCATGTAACCACAAATAGCACGGTCACGAGTAGGGTTAGCACTTATATAGGATAATACTTAGGATGGGAATGTATTGTTATTAATTGTTTATTTATATTTTTTTAGTTAATACGTTTTTTACCTTATGCATATCCATATAAAGCTTAGTCGAGGAGTGGCAAGTGGACAAGAGCGGCTTGCAACATGCTTGGATCGAGCACGCTACAGACTAGCGATGGTCCTAGGCTTGGGTCCACGAGCCCGAGCACAGCCAGGCTCGTGCTTGGAACGAGCCCTACCTAGGTCCCTGTCGTGCCCGCTCATGTGCTTGGATTGTGCCCTTGCCTGGATCATTCAACCTTGCTTCTCGACAGCTAAATTAGCTATCGGGGAGCTTTTTGCAATTTTTTGGGCAAATAGTCGTTGCCAAAGGCTAATATTAGCCATTTGCGTTTTTTGTGTTTTCTTTTTGAAAATAGCTGTTGCCAACGGCTAAATTGGCTATTGAGAGACTTTTTGCAATTTTATTTTATTTTATTTTATTTTATTTTTTTTTTACACTCTTACCTTTAGGCTCTTATAAATACCAAATTCTCCTCTTCATTTTTTTTTTTCACAATAATTCTAATTTCCTCCAACTCCTTCACCTCCCTCAACACTAGTAACGATCTTTAAACCCTTTTAAGGCTCTCAAATCTCTCGAATGTCTCAGCTCTCTCAGGGCTGTCTAACCTCTGTTCTCTGCAAGTCTAATGAACGATTGAAAGTGGTCATCTCTCTTATCAATATGCAATTGCAAGATATCAAGATTTATTTTCTTTTAAATTTTATAATTTAGTTTTTAATGTAACTATTAAAATTGATGCACACGCCTTTTCAAGAGGGTCATTCTAATCGATGAACGACTCCGATTCAAAATCTATCTCTACAATCGCATCACCAATTTGATGGCCAACTCCGATACCTATTTCGATTCGCAGTCACATCACCAATTCAATACCAACTCCGACTTTGTAATTGCTTCACCAATTCGATTCCTCATATGCTTTGTTTCTCCGATTTCGACTATTTCTTTCACAATCCTTTTTCTACTATGCAACTGCTTCGCTTCTGTTTCTACTTCTCTATTTCGCATTTGCTTCAATTTCTTATTCTTTTCTGCTTTATGACTGCAACAATAGCAAAGGACTACTATTATTTCTGTCCACTATAAGAACTCCGGTTAATCCTTTCTCAATTGCAAGGGTTTAATCTAGTCGATGCAACCCATTGCTCGTTCTTTGCTATTACTACTATTGTTACTGCTATTACTGATGCTACTACTGCTGCTACTACTATTACTGCTGCTACTTCTACTACCGTTGCTATTGCTACTACTACTGCTATTGTTAGTACTACTCATCTACTTCAAATTATTATGTACTTCGTTTACTCCTTCATTAGAATAATTAGATGTTACTCTAACTAAAACTGCAACGTCGATAGTGTTTTCTAATCTGTGTAATAAGTCGAGTATAATTGATATTTATGCTCCAACTTAAGAGGGGAGTATTAGGTTAGACAACTATTTTGTATTTGGATTTAGTTTGGATTTAGTCCCACATCGCCTGTTAAATGGTTTGATAATATTAAGATACCTATAAATATATGTATCTCCTGGTTCATAATAATATAGATTCCATGTCTCGATATATTGGTTTTGGTTATGGTTATTTCATAATATGATATCAGAACTGGTTTGGAAAATAAATCTTAGTCGTGCGTCCCGATCTTCCAAGAAGATGAAGCTTTATATAAGCCTTTAACTGGTATTCTCAATATTTTGTTAATGGAATTACAGTATTGTTAACATGGTTTATAATCTACAAATTATAATGCATCATATCAACCTAATAATATAAATAATTTTCATATACCTTTTGCTTCTCCCGGAGCACCATATTCCTCCACAAGTTTTAAATCAATATATGAAACTTTTTTCTCTTAGCAAAAGTATAGTAGAGTTAAGCTCACTAAATGCAAGTCATATCATTTAGTTCAGTTCTTTTTAAAATGGTGGAACTGGCTACCTAAAAAACATCTTCATAATAAGCACCCATTGAACGGCCATAATAAACCCAAGTACCCATCTCTACGGTGGCACAATAGATACATTTTGATATAATTATGTGAAAAACTAGAGATAATTTAGCTCATATATTATTAGAGCATAATATACATGTTTCCATATGGCATATCTAAATATAATACATAATCCAAGATTTAGAAAAACAAATCTTTGTAAGTACTTAAACATCTGACATGTTTAGAATTAATTTATGAAAAATGCAAACAAATTTTAATTATTATTCTCTTTTTTCTTTCATAGAGCGAGCTTCACTTACTTCTAATTATTTTGAACAACAAAATCTTAACAACAATCATTATCTCCGTATCCCGACTAGATTTTGTAGAAAAAGAAATATTAGTAAAAATATAATTTTTCTTGTAATTTTTTCAAGTCTAACTCAGTCTATAATGATACTTGTTAAGACTTTTGTAATTGATGGTAAAGTTTTTTCTAGTTCATTTGAAAATACTACTGAAGATAATGGAACAAGTATTTAAAAAATTATCTAAAATCTATTTTGAATGGTAAAATATTTCATGTTAAATGAATGTGTCATATTGCTAACTTAGGTGTGTATAAAATGGTTTAAGAATATTAAGTAATTATTTTACAAAACTAAGAAATGTTATTACTTTTATGAGTTATAATAGCTCAAAAAATATAAATTTTCAAAACAATTTGTACAAATATGGGCTTAACACTTCGATTTTTACCATAGAATACAAAAGCTCATTAGAATTTAACATATTGCATTTTGTGTCAATCTCTTTCTTACTAAATGGTAGTAAATATATATTGACTGAAATGTTGGTGATTATTGTTTAACAACATGAATGGAAAATATCTTCTATTTGTCGTGATTTTTATAAATATTTGAGAATGTAACAGAAAACTTTATGGTACGTATTGTCTTACCACTTTTAGCATCCTATGAGTTTACTAATATTGACTTACTATTTTCTACACACACAAATGATTTTAATGTTCATGAAATTATTTCTCCAATGCAAATTAAATATAATAAGTATTTCAAAGATTTTTTTTTTTTTTTTTTTATATCTAGTTTAGTTTAGAAGTATTTTAGATTCTCGTGTTAAATGGAAAAAGTGTGTATATTTAATTAAACTTTTCATAAAACTGTGAACTATGAAAATAATGTTAGTTTGTTAATTGATGAAATTAAAGTAGAACTAGATAATATATGTTTACATTATGAATAACTAAATGAAGATAAACAATTTAGATCGACAACTCAACCTGCTTTATTTAGAGATTTGGGAGTAAAAATGCATTATTAATAGGTTTATTATTAGCATCTAAAGTATAAAAAGACCTTCCACTCATCATTCAATAAGTTGCACTATTGTTCCGGTGTGCTAAAACTCCTGAAGATGATGATGATAGGTTTGAAGATTTCATATTTTAGCATGGTAGAAATCACAGGAAAAATTTTATCCAATTTTTTTCTATGATGGCATAATATATGCTAACTCCATAAATATTTACAATAATATTGGAGTTTATCTTTAGTGCAAGTGTTTAAGTGCTGACTGAGTGAGGAAGCTATATAACATGTCTCAAAATAGAGATGTACATATGTTTGAATGATTGGTTGGATACGGAAGTCGAAAATCAAAATTGAGAAGTTCATGACTAGAGGGAAAAATTTCTATGTGATGTTTAAAAGATTGGCTATTTGTTGGAGACAATATATTTGAATGTCTATAAAGATTTAAAGAATAGAAACAAAATATTTGAAGAGTTGTAAATTTTTTATGAATATATACCAAAAGTATTGATGATGAAATATTAATTTTTTTCATCTTTATTTTAATTGCATTTGTATCAAGTTATCCACTTTTGTAGACCACTAGTAAAAAATTGTACAAATTGTTCAATTTTTTGAATACTTTTTCTAACTTTTTCTAAGTAAGAAACTCGATTTTTTAATCTAATTTTTTTTTATCATTCCGAGGTCAACACAACCCTCTTCAGGTTGTGCCCATGGCATGCCCTGTAGTGAATTTGTTAAGGATCGTGCCAGGCCTGGTCTTGGCTCGACATGCCGAAGATTGGGTTGTATCAGGCACAACCCAGATACCGGTCCTAACTTAGTTTTTTTCCCCTACTTTTTGGCTAGTCAAATTCGTACACATTTTTTTAGTAGCAAAATTCAAATTGAATCTCCATCAAGAATTGATTTTGAAGTCTCTCACAGATTGAAAATGGGTGATGCGATTAGAAACAACACGCATTTGGTTAGCTCTACCTTAATTACTCTACATAGTAGTAAACTTGTTTCTCTTCACTTGTAAGGATAATAAATCTTAAATTGCTAGGACTATCAATAAGAAGTGTTAATAATCAAGTTGTTAGGAATAAAGTTAAGAAGTTTTTCCATTGATTTCTTTCTAAACCAGCACAATTTCCTTGTTATTAAAAAAAAAAAAAGTAGTAAAGAAAATGGATAGTGATATTAATATTATCATTCCTTTGATCCTTCCACCATTATTCCCTTGTCTCTTTCCAATAAACTTGAGCTCTCAAGCCTTGGGAACCCCACTTGTTGCTCTAATGCTTTCCTATATGTAAACAATATCAACTAGGACCTCAAGTAACTAGGCTTGTTAGTTCGTACAAAGAGATTAATGTCGTTTACTTTCTAATTAATATATATAGGCCCTTTACTATGGCAAATATATATACGGACCTCGATCTTTGTTAACAATTTAATTAACAATTCTTAGATTTTGATGACCAATACTAATATGATAATGGCTATAGCTATGAACGTCAAACGTTGGCTTTCCCCATGTCCTATGGGCAAAAGCCTACCTCTCTTTTGTCACAATCTACCCAAGCTTCTTCTTTTTCTTTTTCCCTTTTTTTTTTCTTCCCAATTTTTACTTCTTTTTGCTTTTTGATCATTTGTCCCCTCCTCCATCGTTCTCACTCAAGAATCTACCTAATAAATCTAATTATTCCTAATCAAAAGAAACACAAATGATATCTTTCAACTCCTTTGTATAATAAATTCCAGAAGAGGGACTCCTTTTTCGTTTTTTCTCAAAATCTCTCTTTATCTTCGTTAGTCGTTTGACTACCAAAATGATAAATAAATAAATAGTCATTTGACTACCAAAATGATAAATAAATAAATAACAATATGTATTCTAACTACTTCACATTGTACCTAGATTTATTCAAATCATATACATTTTAATTTAAAAGAAAAAAATATTCCCTCCATTAGGATAAATATACTGACTAATTGATCGATTTCCACGATAGCTTTCGATAATTGCATCCACTATATATATATATATATATATATGTATGTCTCGATAATCATAAATTAGTGCATGTCACAACAGCCTATTCGAGTACCATAATCATTCACATAGAGGCTCATTTCATATGAGAAATAGCAAGGTTTTATATAGGACTTGCACCAATTGAGGATAGTGATCATAATGGTACTACTCTAAATGGTGAGACGCTTGAGAGTGAAAATGGAAGCATGGTTCTTTCTTAGCCCTTGTGATTCCAACCAAGAGAGACAAAGTTGTCTCCTTGTGTTGTGAATGAACTGGGAAAGGAGAGAAAAAATATACTTTTTTTCTATAGGATGGTTGGTCCCCTTGACAAGGTCACAACACTACAATCTACATTGCAATCCATGAACATGCACAAAGATACAAACAAAAGATATATAAACTGGGGTGTGGATGGGGGTTGGGAGAGGGCATTGGGATTTTAAGCAGACACATTTGGGAGACAAAGGATTTTGATGTCTCCATGTGAAGCACTCCCTTCCTCTCTAGTAGAGTAGATGTAGATCCCCTCAATATTCCTTCCTTCTGTTAAAAGTACTCTAATTTCTTATTAGTTTGGACCACCTTCAAAATATATATATATATATATATATATATATATATATATATATATATATATATATATATATATATATATATATATATATATTAATAAACTTGTCCCATATACTCTCCAATCAAAATCCCTCTTCAAACTTTTGCTTTGGTCGCAAAGAAAACAAATCTCGCGGAGGGCTAGACTTTTGAAACAAGAAGATATACATGGTAGTATAATGCTATTAAGTTCTACTGTCAGGGCAAACTCGGGCAACCGAACCAGGGAAGACATAGTTATTCGACCGGCTGATTGGAAAAAAAAGAGTTTCTAAAGAGAGTTGGAAAAATAAAATATTGGATGTGCGTAATGGAGTAGAATCAGATACAAAGATTCCTAGGTTCCAGGCTAGACGGACTTCGTTTAATTCTCCAGAATAGTGATAATAATAGAAGGGTAATTTGCGGAAAATGGTTTTAAACCATAGCAAATAAGGGAGGGGGCTAAGTAAATCTACCTTCATTTCTTTTATTTTGAGGCAAGGCCCATGTTTAAATATAAGTCAAGGTTTGAGGCTTTGTGCAGTGTTATGTGGTTTGAGATATTAGAAAAGGTTAATTAGTTTAGCATTAGATGGAGCTTGAAACTGGTCCCAATGTTTCTAAGATGTCTAAGGAATGTAGGTCTCAGTGTGAACAGCAGCACCATGTGCATCAGGATACGATGTATCTTGAGGCCTTCCCCTTTATGCATGTTAGGGTTACTTCCCTTCTGTTTCACGCACTGTTCTTGCTGAGCATATCTCATTATTAAACTGAAATTAGGCTGTCAATTAGGGGTGGCATCCTGGTCGAATTAAACGGGTTTGGGTCGGGTTAAATACTGGTCAAGATTTAGATCAACCTGAATAAGTCATACCCGTATCTAACCCAATTATTGTTCGGGTCAAGAGGTCCGACTTGTATCTAATCGGCCGCATAAATGGTTTATGATCAGTATCCAATCTGGATAACCTGCTTTATCTATGAATCTTGTCATGAGTTACATTTTAGGTGAAAAATAAAAATTGGCAACATGAGGATTAAACTATCAACCATGGCTGTAATTATGTGTGTATGTGATAAAACATACCACTCTAAGTATGAATACCTCTTAACAACTATGCTAATATATATTTAATATTACATATACACTGACACGGGTTAGTCAGGTCAACCCACATAAATGGTGCAAGTTTGAAACATATTGTAACACCCCGTTTCAATTGCTTTCAAAATAGAATATATCTAAAACTACCAGATTTCCCTACACATAAAATTTTAGAATAATCGTAACCACTGACATATAAGAGAATTAATAACATGTTATAACTGGAAAAAGAAAAATTAGATTAATATATAAGAGTCACCATATAAATAGGTTAGACTGTGAAACTAGATTTAGATTTCTATTGTGGCTATATTCTGCGTATCAATTTAGTGATTTGTGTTTGATATTTATATTATATCGAGTAAATCATATGAGCTAATTAAAATAGCCATATTTTGTGTTTCAATAGTTTTTTTCGATAGTCATTGAAATAGCCATATAGTATATAAATAAGGATAATCATTTGTATTTAATTGTTCCAATTAACCTTCATTATGTTTCCTTTTTCCTCCTTAGAAATGGCACTTAATTTGCTAGGTCCATGTGATTGCCAAACGGGGAATAAAGTAAAGTCACATAACGGAAAAAAACTTCTAAACAAGAAGAAAGAAACTTTATATTGCGGTGAATATATATAGACATCAAACCTTAATAGTTTGTAGCTTCAGTACTCTCGATACGATCTACATAAGGTTCAACAAGCCAGGAGTCAAGTCCAATAAATTTCATATGTATTTGTAAGCCATTGTGTAATATGCTTTTTTGATGTGTCCTTGCAAATTTAATTGGAAAGAAACATCTCACACGTTATGAAGGTGACTATCTTTTCATATGAAATGAGTTCTCAGCATCTATGTATATTAAGTCTATTAAGGGGTGTTATTTGTTGTCATATATTACGTAGCTAAATATCATTATACCTTTCTAAAAGAGATCATAATTAGTATAACAGTCTTTTGTGGAAAAAAACTTGAAATATTGTATTAACCAATTATGAGCAACAAAACTCAGTTCCATGAGCTACTGAGTAGTAATTATAACAGCCAGGGCAGTGCTCACATCAAGAATATGTCTTTTTTGTGTTTAATTTGACATCTCGACAGAAAGAACATCAGAAACAAATAAGAATACTATATACCCTAGCATAGGAGTAGTAGTGATAGATCACAGAAGGAAACCAAGAGAAGAAGAAGATCGATTTGATCCTGGGCTGAGTAATGTCTAGTCAGGGGAAGTGTGTAGCTCAAGTTATTTTGGTGGGCTTACAAGAGACACAACACTGATCAAATCAAATATACTCCTCTCTCTACAGTACATTTACGTACTTGCACCCAGAGTGCAGTCTGTGAATGGATTGATTGTAGTTGATTTGACCTCTCAGACAACCCATTTGTTGTTTCTCTTCTACTTGTTGACTCATCTCTCTCTCTCTCTCTCTCTCTGTGTGTACTTAAAGAAGCAAAACCAATCTATCATAATATTCACATTCCAACCTCCGAAAGATGCATTTATCAACTGCCCATACTATATCAACTACCCGTACTCATGTTTGCTCTCTCTCTCTCTCTCTCTCTCTCTCTACTGGCCCATATTCATGTTTGCTCTCCCTCTCCTTCTCTCTCTCTCTCTCTCTCCCCCTCCCCCTCCCCCTCCCCCATCTAATCATTTGGCTTCAATTAACCCCATACATATGATGCATCTATCAACAGAACAAACTGAGTTAATACCTAACATCTGAATACTCAAGTTCATAAATATTTCTTTTATTTAGCCTTCCTTCTCTTTTTCTGATGTAAAAGAAAAAAAAAAGTTTGAGCTAAATAAGTTTGCTTCTTTGAAAAGATTCATCTGGACCCTTATTTTTCTTTTTATTCAGTTTAACCTTTCTTTTATTATGTGCAAAAGTCATGAGTTTTTAGGCAGAAAGAATAAAATGCAGTTTTTATTGACAGTTTAAGAGCTTTTTTTTGGACAATGACTGTCGGCAATTGGAATCCGACAAACTCCAACAATAATTAACTAATTCCAACCAGTTAACTTGTCAAGTATATGCCTCCGGCTGATCTAAGCAATCTAACTCTATTCTGATTCCAATCAGGATTGGTCGAGTAAAGTTTGGTTGTTCATCCTTAAACATCAAGTAGTAAGGGTCCACTATTTTGGAATAAGTGTGACTTTAAAGTATAGAAATAGAGTAAACTTAAATCATAAGGGACATAATTAATATACATATGAACTGTTATTGATTTACGATAATGATTATTTATAGGGATGAAAATAAACAGGTGCAAGGACTATTTTTTCTGTTCTATTCAGATTTTTATATTAACAATAAAATTTTATTTTGTAAATTTAAAATTTCAAATAGTACGTACTAAGAATTTATGCATGAACACGTCCGTTCTTATATCTAATTACCTGAATCTAAAATAGGAGTCTCAAAATGATTTTGTTAGAATAGAAGCCATAAGATTCCCAAAGCACAAGAACGCTGAGAATTAAGTATGAAGCAATTAAATAAGAAGAAAAAGCTGACACCTGCACCTAGCTGAGTAGTTTGCAGTATGAAAAGGCCTTTCCAGCTGCATTGTAGTACGTAAGGAAATATACTCATAGTTCTTTAATTTATATTTGTGACTGCTCTGTTACTGTTATCAGATGGTTTTGTGGGGGAACTGACATATCATAGTAAAGAAATTTGATAAAAAAAAAAAAATAGAGTTATGGAGAGATTTGGGTAGGTGAAAGACTTCCTTGCAGCAGGACCTCCCTCTCCTCTCCAATAAAAAAGCCTTGGTACAAACCTAGCTTACCTTGGGATCTCTCTCTCTCTCTCAAACTTAGGAAAGCTAATAGATGTGTCCACGCGAGCCAAATTTTAGTCTATTTTATACAAAATTTTTTAAATTAAAAATAAAAAAATTATTTTTCTAATTCAAAATTTTATATAAATTGGATCAAAATTTAGTTCGTTGACGCATCCATTACCATCCCTATTCAAACCTAGCTTACCTTTGGATCTCTCTCTCTCCACTTAATTTATAGGACTGATTAAAATGAGCTTTTAGGTATATAAACGACTGTCAAAATTAATCCATATATGGCCTTGGTGATGCAATGATATTGGATGGTTAGAGGTGATAAGCCACAAGAGCAGAGTAGACAATACACATAATGGTCCATCAGGAACAAAAAATAGCTTAGCGATAGGTTAAACCGTAAGAATGCTTAGTATAAATAACTCACTTCTTGGTCTTCGACCCCTCAGCCTTATCAATGCAATGGGATGCGTGTTGGTTCCCCTCAATAGCATTATTATTCCTTCACTTTTTGGAGATTCTGGATTCAATTCTCCCTATATTCGTCCACAGTAATATTGACAATATTGACATAATGTATGTTTAAGTAGAAGGGGAAATTATTTTTTGGCATATATCAAGAAAGTAATTTTTTTTTTAATTTCCCACGCTTATGTGTTGTTATGTTTATGCACCAATGTGTATATATACATGATTGGTATACTTAATGGAGGGCCCCAAGGGCTTATATTAGTAAAACACTCCTCTCATTTGTTTTCGACTTTAAATTTTGAAATAAAATTTGGAAACCAGAAAAATAAAGAGAAGAAATTGCAAAATCTTTATAATTCAAATTTGATTACAAGATGTTATGATCTTTCTTCCATTTGATTATGAGGAAGCATGACAATGGAGATCTAGTCCGATCGGCTTTTTGATTTCTTTGATGGTCCAATGATGGTAGAGGTTTGAGGAAGATAGATGAAAACTTTGCTTGATGTAAACTTTCCCCTCTTAATTAGTTATTTCTTTTACTTTAGAATATGAACTCTTGATGACTTATTGCCATTGTTTTAGAGTATGAACACTTATCTTCTCTTATAATGTAGACAATGGTCTTTGAAAAAAAAGACTTAAAAAATTGATCCTTTTCTTATAAATGAGGAAGGTATTTATAGAAGATGTTGGTTTGAAAACAATATATAAAATCAAATATTTGGTTTAAAATAAGATAATATACTCCGATGTGATCTTCAATGTAAATTACATCCTGAATACTTGAGTTTTATTGAATTTAGATTTGATATTGCACAGAGATATGATAGATCATCAATGGATTGGGTTTGATTTGGAGATTTTATCTAAATTAGGATAAATTTGAAACTGGAATATTAGTGATAACTGATTCAAAATTTACATGGATATATCTCTCTCATCTGAACTCGTTTTGGGCGCATGAATAGTTGATCTTGACTAATTTAATCCAGTTGACATGATGGTGAAGTCAGATTTTAATTTTGATTACTGGATATTCCAGACATATATGCATCATGATCTTTTAAAGTGGATCTTCATTTGGTTGATTGAATTAGAAGTGCAATTGTCTTCAAACTATTCAAGATCGAATAAGAGTTTATGTGATTTCATATCTATTTTTCTAGACAAGATAAGAGTTCAAAAAGGTCTCATCATTTGCTTGAATATATCCTTAAATTTAAGATTTATAATCTCTTTTAAATAATTTCTAGATACGATAAGATTTTTATCTTCCTTTACTTGATAATTTTTTTGAAAATCGCACGTATTTTTACTGGCTACAACTTTCCCTTTTTTCCTCTCTTTCTCTCTATCCATGATTTGAATTTAGTTTTCTATTTTGTTATTATTATTTTTAAATTAAATGCTCAACTAATATTAAGATCTTATAAGATATGTTGCAGAAAGCGGGTATCTTACCTACATAAATAGACACCCAGAATAATGTCACACAATAACAAACGGAATACTAAATAGGAACTAATGATAGAAAATGAAGAAACTAATGCAAATAAAAGAGAAAGCATAAAATTTAATGAGATTCAGTAAATATTACTTACATCCTCGGGCACTAACGATCAATCCACCATTACCAAGTTTCAAATTACAACAACTGCTGATAAATTAAAAACTCCCCCCAAAAGAATAGGAGAATCCCCCAAACCCCAAAAACCCCAAAATTACAACTTGAAATTTTTCTAAATTGGAAAACTTTCCAAAATAAAAACTGTTTTCTAAAAATAATTTTATAAAACAAATAAAATCTAATTGTTTTTTGTATAAATAAAACCAAAAATCTAAGGGCCATTTTATAGGGCCCGTGCGTGGTGTTTCCTTACTTTCTAACCGATGTGGGATTTTGGAGCAACACACATAAATATAACAATATCCACATTAGCGAAGAAGGCCCATATTGTTAGTGCTTCCAAACAAAAATCTTCAAACTGGCAAAATATTAATCAAATTCAAACAATATTTGAACTTGGTTGAAGTCACCACCTTGATCATCATATCAGCATGATTCTCTACAGTTCCAATCTTATGAAGTAGTATGTTTTCATCTTTAATAATTTCTCATATAAAGTGATACTTGACATCGATATACTTTGTCCGTGCATGATAGACTTGGTTCTTTGCCAAGTGAATTGCACTTGGCTATCACAATACATAGCAAGCTGTTTCTGAACAATCCCCAATTCTCCAAGCAACCCCTTGTAGCCAAATTGACCTTTTACTGTCTCTGTAACTGCCATATATTTTGCTTTTGTTGTAAACAGAGCAACCGTGAATTGCAAAGTATACCTCCAACTCACTGGTACTTTAGCAAGAATAAACACATAATCAGTAGTTGATCGACGTTTATCCAAATTACCTGCATAATTAGAATCAGCATATCCAACCACACACTGACCAAGAGTATCAAATACCAAACCAATATCTAAAGTATTTAGAAGATACTATAGAATCTATTTCACAGCCTGCCAATGTTCTTTTTAAGGATTATGCATATACATGTTAACAATGCAAACTGTATGTGAAATGTTGGGTCTCGTAGACACCATAACATACATCAAGCTACCAACTATATTTGAATAAGGAACCCTCAACATATACTCGTGTTCCTCATTAGTGCTAGGAGATAAAACTGCACTTAACTTGAAATGAGGAGTAAGTGGGGTACTCACATGTATTGACTGTTATGTCATGCCAAAACGTTGTAGCACCTTTTTCAGATATTGTTTCTAGGACAAATGAACATTGCCTCTTTTTTGATCCCTGCTTATCTTCGAGAATATTTTTAGTTTTACTCAAATATTTTATTTCAAACTCTTGATTCAACTGAATCTTCAACTTTTTAATATCTTCTGGGCTCTTCGAAACTATCAACATATCATCCACATACAGGAGTAGATAAATAAAAGACTTATCATATAATTTGCGAAAATACATGAAATGATCAAATTTGCTTCTGGTATATACTTCAACCTATCATAAACTGATCAAATCACTTGTACCAATACCTCAAAGATTGCTTTAGTCCATATAGCGATTTCTTCAATTTGTAAATCCAATTTTCTTTTCCAAAAACCTTGAATCCATCTGGCTGAACCATATATATTTTCTCTTCCAAATTTCCATGTAAAAATGTGTTTTAAGCATCAAGTTAAACTATTTCCAAATCAAATTGTGCGACCAAACCTAACAGAATTCGAATGGAAAAATGTTTAACAACTGGAAAAAATATATCATTATAATCAACTCATTTTTTCTGAGTGTAGCCTTTCACCACCGATCTTGCCTTGTACTGGACATCATCATTTTCAGGAAATCCTTCTTTCTTTGCAAATACCCATTTGTACCCAATTTCCTCATTATTTTTATGTAGTTGAGCTAAGTCCCAAGTCTGATTCTTCTGAAGGGATTGCATCTCTTCATCCATTGCTCACTTCCACTCCTCATCTTCTGAACTTCTAACTATTTCTCTATATGTGGAAAGAATATCATCTACAACTGAAAGTGCATAGACCACCATTGTATTAAGGAAGCGAGCAGATTTCTTAATTTTTCGACGTGACCTGTCATGTGCAATTGAGCTTGGTTGTTGTGCAGGTTTTTAAGTTGAAACATCTTCCTCTTCTTCTTCTTCGTCATTATCCTCTGTCATTAGATTGTCGACATAAATTGGGTCAACTCTGATTTTTTTTCAAACTCCATCTTTTGCGGAACACTCACCACTTGTTGCTGAACACCACTGATCTTATTCTCTTTTCAGAATTGCTAAGTGTCACCTTTTTTTAACATGGTAGATTTATCAAAGGTAACATCTCTGCTAAAAATATTTTTTTTTAAAAATTTGAACACAAAAGACGATATCCCTTTACACCCGAGCTAATCCCCATGAACAATACTTTCTTGGCTCTTGGATTCAATTTAAACTCTTTCACATGATAATAAGCAATGGAACTAAACACATGTAAGAAACTATAATTATTAGCAGGTTTTCCAGACCATACCTCAATTGGCTTCTCGTCTCCAATCGAAACTGATGATAATCGATTAATAAGATGACACGCATAAGTTACTGTCTCAGCCCAGAGTCCCTTGTTTAATCTAGCATTAAGCAACATACACCAAGTATTCTTCAGCAAAGTCTCGTTCATGCGTTCTTCCACTCCATTTTGCTGTGGTGAATCTGTGTTGATGAAGTGTCGAACAATACTCTTATCTTGGTAAACTTTCAGAAATAGATCATTTTCATACTTAACATCATTGTCTGATCTGAGCTTCTTTATCTCCATACTTGTCTGAGTCTCAATCATCATTTTTCATTTAAGAAAAATTTCCTACACTTTATCTTTAGTCTTCATCAGATATACCCAAAATCTTCTAGAGTAATCATCAACAAAAGTAACAAAGTAATGCAGACCTCTCAAAGAAGGTGTTCTAGTAGGTCTCCAAATATTATAATGAATATAGTCCAAAATACCTTTAGTATTGTGGATAGTGGTGCCAAACTTCACTCTTGTCTGCTTTCTCACAACATAATGCTCACAGAAATCCAATTTATAGGTTTTTGTACCTTTTAATAAGCTTGCTTCACCAAATTTTGCAAAGTTTCTATATCTACATGACCAAGTCACATGTACCACAATATGGTTGTTTATGCATCTGCATCATTTTCAGAGACTGTAGCTGCTGATCTAAGGCTTCTAAAGAGATGAGATTCTTCTTCAAACCCGGTATGTACTGAACTTCTGTCAAAACTCTGGTTGATCCATCTGGATTCTTTAAACGGATTGAACCTATTTCGGTTGTGTTGCAAGAGCTGTCGTTGCCCATGCAAATAACTCCACCATCAACTCTTCAAAATGAAAGAACCACTCCTTGTGACGATACATATGATATGTGCATCTAGAATCCAAAATCTACTCATCAAAATAGAAAACTGAAGGTAGACCAACTAATAGAAAATATGAGCCATCATCTTCATACTTGGTTACATATGCATCAAAATTAGCCTTACTCTTATCTTTCTTCTTCAACTTTAGATAATCTTTCTTCCAATACCCTTTCTCATGACAAATAGTACATTCATCTTTACCAAACCTACTTCTTGACTAGGATCTGCCTCTTCGATTGGACTTAAGACTCTGAGATCGGTCTCTAACAGTATACGCCTCTGTTGTATTATATACACGCTCTTTTTGATCTTTCTTCATGATTTCAGAATTGTATTATGCATTGTATATTTCATCAAAAGTCATTTTATCCTTACCACGAAGGAGAGTAGTGACAAAGTATTTATGAAAGAATAACAATAACAAAACCTAATCTTCATCTTCAATAGTCTCATCTAAATTGAACAAATCTGTTATTAATTTATTAAAAGCAGCAATGTGATCATTGATAGATGTACTTGGTTGATACCGAAGCGGAACAATTTTTCTTCATTGATAGATGTACTTGGTTGATACCGAAGCGGAACAATTTTTCTTCAAATAGTATCGATTCTCACTGCTCTTCTACATAAACTTGTTCTCTAGCTCATTCTATATCTTACTTGCAGACGTCTCTCTGATGTAAGGGTATTTCTGTTCCCTTTTGAGACAAGATTGAATGGTACCATATGCTTGGTTATTGATTCTTTTCCAATCTTTATCAGTCATCTTCTCTAGCGTCTCCTCTTCCAAAGCAAGATCTAACTCTTGCTGATAAAAAATATCCAAAACTTCGCACTGCCACATTGAGAAATTGTTACGACCATCAAACTTCTCAATTTCAAACTTTGCACTAGTCACAATAATTTTAGCCGGTGTGGATGAAGAAGCTTCTACCATTTTTTCAATAATTTTCTTATGCCAAATTTGAACCTTCGGTTCTGATACCACTTGGGTATCTTATCCACACAAATAGGCACTCAGAATAATATCACACAATAACAAATGGAATACCAAATATGAACTAATTACTGAAAATAAAGAAATTAATACAAACAAAAGAGAAAATACAAAATTTAATGAAATTCAATAAATGTTAACTACATGCTTGGGCTCCAACAACCAATCTACTATCACAAGTTTCAAATTACAATGACCACTGACAAATTGAAAACTTCTGAATAGGAGAATTTCTCTAAACCTTAAAATTACAACCTAGAATTTTTCCAAATTGAAAAGGTTACCAAAATAAAAACTGTTTTCTAAAAACAGTTTTTATAAAACAAAAAAAATCTAATTGTTTTTGGGATAAATAAAACCAAAAATCCAAAATCCATTTAATAGGGCTCGTGGATAGTATCTCCTTAATTTCCAACTGATGTGGGATTTTGGAGCCACACATAAATACAACAATATATTCCTATAACTTCCAATGCATACGAAAACCAGTAAAAGTTAATTTTTAAAAATATTCTTAATTCTTAATATTACTATAGTGAAAATGAAAAATAGAAAACTGAGATATAGAAACATAAATCTATGAAGAAAAGAAATAAGAAATCTACTTGAGTGATGGACAGACCATCTACATAATCAAAGAGAAATTCTCAACAATATAGGCGATTTATGAATTAGCCTCACAAGTTATTTCAAGGAGTAACTAAGGTGCAATTTTGTACTTATTTGTTAGATTTTGGAGTTTTAGATTTTTTTTAACTTGTAAGAATTCTATCAATAATAAATATATTTAACATTCTATGACATGACTTTACCCTTTTTTAATCAGTGTAATATTTACTTTTTGTAATGGAATGAAATTACTTTACCTTTCAAAAAATTATGATTCTTGTAAGAAAGTTTAAATAACATAAAGTTTGGGAGTACAGTCCCACATTATAAAGACAGACATGATGGTCCTAATTAGTAATTGAGACTCAAGATGTTGGGTTAACCTTTTAGATTGAAAATGACCTTAATGTATTATTTTCAATGTCTGCATGAAATTGCAAGAATGATGCATGATATAGTCATGCATGTTTTAGGGGATAATGGCGATCAGTTTGAATTTTGAGATTTTTACATATATTTTCTTATTCTTTCTTCTATCTCTTATCACATGCTTCCTTCAATAAAAAATTCATCTCTTTTATGAATAAAGAAGAAAGAAATAATGTCAAATTCTTTAGACTTATCAGTGGTATCCTTTAAATCCGGTTTTAGACAAGAGTTGTGCTGTAGATATGTGTAAAATTTCTATTTTGGATAAGAAGGGGAATATAAATTTCTAATATCATGATTTTACGAGATGTTCACATTCCCTTACTTATCCAAATTATTTTTTTTAAAGCCCAATTAAAATCATGTAATTTTAAGATTTTGTTAGAGATCGAAACATAGCCTTAGCTTTTTTTTTTTCTTTGTACCCCATTATCTTTTCTGTTTTTTCAACATTTAATTATCAATAAATCTTTAAAACAATAACCCAATGTTATTCTGAAAAATACAGTCAGAAATCATAATAAATATATTTCCAGATGTTGTCTGAAAACAAAAGAGACTCCATGCTATCAATTGAAGGTAACATTTTCTCATTTTTATTCGTACTACATAGACATGTAGGAAAAATCTATACAATGCAATACATAGAATTAAACTAAAACAAATTAAAGAAAAAAAATAAATCATCCATTGTCCCAAACAAATGCATAACAGAAATCCAATTACATTTAAATTAATACGATGAGTCTCAAGTATTATATTCGATTCATCCTTCCATCCAAATCCATCAGCCAATGGAAACTGCATTTCAAAGAGATAAGCCTATATTAATCAAGAATCTAATATTTCTTAAATATTTCTTGCATAATTTAATTAGAGACTCAAAAAAAAATAGAAAAAGAAAAAGAAAAACTAATTATGACCTAAAAGGAAGGTAATAAATATCCAAGAGAAGTCAAGGCTCCATCCTTCCATGCTCCACTCCCATCCCCAAAAATAGAAGCAATGTGCTTCTCAAGAGATAAGTGCTCATAACTTTTGTATTTCCACTGCTCTGCCATAAAGTAAGAACTTACAGCCTTAAACTTCCATGAAAATCCTATAAAAGACAAGGCAAAAACAAAACAAAACAAAACATAAAGCAAAAACAAAAACAAAAACAAAGCAAAAGGATCCATCTTATCATTTGAATCCTTAAAAAAAAAAAAAAAAAAAAACTACTTGTGTCTACAACCATGGGATCTAAAACCAAGAGAGCCCCAACTCAAGTTATATACACAACAAACTTGAGTCGGTGAGTGGAATTCCTTCATCGCCGCTTAGGTAATCCAACAAAATTATTACACGTGACACCACTTAAAATAATAAATAAAATAACTCTCTTAACCACTATTTGAGTGGCGCCACGTGTAATAATTTTATTGGGTCAGCTAAGCGGCGATGAAGGAACTCCCTTCACCGCCGGTGAATTTTCCGTTTCCTCATATATATATATATATATATATAACAAAAAATTCACCGGTGGTGAAGGGAGTTTCACCGCCGCTTAGGTGGCCCAATAAAATTATTACACGTGGCGCCACTTAAAATAACAAATAAAAAAACTCTCTTAACCGCCCTTTGAGTGACGCCACATGTAATAATTTTATTGGATCACTTAAGTGGCAGCGGTAAAACCCTTCACCACCGGTGATTTTCTCGTTTAATATATATATATATATATATATATATATATATATATATATATATATATATATATATATATATATATATATATATATATATATATATATATATATATATATATATATATATATATATATATATATATATATACGGGATTACTGTAGTGAGCCGCCAGCTCAGGAAAAGTTACGTGAACTAGCGGCAAAACTATAATGATCAAATTATTTTTCTTCAATTTTTTTTACAATTACTATCTCTACATCCTTAACTTCTTTCGGATTAAATTTTATAAATTTTGGAGTTTATTTACTCTTTCATCAAGTGCATACAAAATATTTTATTCATTGAAAACCGTTAATTTTGTGTTAACTTGATGGAGAACCAAATTAAAACTAAAACCCAAGAAATTGGGTATGAGTGAACCCTAGGGGGTCGAGATCATAATCCAAAATATTTTTTTTAAAAAAAATTATTGGAGATAGTAGAAATAAACTACAGCTCAGGTAACTTGCGTGAGCTATCAACTCATTTCTATTTCTCTCTCTCTCTCTCTATATATATATATATATATGAGGAAATGGGTAAAACTATGTAATAGGAGGGGCTCGCTCCCTCCTATGATGCTTAGATGGACCAATATGATATTTGTATATGAAATGATTATATGGGCTATTTTTAAAAAAACCCTTCTACCTAATATATATATATTTTTAAAAATTCCTCCACATACAGATATTTTATTGGTCCACCTAAATATTATAGGAAGGAGAGTTCCTCATGTGACATAGTTTTTACACACACCAAGAGAAGCTTTCCATGCAAAGTCCATACAATAAACCAAAAAGCAAATTCAATTTTTACACCTTTTCAGGTTTACATCACCACTGTATTTCATGTGGTACTAAATATCAACCATAAGACCCTAACCCTACTTGAAACATTTCTTGGTTCATTTTGCCAAGAGGACTGTTTCCTACTAGAACTTAACAAAGCTAGCTAATTTAGTACCTCTAGAATCCATACTAGTACTCACTCTCTCCCCCCACCGCGCCCACCCCCCTACCGCACCATTTGTCGATGATCACAGTCTTGTTCAATCTCCGACGACGGCTCATCCTCCTCTTCAAAGTAGTCGATCCCATAAGCGGCATGCCCCTGCCCAAAGGCCTTAATGTGGTCCTTGAGTGACCTCTTGTGCTTGAAATCAGACCCACAGGTACAATACCAGAGCTTGCCGCAGTTCTTTTCATGGGTCCTCCAGTCTCCCCTAACTGCAAAGGCCTTGCCGCACTTGCGACACATGAAGGGCTTGATCCCGTGCTTCCTCTTGTAGTGTGTTTGGAGGGTTCTGAAGTCTTTGAGTGGCTTTGCACGAGGGTGGTCGATGTTGTTCCTGCATCCCGGAGCGCAGCAGTAGCAAGGGAGGCGCAGCATTGCCGTCGGCTGGGTGCCCCGGAGGGACTCTGGTCCTTTTCTGTATTGTGAGCCATGCCCCCACATATGCATCTAGTAGTATATTGAACATATATACAAGAGAAGAGAGTTTAGTTTGATAACTATCATGAAACTAGATTTTGTAGAAGATTAATGCTCTTGTGAAGGACTATATATATATATATATATATATATATATATATATATATATATATATATATATATATATATATATATATATATATATATATATATGAATTTTGTTCAATTAAAATGCGCTCTAATAAAAGTCTTTAGGAAAGTTGGAAGAAGAAGGAGAAGCTTGAGAGCATGAAAATAATTTAAACAGTATATGTTTGTGGCTGAATCGGCTATGTTTGGTTTGAGGGAAAATGAAGGAAAAGAAAATAAAATAAGAAAAACAATATTTTCCATTGTTTGACTTGAGAAAAATTTAAAAGAAAATAAAATATTTTCTTACTAACCAAATATTAAAGAAAAAAAAAAACCAATTTCCATCTCCTTTTCTCTTTCCTTTTCTCTTTCTTTGTCTTTCTTCCATTTTCCTTCAGCCTAAGTGTCATAGGTATGTGAGAATGAAGTTATATAGAGTAAAATATTTATACACTGAAATTAATTCTTGAGAAAATTACATGAAAATATATGATCTTGTATTATATCATAAGTGTTGACCAAAAACTATGAACAATAATTTGTTCAAGAAGCATTGTTTGATTATATTTTGCAAGGTCAAGTCTGAAACTGCATTTACAAAAAAAATTCGTCTTTCCTTACAAAAGAAATAGGAGTAGAAGAAGCTTCAGACATGAAAATATTTTTGAATAGTACCTATAATTGAAGATTTCGATTGAATGTTTTTGTAACCGGGATGATAGAAAAATTAAAGACTAATTAATGGATCATAGTCTCTCAAGCATGAGAATATATTCCCTTGAACTGTATCAAAAGTGAGAATCTAGAGACTGATGGATATTCAAGAATCATGTTATTTTGACTCAATTATTTCTCACACTATGTCAGAATAATAGAACGAAGGCAAGAGAAAATTTCTAAAAACAGTGTTTCTTCCAGTAACAGTGTTTATTTTCAAGGGTAGTTAAACCATCAATTAACTTAGAACTATTCTCTTCAAGAGTTGTATTATTCACTAAATAAAGATTGACTTGTCTCTCTACACTGTTTTCTTGCTTTTGACAGAATGATCTTTTTTAAACATAAGTATAAAAAGAAAAAGTTACTGCAAGAAGAAGACTACACACATATGCATGGGGAAGAGAGAGAGAGAGAGAGAGAGAGAGAGAGAGAGAGAGAGAGAGATCACTCATCAATACTTATGAGGGGGAGCAAACCATATGCTAGGAGTCAGGACTACTAGTGAAGTGCAGGGAGAAACTGCAGAAATGATCATGAAGAGTATGGAAACTTATTATGGTCTGCATGAGACTATATGCGGAACAAGACTACAGATGAGAACTAAACTCTATTGTGCAGAGAGTATTATAACAAGTGCCAAGCTTTACAGCTTCTGCTACCACAATGAAACACAAACTCCAAAAGTACCAAAAAGCACGAGGAACATATAGAGCTAGAGCCAGTATGTGTAGTTCAATCAGCATCAAAAGAAGAGGCTCATCCCCTCACTGTTTCTCTCTTCCTCAGTCTCATCCTCACTTGGACCAGACAATGGAACTTGAACTCATCAGACCTTTAGTTATAAAGGGGGCAGAGAGAGAGAGAGGGAGGCCATGAAACATATATGAGACTATAGGAGGAAGAAACTTAGTTTTAAAAATAAAGAACAAAAGAAAGAGGAAATATATGAGATTTTCAATTTATGATCTTTTATTTGAATTTCTCCCATCTAGTAACATAACACAAAAAATTTTGACATGAAGGAAGAACAATATCAGCAATATTAATTGGCCTTATACTATATGAAAACATCTAGTAAGAAGAAGAGGAGGATGAAGAAAATTATAACCCAAAAAAAAAGAACAAAAAGAAAAAAAAAAAAAAGCATATCACTATGCTAGTTGGCTGTAGAAAGAAATTGAAAGAAATGAGAAGATCAAATTGTATGATATAGGACATAATTATCTCAAAAACACTGATATATAGCAGAAAAAATTAGGGGAAAAAATTTGCCCCTAAATGGAGAAAAAAAATACCCATATAACTATTCAAGCTCAATTGAGAAAAAAAAAAAAAGAAAGAAAGAAGAAAGAAAGAAAGGTGTGAAGATGAAATTGTTACTGATAATAAAACAATGAATTAAAATTGGTGAGGAGAAAGAGAAAAAAGAACAATATGACTACTATACTAGCTGAGTTTAGAAATGAAAGAAATCAAACAATTACAACTGATGATTGATCACCTGCATGTTGTTGTATCTGTTGAAGGTCTTGAAGCAGACTGGGCAAGAGAACTGAGTAGGACCAATGAGGATCTGAGAAGGGGTTGGGATCCAATACTGACCTTTGTTGAGCTTCCCAATTGTAGGGTACCCTAGAGGAATACAACCGTAATTACCCCCAACATCAGCATCTTTCCCTTCTTGATCTCCTCCTCCGTCATCCACCACTTCAACAGCAGCAGCAGCAGCGCTGCTTGATGAGGCTGCAGAAACCCTAGAGATGAGATCAGCTGCAGTAGGGCTTGGGAGGCCTATGTGGAGAGCAACAGTCACAGCTCCTTCATCATCATCATCACCATCATCATGGCCATGGGCATGGCCATCATGGTCATCATCATCACATGACATGGGCTGATCTTCTTGCTTTGTGGGGCTGAGGCGCAGGAGGGGCAGGGCTTCCCTAAGAGGAGGGGATGGGGGAGGGGTGGGGTGGTGGTGGGTGTGAAAGTGGGTGCTGTAGTTGTTGTTGTAATTAATATTGTTGTAGAAATTGTAGGAAGAGAAAGAAGAGGGAGGGGGAGGAGGGGGAGGAGGAGGAGGAGGAGGAGGGTTTGATGGGGAGAAAGAGTAAGGGTGGTAATTGAAGAAGCCATTGAAGAAATTGGTGTAGGGGTCTCCCATGCCTTTGCTTGCTCTAGGGTTTGTATTTTGTTGGAGAGTGAAGGAGAAGAGAGCACTGTTATAAGAGGGGAGAGGGGAAAAAGAGAAAGAGAGAGAGAGAGACAGAGATCTAGAGAGAGATCAAAGGGTCGCTAAAAGTATGACGAAGTGAAGAGATCAGTGAGAATTCACCAAATCAAGAATGATGAATGGAACCCACATGAGAGAGAGAGAGAGAGAGAGAGAGAGAGAGAGGAAATCACCTGGGTGGTGGCTGGAGAGATGATGGCAAAGTTATATATAAAGAGGGTGGAGAATGTAAAAATTAATTTAATGAATTGGGTAGTTATATAATTAATAGACGAGGAGAGAATAAGATAATCTTGGGACTTGGAAGAACAAAACTGCCATGAGCATGTGAAGAGACCATTTACACATGAACACCACCACACCAACCAACAAAGAGGAAGAAAACAAGAAAGAGAAGGTAAAATCAGCCAAAGACAAGATCAGATACTAGGGTTAGATGCTGTCTCCTACAAAACATGAGAGAGAAAGAGGGAAATGGTTAGTTTATTCAAGTGTTTAGTTATGTAATTTCTTTAATCAGACATAGGAAATAATATTTAGTTATGTTATATTGCAGAAATATGTGTAATATCAATATTTAACAAGGAGTCCATGTTTCCACTGAAAAATAAATCCCATCGTATCATATCTTATAGCAAAATTTTCATAGTATAAGATATTCAATACGGAAAGCGAGTTAGCTTAATCTGTAATATTTTTTGCTCTCGAAAAAAAGTACTTTAAATTTGATTCCCACTCATCGATAAGAAAATAATCAATCGCGCTATAATCTACTATTAACCCACATCGAAAATTTTCTTCTCCATCAAACAGAACAAATATGCATATAAAATATGTAGGAGATAGTGTGTCACAAATATACATTACCTTGAGAGCATAAGAATGTTTTCTATACGCGACACCGTTATTACTTACTATGTTCCAGCTTTATTTATTTATTTTTTTAAAATTATGTTTAACTCTTTGAAAGAAGATTTTTAAATAGAATTTAATATTTTTATTTCATTAAAGCTAGAAAACTATGGTATTTTAATTAGGAGGACCTATATAAAGTGCCAATAGCGAAGATTATAATGCTTTTATCTCTAATGATGTGTTTGCGATTAGGGTGGTCCATGCTTTCGATTAGTGCTTGGCATCAGAAAAATTAAGTTGAAATTGGTCCATGCGGGCAATCATCATAATCCATGTAATTCTGTCTTCATCAACAGTGTTCATGTCTAAGAAACAACTCAGACTTTGTCTGCTTATTTTGATTGTTTAAACTGTACTCAGATTAATTAATGATAGTGATGGATAATTTCACCAATACTCCTCCCAAGCTAGCTGAAAAGTTCAAACTTTGTGCATGACCTAAAAACTTCACAATTTTTTACATGTCTTAAATGTGTACATACTAATTAACCTTTTTTTTTTTTTTTTTTTTCCTTTTCAACGGAATGAATTCCAACCCTGGACACGAGCGAACATTTGGTTCAGTGGTACTTGGATATCCAAAACTAGTTAAGGAAGAGACAAGGAGAGATGCAAAATTAATCATAAAATGAAAAAGCCAAATTATAACGAACGAGATGTAGTCTGATCTTGAACTAAGGATCCTATGTTACCTAATCTCTTGCTTTAGAGGCAAGGCATGTTTCACTGATTTTCTTAGTGTTAATTAGATGTTATGAACTGTAATTGCTTTGTGCAACAGTCACATAGGTTAGTGGATCCAAGGGTAAGATTGACCATGTTCGCTGTTATAGGGATGAGAATGGGTTTTCGGATCCAAGATCAGTCCTTGCTTTGCCTTATTCAATATTTTGAATTTTTTTTATTTATAAATTAAGAAATTTGAATTGGACGTCTCTAGTCTTATTTGTACAGGAAGCTGTTTTGACTTACAAATAAGGACAATATAGTTAGTATGCACAGTCTAGTTAAAGTGATGGGGCTTATGTATAGCTTAATTAGATAATTTTGTTGCTGTTCATTTTTTTTTTTTTTCTTATTTGGTTTGTTGGTTTCCTATGTACTTTGTTTCTTTATATTCTGTTAAATAGAATGAGGTGGTCATTTTTTTACCTTTTACTCAAACTATGACAAGCGCTTTGAGTTGTCCCGTTCGCAACAGTGTGACATAATTAAAAGTTTGCTCTAATATACTTTTAAATAAAAGACATGTAATGTTCAAAATAAAATAAGATAAATGAGTGATGGAGGAAGTATTTGCCTCCGTAAATGTCCCTCAAATGTTAAGATGTTCATGTAATCTCTAGAAATTAGGTTGGTATGCCCAAATATATGTGTACTTTGTAAGTCTCGGGCCGATGACCTACAACACATGTTTCTCATGTGTGACTTGCGAACTGGGTTTGGCTAAAATGCACAGCTATGTGTGATAACGAGTGGCATATCATCAGACTCGAACATATGAAGTAGCGCGGGAGGGGTTAATACCCCAAGTGGTCATACAGCGACAATGGTGCTAGGAGAGATCGAGTAGCCTGGAGCGGATAAGGATTTCTATAACCTACCACTATTATTGGGACTTTTGTATTTTGTTTTATGGGGAAAGCATGTTCTTTGTATTTTTATGCTAGCTTTTTAGCTTTTGGGTTCACTGCACTATATAATTTATTATGTTATTTCTGATTAATTGAACACGAAGGGCATTGGCCTGCTATTTCGACTTTGAGATGTTCATACACAAGCCTAGGCTTAAATTTCAAACAGGAACAAAAGTGGCCTGTTCAATAATATTTTCATGTTCTTTTTAAGTATTCGATTTTGTCAAAGAAAAATGATTTGTGGGTTTCTTGTAATTAAGAGTCTAATTAGTTTGTTCGTGTAAAAGGTCAAAAATAGTGAGAGTTAATTCGTATTTCGAAGTCCGTAGTGCGATGCGAGTGCTGTGCTTGGGATGGGAGCGGCTCCTCCCAACCCCAGCATTTGCTTCGGTCGATGGACTCTCATGTCCGCTGGATCAGCTCCACCCATTTATTTAATTAAATTCTTCTTTGGTCACTTGTTATCCTTTAGGGTTTTTAAACAAAAAATTTCACGTTATGTATTTTGTCACATCTAATACTAAGAGCTAGCGCACGTGTGATTGTGACTGTTCACACTTGAACACCATGGGCTGATCACAAAGGTACCATATACTATTTGTTATTCACTCACGCATCCCATGCACGCACGGTTGGAAACACGAAGTACATATGCATCGCCTCCTTCCTCTTCATCTTGCATGGGAAATTAAACATCTTTTGTATAATACCATGAACAATTAATATTTAATTATGTACTTTGCCGTTTTGATACATATTGTAATCTAGAGTACTATATGGCAATTTTACCCCCTTTCATTGCATGCATTCAATCCTTCATGGAGAATTCATGACCTATCCTTTCTAATTTTTTATTTTTTTTTTCAAAATAAAAGCTGAAAAAGGTACAAGAGTCTACCAAGTTCTGAATAATTTAATGGAAACAAAATAATAATTAACTAATCATGCAATCAAAGCATGATAAATAATCTAAAATTATCAAAAAGATTAACATAGTTACTTAACGTGGGAAATGCAAATTGATTGAGTGAAAAAAATTGTAGAAACTGTACTTGATAAAAAATTAATTACAGCAATTTGAACCACAGCCGCTTGACAACCACGACTGGATAGAAGGCTACGATCTAACTTTTCTATTATACAACCACAGATAGAGCTCTAATACTCAAGCTATTTTAAACCTACCTAGTAAAGAATAACCTCACACAATTGTAGATTTACAAATAGAGAAATTTGAAACACAAACCAGCATGAGTTATTAAGTTCATAACAAATAAAGCCTCTTCAGTAGATTGGAGTATTGATCAGCATTGATCTCCAAATATCACGAACAACGATACCATGAAAGTCTTCTTTTTTCTTCACACTTTCAATCTCCTTTTGCGTCTTCAAAAGAAGTTACATATCAAGCCATACTTCGAATGGAATACCTATAAAGTTTCCATTCATTAAATAAACTCTCTATCTTGAAATCCTATCTATCCATTTTTAATCCAAAAAGTCTTAACACTTTGAATCCAATCCAAATACTAAAAAGCGAGTCAAAAATCTAACTAAAAATTTGTGTATGGGTATCAACCAACTGGATTATTGGTAGGTTACTAGTAGGCCTACAGATAGCTCCAATGATGAATATTGTCCGATTAAAAATAAATCAAACTACTGTTACCGTTACCAGGTAGAGTTGGGCTTCATGCTCCCCTACCTACCGGTAGAGTACTAGTAGCTCAATGCACAGATGTTCACAAAAGCTTCCTTCTTCATTTTTTTGGCATGAATTTCCACATATAAGTTCAAAAATCCTAACAATCTCCACTTTTGGCAATTTTGTGACAAGAATCAATATTTCAATATATTACTTCAAATTTTCCTGCACAAATGAAACAACTAAACAAGATCAAGTGCATGTAATCTTGAAATGAATAAAATACTGAGAGAAACATGCACACAAGCACATATGTTCAAACATACTAACAAATCAACATTTGCGACACTGCTCCCCCTAAATAGTTACTCCCCTTGCTTTATCTCCCTCTTTTTTTAAAAAAAAATTGACAAACACAGAAAGATTGCAAATTCAAATTCAAAAATACAAAGGGAGTTACATATATAATTTACACATGGAGCTCAAACCATTAATATTTACCCTGAAATGCATATTAACACATGAGTAGATACAACTTCAAAATTTTTTCAATCTCATGTATTAGAAATGTTCAAAACAAAAAATCGTATAGACATACATTGTATTTTACATGGTCATGCAGTATATACCAATATTCGGCATATGATCATGACTTTAAAAAATTAATCTCCCTCTTAATGTCATATTCAATTTTTTTTTCTTATAAATACTTCTCATCTTCGATGAGCTTATATCCATTTACTTTTCATTGTTCATCATCTCATCTTTGATGAATGTATATCTCCTATGTTGTGATGGTGACTTTCATCTCATAAAAAGTAAATATGATTTTGAAATTTAGGACAAGTCAATCTCAATATTGGTAGTTTTTTTCTTCCTATCATTAAGAATAAATAATCTCCCTGAATGTTTTTATGTTCAATCACTTCAGAGTAAAATGTACATGAATCATACTTGATTCGAATAAATGTAATTGACATGGTTACTTTCCTATTTATGTCATACCATATATGATAGTTGTTAATAACCAAATATGAATAAATCTAACAACAATATTGATATTCACACATTTAATCACTCTCAAATACAAATATGTAGTAATGTATAAACGTGTCATAGACAACAGACCTAGAACGAATATGCAATAAATACATATCATAGGTTGTATGGTCATATGTGTTACTCAATTATGTAAATTCCTAGAGTACTCTTAAGATTAATAAAATTTTCTGTATCCAAGGGTTTGGTAAAAAATTTAACAAGTTGAGTTTCAGCTGGAATGCATTCAAGAGAAATAATGTTTCTCTCAACTAATTCTCTAATAAAATGATGTCGTATGTCTATTCTCTTACTATTTGAATATTGAAAGAGAGTAAAAATTCTGTGAGGGAATGAATTGTGCTTAGTTTCAGAATGCTGAACAGGATTCTTTTGATATATTTATTACACTTAATTTTTATCACAATATTATATCACCATTTGTAGTTCAATTTCATAATCATTTTGCATTTGTTTCAGCTAAAGCAACTCACATACCTGCAGCAATAAATTCTATCTCAATTTTAGATAATGATATCGTGTTCTCTCTATTGTTATAACATGCCACCAGACTGTTTCCTAGATAAAAGTATCCTCCTGTCCTCCATGTTTCTTGTCCAATCTGTGTCATAAAAACCTACAACACTTGTATTCGAATTAGAACAGTACAAAATTCCAAGGTCATATATTCCACAACATACTTGATAATACGTGCACATGGCAACATTTAAGTGGGACATCTTAGCTTGGAAACAACCAAGTGAACTGAGCCTAAATGGTTACAAATTACATTTAAAGAATATACCTTTCTGTTGTTCTTATAGCTTTTTAAAAATGTTGCTTCTTCTTCTTCTTCTTTTTATTTATTTATTTTTTTTTTAATTTTTTTTTTTTTTGCCCCCTCTCCCTTTTGGAGAGAACAGCATTGTTCAATCGTACGTGTAATTAGTAAGTGTAAGTATCTGCATGATCCTAATTTTCCAAATTAGTAGCCACGCTCATTCAGAACGTGTTAAGTAATCAGAACACCAGCCAATTCATGCCCTAGCTAGGTGCGTGCATTTGGTCCCCATTCACTAACAATCCGACAAAAACCCTTCCCATCATGATGTGATGCTGCATGACCAGATCTCAACCATCAAATCAACATCAACCTGTGTGACCCCCACTAGTAGTTCTCTCGGCTAGCTAATTGTAAATGAGGGGAAGAAACCCTATGGTGATGAGTTCCCTACAGATGATCCTGCATATGTTCTTGTCGTTAATTTTAAAGCGTGACGGTTTGGTGTTTTGGTTTGGATTTATGTGTAATGGTTGATATTGTATGCATTGTTTCCCACTTTGCACAATAGTTTAGACTCATGCACGTAATGGTTTCAGTATCATGTAATAGCTTTGTACTTCTGTACGCAATAATTTCACTGCACGCGCAACAATTCAAGTTTTTTTTGTATGCATAGACAATCTGCTACTTCACTAGTTTATATAACAACCCAAACCATTGTGCTTTATGATTCGCACAGGGATAGTTGGATCATTCCTTTCACAGTTGCACAGCATAGTTGAGCTAAACACACACACACACACAAAAGAAAAAAAAAGAAAAGGTATGATACAAGTTGATGAGTAACCGACACACAAGCGGGTTCAAGCTAACTGGCATGCAAACAGTTAGTGTATTGAATTGGAATAGTAAGAAGGTGAGAAGGTATAAGATGGGGGGCGGGGCGTTGTATGTATATATGAGTAATGCATGCATTGAAGGCTAGAGGGAGACTGTTCAGTACTGTTGTGTGTGTCAAAGGGTGTGGATTGTTGTTAGAAGAGGACTAGTTTAGGGTTTTTGGGGTAGAGGGTAGGATATGGAGACAAGGAGAGGGGCAAATGGGTGGGTTTTGGGAATTTGAAATAAATAGTATTGAAAAGGACAAGTGAGGTAAATACAATAGGTTGCGATAGGAGAAGGAAAGCAATTGCAATTTGGCATTGCTTAATCCCCCTCCTCTGAATTGTGTGGCCACCTAACCCACATGGTCTCACATTTGTTACGTCCCTGGTGTGTTAGAGAGAGAGAGAGAGAGAGAGAGAGAGAGGGATGAAGAGAGATATTGAATAGTACTGTTGGCATCAATGGTCCACAGTCCATGCAGTACGATGATTTTTAATTGGTAAATAAAAAGAACAAAAGAGGCTCGTGTAGATGTGACCATTTTTTTTATTTTACTTTTTAGTTTCAGTAAGTAAACTAGAAATCAGTGATTTATAAATAATGTATCAATCATCTATTGTTGTAATTTTATAAAAAAAAGAAGATGATTAATTTGGATATATAACAATATCCAAGCACTAATGTATAGTTGAGAATTTATATGACAATTACCAAATGCCACTAGAGAAGTTGGCAATAATTCAATTTTCAATTGGTTTTCTTCTTTTATTAAAGAGAGAAGGTCTATCAACTAATGATCCATTTAGCATTATGAGATAGATAATCATATAAATGCCCCACTGATCATCTGCATAGCAAGAAAACTCATGACAACATGATAATTTTCTCCCCTTTTTTTTTTTTTTTTTTCCCTTCTCTCCTCTTCATGACTAATAAAAAACATTGGTCTGTGGACCATTGTTCCTTCACAGGAGGAGTGGGGGGTTGGGGATGGTTATTTGGATGAGACAATATGAAGTCTGAGAAGAGTGGCTATTTGCTTCCATTGTTTCAGAAGGATACCTATCTTCTTCCTAATAGTTCCTGTCTTTGTCTTGTCATATTTGTTAGAGAGAGAGAGAGAGAGAGAGAGAGAGAGAGAGAGAGAGAGAGAGATGAGGCCTGTGGTGAGAGTGATGTTGTGACAATTTTAGGGGGATGGGGGATTGATATATAGGTTTGGTAAAGGATGAGAATGGGCTTTCTTTTTCCCAATTATAAGCATGGAATGGGATGGCCACATGAACGGTTTGGAGCTGTTGTTGCTCTTAGGCCGTGCCCCATCCCACATATCTAATTATGCGGTGAACTCTTTAGGAATAATTAAATTGAACCATGCCAATATGTGTCATAAATTCTTGAAATGGACTTATGTATAATAGAAACTTTTTTTTCCCTTCTTGCTGAGATATAACCTCAACGACTATATTTTCTCATTACAAAAATCAAATACATCCTTTAGCGTGATCTCCACAAATTGTTAAGGAAAATCTTATACGAACTAAGTTTTGCAACCAACTGGGATCCCTCAATGATAACAAAATCGAGGCACATAAATATTACCTTCCCTTTACATATAAAGAATATAAACTTCATAAAAATAATTATCCAGTATGCAAGTATCTTGGAGGAGAGAGTCATAAGAGATAATGGCTGGGCGCATAAACAGAGTCAAAATACTCTGGTTCTCACCTTCCAATACAAGTCATTGTCTAGAGATATTATTCACCTCCCAAACAATTACCTCCTGCAACCTCCATGTTTTACCTTCCACTATTGAATCACAAGCAATCAGTATACTACCAATACTAATAAATAGCCCTATGTCATTTTTCATGACAATTCTGACCCCAGCCTTAATACTTTGTAGAGAACCATTAAAGTTAAGTTTAAACTAACTCTTGAATGGAAGACTTCATGCGATCCACCTAGCCACCAAGGTCACGAGAACAAGTCTTGTGAGCCCATAAAAATTTTGGAGGGCAGCAAAAGATGGAGAAGTGGCCAAATCCTCTAGACATCCAAATCTCCTTGGCAAAAGTAACTGCCGAACCAGCAACCTTCTCGTGCAGAAGGGTTTCGAGTAAAATATTATTAAGTTTTTACCCTTCTAGATCTAAGAACTAATATACGTAATGACCGTCTAAATAAACTTCTGTAATATGGGTGTAATGGGATCCCCTTCAGAAGTGTAGCTTATAAGTCCTCTCACAAGACCTAAGTAAAATACATATTCAAGTCACTGCCAATATGCATCCATACCTCCTCATAGAAAGGCCAACATAAGAACAAATTGTTCAAGATTCCTATTCACTATGACACCTAATTGGACACACAGTGGCAACTTGGATACCATGACTACAAAGAAAAGACCTAGTAAGTACTCATCCCGTCATAATATTCCAGGTGCAAGTTTTGACTCGAGGCACCGTATTTGACCTCCACATCCACTGTAAGTTAATTAGAGAGTCAGATTGGCTAAAATGCTTATAGATAATTGAGACACGCAAATCCCGCAAGGGCATGTTATGTCACAAAATCAAAACCAATTAACCCATAGGGGAATCAGGATAGAAGAAATATATACCACATATATGGATGAAAAAGTTAATCCAACAAACCTCTGTCTCATGTATAATCATGCAAGATGAGAGTGTTGTTTGTGTTATCTGTATTGATTCAAGTAACATAAAGAATGAAGTATCGCTTGAAAGTGGCACCACATAGAACCACGGGTCTTCCAAAACTCTGGTAGACTCCCCACTTGCCATCAATGCCAACCTTCCTTCAAGGTCGCTAGAGTATTGAGATAGCACGTCATTGTATGCCCAAAAATTGTAATTTTCTTCTATTGAAAATTTACTTTAAAATTACACCAACAAAAGAGAAATTACAGAAAAAAATTCAAGATTATAAGAATGGGGATCGATTGATTTCGATTCCCCTTTTAATTTTTGTGGGTCTGGCAGCAGTGGAATTTTGTTTCTGTACTCCGTTAACGATCCGATCTGGATGGGAGCAGCATGACGACGGCAGATATGCTCGTTTTTCTTGAGCAGTATGACGACAGCCAGTTTGCTAATTTTTATGAACGCGCCTAGGCACGATTTGGCCAGATGACCGGCATGCACTCGAGAGCGCGTCGAATGTTGACCTTGGGTCTCCCCAAAGGTGCTCTCCACAATGTCTCATAACGTTTATTTATAAGCACAAGTTTAGTGGATCACCTGCCTTGTAGATAAGAATGAAATCTCTTTGCAATCTTCATCAAATATTTGATTTAATCTAACCTGATTTGGTTCAATGAATCTGATCATAATTTGATCAAATCTTCCATTTGGGAGAATCTCTAAGATCTCTAGTTTGATTAGATCAGATTTAATTTGGGTTTGATTAGATCTTAGATCTCCATCAATTTCGATTCTATCTGGATTCTTTGAGACATTGGTAGATATAGGCCCCTCATCAATTTTTTCCTGTCAACAAAATCCCCTCCAAAGTTTTCAAAATCTTGTTGTCAGTTTGTAATGAGTTTCGAAATACTTTGGATTTTTTATTGTGATTTTGGCACTGTAGTCTTCATTGAGTGGCGCAATTTTTTATGGTATACTGTGAACTATATTCTGAAATTGCTATCTTCCAACTATTTTATTGTTGGAGGTATATTGTTGAACCTCTCCGACGCATCAGAAATTGCTTCTAGTGAATTTTCTTGATACGGGCTATTGTACTTGTGCGGCCTAGCCAGACTTTTTCTTATAGTTTTGCTTCAGAAAATTTATTGTCTGCATGCAAAAAGAAAAATTGATGTCTTGTTCAGAGGCTAAGTGTGTGACAGATGTGTCTTATAAAAGATGAAAAATGAGCAGAAGTATGATATTAATTCACTCATTTGATGACAAGTAGAGGTATGATGTTAACGTGCTTAGAGGATGACTGTTGGAAAAGAAAATTTCCAAATAAAATGGAGTTTTCCACAACAGAACGCGGAGCTAATAAGTTAGCTCCGCGCCTGGCTATTTTAGCCCCGCGTGTAAGTAAAATGCGGAGCTAATCAATAGCTCCGCGTTCTGGTCTTTTAGCTCCGCATTTTGATGCGATTAACTCCCCGTGAGCAGATAACCAGAATCATAAATTGATTGAGATTAAGATTTGGACTTATCCAAATACCCAAATTAAGTCCAATTAGAACTCTAAATCAAGAGATTTAAATCAAAACTAAGATATTTGATTGGAATCCTTGATGAATACAAATTCTATTTAGATAGAAACTCTCATATGGACCTAAAGCTATAAATATCCTATTGAGAAAGTCTTGGGGGATCTTTTGGAAGTTTTTGTGAAGTTCAAGTTACGCATGAGAGCCTTGAACGAATCAAGACCAGAGAAAATCATCCAAAGTCGGCCGGCATCTTCTTCATCAAGAGCAAGAAGACCATCGTCGTCAGATCGTCCAAAGGAACTACTAGTTAGATCCCAGTGCCACATAGATCCCATAATTCATTGTAAAAGAGAGCGATAAATTATAAATCCTCTCGTTTGTTCTTTTCTTGTTCACTTTCATTGTAATCTAAGCTGTATTCAATGAAAGGAAAGCAAATTTCTACTGCGAACAAACTGGCGACCACAGTGGGAGACATCTCTTTCACCAAAGAAGAGATCATGGCGCAATCTCACGTCGAGAGGATCGGATCCGACGTGAACATGCTAGTCATAGGGATTGACTAGTAGAAGTACGAGGAGTATCTCTCCTCTGAGTCAGGTAACCTGACTGAAACGCGACGCTATCGTCGCGTGCGCTCCAATACCCGAGGATCGGATAATCGGGAATCCACCGTTAATCGGGGACCCATAGAGACCACGGCCCTAGAGCTGCCATTTGGACAGGAAACCGTAGCAGAGGATGGCCTCTTCACTGCCGAAGAAATCTCGGGAATTGGATTGACCAGAACCCAACTCCAAAATAGAAATCGGAGAGCTAGGCGAAAGGCCTTCAAAGCCCGCATTGAACGGGAGGCTAACTTCACAAAATGTGAGGCTATAGTCCCTTGCAAACTAGCTCGCGTTAATCACAAAACAAGCCAATATCGCGATAAACACGAAGCTAAGACTTACGATAAACGCAAGATTTCTAACACTCGCGTTAATCGCAAAGATAAAATTTCCTTAGAGCCAGCGTGTAAATCTCCATGCGAGGCTACTACTGAGCTTAGCAGTACAACTTGCGATAAATGCAAGATTTTTGTCACTCGTGTTAATCGCAAGGATAAAATTTCCTTAGAGCCAGCGTGTGATTCTCCACGCGAGACTACTACTGAGCTTAGCGATAAACACGAAGCCAGTACAACTTGCGATAAACGTAAGATTTTTGTCACTCGCGTTAATTGCGAGGATAAAATTTTCTTAGAGCCAGCGTGTGATTCTTCACGTGAGGCTAATACTGAGCTTAGCGATAAACGCGAAACTAGTAATACTTGCATTAATCGCAAGACTCCTCAGCTCCGCGTAAATCGTGAAGATGATTGGCAAATTTGCGTTAATCGCAAAAATTGCGCTAAACGCGAAGTTATGACTTGCATTAATCGCAAGAGTAAGCCAGCGTGCAAGCATTTTCTTCCACGCGGGGCTAAGATTCCAGAAGATAAATTTCTGCAAAGACGTCAAGCAAGCGTAAAACGGGAAGCTAACGTATCCAAACGTGAGGCTATTTCTCAGCCCCGCATATCAAAACGCGAAGCTACTTCTCAGCTCCGCATATCAAAACGCGAAGCTACTGCTCAACTCTGCGTAAATCAATCTGAATACAAAATCAAGGTTGATCATTGCACTGTTGGACCAGAACTTGACTCCAATGGTTCCAAGAAGCTCTAGTGGGCCCCTAGACCCTCTCAATGGATGAGTGGGCCTCACGACTCCATATCAAAGGCCACTGAATATCTAACCTTGAAAAGAAATATGAACCAAGTCCAATCTGAATCTGCTTGTCATTGCCAGCAGCTTATGACAGCAATATCTGCTGTAGTGGACAGTTGTTGCTGCAGCAAGAACAGGGTATCAGTGTTCGACCGGTTAACTGAGTCGGACAAAAATCCTGCTAAGAAAACAAAAGTTACTCCCCGAGAAGAATGGAGAATTGTAACTTCTAATATGGTTGGCACGGGTAAGAAAACCATAGAAAGAAATGATGATTCAGAATCAAGTGATGAAGAACCTCATTATTTTACCCGACTTAAGTCAGGCGCTATCCCGGCCCGAAACTATAAGAAACTTGCGAAAGGTTCTTATGATGACGATAGTGATAACTCGGCCATAGCCTCTCCTCGTTATTCGGCATTGTCTAAATTGCAGAAGTCAGCGTCACATATGATGGATAGATCTGACGATATCAACCAAAGATTTGAAGCCCAAGAACAAATGATTCGGGAGCAACAAAAGACAATCGAGGATCTTAAAATGATACTCTCAAAAGTGGTCGAAAATACTCAAAAAATTGTCGAGGATAACGTCAAGAAGGGAAAAGAGACTTCGTTCAACAAAATGAACAAGGAAGATAAAGAAGAAAAAGCCCACTCGACACATGAGAATGAGGATAAATATTCTTTCATGACCCTCATGAAGAGAAAATCGAGAAATTACCAAGCCAACTCGAGGCATTAATGCACAAGAAGGAGTTGAAAGAATCAGGGATCTCAAGACCATACCCGCTTGAATGGGATTTGGCACCATACCCTGAGAAATACAAACCGCTCAAATTGGAGCCATATGATGGGAAATGATCTCCCAGTCAACATATTTATTACTTTTTGTCTCAACAGGGCATTTAATGGGCAATGACCCAGTAATGATCAAGGTATTTGCAAGTACCTTGCGAGGGCCTGCCTTCACTTGGTTTATGCAGTTGCCCCCAGGTACTATTAATACCTGGTTTGATGTTGAGAAGCAATTTCTCGCACGTTTCTTTGAGGATGATACCGAAATCTCTGTTCATTCCCTCCTCGCAACTAAACAAGGAGAACTGGAAACGGTCAAAGATTTTATAGAAAGGTTCCAGGAGAAGTTCGTGCATTGCAAACACGGAATGGTCCAGAAAACTCTGGTGGAGACGTGTCGGTATAATCTCAAGACCAACGTGCTCTTAAAAATGGAGGCCGTAGAGTCTAGAACTTGGAAGGATTTGCTCAAATAAGGAGAGCAAGCTGAAGACTTGATCCGTAGAGTTAAAAAGTCTCATGGATCAAGAAATACTGGAAATAATAAGCCGTATGCGCAAAACAATAATCAAAATAGGGGGAAAGCGGTAATGGTATCAGAAGCCGCTCCGCAGAAGACAAATCCTCCGAGCCCGAAGTCTTAAAATCAAAAAGGCACAAGACAGAATAGGCCCCAACAAGAAAGAACATATACTTTTCAGGCAGAACAAATGCCTACACACTTCCATCTGCTCCTTAGGAAGGAAATGTTAAAACTTTCGGAAAATAGAAAACCGGAGGACGCTGGTAAAACCAACGACCCCAACTATTGTCTCTATCACCGGAATGTTAGACACCCTACCAGAGATTGTTATCCTCTTAATAATAGGATCCAAGTATTGATAGAGGCTGGAGTCTTGACGCTAAAAGAGGAGCAAAAGAATGTCACTGCCAATATGACAACCCTAGTGGTCGGAACCCATGAGTTCCCCGCGGGGGTGACCCCAATACCAGAGGGAAAGCTAGTCATGAGAAATCATGACCCGCATCAAAAGGCCCAGAAATGACTTGTCCCGTAACAACTCAAAGAGGGGAAGTCATGTGGGTCCACCTGATCTACTACAGGATGAATAGTGGACTGCCGCAGGGGGTCAAAGGAAAAAGTTGACTAGTAATACTATTTTCGTTAAAATAAAAGATGAATATATAATTGCAGGGGCATTTATAGACTCTGAAGAAGAGCCCGAACTTATGGCCACTTATCAAGATGGAGCGGGCCCTTCCGGCACTCGATCTGGTAAACCATATCACAAGGACTACACCAGAGTAGACCCGAAGAATATATACGGGGAACTCGCGAAACCTGCGAAACAAAAGGGACTTCATTTCCAGAAAAATCCTACAAGAGACGAAGAAGCCAAGGAGGCTGCATTTAAGTTTGATATAATAGCTCAGCTGGCAAATATTCCAGCTCGAGTCATTTGAGTTGTTACGATTGTCGAAATCAACTCGCGAGGCGTTAAGAGAGGCCTTGGCAGACTCTGAGTCATTTCTAGCTCAGATTGTCGAGCCAGCTGACCAAGAAAAAGGACTCTTGCCCCCGCTGTCATCAAGTGAGAAGGCAGGTCCCGCAGATTACTTTCTCTCCAAAGGATATGCAAGTAAGAAATATAAAGCATAAAAGAAATATAAAGCATAATAGGCCTTTATATTTCACCGGATATGTCGGATTCACAAAGGTGGACCGTATTCAAATCGATTCGGAGTCTGCATTAAGCGTTATTCTCAGAAGACTGATGCAGCTATTGGGAATCTCTCCTCATTGTTTAACGCCGACAAATACTACTATATACGGATTTAACGCTAATGACAGCTGTCCTCTTGGCAAAATCCGACTTCGGTGTCAAATCGAAGATTTGAGGACAGAGGTTACATGCTATGTTATAGACGTAGATACGTCTTATAACATTTTACTGGGGCGACCATGGATACACGCCTACATGATAGTCCCGTCGACTCTCCACTAGTGCATGAAATACTGCGATGATCAAGGAGAAGTCTAGATATTGGTTGCAGATAGGCAGCCATTCAAAGGATTACAGAACTATTTCATGGATGCTATGCTCTATAAGCCGGCCCACGTAGTCTCTAACAATAACTGCAGAAGGCCTCAAGAACCCGAAGATAGCGGCAACGAGGCCGATACTGAATACGAATCCCCGGAAGAGGACAACGGGGGTGATTACGAAATTAACCCTCGCATAAATCTTAAAATGAATTTTGATAATAATGTAGCCAATGTAGCAGAGGATGAGTGGATTATTAATGAAAATATAAAATTAGTCTACGAGCCTGCTGTAGCTACAGAGTCTGAGCCTTCTTGTACATCCACCGAGGCAGATGACCTATCCGAACTTGAAGTTTTGGCGGCATATCACTTGCCAATAAGGTCATCTCTCATCTCGGTCTAAAATAACAAAAGGACAAGATCACTTCTTTGAAGTATCGCCGCGACATGTATCGCATAAACCGATTGTCTTCGGCCAAGTGATCACGTCGCCTAACCAAAGACAAAGTAGTGAAAGTGATGAATAAATATCACCTCAATTTCACTTATATGAACAGAAATCCCGACAAACGATGGAAAAAATGGGTTATAATTTTACCCAAAAACCAGAATTGAACTTTGGGAAAGGGAGACGAAATTCCATACCCTCGTTTAGACCAAAAGGGAAGAGCCCAGACTATTATCAGAAAACTAGAAGGGGGTTGGGCTGTGTATCTACTCCTCCCTCATCACCACACAAATACGCAGAAAGCTCTTCGGCCAACGATGACTTACATCTGCTTGACCATGATTCGGATCTAAGTACCGGTGCCTGGTTTCAATCTCTAGCAGTAAACATGGTTTCAGCCACACCAGAAAGCGATGAGGAACCAATTGATGTTCAAGATGATTCCTGGGCTAAGCACATAGATACCCTTTGGGATGTCCACTTTGAACAGCGTGACCCGCCCACAGAGGACAAACTAGTACAAGTTAATATGAGAACGGAAGAGAATCCGAAACCTATATTCATAAGCGACACACTGACTCCCCTAAAAAGGAGAAACTTATATCCCTTATCAAGGAGTATATAGATATGTTCGCATGGAGCTATGAAGACATGCCCGGTCTTGATCCTCAGATCGCCACACACCGGCAAATATCAAAGAAGATGCCAAGCCGGTTAAGCAACAGTAGAGGCGTTTTCGGCCGGAATTAATGGAGGCGATAGTTACCGAAGTTAATAAGCTCATAAAATCGGGATTTGTCTGTGAAGAGCAACATCCCGATTGGGTGGCTAATATAGTCTCGATTCGTAAGAAGAACGGCAAGATCCGGATATGCATCGATTTTCGGGATCTAAAAGCTGCATGCTCTAAGGATGAGTTCCCACTCCCGATTACCGACGTAATGATTGATAACACCTGCGATTATGAGAGGATGTCCTTTATGGATGGCTTCTCAGGCTATAATCAGATAAAAATGCACCAAGACGATGAAAAGCACATGGCTTGCAGGACGCCGCTGGGGTGTACTGTTATACAGTAATGCCTTTTCGACTAAAGAACGCTGGCGCCACCTACCAACGTGCGATGAGCATCATATTTAACGACTATCTGCGCAAAACGGTAGAGTGTTATGTGGATGACCTGGCAGTCAAGAGCAAAAATAAAGAAAATTATCTTCGGGATCTAAAAACAGTCTTCAATCTTATGTGAAGATATCACTTGAAAATAAATCCTACTAAATCCTTCATGTGGGTATCAAGTGGAAAATTCCTTGGATTCATAATTACATTAAAAAGAATTTTTCTTGATCCTGAAAAAGTAAAAACGATCAACGAGATGCCGCCTCCCGCAATCTTAAAGAGTTAAAGGGGTTATAAGGAAAACTGGCCTATATCCGGCGCTTTATCTCCAACCTATCAGGAAGATGCCAACCATTCTCAAGACTCATGAAAAAGGGGGTTTCCTTCGTATGGGATGAGGCATGTCAACAGGCGTTTGACGATCTTAAGGAATACCTTACGAAACCTCCCGTCCTTATGGCACCTGTCCCTGGACAATCAATCCTTATATATGTAAGGGCCATGGATAATGCGTTAGGAGCATTACTTACCCAGTATAATGAGCACGGCCATAAACACGCCCTTTATTATTTAAGCTGGACAATGATCGGGGCCGAGCATCGGTATACTCCGATTGAAAAAGAATGTTTAGCCCTAGTGTTCGCTGTTCAGAAAATGCGACACTATCTTTCAGGGCAAACAATACATGTCATCTCACGGGTTAATCCCTTGAAAATCCTGATGACAAAACTGGGATCCTTAAATAGCCGATTGGCAAAATGGGCATTATTACTATCGCCATATGATATACACTTCGTTCCTCAAAAAGCCATGAAGGGATAAGCGATCGCCGATTTTCTAGCAGACCATCCAATTTGGTCTAACTCTAAACAGACGTCAGAGGTTAACACAACTAGTAAAGAACAACCATGGCAAATATTTTTTGATGGTGCTGCTAGGCGATCTGCTGCTGGAGTGGGGATTGTGCTGATATCCCCACATAAATACATACTGCCTAACGGTTACTCATTAACAGAGCCGTGCACAAACAATGTGCGAAATACAACGTGCTCATTATTAGTTTAAAAATAGCTCTGCAATTGGGGGTGAACTATCTAGAGGCATATGGAGACTCTAAGCTCATCGTCAACCAAATGACGGGTGAGTATGAAGTCAGACATGAAGCCTTCATCCCCTATCATCAACTAGCCATCGAACTGGCAGGATATTTTGAATAGTTTTATATCTATCATATATCTCGGAACGAGAACATATATGCAGATGCTCTTACCGCACTAGCTGCAACATTGGCAATCCCGCCGGGTGAAGCTAAAAGCGTCACTATTGGTAGCAGAGAACTCCTCTATCCGGATATGGTATTCCAAACCAAAGAGGTGTGTCAGACAGGCTTAACTCTGGAACCCCGTGATTGGCGATTTCCATTTGTAGATTAAGCCTTATATGGGATGCTGCCAGAGGATCCAAAGGAAGCCGCCTCGATAAAGAGGAAGACCCCGAGATTTTACTATGATCATACACTTCAAACTTTATAGAGAAAGTCAAGTGATGGTCTCCTGCTACGCTGCATATCGAAAGCAGAAGCCGATGAAGTGCTGAGAGAAATACATGATGGAGTGTGTGGAGCTCATCAGCCCGGTCCAAAACTCGGAGACCGCATAAGAAGGCTAGGATACTACTGGCCGAAGATGATTACAGAGGCAATGTCATACGCTAAACAGTGTCATGAATGTCAGATACATGCCAATTTTATTCATCAACCCCCAGAATACTTGCACAATACTGTTGCTAGTTGGCCATTTGAAGCATGGGGAATGGATATTGTGGGGCCAATAACTCTCCCGTCATCCAGAGGACATCGGTTTATTATAGCAATAACCGATTATTTTTCAAGGTGGGCCGAAGCCGTGCCCATGAGAGAAGTAAAAACGACGGATGTGATTAAGTTCATTAAGCATCATGTCATTTACCGCTTCGGCATCCCCCGAAGAATCATTCACGATAATGGACTACAGTTCATCAGTCAGGGATTCTCAAGATTCTGTGATAAGTTCAGAATCAAGGACATTTCTTCAACACCATACAATCCCGCGGCAAATGGATTGGCCGAGGCCTTTAATAAGACTATTATTAAACTCCTTCGGAAGTTCGTCTCCTCCAATAAACGGGACTAGGATGAAAAGCTGGGAGAGTGTTTGTGGGCTTATCACACCACCATTCGCACTCCAACAAAAACTACCCCTTTCTCCTTGGTTTATGGAAGTGAGGCCGTCTTGCCTCTTGAAGTCCAAATACCATCATTAAGAGTGACTCTAGCCAAAAAGATGACGACAAAAGAGCGTCATCAACAAAGATTGCAAGAATTAGAAGCGTTGAATGAAAAACGTCTCCGGACTCAACAACAAATTGAGTTGTATCAAGCCTGAATCTCGCAAGCGTTCAATAAGAACGTTAAACCAAGGACTTTTAAATAAGGAGACTTGGTTCTGGCTATTAAAAGGCCAATGATTCTAACCCACAAAACTAAGGGTAAATTTGAACCCAAGTGGGAAGGACTGTTCATTGTGGAGACGATGTACTCTAATGGAGCTTATCGCTTAATGAACCAGAATGGTGATAGAATGATGATGCCGATCAACGGCAAATTTTTGAAGAAATACTATGCCTAATAAACCAGAATGGTGATAGAGTGACTATCACATTTGGTTCATAGCCATAGAAGTATAACCATTACGCATATGAGCACTTGAACTTCTTTATCAAACTAAGGCATGTGCAATTAGGCGTCTATGTCTAAGTTTAATGATTCTTACCTGATCATCCTAGTGTAAGTAGTTAAACGCTTTCACCAAACTATCATTTAGCTATGTTCAAAGAGCTTTACCGTGGTTAGTAATTGTGACCCGGTTGGTATCAACGATTCAAGTTACGCATATGAGTACTTGAACTTCTTTACCAAACTAAGACATGTGCAATTAGGCATCTTTGTCTAAGTTTAATGATCCTTACCCAATCATCTTGGTGTAAGTAGTTAAACGCTCTCACCAAAACTATCATCTAGCTCTTTTCAAAGGGCTTTACTGAGATTAATAATTGTAACCCGGTCGGTATTAACAGTCTAAGTTACGCAGATGAGCCTTAGATTGTTTTACCAAAACAATAAACTATTTTGATGACAAGTTTTTTATTGTGCAATCAAATTTTGTAGCCAATAGATAAAAAGAAAAAGAGTTGTCTTTATTCATAAAGTAAAAAGTTACAAAAGTAGAGAGAGTTATAACTCTCCCAAAAGCTTCAACCTATTCGTTGACTCATCAATAACTCGACGACAAGTCTCCTCTACGGAGTGTTGAGCTTGCCGGCACAAGTCATCGCCATTTAATGTGAATTGCCGAATCAACCGCTGATGAGATTCTTCAAAAGCACGGCTCCTTATTATGCCCTCATATTTTAAACTACTGTTGATTGTACTGTGCCATACGAGGTGTTTTTCCAGCTCAATTTCCTGGTTCACATCAAAAATCCTAATGAAGATGCACAAGTTGAATTCGACATGCTACAAGCCCTTATACTTCATTTCTATCGATTTGAAAAGTGACAGAGATTGTCATCTAACAGAAATAGTCCTCAAAAAAACTTAATGAGCTGCCACAGAATTCTTGTAACTCCTTCAAAAGTTTACCTTTTGGAGCCAGAGCTTGAAACTTGCAACTATGATGTAAAGCATATGCTTCTGGCTTCCTTAGAGTTACTTTTACTGGTGAAAATTGGTGCATGGATAGCCTTTGAGGATAGACCAGAGAATAGCTGCACTCCATGCTGGGCAGAAACATCAGCAGGTCGCCAGACTGGTAGAGCCACATGCACTCCTCTTCAAAGAGGATCTGATCTGAATGCCCCATTGCATCTTCAAAGAGAAAAGCGGGCTTCTCCAACACTTCTCGGTTGGTGGCCTCGAAAACTGCATCGGTGATAATGTTCCATGCAGTAGCAGGGTAGTACCTGATTAATTTCTCCCTGCGCTCCCTCAGGCCCAGCTTGTATGCAGCAAGGATGGTGGTAAAACGAAATTGGGCCATCAGATTCACACCCCCTGCAAATCCAAAATAATGCCTATGGGGGAGAGCATCCACCGAATACCCACTGCAAAAGAAGAATTAAGAGTTAGAAAAAGATTTGAGAAATCTGAAAAAATCTTCTAAGTATAAAAACGCGAAGATAAAAATAGCTCCGCGTGAAGCTAAAAATAGATCCGCGCGAAACTAAAAATTAGTCCGCGTGAAGCTAAAAATTAGTCCGCGCGAAGCTAAAAATAACCCCACGTGAAGCTAAAAAGCTAACCTCGCGTTTATAAACGCGAAGCTAAAATTCATGGCCTCACGTTGAAACGCGACAGCTAGTCAGAATAGCCCCACGTTTCCAACGCGAGGATAATGCGATAGCTTCACATGGAAGAAAGCCAGAGGCATTTCTTCTTCTCCAAGCCGTACGGCCGGAAAACGGCGATCTCGTCGGTAAATGAGTGATTGGCCGGATAAAACTGAGCCAAATCACTCTAAAATCATTCTAAAGAGTCCAAAAGTTGAGATTTTTTACCTCCAATGGGCGCGGCATGAACTGGTTCGCCGTTGTGCCCACTGCCTCGGCCGCTGCCGCCGCTACTAGCGCCGGCCGCCGATGGAGAAGTGGCGTGTGATGAGGTGTTCCTCCTGGGTGCCATTAATCTTGAAGAAAATTTGGAAAAATCGATCGAAATCGACGGAAAACTTGGTCGCCGGTTGCAGAGAGCTCTGGTCGCCTGAGTTCTTTAAAAACCTTCAAATGAAGTGGGGGAGAAGAAGAGTTAAAGACTCTATTTAAATGAGAAAATCTGCCCCTTGGTATTCGGCGCGAGAATCGAAGCAATTACTGACGCAGTTACCCATTAAAACGCGAAGTTATTAGCTCCGCGCAAGTATACAAAACGCGAAAATAACTTGGTATTCCAACTCCGTGTTTCAGTTTGAAAATCCAAAGTATTTCAAAATTTGCTAGATTCTAAGCCATTTTGAAAACTTTGGAGGGGGTTCTGTTGGCAATGAAAATTTCCAAATAAAATGGAGTTTTCCACAATAGAACGTGGAGCTAATAAGTTAGCTCCGCGCCTGGTTATTTTAGCCCCGCGTGTGAGTAAAACGTTGATTTAATCAATAGCTCCGCGTTCTGGTCTTTTCGCTCCGCGTTTTGATGCGATTAACTCTGTGTGAGCAGATAACCAGAATCATAAATTGATTGAGATTAAGATTTGCGCTTATCCAAATATCCAAATTAAGTCCAATCAGAACTCTAAATTAAGAGATTTAAATCAAAACTAAGATATTTGATTGGAATCCTTGATGAATACAAATTCTATTTAGATAGAAACTCTCATATGGACCTAAAGCTATAAATACCCTCTTGAGGAAGCCTTGGGGAATCTTTTGGAAGTTTTTGTGAAGTTCAAGTTACGCGTGAGAGGCTTGAACGAATCAAGACCAGAGAAGATCATCCAAAATCGGCTGGCATCTTCTTCATCAAGAGCAAGAAAACCATCGTCGTTAGATCATCCAAAGGAACTACTAGTTAGATCCCATCGCCACATAGATCCCACAATTCATTGTAAAAGAGAGCGATAAATTATAAATCCTCTCGTTTGTTCTTTTCTTGTTCATTTTTATTGTAATCTAAACTGTATTCAATGGAAAGAAAGCAAATTTCTGCTGCGAATAATGACAAGTAGAGGTATTATGTTAACGTGCTCATTAGAATAACAAGCAGAGGTATGATATTAACATGCTTATAGGATGACAAGTAGAGATATGATGTTAACCTGCTCATTAGAATGATAAGCAGATGTATGATATTAACGTGCTTATAAGATGACAAACAGAGGTATGATGTTAACGTGCTTATTAGAATCCTAACCGTTCAGTGACATTTATTATGACGGATTAGGAAAAGGCAGATGTGTCATTAAATATGTCTCAAAACTCGACATATTTAGAGAATATGATCTTTATAGGAATGAGTTAACTAAACAGATGTGACGATTAACGTATTTAGCCTTGGAATTTGACTATCAGAGTTAATTGTTAACTTGATAGAGAGATAATTTTTATCAGAGTTAATTTTTAACTTAACGATATCAAAAACAAGTTCATCAGAGGTTATAATACTGGACTTGATGAAGTGTGAGTTTTCTTTTATGTCAGATGTGAAAGCTTAACATGACTGGAGATTTAATCGGATTTTATCTCATTTGATTTTGAATTATGATGTCAGAAGTATGATTTTAACTTGACAAATATTTTGGAATGTCACTTGCTCTGCCGGAAGAAAAATGACGACAAAAGTTTTGTTGTCAGAGGTGAAATCTTAACGTGACAAGAGATTTCATTGGGCTTGATCTCATGGAGAAAAATGATTCGATTTTGTACTCGGTGTTAGAGGTATGATTTTAACGTGACAAATATTTTAGAGACTTAATGGCTCTACCAGAGAAAATTAATGAGGAAAGTTTTACTGTCAGAGGTGAAATCTTAACTTGACAAGGGATCGATCTGATTAGAGTTTTTAGCAAACCCCCAACTATCAACAGATTTAATTAGCCTTTACCAATTACCGTTTGAGTTGGGTTAACCATGCTATTCCCCTCAATATGGTGAGTTGTCGAGAATTTTATTTGGGTTTAAATGCCAAACTTTTCCTCTTCCCTTTGCCTTAGCAGCTTAGAGCAGTGATGTATCATTATATTTGGATAAGGATACTGTTGTGACAAATTTGTCATAGGATTTTTAGCAAACCCCTAACTATCGACAGGTTTGATTTGCCTTTAACAACTACCGTTTGAGTTGGGCTAGCTATGCTATTCCCCTCAATATGTTGAGTTATCGAGAATTTTGTTTGGGCTTAAATGCCAAACTTTTCCTCTTCCCTTTACCTTAGCAGTTTAGGGCAGTTCATTCTTTTTACCCTCAGCATAATGGGGTTGGCGAGAATTTTATTATCTTCCCGTTACCTTGATGGTATTGGGCATTTTATACTTTTACCCCCAGCATGACGGGGTTGGCGAGAAATTTGTTCTCTTCCCGTTACCTTGATGACGTTGGACAATTCATGTTTTTACTCTCAGTATGATGGAGTTGGTGAGAAACTTGTTATCTTCCCGTTGTTTTGATGGCGTTGGGCAATTCACACTTTTACCCTAACATGATAGGTGTTCGCCGCAAAAGTTTTGCTTCCTTCCATTGAATTCAGCTTAGATTACAATGAAAGTGAACAAGATAAAAGAAAGAACAAACGAGAGGATTTTATAGTTCAATATCTCTCTTTTACAATGATATCGTGGGATCTGTCGAGCAGCTCCTTTGGACGATCTGACATCAAACTCTTCTCTCTCGAAGATGGCGACCGACTGTAGATGATCTTTTCTTCTCTGCTCTTCACGAATCTAAGGCTCTATGCGTAACTCGAATTCTCCAAGATGCTAGAAAGATGATCCAAAAAAGATCTCTAGGGCTTCCTCAAAAGGGTATTTATATCCCTCGGTTGATTTGAGAGTTTCTATCTAAATAGAATTTGTTCTCATCAAGGATTCCAATCAAATATCTTAGTTTTGATTTAAATCTCTTGATTTAGAATTCTGATCGGATTTAATTTGGGTGTTTGGATAAGCCCAAATCATAATCTCAATCAATTTGATATTCTGGTTATTTGCTCACGCGGAGTTAAACTCGTCAAAACGCAGAGCTATTGAACCAGAATGCAGAACTAACGCGGAGCTAATAAATATCTCCGCATTTTGTTCAAACGCGAGACTAAAGTAGCCAAACGCGGGGCTGCGGAGTTAGTTCCGCGTTCAGTTGTGGAAAACTCTATTTACTTAGAAATTTTCACTGCCAACAGAACCCCCTCCAAAGTTTTCAAAATGGCTTAGAACTTAGCAAATTTTGAAATACTTTGGATGTTTAAACGCAGAGTTAAAATACCAAGCTTATCTCGCGCTTTGCTCACCTATGCTGAGCTAATAGTTTCTCTTCTTTCAGTGAAATGAGTAATTGCTTCATTAATTACCCGAAATTTCTGTGCCGGATACCAAGAGACGGATCACCTGTTTAAATAGAGTCTTTGACTCGTCTTCTTCATCATTTCATCCGAGAGAGAAAAATGCAGGAAATCAGAGTTCCGGCGACCGAGTGGCTCATGCGAGAGAGTGATTTCGACCGGATTTCGTCCGTTCTTCCATGGATTTTTATCATTAGAATGTCATCTAAGAAGAGTACGGCGTCGCACACTTCCTCATCATCGGCGGCCGAGGGAATGATCACAACGGCAAACCAGTTTATGCCATGTCCATTAGCAGTAAAAAAATCTTAATTTTTGTACTCTTTAGAACAACTTTGGAGTGTTTTGGTTCGGTTTAAACCGTCAAACCACTTCTTTTACCGGCGAGATCGCTGTTTTTTGGCCGTAAGGCTCGGAAGAAGAATGAGAAGACGGAGAAGAACTCTGGTCTTCTTCTACGCGAAGTTATCGCGTCATCCTCGCGTTTTGAACCGCGGGGCTATCTTGGTTAGCAATCGCGTTTGAACAGCGAGCCTATTTTGATTAGCAGTCGCGTTTGAACAGCGAGGCTATTTTCATTAGCAATCGCGTTTGAACCGCGAGGCTATTTCTTCATCTGCACGTGAAGTTATCTTTAGCTCCGCGTTCTGATACTTAGAAGATTTTTTCAAGTTTTATCATATTTTCTTCTAATTTTTGACTCTCCTTCTGCAGTGGGGTACTCGGACCAGATCCTTTTTGGAGAGGAGTGCATATGGCTCTACCTGTCTTCATCAGTCAAAGTAACTCTAAGGAAGCCAGAAGTATATGCTTTACAATATAGTTGCAGGTTTCAAGCTCTGGCTCCAAGAGATAAACTTTTGAAGGAGTTATAAGAACTTTGCGGCAGCTCATTAAGTTTTCTTGAGGACCATTTCAATCTCTGTCGCTTTCCAAAGCGATGATCATATCTAATCCAACTTGTGCATCTTCATTAGGATTCTTGTAGCAGTATTTTCAGATGATCCACTAAGAACTTTAAACAGATCATAGTTGACATTTGCAGAGGAGATCTTTTGCATGTGAACCAGGGAATTTCAACACCCCATGGAAAAGACTTGTTGTCGGGTTATCGATGAGTCGATGAATAGGTTGAAGCTTTTGGGAGAGCTATAACTCCCTCTTCTTTTGTAATCCTTTTATTTTATGAAGAAAGGCAAAATTTTTCTCTCTCTATCTGTTGGCTTCAAGAATCTTGCTTGCACAACAAATAGATAGTTTGTAATTTTGGTAAAACAATCTAAGGCTCATCTGCGTAACTTAGATTATTAATACCGACCGGGTTATAATTATTAACCTCGGTAAAGCCCATTAAATAGAGCTCAGTGATAGTTTGGTGAAGATGTTTAAACACTTACACCAAGATGATCGGATAAGGATCATTTTCTTAGACAGAGGCGCCTAATTGCACATGCCTTAGAGTTTGATGGAGGCAGTTCAAGCCTCTTATACGTAACTTGAACTGCACATGCCAAGATGATCATGTCATAATCATCAGATTTCGGCAGAGGCGCCTAATTGCACATGCCTAGTCCAAGTGCTCTTACGCGTAACTTGAACTATATCTCACTGTCAGAGGTAAGAGTTTAATATGACAGAGTTTATGGGATTTTTAGCAAACCCCCAGCTATCAACGGATTTGATTAGTCTTTACCAACTACCGTTTGCGTTGGGCGAGCCATGTTATTCCCCTCAGCATGGTGAGTTGTCGAGAATTTTGCTTGGGCTTGAATGCCAAACTTTTCCTCTTCCCTTTGCCTTAACGGCGCTGGGCAATTCATACTTTTACCCCCAGCATGAAGGGGTTGGCGAGAAACTGGTTCTCTTTCCATTACCTAGTCGGTGCTGGGTAATTCATCAGATTTTGGCAGAGGCGCCTAATTGCGCATGCCTGGTAAGAAAGAAGTCCAAGTGCTCACATGCGTAACTTGGATAAGTGGAGGTGGTTCAAGACTCAACTGCGTAACTTAAACTAGGCACACCAGGATGATTGGGTTAGAATCATCAGAGATTTCGGCAGCGGCGCCAAATTGCGCATGCCTGGTAAGAAAGCAGTCCAAGTGCTCACATGCGTAACTTGGATAAGTGGAGGCGGTTCAAGGCTCAACTGCGTAACTTGAACTGGGCACACCAGGATGATTGGATCAGGATCTCCAGATTTTGGTCAGAGGTGCTCAATTGCACATGCCAAGAATTTTATGAAGAAGTCCAAGTGCTCATATGCGTAACTTGGATAAGTGGAGGCGGTTGAAGGCTCAACTGCGTAACTTGAACTAGGCACACCAGGATGATCGGATCAGAATCTCCAGATTTTGGTCAGAAGTGCTCAATTGCACATGCCAAGAATTTTATGAAGAAGTTCAAGTGCTCATATGCGTAACTTGGATAAGTGGAGGCGGTTCAAGACTCAACTGCGTAACTTGAACTGGGCACACCAGGATGATTGGGTTAGAATCATCAGAGATTTCGGCAGCGGTGGCAAATTGTGCATGCCTGGTAAGAAAGAAGTCCAAGTGCTCACATGCGTAACTTGGATAAGTGGATGATCATACTCCTTGGGATCTGAACCAGATGTGATAGTTACTGTGTCTTCATTCTGGTTTAGTTTAAGCATAGTATTTCTTCAGAAATTTGCCGTTGATCGGCATCATCATTCTATCGCCGTTCTGATTCATTAAGCGATAGGCTCCACTAGAGTATACAGTTTCCACAACAAACGGTCCTTCTCACTTGGGTTCAAATTTACCCTTAGTCTTGTGGGTTAGCACCATTGGCCTTTTAACAGCCAGAACCAAGTCTCCTTTTTTAAAGGTCCTTGGTTTAACGTTTTTATTGAACGTTTTCGAGATTCGGGCTTGATACAACTCAATTTGTTGCTGAGCCCTAAGATGTTTTTCATCTAACGCCTCTAGTTCTTGTAATCTCTATTGATGGCACTCTTCTGTCATCATCTTTGTGGCTAAGGCCACTCTCAAAGATGGTATCTGGATTTCAAGAGGCAAGACGGCCTCACTTCCATAAACCAAGGAAAACGGGGTAGCTTTTGTCGGGGTGCGAACGGTGGTGCGATAAGCCCACAAGCACTCTCCTAGCTTTTCGTCCCAGTCTTGTTTGTTGGAAGAGACAAACTTCTGAAGTAGTTTAATGATTGTCTTGTTGAAAGCTTCAGCTAACCCATTAGCCGCGGGGTTATATGGCGTTGAAGCAATATCTTTGATTCTGAATCTATTGCAGAATCTTGAGAATCCCTGGCTGATGAATTGAGGTCCATTATCATGGATGATCCTTCGGGGAACGCCAAAACGGTAAATGACATGATGCTTGATGAACTTAATCACATCTGTAGTTTTTACCTCTCTCATGGGTACGGCTTCGGCCCATCTTGAAAAATAATCGGTTATTGCAAGAATAAACCGATGTCCTCTGGATGACGGGGGAGTTATAGGCCCCATAATATCCATTCCCCATGCCTCAAATGGCCAACTAGCAATAGTATTGTGCAAGTATTCTGGGGGTTGATGAATAAAGTTGGCATGCACTTGGCATTCATGGCAGCGCTTAGCGTATACCATAGCTTCTGTAATCATGTTCGGCCAGTAGTATCCCAGCCTCTTTATGCGGTCTCCAAGTTTTGGGCCGGTCTGATGAGCTCCACATACTCCATCGTGTGTTTCTCTCAGCACTTCATCTGCTTTTGATAAGCAGCGTAGTAGAAGACCATAACTCGACTTTCTATATAAAGTCTGAAGCTTATGGTCATAATAAAATCTCTGGACATTCCTCCTTATTGAGGTGGCTTCCTTTGGATCCTCTGGCAGTATCCCATGCAGAGCGTAATCTATGAATGGAAATCGTCAATCATGGGGTTCCATCATTAAGCCTGTCTGGCACACCTCCTTGGTTTGGAATACCGTGTCTGGGTGGAGAAGTTCTTTGCTACCGATGGTGATGCTTTTAGCTTCACCTGGCGGGATCGCCAATGTTGCAGCTAAAACAGCAAGAGCATCTGCGTAGACATTCTGATTTCGGGATATATGATGTATGTAAAACTGTTCAAAATATCCTGCTAGCTCAATGGCTAGCTGATGGTAAGGGATGAGGGCTTCATGTCTGACTTCATACTCTCCTGTCATTTGGTTGACAATGAGCTTAGAGTCTCCGTATGCCTCTAGATGGTTCACCCCCAGTTGCAGAGCTATTTTTAGGCCGATAATGAGTGCGTTATATTCCGCCACATTATTCGTGCACGGTTCTGTTAACGAGTAACCGTTAGGCAATATATGTTTATGGGGAGATATTAGCACAACCCCCACTCCAGCAGCAGATCGTCTGGCAACACCATCAAACAACATTTGCCATGGTTGTTCCTTGCTAACTGTGTTGACCTCTGACGTCTGTTTGGATTTGGACCAAATTGGATGGTCTGCAAGAAAATCGGCGATCGCCTGTCCCTTCATGGCTTTTTGAGGGACAAAATATATATCATAGGGCGATAGCAATAATGCCCACTTCGCCAACCGGCCGTTTAAGGATCCCGGCTTTGTCATCAGGATCTTTAAGGGATTAACCCGTGATATGACATGAATTGCTTGCCCCGAAAGATAGTGTCGCATTTTCTGAACAGTGAACACTAGGGCTAGACATTCTTTTTCAATCGGGGTATACCGATGCTCGGCTCCGATCATTGTCCTGCTTAAGCAGTATAGGGCGTGTTCATGGCCGTGCTCATTATATTGAGCAAGTAATGCTTCTAAAGCATCATCCATGGCCCTTACATATATAAGAAATGGCTGCCCAAGGGTCGGTGCCATAAGGACAGGAGGTTTAGTAAGATATTCTTTGAGATCGTCAAATGCCTGTTGATATGCCTCATCCCATACGAAAGAAACCCTTTTCTTCATGAGTCTAGAGAACAGCTGGCATCGCCCTAATAAATTGGAGATGAAGCGCCGGATATAGGCTAACTTTCCCTGTAACCCCCTTAATTCCTTAAGATTGCAGGGCGGTGGCATTTCACTGATCGTTGTCACCTTTTCAGGATCAAGGAAGATTCCTTTCGAAGTAATTATGAATCCAAGGAATTTCCCGCTTGACACCCCCATAAAAGACTTAGTGGGATTTATCTTCAGATGATGTTTTCGCATAACATCGAAGACTGTTCTCAAGTCATGCAGGTGATCTTTTTTGTTCTTGCTGCAGCAACAATTATTCATCACAACAGATACTGCTGTCATAAGTTGTTCGCAATGACAAGTAGAATCAGATTGAACTTGATTTATGCCTCTTTTCTTGGTTAAGTATTCTCTGAGGTCAGTGGCATTGAATAGGAATTGTGGTGCCCATTCATCTGTTGAGAGGGTCCAGGAGCCTACTGAAACTTCTTGAGATCACTGGAGTCCAGTTCTAGTCCATTAGTGTGACGATCAGCCCTGATTTTGTATTCGGGTTGATTTGCGCGGAGCTAAGAGATAGCTCCGCATTTTGCGTCGCGGGGCTAAGAAATAGCCTCGCGTTTTGGAACGCTAGCCTCGCGTTTTATGCTGGCTTGACGTTTTTGCAGAAGTTTATCTTCTGGAATATTAGCCTCGCGTGGAAGAAAATTCTTGAACGCTGGCTTACTCTTGCGATTAACGCAAGTCATAACTTCGCGTTTAACGCGATTTTTGCGATTAACGCAAATTTGCCAATCATCTTCGCGATTTACGCGAAGGTAAAGAAGCTTGCGATTAACGCAATTCTCACTGTCTTTGCGATTAACGCTAAGATCAGTTTTAGCCTCGCGTGGAGAATCACCATCACACACTGGCTCTATCAATATTTTATCCTCGCGATTAACGCGAGCTTTTCTAGTTTCAAGTCCAGATACAATAGCCTTGCGTGGAGAATCACACGCTGGCTTGTCCTTGCGATAAACCCAAATTTTGTTGTCTTTACGATTAACGCTAAGATCAACCTTAGCCTCGCGTGGCGAATCACCATCACACGCTGGTTCTAAGGGAAGTTTATCCTCGCGTTTTACGCGAGCGTCAGAAATCTTGCGTTTATCGCAAGTTGTATTGGCTTCGCGTTTATCGCTAAACTCAGTAGTAGCCTCGCGTGGAGAATCACACGCTGGTTTTAAGGAGATTATATCCTCGCGATTAATCGCGAGTGTCAAAAATCTTGCATTTATCGCAAGTTGTACTGGCTTCATGTTTATCACTTAGTCCAGTAATAGCCTCGCGTGGAGAATCACATGCTGGCTTCAGGATTATTTTATACTCGCGTTTCTCGCGAGTGTCAGGAATCTTGCGTTTATCGCAAGTGTTACTAGCTTCGGGTTTAGTGCTAGGCTCAGTAATAGCCTTGCGTGGAAAATCACACGCTGACTGTAAGGAGTCTTTATTCTCGCATTTTTCGCGAGTGTCAGAAGTTTTGCGTTTATCGCAAGTCATACTAGCTCCATGTTTATCACTTAGTCCAGTAATAGCCTCGCGTGGAGAATCACACGCTGGCTTCAAGATTATTTTATACTTGCGTTTCTCGCGAGTGTTTGAATTTTTGCGATTATCGCAAGTACTATTGGCTTTGCGTTTATCGCTCAGCCGAGTCATAGCCTCACGTGAAAAATCACACGCTGGCTGAACCTTGCGTTCAACGCAAGTTGTAACTTCGCATTTTACGCGATCATAACTGGTCTTGCGATTAACGCGAGCCAGATTGCGAGGGACCGTAGCCTCACGTTCAAAGCGGGCTTTGAGGGCCTTCCGCCTAGCTCTCCGATTTCTATTTCGGAGTTGGGTTCTAGTCAATCCAGTTTCCGAGCTTTCTCCGGCAGTAAAGAGGCCATCCTTCGCTAGGATTTCCTGGCCAAATAGCGGCTCTATAGCCGTGATCTCCAAGGATCCCCGTTTATTGGTGGATTCCTTTTTACCCGTTACTTGGGTATTGGAGCGCAGCACGCGACGATAGCGACGTGTCTCAGACAGGTCACCTGAATCGGAGGAGAGATACTCCTCATACTTCTGCTGGTCTATTTCAACAACCAATATTTCTACGTTGGATCCGATCTTATTGACGTCGGATTGCGCCACAATCTCTTCTTCGGTGAAAGAGACGGCTCCCACTGTGGTCGCCAGTTTGTTCGCCATAAAAGTTTTGCTTCCTTCCATTGAATTCAGCTTAGATTACAATGAAAGTGAACAAGATAAAAGAAAAAACAAACGATAGGATTTTATAGTTCAATCTCTCTCTTTTACAATGTATCGTGGGATCTGTGGCAATGGGATCTGTCGAGCAGCTCTTTTGGACGATCTGACGTCAAACTCTTCTCTCTCGAAGATGGCGGCCGACTGTAGATGATCTTTTCTTCTCTGCTCTTCACGAATCCAAGGCTCTATGCGTAATTCGAATTCTCCAAGATGCTAGAAAGATGATCCGAAAAAGATCCCTAGGGCTTCCTCAAAAGGATATTTATAGCCCTCGGTTGATTTGAGAGTTTCTATCTAAATAGAATTTGTTCTCATCAAGGATTCCAATCAAATATCTTAGTTTTGATTTAAATCTCTTGATTTAGAGTTCTGATCGGATTTAATTTGGGTGTTTGGATAAGCCCAAATCATAATCTCAATCAATTTGAGATTCTGGTTATCTGCGCATGCGGAGTTAAACTCGTCAAAACGCGGAGCTATTGAACCAGAACGCGGAACTAACGCGGAGCTAATAAACATCTCCGCGTTTTATTCAAACGCGAGGCTAAAGTAGCCAAACGCGGGGCTGTTGAACCAGAATGTGGAACTAATGCAGAGCTAATAAACATCTCCGCGTTTTGTTCAAACGCAAGGCTAATATAGCCAAACGCGGGGCTGCGGAGTTAGCTCCGCGTTCAGTTATGGAAAACTCTATTTACTTAGAAATTTTCACTGCCAACAATAGGGTTAGCGAGAATTTCGTTTGGACTTATAGGCCAAACATTTCCTCTATCCATAGTCGTAGAGACGTAGGATCCATTTTCATTTTATGACCCAAGTTAGGGTGCGAAGCTACACCTCAGTAGAGACCAGCATTTTTTTATTTGCTGTGTTGAAGAGAAGGTCGGATGACTTTATTCTCTTAAGAGTAATATTTCTTCGAGCTTTTCCGTTGATCTGTATCATCATCCGGTCATTGTCATGATTGATCAATCGGTATATTCCATTTGGATAGACCTTCTCTACTATAAATAGGCCCTCTCACTTTGGCTAAAATTTGCCTTTAGTCTTGTGCGCCATGGTTAAAACCAAGTCGTCCATTTTGAAAGTTCTTTCTTGTACTTTATTTTTTGCTGAAGGTGCTCTCGATATTTGCACTTGATACAATTCGATTTGTTATTGCGCGTTCAAGATGCAACCTTAGCCTTATATCCACAGCCTTAGCCTCGTATTTTATGTTGGCAGAGCCTCGCGACTGGGATAATATAACTTCGCGTTATACGCTGGGTTGGACTTGTGTGCAGGTTTAGCCTTACACACTGAGTTAGTTTCGCATTTTAGTTGCGGGCATAACTTTGCACTCCGCGCGGACCTAGCCTGGCGTTTAGATGACTTTACGCTGCCTTAGCGTCGCATTGTATGCAGAATTTAGTTTTGTTTGCAATGTTTACTGGATGTGGGTCTCACCCTCTAAGTAGGCCACATTTGACTGGTTATGAGCCCATTATAAGTCGACAGGCCACCTTCTTTTTCATCGAATATTACGCAAGACTCTTGGTTGGTTTGGCGCCTTAAGTTTCTGATACAGATCTTGACCTCCCGCTTCTTAAAGTCTATGCGGGCTGAGAGTTAGTTTTACATTTTGGCCGTGAGCATAGCCTCCCGTTTAGATGATTTTACGCTAGCTTGGCATTGTATTGTGTGTAGAATTTGCTTTGCATTGCACACAAGGTTTATTGGTATGGGGTCCATCTCCTGTGGGAGCCACATTTGAATGGTCGTTATAATTCAATTGACCGCCTTCTTATTCTTTAAAGTTTACACGAGGTTGAGAGTTAGCTTCACATTTTAGCAATAAGCATAGCCTCGCGTTTAAATAACTTTATGCTGACTTGGCCTCGTACTGTACATAGGGTTTAACCTCGCGTTCTTGCTTCGGGCTTAACCTTGCATTATACGCAAGTTTATCTGGTTGTACATCTCACCCCCCTGTGTCAACCTCATTTGGCTTTTCATAGAGTTCATCATATGGTAACAAATCACTTTTATGCATCTTTGTGGCAGATTATACGGGACTGGGTCTTAGCCTTTCATTCTGATGAGTCTGTGCAAGGTTGAGACTTGTATCTACTTATAGCACTTCCATACTAGGCCAAAACTTAGCTTTTGCATTTTTTTCTATGCAAGGCTGGAACTTAGCCTCGCATTCAAATTCATCTTCAAACTCGGGATTAGCCTCGCGCGCTGTAATAATCATGCACGCTGGCTTGGTTTTGTGTACCATAGGTTTCATGTCAGACTGCAAGTTAGCCTTGTGTTAGTATCTTCTTCCGATAATGGAAATCACGCGGGCTGCCAGATAGCCTTGCGTTCTTATGTTTCAACTGTTTTACGCGGGGTTGCAAATTAGCCTCGCATTTTGGAGCTTTTGCACTTTTGCTGGCTTTACTTTGGATAGTCTTGCATTGTTCACAGATACTAGCCTCACGTTCTTTATGCTGGCTTTGCCTCGTGTTGTATGTGAGGATAACTTTACGTTCTGGATTCATATGTATCCCTGTTTGGCTAGATGTGGATCCCACCCCCTGCATAAGACATGTTTGACTTTTCATTGAGTTCGTCATGCAGTAATGATTACTTTTTTTTGTAGTGGGCTACGCAGGGTTGAACCTTAGCTTTGCATTTATGTTCACTTTTGTATTCTGGATGAGTTCTGTGTACTGGTTTAGCATCGCGCACTAGTATAACCATGCACGCTGATTTAGTTTCGAATTAGCCTCGCATCTAATGACTTTATGCTCGCAGTCTCTAATTAACTTCATGCACTAAATGATTTTACATTTGTTTAGCCTCACGTTGTACGCGGGCATAGCCTCGTATTCTTACTTTGGGCTTGGCTCGCATTATATGCGAGGTTCTCTGGTTGTGGGGTCTCACCCCCTGTGTAGACCCCATTTGGCTGATCAGGGAGTCCATCATGGGGCATGGCAAAGCTAAGTGTCAGCCTTGCGTTCTAATAGTTCTAGATGGGTATGAGTCTTGGCTTTGTATTTTGACACTTCTGCATTGTGCTAGAGTAGAACTTGGCCTTACATTCTGATTGATTTTAAGGAGCTTAGGCTTGACTTTGGATTATAATTGAAACTCGCCTATGCATCGGTTTAGACTTGTGCGCTGGTTTAGCCTCGCGCACTGAATTAGACTCGTGCGCTGGTTTAACCTCACGCACTGAATAAGTCTCTTGCTTCACTTGCAGACATAACCTTGCATCTGGCTGACTTTAAGCTGGCTAGGCCCCGCGTTTTATGTGGGGTTTAGTTTTGCGCTCTGGATGTGGGTCCTACCCCCTGTGTGGATCCCATTTGGCTCGCACACGGCTGAAACTTAGCTTTGCTCTTCAGGCATGGGCATAAACTTGTATTCTGGATCAATTTACACTGGTTTGGTTTCGACTTAGTCTCGCATCTAGATGACTTTATGCTGGCTTGATCTTGAATCACCTTCGCGTCTAAAATAACTTTATGCTGACTTGGCCTCGTACAGTACGTAGATTTTAACCTCGCATTATACGTGGAGTTAGACTTGTGCACTGGTTTACCCTCGCACACTGAGTAAGACTCGTGTGCTGGTTTAGCCTCGCACACCGAACTAGATTCATGCGCTGACTTAGCCTCGCATATTGAATTATCTTCGCATTTTTGTTGCGGGCATAGCCTCGCGTTTAGATGAGATTACGCTGCCTTTGTTTTACATAGTCTCATATTGTTTATAGGTCTTTGCCTCGCGTTCTTTACATTGGCCTAGCCTTGCATTGAATGCGGGCATAACCTCTCGTTCTGGCAAATTTAGCTCAATCCTGTGTTCAATGCGGATTTTTGATGTTCTTCTCCTCTTGCGACAATTTTGAGTGCACTCTAGAGCTCTTTTAACTTTCTTCGTCTCTTTTGCTTCATGTCTCCTTCTTTGTGACACCACTTAGGCATTCCAATGGACATCTTCGGTGCCCCTTTCTCAAATCAGGCAGTGGCCTCATCTTAGACGAAGCTCTTCATGAGGAAGACTAGTTGAGAGCACGATAGCTGCCCAGTTAAGTTGTTCAAGAGCTTGAACTTGCTAGTTTTTTTGGCATAGGATTGTACAGTATATCTTCGATCACCATCTAGTTAATTGCAGCAGCGAAGCAAGTCTATTCAATTTTTTTTTGGGGCTCTTTGCATGGGCCTGCGTGCAGTGCATCTGCGGGTGTAACCCGCATGCGGTACCTTGCGGGAGCACCTCGCGAGTGCATTTTGTTTCTCTTCAGTTTTTATTTATTTTTTATTATTTTATTATTTTTTTATTTTATTAATATTTTATTTTTTTATTTTTTTATTTTTTTATATTTATTATTATTATTATTATTATGTTCATATTTTTATTTAATTTATTTATTATTTTTATTTATGTACTTATATTTGTTTTTTTATTTATTATTATTAATTTTTAACTTTTATTTATTATTTATTATTTTTATACTTTTTTTGTTTTTTATTTATATTTTTATTATTTCCATTATTATTTTTATTATTTTTTAATTATATTTATTTCATATTTATTAATTATTCTTATTTCCTTATTTTATTTTTTTATATATATATTTTTAGTATTATTATTATTTTTATTTTTTATTATTTTTATTTTTTATTATTTTTATTTTATTTTTTTTATTTTTTATTTTTTTTGCAACCCATGGGTAGCACTTGCGGATTGCATCCTGCGGGTATACCTCTTGCGGGTTGCATCCCTCGGGTGTACCTCTTGCGTGTTGCATCCCGTGGTTGAATCCCGCGCACTGCACGACTTTCTCTCAGTTCTTTTTTAGATCCTTAAACTTTTATTTATTATTTTTTTTTTTGCGATGAAATCTGACTTCTTTTTTTTATAAACTAAGACGCCTTTTGAAATTTTTATTATTATTATAATTATTATATATATATATATATATATATATATATATATATATATTAGGTGATGACGCCTAGCTTTTTATTATTTTTTTTATTTTTATTTATTTATTTCTTTATTTTGATTGGCGATGAGGCCTTGTAAAAAAATTTTATTTTATTATTTTATTTTATTTTTTTATTTTTTTTATTTTTTTTATTTTTTTATTTTTTTTGTTCGGCATCCCGCAGGTTGCATGCCGCGGTTGCATTCGCGGGATGCAATCGCCCTCGCACCGTATTTTTTTCAAGATTTCTTTTATTTATCATTATTTTTACAGTTTTGTCAAATTTTTATGGGCCTCACTTTTTTTTGACAGACGATGACGTTTTATTTTTTTTTATTATGGGCGATGACGTCTCATAAAAAAAAAATTTAACAGGCGATACGCCTTGTTAATCTTAGTGGGCGATAACGCCTCACTTTTTTTTTTTATAGAGGATGACGTCTTGTCAATTTTGGTGGGCGATTACGCCTCACATTTATTTATCGTTACCCGGCAGTGACGTCTAGGCTCCGAATAAAAAAAATTTAAGATCGGATTGCCCCCTCCAAACTCCCACTGTGGTCGCCAATTCTTGTATGCCCGAAAATTGTAATTTTCTTCTATTAGAAATTTACTTTAGAATTACACTAATGAAAGAGAAATTACAGAAAAAATTTCAAGATTATTAGAATGGAGATCGATTGATTTCGATTCTCCTTTTAAGTTTTGTGGGTCTGGCAGCGGTGGAGCTTTGTTTCTATACTCCGTTGACGATCCGATCCGGATGGGAGCAGCATGATGACGGCCGATGTGCTAGTTTTTCTTGAGCATCATGACGACAGCCACATAATTTTTATTTATATACAAAAATAGATAAAGTATGAGAGAAAAAAATACAATATATGATATTCATCACATGACGACAGCCAGTTTGTTAATTTTTATGAACGAGCCTAGGCACATTTGGTCGGATGACTAGCACGCACTCGAGAACGCGTCGAATGGTTGACCTTAGGTCACCCCAAAGGTGCTCTCCACAATATCTCATGACGTTTATTTATAGGCACAAGTTTGATGGATCACCTGCCTTATAAATAAGAATGAAATCTCTTTGTAAACTTCATCAAATATTTGATTTAATCTAACCTAATTTGGTTCAATGAATCTTATCATAATTTGATCAAGAGATGATTTGGGAGAATCTCTGAGATCTCTAGTTTGATTAGATCTCATGTTTGATTAGATCAGATTTAATTTGAGTTTGATTAGATCTGAGATCTCCATCCACTTTGATTCTATTTGAATTCTTTGAGATATTGGTAGATATGGGCTCCTTATCAATTTTTTCCTGTCATCAGTCATGCCCATGAAGAACTTTGTCTCTTTTGCAAATACTACACAGAAGAAATGATCTTATATTTGAACTTAATCATTCTCGATCATAGTGTTCCAGACTTATCGAAATATTTTCCTAGCACCTAATTAGTAAGACATCCTCTCTGACCAATTTCCAATCTCTGAATACCAAACTCCCTCTCCTTATGTGATCTACGTATGATAGAAATCATGTTTAATATTCCCTAGTACTTTCTAGATGGAAAGACCATAAAATAAACTGGTTTTACAACTATAATTGACAGTCGGATCCATAGGGCTCAATTGAGAATGTGCACACTGTTCGCAGCAAAAATTTGCTTTTCTTCCATTGAATACAACTTAGATTACAACGAAAGTGAATAAGAAAAGAACAAACGAGAGGATTTATAATCTATCGCTCTCTTTTACAATAATATCATGAGATCTAGTAGCGATGGGATCTAACTAGTAGTTCCTTTTGACGATCTGACAACGATGATCTTCTCTCTTGAAGATGACGGCCGACTTGATCTTCTCTGGTCTTCACGAATTGAAGGCTCTCACGCGTAACTCGAATTCTCCAAGATGCCAAAAGAGATGATCGAAAAGATCTCTAGGGCTTCCTCAAAGGGGTATTTATAGCCTTAGGATAATATGAGAGTTTCTATTTAAATATAATTTGTATTCATCAATAATTCTAATCAAATATCTTAGTTTTGATTTAAATTACTTGATTTAGAGTTCTGATTGGACTTAATTTGGATATTGGATAAGCCCAAATCTTAATCTCAATTAATTTATGATTTTGGTTATCTGCTCATGCGGAGCTAAGAAACCAGAACGCAGAGCTATTGATTAGCTCTGCGTTTTACTCATACGCGGGGCTAAAAATAGACAAACGTGGAGCTACTAAGTTAGCTCCGCGTTCTGTTGTGGAAAATCCCATTTTACTTGGAAATTTTCACTGGCAACAGAACCCCCTCCAAAGTTTTCAAAATGTCTTAGAATTTTAGCAAATTTTGAAATACTTCGGATCTTCAAACTGGAACGTGGAGTTAAAATACCAAATTATCTTCGCGTTTTGTATACCTGTGCGGAGCTAATAGCTTTGCGTTTCAATGAGTAACTGCTTAGTAATTGCTCCGATTCTCGCGCCGAATACCAAGGGGCGGATTTTCTCATTTAAATAGAGTCTTTAACTCTTCTTCTTCCTCACTTCATTCGTAGAATTTTTAAGAACTCAGGCGACCAGAGCTCTCTGCAACCGGCAACCAAGTTTTCCATAGATTTTCGTCGATTTTCCCCAAGTCTCGAACTCAATGGCACCCAAGAAGATCGTGACTTCCTTTCGCGCCACTTCTCCATCGGTGGCTGGCGCTAGCAGCGGCAGCAGCGGGCATAGCGGCAAACCAGTTCATGTCGCGCCCATTGGAGGTAAAAATCTCAACTTTTGGACTCTTTAGAAGAATTTTGAGGTGATTTGGCTCGGTTTTGACCGGCTAATCACTCCTTTACTAGCGAGATCGCCGTTTTCCGACCGTGCGGCTTGGAGAAGAAGAAAGGCCTCTGGCCTTCTTCTACGCGAAGCTATCGCGTTATCCTCGCGTTTGGAAACACGGGGCTATTTTGACTAGCTGTTGCGTTTCAATGCGAGGCTATGAATTTTAGCTTCGCGTTTGTAAACGCGAGGCTATCTCCTTAGCTTCGCGCAAAGTTATTTTTAGCTTCGCGCAGACTAATTTTTAGCTTCGCGCGGAGCTATTTTTAGCTTCGCACGGACTAATTTTTAGCTTCGTGCGGAGTTATTTTTAACTTCGCGTTTCTATACTTAGAAGATTTTTTGAGTTTTGTAAAAAAAATTCTAACTCTTGATTCTTCTTTTGTAGTGGGGTATTCGGTGGATGCTCTCCCCCATAGGCATTACTTCGGATTCGCTGGGGGTGCGGATCTGACGGCCCAATTTCGTTTCACCATTATTTTAGCTGCATACAAGCTGGGCCTGAGGGAGCGCAGGGAGAAATTAATCAGGTACCACTCTGCTACTGCACAGGAGATTATCACAGATGCAACTTTCGAGACCACCAACCGAGAAGTGTTGGAGAAGCCGGCATTTCTCTTTAGAGATGCAATGGGGCATTCAGACCAGATCCTCTCTGAAGAGGAGTGCATGTGGCTCTACCAATCTGGCGACCTGCTGATATTTCTACCCAGCATGGAGCGTAACTATCCCCTGGTCTATCTTCAAAGGCTAACCATGCACCGATCTTCATCAGCAAAAGTAACTCTAAGGAAGCCAGAAGCATATGCTTTACATCATAGTTGCAAGTTTCAAGTTCTGGCTCCAAAAGGTAAACTTTTGAATGAGTTACAAGAACTCTGCGGCAGCTCATTAAGTTTTCTTGAGGACCATTTCTATTAGATGACAATCTCTGTCACTTTCCAAAGCGATAGAAATGAAGTATAAGGACTTGTAACATGTCGAATTCAACTTGTGCATCTTCATTAGGATTCTTATAGCAGTATCTTCAAATGATCCACAAAGAACTTTAAACAGATCATAGTTAATATTTGCAGAGGAGATCTTTTACATGTGAACCAGGGAATTGAGCTGGAAAAGCACCTCGTATGGCACAATACAATCAACAGGATAGTTTAAAATAGGAGGGCATAATAAGGAGCCGCGCTTTTGAAAAATCTCATCAGCAGTTGATCCAGCAATTCGCATTAAATGGCGATGACTTGTGCCGGCAAGCTCAACACTCCGTAGAGGAGACTCGTCATCGAGTTATTGATGAGTCGACGAATAGGTTGAAGTTTTTGGGAGAGCTATAACTCCCTCTAGTTTTGTAACTTTTTGCTTTATGAATAAAGACAATTCTTTTTCATTTTATCTGTTGGCTACAAAATTTGCTTGCACAACAAATAACTTGTCATCAAAATAGTTCATCGTTTTTGGTAAAACAATCCAAGCCTCATTTGCGTAACTTAGATTATTAATATCAACCGGGTTACAATTATTAACTCGGTAAAGCCCTTTTAAACAGAGCTAAATGATAGTTTGGTGAAAGTATTTAACTACTTACACCAGGATGATCGGGTCAGGACCATTAACTTAGACAAAGGCGCCTAATTGCACATGCTTTAGTTTGATGGAGGCAGTTCAAGACTCTTATGCATAAGTTGAACTTGCACATGCCAAAATGATCGGGTCATGATCATCAGATTTCGACAGAGGCGCCTAATTGCACATGCTTAGAGTTTTGGCGAAGGCACTTAATTGCACACGCTTAGTCCAAGTGCTCTCACGCGTAATTTGAATGGAGATGGAAATAATCCAAATTATACTGTCAGAGATAAGATGTTAACATGACAGGTCCACGGGATTTTTAACAAATCCCCAGCTACAAAAAATTTTATTTATAGCACCCAATTAGCCATTCCAATGGCTAGCATGAGTAGCGGAAGCAACATGATATTTATCATCGTCAATATTTTTGGCACCCCCAGCCAAATCTGGCTGCTAGCCAATGAAAGTGACTTTGTCACAGCTGTGGTTCGGAGCGTACCCAAGGGGGCTAGCTTGCAAGTGCGGGCTGCCCATGCTTGGTATCGATATTGGCTTCCATACTGGTACAGGGATTGCTCTGGCAGGGAACTCATTGGTTCCTACTACTAAAGTTGTCATATTTGCAGAAACTTTCTTTTGTTCCTCTTTAAGTGTGAGAATCCCGGCTTCTATCAATACCTGAATTCGGTTCTTAAGAGGATAGCAATCCTTAGTTGGGTAACCGACGTTCCGATGGTACAGGCAATAGTTAGGGTCGTTGGTTTTACCAGCATATTCCGATTTTTGATTCTCCGGAAGCTTCAACATGCCCTTTCTAAGGAGGAGATGGAATAGAGTACCTGTCTGCTCCGTCTTGAATGTATAAGTTCTATCTTGGCGGGGCCTATTCTGACATGCACCTCTCGGATTCTGAGGTTTTGGCTTCAGATCTGCAACTGACGCCATCACAGCCTTCTCTTTATTTTTAGGATTCTGTGGATATGGTCTGTTATTCGTAGAGTTTCTCGTGCCACGAGATTCCTTAATCCGGCGAATTATATCTTCCTCCTGCTCTCCCTGCTTTAACAGGTCTTTCCAATTCTTAGACTCTACAGCTCCTATTCTTATCAGCACGCTGGTTCTGAAATTATGCTTACAAGTTTCCACCAGGGTTTCCTGGGTCATACCGTGTCGACAATACACCGATTTTTTCCAGAACCGTTCTATAAAGTTTTTGACCGTTTCCTCTTCTCCTTGTTTTGTCGCAAGGAAGGAATGAACCGATATCTCGGTATCATCCTCAAAGAAACGTGCCAAGAACTGCTTCTCGATATCATACCAAGTATTTATGGTTCCCGGGGGCAACTGCATAACCATGTAAAGGCAGGCCCTCGCAGGGTGCTCGCAAATAATTTGGTCATTATGGGATCACTTCCCATTAGATGATCTGCATACTATAAAAAGTAATATAGGTGCTGGATTGGGGACCCCTTCCCGTCATATGACTCCAATTTGAGGGGTTTATATTTTTCTGGATAAGGGGCGAAGTCCCACTCAAGCGGATATGGCCTTGAAACCCCCGATTCGCTCAGCTCTTTCTTTTGCATTAACGTATTTAGTTGCTTCTGTAGGTTTTCCATCTTCTCTTCATGAAGATCATGGAAAGAATATTTATCTTCGTCCTCATATGCCGAATAAGCCTTTTCTTCTTTAGTTTCTTCATTTGTCTTAGGTGGCGGTTCCGAAGAAGTTTTAGTCTTATCGTCGACTATTTTCTGGGTATTTTTGACCACTTTTAGAAGCATTAGTTTGAGGTCATCAATGGCCTTTTGCTGGCCTCGAATCATCTGCTCTTGGGCTTATATCCTCTGGTCAATGTCATCAGACCAGTCCACTACGTGCAACACTGATTTTCGTGGTCGGGAAGATGCACAAGATTGTGGGGAAGGTATAGCTGAATTGTCGTTGTCATCATCATAAGAACCTTTTACAAGTTTCTTGTAATTTCGAGGGGCGACAGCGCCTGATTCGAGTCAGATGATGAGGTTCTTCATCACTTGATTCCGAATCATCATCCCTTTCTACAACTTTCTTCCCCTTACCGACCATGTTAGAAGTTACAATTCTCCATTCTTTTTCTCGGGGAGTAGTCTTCATCTTCTTGGTCGGATTTTTGTCTGACTCAGTTAGTCGGTCGAACACTGATACTCTGTTCTTGCTGCAACAACAATTATTCATTATAGCAGACACTGCTATCATAAGCTGCTCGCAATGATAAGTAAGATCTGGCTGAACTTGATTTATACTTCTTTTCTTGATTAAGTATTCTCTAAGATCAGTGGCCTTAGATATGGAGTCGTGGGGCCCACTCATCCATTGAGAGGGTCTAGGGGCCCACTGGAGCTTCTTGGGACCATTGGAGTCAAGTTCTGGTCCAACAGTGCAATGATCAATCCTAATTTTGTATTTGGTTGATTTACGCGGAGCTGAGCAGTAGCTTCGCGTTTTGACACGCAGAGCTGAGAAGTAGCTTCGCGTTTTGATACGCGGAGCTGAGAAATAGCCTCGCGTTTGGATACACTAGCCTCGCGTTTTACGCTGGCTTGACGTCTTCGCAGAAGTTTATCTTCTGGAATATTAGCTCCGCGTGGAAGGAAATTCTTGCACGCTGACTTATTCTTGTGATTAACGCAAGTCACAACATCGTGTTTAGCGCGATTTTTGCGATTAACGCAAATTTGCCAATCATCTTCGTGATTTACATGGAGCTGAGGAGTTTTGCGATTAATGCAAGTATTACTGGCTTCGCGTTTATCGCTAAGCTCAGTATTAGCCTCGCGTGGAGAATCACACACTGGCTCTAAGGAAACTTTATCCTCGCGATTAACGCGAGTGACAAAAATCTTGCGTTTATCGCAAGTTGTACTGGCTTCGCGTTTATTGCTAAGCTCAGTAGTAGCCTCGCGTGGAGAATCACACACTGGCTCTAAGGAGATTTTATCCTCGCGATTAATGCGAGTGTTAGAAATATTGCGTTTATCGCAAGTCTTAGCTTCGTGTTTATCGCGATATTGGCTGGTCTTGCGATTAACGCGAGCTAGTTTGCAAGGGACTGTAGCCTCGCGTTTTGTAAAGTTAGCCTCGCATTCAATGCGGGCTTTGAGGGCCTTTCGCCTACCTCTCTGATTTCTATTTCGGAGTTGGGTTCTGATCAATTCAGTTCCCGAGCTTTCTTCGGCAGTAAAGAGGCCATCCTCTGCTAGGGTTTCCTGCCCAAACAACGACTCTATAGCCACGGTCTCCAAGGGTCCCCATTTATCGGTGGATACCCGATTACCCGATTCTCGAGTATTGGAGCGCACGTGATGATAGCGCCGCGTTTCGGTCAGGTTACCTGACTCAGAGAAGAGACACTCCTCGTACTTCTGTTAGTCGATCTCTACGACTAGCATGTTCACGTCGGATCCGATCCTCTCGATGTCAGATTGCGCTACGATCTCTTCTTTGGTGAAAGAGATGTCTCCCACTGTGGTCGCCAGTTTGTTCGCAGCAGAAATTTGTTTTCCTTCCATTAAATACAACTTAGATTACAACGAAAGTGAACAAGAAAAGAACAAACGAGAGGATTTATAATCTATCGCTCTCTTTTACAATAATATCGTGGGATCTCGTAGCGATGGGATCTAACTAGTAGTTCCTTTTGACGATCTGACGACGATGATTTTCTCTCTTGAAGATGACGGCCGACTTGATGTTGATCTTCTCTGGCCTTCACGAATTCAAGGCTCTCACGGTAACTCGAATTCTCCAAGATGCCAAAAGAGATGATCGAAAAGATCCCTAGGACTTCCTCAAAGGGGTATTTATAGTCTTAGGATAATATGAGAGTTTCTATTTAAATAGAATTTGTATTCATCAAGGATTCTAATCAAATATCTTAGTTTTGATTTGATTTAAATCACTTGATTTAGAGTTCTGATTGGACTTAATTTGGGTATTGGATAAGCCCAAATCTTAATCTCAATCAATTTATGATTCTGGTTATCTGCTCACGCGGAGCTAATCGCATCAAAACGCGGAGCTAAGAAACCAGAACGCGGAGCTATTGATTAGCTCCGCGTTTTACTCATACGCGGGGCTAAAAATAGCCAAATACGGAGCTACTAAGTTAGCTCCGCGTTCTGTGGTGAATATTGGTGGATATTAAGTATTTAGATAGGGGATCATAATGAGTTCTTGGACCCACATACATTTTCGGTGTAGGGCACCCCTCATAAGGGGCACACACAATATTCACCACTCTCAGTAGACCCATTTTTATATAATGGGAATTTCTTATGGGTTTCTAACCCTAACATTCAGTCTAAGTTGAGCATTGAAGGATCTTAAATTGGGACTACACAGTGGAATCCATCCTTTTATTTGACACACCTAAATCGCCGTATCAGAGCATAATTGGAGTCACACTCTTTATTTAGGTATAATAATTGTGAATGACGGATAAATTGCATTTCTTTCTCTTCATATGTAAATACTATCGAAAAGTGGGCCATCACATAGGACATATTTTCGTGGGAGGGGCAGGTCTCATTCTGTCTTTACGCATCTTTTAAGTCTTTTTATGAGACTTGTGACCACATGAATAACTAGGTCATTTAGGCTTTTCTCTCCTTTAGTCCTTTAGTTAGTGCCTCTCTCTCTCTCTCTCTCTCCCTCCCTCCCCCCGGCCCACGCCCCCCTTTTATGTCTTGTCTTAATCACCTCTTGGTTTACTGTATAGAAGTATCTACTAATCAAATTTTGGTCCGCTCTATATAAAGTTTTGAATTAAAATAAAAATTTTATTTTTTTAATTCAAAAATTTGTATAGGAAGAATAACAAATTATTTCGTAGACACGTCCATTACCATCTCTAGTTAGAAGTTTGATTAGTATTGTTAATTCCACTCGTATTGAATTCTATTAGAAAGCACACTTTAATGGATAAATTGGGAGGAATGTCTTTTAATTTCTTTCTCAAGATTAAATTGCTAAAAGGTCCCATGACCAGTTGTTTGCTCAAACACAAGTTCTTTTTTTTTTTTTTCCTTTTCTGTCTAGATTTTATATACCCAATAACCTTTTGGCTAGATTAGATCTTTCAAAAGGGGTTTCTCGTTAACGGGAGGGAATTTTCCGTTATACCCCTGATTTACTTCACTTTAGTCATTCCTTTCCTCTTTCTCTTCTTATTGGATTTCCCTCTCCTTTCTTCTCTTATCTCTCTTCCCTTCCCATCAATTTCTAAAGTGAAGTAATTTAGGGAAACCCAATAAGAAGAGGGAAGAGAGAGAGGAGAAGAATAGAGAAGGGAACCCAATTAGAAGAGAAATAGAAGAGGAAGAGAGAAGGGATGACTAAAGTGAAGTAACTCAGAGATATAACGGGAAATTCAGGCTAAAAATATGATTAGGAACTAAATTGTAGTAACTTAAAGGATTTGAGAGATTAAATTATAAATATGAAAATTCGGGAGACTAAATTCTTATTTTTAAAGATTTAAGGGACAGATTTGTAAAAACCCCCTTTCAAAATGAATTTATCTTTCTTATCTTTTTAAATGAAGATGTCAAAGTATATAAATTAAAATTTCAAAAAGATAAAAGTTAAGAAAAAGGATCTGCATAATAAGGAAATGGACAAATTCATAATCTCCACGTTATAAATAGATATGTTATTGGAAAGTCGTACATTTTCAATGAATAGTTGCAAAGTACGGTTTCTCAAAAATAAAACAAATAAAATATAATATGTTATTGGAAAGTCTTCCATTTTCAATGAATAGTTGCAAAGTACGATTTCTCAAAAATAGAACAAATAAAACATGTTAATCAAACGATGTTAATCAAACGATGTTAATCAAACGATGTCCCTATCGAGCAACCTAGCATCCTATGTTAGGCACGTGAATTTCGATCCTCCCTGCAGATCAATGTACTGTGGCCATTAGCATAATACAAATGACTTGCTTAACATGTCAAAAACAAGGATGAAGGTACATGAATGTGGAGTAAGAGACAATAAAAAAAAAAAAAAAAAAAAAAAAAAAAAAAAAAAGGGTATTTACAGATTTGTTCCTTAAATCTTTATAAATTATAATTGTCTTCCAAATCTTCATATTTAGAATTTAGTCCTCTAAATCCTCTAAGTTACTACAATTTAGTCCCCCTCCCTAACTTTTATTAGTCCAGTTTATTTTTTGACCTGATTTTTCTATTTTACCCCTCCTTAATTCCTTTTTCCATCTTCCTCATCTCTTCTCCTTCCCTCTTCCTCCTCTTTTCTCATTTTCTCCATTCTTTCTCCTTTCTTCTCCTTCTCTCTTCCTCATCTCTTCTCCTTTTCTTTATTGGGTTAATTGGTTTCCCTCCTTCTTCTTCTCTTCTATCTCTCTATTCTTTCCCATTTTTCTTCATACGGGTATTTAAGTTATTTCATTATTTTAAAAAAAGTAAAAATTAAATTCTGCTGTTTATTTAGATGAAAAAAACTAACGGAAGAACTAAATTGTAGTAACTTAGAGGATTTGAGAGACTAAATACTAAATATGAAGATTTGGAGAATTAAATCATAATATATAAAGATTTAAGGAACAAACCTGTAAATACCCAAAAAAAAAAAAAGAATTAACAGGCCAAATGACTGGATTTGTTTGAGTATATGAGAGCTGCACTAGCACATGACCAAACAGACACTACTCTAACTGCTTATGCTGATGAGATACCTAAAACACATCGACTGTACTCATGCTACTTCATCACGAAAAACTGATGAGGGCTAAAAGTCTACTCATTTGTCATCTTTCTCGGTCTACAGCTTTCAATGGTTTTAGCGACGGCAGCCATAACATAGATGCATCAGTCAGTACTCGAAACATTTTTGGAACTACTACGTACAAACTGTGAACTATTAGCCTTTGTCGTTTCACGAGCCAAAGTCATTTGGAATAGCTAGAAAGTTTGCGTAATTCATACATACAGGAGACCATCACCTACCACTACAAAGACTATGCAAGATGATATACACAAGCACTTCAGTGAAAGAAATCCAACCTGAGTAAGGGACTGCAGATGTCTGGCTTCACTGCTTGGAGACCTCCTTCCATGACCTTTGGGCAAGAAGAGAAAAATGCACATTCAGTCGGAGAGATTTAACCTGAAACACGCTCGGCCTCAAGAAATGAAACTGCACACTTTTTCCAAGCTTCGGCATGTTTTTCTCACTGTAAATGCAACACACAACTTGTAATTGCAATTGATGAGAGAAGGTAAATTCTTAACTTGGAAGATTGCTCCCAATCCCAATGGTTACAACTAAACTAATTTTGAAATTTTGCACGAACATCAGAATTTCCTGCCAAAGTTTTAATTTTTCCTCTCTTTTTCAAAACTTACACTAAAAAACAGAAAACAAAACAAAAAAAAATATTAGCTCAGGATATACAAATCTATATCAACCAAGCTGTCGGCATTGTCTTGTCTTGTAAATACTCTTGATTTCAATGCTCTAACCACCCTTCCTTTAAATGGGCAAGTACCAAATCTCTGTCCAAAAGCCATTATCGTTTTGCTAGAATATGGGCATCAGTAAATGGCTTGCAGATTGAACTGGAACTGTTTCTTCAGCCAAAGCTTCTCCAGAGTTGGATGAAAGGCAGAAACAGTACCTTCCACTTATTAAAGACATGACCGAAAATTTTCCCTGACACACACGGCAATGAACGAATTAGCATGACGATTGATCACATAAGCAGTTCTATAGATGAAAAAATCACTAGAAGATAAGCTTTCGTATTTGTTTGTTTTCTTGTGCATCACCGGTCAGGTTCGGTTGCTATAACCTTATATGAGCATAAAGATGTATATAATCAGGAAAAGAGTAACAGTTGTCTGCCGAAGCATGTCTATTACATTCCAAACAATAAAAATACCTATAAGAGGTTATCATGGATGCTTAGGATTTCGAATGGCTAAAAATGTTGCATAAGCCTATGGATAAGTTCTCAACCTTATTCCATCACACACCTATGCATAGTTGACATGCTCTGTTATGAGAGCTCTTGAAAATTCACTCCAGTAAGGTAAGTTTTGTAGTACTTTTGCATGTCTTTTTCAAAAAAAAAAAAAAATGCATAAATAACTTCTAGACTGAACTGAACTATTTCACTGACCCAAAGCTCCAACAGTGGTGTGAATACAAGGGTACCTTCCATTCAGCAAGGACATTGCCAACATTCTTATGACACATACAGCTTTGAACCTAGCCAGATGATCGAATAATCAGTTCAATAAATCCACAGATTGCCAGAAAGAGACTTATACCAAGACTTGCAGTTGCAGTTGGAAACTCATTGTCTTTGCTTGAAATTTGGAAACTTTATTCCTCCAGAAAGTGAGAAGTTGAAAAAAGATCCACACCTTAAAGCATATATGGCAACATCAACTTGACTGGTTCGTGAACCTAATGATAGGAGACTATCTAGCTTGGTTCGAGAAGCACTTATTGCGCTAAAGATTTGCTTTTTTGCAAAATTTTCTGGCAAGCAAACCATATCAGAAGATGCAGAAAACTTGAAGGGAGAGATGGAAAGCAACCTCTTGGATACTGATTTTTAAGATGGTAAAAGGATAGACTTTAGTTGCATAGGCCAACTCCAAACTGAAACCTTCTGGCTGTCTCTCGTTCAAGGCATATTCTATCCACAGAGGTCCTAATGGTGACCCTATGTGTATTCCTAACCCACATCCATAGCCAGTTCATAGCTTGCCCCAAGCTCCAGCAGGATCACCTGAAACAGCAAGCAGGATAAAATTGCCATTCACTTTCAAACAAAATGCGAACAAGAGAAAAACTTCGAAATATGTTTACTGCTAAGGAAACTAAACTTCACAAAAGATGCAATAAAAGATGGAAGAGGGTGACAGAAAACAATTCAAATAGACGGGCATATCTAGGAGCCAACAGTCGTTTAATCTCATATGCTAAAGCCATGGGGTATTTTTCATTTTATCCCTTGATTGGAGAACCATAAAGAGAAAAACGCGCTACTATAATTTTATTGGAACAGCATTCGTCATAGCATCATAAGTACAAGGACATAATTTGCTCATTGTGAAGGGAGAGAGGAAGTTCTCTCGTCCATTTACAAGATGAAGGTGGCCAAAAATGAAGAAAAGCGAGCTACCTGTGTGAGAAATTTTGCACTACCATTAAATTAACTACTAGATCTCACCGAAAAGCTAAACCTACTTTGGTGTATTTTTCCCAACATCCCAGTAAATATCCAAAGAGTGATTAATGAAGAGATGGAAAACATGGATTGGCTGATTTGGATGTGGCATGCAACTTTTGACAGATAAAAATCACACTGATAGACAAGAGATGGAGAAGCTGATAAATGTATTACACTTAGAACAGATCATGATGGATGAAATGAATAAGAATCAACAGGAGAGCAGAAAACAGCTTCAGTTAAATGACACTACCATCAGAATATTCATCTGTAAGAATCCTGTGAGAGTTAGGATGACGAAAAAGAAATTGCACATGGCAGAAGTGATTAGAGATGATCAGTTATATTTATGAAGAAACTAAAAGAACAAAGCTACAAATGAAAGGCATAGAACATCAAATTAACCGAAGTGTTCGCTAAGAAATAAAATGTGAATAGAATTTTACATCATAAAAGAATGTGACCATGACAAATCTGAATGTTATATAAAGAATACAGTGTGCAGAAGATGTTAATGTAAAGAAGTGACAAAATGGATTAGGCTTGGGACTAGGAAGCACGGATACGGATACAGATTTGGACATGGATATAGACATGGATATGAAACACAGCTTTTGTTAAAAAAAAAGGATACAGACACAACAAATACACGAGAAAAAAAAATCTAATATTAAGTATATTTTTCTATTATTAACAAAACAATTTTTTGAATTTTTGCATTATTTTGACATTATAAAAAAATCTAAATTAAATTACTGTGGATAATTTTTTTATTTTAAAAAATTTAAAAATCGTGAAACCTACATTATTTGTTACGTCATATGCTATAACCTTTTAGGAGGCCAAACATTATGTGTTTTTGTTATTTTCAACAATGGAACTGCAAAGGGCACATTGATCGAGAAGTGTGAATTGTTTAGTTCCAGAAGTCACGTACTTGCGTATAACTACAAAAATGTAGACTTTTTAATATAGAAGTTCAGTCACAATTATGTTTTTGTATGCTCTCTGTACCTGACCCTATGTCAAGAAGAACGCTTACCGTTGCGTTCTATACAAAAAAAAGAATGAAGATTATATGACATGAATGTAAAGTAAGCATCAGCAAAACCCTCTGTTGTGTAAGCTCATATAATTCATTAATTATCTGTGTACTGAACAAATTAAACCAATTCCGTGAGCATACATGTATATTTCCAATTGTTCACTAACAAGAATCTATTTACTTGTTTCTACCTGAACAGATCAATATATTCAAAATCTAACTCAGGTTGCTTTGACCTTGACTTTGAGTGGCTATAATATAGTTGATTCTTACTCATTTTCTTTAATATCTCTACTGATTTTTTGATTCCCTACTCTTTTATCTAGAATAGACTGTTTACAAATAACTTGAAGGTCTGCATATTTATTTTTTTTTGGTTTTTTAGTTATACACCTCTCAAATCTCAAAAATTCACACACATTGTCCCTAAATCTCAGTATTTGCATACCCTAAAAATTTAACTGTAAAGGCATATTAGGTCCAACTCATAAGATTTGAGGTGTACATGTAAATATTGAGATTTGGAGAAATATGTGTAAATATTTGGGATTTGGGGAAAATGTAAGTGTAAAAAAACCCTTATTTTTTTCAATTTGCATTTATGACTGAATTTAGTAGTTGTATTTAATGTCCAACTCAAGGTTTTAAAAATTTGAGATACCGATATACATTGCATATATCTTATCAAATTTTGAGGCACTAGATATCCAATATACCGTATAACATCAGTCTAATATAATAGCCCAACATTGCTGATTTTGATACAGCAACTTATTAGCCAATACTAATATCAATTCTGATATTTTAAACCTTGGTCCAGATATTATCACATATGTCTATCATATTGTATTTTTTCATGGTATATGCCAAATGACTAACAGAGGTAAGGCAGACAAACCACTCGTAAATATGAGCCACTGTTTTTCTCTCAACTCTACATGCCACTTACCTTCAGTTTAAGAGGGTACAAAAATAAACGGAATGTTATCTGCATAAAGGCATATCAGGTATAGTTGGGCCTAAGCCAAAGATCACTTCCATAATCTGCCCACAGCACACCTTCTAGTGGCCCGTACTGCATAAGAAAAACAAAAGAAGAACAAAAAAATAATAAGAAACAAGCAGTTATTCTGGTAACCAAACATAATTAGTACCAGTCAGTATTTTAACAGTAAAAGACAAACCACATTATATGTCTTATCCTAGATTTACTTATAAGGAGACACCATTCACTTTTCAGGCGTCCCTTGATTGGTTGAAATAAATGATCTTTAGTTAAGTACTCTTGCTCACCAAAAAGACCACATCAAGAGCACCAGAACTAGTTACATTTTCTGCTTGTTACCACCATCACCAATTTTTCTGCGTGTTATTTTTTTCATTATAGTAGTGACTGGCCTGCTTAACGAAAAGTTGACACAAACAAAATTGAGTTGTTTGAAATGAGCATATCATGTTAACTACTAAGGCAAATACAAATCAACAACCTAAAAAGACTTAAGAAATAAGTAGCATGGAGAACTATATTCAACAATCAAAAGACGACAGGTTAATGGAAATTATTCAACAATGTTACTGCAACTTTTGCACTATTATCTGCACTTGTTTACAAGGATTTAGAAAGGTGTATGAAGGAAAATGTTAGTGCAAGAAACTACTGGGCCTCGACTGTCCAAGCCGAATTCGATGGCCTTAATCGAACCGGTTAATATGCATAATGAAAAATAAATTATTCACAAGAAAGACCCGGTAGGAGGCCAACAAGTAGACCCAATAAGAGACCTAAGCGCAATCATGCATAAACTAGCAGGATGCCTAATGGGGTTAATTAAGATAAGTTTTTATTTTATTTTAATTGGTGACTCTTGGTTTTAGTGGCACAGTTTGCTCATGCCATGCATGTAACCTTTGTTATAAATAAACTTGCATGAAACACTTGAAGAGAATGAAACATTGATTTAAAAAATCCTCTATATTTAACATAGCGACTTGCTAGGAAGCACGAATACGGATGCGGACACAGACATGGGAAACGGCATTTTTAGAAAACTTAGGACACGAACAAGGCAGGATACGGGAATATATATATATATATATATATATATATATATATATATATATATATATATATATATATATATATATATATATATCATTAACAATAACTTTCATAATAAAATATCCATAACCAAGTTTAAACATCCAAAATAATGAAAAACCATAAATCCAAATCCATAATATACATAAGCCACAGCAGCATTACATTTATTACAATTTAATATTAGAACTCATTAATTAAAATTAACCAGATATTTCAATTTTCTCTCCATGCTCTCCACTAGTGCCTACTTCACCACCGACTCCTCTAGCACAAGTAAATACAACGGCTTGCATTTCTGCTTTATCAAGTAAGAGTTGTGCAATCTCAAGTATGCCCACATCATCCATAGAGCCGAACTCATCTACTCCAATATCTCACATCTGTGTTGGGCCTTCATAATATTATGGGGTTTTCCTTGATAAAAACTGAAGGTTGCTATGAATATAAACCAAGTCTTCAGCAAGTTGGGGGAGTATTTTGTTTCTTCTAGTGGAATGAATAAATGAGCAAGTGCTCCAATTGTTCCCACAACATGAGGAGAATACATGTTGCATAAACAATTTGAAGACTATTTTTTGAAGTGTTAGGTAAAAGTTCCACAAATTACCCACCATATGTGGGGATCCATATTTCCCCTAAAGCAAAAGGAGTCAACATCACTAATTGACCCGCTTTTGCTGTGAGCATGGCAAATTCGATGGCCACCTTTTCACGCTCCTGAATATCATCAAATAGCCTCTTTATGCTCATGTTTCTTTCAATTGTTACTTCTTCATCCATATAGGGAGGAAGTCGTTGTTGATCCTCCTGTAACCAAAGATCACTGTAATACCTAGGATTGCAAACAAAGTAATAATCAACTTGTAACACGATTGGTTTTCACACTCAAAAGGACAAATAGGGCAACAACAAGAGTGGAAGTTGCAAGAATCCATTACCAAACTTTGTTTGTTGGCAACCCAATATGAAGAAAGAAAGGCCGAGTCTTGTGAAAGACTTTGTCTGATGACTTGGAGAGACGACATTTATCAATAGGGAAGCAAAAGAGGAAGAAGCCAGCTTAACAGTCATATATGTATGTAATTAATGATTTGCAATTATATAATATTCGTACCTCGGATTCAATGAATGTGCCAGGCAATGGAGTAGGATGTTATTTTTGTTCCATCGGTTTACCAGAATTTTATGCACCACAGTATAAAAGGTAGACTCTTCATCATGCTCCTCTTCATGGCAATAAATTGCCTTCCTCACCTTCTCTATCATAGTGTCCCACATATTGTAAATTAGACGAAGGCAAGGCTTATCAGTGTTACAGGCTCTTTGCATTTCATTTATTGGAGTGGTGAAGGATGTATTCAATTTTATCCCACCAGTGTTACAGACGTTACAAGAATGAAAGGTGTCTCGATAGCTACTTCAAGAAATTAGCACGTGAAGTGCAGTATAGTGTATAAGCACAATTGTGTATATGGAGATGTTGATAACAGCTAAGGAAGAATTCAGACTCTAGTTAGGCTGTTTGCACAATAGTGATTCACAAGCACAACATCACAAAATCATAAAGTTTTCGAGTATTAGGCATGGAAAGTCATTCATCATGGATCGGAGGAGATGGAGACACAAAGAATTAAGGAAATTCTAATAGAAATAAACATGTCCGGACAAGGTTTAGGCTTGTCCATGGTGGTTGTGAGCTTGAATACAATTTGAAGGTGAAGATTATTGGGATTCCATGATTAAGTATTCAAGATAATTGTTCTAAAGCATATAAAGGAGTTCGATGTTAGTTCAAAACATGATAGATGAAGAAGAGAGGCCACGCAGAAAAAACATTAGTTGATAGCTTAATCCGATAGATCAATCCATCTATCTATATCAATCCATACCGCAGGTGTCTAAAGGTTGGAATGCAAGTTTGACGTGTCAATTTTGCCTCTTTGCTTTTAGACTGGTAAATATTGGTTAATTGACATTAGTTACAGGATTTCAATGATTACGATCGAAAACCGCCTCAAGGCAGATTAGGATTCTGAGATACATACAGAAAACTTGGTAATGTGCACCTGGAAGGGGGTTAATTCCAAAATTTGTATTAGAGAAATTGGAATAACAAAAGGATAAAAGATAGAAATGGCAACAATGTCTTTCCTCAAATAGATCAAGGGAAACCAACACTGGCCCTGAATGGTTGATTTATTTTCATGTTAAGATAAGATTCTCCACCACTAATGGAGGGTCATCAAAGAGTAAATTTATTATCAGTGAGATGTACTATTGTCACATGGGTCTAATTTGTACTCTCTAGTTGTTACCGAAAATCTCTTTCAGTGCCCTCTTTCTAGATATATTGGCCAAGTACCTTGTAGTAAGGTGTTTTGCTTTCATCCGTCACAATATTACATTGCTTTTATAATCTTGCATGCTTCAATTAATCAGTTCAGAGATGCTAGGAAGTCAAGAATCTTCCATTTCACTAAACTGCAATGTGAATGTTGCCATTGTTGCTATAAAGTGCACAAAACTATAGAAGTCTCTGTTTTAACATTTGTTACTATAAAGTGCACAAAACTATAGTAAGTCTCCGTTTTAACAATTAAATGACTTCACTGCAGCAAACTACAGTACAATTAGAAAAACTTGAAGACTAAACCAGGCAAGACTCAAAAAGTCAATCATGACGTGTTTTCAAGTACTATAATCTAGAGGAAATTATATTCACGCATACCACTTTGCTCAAGACACCCCCATTTGAAAATTCCAAATAATTACGGGAAATTTTATACATGCACACCACTTTCCTCTTGATGCCCACATTACGCTCTATGCCCATTTTTAGTTTGAATCATCCCATATTTACTCAAGCAGCCACTTTTTTTTTCAATTCTAACCCTTCCTATATTAGAAAATATTTATCTAAAAAACTTTTCTTCTCTTTATCGGTCGTGACCCGCCCCCTACATCCATGATCACAACCCACCCGGCTTCCATTGGCCCCCCGCCTCCGTCACCCCCAGCTTTGTCGCCCCCCCAGCCTCTGTCGCCCTACCGCTTCCGCTGCGCTCATCGAGCACGATTGGACAACCAATAAATTCATGCTCCCATTGCAGCCTTACCCGAGCCAATTCGAAAAAAAATTTCTCTGTGAGCAAACTCCTACGGTAACTTTTCAACCACCACTTCTAATTATTTATAGGTTTTACTTATGTAAATTGTCTTAGGATTATGTTAAGATTTTTGGAGATGTGTTTTAGGGTTTTGATGAAATTAGAATGTTTTCTGTCTCTAATTCATCTTAATTTCCGCATAATATAGTTTGAATGAGCTCCTAGGGTAACAACGTGCAAACTTAACGGATGTTTGTTTGAATAATATATAAACTATTTTTCTCTATTTAATTCGTTAAAGAAACTATTTTACTATAATTACTTATAGTAACACCTATATGTTGGAAAATTAAGTTTTGCCTTGTATTAAGTAGACGTTAAATTTAGCTGCCAAGTAACTATCACATTGACAAGCCTAAATTAACTGCCTATATGTCTTCATCAATCACCCCAACATCAATTCATTTGGATATTTCTTAAGCCAGAATGTATGGTAGCATGCTAATTCAGAACAAGCTATCTTTCAAGCATACAGGCACAGCTTGCTTTGAATCTCATGTTGTTCTCAAATTCGACAGATCATTTAGGTTCGTTCCTATTTCATACAAATAGATCTACTGAAAGTTTGTTGAAGTTCGGCAAAAACGATGAGTGTATTGTGGATTGTGACTACTCCTTGAGCAATAGCCAACATCGATGTTCCTGGTAACTGATATACTACTAGCCCTCTTGAGTTGACGAGGGTCATCATATAAACCTTAATTATCCCAAGAAAAAAGGGCCAGATATAGAACCCGCTTTTAACTAGGGTGAATTACTTTGTCAAAAAGAACTATGGAAAAGAAATGTGCACGAAATATTTGATACTAAATATTGGCAGATGTTGGAATTGTGTTGACAATATTTTTTTTCGCATGATAGATTCATGCATAATTATATTGTATCAACGATAAATATAAGCAAGAGAGATTTGCATCAAGATTTTTGTAGCTTTTGTTTATTTGAACATAATCACTAAAAATAAATTTTAAAAAATATGATTTACATATTTTATAGGATTTTTCCACAAGCTGATATAGTATGTGCATGAGAGTGCATCACCCATATATCAAAGTTGCAAGTCAGCAAGGTTAGTATCACAAGATTCATGTATCCACTTGATACATATACATGATTTTATCTTTAAAGGTATCTCAAATAGTGTAGATTGTAAACGAACTATGTGGATTGTGTTTCCATTCTTTTAGACGATATCTATGTAGTACTGTGACTGTCGTCAAAATATTTGATTGACCTCTAAATAACCTGAGATAGTATCTATCACTTTCTCCTCTTGGAATTTATCATTTCATAGAAGTAAATTGATGGTATATTTTCAAATGTTTTTAGCATTTGTCATGTTCTTATTATTTCTTAGAATGTCATCTGACCTTCTATGTTCAATAGATTCCAGACATCTTTCCATTACACTTGTGATAAAAATGTGCTGGAATTTCGAATAACTGTAATATGAACATCTATGTCTAAGTACTTTTCCTTGAAATTTCTAAAGATGTACAAAAGCACATCCTATTGAATCATGCTCAAGAGATACAATGAGATTGGTCGTAATAAGGAAATATTTGAATTTTCTCACTTTATATACATATGCTAATGCCGGATGTTATTCAATAGTCAGTGTTAACGTGATGTGTGATAGGTGATATAAACTATGGTGCTATGATACAGAAAATCACCATGAACTTTCATATCTTTGTATCCAAAACTTTTCTTTGTTGCAAAAAGTATCATGAACTTTTTGTAAATTACTGTCATTATAATAATTCAGATAGCTAGTTGCCTATTGCCTGCTTGGTTGTATAAAGTGTTATTTTTTGGAGAGTATATAGAAGTTCATCATAGTAGTTATTTATGATCTCGCTTTCACCAACACTGTTTGACATATTTACTCAAAACGAACTCTATGACTTATAGAAAGTCAATTCATAAGCAGGGGCAGGCCTAATTTGAAACCAAGTAGGGCAGGTCCCCAGAAAAAATAAATCCAACCTAGTTTCACCAATTTCCCAAAAATTTTTAAAAAAATAAAATTTAGCAAATATAAGTAGAAAATGATTCAATTGTCGGCAGTTTTTATGGCTAAGGAATTAATGCAAGAATTCGTCTACTTTGATTGGAAACTTCTAAATACACTAAGTATTCTTTTCAACAAATTGACTTTTTAACACAAGTTTTGTTATTAAATTTTTTGTGATATTTCTGTTATTCCGAATTTGATATTCCATGTTTGTTAGATTTATATTTCGTTATCGATAAGGTTAAGAAATTAATATATATTTTGTATTTATTCCACAGATAGAATGGATTGATCATCCCGTATCCGTCCGACAGCATTGAACTAGCAGAAGGAAACTTCTTCGAAGTTGCAGAGCACTACAAGCATTCCAAAAACCCAAGACCAACCATCATTGTAAGTCGAGAGAGACGTGGAGACGGCTGCTCTATTAACATATGTTCATCCTACGAATGAAACAACAAATACGGATAGAGAGTCAGAAGAGGATATTTCTCGTCCTATCCAGGGAGGATCAATGGACATGTCAATTCTCAAGAGCTTTAGAACACATTAACTTTCTTCATTATAAAAGAGGATGTTAGTTAATTTTATTTTTATAATTTTAAGTACAAGTCTATAATGGCATCTAATTAAACACCAAAAAACTTGCAGGAGTATTGGCCACTACGGTACTTCAATCACATAAAGAAGATTTCGACATATGGGCATTGAGTACGAGACAAACTAACACACAATTCATGGAGCTGAATCGAAGGTCATCGTTATAACCCGTGGTGACTTGCTCGTACCAATACGAAACTATAATTGAAATTTCTGACAAGATAACATACTGATACGAACAGTTTCCTCTTACCATTTGGAGATATGACAATAACATTAGATGACATTAGTTGTCTTCTCAGCCTACCTGTGACAGGTAAATGGTTTGCCAGCATGAGAAGCAGATATTCAACTCGCCATTCGACATGTTGGTCCATTCGTTTGATGTTAGCCACTCCGAAACATTCAATGAAATAAATACAAAGAGTGAGGCCTCAGTCAAGCTTGATTGGGTTCAGGACCGATTCATTGGAGTCACCGACAATGACTCTAAAAAAAGGATTTATCATGCTGCAAGAGCGTAACCTTTATATCTTCTTGATTGTACGTTGTTCAGGGACAAGAGTCACAAGACCAGGTTCAGAGTTTACATTGACTACTTGCCACTATTGCATGACCTTAACTCAGTGCACACTTATGCATTGGGTATTGGAGTGTTGGTATACCTTTATAGACAATTAGGACTTGCCTCCATAGCACATATAGCAAACAGTAACGGCTACGTAACCCTCCTTCAGACATGGATATTTAATCACTCCAAAACTTCTTCCAATAGCAAACATTACCGACTACGTAACCCTCCTTCAGGCATGGATATTTAGTCACTTTCCAAAACTTCTTCCAGTAGCAAACAGCTCTTACAGATCGGAACAATCTCAGGCATGCAAATGAATGAGCCGTCAGGAGACTAATGTCAGCTTGAATCATGTTCACGCCTTACGGTCAACACTTGACTAACTTACTCCATCTGAGGTAAGAAATTTAAAAATATCGAACTAATTTAATTAATTTATCGTTGATAGCTATTTATCTTATCTTTATTAATTTATTTATACTTCACTGCAGGTCACATGGGATCCGTATCGCTCTCTGGGAGATCACCTATTCAAGTAGGTCTCGTATTATATGGATACAATTCGAGTTAGGAGAGCTATCGAAGTCATCATCCCATACGTGTAGCAGTTCAGCCGTCGCCAATTCTCAGCTGCCCGAGAGAAGAGAGAATTGTCTAGTAACAGCTATCTCATTAAATATAGCCATACAAAAGAAATGTGGGTTGAGTGGAAAGACCACGTTATATCCCAAGAGCATCGTGGGGCTGCGCAACTATCCTTTCCGAGCGTATACTCGATTACATGACCAGATAATATGATCAGTTCTCCTAGAAATTGTAATACAATCACTGGCCAAGTAATGTAATCGGGTGTGCACTCGAAAGGATAGTTACTGCAACCACACGATACTCTTGAGATAGAACATGCTCTTCCCAATCAACCCACATTTCTCCCGTGTGGCAATATTTAACGAGATAGCTGTTAATGGACAATTCTCTCTTCTTTCAGGTAGCTGGGAACAATGGAGCAGGCCGAACTGCCTTAATACACGTACGGGATGGTATGACTCTGCTGGCTCCCTAAATCAAATCGTACACATATAATACAAGACCTCATTGAATGGGTGATACCTATTAGAGAGCGATATGGATCCCATGTGACCTGCAACGAACTATAAATAATAAATCAAGAAAGATAGAATAAATAGTTATCAACGTTGAATTAAGTAAATTAGTTCGATATTTTTAAATCTCTTATTTCATACGGAGTAAGTTGTACAAGTGCTGACAATAAGACAAGAACAAGAGCCAAGCTGATATTAGTCTCTCAGCAGCTCATCCATCTGCATGCCTAAGGTTGTTCCGACCTGTAAGAGTTGTTCGCTACCGGAAGGAGCTTTGAAAAGTGGCTAAATATCCACGCCTAAAGGACGGTTATATAGCCGGCAATCTATGTCACGTGTACTTTGTAGGCAAGTCCCAATTGTCTGTACAAGTATACCAACACTCCAACACCCTATGCATAAGTGTGCACAGAGTTAAGGTCGTACAACAGTGGCAAGTAGTCAATAGAAACTTTGGTTCTCATCTAAAGGACGGTTATATAGCCGGCAATCTATGTCACGTGTACTCTGTAGGCAAGTCCCAATTGTCTGTACAAGTATACCAACACTCCAACACCCTATGCATAAGTGTGCACAGAGTTAAGGTCGTACAACAGTGGCAAGTAGTCAATAGAAACTTTGGTTCTCGTCTTGTCACTGAACAACGTACAATCAAAAAGATATAAGAGCTACACTCTCTCAGCATAATAAATCCTTTCCTCGGAGTCATTGTCGGTGAACCAATCAAGCCTGACTGAGGCCCCACTCTTCGTATTTATTTCATTGAATGTTTCGGAGTGGCTAACACCAAACGAATGGAGATGGACTAACATGTCGAATGGCGAGTTGAATATATGCCTCATATACTGTCAAATCGTTTACCTGTCACAGACAAGCTGAGAAGACAACTAATATCGTTTAGTATTATTGTCATCTCTCCAAACGGCAAGTGGAAACTGTTCATATCAGAATGTCATCTCTCCACAAAAACTAAAATTTCAATATACTTACGTATTGGTACGAGCAAGTCATCACGGGTTACAACGATGACCTTCGATTCAGTGTCATGAATCGTGTGTTAATTTGTCTCGCACTTAATGTCCATATGCTGACATTTTCTTTATGTGATTGAAGCACTATAGTGGTTAACGCTCCTGCAAGTTTTTTGGTGTTTAATTAGATGCACCATTATAGAGTTGCACTTAAAATTATAAAAATAAAATCAACTAACCTCCTCTTTTATAATAAAGAAAGCTATATATGTTCTAAAACTCTTGAGAATTGACATGTCCACTAGTCCTCCCTGTATAGGATGGGAAATATCCTCTTTTGACTCTCCTTCATCCGTATATGTCGAATTAATAGAGCAAGCATTTCCGCTTCTCTCTCGATCTGCAAGGACGGTTGGTCTTGGGTTTCTAGAATCTCTCGACCTGCAAGGGTAGTTGGTCTTGGGTTTCTAGAATGCTTGTAGTGCCTCGCAGCTTTCAACAAAATGAAATATAAATCTAACATAAAATGTACATTAATTTCTTAGCCTTATCGATAATGAAATATAAATCTAACAAACACGGAATATCAAATACGGAATAAGAGAAATATCACAAAAAATTTAATGACAAAACTTGTATTAAAAAGTGATTCATTGAAAGGAACACTTGGTGTATTTAGAAGTTCCCAAACATCAAAGTAGATGAATTCTTGCATTAATTCCTTAGCCATAAAAGTGCTCCATGATCACAATCATCCATTCAGTGTTTACTCCATTACTGCAATTAAAATTGATTGTTCTCCAACAAATATACAAAAGTAACAATGTTGATATCCCACACACAAACGACAATCATTAATGTGGCAAAAAAATTTCCTTTCAGTCTAACCTCAAGATGCATGCTGTTGTTCATTTAAACCATTCATAATACCCACAATCATGACTACGCAAACCAAATTTTAGAGGAAATACACAACTTATGCCTCCTGTAAACTCGAATTTGGCCATAGTTTATATCCACTTAATGCTAACACCTTATATACAGTTCCCTAATTGCTTACAAGCTACACACAATTTTTTCTTCTGCTGCTTCTAAGTTATTTGGACCTACGCACTATCATGCTCTCGTTAATATGTAATTATAAATCTGCAATCTGCATAGTCTACATTATCCATCTGATAGTTGTTTGATGTACGATAACATATACCAATAGAAACTAAGAGAGCTCTTCAAATGCAAATTTAACCTCATCGCTGAATCTCCACATTTACCCCCAATAAAAAGTAGAACACAAAACACAAAAATTGGGAAACATAGAAGCAAACACCCATTAAGATTAAGTTTGGGTGTTGTTACACTAGGAGCTCATTCAAACTATATTATACAGAAATTAAGATGATTTAAAGACAGAAAAACATTTCATTTCATCAAAATCCTGAAAACACAATATTCCAAAAAATCTTAATGCCGCCCTAAAAAAATTACATCAGAAAAACTTAGAAATAATTAGAAGTGGTGACTGAAAACATACCATAGGACCTTGCCTATGAAGAAATTTTTTTTCCAAATCGGCTTGGGTAAGGCTGCAATGGGAGCAGGTATTTGCTAGCGCTCCATTCGTGTTCGATGATCACGACGGAAGCGAGAGGGTTACTATGGAAGTTAGGAGCGGCGGAGGCAATGGTTCGCAATTGCAGATGTAGGGAGGCGGGTCGCGATCGATAATGAGAAGAAAAGTCTTAGATAAATATTTTGTAGGGGTTTTTACATATCTGTCCCTTACATTTTTAAAAATTAGAATTTAGACCCCCAAATCTTCATATTTATAATTTAATCATCCAAATCCTTTAAGTTACCACAATTTAGTCCCGGAAAATTCTAGTTACACACAGAAATTTACTCTTTATGCACAGTTTTAAAACTTATAAATAATTACAAGTTTACTATTTTTTTTGACTAAATTACCCTTTTAAATTACAAATTAAGACTTTTTAAAATTTAGAACTATAACTCATCATCTTCCTCCTCTGTTTTTTCTCTAGAACCTTTAAAAATATTTTTTAGTAGAATTTAATTTTTAAAAAAATATATCTACCACAAACCCATTGATTTGATTTCTTAACCTCTTAAATTTTTTAAATTCATGTTCCTAAAAAAATTGGAAAAATTTTAAATTCTTCGAATTTACTGTAACAAGTAAAATTAGAATTTGAAGTTTTAGTTTGAGTTTTTTTTATTCAAATGGAAAATTCCAACATGCAATTAGTGTCGGAGGACAAATCTAAGGTACAATTTAAATTTATTCTTAGTTTCTAATGTGTATTTGTTTGCAATTTGTTATTATTACTTATAATTCTTTTGTGAGAGAGACGTCGGCTGCTGGTCGGGTTTTAATACCCGACCAAGCGATTCTTTGGTCGGGTACTGTCACGCCCTGCTCCCGATATACGGTATACAAACACGTGTAACAGGTACCAACAAAATATTCAGTTTGAATATGCCAAAGCCTCAATAAATTTGCCACAATAATACTCAGTAATTACGATAGAAAAATTCAACAAAAGTTTGACTTTTCATTTATTGGAATGAAGTTTAGATACAGTTGAAACAAAATACAATGAAACTAAATAAAAAAAACCGTTATTGAGCTTCAATCAGATCTTTAAAGTGCACCAAATTCTGCGTCAGTTATAGTGTATCTATCGGTAAATCTAGGCATGCACACCCAGGTCATCAGATTGCGACTAAAATAAAATACGCAGAAAAATTGTGAAATATAACTGTTATGTTCAGATATAATAATAATACAAGTTTTAGAAAATATGGAAATGAAATGTATGTAATAATAATGTCAATTAATTTAGGTTATTTTATTGTTATTTTAATGAAGTCAACTTTATAACAGAGGTATTTTTGTCTAGGATGTCATGTAATTGGAAAAACTAACTGATGGGATACAACTGTTTCGATTGTTTCCTGTACAGACCCAGAAAATGGTCACAGGATTTTCCGGTGCTGAGTCGGACCTGCCGTCAGGCAAACATGAATTATAATCAGGTATGATCCAGCAAATCATCACGCACCCATGGTGTGCGAAATATTCAGTTGTACAACTTAACAAGTTTACAGCCGAAACAGAGTATATTTCTATCATTCAGTTTCTCCCCCAACCCAGTGTCATTTAGGTATAGTACAGTATATTAATTATATCAGGTACATATTTCAATTGAATTTTGTTAATTTGTTAACAACTTGATTTATAGAGTCCGTTCAGTTTATACTTTATTCAATAAATCACAATTAGTTATATCCAAGAGTTACTGATTTGAGACATCATAAAGATATCGGCCAGACAAGTGTATGGATGCTGGGAGGTTTTCCGTGCGACGCACGTTCCTTAATTAGAGAACCAGCATACAAGATAACTTTTCTAGACACCGATACAAAATGATATCATAAACAATATATTTCCGTGAATATAACTTTTATGTGATTTATCAAATTTGTATATATGATTATTCTAAAATCTAACTATACTATGTAATTTAAATTTGATAATATATTTTTGATGACAACAACATAATAAGTAATTGATAAATTCCTACAAAATAACAAATCAATTTACACAAAATAAATAACATGATTGAAATAACATGAATATAAAATAGCATGATTAGTGAGTCCAAAAATGAACTCACCTGGATTTTGTTTCCCGATGTTGCTCAATGGAGTAATCTACACATTAAAAATATTCTAAGAATATTAAAAACATATATGAATTTAGATGATTTTTAGGAATTTTTCTAATATTTATAACATACTCAAAATTGATTTTAGTATTAAGCGGGTCTGAAATTAGAAAATAGGTTTGGCTCCATTTTATTGGGCTTATAAGATGATGGATATTCTTTTTAGGTTATTAGGATTATTGAGTAGTAAAAGAGCTAACCTAAGATTTATTAAAATAATTTAATCCAAAAAGAAAAAAAAAAAGATAATATCTTACCCCTTCATTAAAAAATGAGAAGTCAAAAATGTGAAGAAAAGGAAGAAGATATTCTTCATCGGTGAAGTAGTGGCGGCCCCGATGGTGTCTCCTATAGTGGTTCATGCGACTCCGAAGGTGGCTTCGGCGTGATGAGAGGAAGAGAGGAATTTTAGAGAATGAGTGTAGATTGAGTTTAGAAAAGAGGTTAGGTTTATATAGTGTTGGATTTAGGAGTTATAGAATGTGAAGGGTTTTGGGAGTTATAGAATTTAAAGGGTTTGAGATGTTATGGAATTTTAAGAGTTTGAGAGGTTATGGAATTTGAAAGGTTTTAGATTAATTTTGAAGGGTTTAGAATATGAAAGGTTTTAGTTTAATTAGAGAGTTTAATTTTGAGAATTAAAAATGGGAGTTTCATTATTGAAATAATGGAGCAGATGAAGAGTTTGAAAGTTGGAGAAGATGAAAGGTTTAGGAGGTTAAAGAAAATGAAAGGTGTAAGAGTTATAGAAAAAAAATGAAATGTTATATTTATTATTTGTTTATTTTTATTTATTTATTTATAGCTATAAAAGATGAAGGGTTATTACAGGTATTAATACCCGACCAACATATTTTTAGCTTAGGAATTAATATCCGACTCGAAAAATTTGGGATCGGTCAATATAAGGAGATAGAGAGAAGGATGAGGGTTAAACTTGGAAAAAAAATTGAGTGTACAGAATAAATTGGTGACATTTCAAAATGGAAGTTTGGTGTAAAGAGCACTCAAGGTGTCAAAAGTAAATTGCAATATATAAATAGAATTTCCCTTTAGTCCCCCAGACATATTTTTGGTCCGAATTTTCCTTTATATCCCTGAGTTACTTCACTTTAATCATCCTTCCCTCTTCCCCCTCTCTCTCTTCTTATTGGATTCCCTCTTCATTTTCTCCTCTCTTTCCTTCCCTCTTCTTATTGGATTTTCCTGAATTACTTCACTTTAGAGATTAATTGGAAGGAAAGAAAGAGATGAGAAGAATGGAGAGGGAATCCAATAAGAAGAGAAAAAGAGGAGGAAGAGAAAAGAGAAGACTAAAGTGAAGTAGCTCGGAGGTATAACGGGAAATTCGGACTAAAAATATGGTTGGGACTAAATTCTGGTAACTTAAAGGATTTGAGGACTAAATTATAAATATAAAGATTTGAGGGACTAAATTCTAATTTTTAAAGATGTAAGGGACAGATATGTAAAAACCCCTATTTTGTAATGTAGAGAGGGTTAGAATTGGAAAAAAGATAAAGTGGGCCTCATAAGTAAATATGAGATAAATCAAAATTAAAGGTAGTCGTAGAGAGTAATAATGAAAGTGGTCTGCGTGAATAGAATTTCCCATAATCTAACTATGCTCCAAAATCAATCTAAACATTTCCTAAGATTATAATAATAGTCTCTAATCCCATATAAGTCTACAACAAGACGACTAACTCTACACATTCAAAGTGACTGGAAATCAAAATTCAGCAACTAATACAAAGTCACATAAATAGACATGCTTCAAGCTACGGTATTTGATGAAATAAACACCTGAAAGATCAATCTGATCCCATCATCTTGACCGCGAGAGGCATGCACAACTTGAACAGGCCGCCCTCCACGATACGGTGAACATCCTCCTGGACCTCCCTCATCGTCAGCACCGAGAGGCCGCCATCTTCTCCAGGTCCCTCCTCTCCATCCCCTTCCCCATCCTTGTTCCTTATCAACACCTCGCTAATCAGAACCTTGGCCTCGTCATCCTCCCTCTTCCTCGAGATGGCCATCGTCGAGGAGCACAGGATCGGGGTGGGCCCCGCGTCTGAAGAGGTTGGCGACGAAATCCTGGCCCCCCCTGCAGGCGAAAGGAAAGGTTTTGGTGCGCAAAGGGAGGGATGAAGGAGATGGGCGAGGAATTGGAGCCTGGGGATTTTGAAGGAGGATTGGACGAATTGGACGTCGGCACAGCGAGGGGCTTTTAGGGTTTTGCTAGGGTTTTCGGGTTTGGGTCCGGAGCCGAATACAGAGTGCTGGCTCATGAGCTCGTTGGAGCTGGAAGGAGAGGTTCTGGTGGGCGAAGGGGAGAAGATTGGAGAGGGCGTGAGGGGGCGGGGATTTGTTGGGGATTTTGAAGGAGACGACGAGTTGAGGTTCGGAGCTGGAAGCCATTGATGGGGCTTGGAGGAGATGAAGGGCTCGGGTTAGGGTTTGAGGGTGAGAGATTCTAGGGTTTCCGCCATTAACGATGGTGAGCTGAGTCTGGAAGCTGTCAAATTTGGGCAAGACGTCCACGAAAATTCTAGTTTTGGAAGTTCTACAAAATTGGCAAGCCCTTCCTCTGCAAGGGGAAATTCTATTTGCACCTTATTATTTACTCTTCACGTCCTGGTTACTCTTTGTATCAGACTTTCATTTTGAAATATGAGCAATTTATTCTCAGCACACAAATTATTTTTCAATTTTGCCCTTCACTTTCTTGCACCAGACTTCCTCCTGCAATGCCCTAACCCCCTTCACTGTCGAAATCGGGGGAAATTCTATTTGCTAGCAGCATGATCCCCAATCAAAAATTGCCAATTCTTTCATTTATCTTTTAACCTTTTTAGGGAATTTTGTTAGTGGATTTTAATTAATTAAATTAATAATTATTTCCCTCCCCCAAATCTCAATCCAAAATTTGATCCCCTTTCCCCTCCTCAAATTCTCGTTGATCGACCGATCGATCGCAGATTCAAGAAAGAGTGAAGGTGCTCTAATGGCGTCGAGATACTGGGTGGTGTCTTTGCCGGTCCAAAACTCCGCCTCCGCCCTCTGGAGCCGCCTCCAGGAGTCCGTCTCCAAGCAAGTCTTTTTGGAAAATAATTTCGGCAAAATTGTAAGGGTAACTTAGTCAAAAAAAAATAATGGTAAACTTGTAATTATTTGTAAATTTTAAAACAATGCGTCAAGAGTAATTTTCAGTGTGCAAATAGAATTTCCCCTCTGCAAGCCATACTAAAGAAAGCAGGGATATTTACAGATTTGTCCCTTACATCTTTATAAATTATAATTTAGTCCTCCCGAATCTTCATATTTAGATTTAGTCTCCAAATCTTTTAAATTACTACAATTTAGTCCCCTAGTTTATGTTTTGACCTGATTTTTTCATTTTACCATTGATTTTCTTCACTTAATTCCCCTTTCCTTTTTCTCCTCTCTTCTTAGTTCTTATTGGGTTCTCCTTTCTTCTTCTCTTCACTTTCTATTCATTTATTGGGTTCTCGCTCTTTATATTGAAACTAAATGTATTATTTTTCACTAAATATATTAAACATATAAATAAATTTATCCAATATAAAGAAGGAGAACTCAATAAATGAATTTATATTGAGATTTAAAGGTTTAATACATTTAGTGGAGAATAATACATTTGATTTCAATATAGAGAAGGAGAAACCCAATAAATGAATAGAGAGAGAAAAGAAGAGTAAGAGAGAAACCTAATAAGAACTAAGAAGAGAAGGGGAAGAGGGAAAGAGAATTAAGTGAAGGAAATCAGGGTAAAACTGGAAAATTGGGCCAAAATATAAACTAGGAACTAAATTGTAGTAACTTAAAGGATTTGGGAGACTAAATCCTAAATATGAAGATATGGGGGACTAAATTATAATTTATAAAGTTAAGGGACAAATCTGTAAATATCCCAAGAAAGTAATGTTATTTTTGTGACCGAACCAGTGAGTTTGAGCGTGGTCAGTGGGGTGCCAACGTCCTACTTCAGACCTTGCTAACCCAGCCCAGGAATTTGTTACGCAAGATGCCTTCACTCGATTCAATATCTTAATACAAGGCACCTCCACAATCTTCTCCCTTTAAGATCGGAGCAAAGGTAGGGCGGTCCTTATCGAGTTGCTTGACGCACCCCTTTGCCCAATGCTCATAACGCACTACGGAGCCCTCATTCTGTCGTAGGACCATGCAGATAGAAAGGAATTTAATTTGAATACAGAGTTCGATATCATAACTGTTAGAAAAAAAATCTAATAATTTCAAAAATTTTATTTCAATTCTGTATAAACCACTTCGAGTAAGTGCGGCCCAACTAAATCTTTCTATATTATTAGAAAGAAGGGGAGAGAGGAAAAACAGATTTAAATTCTTTTAAAAAAAATTAAGAAAAAAAGTACTGTATTATTCTAATTTTTCAAAAATAAAAAAATTAGTTTCAAACAAATTGATCAGTTTAAACTCATTATATAATGAACAGTACATAATCATTTAAAATTAGTTAGATTAGATAACTTTCTAATAACTATCCGCTTACCTTTCACATCTCTCAATATTAATTATTTTTAAATTAATTCCATGCCTTGCAAAACTTCAAAATTATTAACATATGCGTTCTCACATTTTGTACTCTCTTTTAGGAACACCATGCAACATTTATTTAATATTAATACAATCTAAAAATTCTAATGTATGCTCTAATGTAAACAAATCAAAACGTTAACTATCTGTAATTATTTAAAATTTTATAATACACACATGTAATTTATAAATATTTTTCATGACGTGCTTTATTTAGTAATTATTAGAACGACCCCGTTAGCTCAACATCAACTAATCAAAGTAGAATTGGTAATTGACAAAGTAAACCATATAAAATACCGAACTCAGACTTTCCTAATAAAAATTAATAAGAGAACATTTTATATCCTGGAGCCTTCGCCAATCGGGTCAGACCACGTAAATGCAAGACCTGGATCCGACGCGAACCCGCATCAGGACACCAGGAACAGAACAGGCGAGCAAAGCGCACGCGTCTGACGCATCCAATCTCGTCTCGACTCGTCTGGACTGGTCAGTTTCTGTTGTCCTTTTCCACGACGGGATGCATGTAGTTTCTCTGCAAATTACCGCATAGAAAGTTTATATTGCGACCTCGTATCCGACTTCACCGACCGTAGATATGGCGGCCGCGTAGAATTTCAGGTGCGGAACATACGATAGGATCGAAGAGAGACGTTACGCGTTCGAATTCAAAAAGAAGAAAAAAAAAGGGAATGAGGGAGCGGAGCAGTGGGCTCCTATAAATTGCGGTTAGGTTCAAGTGCGGAGAGAAAAAGCGGTTATCTGCTCTCCCAATTTCATCTCTCTCCCCTTGAAAACCTAGCCGCCTCCTTTTCGAAATAAGAAAACCCTAGCTTGTCCCTCGTGAGCCGTGTCTACTGATCGCGGGCTTGGAGATTCCAGAGGTATGATCTGAGGTTTCTAGGATTTTGTAATTGATTTGATTTTGTTTCGATGTTTTTCTTTGGTTTTTTGGGGAATTTTTTTGGGTTGGAAAACGTTATGTTGAAACTGATAGGTTTAAGGTTCCATTGGTTGGGTTGTTGATTGATTTCAAGGGTTTAAGATGCTAGCTTTGACTCTATTGAGGGGTGGAACAACCTTTAGGATTTGGAATTATGTTATGATTATTGGAGTAAATTGGGCAATTAATTTTAAGGATTTTAGCATTTAGGTGCTTCTCTCGTCATGCTGCTATGCTTTGATGAAGTTCTTAACACTGAAATTGGTAACAAAAATTATTAATTTTGTATCTTTTCTTTTTGGGTTGGTGTTTGAAATTTGGCAGTATTATATGTGCTCGACATTGTGATAATAGTTATAGTATATTATTCTTAATACTGTTGTGGGTAAGATTAAAATGACCATGAAGCTCATAATTCACATAATTTAGCAATTTTTCCCTTCTTTAGCCTCACTCAATGAAAATTGCAGGCAGGATCAATACCTGCAGATCTACTTCCCTCAAAAAGAGCTTCCTAAATTTCAAGAGCGCTTATGTTATTAATCACTGGAAGCAATCCTTACGATTGTGATATCCTGTGAGAACTATAACAATCAAAATCCAGACTGGTTTGTGAGCCTAATGATAGGAGACTATCTAGATTGGTTCGAGGAGCACTTATTGGGCTAAAGATTTGCTTTTTTCCAAAATGTTCTGGCAAGGAAACTATATAAGAAGATGCTGAAAACTTGAAGGGAGAGATGGAAAGCAACCTCCTGGATACAGATTTTTAAGGGGCTAAAGGGATAGACTTAGTTGTGTAGGCCAACTCCAAAGTGAAACCTTCTGGCTATCTCTCGTTCAAGGCATATTCTATCCACAGAGGTCCCAATGGTGAGCCCATGCGTATTCCTAACCCACATCCATACCCAGTTCATAGCTTCCCCCAAGCTCCAGCAGGATCACCTGATACAACAAGCAGAATAAAATTTCCGTTCACTTTCAAACAAAATGTGAACAAGAGAAAAACTTCGAAATATATTTACTGCTTAGGAAACTTAACAGAAGACGCAATAAAAGATGGCAGAGGGTGACCAAAGAACAATTCAAATAGATGGTCATATCTAGGAGCCAACAGTCATTTAATCTCATATGCTAAAGCCATGGGGTATTTTTCTTTTTATCTCTTGGTTGGAGAATCTTAAAGAGAAAAACACACTACTATAATTTTATTGGAACAACATCCATCATAGCATCATAAGTACAAGGACATAATTTGCTCATTGTGAAGGGAGAGAGGGAGTTCTCTCATCCATTTACAAGATAAAAGGTGGAAAAACTGAAGTAAGAAAAGCCAGCTATCTATGTGAGAAATTTTGCACTACCATTAAATTAACTTATAGATCTCACCAAAAGGCTAAACCTACTTTGGTGTATTTTTCCCAACATCGCACTAAATATCGAAAGAGTGATTGATGAGATGGAAAACATGGATCGACTGATTTGGATATGGCATGCAACTTTTGACAGATAAAGGTCATACAGATAGACAAGAGATGGAGAAGCTGATAAAAGTATTACACTTAGAACAGATCGTGATGGATAAAATGAACAAGAATCAATATGAGTGCAGAAAACAGTTTCAGTTAAATAACACTACTGTCAGAATATTCATACTGTAAGAATCCTGTGACAGTTAGGATGATGAAAAATTACATATAGCAGAAGCGATTAGAGATAATTGGTTATATTTATGAAAAAAATTTAAAGAACAAAGATGCAAGGCATTGATCGAGAAGTGTGAATTGTTTAGTTCAGAAGTCACATACTTGCGTACAACTACAAAAATGTAAAACTTTTTAATATAGAAGTTCAGTCACAATTATATTTATGCATGCTCTTTATACCTGACCCTATGTCAATAAGAACCCTTACCCTTGCGTTCTGTACAAAGATAATAAATGAAGACCATATGACATGAGCGAAACCCTCTGTTGTTCAAGCTGATATTATTCATTAATTATTTGTGTACTGCACAAATTAAACCAAGTCCGTGAGCATACATGTATGTTTCCAATTGTTCACTAACATGAATCTATTTACTTGTTTCTACTTGAACAGATGATTATATTCAAAATCTAACTCAGGTTGCTTTGACCTTGTAGTGAATATTCAGAGCTGACTATTTGCATGAAAACTTCTTCTTCATTGACCCTCGACTTTGAGTGGCTATAATATAGTAGATTCTTACTCATTTTCTTTAATATCTCTTCGATTTTTTGATTCCCTACTCTTTTTTCTAGAACAGACTGTTTCCAAATAACTTGAAGGCCTTCATATTCTTTTTTTTTTTTGGTTTTTTTAGTTATACACCTGTTTGCACGAATCCATACAACATAGTAGAATAGTTTATCGCTACTCCCACATTTAGAAATAAGCATGGTTCTGTCACTGAATATGTTAATAGGATCTGCAGGTTTCTAACCTGACCATGCTAATACCTTAGTGGTGAGACTCTCATAGCTGACCTGGATTAATGGGCTATATGATTGTAATATAAGTCCCTTGGGCTCCCACCATTCTGGGACTCATTCCAAGAGTACATGACTCTTGGACTAGCCCAATGAGATTTTAAATGGAGCACCTAATATTAACCTTAGAATCATCAACAAAAGATAAGGCAATCCTCTTACCTTCTAGAATTAGTGTGTAGAGTCTGGTTTTGTGCCTGACCAAAGAGATTTTCTGTCCGAAGGTCGAGGAGATCATTTTGCTGGTTGGTGCACATCAAAGTGCTCAGTTAATGCTTCTTGAAAGCAGTTCATTCTTTGAATTCTTGCACTGGAATGGACCACGTATTACTTTAAGTTCAGCATTACAGGATGCACAACAACTTCACAACAAATTTCTAATAGCTAATTTCCCAGTTTCAAGAAAGTCCACTTCTCCGGTCTTGTTTTTCCCTATTGTCTAATAATGTTCCTTTAAACTCTTCAACCAGTTATTGTTTTTAGGATCGTAGGTTGTGTTCATGGTGAGTACGTTTTAAATATGAAATGGCTATAAAGTCATGTGTTATTAACAATAACATATTAATATCTAAACCCACTATTGTCAACCATTGTGCTCAAACATTTCTATTTTGAAGCTTTCGTGTTGAATATACACTTCTATTGTGAATTCCTGTCATGTTGGACATGTGTATCATGTGTACTTTTTAGAATTGGCTGTCAGTGTGCTGGTCCTGGACTATACGGGTGTATTGAACATAATATTTAAAAACAAATTCATGTTGATAACGTAATTTCTTTGTAGGTATTCAAACAGCGAGTTTGTACGTTGGTTAGGAGGAAATTATCTTTGCTAGTCTTGGGGTATAAAATCTTTTGTTGTCTGACATTTTTTTTATTTATAAATTTATCAAAAAGGAAATGCACTAAAAAATGTAAGGACAATTCTTATCGGTGCAAACTATAATTTCATATGCATCTATTGGCTATGTGTGTCATTTGTTTCATAGATAAAGAATCCATTGATCATAAGTGAGAGTGCTATGATATTTTTGATAGCATTAAAGTGTTTTGTAGTGTCAGATAATGATACACATATTCTGTATGAAGCTCATAGTGAACATGTATGTCTTGTTACTCTTGGTTCAGTTAGTTCTAGGTTAGGTTTAGATAAAGAATGGTAAAACTAACTAGCCTTTTCCAGTTAAATTCCTTCCATGTGTGGATATTACATTCTTCTCTTAAGTTAAATTCAAATATGGGCACCACAGTATGAGGGATAATTTATTAAATTTTTGGCCTTAGGTAATATATGTAAAATTTATTCAAGGAGTTATTTTTATGTATCTAATTGACAGTAAAGGGTCTTTTGTCCTTTGGGTTGAATACTTTCACTTGGTGACCTTTCTATTTGTTTATTTTTCTTTCGTGAAATTGTGGGTGCAGGAAATGGGACCTAATGGGGAAGACAGTCTAAACACACCCCTTCTGCAACACTCAAAAAATGTGACTGACAATCTACCACAAACTTCAGCAAGAGATAGCAAGAATTACATAAAGGTCATGTTCAAAGTTGGAGGCATCAGATGTGCTTCTTGCGCAGTTTCCATTGAATCTGTTCTTAGAGATATGGAAGGAATAGAAAATGTTGCAGTGTCACCACTTCAGGGCCAGGCCGTCATCATGTATAGACCTGAACTTATCAATGTAAGTGTCTTATAATTGTCATCGCTGTTGGTAGATGTATTACATCCCATAACTTTTTTTTTTTGCTGGAATGTGGAGCTTTGTATTCTAGATGAGCTGCCTATATATGAATTTTATGCTTCTCGATTATTGGGGGGAGTATTTCCAGTTTCTTTCAACATTCACCTTGCATCTTTGTTCCCTACGATCATTGTCGAGGACTTCCTATTTTTATCAAACTCTAGGAGGTCAGATTTTTGTTATGTGAGCTTATAAATGTTTAATTTCTCACGATTATAATAATCCCTACTGGCTTTTAAGGATTTTGGAAAGTTTCTGTTGTCTATAATATAGTTGCCTTCGCCACTTAGTTTTACTGACTTTTCATAAAACTGTAATCTTTTGTTGGGGCCTCTTCAACATAGAGTTGTGACTGATACCAACCATGTTTGGTTGGTGGAGACTTGGATTATGATGATTTAATCCTATTTTACTGTAATTTTACTTCATACAATTAATTTCTAGAGCATCTACTATCATTTGCTATCTCTTTTATTGATTAATGAATACCTATTTTTTAAAATCCAAAACATTTATTTTATTTTATTTTTATTTTGAACATCTCTTCAGGTAAAAACAATTAAAGATTCGATTGAAGAACTAGGCTACCAGGTTGATGATATTTCAGATCAAAATATCGCAGTGTGTCGATTAAGAATCAAAGGAATGGTATGCACCAGTTGTTCTGAAGCTGTAGAGCGAGCTCTTGGTATGGCTAGTGGAGTTAAAAAAGTTATTGTAGGCCTTGCACTTGAAGAAGCCAAGATCCATTATGATTCTAATATGATCAATTCTGATCGCCTCATCAAGGCTATTGAAGATGCTGGTTTTGGGGCTGAACTTATTAGCTCAGGAGATACTGTCAACAAGGTCCACCTAAAACTTGAAGGCCTCACTTCTCCTAGAGATGCTACCCTCATCCAGTCATCCCTGGAAGCAATTGAAGGCGTGAATAGCGTAGAAATGGATTTAGCAGGTTCAAAAGTCGCTGTTTCCTATGATCCTGATCTTACTGGTCCAAGGTCACTAATCCAGTGCATTCAAGAAGCTGGTCAGGTACCTGATTTCTACCATGCAAGCTTGTACACTCCTCCGAGGCGAAGAGATATGGAACGACAAGAAGAGACTCGTGTATACAGGAATCAGTTCCTTTGGAGTTGCCTGTTCTCAATTCCTGTGTTTATGTTCTCAATGATACTTCCTATGATTTCTCCATATGGAGACTGGTTGGATAACAAGCTATACAATAATCTTACCATGGGGATGTTTCTGAGATGGGTCCTTTGCACGCCGGTACAGTTTATAATTGGTTGGAGGTATATTCTGAATGCTTGCTACTATTATTATCTTATCATTGTAAAGTCTGAGTCTTTTTTATCTTGTAATGAGATGTAGACGGCTACCTAGAAATTTTAAGGCAAAAAGGAATAGCCCTCGTGGATATTAGTTATTTCCTAATATTTTCTAACTACCTTTTTCTGTTCCTTTACTCCTTTTCATAATTACTATGTGTCTTCAATTGCTGGAGCTAACATGTTTCCGTTTAGCACTTCGACTTTTCTAGTGCAATTTGTGCAAATCTCATTACTATCCCTTTGCACATTACTATCCTGCTTGTAATTTGTAAAATATATAATCATTTTGGATGTTTCTTTTCATAAGAATTATAAAGGATGATGGATAAGCTAGGCTTTTGCTATTCAGGACATGTTTTCGCAACTTTATTACAGGGTTTTTAGTATATAGGTCCCTAACAAATTTCATATTTGTGTATTTATCCCAATAAATTGTTTTTAGAATATGAGTCCCCAACAATATGGGAGTCACCTTATAATAGTACCTCTATTAAACATTTCATCTAAAAATATCAACTAATTTTGATTAAAATTTACCCTGAATAGTAAATTTACCTAATTATTCATAATTTAAATAATCAAATTAAGTTATTAATAATCACCTGTTCATCTCACTTTCTTTTGCTCTATCCTCCTTTCTTCGACTATTCTAATTACAAAAACACGAAGAAGATGGAAAACTGTCATTAACGATCAACATGGTTCTATTTTTTATAACAACTCGCAAAAATGTTTTAGATGACGGAGAAAATGTCTCAATAGTCTATTAATAAAAAATGTGCAGAAGAGATGAAAAACTTTTTTGATGACTCGACAAGGAAAATATGAGTTTATTTTTTTAAACACAAATTTGATGCTTTTGATGTTTTTAGGAAATGGAAAGTTTTGGTTAAGAACGAAACATTTGAAAATTAAATGCTTGTGATCTCAAATGATGGGGAATATGAACTCAGTGAGTTCAAAAAACTTTGTTGTCAATGAAATTCGTATGAAAAAGACTATTATGTGAATGTTGTAACATAATGGTGTGGCTTAATATATAGACATGACTTAGTGAACGTGCTAGATGTATGAAATGCAATCTAAAAAATTTTGATTGCATTTCATACGTTCATATTGATCTGATTGCTAGAACCAAATTAGATGCTAAATCTATTAAATGTACTAGAAATGTTGTTGATGCTTTTGGATATTGATTTTTGTATGAACAAAATAGTAAAATAATTCATAGCAAGGATGTCATATTTAATGAATAGATAATGTACAAGGATATGTTTAGTGTAGTGGATACTAACAATGTAGATACTAAAGTTAAAGACTTCGAGTATATCGAACTGAATGATATTGAGTTTGTGTCTCGCATCCGTTGAGTATTCAGATGCGATCAAGAATCACAAGGAGTCCCAGTTGGATTTGGGTTATCAGACCAGAGTTCTAATTGGATTTGAACACCAATTAGATGGTGATAGTGCTATTCTAATGGGATTAGGATAGAAACACTATACATGTCTCTTGTATGTGATACGAGAGAGGAGAGCAATTGGCTGAGAGATATGTTTCTTTTATTATGAGAGATGCGAGAGGTAGAGAGATACTTGGATCTCTTCTTGTAACATATTTTTCTCATAGTGGATATTTCTCTCATTATTCCCGTGGACGTAGGTCGAATTTGGTCGGCCGAACCACGTTAATTCTTGTGTTCTTCTTGTGTTGTATTGTTTTCTTTATCTCTACGATCTCGATGGGGGATTCGATCCCCAACAAATGCTATCAGAGCAATACTAAGTATTGTGGCTGTGAAAGGATTATATTTAGAGCAGTTCGATGTGAAGACTGTTTTCCTTCAAGGTGATTTGGAGGTGGTAATATACATGGAACAGCCAGAGGGATATGAAGTTAAAAGAAAAGAGAATTGGGTATGTCGACTGAAAAGGAGATTGTATGGGTTGAAACAAGCGCCGAGGCAATGGTACTTGAAGTTCAACAAGTTTATGTTGGATTCGGATTTTGCCAGAAGCAATTCAGATCATTGTGTATATCTACAAAAGTTTAAGGATGATAACTTTATTATACTTATTTTGTATGTAGATGATATGCTTGTGGCAGGTACATGCTTGAAGAAAATCAATGATATGAAAAGCAAGTTGGCAAGGAGATTCTCTATGAAGGACATGGGTGAGGCGAAACAACTTCTTGGAATGCAAATTATCCGAGATAAGAAAAGTAAGAAATTGTGGTTATCTCAGGAGGGATACGTCAAGAAGGTGTTAGAGAAATTCAATATGGATAATGTAAGACCGGTAACTACAGCTCTTGGTGGTCAGTTCAAACTGTCAAAAGAGTAAGGTGTTAAGACAGATGAGGAGACGAGACATATAGAGAACGTGCCTTATTCATCAGCCGTTAGGAGTCTCATGTATGCAATGGTGAGTACAAGACCAAATATTGCACATGCAGTGGGAGTAGTGAGTAGATTCATGAAGAACCCTGAGAAGAAATATTGGCAAGCGGTGAAGTGGATTTTCAGGTATTGGAAAGATACTTCAAAGTATTGTTTATGTTTTGGGAGTGATAACATTGATGTGCAAGGTTTTGTGGATTCGGATCATGCGGGTGATAGAGACAATGGCAGGAGCACCACAGATTATGTCTTTACTGTAAGAGAGACAGCGGTAAGCTAGGTTTCAAGATTACAATCAATTGTTACTTTATCTTCGACAGAAACTGAGTATGTTGCAACTGCAGAAGCAAGTAAGGAATTTATTTGGTTGCAGCGATTGATGAGTGAGTTGGGTTTTGATGGAGTGGATTGCAGATTGTTCAGTGATAGTCAGAGTGCAATTCATCTTACTGAGAACTTAGCGTATCATTTACGGTCTAAATATATTCACTTGAGATATCACTTCATTAGATCCTTATTGGAGGATGGCCAATTGAAGTTGGAGAAGATTGAGAACATTAAGAATCCTGCAGATATGTTGACAAAGCCGGTTGATGGGAAAAAGTTGAGCTATTGCTCAACTTTGGTGTATTTATGTTGAATGCTGAAATTGGGCTTTAAACGATCGAGGTAAAAGTTTTGGACACTAGAATTATCATGTATAGAGATTACAATCTTTTGCAATAGGTCTCCAAGTGGGAGATTGTTGCTAATAGAGCCCATTGCCACAGCAGATTTTGGTACACCGAAACGGGTCCAAAACCTGTCCAAATTCGTTATGATATAATATAAATATGGGGTTGTGGTGCTAGAGTTTTATTAGCCGAAGAAAAAAAAAGGAGCCGAAATAAAAGGAAGCCGAAAGAAAAAAATTAGGCTGAGATTTTTTCTCTTCTTGAGGTGGCTGGTGCTTTTGGTTGTCGCGGCCTGAAGCAAAGAAATTATTTGGTTGGAAAATAATTTAGGTGGTTGCTGGTCTTTGTGCTACAGGGTTCGACCTGAAGCAAAGAAGAGAAGAGGTGGCGGCTGGTTTTTCTTGCGTGTGGCTTTGAAACAAAGAAAAGGAGTTGCTGTTATTGTTACTTGTGGTGTGGCGGCCTGAAGCAACAAGCAAGGAAAATTTCCTTTGGATTTTCGGCGGCCGAAGCAAAGAGGAAAATCACTGCAACGAGAGATTAGGCTTTGATCTCAAAATCTTGTGTGATTTCTTTGTGATTTCTCTTATGGTTGAGAACTAGAAAGTTGTAATCCTCTTTTGACATAATGGAAGTTTTTCGATCGTGTCCCCGTGGACGTAGGCATATTGCCGAATCACGTTAAATCTGCGTATTCTCTGTCTCTGCTATTTTTCTTTTCGGTTAACTATTTGATTCCGCTGGTTGTTGCATTAGTATTATTCCGCTATTTTGCTAATAATCGGTATCAGAGCCGAAGTTATGGATTCAGAATCGAGATTATGAGATGGTGAATCTGATGTCGAGTCGACAAGGAGGTTGGCGGAGGTATCAAGATAAAATACAATAAGAAGAGAAAAAAAGGCAGATACAACCGGTGATGTGCACAACTGGAGGCTCTAGTAATGTGCACCAAAAGAAGTGGCTGATAACTGAGATGGATTCTGAGGCACACATCAACGGCTATACTTGATTGGAGCGTGGATCAAATAATCGGTGTCTGATTAAGGTGATTCAGGAGTCGAATCCTATGTTTTTCAGCATTCCGGATGCAGTGGTAGATGCGGATTGGGCAAAATCCACTGTTTAGAGCAAATTTTGTGCAAACCAGCAGTGATCGACGATGATCGTGGGATCGATATTGACCAAGATGATCGATGGTCGATGATTGGTTGATTGTACGATGATGAAGTATGGCGTGGTACTTCATGGTGATGGATATGATTATTTCGTGACATGATGAATCATATGGTAATGTATAATCGTCTATATTTCTAGAGTTGGTCATAGTTTTTGGATCAAGATGGAATACGGTATATCGATCACTTTTGTGTGGTACACAACATGATAAGTGATTGTGAGTACTCAGAAGGTCCAAGTGTTTTAACCGAGGTGGAGCACGGTGTAGCGATTATGAGCGCTTGGTGAAGAACGTGGTGTAATAATCGTGAGTGTTCAAGAGAGTACGGTTTAGTAATCATGAGTCTCGGAGGAGTGCATGGTTTAGTGATCATGAGTGCTCAAGTATAGAGACAGTAATGATTATATAAATTGTTCCCGGTCGGTGGAGCATGGTGATCGTGCGGTGGATGTCTACGAAGTGGATGGCGAGAACAACAGATTTTCTACAACATGCATGACTCATCGGATACGAGCCAAGGTGGAGATTGTTGGGTTTGTGTCTCGCATCCGTTGAGTATCCAGATGTGATCAAGAATCACAAGGAGTCCCAGTTAGATTTGGGTTAGAAGACCAGAGTTCTAATTGATTTGAACACCAATTAGATGGTGATAGTGCTATTCTAATGGGATTAGGATAGAAACACTATATATATCTCTTGTATGTGATACGAGAGAGGAGAGCAATTGGCTGAGAGATATACTTCTTTTATTATGAGAGATGCGAAAAATAGAGAGATATTTGGATCTCTTCTTCTAACATATTTTTCTCATAGTAGATATTTCTCTCATTGTTCCCGTGGACGTAGCTCGAATTTGGTCGGTCGAACCACGTTAATTCTTGTGTTCTTCTTGTGTTGTATTGTTTTTTTATCTCTACGATCTCGATGGGGGATTCGATCCCCAACAAATGATATCTTGATTTATGATGTTTGTGACATTGTTCTAAACGTCCAAGAGTTAACACAGGAGATGCCAAGTATACTATGTACTGCATTGAGGAGGTCAATTAGACAATACAAGGCCCCAAACAGATGTTCATCTGCCTTACACTATCTTTTACTATCAGATAATAGTGAACCATAACGTTATGAATAGACTTTGCATAGTGATCATGCAAGCAAGTGGGAGCTACCAATGAAGGAAATGGATTCCTTATAACAAATAATACATGGGAATTGACGAAATTATCTAAGAGCAAAATGGCACTACATGCAAATGGGTTTACAGGATGAAACAAGAGGCTCATGGCAGTAAGTGTTATAAAGCCAGATTGGTTGTAAAAGAAAATGATATTTTTTTCTCTAGTTGTGAAACTAACTACCATCAACTTAGTTTTATATATGGCTACTACTGAGAATTTGTTATTTGAGTAAATGAATATGAAAGCAAATTCAAGCAAATGGATGTGAAAGCTTTCCTTAATGGTGATCTTAAAGAAGATATTTACGTGAAGCAGCTTTAAGCCTTTGTGTCTCATGACAACAATGTTTCTGTGCAAGCTATGAAAGAGCTTGTATGGCTTGAAACATGCCCCCAGACAATAGTATAAAAAATTTGACGGGTTGATATATAAGATAGAATTCTCGAGATGCCATAAGATTATTGGTATTATGTCACAAGGTGCGACAGTAGATTTGTTATTTTACTGTTATTGATGATATGTTGATAGCATATTCTTGTACTAAAAAGATGAATAAGTTGAAAACATAATTATCTAGCAAGTTTGTAATGAAAAATCTGAGAGCTACAGTCCAAATAATTGGCATGCGAATTATTAGGGACAAAGTAGCTAGTAGTTAACTCTGTCACATGCTGAATATGTAAGAAAGATTTTGGAAAGATTCAGTATGTAAATTGTTAAGCCAGTTATCCTTTAGTTAGTCACTTTTGGCTATCTAAATAACAATCACTCATTACTGAGGCAGGGAGTGCCCATATGGTGTGCACCACAAGAGATATAACACATGTAGAGGGAGTTGTGAGCAAAGATATATGAGTAATACAGGAAGCAATATTGAGATGTCATCAAATAGATCCTTCGATATTTATGGGGTACTTTAGGTATGAACTTCTGTTTCAGAGGAGGAAATTTACTATTGCAAGTTATGTCATTCTAATTTAGCTGGTGATATTGATAATAGTTAGAGTATTAGTTTGAGTATTACGAATTATGTATATACATTGGATAGTACTGCTTTTAGTTGGGTTTCTCAATTGCAATAAATTGTTGCTCTCTCTACTATAGAGGCTGAATACGTGGCCATAGCAGAGGCTAGCAGGAAGATAATTTGGTTGTAAAATTTCTTGATCGAATTAGGAAAGGAGCAAGAAATTAGTACTTTATATCGCAATAATCAGACCGCTTTCATCTCGCGAAGAATCCAACATCTTTCAAAATAAAACATATAAGAAAGAAGTACGATTTTATCTGCAATTTTTTAAAAGATGAAGAGTTATTGCTGGAGAAGATCAGAGGAAAGGAAAATCCAACTGATATATTAACCAAAATAGTTATTGTTGGCAAATTGAAACTATGCATAGTTTTTGTTGGTCTAGAAGTTTAAGACTTTAGGTCGTGCTGCTAGGGATGTGTTTCATCACTTTAATGAGAAAAAGTAGGAGAATGCAGATGTATTCAGTCTCCAAGTGGGAAATTGTTGAGTTTTGTAGTGCTTGACAGTACTGTATACTAATTTTCAATCTTGCGGATCTAACTTCGAGGTAAGTTGGCCAAAGTGGCCTGGGGCTAGTGCCCCCTTGCCCAAAGGGGGGTTTTGGGTTGCATCCTTCAAATTTTTTAAAAAGGGTATTTAAGTAATTTTATATGTTAGTGGGTTGTGGCCCAATTATATATATTTATATTCTCATCCTGTAGTTATAACCCTATTCTCAAATAGTGAAAAACTCTCTGGTGACTATGGACGTAATCCAATTTGGAACGAGTTACGTAACTCTTTGCGTTCACATGATTTCTTGTTCCTTATTCTTTGCAATTGCTACTCAGATCTGTGATATTCCCAATATCAACCATATTTTTTACTAAAAATTTAGAGATTATATGTATGTAATACATATGCAAGTCGAAATATTCATTAATACATCATTCGTATGTTCGATTTTAACATTTTATTCTCATATGCATCTATTCACATTTTCGATCCATCTAGGATATGTAAACTTTTAGGATATGTCAAATAGATTATCTGAGACGTTTCGATCAAGTATCTGAGTGTCAAGTATCGGATACGTATGCGACAAGGGTTCACTTACTTCTTTGAAGTATCAGTGCTCCATAGCAGACAAGTGTCCAAGAAGGTAAAGATGCATTGATATGAACAGACGATTGGGATGCAAACACAATATAGCATGGGACGAAGCGACTCCATAAGAGGACATGAGGGCACAACGATAAAACACCTGATAAGTCAAATAAAAAGCATACACACACAAGTACATGCATGTCAGGGACTAAACATTTAGATCATCATTGAGAAACGTCAACACGTGTATGAGGAATGTTCAAGAAGCATTAGCGATGCGTATTTGACAGAGGCACAACTTCATCATAGAATTGTTCATGCTACACACGAAGAATGTCCATGAAGTGTAAGAAGTATTGATGTCTGACATGACTGTCCAAATGTTTACATATTCAGGACGGAAGCTCCTTGCTGTATACTTTTAGATTATGCTGCATAGCTAACCAACTTCAGGATGGAAGCTCCTTGCTGTATAGTTTTCGGTTATGCTGCATAGCTATCCAACTTTTGATTGAGAAAGGCTTAGATGTTGAAAATAAAGACAATTTTTGGCCGTGTTATGTTTTTTTTTTTTTTTTCCTTCAGTTTAAGAATATATCTTATGTTAATTAATTCCATTTGTTTTATTCCAGAAATATGTTGTCAACTTTCTTTTTAATTAAAGATAGTTTACATAATTGCTATATGCTCCTAATGGTGTTATAGAGTTACTAACCCATGATTGTATATGTGGCAATTGATTCAGATTCTATGTAGGATCTTATCATGCATTGAGAAGAGGCTTTTCGAACATGGATGTTCTGGTTGCCATGGGAACTAATGCTGCTTATTTCTACTCTGTGTATATTGTCATCAAAGCTTTATCTTCTTATTCATTTGAGGGACAGGATTTTTTTGAAACGAGTGCCATGTTGATATCGTTTATTCTCTTGGGTAAATATTTGGAGGTGGTTGCAAAGGGTAAGACATCAGATGCATTGTCAAAGCTTACGGATCTTGCGCCTGAAACAGCTTTTCTGCTTACTTTGGATGGGGATGGCAATGTCATAGCAGAGAAAGAAATCAGCACTCAATTGCTACAAAGAAATGATGTAATTAAAATCATGCCAGGAGCCAAAGTACCAATTGATGGAGTTGTTATTAGGGGTCAGAGTCATGTAAATGAGAGCATGATCACTGGAGAATCAAGGGCAGTTGCTAAAAGGCCAGGAGACAAGGTTTAGTATTTGTGTTATCCTTGTTTTTCAGCTTGTTACATTCTCATGATATTATGTGTATTGATGCATTGTTTTGCCCCAAATACTATAAATAGGTTATCGGTGGTACAGTGAATGAGAATGGATGTATACTTGTTAAGGCCACGCAAGTTGGTTCAGAGACTGCTTTATCCCAGATAGTTCAGCTGGTGGAAGCTGCTCAACTTGCAAGAGCACCTGTTCAGAAACTGGCAGATAAGATTTCCAGATTCTTCGTCCCAACTGTTAAGTGTTTCATTTATTTATTTTCTGTTGAAAATTGTTAATAAAATAAATATGGAAAGCATAAGTCGTCAATCATTGATTTTTTTTAATGTTGTTTAAGTACTTGTTGATTGCATATTTTTGTCTTTTAACACTAATTCTGTTGCAGTTGCTGATTTAACACTTCACTAGCATTTTTTTAATGAGTTCATTCTTATGGTTGCTCCGAGGAGGAAGTTAGCTTCTTTTGTTGTGAAATACTTCAATTTTAAGTGAGGCAGTTTTCTAAGGCTGGGCACTCTAAACAGCCATTACCTGTCACAGATGTACTTGCAATTAATATCTGAAAAGATAAGTTATTTTAATATTAATAACTGGATTTGTCACATGCAATCTGCTTGTGCATTAAAATGTGGCATTATACATGTTGAAGTTGATGGACAAGTGAATAATTTAAAAAAGGAGGTAATTGGTTGATGGACAAGTGAATAATTTAAAAAAGGAGGTAATTGGTTGAAGGGTTCGAGGGGTAAACAGTGCAATAGCTAATAAACAATGACCAAAAGAGATGTCATATACTTTTTGCAATATAAAAAGCCTAGAAGAATTTGAAATTTTTAAAAAAGTAAAACAGAATATTGTATATTTATTTTATTATAAAAATTACTACCAACATGGCTGAGACCAAAATTTTGCTGTCAAAAAAAATCAACGGCTGACATTAACATGACTGGTGCAGTGTGTGGTCAATTGACTTGGGAATTTCTTCTAAGAGGTTTGGGTTATAATAGTCGAGACTTAATATCTTTCATTTGCAAATGGTAATGTTAATTGAATTAGATCTATGAGAACTTTACTAGAATGGGGAAAAGTTTTGGATCTGATGGACCAGTGGCAATAAGTAGCACAGCAAATTTGAAATGTGGTTTCCTAATTCAGGAACTGGAGAATGTTTCCCAGAGGGATAAGGTCGACGTGTGAATTGTGAACATTGAGAAACTCCTTTATATTTAATTTTAAACCTAAGAGCAATCTGTCTGAACGACAATTGTTTCTGTTGTTTTCCACATAAATGCAGCTTCTGCATTATGTCTGATGTGCCAAATTCACCAATATCCAGACAAAAGGACCCTTGAACATGTCCACACATGTTCGCTGAATGAATCATACTCGGCTTTTGCGTTCAATAGCTAAAGAGTTGTCTTTGCTTGTTGATGAATTTTAATAAGAATAATGATGTTATTTTGTTGCAACTTTTACCAAATGGAGTCATAATATTATTGTTCGTACAATTTCAGTTAAATAGAAGTGCTATGTGTACCTCATGTTGGTACTTATTTGGCTCCCTCCTAGCACCTCGAGAAGAAAAAGAGGGGAGCAGGTGCAAAATGCCAACTCGCTTTGCAACTATCTTCTTATTTTCTCCTTGAGAAGGTAGAAAGTAGCGAAACAAGTAATTGTAGAAGTACTTGTTCAAGTTTGTTAAATAAGCGTTGCCATGGTTGGATGGCTGTCATAGTCAGTAAATGCACAAATTCTAGTGGGTTTAAGCATATATAAGTTAAAGATTTTTCTTCTTGCACTTATTGGCTGAAGATTTACATTCGTGAGGTTTAAAGGCTGATACTTTTAGGCATCTCTTGCATGCTTTCATGCTAATGCACAAACATTTTACAGGTGATAGTGGTGGCGTTCCTTACTTGGCTTGGCTGGTTTATCCCTGGAGAAGCTCACCTCTATCCAAGGAGGTGGATTCCAAAGGCTATGGATGGGTTTGAGCTAGCTCTGCAGTTTGGAATCTCAGTATTGGTTGTTGCCTGCCCTTGTGCTCTAGGACTAGCAACACCAACTGCTGTCATGGTTGCCACTGGAAAAGGAGCATCTCAAGGTGTCCTTATCAAGGGTGGGAATGCACTGGAGAAGGCTCACAAGGCGAGTATAAGATATTTCTATTTGCTTTTATAGTAATTGGAGCGAGAAGATGCATCTCGTTGTTCAAACTTCTGATTTATTTCCTCCTCCTAATATTGGGACTGTGTTACAGGTGAAAACTGTCATATTTGATAAGACTGGAACTCTTACTGTTGGTAGGCCTTCTGTAGTTCATACAATACTCTTCTCAAAGATACCATTGTTGGAGTTGTGTGATTTGGCGGGTGCAGCGGAGGTTAGTCTTCAACCACAAATTTTTTTCCCTTGTTACTTTTGTCATTTTTTAATTGTTTAGTTTTGGGTGTAATGGTACATTAGAGTTGCAATTTGATATTTGATTGCCGAATCACTGGATTGTAGATAATCTGACCTGGTTATGCATACATGGATGTAGAGGTGGAACTGGATTTATTGGCAAATTCTGATACAAAGTCTAACAAACATGGACTTAAACGTACAATGCATATAATGTAATGTAGAATTTCATTCATATCAACATGTACATTGCATGCTAATATAGTGCATTTGCCCTCTTATGTAGACATCCGTATGCTCGTTAATTGAAAATTATTGAATTGAGATAATCATGTCTTGTATTCATGTAAATTAATAGGTCTTCAGATCGTTGTTCGTGAAAGACTTGGAGAACTTTAACCAGAGTAGAAATAGTTAAGAATTTACTTTATATTTATTCAATCTTCTCTGTTGAGATTTTTTGCTCATTCTCATCATAAAGCCTGAGAGGAAAGCGTCAAGCCAACTGTGATTTGAGAAATATTAAGTATGGATTTTTAGTCTTTTAGAGGCCAGCTAACTGCACTTTGAGAAAAGCTGAGCCAAATGTTTTGCAAATGTCAGAAGCTAGTCCAGTCCAGTATGCAGTTAGCTTTATCAACTTTCAGGGAGAACTTATCTTACCCTTATTAGTCACATTTGGCAATATTTGATACAATTTAATCATCAAGGCTCTGACTTTTCCCCTCTCAGGCCAACAGTGAACACCCTTTAGCAAAGGCAGTGGTCGAGCACATGAAGAAGCTCCGTGAGCAGTACGGATCTCACAATGATCACATATCCGAAGCAAGGGAATTTGAGGTGCACCCTGGTGCTGGGGTCAGTGCTAAAGTTGGGGAGAATCATGTTGTGGTCGGGAACCGGAGGCTGATGCTTGCTCGTCAAATCCTAGTAACCCCTGAAGTTGATGAATACATGTCAGAAACCGAACAATTAGCCAGGACTTGTGTGCTGGTTGCTATTGATGGTGTAATTTGTGGAGCTTTTGCTATTTCTGATCCATTGAAGCCCGAGGCAGGCCGTGTCATTTCATTTCTGAATTCAATGAGCATCTCGAGCATTATGGTTACTGGTGATAACTGGGCTACTGCCACTGCAATAGCAAGAGAGATTGGCATAAGTTCTGTATTTGCTGAGACGGATCCAGTGGGGAAAGCTGAAAAAATTAAGGACTTGCAGGTGAGCGCAAGCGTAGTCTAGTTGGCCTGGATCTAATGTTCTAGCTACATGTTAAAAATTAACAAATTTCTATGTTCTCAAATGCAGATGAAAGGATTGACAGTGGCCATGGTCGGGGATGGCATCAACGATTCACCAGCACTCGTAGCAGCCGACGTTGGGATGGCAATTGGCGCTGGCACTGATGTTGCAATAGAAGCTGCAGACATTGTCCTGATGAAGAGTAACCTGGAGGATGTGATAACCGCCATCGATCTCTCCAGGAAAACCCTCTCCAGAATCCGGCTGAACTATGTCTGGGCTCTGGGGTATAATGTGCTTGGCGTGCCAATCGCTGCTGGGGTCTTATATCCGTTTGCTGGAATCCGGCTGCCACCTTGGCTGGCAGGAGCATGCATGGCGGCATCGTCGTTGAGTGTCGTCTGCTCCTCTCTTTTGTTGCAGTCATATAAGAAGCCTTTTCAGGCGGAGGCGGCTGTGGGTCATGAAGGATACGCTGAAACGGTTTGAGCCTTCCATCATCTATCTCCCTACGTGAAAATAGTGATTTCTGAGGAGATTTCTGTCCATCTTTAAGAAAGTTTAAGGATGGAACTGGCTTTAGGTTGTGCTTGTTTCTGATTGATATCATTCTGTTTCTATAGATCTGTACAGTTTGGCTTGAGTTACCGAACTCTTGGAAAAAATTGTAGTCTTCAAACTGAAGTTAGAAACTCAAAATTTATAGTTTGCATATAAACCATTACTTGGAAAATAGGCCAAATCGAAAGAATGACCCTTAACCAATAATTAAACACAACAGTCTCTTTATAAATGACCTAACAGCTTCCACTGCACATATATTTGTTATCTCTATCTCGACTGGAAAATTTCGAGATCTGTAGTTGCAATGCTATCACATAAAGTCATAATACTGCTACGTGAGATTTTGCTGAAGGTTTTGGAGAAACGGCATTAATAAAATTTAGAGAATGGGTGTTTCCAACTTGAATAGTCCATTGTGATCAATCAGTACAAGAATTGTCTACATGTTTGATGGGGATAAATCAACATACATTAGCCTTGTTTGTCTGAAGATCATACAGACACAGCATCGAGCCTTGTTTGTCTGAAGATCATACAGACACAGCATCGAGCTTGACAATAAGCTTGACTTCAGATGGCTGGATGATAAGCTTTCAAGGAACTCCTCTTTGTTTCCATGGTTGGTGTTCGTCTTCTTTCGGCATCTTAAGCTTCGTATTTCTACCATATAATCCTCATTTCATCTGACAAGCATCACAATGCAGAGCAAACTTGCAGTCTTTTGACATCAGAGTTGATGTTAAAGGTTAAACTTGAAACTGGATCCAGCTGCAGGGTATATTATCGTGCATAAATAGTCCTGTATGATTCTGATTTAAGAAATCACAAAATACTTCTCATATCACTTTGTAGAATATTTCATCATAAATTGTTGTTTGCTAATTTAACCAACCTTCAGTATTTGTGCCATATGGTGTTGTAGTTGTTCTTGCTAGCCAGCGATCAAATTTCTCAGGATTAACACAACTTGCAGACAACCTTGCTATGGCTTTTTAATAAAAAAAAAAAAAAAAAAAAAACTCAGAAAAGTTAAAAAATCAGAAGAAGGTATTTTAAATTTTAATGATTTCACTTATCGCCAATAAAATAATAATAATAATAATAATAATAAGATAGCGCTCCATGTCCTCAGATAACCAAGATCGTAGATAAAATATAGAAAAACACAGAATTCAGACGCTTGAAGAAAATCAATACAGTTCATAAGTGCACATACTGTTACATTTCTAACAGCAAAAATTTGACCCAGCACATGTTAATATAACTTATCCCCATATCTCAACAAACTAGGCAATAATACAGGGATCGATCGACCTATACAATACTGATCAAAAGGATGAATGAGGCCAGAGAAACAAAATTGGCAAAGAGCGAGACCTGTATCCTAAAACTACAGTTTCTGTAACAAGTCAAATGCCCCGGTCCCATACTTCATCGGCTGTCCAAGAGAAACGCTCGCCGACGGGGACTCCAACGTATCCGTCTCCCCGTGGAAAGCTGCCTCTACGATAAACCTGGTTGCCGTCTCATATGTCATCTTACAAAATGGCGACGTGTTGAAATCCATCATCCCAAGCCTGTTCATGGGCCGGTACCCTCCATGGGAACACATAAAGTCAGCAATCAGACTCAAGTGCCGGGTGTTCACGCGAATGCCATATGGCTCGAACACGCCCTTCACCTCGTTGATGATCGTCGCCCTTGCTGCTTCCACTCCGTAGGTGTTGAGCATTGCATGGATATCGTTTGTGACGATTCTGTTGATATCCAGCTTATCTTGCAAGTCCCAGAATGCGACAAAGTTCACCCCAGCAGTCTGAAGAGCTGCACGGTCCGTCGATCGTTTTGGTTCAACCACTGAACACCGATCAATGTCTTTGCACTGCCTGACATACACACGCTTGGCTGTCGCCTGGGCTATCTGCAAAAAACATGGAGGCACGGGCTTAGTAATATGAGACAAGTTGATGCTTGATATTTTCTATTTGACCAATAATTTTAAGAACTCAAGTTAAATAACATTACTAATAAAGCAATATATACTCTTTATTTGCCCAATTTTAAGAGATTAATCCCTTTTTGCCTTAAATCATCGTTTATTTACTAGATATAGTATAGTCAAGAAATAGAGATTCGTTTCTTTTACACGGACAGATTTTACAATTCTGCTAAATATGTTGCACCTGTAGCCAATATATTATTCTTTGAACTATAAATGCCATCAGCAGACACATTGCGAGCTAGTCCCAGAGATAAGAATGGTCGAGTCCAAGGGCTATTTCTGGACCCGTCCTATTTAAAATTTTGAATTAGAAAATTAAAATTTCATTTTTAATTCAAAATTTTAAATAGGATGGACCAAGAATTGGCCTTTAGATCTGCCAATCCTCATCCCTACAAGCTACTTCATAAATAATTAAATTGAGTCAAGTATGTCAATTATGAGATTGTCTTGATCTAAATGCAATTTGAAAATATGTTGTGAGCTACTCCAAGAGAAAATAAGGTTAACTCAAGTATATATGTTTCCGAGCATATACAGAAAGAAGTTAGAAAATACCTCAGCCAGTAAAATATGAGGTTGATCAGTCAAGAGGAAGTGAGCTTCAAACTTTAATCCTTTAGCATCCACAAAAATTAAGAACTTGGACGCATTTCTACTCTTAACCCTCTTAGTTTTTGCTTTGGTCTTGCCGGCCTTTGTCATAGGTGTATGCTCGGTTCTAGATGGGCTAGTAGGTCTTTCTTCATCGTCATCTACAGTACCAAGGTCATTCTCGAGTGTTCGCTCATCAGCTTCTGCAACAAAGTCATCCCTCCTCACTTCATAATCCTCCTCTGCCTCTGCATCAGCCTGGTCAATGTCACTCTCAAATCCTGACCGGGTCTCATCATCAAGTTCAACAGAAGTTTTCTTCTCAAAGTCGTCATCATATTCCATCTCATCACGTGCCTGGTTCCTCCGCTTTTGGCCATCAGCACCCAGATCTTCATTATCATCAACATCGTCGTCTTCTCCGTCGTCATCCTTCTCACCCCCTCTGACACCACCATCCTCAGCATTATTATCTTCTCCATCGGCAGATTTGCTTCCGGTTTCCTCTTCTTTTCCTTCTTCCGTGTCTCCTTTGTTAGACAAAACACCAATGTCACTGATCTTGGATATTAAGTCCAAGTGCTTAGCTATTGCATCCCCCAGCGCTTCGACAAACGTCGTGCTTAAGATTGACCGGCAATCTTCCAGTGACAAGTCCATATGGGGAGGATAAAGACCAGGTGGGAAGAGCTTCATCTTAAGTTTATATAGGGTAGAAACGGTCTTGCTCCTGTTATGAATGTAGAATGGCAGAGTAGAAACCTCCATACTTTCTATAATATCTGCTACACAAATTCTCCTTAACTTAGCCGCAAGACCTTCACCCTCTTCTCTGTATGATAAATGAACAATATTTATTAAAATGTCTTTAAGTAGTCAAATGGCCGAGAAAATAAGAAATAGAAGATGAATGAAGGCACAGAAAGGATACCATAAAATTCAAAATAGGACATGGAATTGAACTCTGGAACATGGCTAGTGCCTTTCATGTCCAAAAAAAAAAAGGAAATAAGCATGCAAATGAAATTAGGCTAAAGCAGAAGAAACCCCCGTGAAGAATCATGTTTTTCCTAGAAACCCCTATGAACTACTTTATGTTGTATAAGCCCCTCTGGAGTTCAACATTTAATGGAAACTACCAAACGACGTTAGCAGAAAGATAAATATATCCATTTAAAAATGCAGTAAATACACTCTCCGACCTTTTTAAATACTCACTACCTGATTTAGTATATTTTACTCAAAAAATGTATACCTGAAATTGTTGAAGAGTGGGCATTTGCTACATTTTTAAATCTATCAACTAATCTTTGTGCTATTTGGTGGTCTTTATAAAATTTGAAACTCCATGGGGATTTACATAACATAAAAAAGTTTATGGGGGTAAATACGATACTTCATGGGGGCTTTCTTCTACTTTAGCCATGAAATTATGTTAAGGCACTCCAAGAAAAGGAATAGGGCTGGCACATGTCTACCGTGTAGGAACAGGTCACGTCAAATCTTATAATCCTATGTGCATCATTAATATAGAGGGGGAATTACAAAATATCGGCGTTGAATATGAACAGATGGGGGAAAAGAGATGCACTCGACGCTACACTTACTTAGTCATCCCATCAAGCAAAGGGCAGGTCATGATGGGAGTGCTAATAGCCTCCTTCGCACTCATCAGAATTTCCGTTAGGCGGGGAATACCTAAAGTCACGTTCATCTCTCCACGTCCAGCAAGATGGAAGGTATTAAGCCTGCAAGTTAAGAGGATAAGTTAAATGATAGGCTACAATGATCAAAACATTGCTAGTGTTCAATATCCAGCATAAAATTTCTAAAAAATAAGTGAAGGATCTTTAGCAGGTAAAATACTGCTTGTGAACCTACCAGCCGGTAGTCCAAAAACAAGCAAAATACAAACAGGCTGACATAGTCTAGCACGCAGATGAACAAAAGAAGCTTTTAAAAAAAAAAAAAGAACAGTGCATATAAATGCTTTTTCTCATGCCAACTGAATAAAGCAAAAAAGATAATTCATCGACTCTGAGCCAGATCTATTAGGTACCAATTCCTTGTTCGCCACTGAAATCTTCATATTTCCATGTTAAAGCCTCAGGTCGTTAGTTTAGGCATAAAACGACACTGCTAGTAATTTTCTTAGTATGTGAATACCTGGGAGTACTCCATATTCAAAGTTGAAAATGGGGATGAGATTCGGCCGGCAATGCCCCATTCAAAATTTTGAATTAAAAATAAAGTTTTTTTTTTAAATTTAAAAAATTGAATAAAGTGGGCCAAAGGCTGGCCCATGGACCGCCATTGTCATTCCTAGTTGAAAAATTGAGAATATTCTCCAGTAAGTTCTTGCATTTAAGGGAATAACCAACAGGAAATGTATTTTATCCCAACTTACATAATTTCAAATGTGAAAATAAAAATAAGAAGATTTTATGGGAGAAGAAAGAATTAGGAGATATTTCAAATGTGAATTTGAAAAAAAAAACAAATATTAAATACACAAACATATTCACAACTAAAAACTATTTATTTCAGAAATGGAACTCCTAGGTAACAGGAAACAAGTTCTAGCAGAGGAGCTCTAGTAGACCAGCATCTGAGACTCTGAATACTTATGGAAGACACGCCATGGCTATTCAAATGAAGTTGGGTTTAACTTTTTCTTCGAAGTCTATACCCTAAGAGGAACTCAAACGGGAAGTTTAACTAGAGTATGAAAGAAGAATTAGCTTTAAAAAAATTTCCTATGTCCCCGTATATGGGGTAAAAGTTACATATTCTGAACCGAAAAAGCAATCAGAGTTTAGCTATCAAAAGCTATACTTTTAATCTCTCACAAGAACCGACATGCAGGCGACCGTCAGAAAGCAGAACTACATATATGTCACATAGACATAAAAATGCTTAAACAATAAATAAAGATGAGGAAATATCTCACGTCATCTGTGTTGATGGTTCTCCAACAGACTGAGCTGCAATAACACCAACAGGCTCACCAGGTTCAGCAAGACTGGACAGATACTTGAGTTTCATTAACTTCATCAAGTTCTTTCGATTAATTTGATGACAATGACCCCTTTCACTCTTTGGTGGATGAGTTAACTGACGAGCCAAATTTGTGGCTATCTCCCTGAGGGAATCTGGTAACTCCTTGATATATCTATTTGATTTGGACAAATGAGCATCCTCAAGTTGACTACCTAGGCTCTCCAACACAGCTCTTTGATTCTGAAAATTGTTCAGCACTTTTGTCATTTCCCACCATTGCATAATAGAAAATCATCTCACAGATTAGCGGAAAGGAAAAAAAAATTCGAGTATACTTACATTTAAAAGTACTTGGGCTTCAGCAATATAACTAGTTTTCAGGACATCAACTCCATCTTCACCATATGCGAATTGGACAACAGATCCATCAGCATCACGCACAGTGTAATCATAACAAACTTTCAAACACTCAAGATTCTTGATAAGACATCTTTGTAGGTATCCACTGCGAGATGTTTTGATGGCTGTATCAACCAATCTGTAAACGACAGATAATGTTAAATACAAGCAGCCAAGCAAAATGAAGCCCATATATTTTAGTAGATAACTAACAATAAATCAAGAATATATACTATAATAAGGAAATGGGAAGCAAATTCAGTTTTCTATTTCAAAATGAAATTTTTATTAGCTAAATATGATAGATCTCACCAAAGATTCATGAAAACTTTGTCACTACATATTTAGAGGCTAATGAAAACCATATCAAGTATGCAACTGTTTCAAAATTTTGTCACTACATATTTATTTTTTGTTACATCAGGGAAAGCTAAGGCTTAAGTGGATTCTAACCTAAAGCAAGAAACGCTATGATATATAGGATGCTTCCCCCAACCAAAAAATTGGTCTGTCCATCTCTGACATGATACCCACGTCCCCATGTCCGATTTACTACTGTTCACGTTAAAATTATTTATAATACTTAATATAATATGCCATTCTTTTGATGAAAACTAAATGATTTCTTGATCATTTAATTATTTTAGAATTTTTCATATGTGAATAACTCATTACACATAAATTAAGTTAAATATGCACCTAGATTTGTTTTAAAAAATGATATTTAGCCATGACCTCATCGCTAGCTATTAGGGGGATGATCGTGTATGAAACCCTATATATGTGTTGAAGACGACACTCGCGTCCGCATCTACAAATCACAGAAGAAACGTTTGAAATATCAGATACCCGATCCACGTAGAATGGGTACTAACAGCAGATGGTACAAGGAGAACATACCAGAGACATGAGTCTATGTTGAGCATACAAATATACCTCATATACATAAATAGCAATAACCTAAGACTACCAGTAGTTGCAACTTGCAAAAGAGAAGGCATTCCTTGCCGACTCATTGCCAACTGGATAGGGAGGAAGAGAGAACAGAAGAGAGATAAAGAGGGTGGGTTTTAAAATCAGAAGCAATTCATTTGGTTATTACTTTATAGAGTTTATGTTATTGGCTACAACAAAGAAACCCATAACTCAAAATCATTAAACCAAATCCTCTTCACTAATTGGGCACTATTTCAAATGATATATCAGCAGGTATATCAGATGCAACATATCAGCCAGTTAAGTCCAAAAAATGATCAACCTGATAGTTGTTTGAAATCCATAAGGGTGTGTGCCCTAATGGACATACATCTTATGAAGCTTGGACACGCCAAATTTGACCCCGTGTCCTTGTTGGACACGTATTGGACATACACCTGATATGGATCGGATACGGATTTGGCGTCCGACTCATTATCTACATGAAATTGGTGACAACATGGTCAATTTATTTTATATTATTTCATATTTCATATAAAATCTTTTAGGTATAGTTTATTTCGGTTGACATTTAGATATGGTTAAGCACATCTACGACCATATTTTTCAGTACTTATTTGAGCAAAACGAAATCGTGATAATAGATGTGATTAAACCTAAATTCTATTGATTCTGCTCTCTATGATATGAATTCAACCATGGCCAATGCTTGCATTTATAATTGTTTATTGGTACAATGCTAGTATTCACAATTTCTCTTGTACTAATAGATTTTTTTGAGCTCTTCATGTATAGTTATGGGAAGAAATGAAACATGAGAAACTTAAAGACTAATTAAACAATTTGAATTGTTTGAATTAAGAAAATTCTAATGCTTAAAATATTTTTACCTTTACTTGATTAAGAACTTGATAACTAAACCTGGTAATATGCTAGCATTTATTATATATGAAAATCTCATCATAATAGTTTATTAATTTATATTTTTATATTTTAGTGTGTGTGTGTGTGTGTGTGCATGTGTGCGCGTTTGGGTCATTTTGGAATCCTTCCCATTGAAATTTGATCAAAGGATAGCTATCGCCAGATCCACTCCGGTAAAGTTGATCTATACCACAAGTCTTTTAGAACTAAAAAAAGAAAAATTTTGAGTTCTTTTTGGACCATGCATCAAGTAGGCACTGAATAATGGTTGTATATAGCGAGCTGGTTACTTTAACAGTAGAATTTTCTGTAAACCAAATAAAATTTATATGAAAGGTTTTTTTTTTTTAATATTTAGATCACTACCAAATATTCGGATAGATAATTTTTATGTTATAAAGTATTGAACTACACAAAATGCTACTTTTGATAATTAATTTTTTACCCTGCATAAAGCATGTGCAAACAAAATTTAATAAATCAAAATTTTGCTTTTAGCCACTTAAAATAATGTAGCTCAATTATAAGAAAAGATCTTCCAAAGAAATAATATAAGGCCAATTTTGAATGGGAATGATTTGGATCCAAGTCCTTTTAGGAAGATAAATTATATAATAAAAACATTGTTTGTTGTGTCCTTGTTTCCTACTTTTCAGGATTTTGAATGTCCCGTATCCATGCTTCATAGAACTTATCTTTTGATGTATCGATCATTATGGAAAACATTAAAACGAGGACAGAAAGTTCCAGGATTGGACTTGAACAGTTGTGACTAAGCCATGCCAGGACTTGTAGCTTGAGTTTGGCATGCACCCAGTTAATAACTATAATGTCTGCAATTGATAAAAAATATGATAGGAAGACAAGAAATTTAAAACACTGGTAAAAAGAAGCATATGATCAATGCCTCCATGCAAGATTTGAACCTACACAAATATCACTAGATAAGAGAGGAGACAAATTGGATAAGCACAAGTTATCTGTGGAAAAAGGTGGACAAGTGCCTGGAAGACAAAAAAAGGAAAGAAAGAAAATTCAGGATATTTGGATGACTGACACGATAAACAATAGCTAATAATAAACTGGGCTTCAAATTGACATCAACTGGTTGGCCACAGTAACAATGCATATTATACCGAAGGGGGACATGATAGTCCCAGGAATGTCGAGTTGTGCATATATACAGAACAAAGGGAGGAGCATGTGGGAATGTTGTGTTGTGCTTATTACGGAGGAAATGACATTTCAACAAAATGAGGGAATATGCTGTCTGATATTCCCAGAAATGTTGAGTTGTGCTAATACCAAATGTAGGATCCCAAGAAAATCTTAAATACTGAAGGCAGAGTCATACACACCAAATACAACCTTAGAAATTCCAACTTGATCCTCAAGGATAAAATGAGATAGATTAAGCATGCAAATGGAGCCAAATAAGCGCACCACAGGAGTAGTAGTTAATGGAGCAATGAGAACTAAAATCATTCCAGAGAACACGGACCGAAAGAAATAAGAAGGATGGATAGTTGTTAATTTAACCAAAGAGTTCACCCTAACAGAGGCGAATAGAAGAAAGGATCGGTAGTTGATCCCAAAAAACTTGGTATAAAGGCTTTGTTGTACTTTCTGGGTAATTATATAAGCACATTGATGGAGCTACCACTGGAAATAAATAACTCGATCCTCTTAAACTTTTCGGCACCTTAAGCCACTCAAAAGTGTTTTTGACACTTTACAAAAGACCTGTTTGTTAGATTGCATGTGAAAGTACAATTCTTAAGTGCAAGTGGAAAATGGCGGAAGTTTGCAAATTTTGGAGGAAATTTCAAGTCACCATGCAAATTAGGGATTGTGACTGAACCAATTCTGAAATTTAGCATGGGAATTGAAGTTTCCTCGAAACTACGAAGGTTCCTCCAAAATGTCACACCTGTAAGTTGCATTTATACATACAATGAAGCAAACAGGCCTAAAATCTTGCTTTAACCTATCGCACAATCAACACCTACTTAAATTTATAACAGTTCTTTACATTCTTCTAAGAAAGTAAAATTTGATCCATCTAATACTCATCTAAAAAGAGAGAATATCCACTTAACCTCATAACTAAAAAGGGAACATTCGATACTTAAAAAAGATGGATTGAATTGCTGTCAAAGGAAACATCAGAGAGGCAACAGTACTTTATTTTTCTATAACAGTGCACATAATTATGAAAAATTCTACATGGAGGTGGAAGACAAATCAACTAGTCTATCAAAAAAACTGATAAGTGCTCCCCTGGATTAGACCGAGAGCCAAAGAACCAGTACACCATCGTCATGAACACAGTATTAAAAATGTGTGGCTTTTTGTTTAGGTCAAACGAGACATGCCAATTGGACATTGGAATATGAAGAGACAGTCCAACAATTATATAGCTAGAAAAACAGCCAAAATAAATGCTTATTAGACATTCCACAGCAGCACAAAATATGAGCACATCAATGTTTAAAATAGCGATAACGGTAACGTAACGTTTTGCCTTTGTTAGGTTATGTCGCAAATAGCGTAACGCATAACGTAGGTTATGCAATTTTCTATTTATTTAATAAAAATAAATATAAAACCATATAAAATAATTTTAATAAATTGAAAAATAAATTTAAAATATCTAAAAAAATATAAAATTATTTTGTAATACATAATCTATTCAAATGTTATGTTAAGTTTTACAATAATTTTCATATATTTTCATAAATTATATTAAGTCTGCAACCGTAATTGCAATCATCATTTAAATAAAAAAGCAAGATTCCTATTTTTTATTTCGATTCCAATTATTATCATTGTTGTAATTTATAATTTGTAATGTTCAATTTATCTTATTTATGATTGTTGATTTCAGTTCAATTAAAAATTCAATAAAATCAACAAGTAAAATGTTTTAGCAACTGGACGAGAAATACAACAAGTGGATAAAGAAATAAACTTAAATTATCAAGTTAGAAATTCCAAAAGCAATCAAACAAGCCAACAATTAATTAAGAAAATTACAGCAATTCACTAATAATCAAAATAATAATCAAAATAATAATCAACAACAATATATAAATTACTAAAAAAAATAATTGTAAATAACGTAGCATAACATAATTTAACGTAACATTATGTAATATAACGTAAAATAACGTAACAAACGTACTGTTACGGTGCACTGAGTTATTTCCAGTTGTTACGTAGCGTTGGGATTCCGTTAGGTTACGTAACGCAAATAACGGGTTTCATAACGTGTTATTTTCAACAATGGAGCACATACTCTATCAAATATGCAATATTAAGAAGAATTCAATGTAAAAGAATTCATAAAAAATATCAGATATAAGTGACTTAAATGCCAATTCATCATACCCATCACGACCAGCCATGCAATGGAAATAGTACTCCTGAGGGCGTAAAGCAGTCAAAAAGCGGTCACTAATGAAACCTCCAGCCCGACAGGAAGTATCCCAAGGAGGAAAGCAGGGCAAAGTTTTCCCAGAGATCATTCGCGGCACTCTTTTCCCCTCCAACTCTTGTTGTCCTAACAAGGAAGAAATTTGAGTCAAATTGACCTACAAAGGGGAGAAAAAATGCAATCAGTTAATCTATATGAACAATGATGGTGAGCAGTTCATCGAATACATCTACTTTATACATGTATTGTATTGACACTAACTGAACATTCACCTAAATGGCATAATAATCTCCTTCACTACAAATTAGTGTAATCAAAATCTTAGCATCTACTGCAGATTGCATTATGCTACATAAAGCATAGTCGGGAAGGACATCAAGTACAGTACATTACACATATTAATGACTTATACTAACTCCTTCAAGATCAAAGTAACCTTGAAAGGTTTAATACCAGAGGTAATTGAAAAGGTCAACAATTACCTGATATAATTACTACATGTATATGGTAAATGAGCGTAAACACAACTGATGCAGGGAAAAAAGGGGTCATATTGTAAGCAGAAATTATAACAAAATAGCTGGTTACAAGATTATTGGGTATCTAGGCTCATTTACAGTACGACGCTTAATTGAAGAACCTACAATCATGTTATACAAAGTAGTACAGTACAAAAGTTTTAGGAGATTTGCAATGCCTACATGATAATGTATAGGGTTCTCAATAATCCAAAACATTACCATCCCAGGCAACAAATTATAGCACATATATTTTTCACACAATCAGTTATCAGATGAACTTTTATATGGTTACCAACCAGGATGTCAGAGACTAAAAGTGTTTCCAGTAGAGAGAGATTCATTCCAGAGGCAAGAGGAGGGAGGCAGAAAAAGAGCTCTGATAGAAACATCCATAAAAATGATAACAAAAAATTGAGGCAAATCTATCAGCTTATTTCTTTTTGAAACTATGAACCGAGGCACATCTATCTGATTGCTCACATTGGTGGCCAGAAAATACACAAAGAAGATTCTTTATCATACAAAATCAATGAATAATCATGATGGTGAGATTTGAGGTGAGTGCCGTTCATAATATTAAAAATCAGAACGACTGAATATTGAACTGGTGCATATTAGGTGGGCCTAATATTTGGAAGCAGGACCAAGCTGCAGAGGTCGAAGGGAAAATGAAAAAAGAACAGTACAGGGAGATTCTTGGTGCGCTCTTTCTATTGCACCTGAACAATATGCTCAGGTAGCCTGTGGCAGAAGCCATCTGAAGGACCAAGGCACCTCTGAAAGGTTAAGGAACTTATTAGTTTGTCCACCAAAGAAGCCATCCTCACAAGGAAAACCTTAGCAAGCGAAACTATGAGGGCCCAGACAACTGCACTATATGGTGAAAGAGTCAGTGGTATAACATATTGTGTAGTGTCCGTTTAGCATTCTGATTTTGGAGGAAATGAAACGTAGTTTGGGGTATTCAAGGCAGATTGGATTCTACAATATTTTTGGCTTACATGGTGTTATGTCCTGTCTAACAACAGGAAGATATGGGATGTCAACAGCTGCCACATGTTGGGCCATCTTAAGGAGGCAGATGAATAATTGGACATTCAGGGGAAAACCTTAGGCATTGAAAACGTAGTATTACTTGGACAACATCTTCTTATGGATTGGATTTAATGCAGGATCCACTCACAAGAAGGCCAAAAAGCTTTGTAGTACAAAGGAAGAGATATTTGCAGATAGATACATGAGATAGATCCAAGGCAGATAATACAGCAAGTGGAGTCAGAAGATGGAGAGACTCAATCACTTAGCTACTGCTTGGAGAGGGGCTGCTCTAGGACCTAGTACTATAAAAGAGCAACTGTATAGTATATGCAAATTTTTTTCACTTATTATTTTTAGTTAAATATATGGGTATGAAAGGACTGGATTCGATTCGGATCTTACATAAATCTAACCTGGAACCAAATAAGAAAGTGTATTATCTGAACCCGAATCTGATTACGGCTATAGGACGCAAATCTGATCCAAAATCGAAAAGGAAAAAATCACAGGTTGTTTAGACCATAGTTGTCGGACACCGAATAGGAAAATTTTTGTTTTCTTTCATTCTTTCTTTTTTAAATTTGAATTTTTTTTCAAATCGATTATGTTAAGAGTCGAGTTAGGAAATACACCGATTTTGGGGGAGAAAAAACACCCATAACCGAGATCAGATACTGGTTTTGAATTTTTGTCCAACCTGTTGTTCTCGTGACAGATATTTACAATCCCTTAAAAAATCAAGTTTACAATGCCAAAGCAACTCAGATTTTCCTAGTTGTTCTCTACTGCCTTATACATTTTATTTCCTTTTAATTACTTGCATTATGTCTCTTTAAATTATTTTTTTTTTAAATTGGCCTTTGTGTTTAGAGATAACTGCATAGTTTTCAATATCAACTGTTATGAACGATATATTGGCCAATACATCATTTTGGAGGTCTGTCGATACAATGCAAAAGTTTGACATTGGCTCATATTCCCGATATATCATTCAATAACCTAATATCCGATATGAAAACCCTCCATCCAATACGAATCCGAGATCTGATATTTAGAATATTGGATAAGTATATTTCTCCTTTACATATATGCCACTTGAAAATACTGTATGAAACTACGAAAATGATATTGGTAATAAGATTTAAATTATTTTGAATTATTACATTTAAATTATTTCATTATATCTGATATTCAAAACCTTATTTTATTACATTTCGAACCTTAGTTTATTACTCGTTCAAAATTCGAAAGATGACATCTAATATTTAGAACCTTATTTTATTGCATTTAAATTATTTTGATTTTTCAGTATGGAGATTGCATGTTCTTGTATTACATAGTTAATAATTTTATATAACATTAAAATATTAATATTTTGAATTATGAACGAGTAATCCACATGCTAGCCAAATTTTTCGATCAATCAATAATTGCTCTTGGGTCAAGCACATAATGAAATTGGATTTTTGGGCCGAGCACATAATGAAACTGGATTTTAGGATACTGATTTTGAATAGTACTAACTAATACTTTTGAGAAACAATATCTTAATTTGTATCAGAATCATTTGTGATTATTACTTTAGGCTGAGATGTGGGTAATATGTTTATCAAGAGAGATGGGCCAAGTGCAGCCTGGGTGGAGATCAAGAGTTTGTAAATCTAAGATCAGGTAATTTTCCGTCTCCTGTGGAAACAGTTCTACCTTACCTCAAACATAACAGATCCTGCTTTGAAACTTGTCAACAGATTCAATACTAATTCAACAACAGCAACACTTAGCAGGTTTAAGCCAAAGGACAACCCAACTACTTAAAGAGCACTTACAAAAGCTATTTGTAAAAGTGAAACAAATAGGGAAGACTCAAAGATAACATTTTTTATGTAAATATAGTTAATAAAAAAACAATATTTACTAGATGTAGTAAGAAAATGACAGGCAGAAACTTTCTATCAGACAACACAATAACTCCATAAAAAGAAAAACATACCAGTCCACCTTTAGCTCCAGTTGTGGTCATTAGCGACAGACAGTTTGCTGGGAAGGGTTTTTGTAGTCCAGCAGGAAATAATGATTTATTAACCTCTGAAGTTAGAACATTCAGGGCATTGGACATCATCCTATCCAACCTTGCTGCTGCTGATTCTCCATTACTTCTGATAACTTTCTCAATCTCTCTACGCAAATCCAATGGATCTACACAAGAAAAAAACTTCATGATACTCCAAAATGTAGTAAGAGAATCTAAATACTACATAGTTATTGATATGAAGTTTGTAATGAGCTTCTGCCATATACTGAGAATCATTCCAAGTTCACCGCTGTGCATACAGAAGTGAACCCTGAAAGGACATCAATTCAACAAGCGGGTTTTGTCTGGCTAGGTAAAGGGCTTGATCAATTAACTATTAACTAATGGGCTGAAACTGATAATCAAAAGGCTTTGAAAAGGATCACGCAACTATTAAGTTCAGCTTAAATAAAATTAGTAAATTATACAGTAAAAAATTTATGCATGTAATGTTATTTCATTAAACTATGTATGGACAAATTAAAATTGGTAATACATACATTAAAGATATTTTATATGAATGCTAGTAGTCTCCTATTCATTAAACTGAAAGATTTTAGTTAGTACAGTTTGTTCAGGTAGCTGGGATGTTTTTCAACGTTAAAAGCTACAAGATTGCTACAAGATAAAGGAAAATACAAACAGTTATACAAATAGAGAGATCAGTCAAATGAGCTGATCAAGGAGAATTAATTACAGGTCATAAAAAGGATACAGTGGCAAAAGCTAAAGAGGCCACATTCTGGACATGTTCGAGAGTTCAGGAATCAAGTTCCAATGCTTTCAGATTTTGCGGCCTCACACAAATAGCATTATAAGAATATTGCCGACTTGTTGGCAGTGGAAGAAAGTGGGACAATTTATTGTGTATTGGTGAGCTCCCCCAACTAAATGAATGAAATAAGATGAACTGAAAATAGAAGTGCATTATAGGTGCAGATGAGATTGTCTTATGTTTTAAGAAAGAAGGAAAGAGGGAGGGACAGAGGGAGGAAAGGAACAAAGGGTGGCTAATAGCGTGATGGGTGAGGAGAGAGCACCAACTTCTTCGTAAAACTAATGTCAAGCACAAGCCTGAGTTCTAGGCAACATAGAGCAAAGCTTCTCTCACAAAAAAATTGCTAGACGATGCTCAACTTCCTTGGATCAGACCTGGCAATTTAGAGAATGCAAAAGAATCGGTTCAAAAACCTAGACTTCCCTAGAAAATATGTCATCAGAGAAAATGAATTATGCCATTTGCCGAAGCATATGGAAGGAATAATAAGCAGAAAAGAAAAACTAAATTACGGTACTGGAAACTGATGAGCTGTGAAGTTAATTAAAAAATATATATAAGTGGCTTTAAACTTCAGAACTAACATTTGGCACATGTTTTTTATAGCAATTCATTATGAACGCACCTATATTGCCACACTTCGCACCAGTAAAACGACAATGAACATCTTCACTTTGTGCTTCACTTTTTTCTAGCATTGCTTCCCTATCCATATCTGATTCTCTTTTAAGTAAAAGGTCATCAACTCCGCATGTAAATGCATGCATCTGAAAACAATCGATTATATTTTTAATACATAGCTAGGCAAAAACTCAAAAAGTAAGTGTACATAACGAATAAAATTCAAAATCAGGTCAGCAATCTAACCTGCAAGAAGGTAGTAAACAAACGACTAAATATAGACAGCAATCTGCCCGCAGTATCTGCACCATAAAGTTCATGGACTATATGAACCAACCCAAATTTTCCAAACTGAGCCTTGTCTATCATCCCATGTATGAACTCATTATTGTAAATACGCAAACTGTATTCTTTACTGCCTCTTGAAAAATACTCCTTTGGAATTCTACCATCCTTCTCGACAGAAAAAGGCGAACGACCTCTTGTAATATGACACAAGATTGCAGTTATGACCTACATAAAATATAAAAGACATCATAGGTGGGTAAGGTCGTAAATTCTGTAGACAGCTTTGATTGTTACTCCTCATTCGATTGCTTAAAAGAGAAAAAGACGCACACACACAAACCTGCTTTCCAGTCCACAAGGGCTTTGGTTTCCAAATAGCAGGAGGAAGGGGCTTAATCTCATCATCAGAACTTAGTGCAGAAACCTTCTGGCCAAATCCACCACTGTGAGCAGCAGGAGGCAAGCTAGAAGCATACAAAAGCTGATGATACTCCTCACGCGTCAGAAAAGTATCTAGCTTACATAGAAGTACAGCACTCACAATATGGTCCTGAAACAGTTGGAGATAAAAGAAGGCACAAATATGTAAAAACAGATATTACACCTGTAATTGAAGACATCAAAGCCTTCTAGCATCTATTAGGGTTATGCCAAAAATTATAAGGCTGAAACAAATGTAAATTAGATGTCACAAAGCCAACGGCAAGTAGCTTATTACCTGAATCAGACCCCTAATGGGATCTCCACTTGTTGGAACAATGTACTGCTTATTTGCATTGACAATATTAATGGCTTCAGCTTGTGAAATTTCATCCTGAGGGAAATGAACATTCATCTCATCGCCATCAAAATCAGCATTGTAAGTACTGCAAAAGAAGGAATAAGTTTGTTGTAAGAAGCTTCAAGATAGGACAGATCATCAGAAGCACATGATACCTGCAATTTGCATAGTGCATACGGAGCGTCTTTTCTCCATTCAAAACACGAACAACATGAGCCATCATACTAGGCTTGTGAAGCGTAGGCTGTGCATTTTAAAGCGTCAGGGAGCAAAAGCATAAACCATAAGGTAATGTGTGAAAGCAAAGAATACTGGATTACTTAACAGCTTGGATTTGTGTTGCCATAGGAAGAAAACATTCCTAAATAAGTATTTCTCTGATTACTGAAATATCAAAACTTGATTGAGTACAGTGCTGACAGAAAAGGAGGAGGCAGTTCAAAAATTACTATCACAATATCTCCCTCTACATTATTTTTCTATTTAGTAGTCTCAAAGATTGTATAGGAAGCATACTATTTCTTGAAAGCCTCCACCCACACCCTCCCCCCGGCACCACAACAAAAGAAGAAAACAACACCAAAACCAATCATCCAATCCACATACCACTATGCACATAAGTCAAACTCAATTTTTAACTTGATAATGATAGCATCTGCTATCTCTCTCCAATAAACGAGCGTGTAGTATGCTACAATTAACCAGTATCTTCCATAAGAGGTAACCTATGTTGCATGGACACTTCAAGGCAGACACGAGCATGACATGCCAAAAATGCGTCAAATTCTAAAAGGCACACATAACATGAGCTTCCAACATGGTAAGGCTTCACGATGTGACTATTACTACATTGTCGGTAATCATAATTGCACCCTATCTAACTGATAGCTACTTCTTCAATTTGTAGTTGTCCTAATATCAATTATCAATTTTCTCAAATCCTTTGTCCATAACCCAACATGTACTTGAATGGCGCGAATCATAATTTCATTTTCACAATAATTTCTTTGGTACTTTAAGTCCTTCATGTTGTTCATATTTTAATCAAGGAAAAACATTTCTACAAAAATTTTCGAAGAAAACATGAGCACAATATGATGCAACTCGGTGGGGGAAGATTATCCAATGAAAATTAGTAAAAATAAAACCATAAACCTAGTTTACATTCAAGGATCAACAAGTCTCGCAATAAAGGGCAAGTCCATTATGTCCAAGTGGTAAAACTCTTAGCAAATGCACAACAGATCAGAAGATGGTTCAAATCACACTTGCATTGATTAACAAAGGAGTTTGGGAATAGGATTGGCAACATCCCATGCTCAAAAAAGAAATATGCAATAAAGATCAATGTGAAGTCAAGATCCTATAAAATAATAACACGGGTCAATGAACACATTAAAAGTTTGGGACTTCTGCAACTCTTGCATATAAGCAATATAATTTGATTACAAAGAATTGAGATAATAGAAAAGAAGCTTCCTATGGATAACAAAACCACTAGGTCCCATATTAAGTTGAGTGTTAAAATACCACCATTAATGCATCAAATAAAGAGTAACATTCATGCATTCTTAACTAAGAGTACTAATTTGATTAATGAGTTTACGGGAAAGTTCCACGAGACCCAAGGTATAGCAAAAGATTTCATCATTTAACTTTCTTTAATGTAACATATTAGAAATGAACAGAATTACTTAACCAAATCTTATAGGACTCTTATAAAAAAAATCCCTTTATTCCATGCCTCTTCTAGAGTTTTTCCTAAACCGTACGAGAATTTGAAAGGTGACTCTTCAACACGAGTTTAAAAAACATAAAACATACTACCATATTTATTGAGACGCTCTTCACTTGAGCATGGTTTCCTGAGCGACGATCGGCCAATTGACAAAATATTTCTAATTACTATTTTTTTATTTTATTTCTAAAATATATTTATATTTCTAAAATATTCTAAAATATATAGAAATTTTCTTTTATGATAATATTGATGATAATAAGATTTTTAGATTTTTTAGATTTTTAGAATAGTTATAACAAATTATGCTAATAATATTATAGATATTATAATAGATAGGTCCTAAGAAAGATATAACAATCAAATTCTATTCAGACATTCCTTTTATTTGTTCGGAAAAAAAAGAAGGAAGAATATCAACCATTCCGGTATTCAAAATCGTGGTATAAGAACAAAAGGGAATGGACTAGGATCTCTTAAATTTCACATGTTCAAAGTAGTGTCTCGCGAGTAAAGGTTAAAGTTAAAAAAAAAATGTACTAATCAACAGTGGTGGTGGATTCTCCTAATTTTTTTATAGAAAGAAAGATGGTAAGTTTAGATCTAGGAAATGGAGGTGTTTGATAGATATTTATCTATCGTGATGGCATTATTTAATGCTTTTTCCATAGTAAGGAAAGGCATTAATATCAAAACAAACAATATCCATAAGAATTTTCGCTTTGAAACCATAAATTCCTGTATTTTTTATTATATCAAAATCATTAGATCTTCCTCTTATATTGAAATTGCTAATTGTTACTACCAGTTCTCATACTAGAGTTCTCATACTAGAATTGTAGCTTTCACTACTACTTACGCCTTCAGTAGAAATGAAACTAGAAAGTGTCACTATGAATATTGACTTCAAAATGAAGATAACTAACAATACACTATTTATGTGATTATTCCAACTAGACTGAGCATAATATATGAACAAACAGATCAGTTGACATAGAAAAAAAGCAGTTTGAGGGTTTTCAGTAGAGATTTGGTGAATTCAAAGAAGAACAAAAATCTAGAATTTGTGAACATCTAAAAAGATAAGAGAATAAATTTCGAGCCTTGCATCTAGGTGAATCATTCACCCACTTTTACACGAATTACTTGAGGATTGATTCAATAGCAAATTAGTAAATCAACATGCCTATAAAACTAGGATTTTAAAAGGTTCAACATAAGGGGCAACCCAATACGTGAGGTTCCTGCATTGAAGGGTGGGGAAGGTCTGATGTATGCAGGCTTACCTCTGCCTTTGCAGAGAGGTTGTTTCCAGAATTCGAATATGTGATCCCCGAGTCACAATGGAAAAACCATACTATTGTTCCAAGACCACCTAAGAGGTTTGATAACTCATTAGAAAATAAAACACACACACACATATATATAAACAAACAATCTACATGCACAACATGTGCAAATCAAATAAAATCAAAAGAAAGTAGAAATCCAAATCAAACTCTAACTAAGAGTTTTAAATTAAAATAAAGGGCTGGATTAGACAAATCCTAATCAAAATTGGTCCCATCATAGGCAATCATAAATTTTGCCAAATTCTGTGTGAATCCTTTTCAATTGTCATAAAATTCTGCACAGACATCTACACTTAAAAGAAAATAGTTTAAATAATGGTGATGCACAAAGGGACTTTGCATTGGGCTGGCAACAACGTGCAAAAGACTTCAAAGTCAAAACTGGCACATAACTTTTTGAAACGAAGAATAAGGTTAGTTTAAAGATAAATGAAAAAGAAAAATGAAACCTGTTAATGATACTCGGAAGACTTATCGTCTTCAAAAGGAAACAGAGAAATACCAATAATCTGTAGCCTTGCGAAAAATAACACAAATATTTTGTTATACCCAATGAACTTTCTCATATCATCTAAAACAACTACCGATCTATGTGGACAAGATAGTCAAAAAATTGAGGGCAAAAAACCAAATATCTTATTGCCTACTCCATATAGTTTATAATCCAACTATTAGCCAAAAATAATAATAATAACAAAAAAGGAAGTAGATCAAAGCAATACACTGCTAATCAGTTGACTTACCTATAGGGACAGCAGTTCATTACAAGAGACATTCTAACAGTACTGATAGTTAAACAAAACAATCATTTGCAGCAAAATTATCATACCTGCCGATTGACGAGTACAATATCACCATCTTGTAAATGACGATAGACGACCTTGCCCTCAAAGTCATACTCAGGACCTTTCCTGGACTTAGTAGAACCTCCTCGAGATGTAGGCAGCTTTCTTGAAATTGCATTGCGTGTATTTATGGTTCCCTGTAACTTGTATATTCTGTCTTTGTCCATAAAGTGTGAAGCACCAGGATGAATATCAGCACCATTGATGATAGCATGCCTCAGTTTATTTACATTCCATGGTGTCACTCTCTGCATCAACACACATTCAATCTATTAATTCAAACAAGAATAGCAGACCAACTTCAAGACAAAAGAAAGCAAAAAGGAAATATTGTAAATAATATCCCTCAATCTGCATCACTCCTTTGAACTTTTGACATAGTGGAAGGGGCGTTAATAGGGAACTTCCAAATACAATCCCCAATTTCTGATTTCTCAATACCCTCTACTCACAATCCTTTTTAAATTCAAAATACATAGATTCTTCTAAGTACACCCCCTTATATACCTAGATTGCCCTTCCCTCCAACCCTCTAATCCGTCTCCCACTCCTTGTCGCTCCTCTCATGAACAAACCCGCTCTTTACCCAAGTCCTGCATTGCTTCCCGCCACGACTCATGCCACCCATGCCCCACCACACCCCATCTTACCCAAAATCTCTTTGCACTTCTAGAAAATTCAAATCTACTATACACCTCAAAAAAATTTATCTACTTTTGAAAAAAAATAAAATAATGATCTTTAAAAATAAAATTTTAATGAATTATTGATTATTATACTTTAATTTTTTTTGTTTAAAAGTTAAATTGTTTTTATTCTTTTGAAATTTTTACTCTACTTTTGTATACTCCCAATAGTAAGATCCTTCCTTCAAATCACTTGAATTTTGCTTATCAAACGAGAAAAATAAGTTATTTATTGTAGTTTATTTCGAAAAAGATTTAAAGAGTTTAAGATTTGAGTTTTGAGAGAACTATTAGGGTTTTGAGAGAGAATAAGCGAGGGAGGGAAGAAGACGAGGGCAGAAACATCATAAATATTCAATGACAAATTTGTAATAAAAAAGAACTTTTCAAATGGAGTACTTAAAAATTTGGGGTGTATCTAGAACTACTCATTTAATATTTTATCCGAGCCATAAGTTTTCAAAAGGCCACGGGTTCAAATCTCATGATTGTCAACTAGAAATATATTTATTTAGTTCCCATATTGCCTGCTGTATTCTGCCTTTCCACAGAGAAGTTCAATGCTTGAGGCCAGCATTGAGTAGCATGTTAGCATGCTATTGAGTAGCATGTTAGCATGCTATTTTGCCCACAACCCAAAAGCTTAGTTTTTGGGTAAAGTAGTTTCTTAACATGACCCTCAACTTTAGATTGTTGCGTAATGAAAGGGACTTTAAAATAGCATTGTCCCAAGGAGCACAAATTTAATCCCAGGTCTCTTTCAAAATCAATGCACTGTGATAAAACTTGGTAGCTCAGAAAAAAGGTGGCTTGATTTTGGAGTGAGAATATAAATTTATATACCTCAATCTCACAGTAATTTTAGAGTTTTTGTCCGGGGGGGAGCCTTTAAAAGAAACTTTAATATTATCAGAGCAATCCTCATTCAAAATCTACCAAAGACAAGTATAGATTTTAAATTAATCTAGCACTCTTATGAAGCCCAAGTTCCTGTCCATGAAAAGGGCGCTTGATCAACAGGGGAAGCCAAGATTATAGAATTATAACCCTCACCTTCACCATAATTGCAGAGGTCTGATGGTGGAAGGGGCTTCAATAGAAACGAAAGTCCCTTCCACTACACCAACCCAGGAGTTGGTGTAGTAGAGCGCCCTTTTGCTTGAAATTAGAGCTTTTACAACTTAATATTCAAATTTTAAAAAGCTACAATTAAATGTGCGCCATGAGGGATTAGAATATAAGTTGCTCCTTTACCATATTTTAAGTTGCTTCCGCTATTACCAAAACTCAGAAATTTTGAAGAGAATTGAGAGTTATATTTTTATATTCTACCAGAAATATTAGTCTCTCTCTTTTTCCTTTTCATTCTTTTGTTGCTAGGTGCACTCGTCAAACATGCTAATATAACATTGGTTGTTCCCAAAAGAAACGCTGACAAGTATATCTAGGTCGACATGGATGGTCATAATGTGCAGAGTCTGCAGATATATATTAGATTTAACCATTTTTACATATAAAATTTGCATTGCGAAGTGAGACAAGATATTTTATAACAGCAAGTACCTACTGAAGTTTTAGAGAGGACGATCAAGCAGCCATGACACTCACATCAAGCATGTATCTTGGCACAAGGTTGTGTGTCGGCATACACATTGAAAATTATCAATAAGTGTGGATCTGTACTTTATTTATGCATGCAAGATCATCATTGTTTAAGAAAACAATGATTATGAATTGCAAAGATACTTGTTAAACATACCTCTGGATATGTTAGCTTCAATGCAAAATATGGCGGAATGCCAATTTCATTAACTGCTAAATATGGATCTGGGGATATAACAGATCGACATGCATAATTCACTCTTTTTCCCATCATTTTTTGCCGAAGAACACCTGCTTTCTTCTCTAACAACTGCCTTATACCATTAGTTTCCCTGTCACTTTTAGCTGCAAGGATTAGAAACGGGAGAAGATAAATGGTAAGAAGGCGAATATCATTTATTTACAAAACTGAATTCCAACAATTTAATTTTAAACTATGCATGTAAATGGGTAAGTGAGCTGCATCCCTATGATAAAAAATAAGCTGTGTAATTGCATAAACTTCCTACAACGAAACAGGATTCAGGATTGTAAAATGATAGAAGGACTTCAACATGGAAAGCTAGCAACTAGAATTTCATTTTTCAAGAGTGCAATACAAGCATGCTCAAGTACTTCACGAGCATAATAAAACAAATAGCAGAAAAAGCGAATGATCCATGTGCATACTTTACTGGCAACGTAATAGGTCCGCAGACCAAACAGCATCACTACTGTAGACAAAAGTCTCTAGACTCTACCCTCAACTGTCTCTCTAGTCATGGAGATCAAAGCATCCACAGTTTCCAGCTGTTACTTAAAAACACACCCACACACTTAACCAACCCAGTATGGATTAAGGCAACCCATCCTTACCCATATGGGTTAGAGCATGAGGCTGCAGCAACAAAATATTTGATTGTTCGCACTCAATCACCAGTACAAGAGTAGTGAATTTTGTGTAGATCAACAAGGATAGCAATTGTAAAATGGAATTTTTTTAAGATTCCCTTAATTAAGGCATTTTAACCGAAGAGGATGCATAAAGATAACTAAAATGTTCATACAAAACCAGAGGGCTATCATCTTATAAAGGTAATGATGCAGAATAAAGACTAAAGAGCTTCCTAAACCATGACATATATACCAGATATGTAAACTAGCCCAGAGTTCCAGGGGTAGCAATCATGTCAAGATCGTATAACTTCTAGTTTGAATCTGGATTGCTCTTCCTCATGATGCTATATCCTGTCTCCCCCACTATTCCCCCCAAACCGCAAAGGAAAATGCTGTTGGCACCAATGCAAATTATGCATGAAAAAACATAGAAAGGATGTAGGGAAGAGCAAAGGATGGTGCAATTTAGGAAGATATTCTGAAGTTGAAGTACTTGCTAAAATATGAATGCAAAGAGAAATTTTTACCTAATTATAAATATGAAAAGGTAGAAGCTAATTCATGTCGATAGCCATGCATGTATCTGGGCAAACTCATGGATTACTTGCAGTGTTGAGACAATGCAAGGACAAGGGAAATAGCAGTATACATGCGCATCGACATGGATTGCAATGTTAAGAGAGCATAAGGACAACAAGAATAGCAGTACAACTTGATGTTAAAAAAAGAAGTCGTGGAATACAAATAAATTTAGTATATGTTTGGCACCAACTAGGATCACCAAAAGGATCCACGCTCTAGAGAACCCACAAAAGAAGGGTAAAAAGATAAGGATGACAAACCCCAAAGCTAAAAGTCACCTTTAGTCAATCGTTCCACATGGTTAGGAACACGTTACGATTTGCGTAAGACATGGCTAGGAAAAAGCAAACCATGAACATGTACATGTCTGATAACCAAGAAAAGAAATTCACAACCACCTTGACCTCAACGGCTTCAGGTGAGTCCAGAAAGTCATGCGCTTCTCAGAATTACTGATACAGAGAAATGAACAAAGACAATGGCCAAAAACCAAAGTTCTAACACCACTTATTATGAGCAGAGGTTGAAAAGGAAACATTGGGCACTTTTCAATTTTCAGCTACTCATGAATCCACTGAGTGGTCGTAGTGAATGTTTGAATGCATGATGAAAAATGTGCAGAGCTTTATGAACTAATAAACAATAAATTTGAAAAATCAATATATGAATTTAAAAAGCGAATGCAATTAAAACCAACATAGAAACTAAGAACACCAAGAACAAGGAACAAGGAAAATAAATAACAAACCAATTATAAGATAAATTACAATGTACATTTATACCATTATAACTTAAATCACAATGTACATTTTTCAAATAGGAAAGGCTCCAAACAACATTCGGCTTTCACTCCTTTATTGAATGGGCTAACAATAGAGCTCGCAAGCAGTAATTGGATTTCAAAAGGTTTAGACCATAATTGTTAAAATCATACAATTCGCAATATGAATTGTATGACATGATACAATTAGGCAAAAAAAGATACGTAGCATGACTCTGAATCGGTCAAGATGTGAATCGTGTGATACCTTATACGTACTATACAATATGATATGCATTGTACAATATGCATATTGCAATGATTCATCAAACTGCACCAGTTTAGGTTTTGGGTCGGGTTTAATTCAGATTTTGGATTTAAACTTGTTCATATGACTTAATAAAATGCATAATCCATGATAAAAAAAACCCTAATTGTTTTCGTCTCCTCAATCAGAAATGTCCAATCACAATTTGACTTCACAATTTCTCAATAGATGTTTTTATCTCTAACTCTTATGACAATTTTTTGCTACCTCAAATTTGAGCAGCACATCCAAATCTCTGTGTAGCGCAACATGGCTTATTCTATGCTTCATATATTTAATGCTTTTAGTTTTAGAATTGTAGGAGAGAGTGCTCACTCCTTCCTTAGAAAGAGAAATTACGAGTACAATGGTGTGAATCTTATCATTCCATATAATAGTTATTGGTTTTTACTTTGCGTTTTACCTAAAAAAACGATTCATAATACTATCCTAATTTTACAACTATGGTTTAGATATAAGGCCCGAAACAAACTTCTTCCATGGCCAAATTCAGAAAAATTTTGGCCTCCATATGTATAAAGTTGGCTTATCACAATCTCCTAGGAATAAAGCACATTTCACAGCATACAATATCACATATGCTCACCCAAAATGCCCATAAAGAATTCAGTCATATCAAAACCTGAGTATATCCACCTTGTGTTGTCGCATGCTGAGACAGATGCATCGATTGAAGAGATCCATTTTTGGCAAAAATCCAATACTAGATCCAACTACTAACCGAGCCCATCAAGGAGTAGTCGATGGGGAATATTACAGTCTTTTTTTCCGATTAAAGGTTTAGCTTTTTTATGTGTCACCTATCTTTCTCATTTGGTGTTTCTAGTCTATTTACAAGTACATTGTGATTAACTTTGACTTATATAAAGCATAAGTAAAAACTTTTAAGGTTATAGCACAGAGTTAGACGTGTTCAATATATATTTGAGTGCTTGCGGACGAAAAATGAATTAGGCTGCAGTGGAAACTACAAGATTTTGAAAGAACTATCGAGTAATCTCAAATTTCATAAAGCAACCTCAGTGGCCTCAAGGATGATGAAAAATGACATGTAAGATATCCAACATTGTGTCTATGCGTTGACAATGAAAGTCTAGCAACTCTAATGTTGTCTAAATATGATGTTTCAAATAAAATTTTGATATGACCAGCTAATGAAATCCCAAATTATGATAAGTACCTTAGAGGGAGAAATAAGGCATAATGAAGGATATTAGAGCAACTCAAAGATTAGGATTTTCCTATGGTACTAACACTTACCCTGTTGATGTTTTGGATGTCCACAAAAAAGACCAAAGATGAACACCTTCATTAACGGGAAGAAGACCAAAACTACTGATCATTTGCAAACATGCAATGACTAGAATGAATTAAGGGTATGAATTTCTCATATTATCAGATATTTGACAAGATGACATGTTATGATTTCAACTCAAAGCAAGATTCAGATATGCTCCCTTATGGAATAACTTATGAATATCATGAATGCTTTTGTTTAATTTCACCTTCCCAAGGATCTGGCTGGAAAACAGAAAATGAATCATCATTTCACTTCCAGCAAATTCATATCGATCTCACCTTCTTAGGAACTATCCAAATAATGCAAAGGTTCATACTTGCAAGCTCGGTAGCATGCTTGCCCTTTGTAAAGTCCAAACACTTATTTAGCTTAAGAGTGATTCAAGGTAAAAATATTCAAATAAGATTAATATGAAAACAGCAAAATCAATTGCCAAGGAGCATAGAGAATAGGTAAATGAAGAATTACAAGAGCAAATTATAGTGTAGTGTAAGAGATGGTCCTTGGATCAAATCACTCATAGTACAGATCTAACGGAAGGAGTTCTTGACGACAAGAGAGTATGTCAATACAAGTCACCACCACCAACAACAATAACAATAAAGCCTTTATCAAAAAATTAAGGCTCTATTCCAATGATCCTTTTTCTCCATTCAGCAATACTAAGATAGGCGAGAAGGAAGTTTCATCTTACACTGATGGTGCATAATCATAAACTTCTATATCCAGTGTAGACTGCAAAATAAATTTACCATCAAAAATAGAAATATCTGTCTCGACCTTGTTGGCAATACTATCATCATTAACTATTTGACTTCTTTCATCTCTACGTTCAAGTCTTTTGTTGAACTTGTCAATTATTCATTCACATTTTTTAAGCTCATCAATCATACACTCAGTCATTATTTTGGACCTATATGATAGAAACTGGTGAGATGATGACAATAAATTTGGAAGACGGTGTTGAGTACACCGATTACGAAATAAATGTCGCAAAATATCCCAATCCAAATATAATTTATACTCTCTACTCTAATTATAACCTTCTCCACCCAACTTTTGTCGGGCGTAACGACATTTCTAACTAATGTATCCTTTTTTTTTACTGACACAAATCATGTCTGCTTGTTCAATCTCTGCCCCTAATTTCCCAATCAACAATGAAATCTAGCACATTTACTAGTCTCTATTGGGCATGCCTCACACCATCTCAACTGCATTTCCCTCATTTTAATCTCGAATGATGCTGCCTCTAGTTCCTATAGATGCACACAAGTCCTATCCTCTTTTTATAATAATGTTACTCATCCATCACAAGATTTTCAACTCTATTCACAAAAATAATTATTATTATTGTTGTAACTTTAAACAATCTCATCTTAATTTTTTAGTGGGTGTTGATTTTGTTTCTCAGTACTTCGATCCATAGAGCATGGCTAGCAATACAATCATCCTATAAACATACTACTCAATTTCATCAGTACTTGCAATCTATGTGTTGTTCTCCATTACGGATTTCATCTCTCTTTATGGCTTTTTTCCAGAAAGAACCTCTCCATAACTTCCTTAAAGAAGTTTGAATCAGATTCAACTAGAAATGTAAAGAAGTTTTCTCCACAGCTCTTCATGCTCCTACTTTTAAAGGTAGAGTGAAACTAGATGGACTTGAGTCGAAGTTTTCTTCACAGCTCTTTGCACTCTTACTTTTGAAGGATTGCAAGAAATCTAATCCCAAATTAATAGATAATTTTTAAGTATATGTCATCTCTTGCTCCATAATATATTGTTGGAAGTGCCACTGATTTTAGAGTTAATAACTGGAAATCGGTTTACATCACTATCCTATGCAAATCCAATGAAAATAGCATTTACAATTTCGGGATCAATTTTCCCCTTCTTTAGCTTTGGCATTCATACCTAGGCAAAACCCTAACTTTAAGATGGTTGATCCAAAGGGTTGTCCCAGTGTTCATAAGGAGTGATGCCTAGAAATTTATGGAAGATTTGATATAACAAGTGGATAGAAAATTCTCCAACCAATTCTTTCAGATGCTCTTAAGCCGAGTAGCATTCAGTTTACCATGTTAATAATGCTCTTGAGCTGATTACAATCTAATGGGCTTGTCGCAAGGATGACTAGAACTCTTAATGACATGCATAGATTGTACTACATACAGTGCAATCACCTCATGAACAATGTCAGGCTCTTGGCAATATTTGATCATTTCATTTTTAAGATATATTCCCCCTAAAATAGGATCTCAATATTTTGGTCACCTTTATTTCTATTTCTTGTTATTTTTTCCCCTGTTTTATTCATCTCCTGCATGCTCTGTTTTCCCCTATGAGGAACAGCTCCGTCCCAAAGCTGTAACAACAATTTGCAATTTGTTACAACCTCATCATCCTCGTTCTCATCCAAAAAAAAGATATAACTCTGGGAGTATCAAAAATACAAAAAAAAAAACTTCTCACCTCCTTTCTTCTTTGCATAATATTTTCGTTTTTCATCCGAACAACAGATATGTGCTCTTGCCTCAAGCACATATGCTCGACTCCTACCAAAGGTCCTTTACTGCTAGTTGCAGAGAAATGATTACAGCCTAGGCAAAAGCCGGACCTCCCTCTTTTAGGGCAACGTCATCTCGCGACTACACCCTTCACACCAGAAGTTTCTTCCCTTTCAATTATTTTTGTTGCATGATAACTTGTTAAATTATTAATTATCTGTGCTCTTTTGCTAACAATCCAGAAAACAGAGCTCTATGGTAATCAACTCATCCTAATCTAAATCATGTTTCTCTTCTACCTTTTTACATTTCATGTAGCTAAGCATGTTGAGGACAATTAATAAGGAGTCATAACCCTTTTAGGCAAACCCTTAGAAATCAACTAGCAGGTGGTTAACTAAAAAAAGAAAACAGCATAATTGACGATGTCATCACTAACATACAGAAGATGCAACGAAGCCCTACTTTTAAGTCTATGATCTCTTGAACAATAGCACCCTATGAAGCATGGATACTTCCATCATAAAGGTGCGTCCTTGTTGGACGCATATTACACACGCATATCCTATGTAGGCTTTAGGATTAACCTCGTGTTGTGTGTCATGTCCATATCGCCATTGTCATTCCGTGCTATTAGCACCTATGAGGGTAATGAAAAAAACCCAATATCGAAGCTGCTTCAAAGTCCAAACAATAAGAAAAAAAATGAATAGTAAAACAGTAAGAGAGATAATAAGCATGTAATTTGTTGTATGCTTTCGTCCCCACTACCGTTAATCTTAGAAATCTCAAGAAGACTTTCACATATTCTGAGTGCCATCTTTCAGGACAATGCACTTATATAGATAAAGATACAGTCAAACTAGAAATCACAAACAACCAGAAGATGGCATAATGAAGATTTAAGCAATTATAAACAACCAGAACGATTTAAGCAATAATTACCAGAGTTCCCTGACATAATTAATAAGGGACATTTGCGAGGAGTACAATAAATAGAGAAATTGAACATGGATTCACTGACTGACTTGTTTTATATGCAGACTAAAATTATGTTTACATGACCCGACTTTGTAGATGAGATTAACATACAAGGATTTAGAGGTAAAGTTATTTTGGACTTTAGTATACATATAATATAAAAGAAAAAGGAGGAGTGCAATATGCCGTGAACCTGATTGGCATTATAGCAAATGAAAGCACACGCACAATTATAAAATTGTGAACGGACTGTTGCACAGTATCATGTCTACTTTACTACAAATTCTCTATTTCCTACCCCCAAAAAAAAAAAAAACTTAGAAGGTATAATCACTGTTAATCTCCTTGTGCTTTTGATGATGTAAAGTCAATGCAAGTTGCATTATTTTTTATTTTATGACAGAATAAAATTGCTTTTCTAGTGCTTATCACTTATGTGATTAGGTTATTGCCCACACTTCTAGTTTTCTAGTGAATATCATTTTTAATTTTATTTTTTAACAGAATCATAATAGACAAAATCACCACTAGTCTTCTTGTGCTTTTGGAAGTCAAATCAAGTAAGCATTAGTTTCCAGTTTATGACAGAATAAAAGCGCTTCTCTAATGATTCTTCTGTCATGCATCTTTCTAGTTCATTTCTTCTACCCGCAAGGCTCCCTCTTTTTAACCAAATTGCACTAAAAAGTTGATAATTCTTTTGCATAATAAAGTTAAGATATTTTAGTTGGAGATCAATTTGATTACTATAGTCCATCTATTGATTAAGAATTAGTTTTAAAATAATAAACCTTTTTTAAATAAGCATAGTTCGAAGTATTTAAATCCCAAAACATCATTACTTAACTCCTCTTGTCCAAACACATTCTTTTGAAATTCATAGAAAATACAAGTAACCTAAACCAGTAGAATGCAGTAGCTAATTTATGATCCGCAGATAGCTTTGAAGATTTTTTTTTTTTTTTTTAAGTTCTGTATTTTCTGAAGTCAACATTTCATGCCATCACGAAACCCTAGATGGGATAATTTCATATAGGACCAGCAAAGAAGCTCCATTGTCAAGCACGACCTAGCAACATAGCATAAAACACAAAGCTCACAGAAGCTAATGGTGATACTTTATATTGTTATAGCATGCACAGAAATAAATAAGAAATCAAAATAACAGTATGTCTTCACTGAAGAGAGTTGTCGAAATAAAAGAATAAAATACATAGAATGCTGAAAATGTAACACGAACCTAGGCCTTTACTACTGTCAAACAACACGGTCACGCTCCTTTGAAGATCCATCCACTTCCGAGTAACATTGGGATTATCAGGATCAGTTGTGATTAAATCACGAAATGCAATATTAGATTCTTGCACTTTGCTCAATAAACGATTTTGTGGATGCTCCACAACCTACACAAGGAAAAATGCAAAAAAGGTGAATTAGTTTCACAACTCATAGCAGCCATGTTCTTTCAAATCACAATTCTAATTTTCTGTTAAGTTAAATCTAAAAGACCTACCAGCTATGAAAGTTTTTCAAGCAAATCAAAGCATGTGGTATCAGCAATTCCAATACCTACCAAACTCTTAATTTTATGATAGTTTCGGAATATTGATCCTTGGTTCCATGACTTTAAACAACATGACCAATAAGGTCAGTTTCCCAACCCACCATTTGGCTATTAGAATTTACGCAAAGTATCTCCCACATAGAAAGAGCTTGCATTTTCAGGAATTTGGCTTCAACCATAAGATCAAGGGTGACAGCGAATAATAGAGCTCGTCAATGTGGCATTAACGGGAAAACATAGAGAAGGGAGTTGTGACCTGGATGGTGTCTTTAAACAAGATGCAGAGGAAAGTAGACGAACAGAAAATCTCAAAAGAGCATTCCAAACTTCAGAACAATTAATGAAGGAGGAAGGAACATCATTTATTATTTCATGCATTAACTTAAAATGCAAAGTGACAAAAACACCCAACTAAGAGGAAGAGATATTAGGTTAGAAACAATTTACTCGAAACCACAAGAACTAGGGAGTAGAAGAAAATTGTCATGACTAACTTATGAATAAGAAGCTGTGTCATCCAGAAAAAAATTCGTGGGATCATGATATTTATGCCCATTCCCAACTAAAGCATATAGAACAAGTAGGAAAGATCATAAACTCATGCAACTAAACTGACAAGCAACCAAATACCAAATATCAGATTTTGAGGTACCTAATAAGTGATGTTTTATATAATATCGAATTCGATATTGCTAATGTTCTGATATTGCTGTATACATCTGATATTGTTGATCAGGTACCATTAATAATGGTTGTTCTAATGTCAATTCCAATATTTTAAACCTTGGTTTCAGGAATTCAAAGCTCTCCGGACTATCAAGGAACCAAGCTTATAAGTTGCACAAAACAAATCCAAAAAAAGAATGGAAGAAATGAGAATGCTAAGATAGATGAGCGGAAACTCACTACACAATAGGACTAGTAATATGTATTGAAGTTGGAGGTTGCCGCTATTGACGAAAAATGCAAGTGAATCAATTGAGATGCTTTCAGCATGAGCAACTGAGTCAAGTGAACCAATTAGAAGAAGGGGATTAATGAAAAGAACACTAGGGAAGAAAGGCATGGGTTTAATTCACCTTATTAAACTAGTTAAGAGATACACGGGATGCAAACTACAACAACAACTGGACCTTTTATCCCAAGTATTTGGGGCAGGGTACACGAACCAAAAAAGAGAATCACGCCGGATCGATCACTTTGATAGTCCTTCTCCATTCATTTCTATCAAGTAATATCTCCCTATTTAAACATCTAGAATCCATATCTTTTCGTATCCCTTCTATCCATATTTCCTTCGTTCTTTTAACTTGTCTTACATTGATAAACTCCCCTTGTCGAACTGGTACATTTGTAGGCCTACATTGTACATGAACAAACCATCGTAAGCGATTTTTTTATATCTTTTCATTGATGAGAGGTACACCTATCTTAGTACGAATATCTTCATTTCTCAATTTATCTCTCCTAATGTTGCAACGTATCCAGCGAAGCATGTGCATTTCTGTTACACTTATATTCTGTGAATAACGTTTCTTTATAGCCTAACATTCCGTGTCATATAATAAAACTGGCATAATAGCAGTCCTATAAAGTTTTGCCTTTAGCCTTAACGAAATGTTACGGTCACATAAAACTCCCACTGCACTCTTCCATTTCAACCAACCAGCTTGTATTTTATGATTAATACCATTATCGATATCTCCATCATTCTGAATAATAGAACTCAAATACCTAAACTGGCTGCTTATTTGTATTTCTTGTCTATCCAGTGTTATAGCATTATAATCTACAGTTCATTGTTCATTAAATTTACACTTCATATATTCTGTTTAAGATCTACTAAATTTAAAACATCAAGATTCTAATGTGTGCCTCCATAACTCTAACTTGGCATTCACCCCTGCTTTTATCTCATCAATTAAGACAATATCATCAGCGAATAGCATACACCAAGATATCTCATCCTGAATAGCTCTATTAAGCTCATCCATCACTATAGCAAATAAGAACGAGTTCAATGCAGATCCTTAATATAATCCAATTGTGATAGAAAAATCACTTATTAAACCACCACATGTTCTGACATTGACCACTACTCCATCATGCATGTCCTTAATTTTATCAATATACTTGATGGACTCTTTTCTTTATCAATGTCCACCAAAATAGCTCTCGTGATACCTTATCATAAATTTTCTCTAAATCAATAAATACAATATGCAAATCTCTATTTCTCTCTCGGAATCGCTCTATAAGTTGACGAAGTAAATGAATAGCTTTAGTCATCAATCACCCCAGCATAAATTCAAACTGGTTCTCCGATATTTTAATAGTTTGCCTCAATCTATGTTCAATTACTATTTTCCAAAGTTTCATAATGTGACACATGAGTTTTATTCCACGATAGTTAGAACAACTATGAATATCACCATTATTCTTATACAGAGATACTAGGGTATTTTTCCTCCATTCATTTGGCATTTTCTTAATTTGCCAAATCTTATTAAAAAGATATGTCAGCTACCTCACACCAATCCCTCATAAGTATCTCCATACCTCTATACAGGGGAAGCAAAAGATATATATATATATATATAGAAGTGATCTGAGATGTCAGCAATAAGTATCATATACAGTTTAATTGTGTCCACCAAAAAAGCATTAGATGCGGAAGATGTAAGCATGAAAGGTTGGAGGGCAAATTTAAGCATGGCCACCAAGTAAAATGAATCAATGAAGTCAAATGTTGTTGACACATTGACAAGGATGTATAATGTATACTGGCTGGTGGACAAGTGCAGCTAGATGAGAAAGCAGCATTTTCACATATAGGATCTTAATCATAATGGAAAAAATAGCTACTTTCCATAGGATTAGATTATACTGCAAGTGGAAATCGTTTGGTGAGAAAAATCGACAGAAGACAATGTTAAACCAAGGTTCTAACTCTTCGAACTGGTATCAATAGCGGCAGATATTATATGATATCGGAAATCAATAATATAAGAAGTATCACACTTACAATATTAAAGTATTTCCAGTATATTAATAAGACACAGGCAATATTGGCAATAGGAAGTACTGATATTATGGAGTATATTTTATTGGATACCTTTGATACAATATTTGTGATGAATATCAATACCAGCAGATAATTAAAAACTTGGTTGAAGCAAATAAAATATCAATTGGATTTGCTACTTTAGAGATCAACCTGTCGTGAAGATCAAGTATATCAATATAAAAAACTGAACGAATGGTAAAAACCAAGATCAGTAAGCAAGAAATCGTACAGCATCTAGAAACCACCGAGTAATGGCATAGGAGATGGTTTGGACTATGCCCCCACAGAGTAGCAGAGATTGGAGTCAACTATCATTAGAATGCAGATGTATGTATGGTAGGGTAATGACTATTGGAGTCAACTGTACAAAAATTACAGATGTATAGAATTATATCTTACAACTGGACCCAGTCGGGATTTAATACAATATATTCATGCATATTTATAATTGAAAAATGCTCACCCCACGAACAGCAAATGCAGGAGGGCGGAACTTGCTCGGTGGTATAAGAAGAGCCTTCAAGAAAAACATTGTATAAGCTTTGTTGTTTATGGATAGTTTTAACTTGTTTTGCTGAATATCGCAAATAAGGTTGCAGAGCTGGAGCTCATTTCTCCAAAGACCTTCTAAAATAAGTTCAGCCTGTGTTAACAACAGAAAATAAGTTAACAAATGCACCACCAAATAGTAAACACTATATGACTATACTGATAAAATACAGCTGAGAAATTTGGCTCGTAATGTGCACGACAACTAATATAGGGCAAATGGAAAGGAAAATAAGATATACAAACCTCCGAAGGCAGCAGATACCCTTGTCCAGAAGATGAATACAACCTCTCGAAAAATTCAGGAGGAAGATCCCTCACTTGCTGTGACACATTAGTAGGCGCTGACAGTTCTTCGTCATTATGTGAAGCATCATCTCCACCAGCATCTGCTTGCCTATCTCCATCAGCGAAAGGCAGACCCACATTAGATTCTCTAATGAAGTTGGCTCTTATATCAGAATCTTTCACGGTCTACAACCAATTAAACACACCAGTAAATAAGATTCATTATCCTGATAATGCAAATGAAGATCTAAAAGGAATGCAGCTTAATATAATTAATAAGATGAGCTAAAATGATGGAAATTCCACATATATAAAGAATACCAATCTGATTTAAGGATGAGAAAACACATGATTACAGAGATAAATCAATATTTGGGTTACAAAACCCAATTTGGAAACAGATGGGAGAAAAGGGCATAAAATAAGAGTTTACAAAATACAAGCTAATAAGGAGAAATAGAACAATTAGAAAGTGAATTAGAGATGTAATCAACCAATATAAACATTAACAACTTCAAACTCCTCAACAAATAAAAGCTTGGGCCAATGCCCAATAGAGAAATAGCTGGAGATGTGATAACACCCTGTAACTTTTGTTATAAAACTAATAACCAGAAAAGGATGGATTGTTTCGAGAAAGGATCTCGGGACCCATAAAAAGTGAATTTTGTGGTTTTGGAAATTATTAAGTGATTGGAGCTGAAAAAGAGGACTGAAATTTTGTGAAGCGCGCAGGGTAAAATTTGTTGATTCTTAAATACGAAAATATCAAATGGAATACAACAAACTCGCGTGACCATTAACTAACTTGTCACATTTCAAACATCTTCCGAGTTATATCGTGAATATTTTAGATAAGCCCCTTAAGGAATTAAGCTTAGTATACTATGATGTATGATTTGATTGAAATTTCCATCTACATGCTTAGACTAATTTACTGTCAACACATTCAATCTCATTGGGATGCCCCGAACTCTGACATGTGTCATGGAAGGGGTAATATTATGCTCAGCATTATGAGAAAGGGAAGTGGATCCAAGGTCGATAACAAGTAAATAGAAATTGTTAGTTATACCTTGTGAAAAGAAAGTCCACAAGATTTGCCATTCCATTTCTTTTAAAGAGTGATTATGTTCAAGCAAACCAACAGGCATGGTTATATAAGTCTATCTATCCCATATATGCTTCAAGGAACATCATGATCATCAAGGTGAATTAAGACCTAAAAGATCGAATAGAATGAAACAATATAAAAACAAGTTGATCTCTTACAAGTCCAAAAGCATTCCTTTAAAGAGAATTTATCATTTAAAAGGAAGAAGGGTACTCAAAAATTTTCCATTTCAGTTTTACCGTATGTAAGTCATTGAGAAAATTGAAATTTACATAATATGCTTGATAGAGTAATAACGTATGAACAAAACGCTCAGTTACTGTAAAAGAAGCTTAATTCCTAAGGCAACTGACTGATATATGGCAAAAACTAACACAGTATACATTGGATTAGAGGGAGACAGGACAGTAATAGTGTGAAGTGGAAAAGAATAAAGGACGAATAGAGGGAGAATGTGTCTAAACGATGGCAGGCAAGGTATCAACTTTAATGAGTTAATTAAACAGAGGATATTCCAAGGGATTTGACCCTATAGGATTCTAGGAAGCTGGATTCTCTATAAGGTAATAAGGAAAAATAGAAAAGACCAGGACACAGATAGAAATAATAATACAGGAACATGTAAGAATTTTGAGATGTTAGGTTAATGTCAAGTTCTGGTAAGTGTGCATACAATGATAAACGAAGTCCTTTGCAGTATTGGGCCATATAAAGAGTGTTAAGGCACTATTACCCCATGTTTCAATGAATTACTGACAATAAATTATATCACACATGATAGTTTGCATAATTCAGAATCAATAGTCAAAGATGGCAATTACTTTCACCTTTCCCTTTATGTTACCATGAAGTTACATTTTTCCACTGATTATATCTCTTAACAGAGAAAAGGCCTCACCCAAACTTCACTAGCAACACAACGTGCGCCGTTAGTTCCTTGGAACTTTGCATGGAGAGTGGAGAAGTTTAAGTCCTCCTCAAGGCCATATTTAGAAGAGTTTCAGCCTACTACGAATAGCTTACTGCGAATCGCTTGATAAATTCTAAATTTGGGAGTTCTATCCATCAGTCTAACTCACCATATAGATGAAAGTCAAGTTGCATCTCCCCTATAGCAAAATCATCATGAAAAAGATGCATGTTTTTTATTGATATTGGAATAAAGGCTATACTGAAATTGATGTAGTATTTTATTATTTGCACTCAGATTTAATGAAAAGCTTTGCATTCTATATTTCTTTATTTAATGATAATGAGTCACAAATATTGTTGACACAGGATTTTATTAAGAAATTCTTGTTTGAAGCTTAGAAATTCTTGTTTGAAGCTTTACACATTTCCATGCACTAAAAGTTATACTAACATATCAACATAACATGACTAGTAGCCAAATGGATATGGGACCAATATGGAAACCCATGGGATATAATGTGATTGAATGGCCAGGCCACACATGCACCCACGAGTATATGAATCCAATAAAGACGAATTCTGTAGCTCCTAAAGTGACTCATGGAAGGTACTAGATTCAAGGATTATGATGACCTACAAAAGTCACATTTTTTGCATCAGTAAACCTGTTTGGTTATAATGAACAGGGTTATAGGGCCATTGCTTAAACAATAAGATGATTTATCAAACTATTTAATTCTTTTATATCAATATTATTATTGTCACAATGACTAATTAACAACATTGACATTTTTTTTGGATAATACTATTGCTTAATGATTTATCGACAAGAGATCCATTGACATAGTGCAATTGTTTAATCTCTAGTATTGACAAAAATTATGACATTTGCATCTTAAATGCTTTGTCCAAACATACAAGACTTTCATGAAATGTCTCTAATAGAGAGTCGATATGGAAAGTCATGACGACACATAAACTAGGTTACTTGTAGTTTATTGCATTTTATCCCCTTACAAGAAACATTTTGTAAAGATTTTGTTCGTTGTGTAAACCTGAAGTTAATAGAATTCTTTTGTATTGCTTACTGCATATTGAATTCTCCAAAATTATTGTCGTATTTCTAGAATGGCATCATTTTGGTTGGTCAAGATCTTTCAGAAGCTACACTTTTCTTGAAATCAAATCTTAGGTAATGCTCAATTTTTGGAATTATAATATTTTTTTGAGTTATATTTAATGGAGTATATGTCTGAAATGGATAAGCGAGTGATTAGCAGATAGAGGTTGTTTCGATGATTGATTGTGCATTACATTGCTTGATGTGTATCAAAAAAAAATAAAGGTCAATTGTGACGGTTATGAAGATCATGCAAGAGTTTTCTTAGTTAGGCAGAAAAAGAATTAGATCTTATGAATCACAATTACAATATCAATGTTAATACCATATTCATATGCAATTGACGTAATTTAAATAACTACTATGTTTAGGATCCTAGAATCAAGCAAGGGTATATATGTTGAAAATATTTTAATAAATTGATTGATCAAACCCTAATATTTAAACCACTTTAGTTCTCATGGGTCATGACACAAGTTATTGTACTAATTATAGACTCCATAAGATCCTAAAAGAACTCTAAATGGATGTGTTATTAGCTTTACAATGTTCTATCTCTATATTGCTTCCTATAGCTGACCTCGTACAGCATGAGCCACTCTGTTGGTGCTCATCCCCCAGCAATTCGTACATCACATGCTTGGGGCAAAACCACATGACTAGCCATCCATTTTCCTTCCCTCTCAAAAGTGAGACTAGCTCAGAATACCCATTCTGTTGGTGATCCATCAGAAGAGTGTTCTAGAGCCATATCTTATTTGTTGTACCAGAAGTTACTTTGAGTGGCAATCAAATGGTAGTTTACTGACTTTTCCAGCAGAAGCCACACCCCCCCAGCATCACATGCCTACGCCACCTCTTCAAGATTATCCTTGCACCCATCTTCCCCACTGTTAGTCAATGAAAATCAAGTATTTTTCTATAGTTCAGTTTTCCATCAGCAGATGAAACACAACAAGACTAACAATTATTTGCCGCCAAATAGCTAAATAACCAGCTTCTGTCACATAATATCTAGCTCAGTAAATTATGTCTAATCTTTCGACACTGTGTCATTTTGACAAAACACTGATAGAGATGGCAAACTAATTCAGATTGGAGAAAGTCATAAATAAAACATTAAGATGACAGCAGCAAATAGCTTTCAGAAGAATTAACATTAGTGAACCTCATATTTCCAGTTATGAGATGAGATCCAAAACCAGCACCAGATCAACACTAGCAAACCAAGAGAATAAGGAAATCAGAAGTAACCATATTATAAATATTTGGCGAGTAATAAAAAAAATGTAATTTAGTACCCATTTAAAATAAGTTACTAAAAAACATATAAGTGGCTTAGTTTGAGCAAAGAAATAGCACAAACGGAGCACAGACCATACTGCAGAACTCCTCTACAGCTCTCATAGCTACTTTCTATCCAACTAATTTCAGTGATCATAAAATGTCTCAAAATTAAAGCAAAGAACGTTCGAACTCATGATGCATAATAAACATTCCCAGTGCATTAAACACATGATGAAATTTTTCCTATCTTTTCAACATTCTATGCAACTACTACTACAACATCAAACAGACAAACAGTATACCAGCTAGTACCTTCCAAAGCCATCCAAACGTCGGGCTTGAGATTTTCGGATTCTTTTTACCACAATTTGCACACTTATTGGAACGGCTTTTCATTATGAACGATATAACAGAAATAGCCTCAGCATATTGCAGAGATGTCCACTTGATTTTCTGCACATCCTCTGAATCAGTTGCTAGTTCACATGAAGGAGTAGCGGCACTCATTTCTTTGATATCGCTTTCCCCTTCACTACCCTCTGAAAGAAACACCCCATGGATTGCAGAGGCTTCAAGGCCTTTAGCTGCAAGAACATCACCCCTCGCTATGCGAGTTAGTATTTCAGCATACTGTTTAACCTGCATCAGCGCATAAGCCATGGGTAAATTGACTAATGTCGTTCAGCAGAAAGGCAAAGTGTCACATAAAACAACTGGGCGACCAACTACCTTGTCTTCGCCAAACCGAAACTTGTGGCAAAAGAAGCATACAACGTTAAGGAGACTTTTAAGCTTGTTGAATAGCAAGGGATTGTAGACTGGCTTCACAAGCTCAATATGCCCGCAGTGACCAGGGCACTTGGACTCAAGCTGGCCGCAAGTTTTGCAGCTGCGCAAAAATAAGCAAAAAGAGTCGAACTTTACAAACTCACCATCCAAATATAACCAAAAAGATTTGCCGTTTATGCAGGAAAGGAGAAATTACTCACGAATCGGTATTCTGGAACGGGCCCATCGTAAGATCGTACAAGCCATCAGGAACCGGCAAGCCCTTTTGATCGAGGAGGTCGGGCTTGGTGATCTTCTTCACGCTAATATTCCTGATTTCTTCAGGCGAGTAGAAGCTGAACTGGACTGCGTCCACAGTCTGCGATGGTGCCTGGACTCGTAGCGCAAATCGTCGAATTAGAGCATAAAAAAGCGAACTTTTTGCATTGAGGCCATAATTGAATCGGATTAATGTGGAAATTTGGGGGGAGAGGGAGACAGAAGGTTACCTCTTTGTCGACGGCCGCCATGGTGGTCGAGCGAGAGCTCGAGTTCCCGCTTCCAGCCCCTAGGGTTTAGGGTTTTGAGAGAAGAGGGAGGTTGGCGAACAGAATTGATATTTTACATGGAACTTTTGAACGCACCCTTACCACTAATATTTATAAATACACCCCTAAAAGAATTCAGTTTTATAACTTCGTCGAGACACTTCTATTCTCATCTCCTTCTCCTATTTTCTGTCCAAATCCGATTCAAATCCTAATAATTCTCCAAAAATTAAATAATAAATCTCTTAAATTTTTTCTCTTCTAATTGAAATTAAATTCAAAATATATTACAAAAAAATCTTACAATCAAGAGTATAACAAAAAGTAGATTAACAAATTTTTAAAAAAATTTAACTTGTGTAAAATGATAAAATTTGAACATTAAAAATTCTAATTTTTTCCCATCTCAATATTCTTTTTGTTTATAAATAGATTAAGAAAATTTTAAGTCTTTAATTGATTAGAATTTCATGGAAGAGGAAAAATATTATTAGCAGAGGGGCACTTAGAAATCAGAGAGAAAAAAGAGAGAAGTGATTGAAGAATATAAGTGGGTATGCGTAGAAAAATTTATACAGAGATAATTTTTTAGTAAGAGATGTACTTAGAAATCTGGGAGGTGTATTTAGAATTTTTCTTTGTTTATATGAGAAGTTCTAAATTCACATCTCCAATTTCTAAGTACTTCCACCAAAATATTGATATTTATTACAAGTTTACCGTTATAAGTTAATAACATTTTTTAAGTTGAGTTTTACTTCTAAAGAACACAATAAAAAATTAATTTAAAACTCTAATAATTTCCAATACTCAAAAAAAAAATAGAATTAAAACTAGGAATGACAAAAAATTATCTTTCTTTTTTGATTGAAATGAAACCCAAGTGATTAAAAGAAATTTAATTTACTACAAATAATTAAACAAAAATTTTGGAGTAAGGCTACTTTTACTATTTTAAATATTTATTTGATCAAAAAGAAATTTGAAAATTACTTCTCATATGATTAGATGTGTGGTACCTTACTTTCAAAATTTTCTTCCTCACACTTTTTTTGGAAAAGCTTAGAAAGTAAAGAAATAATGCAAGAAAATATTTTTTTTTTATTTATATGTTATCGTTATCATTTAAAAGGATACCTTTTTATATAATAAATAAATAAAAGGGTTTTTATATATACGTACCTAAAATATTTAAAAATTAAAATTTAATCTCATAAATCTTCATATTTATAATTTAATCTCCCAAGTAAAATTGATACAGATCATATTTGATTTATGAGAAGATTTAATTAGATTTGGATCTTATTAAGATTTTAGAATATTTGATTGGATTTTGATTTTATTAAGATTTTGGATTCTATTAGAATTTTATTTGTTATAGTTTTCCTATATATATGGACTTTGTATGAAATATTAAAAAAGATGAATAATATTGGAAAATTTTGAGAATTTTCTGGAGTGGATTTTGCTGAGTAAAATCTTTTCTTGTAGATTCGTAGAGACTGGGTGTGGATTCGTTTAGGTAGATTCCCAAATCCACTATTATTTATGTTCTTCTCCAATTTCTTTAAAAAACCTTAATTCTCAAGCCCTAACCATAATTTCACTTCCGTACTGCGTCAAACTTGGTATCAAAGCCTCATTCTAGTATCAGATACCAATTGTTAGCAAAAATATATGAATAGTATCAATGTAACAACCATCAGAATCAAATAGTTAACCGAAGAGAAAAAATAACAGAGATAGAGAACACGCAAATTTAACGTGGTTCGACAATGTGCCTATATCCACGAGGACAAAATCGAAAATTTCCACTATATCAAAAGAGATTACAAGTCTTTTCTCTCAACCACAAGAGAAAATACGATGAAATCACAAAAAAAATTAATTCAAATTCTAACCTCTTGTTACAGTGATTTTTTTTTTTGCTTCGGCTGCCGCCACCAGCTTCTATTCATGAGCCGCAACCAACAAATTATTTGCTTCAGCCGCAAAACATTTGTTTCTCTCTTGCTACTGCCACAAGAGAAAACCCAGCCGCCCAACTTAATTTTCCTTTGGCCGAAGTTAATTTTGCTTGTTGCGTGGCGGCTACAGCAAACAAGGGGGCCAACTCTAGTCTCCCCATATTTTTGGACGAAATTTTCCGTTATACTCCCGAGTTACTTCATTTTAGTTTTTGCTTTCCTCTTCCTCCTTTCTTACTCTTCTTATTGGATTCCCCTCTACATTTTTCTTCTCTCTTCTTATTCACATCTCAATTCTTCTCATCTCTCTCCTCCCTCTTTTTATTGGGTTCTCCTGAGTCGCTTTAGTGATTAACTGACAGGAAAGATTTTTTACATTTTTTTCTAAAAATTATTAGAAAATCATAAAAATTTTAGAAAAATGAGATGCTAATGATCTTGGAATCAGAATTTAATTATAGATTACGAGTTTCAAGACGGATCGAGCAGTAGCCAAATTGGTTACTTATAAGGCTGAGTTAGAATTTCTAACCTAATTTCAATATCGATGGCTCCACATATTGAACATACTGGTTCACAGAACTGGCTGGTTCAGAGATGGTAAAGTAGACTAAATCCATAAATTTGGCATGATTTCCTTACAAAAATTGGAGATTCATTTTGTGTCAAATTCGTAACTACATTAGTAACTTTTCATGAACCAAATCCTGAAACCTAAAAATAAAATATAATCCACTGCTAATAGGAATTGTCATGGACTCTCTCCATATAAAATTTTAAATTAGTATTTTTTTATTTTTAATTTAAAATTTTGTATAATGCTGATTAAAAGTTTACTTAAGGACACATCTATTATCATATGCACTAATGAACAATAAACCCGTGTTCAAATCCATTTCCAAATTTCTGAACCAAACAGGCCCTTCCCTGTTATGTTCACACACCAAATCCCACCCATCCATTCGGCACAGCTTTGCACGTTCCTTTCGCCACCCCCCACCGGCTCCCGCCAGAAACGTGATTCGCTGTCCCACGCATCTCCCCTCTGTCAAAATCTCGGCCGTCCAATTTAATCAAACAATCTCCCCCGTCCAAATACACCAACCCTTCTCCCACCAACGGCCGAGATCGCGTCAAAGCTCGTGCCCCCGATTCGCCGAATTCGGTTCCCATAGCTTAATGGAAACAAAATAAATAGATAGTCAATATTATCGCCACCGTCATTTCTAAAAACAGAAAACCCGCCGCCCGCCCGCCCGCCCGCCCGCCCGCCCTCATAACCTTTTTAAAACCAACGGCTCAGATTTAGGGCCGCATAGAAATACTATGCGGATAGTCGTACTACTTTGATTGTGGGGGGTCAACCGTTTGGAAATAAATAGCCCTAGATTCCCATTAGCCTCCGACTCTTTCTCTCCAATTCGATTTCAGCCTCCTCTCTCTCTCTCTCCCCGCCCCCATAAAGGAACGAGAGAGAGATCCTCGAGGTTCTCAGATCTAGAGCAAGAGAGAGGTAAAATTTCTTCCTAGATTTTTTTCTCTCGTTTTCTTTGCTAGATCTTTGATCTGAACGTTTCAAAGCCGTTCTGGATCTATGTTTTCTGCTATTTTTTTGCTTGATCTGATTCTTGTAGATCTAATCTTGTGGTCTTGCTTATATCTGATGCTTTGATCTACGGTTTCTGTAGAATTGTAGATACTTGATTGATCTGTTGAGAATGGTCGGAGATCTAATTATCATCATTGATTTGATTCTGATCTGTAGATCGTATTTGATCGGTAGATCGCATTTGATCGGTACATTAGTTGTTTATTTGAGATCTGTTTAGAGATCTATTTTTTTAATAGTAGATTATTGCGTTTCTTGATCTGGCAAATTCCACTGGTCTAAGATACCGTTACTGATGATTTGCAGTTTATAAACTGACGATCTATTTTTAACCTTGGTTTTGATAATTTTAGATCTTAAATTTTATTTATCTCCAAATGAAAGTCAGCAACTTTTTGGTTCTTTCTTATCAGTTGCGCGAAAAGATTATGTTTTGACATTAGAGATATGTAATTCTTATAAAAAGTTTATAATATATTAATTTAATGTTAACACATATCGTAACTAGACATGTTCAATAATCTGAATTCCTATGTATAATTTGTAATTGCTTTTAGATATGATCTCGTAGCTAGAAGTCTAATTACAATTCTTTTAATGCTTAATTATGTTTTAAATATCAGTTGGTTTTTGTTGTTTTGATTGTCGCATTGCTTTTGTGTTAGAGTTAATTATCTGGTTTTTATATTGTATTTCAACTTTTCAAGAGCTTTAGTAATGTTTTTCATGGTATGATTTTTTTTCAGTTTACGATTATAATGTTGTCTTTTTATTTATTGGATGTAATAGTATTTCTGATAATTGTTATCAGTTTATGCATTTTGGTTATGTAAACTATTCTATAACCACTGATAATAATTTATCTTCAAGTTAAGCTCTTTTTATCATTGAGTTCCAGAGTTGTATATTTTTATGGATAATCTTTTGATCCCAATAAAATTATTACACGTGGCACCACTCAAAGTTTGGTTAAGAGAGTTCTTTTATTTATAAACTTAAGTGGTGCCACGTGTAATAATTTTATTGGGCCACCTAAGTAGCGGTGAAGGACTAGTGAATTTTCTGTTTTCTCTCTATATATAAGTATATAATTTATTATGAGAGAACGGGAAATTCACCGGCGGTGAATAAATTTCCTTCACTGCCGCTTAGGTGGTCCAATAAAATTATTACTGTGTAATAATTTTATTGGACCTCCTAAGTGGCATTGAATGAACTCGTTTACCGTTGGTGAATTTCCTGTTTCCTCATTTATTATATATATATATATATATATATATATATATATATATATATATATATATATATATATATATATATATAAATATAATTTATCTGTTAGAAGGCATTGTGTTTTTATTTTCTGAAATTTTTTTAGTTTTTTTCTCAAAATCATCATTAAAAGTCATGTTCGATTTTAAAGATTTATATTCCTATCATATCTTCGTTTCTATTTTATTGATGATCATGACCATTGTATCAATCTTGCATTTCCTACTTAATTCTATAAGATCTTTGTGTTTGTTTGTACATGGTCATTAAGTCTAATGTTTCCTTTAATAACATGATGCATTGAAACTTATTTTCTTAGTAATAGGAGTAACTTCTAAAATAATGAAATGTATGTATTGTGTATTGCTTGATTGGTAGATGCCTTATAATTTTCAGATATTAAATTGTTGATTATTTTGAGACTTTAAATGTTGCTGCAACTTTGGTTCTAAAGATAGTTCGCTCTAAGCTGTTGATTACATAGAATAATTTAACTATATTAATCTTGAAGTTTTTAAAGTAGCATTTTCAATAGAAGAGGGCCTGTAACTTTTTTTTTTTTTTTTTTTTTTTTTTTTGAGGTTGTATATTTTGAGTGCCAAAGCTTAGGTTATGATTTTTTTTTTTCAGGTTTTTGTTTCTGTTTCAGTCACTTTCATATATACAGTTGCCTAGATAATTCTTTAGCCTTTGAATGGTATAGTCCATGTAGGCTCTTAGATGTTATGGCCTTTGTACGTTGTTGTGCATGATTTGTAAACCGTATTGTTCCCTTGACCTCATATCTTACTATGTTACTTATTTTTTATTTCTTGTTGCTTAATAGTTGGTATTTTTGTACGGTGTTGTGCATGATTTGTAAACCATATTGTTCCCTTGACCTCATGTCTTACTATGTTACTTATTTTTTATTCCTTGTTGCTTAATAGTTGGTATTTTTGGGTTGGAGCTGAAATAGTTTATTGTGAAATTGTTGCATTGACAATATATTGCTTGTTTAGATTTTTTTTTCGTTGGTTTCTAGAGTCAGTTTAATATCCCTTTATACAATGGGAATGACTATCCAGTCACTAAGAAACCTCAAGGTATGACTGTATGATCATTAACTAAGCTTACATTTTCTTTCAATATTGGGGTTATTTTTCTTGCTTATACTACCTTAGCGACATGGTTAGAGTTTTGGCTCCAAATTTAAAACATAGCATTTGGTAGATGAAGCTGTATATACTTTCAATACTTATTTAAGGTTTTGTACATACTTGTAATGTTTCCTGTGAAAACCTTTAGTTGATCGAGATGTTGTGCTCCTTTTAGTTGGTAAAGGGCTGATCTGTTGGCTAACCCCATCAGCAGTATGTAGTTCTAGTTTTTTTTCTTACTAATTAGTCTATTTATTTATATTCAATGCCTGGAATATAAACATGTTTCATTTTGTGGGATTTGTTTTCATTTAGTTTTTGATGCTTGTTAGATACTGCAATATCCAGTTATCTAATTTGTAAGGTTGTTTATAATAGTTCTTCTTGGTTGATTATATCCAATGCCTTCAGGTTTTTCTGTAGGCTGAGTTATGGCGGATCAAGTGAACCATCCGACTATTTTCCAAAAAATGTCTGGCCGGTTGAATCCGAACTTCTCGCAAGACCTTTGCCGCCAGAATCTCTACAGGCCTTCTCTGCATGAGAGGCGCTTCTCCACTAGCAGCTATGTCAATTGTGGGCTGCAGGTGCCTTTGATGCAGAACTCTGAGCTCTCCGTGATCAGAACTGTATCCCCTGTTTCTGCTCATGCTCCTCAGGAAAAAAGTTTCGTAATTGATTTCCTTATGGGTGGAGTCTCAGCTGCAGTCTCAAAAACTGCTGCTGCTCCCATTGAGCGTGTGAAGCTTCTAATTCAGAATCAAGATGAGATGATCAAGGCTGGTCGTCTCTCTGAACCATACAAGGGAATCGGAGACTGTTTTGGGCGAACAATTAAGGAAGAAGGATTTGGATCTCTATGGAGAGGAAATACAGCAAATGTCATCCGTTACTTCCCAACCCAGGTAAATTTAACTCATGACTTTTTTTTATTCTTGATTGCTAAATTACTTTTGCGCCAAGTAGTAGTTCTTGGTTTTCTATATAGCTATCTACACATGGTATCTGCAATTCATCATTTGTTTTTTTGCTAACCTCATATTAATATTACACATTAGTTTTAATCTACATATTTTATAACGTTAACTTGTTCCTCTTAAACTAGCCTGTGCTATTCCTCGCCATTACTGCAGTGTATCCTCTGTAGGATTCAAGTTGTATTTTTCATATCCAATAGAGATAATTGTGTGATAATCTAACTAAGTTTTTGAATGCAGTCTCAATGTTGATTTTTTGAGGCTCTCATTTGCAAAAGTACTTGTTTATATCTCATTGATTTTTTCCCTGGTGAATATATTTATATGGTTTATTTTTTCTTTTCTGGGGGTTTTGGATTTTGATCTTAATTCCTAACATGGCATTAGCAGAGGCATTAAGCAAGACCACATTTATCTCCATATTTTCTCACATTTTATTTTCAGTTTGTTTAGCTATTTAGTATTTTTTTTTGAATTTTTTAAAATTTGTTGTCTATATGCTTTTGTTATGACAGTGCTAATTGATTAGTTCTTTCGCTTAAGATTTGTATCTTATTGTATTAATTGCTCTTAACTGTCTTTTTGGTAGGCTTTGAACTTTGCGTTCAAGGATTACTTCAAGAGGCTGTTCAATTTTAAGAAGGACAAGGATGGTTACTGGCCGTGGTTTGCTGGTAATCTTGCTTCTGGTGGTGCTGCCGGTGCCTCGTCCCTGCTTTTTGTTTACTCATTAGATTATGCTCGTACTCGTTTGGCAAATGATGCCAAGGCTGCTAAGAAGGGAGGAGGAAGGCAGTTCAATGGTCTTATTGACGTGTACCGGAAAACTTTGAAGACTGATGGAATTGCTGGGCTTTACCGTGGGTTCAATATCTCTTGTGTCGGTATCATCGTTTACCGTGGGCTTTACTTTGGATTGTACGATTCCTTGAAGCCTGTTGTTCTCACTGGAAAGTTGCAGGTACACATTTCTTTTAACTTGGTTGATTAGTGGTTTCCTGGATTATATGTTTACTATTTCGGTTTGAGAAAGGGATGCTGAAAACTAAGACTTTTACCTTCAGGATTGGTTGAATTGAGCCAGATTTTTTAATTTATATTTTATTCCTGGTTTTTTTTTCATGGTTGGGTCCTAGGTGCCTGGGTGAAGTTCTGATTCAGGCATTGCTTCGTAAACTCTACTTTGGTATTGTGCTATATTCTCTTAGTTTACATCTCAGCCTGGGTTAAGTTCTGTCTTCGGATTTGGTTTGTGTTATTCTCCTTGCCACATTGACCTGTAGTGTGTTTCATTGTATATCTACAATTCCAATTCCAACTGGGCATAATAGAGATTTAGTATAGAGTTGTATTTTGGAATTGATTTGATTCCTTCTTGCTTCTTGATACCTTGTGCATCTTTAAGTTACCTGGATTTATAGCTTGTATAGTTAAATTCTCAATCTTCTTATTTTGAAGAATATTTGATTTCTTTTGTTTTATCTCATTACTATTTTTGCTGGTTTCTACAGGATAACTTCTTTGCTAGTTTTGCCTTGGGTTGGGTCATCACCAATGGTGCTGGGCTTGCATCCTATCCCATTGACACCGTTCGAAGAAGAATGATGATGACATCCGGAGAGGCTGTCAAGTACAAGAGTTCTTTGGATGCCTTCCAACAGATCTTGAAGAACGAGGGTCCCAAGTCTCTGTTCAAGGGTGCTGGTGCCAACATTCTTCGTGCTATTGCTGGTGCTGGTGTGCTCTCTGGTTATGACAAGCTGCAGGTACTTTTCTTTGGAAAGAAGTACGGATCTGGTGGAGCTTAAGTAGTGTGTCATCGCCGAATAGATGGTGATGAAAATTAAACTTTATTTTTCTCATTATGAGTTTTGCATCGGTCTTCTAAGGAAAACTCTTTTTTCATCTCAATAATTTAGGAAAACTCATTTTAATCCCTCCCAATAATTTTTTCTATGACGGGAGATTCTCCCTTAATTTTTGCTATGGAGATATGTTCTCCTGAAACTTATTTTACTGTTGGAGTAGCGGTAACACGCTTTTGTTGCGGAGCTATGATGCGTGGACTACCACAAACTGTATTCTTCTGAGGTTTCATTCAAAGTAAATTAATAAGTTTATTTATAGTTTATATCTTTTCTCTTTGCTGATTTCATGTTTGCGCTTCTTACAATAATGTTGTGTTCTGCTATGATACTGTCTAATTGATCTGCAATTAGGGCACTACAATTATCTGGGAGCCATGCACTTTCATGGTGTTTTACTTACAAGTTATCACGTTCATCTGTTGACTTCAGTCTGACACCAAATTTTTTCATTATTGTCACGTCCTATAATGAACTGTAGCTTGTATTTCTTGTGAAGTACTTTAATTTTTTTTGTTAATGTACTGTCCTAGGTTGTTGCTTTATTGACCTCCATGAGTTCCACAGTGCATGCTATGAAACTCAAGGATCTGTTTTGGTTCGATCAGTCTGCTCTCATTAGCTTCTTTCAAATTAGAACTCGTAATTTTATATTATGATGATGATAGGTGCAATCCTTGAGAACCATTTTACTAAATATATGCTGTCGTGGTCATTTATTTGTTTCATTGCATTGCCATTGCATTGCATGCCTCTTGTAACCTTGCACCGTACCCTGTTGAAATAGAATTTCAATCTTAATTTATTTGAAGCTCAATGAATTTATGGGCACTTCTTCCTGTCTCTTGGGTGGTTAAACTGGTGTTGGTAGTTGCCATGGATGCCTGATAGCACGTTGTTGCATCTTGCGCAGCAAGTACCGCAGGCTCCATCGCTCGTAATTTTTCACTAGTTAACAGTAAGACTGTACACAAACATCTAGGTTTTTTTTTTTTACTGTCCTATTGTGGCCAAGGGAGACTCCCTTGATGCTTGTTGATATCCTGAAATTGATACTATTATATCAATTATGCTTAAACGTTGAGTTATCAGGAAAAAACAATATAATAAAATTATCTGTACACCCATATAATGTCATGTGAGTTGAGAATTTAAATTATATATCTTTCTTCTATAAGCAATAATAGAGTTACAATGATCTCAGCCGAAAGCCTGAGAAAGGTGTATTAGCAGAACTATTGTAACCTTTCACATGGATTTACCTGCATATGTTATCTCTGTCGGGAGATTTTTCTTTTTCCTTGGTACTACAACAACAATAACAACTAACCCTTTCATCACAAGTATTTGGAATAGGCTATATGAACCAAAAAAAAATCACGCCGGATCGATCAATTTGATAGTCCTTCATATATTTCTTGTTATGGCGATCGATCACTTTGATAGTCCTTCTCTGATAGAAAGGTTACAATAGGTACTTAATACAATAACGGCAACTAATGAGGGTTTTTGTAATACAATAGTCCTTTTCTTTCTTTTTCCAAGATACCTTCTTTAATGAGGATTTTTGTACTTTTAATCAAACCTGAAGAATTAGTGACGTACACGTTCTGTTCGGTTCGATCGAACTCGGTCGAAGTTGAGGGTCTGATGTGGTCGGAGTCTGTGTATTTGAAAGAGGAGTTGATTGGAGCAGGCCGAATTAGGGTTGGAGTCGGATTTTGACAAATGACTGTGCTAAGAGAGATGAAGTGGGCATATAGAGTAGAACAGAGTGAAAAGCTGTTTTGTTTATTAATTTTTAAAAAATTTTTTTTGACAATTGACGAGGTGACAAGAGAAGGGGAGGCGGTGGGATTGAGCACGGAAAGCTGTTTTTTTTATTTTTGAGCAATGAAAGCTGTTTTTATTTATTTATTTATTTTTTATTTTTTGATAATCGATGGGAATGGCAAGACAAGAGAGGCTGTGGGACTGAGCATGCATTCAATTCTTTCTTCGCGATTGATTCCGTTCAAGTCTATCCAAATCCAGCGGCAAAAAAATTTAAAACTGAGAAGGAAGAAGAAAAGTGGATTCAACGTAGGAAGAGGAAGAAAAGTTGAGCATCAACCATTTTTTTTTCCTCTTTAATTCTTATTCCGACATGCTTCTTCGAAGTTCGACTGCATCCGACAGACTCATTGTTGGTTGGAGTTCGGTCGAAATTCTGACCGAGCTTGATGATCTCATTGTTGGTTGGAGTTCCGTCGAAATTCTAACCGAGCTTGATGATCGGAGTCTTACTTCCTTTTTCCCGCCAGATTTCCATGCAATCTGACGATTTTGATTCGTTTGTTCACCCCTACGAAGATTTCGTGCTGGAAGCATATGTAGTAACATATATAAATAAGAATTTATTATAGCCAATTAGCCAAAAACAAAATATATGCATTTATTGCGTACATGTATATACTGGACAAGGACAACCGTGAAGTTTATTTACCCTGCTTCAAAGCAATATGCTCTCCGATCTACATGATCTAGACACCAATTAAGCTTATGAACAGTTAACTTCCAGTTAGTTGACACCTCAATGTACATAGAAAGTCCAAGCTGCAAATGAGGCATGCATGATCAGGCTTAGGCCAGCATGATCGCATTCTCAAACTTCACTTATTTGTTACCCTCACCTTATGATAACCAAGCTCAGCGCAGCCATCTGCAGCGACAGCGTGAACATCAAGCGGAGCTAGGAGAAGTGGTGTGAGCAGAGAAGCTCAGATGGAAGCCATGAGAAATAGTATTCCAATATTGAAGAGAAAGGGATTGATGGAAGTGGAGGGCTCAGGAAGCGGATGTTGGATGTTTGGGGGTTAAAACCATACATGCATGCTAGTTAGTTGTAAACAAGCCTCGAACGATTTAGATCCCTGCTTTCTGCATCCATATTGAAAGGGAGATTCTAAATGCGTCATATATTTTTTCTTAGTGAGCCCCACATATTTTTGAAATATGATTATTTTTTCTTAGTGAGCACCGTCACTTTTCCACAAATACTCTTTCTCCTTTTCAATCTAACCGTCCCACAACTAGCAAAATCCATCATGCTCCGCCTCTTTCTCCCTTTCTTTTTTCTCTCCTCCCTCCTCCGTCCAGAGATCCACCCGCCGGCTACGCACTCCTAGGCGAAGTCTACGATAAATCCTAACCCTATCAATAAATTTGCATAAAAAAAAACGAAAAAAAAACGGTCGGGAATTTGACCCCAACCAAATACAAACAATACCCAGTTTGTCAACCTGGCCGGTTATTATACGGGTCGGAGTGTGCTCTTCGACTAGTGTTTTTTCCATATCCAGACGAGACATGCGATAGTAGATTTTCTTTTTCATATTTGCAAAAAAAAAAAAAAAACTCAAACAAATCTTAGCAAACTGTAATGGGATTAAATTTTTCGGGGATTTATGGTTATGAAGATTTGATTTTTTTTTTTTTTTTTTTTTTTTTTTTTTTTGGGGACTTGAGTGTGCAGACGATTTGAGGCAGAAAGTTGGAGGATTTGGACTCACTAAGAAAAAAGATACAGGAAATGGAGGAAATTGTACTCACTAACAAAAGGGTTAAATTATTTTTGTCGATGGAGGAAATTGTACTCACTAACAAAAGGGTTAAATTATTTTTGTCAAAATAAAGTTATGACAATCTTGTAATTATTTGTGATCGAGACGATGGGGCTCACTAACATGGGGCGCATTTAGAATTTACCATATTGAAATCTCAAGACTCACTGCATCTGACGTTAATTCATAGGAGGTTCTCATAAATCATGCGATGAGTCTTGAGAGTTCAAAAATGGCTGTAAGATGCTGGGGCCAAGGAATTATACATTGCAAACTAGATGTTTTTCATATACCATAGTGCGCGGAAAGTTTTGGAACATAAGTGAATTGTTGTGAGCCACAATAAGATTCTCGGGCCCAATGGGGTCCGTACAAGGTGATAGAACGAGAGCTAGGTTTGTTGTCTGGATTGATATTAGAGTCTTGGTGGGGCCTGGTAGTATACCAGAAGCTAAAATAAGAAATCTGTGGGAGACGGCTCTCGGAGCTACAGATGAGATTCCTAGTCAACATATTGTGGTGTAGCGGGATGTCCAAGGTATTCTAATTTTGCTCTTGAGAAATGACAACTTTACTTGTCACCCGCTGATTTCTAATCCTCGTATGAATGGTTATTTATTTTGCTGTATTTTCTATCCAACAATCTAGAGGAGAGGTAATATATGTGCTTATCATATAGGTGAGCACGACGGTAGTGTGGGACAGTAATTTTTCTTAATGACTTTTAGAAATTGCGAAAAAAGATATATTTAGAATCATGTATAAAAGACTGTAGTCATTAATATTTGTCTTAGCGAAAAGAGATTCTAGGAACAAACACAGATACGAGTTTGATGTCCATTTTCTATTTTCCGCATTCTTTTCTGTGACTTGACTCGTGTTATAATAAAAAATTTTGTCCTACGTAAATCGAAAATTGTCAGGCTGTGGTTGCTTGTTTTGTGGAAAAAGATGATCATCTATGTTTTATTAGAAAGCTAATTACATTTCTGACACTCATTTTTCAAATTTAACTATTTGTTATTTTTAATATAATATAGTACGAGCTGGTATGATAATAAACGCGTTTGTGGACCAATTTTTAATTAGTACTATTCAAGAATTTTGAATTAAAAATAAAATTGCTGTGGCACTCTGAACTCTTTTCGACAGATCGATTGAAAAGAAGATCGGGCGGCTTATAAAATAACAACTTCCAACGATACTGTGCTTTTTTTTTTGTTAGATTAAAAAATAAAATCGGTACTTCTCATGGAATTGGAATGAAAAAATGACTCCAGGTGACGGGTACCAGAGATGTTATGCTGCACGGGGAAATTCTAAATGCGCACCAGATTTTTACTAGTGAGCACCATTTTCCCCTATGTTGTAACTCACTTTACCATACAGTACGCCGTGCTCACTAGAAAAATCTGGTGCTCATTTAGAATTTCCCTGCTGCACGTCCAACTGCACTGAGATCTTGGGAGTCCAAGACAACATTTCTCCAGTTGGTTGAAGGAAATAGGGCCCACTTTAGTCCTATTATCTTATGTTAAGGGTTTACAATCAGTTGGAGGTGGTATATAGATCAAAGAATTCCGAATGTATCAGACCAATCCCGAGTCAATTTGCATTCAGTCAGTTGGAACTTTATTTCAATGTGGAAGAGTTCCTTCAAATAGTGGGTGTAGGTTCACCTCCGACTGATCTCTAACCGTCTCCGACGATATTCTAGCCAGCTCAGGTGACCAACCTCCAACAACCTCCGACGATATTCTAACCAGCTTAGGCGACCAACCTCTAACCATCTCCGACGATATTCTAAGTGACCTCAGATGACCGATCTCCAACCACCTCCGACCGTCTCAGGTGGTTGGAGTCGGACGAGCTGTTCATCCCTAATGGTAAGAGCCGGGTTCCACAATCATTCATGGGCTCGGAGATCAAAACACCTCAATTAGTTGCACTTGAAGCCAAAAGTCTTTATTAGTCTCAAGTTACTTTTTCATCGCTCTGGCTTTCCAAGTTGCCTTTTGATCTCATTAGGATTAACACAGCTATGAAGCGGATGGAAAACGATGGTAAGTATGAAGAGAAGGGCTATTTGTTTTTTGAATTAATTACAATAACTATCTATGTAATCTAAGGATTGTATCACTCTTATATTCGTTATGAATTTTTTTTTGCAGTTGGGCCCCTAAAAACGTAACGAAGTGAGTCCAGATTAATACAAATTACAACAACTTCTATTACAAATTACAACAACTTCTATTTCATCAGTTTCATATTCTTATGTATCTTAATTGGGCTATGATGCCATAGAAAGAAAAAAAATATATACATATACCTACAAGCATTATTAGACGCAACAAAAAGAACATAATAGTAAATAAAACACACTTGAGAAATTTTATTAATTGTTGGTGATAATTGATGGGGGAAATATCTTAGGCTCAACAAGCCAAGTAATCTCTCAAGTACTTGTAGTCGAAAATGAGGAGTAAAATTCCGTATGAATAATGATTATACAAATGCCTAAATATCGCCAAATTCATCCTTAGAAAAAATAAGTCACACCAAAAGCACTTGACCGGTAAGAAAAACACCAGACATGAGCGAAGATATTTTATATAGTATTGTTTGCTTTTTTTCTTTATCCAAAATTTAAGAACGCATAAACGGTATGTAGAATACTAAATTACATAAGCTCAAGGCCACCCAAATGACTAACTTCCATCTCAGATCTACAAAAATAATAATAATAATAATTTCCAAAGTTAATAAAGTTAGGGAGTTCAAGAAGCCCAGAAAGGACTATATTGCTGTGTTACCTCACAAATTTTCTCAAGACTTCTACTGCGCGCTGCTCCATTTTTGGGAGGGCCCAGTCGTGTTGAATTATCTCCATGCTATCTTTCTCGGCACTCAAGCTCTAGAATCAGAAGAAAAACGCATTAATACCAGTCAGTTCTTCAAATAATAATGTGTGCATACATGTATGTTGCAGAAAGTAAGAAATACAAATAAAAAAAATAAAACAAAATCCTAATTACGATGTGCACAAAATAAAAGGAAGTAGTCTAAAATTTGGAGATATGAATGGAATATTCACTTCTAAAGTTATAAACTATGTCCTTTACGACGCGAAATATAATCTTATTTTATTGATGAACTATGAAGTACAGAAACGGGTACGGATACGGGTACGGGTACGGATATGCATGGGTACGAACACGATAAATCTGTGAAACGTAAGGTACATGAGTATGGCTACATATGAGAGAGAGAGAGTGAGATGAGATCAATGTTGCTTTTTTCATCTACTAGCATCAAGGTTGTGTCTCTATACTAAATAGCTTTGGTATACAAATAAAAAGCTAAGTATAAAACTCAAACTTGTAAAGTAAACAAAGCAAAATTGTGAGAAATGCGCATGTTGTCCAATAAGTATCCAAAAGTGTCTTAACTTGAAAACATATTATAAAAAATGAGAGACACGGCCAAGAGATGTTCAACACATGCTCGAGGAGTGTCCCAGAAGAGAAGTTTTGGTGTCGGGACACATTTTTTACATCCACGCATTACTTCATTACTGAAGAATGCTTGTATTATCACAAAATTAAACAAATAAATGAAACATATGAACAATGGAGATTTTGCTGTACATTCCTTATGAACCTCAAAAGCGGAGAGGAAGAATCTCTTTCCTAGTTCAATTTTTACTAATTTACCGTGCATATGTTATCAGAAGCATAATCCACAGAACATTTTAGACAATCCTCGTGTATAGCTTGGATAATATCCAGCTGTCATGGCCAATATGGGAATGTACCAGCGCTGGACATTTGCATAAGCTTCTAGAGTTGGTTCACCATGCTTTATGCTGTCAAACATTTTTCTCATCGTCTCAATCCTTCTAATAGCTTCAAACCCACCCATATCTGGCATTTGAACATCCATGAAACAAGCATCAAACGCTTGAGGAGGCTTGAGCATATCAATTGCCTTTTTCCCATTCTCCGCACATCTTATTGCAGCTCCATACTCTCTCCAGAGCACCACTGGCCACTCCAGGAATCATCCTGTTATCATCCACAACTGGCATCGCCCTACCATGAAGCAGACTTCACAATGACAGACTAGGTTGCCCACCATTTCAGAATACGTCCTTGTCCCCACATACCATAACTCGTGGCAACAAGTAGCATACTTGCTCTCAGACGCTTTCTAATTACATCAGAAATATATTCCACAGATTTCATGGAATTCTTCCTAGTAGTGCTCAGAGGATTTGAAATAGGAAAATTTCGGGGACATCGGATGGGTCAACAGTTCTTAAACATGTTCATAAAAAGAGGCCAGAGAACAGCTTACTTTAAACAAATCTCATTGTCAAGAATCATCTCGACAACAAGAGATCCATTCGTTATTCTTGGAAGAACTTGGTTTATTCCTATTGTCAGTTTAGCCCGAATCCCAAGCCTATGGAGATGGTACTACGTCAATTTGGCATGGCCAAACTATGATAACTACTGTTTTAATGCCTTGAAATTGGAAGGCTTATACTCATTGGTTGTTGTTTGCTCGGTAGAACCACAGTAAAAAGGAAACAATATGTGGTTCACTCATAAACCCAATCTTTCACTTTAACTCTTCTCTGCAACCGGATACCCACTTAAAGGGTATACAGACTTACCTGCTGACCCACCTCAATTTGTCATCAGTTCCTCAAAAAGATGGGTGGTAAGAACAATAGGACCTTTATATGTGAAACCTGTATTATTCTTCAAAATTTTGAAGCCCCTTTCTAATTTATAATTTCTTTGTTCAACTCTGTGCAACATTAACACAGGAAACATGCAACATATAGTACAGCAGAAGCCTAGAGCATTTCAGACATCAAATTAAGGTGATATCTAAACATCCAGTAGGCTGGAAAAACAGACGAAAACATTAACGAGGTTTCATATCAATTAGCCATCCTATGAAGTACAGACATGCCATCAGAGATGCCTTGTCCGTATCAGACATGTGTCTGACACCGACATGGCAAAAACCGTATCGAACATTGTCATGCAGAGTGTCCAGTAAAAAAAAAAAATTACCGTGTTATTGTATTATTCGTACTTCTTATATGTTGTTTGAAAAATAAGAGTTAAAAGGTCTAGGAAAATTGAAAATAAATTTTGCTAGATTTGTACCATCCATCTATACTTAGTTATATTTTGGCTCATATCATAATATGTGACAATATTTTACACTAGCTGTCACCGGCCTATCACAACCCTTCTCGTTTATCCTGGCTTGGAACAGACAGTGAAAAGATAAATCTTTAAGCACAGCACTGGCAGAGTTATAACATAACATGAAACAAAATGGCTAGCTATATTAAGAGAGTAGTTAAAAATATATTTAGTGAGTCGAGAGGCGGTGCTTCACCATGTAAGGATACATCATGGTGAAATGAAAATGTAAAAAAATGCTATTAAGATCAAACGAGACCTTTATAGAGATTTAAAAAAGAATAATAATAATGATGGAACAAGTTTTAAGATGCATAAACTAACAAAGAAGGAGACTAAGAAAACTATTCGGGATGTAAAAACTAAATTATACAAATAAGTGTACGAGAATTTGGATAATAAAGAGATAGAAAATGATATATATAGAATTGCTCGAATAAGAGAGAGTCTAGAGATTTATATACTGTAAAATGTATTAAAGATTTGGTCAGACGGTTCTAGTTCGAGACGAAGAGATTAAAGAAAGATAGAAATATTATTTTGATAAATTATATAATGGTAGTTTTACTCAAGATTTGGAATATCTTACTATTCAATGTGAGGATATGAATCGTAGGTTGATGCACAGAGTTAAAGAATCTGAAGCAAAAAAGGTTTTGAAGATAATGAAATTAAGAAAAGTTATTGGTCCAGATGAGATTTTTATAGAGGTATGGAGATACTTAGAAGAGATTGGTGTGAGATGACTGACAGATCTTTTTAACAAGATTTGACAAACTAAGAAAATACCAAATGAATAGAAAAAAAGTACCTAATACCTCTGTATATGAACAAGGATGCTATTCAAAGTTATTCTAACTATCGTGGAATAAAACTCATGTGTCACACTACGAAACTTTGGAAAAGAGTAATTGAACATAGATTGAGACAAATTGTTAAAATATCGGAGAACCAGTTTGGATTTATGCCGGTGTGATCGACGACAGAAACTATTTATTTACTTCGTCAACTTATAAAGCGATTCCGAGAGAGAAGTAGAGATTTGCATATGGTATTTATTGACTTAGAGAAAACCTATGATAAGATACCACGAGAGGTATTTTGGTGGACATTGATGAAGAAAAGAGTCCCCATCAAGTATATTGACATAATTAAGGACATGCATGGAGTAGTCGCCAATGTCAGAGCATGCAGTGGTTTAACAAGTGATTTTTCTATCACAATTGGATTGCATTAAGGATCTACATTGAGCCCGTTCTTATTTACTATAGTGATGGATGGGCATCAAGGATCTACATTGAGCCCGTTCTTATTTACTATAGTGATGGATGGGCTTACTAGAGCTATTCAGTCTGAGATATCTTGGTATATGCTATTTGCTGATGATATTGTCTTAGTTGATGAGACAAAAGTAGGGGTGAATGTCAAGTTAGAATTATGGAGGTACACATTAGAATCCAGAGGTTTTAGATTGAGTAGATCTGAAGCAGAGTATATGGAGTGTAAATTTAGTAAACGACGGACCGTAAACTATAATGTTGTAATACTGGATGGGCAAGAGATACAAATGAGCAGTCAATTTAGGTATTTGGGTTCTATTATTCAGAATGATGGAGAGATCGATAATGATGTTAACCATAGGATACAAGATAGCTAGTTCAAATAGAGGAGTACAACAGGAGTTTTATGCGATCGTAAAATTCCATTAAGGCTGAAGGAAAAATTTTATAGGACTGCTATTAGGCCAGTTTTATTATATGGCACGGAATGTTAGACTATAAAAAAACGTCATTCACAAAAGATAAGTGTAATAAAGATGTGCATGCTCCGCTGAATATACGGTAACACTAGGAGAGATAAAGTGAGAAATGAAAATATTCGTGCTAAGATAAGTGTAGCTCCTATTAATGAGAAGATGCGAGAAAATCGCTTACGATGGTTTGGTCATGTGCAACGTAGGCCTACAGATGCACCAGTTTGATAAGGGGAGTTTATCAATGTAGGACAAGTTAAAAAAACGAAGAGAAAACCGAAGAAAATATGGATAGAGTTGATACGAAAAGATATGGATTTTAGAGGTAAAAAATGAGGAGATATTACTTGATAGAAGTGAATGGAGTAGAACTATCAAAGTGATCGATCCAGCTTAATTCTTTTTTTGTTCATGTAGCCTACTCCAAATACTTGTGATAAAAGGTTTAGTTGTTGTTGTTGTATCTATACTTAGTTATATTTATGAATTTATATTTCAATACTTTATTGTGCACACGAGTCTTATTTACTTTCTAAGTATGAAGAAATAATATTTTGTATTCACTCTCTGTGTTGATCCTTGACCCAGAAACATCACCACCCTTTTTTGTCTTTTTGCCTATAAAAGGAGGGAGACTTGTCTAAAGAAACGAACTCATACATTGTCATTGCTTTTTTTTAAGATATTTGAGTAGTAAATTTATTATTTTAATAGTAGAAATAATATTATAATATTTATTTATATTTATATTGTTTTCCATACCATTGCCATGTTGGTGCCCTTATTTTTTTAAAAAAACAAAACGTCGAGTCACTTGTTTGTATCTCATCTATATCCGTGTTTGTCTGTGCTTCCTGGTAGCCATGACAAAGTAGTTTCGAGATTTCATATAAACTTGGAACTATAGAATTAAAAGACAAAAAGTAGTTTGAATCCAAAGTTTCAAATCAGGTCCTAGAAAGATTTTCAAGGGCTGGGGGAGAAGGAAAGTTCAAATTGAAGAAGGTTTAGTCCAAAAAAAAGGCTTCTACGGTAAGAAATGGGTCAGAATAGAACTGTACCCAACCTGAGTGGGAACAAAATTCATGTAATCAGCTCTAAAGAGAGGATAAAGGTTCTGTTGATATTGTTCTTATAAATATACTACCTAATTAATGTAGAAAAGCCATTACATGAGTTGCTCAGGAGTATCTTTGTCGGTATCGACAATCCAAATTCGGCCAAGAATCATCATGACATTGATTCAAGTCAATGTGGGCTTTAAATTTTTTTTTCCAAAATTGAGCACATTTTCGGATTCTTTATCAAATTTCTCAGTAAACTCTCACATAATAGGTAAATATTTTTGTAATATGCCCATGAGGCTGCATGGACAACTACTATTATTAAGATGACCTCCAAAAATCTTAAGAAAAAGAATCTTCCACTTCTTATTCAAAATAATCAATCCAGTGTCTCTTGCCACGAGATCAAACATGACTTCAAAAGTAAGTAAGACAGCCCAGAATCCAGATATCCAGCATCCAACCTAGGTCTTAAAATTCAACCTGCCTCTGCCATCAACTAGCACCATCATGAGGAAATTCCCCCCAAATATTGATTTAATGCTATGTTTCAAAATTATTCATCTTCGTTATTACGGAACATATTTGCTATTGTTCTTAAGTAACTGAAAAAAGCAATGACTCTAGATCAATTTTTGCAGTATTCTCAAAATAAAAGATGTGTACTCTTACAAACACATGTTGCAAAAAAAAACATTAGTAGAATACCAATAAATAAGAAACCCAGAAGTTCCTTGGCGTTTGGTGAAGAAACAATAGCAAATCTACCAATACTCTATGTGCTTCATTAACCTACACCCAGGTCTCCCCCTTCCCCCAACCTCCCGGGCCAAATATAGATGCCCACCTAGGGCATAGGCAGTAGGCACCTCCAAAATGTTAGATGGCACGCAACCTGGCGCTTAGGCTCTGGAATTTGAAACCACAGAACTACTACCCATGCCTCATGTTCTCATGCTCTGCTCCACTAAGTATGTTACTTTTACTTCATTGTCAATTGTAACCAAATAGATACAAATTAACACATTCAAATACACTTCTCTAGGTCTAACCCAGAAAACTCGAAGCCTACTGCTTATCTAAAACCAAATGGCACCTATAATCCATAATGTAATATCTATAGCAAGGTTTTAACTATCAGCCAATACCAATATACAGTACATATATCGTATCAAATTTTGTGGAACCCAATAGACAATATGCTACATAATATCAGTGTGCTTTTTCCGATATTGCATATAGGATAAACATTATATTTTTAATTTTGATACCATAAGTGACCAATTGATGTCGATACCAATTCTAATACTTTAAAACCTTGCTACATAGCATGCAGACCACTTTCATGATTCCTATTTCCCTTTCTTAAATTGAATGTGAAACTTAATTCCATAACAAAGGACCGAACAAATAAGAAATTACAGATTCCTATAATCCTATGCATGTAAGGATGAGAATCCTTGCTCGCCCTATTCAAATTTTTGTATATAAAAAAAATAAAAAATTTATTTTTAATCCAAAATTTTGAATAGGACGGGCCTGCCCATTCTCATCCCTTCATGTGAATGGCAACCCCTAGAGTAACTCTTCCTTTTCTTCTCCTATTTTTACTGATAGAGTATATGAAAAGACTAATATCTTGTCAAACCCTAGTAAATGCTCAACCTTGTGGCCTAGACCTCCTGGCTTGATGTGTCCCTGTCTTGCCCTGCAAGTAAATGTCACCTCTTTCACAAATGCTGAAGTCAAATTGAATTTGCAACTCATCAATAAAATAATGTTAAACCAAATCATAAAACATGAAGTATTCAATGGAGTCAATAGACCTCGAATTAGAACGTGCAGAATTAAATTACATCTAAATTAGGTATGAGTTGAATAGACTTTCAACTCTTCTTTAGCCATCAACTTCTGCTAGGATACACACATCATGCAATATAACTATATTGCTTCGGTAAACTAGCATTAACAGTCCATGAACCTGATAAAATTTTAACAGCCAAAAAAATGTCCGCTACCCACTAATTTTTTATGATCAAAGGAATATAGATTAAAGGGGAACTATGTAGCCACCTTCATTACGTACATGGTTATATAAGTTATTCTGAGGATCAGGCGAAACTCATACAGCTAGTATAAATGTAAATAGGAAAGAGGATGTGAAGATCTAAATATAGAGGGTGATTTCAAACAGGTTTTTACTTTTTATATATACACAAGAAACCTTCAAAATTCTGATATCAAACTACACAGTGATGAAAGAAACATACCTTAGTTGGATCCATACCAAAGCCACCCATTTGCATCATGCGCTGTGTGTCATCCATGGCTGCATAGGTAAATCACGCCTCAGCAACCAATCAATAAGTTAAATCAATCATTTAAGCTTTCATCCATAAAGCATTTTTTTTTTCTTTTTCTGCAGGCTGCATGAATGTGTACGAGTGTGTGCAAATGACACTAACCATTTTCATCACCCAGGATAAGGCTGAAGAGACCCCTCAGTCCAAACAAATTTAGAAAGTACCTGGTAAAGAATGAAATACTATCAACATATTTAAATGAACAAAATGTTTGCCCAACAAAAGCAGGAGAATAAAGGTATTTAGGAGATAAAACATCTCCGAATGAATAGAATTTACCAGGAACGGCTGCTGACATAGCTCACATCAACCGTGCTTAGATCAATCCCATTTTGTAGCATGGATCTGAATCTTTGAGTTAATGGGAAAGGGATCTTTGCTGGAAAAAGGCGACACTAAAGAGTTCGTAAGCATATCAACCCCCAAAAATATGATTAAAGAAATAAATATTTCAGGAGGGGTATCAGGTATCTGAACCAACTGTAGAGTAAATCATCCATATTACACGTTTTTTTAACAAATTACAGGTTTAAAAATTAACAGAATGTTGGCAACAGAAACATAGATGACATAATGGTGAACTATGCCCCTCCCCTTATTTTGGAAAAGTCCCTTTGATCAATGCTTTGTTATGTAAACCTCTAAAAACCCAAATCACCCATCCCTGCCCCCATACACAAAAAAGGAAGGGAAAAAGAGGAAAAAGTAAAATTTCATGCACATAATGATACAAAAGAAGGCCTAAATCATATGAAAAGGTTTGAAAGGGTTTATTCGAAACTCTGAGCCATAATAGGTTAGTAAACTATAGGCATGCTTGGTGCATGACTTTTGGCAACGACTTGGGTCCTTGGCACTATTCATAGTAAGCCAACCCCAAATCCATGAAATCCTTGCTTTGGTTAAACAAACTAGGCTATGGATTTTGGGAAGGAGCGGAATCCACAGAAATTGCAGGGAAGCCGTACGATTTGGGCACGGATTTGATTTTTTATTAATTTATCTCAGAGTGTGAGAGAGAGAGAGAGAGAGAGAGAGTCTTTCGTTTATTTAGACAATTTGAGTTAGAAAACAATCATTAACACCAAATTCATAGTCCTCTTCCATGACCCTAAAGCATTAGAAAGTAAGAAAACCCTCCTTATCACCAAATCTTTGCCTTTTTTCCATGAAACAAATATGAAAAAGTAAAAAACTGGAAAATCAATGATTTTTTAAGTAAATCTATTTCCAAATAAGTGAACCAATGAAGCCCTACATTATCACAAAAAAATTACCATTATAAATCTATTTTACAAATAAGTAAACTAATGAAGCCCTACATTATCACAAAAAAAATTTACCAAGCCTGAATAATGATTGTCATGATATTTTATTCTGAATCATTCACAACGGTCTAAAGAATATGAAAGTTCAAGTAAAGATTTATTCAAAAATAGTTAAAGGTGAACCATGTTTCCTCATTACAAAATGCGTATGTATAACCCAATACTTCTGCTTTTGATGAAGAACGAATAACTTGATACTTAATCTCTATATTTCCTACCCCCTAAAATATTCTTTTTAATAGGTTATGCAGCTAAAGTGACCTTAATGTATAACCCATTAATAAATTACTTTTAAGAGAAGATTTATAAAGAAAGAACTAGGCAAACATCAAAGTTGCCAAGATACATGAAAACAGATTAGATGCCTATATATAATTCTTGGTATATGTCAAACACTGACAGTTGATGTCTGAATCCTGAATCGTGCCCACTTGCAAACACTCAGTACTTTCTCTTATAGTCGGACTACTTTATTTTATTGTTAGAGGACCTACCTCTATCATGCCGTTGACTTGAGATGGAACTAACTTATGAATGACTCTAACTCATCAGTGCTTTGAGAGAATATATTGCATATAATATACAATATAAATCGTATATTCAAATTTTCAAACATTCCATTCGATAATATGGAAAGAAACGTGTGTATTTCCTCGTTCCATGTGTACGTGAATAATACATGCATATTAATTTAAATGCTCCCATTTAAACTACATAATGCTCAAAATAGTATACCATGAACCATTACCATAATCAAAAATCAAAGTGCCATGGTTCTGGATAACACTGCTCCAATTTGAACTCCATAATGCACAAAATAGCATACAATGTACATAATCAGGAACGGAAGCATCATGGCTTTGGTTAACATGGTTCTATATTCTATAAATACGCATTTGTAGAATTGTTCCAATAGATGCTCTGACAGATGGTAGTAAGCAGCAAAAGAGTGATACACACTTAGAATGAGCAAATACGCCTTTGATATCAAACATCTCATTAAAGCTTTTCGTTAACATCATTATATTTGAGAAGGGCCCAAATCTTCCCACTACCAAAAAATAAAAATCTGCACTAATATAATGCAAAAAGGAAGTGACCTTGTTTGTGAATCCTACTCAATACAAAAAGAAAAGAAAAGGATTCACAATGAGAAAAACAACAACTAGATATAAATGCTTTATGTAGCGTTTTGCTTTCCAATAAAGCTATCTTTCATTAAAAAAAAAAAAAAACACTTTCAAATCAAATTTCTATTTAAAAACTATTTTCTGTTTTTATCAAAATTTCATGTACTATCCATGTGTACATAAAATTAGTATCAACATAGTCCCATATCACCCTGGTTTTCTTGTTTCCACATGCCTATCAAAATTTCATCCATCAAGATCTTTGATCTCTCCGAGTCTCCAGCAGTTGAAACCCCTGAAACTAATATGTTGTACTTATCCTACTCTCAAAATCAACCAATTGTAAGCAGAGAGAATAAGGTGCACACTATTATCATGTGCTTTGACATAGAATGCAACAATATCCTAAGCCAAATTGGTAATTTCAATCCTGAAATTCAGTGTAGGTTATACGAATATTTATGTCTAGCATGCAGATAACCAAGATCGACTAGTTGTTAAGCAAATGAAAGACAATTGAAAAGCCTGCATATAATTCACAATCTGCATTATAATCCAGTGATATTATAGCGACACAAAATAAATCAATAGGTTAAAGTACTAGTCAACAATTTTCATTATCCTTCTGGGAAGGGGTAGATAGATAATGAACTACATAAGAAACGAGTATAAGAGAAAAGTATTTTATATAACTCTGCAGTCGATACAATAGAACATGACTTGGGCCCCAATCAGTCATCACATAGTTGAAGAGTCATAATCTACAATGATTTGGATAGGAAAAAGAAGATTCTTTACCTGCCACAAACCCAGAGAAGAAAAAGTTCACCCATGCAAAAGTAAGAGTCTGAAATAGAGAAGATAATTAGAAATAAAATGCAAAAGTGAATCCTAGTAAAATGTGGCGCATACCTGTGGAATGATCATTGAAAGGTTTTTCTTCATCATATCCATAGCCATGTTCGGATCTGAAAACATTTGTGCTTGCGGGTTTGAAGCTTGGCCTTTCGGGACATGCAACAAACCATTCTCCTGCATACCAGCAGACCACGAATTGAAGGTTAGCAATGCGCTAGCAATGATAGTCATATTTCAAGACTGTATATGTAGTAATTTTGTAGGAAAATATCTCAACCTTCACAAAATTCATAATTGAAAGTTAAAACTCTACACAAGCTCAAGAAGCCGGCCATGCCTGAGGCCTAATATAAGTTCTAAATCCAAGCACAATAATTTCATATGCACAAATGCCCAACCAGATATGATAAATTAGTAAGCTTATTTATTAAACGTATAATGGAGTACAACCAGAGCCACTTAAAATTTCCCATGATTCAAGCAAATCTCGTCCCCTTAAAACAAATATATAGGATATTACTCAGTGGCGATCAAATTCAAATTAAATGGCCTCAGGACTTCCAAATCCTATAAGATGACTATACAAAAGCCTTAGGAAACAAACAGTTATTGCTACACTAAAAACTTCTTTTTTTAAAAAAAGAACAATTTAGAAAGAGAACGAAATAACCCAAAAAAAAAAAAAAAAAAAAAAAAACATAATCCAAAGTGTTAATCTCAATAGAGATTAGCTCTTTTGGTGCAATACAACTTTTGAGAAGTAGTCAAATGTTGATTTTAACAAGTCGTATAAGTTACTCCACTGAAATCATCTAAGAAAAGATTCTTTATGATGAATCTCATTCAGATTACCTCGTTGGTGTAGTAAATCTTTCGCAATCGAAAGGACTTAGCGGGGATGAAATTGGCGGCCACCCTCAGATTCCTCGCCCTAATGATCAGCTGCCTGAGACCAGAAAAACTTAAGATTAGATCAAATCAAAGAGATAGGTTAAGAGTTTGAAGGGATGAGAGAGACGAGCTCACCCTTCTTTAACGATCTTTTCGTCGGGGGTCTGGGAGGATCGCATGAGCTTGCCGACAAAGTAGCGGAGGACGCCAATGAGGACCATGACGACTGAGAGAGGGATCAGTACCCAGTCTCTGATGGCCGTGTCGAGAACTAGATCCTCCGCCATGGCGGCTTTCTCTCTCTAGAATAGTGTTTCGGGGCTCTGCTCTCTTTCTCTCTCTAGAATCGAGTTGAATTTGGGGGGGTCGGGGAGAGGGGAGAGGGAGATCTATTGAGAGTTTGATCCTGCGAGGATGGACGGTTGAGATTTAATCGCATAGGGGCTGTTTGAAGAAGGTTCAACTCGTTAGGGGGAACTTCTCAAGGGGCACAAGTTTTTTCCTAGGGAGCCCAGTTAAAATTTACCATATATATCAACTTTGCATCTAAAAAAATTTTCCATCTTGTCCTTCTTCCCTCTCCCGCCCTCCAGCCCTCTCGTGCACAACAACAGGTTTTTTTTTTTTTTCACAATAAACCGATCTAGAAACAAATTCGCCAAGCGCATAGAGGAGAGCTGGGATTTCCGATGGGCAAACCTAAGACCTAATAATCAAATCTCAAGAACCATAAAAACTAGAAGAGCTAGGGTTTACGATCGCGATTTCAGGGCGATGAAACTCACCAGCTTGAGATGATTCTGAACCCTCGGCGAGATCTGAGAAGGATTCTTCTGCGAGTCGTAGCTCCATGATTCGTAACTCCACGAGAATCCGTTCGGCGAAGACTGACTTTGACAGAAGGACGCCATTGAAGAGATCAAAAAAGCTTCGAGCGAAAACACCAAGAACTTGCGAATTGTGAGAATTCCAGGAGGCTGTTCAGACTGACAGTCCGAACAGGATTGCGCCATTCGGACTGACAGTCTGAATAAGAAGGATCTGTTCGGACTTTCAGTCCGAACAGGCCAGTTTTGTTCGGACTGTCAGTCCGAACTTTGCCCCCCCTGTTCGGACTGACAGTCCGGATATGGGCTTGACCCCATCTGATACTCCGCTGCTGCCTCATCCACTCTATTTATATAATAAAATGATATATCATTAGTTTACCCAACTTAACGTCACTTTAAGGACTTATATTAACAACTAATTATACATTATTATCGAAATATAGGGAAGGAAGCAAAAAGATACAATGATATACCGACACACTGATACATCGACACAATGATACACTGATACATCGATACACCGATACAATGATACACTGATACACAATGATACACCGATACAATGATACTCCAGATACACAAATACAATGATACTCCTGATACACCGATATAATGATACAATGATACATTGATGCACCGATACAATGAAACAACGATACAATAACTGATACAATAAAATAGTGAAGTTTATAAACAAGGTCCCCTACATATAAAACAAATAAGATTTTATACAAATTAAAGAAATAAGATCAAATACAAACGTAGTGTTTATATTAATCGAACAAAAAGTGACCAATATGGTTCATTACAAACAAAAACCATATATTCTACAAATTCTTCAAAATGTTTGCAAAAAACAGTTACACCGGCCACTTGAAGTTTCTTACATCATCCATATCAATACACAACTAATATAATCTAATCACTGTCTCCTTGTCTTCCTCGAGGGTTGACGTCTGCTTATGGTTCGAGACATAATTGCCGTACCGGGTACATTAAGAGTGGATTGATCTTGTCTTTGTTCCTCTGCTTGCTCTTCTGGTGGTTCTTCTGGCTGAGTGCAACCAGTTAGCACGGCTTTAATTTTCGCAAGTGCACTAAATAATATCCCATATCGCTTCTTGAATGCCTTATCCTCTTGCGCAAGTAATGGATCGATTATTGCTTCTATGCGTGTATATCTCTGTAATATTAATGAAGGAAAAAAAATAAGTATCAGATAAACTGGGTACTATATGGGACATAAAATAAAGAACATATATGGTGATTACTTCATCAACGACATTTGGCCGGGTTGACTGACTTCCTTCCTCTACTTGGGGTTCATCTGGTGCTACTCCAAGAAAGCGCTGTAAAACTTGAGATAACCAAGAAATATAATCTGACGTGCAATCAGATGGGTAGTCAGCAATAGACCCACGGTGCTCTTGATACAATATGTAATCTAACCAATTTCTCCACATCTCCTCAATGTGAGTGTACTTTTCTATGTGTAAATAAGTAGTAACAAAGTATAATTTGCTACAAATATCATATTTTCTCTATTTATTTTTTAGCTGCAAGATAGTGTACTATTAAAGTTTAAAGACATTGAAACCGTGTTTTGTTACTTAATCAACCATTAGAACAAAACCATTAAACTTCTAAATTAACTAATAAATTTTAATATTAACGTCTATAATTAGAAAAATAACTAAATTTTCGCAGATTTTACAACTACGATTACAATAATATATTTTTCTTCATAATTATAATCTAAATATTAAAAATCAAAATTAACAAAAAAATGCTAGAACCAATTTTGCTAGCTCCTTCACTCTTCCTCCTCTCCGTCCCAACAAAATCACAATGAAGAGTTGTTTGATTCAAAAATAAAAAAAAATAAAATTTTAAAATAAATATTGCTAAATTAGGAAAACTCACCTACTAATGGAGGGAAGTCGACGGCGGCGGCGGGAAAACATCGGCAGCGGGGACGGGAGAACAGAGATGGCGGCGGCGGGGTCGGTGGTGGCGGAGGGTTCGGCGGCGGTGGCGTCGGGTGTACGAATGGGAGAGAGAGAGGAGATTTGGAAGGAGAATGAGGTTTGTGGAGATGAAGGGAAGAGGAAGAGGAACGAACGGAGTGGGGGGGAAGAGGGAAGAGGAAGATTTGGTTTTGGCTAGGGCTTGTGGAGATGAAGTGAGGAGAGAAGGGGAGATGAGGAAAATATACAGAAGGGTATTTTCGGAATAAAATTGTACTCACTAAGAAATTTTTCCCTTGATATCAAACTGGGCTCACTAGAAAATCTGGGCTCACTAGGAAAAAAGTTGTGCCCCGTTAGAAGTTCCCCTCGTTAGGTGGGTAACATCTCCTTAACTCCGAAGTCTGAAGTTAATTATTTTGTATTTTAACTTGCAGTATAATTTTTTTTAAGGGGTATTTACTAGTTTGTCCCTCAAATATTTATATATTATGATTTAGTTCCTAAATCTTCATATTTATGATTTAGTCCCCAAATCTCCTAAGTTACTACAATTTAGTGCTTTTTCTAAATCCCCCAAATTTTTAACTTGATATTACCATTTTACCCCTCATTATTCATTCTTTCTCTTCCTCCTCTCTTTTCCTCCTCTTTTCTCCTTTTCTTCATTATTCCTCCTCTCTTCTCCTTCTCTCTTCCTCCTCTCTTCTCCCAATGAAGAAAAGATGAGGAAGAGAGAAGGAGAAGAAAAGGAGGAATAATGAAGAAAAGGAGAAGAGAGAAGGAAGAGAGGAGGAGATGAGAGGAGGAAGATAAATAATGAATAAGGAGGGGTAAAATGGTAATATCATGTCAAAAATTTGGGGGATTTGGAGAGGGGGACTAAATTGTAGTAACTTAGTAGATTTGGGGGACTAAATCCTAAATATGAAGATTTGGAGGACAAAATCATAATATATAAAGATTTGAGGGACAAACCAGTAAATACCCTTTTTTTAAAATGTGCATCCGTTAGTAATTGAACATGAATTATTCTGATATTATGTTTAAAGTTTTTTTTACTGCATAAAAACTCTAAAGTTGTGGTAAGAGTTGATAAAAATTATTTTGTATTTCAACAACCAATACTCAATCTCATTATTTTATCAAACGTATTGAGAATAAAGAGATGAGTTTGGTATTTAAGGCAATGATCCTTTAGAAATAAAAAAAAATATCTCTTAAGAATTCCTAAGTAGTTTACTCTTTGTGTCTAAATAAGCATGAATATTCACATGAACGATATTTTTGAGAGATAGAGTATGATGTGAGTAATCTGGTATTTGCGCCTAAGCAAGCATGACTATTCGCATGAAAAGTGAAATATTCAAAGTATGATCCGAGTAATCGGGTATTTATGCCTAAGTAAGCATGACTATTCGTGTGAAAGTTGAAATATTCAAAAAAAAAAAGAAAAAAGAGTAAAAAAGAAAGAGAGAAAAATTGTTTAAAGAGAAGAGATGAATCATGAGTTAGAGTTTGAGCCAAAAACCGAAGTAGACTATAACACGTGCACTTAGATATATATGAGCCAATAAATTATTTATTAGCGGGTATTGAAAGATAGGATTTGAATTTTTGATTAAAATGATAGGTGTATTTGATATGATATTAATTTGACTTGAAAATTGATAATCTAAATGCGTTCTTGAGTTTGTATATTAGTGAGATTAATTATAGAAAATAACAATTTTTTTTTTATTTTTTTTAAAAATTTTTTGTTTTTCTTAATTTTTTGTTATCCTTATTTTTCTGTTTTTATTCCTTAATTTAATTTCTTCATGAATTTTGTAAATATATTCATTGCAAACCCCCACGAGACACAACTCGTCCACTAGGGTAACCTAGGGTTTAACGATTTGTTACACATGCTAAGTGCAATCGTGATTCCTATGAAAGTGAGTTATGATTTTTCTTTTTTTTTTTTTAAATTTAGGTTTTGCTTAAACACTAGCGAAAGATAGATGTGAGGTGTCATAAGTGTCATATATTGCATATTTATAACCTCCATATTGTTTATTTTTGTATATAAATAATACTACTCGGGTATTTTTAGTGTGTTTTTTTCAAGTGAAACATATTCCTACAACGAAATGTCATAAACTCATAGCCGGATTGGAAAACCAAATTCAGAAAAGAGTTAAAAGTGAACAAAACTACAAGAATATGAAGTTGCAGAGAGCCAAAGTCAATTGCAGTCATTTAAATTAAATAAATAAGTCTAGAACTTCAAGCAGAAGAGAGTTAAAGCCCAAAAGACACTCTTTTGCCGCTAATTAGCAGTAATTGCCGCTAATTGCAGCAATTTGGGACCCACATGTGATGAAATTTTAACAGGGTTTTTGATGTAATTTTATAGCTATCCACTTGTACTCAGATTAGGGTTTGGTTTTTCTAATCCTATATATTGATCGTATTCTTATAACCTAGGGTCTTTTTAATGCAATTTTTTACTCTTGATTATCAATAAAGATTAGGATTTTACCGAAGGGGTGACGGCCGCCATACCGAACTCCAGAGGTGATTCCATTGCTGTCATTGTTGTTAAAATACAAAATATTTTTTCTCAATTCTCACCATAATTTCGGAGTTTTGGTGCAGTAGAAGAGTTTTTCAACATGGTATCAGAGCAACTCAGATTCAATTCCAGCCGGGCATGCACTTAATTGCGGATTTTTAAAAAAATTTAATACCGTTGCGTAAAGCCCTTTTGCAACTCTAGTTATAGTTACCGCTTGCAACTCTAATCCAAATACAGTAATATAAATTGTAACATTTTTTATACTGCAATTACACTAGCAATCACACAAATTGCAACTTACAGCAATAATAACAAAACATCCAAACAGCTCGTAAATCGTAGATAGCCCATGTATTATTGTTGGTTTGCACTTAAACTCTTGTCTTTTTTTGGTTATGTGTGCCCTACAATGTCACAATGTCAATCTAATTAAGTTCTTCCTTATGCATAGATATGCCAGCGGTAGTGTTTACTGCTCATGCTGTCATGAGTGCCGATGTTGATCCTGATGGAACCCCTTGATTTCAGATAAGGTTGCTCTAAAGTTAATCAGGTTTTGATTCCCTTGAACTTAGACCAAATCGACATTGAAAAAGCAATAGTGCGGTGATCATCCACCCTCATGCCAAACTCTATGCAAATGAGTTTAATGCTTAAGCTCGTGCAGAATTTGGCTACAAGTCTTGGCATCACGCCCACTTGATCTGAACGGGGTTAATGGATAATCTTGTTCTGGCTACAACCGCACAAATACTTAGCATTTATTTTAGTTTGTTGTCTTACTTTGTTTTTTTCCTTCTATAGTGGACTATTCTATGAATCCATTGACGAAACATTATCATTTTGGGATCAAAAATGGTCCAGATGATGAGGTTCACTTTCAATTTGTCAGCAAAATCTATATGGTTACCAGAAAAAGCAATGATCATAGGAGGAAGAGGATCATCAATTGCGGTCCTACCACTTCTTAGGAACTAATCATTGATATTTTGTTCGAAGGAGGAGATAAACAACCCATGTAGAGCCATCTTTTTGTTCGAGGATTCAATAATGGAGCTAGAAGATAGCCTTTTTAATGTGTACAAGTGGTTTCACACAGTTGGTGAGCAACATCTCTTTATTCTGGATATGGAATAGAGCGATCCTCTATTGTATCTCTAAGAATTTTTCAACCCTCAGTACACGAACTGAAGCATTACTAAGGCACATTACAGTGTAACAATTGGTAAATTTTATATTCATAGTTCTTATCGAGTTGGACCCAGCAGGCCATTGGCAAGGGGAGCCAACAAAGTCTTCTCTATCGGAGAAAATTCCTAACGTGCCAATATGTTCATCAACGGCTTCTTGAGAGCAAAAGACTAATGTCTAGCTTACAACTTTGAAATGGATGGATTCGCACGACCCACATGATGTGATAGGCTCAAATAATAGACTTCATTTTTTAGAATTTTGGAGATCAACTTAGTAGATTCTAATTATATCGAACAGCGAGAAATATGCAGTATGACATTCCGTACAATTCTTTTCACATCTTTAGCATATTGAAACCTTATAATATAGAGATATGGCACTTTCTTTATTATGTCTTGTAATTAAGACTCGCACTGCATAAAATACACAAGATCTTAATGTTATCAATGGGAGAAGTCTCTTATCGTGAATATGTCACATGAGTTGAAGAGTTACATTGCCTTAAAACCATCGATCCCTAAGTTTATGGAATATACTGGGAGGCGATGTGCCATTATCATATTTGCACCGACATTTGTGGATTATAGGACCAAGAATTGCACAGTAGGTGTAGACAAATTACTTTTTTTTAGAATTTGGAGGATCACAAGCTCGAGGTTTGAAAACAAGTTGCCAATGATGCAGTAACTATTGACAAGATGATCGGTACTCGCTTTACCACCACATATGCTACCAAGTCTGGTGAGAAATAACTTCAATTCTCATATAGTATTTGAAAGTTATCACTACTAAGCAGTTACCGTTATGTTTGACAAAGTAATACTAGCAAACTTCTTTATATTATGGTTGAAACAATGTATCCTCCCCACTCATTCTAAAAAAGTTACTCTTATTGATATTGTTTTTTTGACCATTTTGCTGACCCACCCATAGTTGCTTATCAAGTCTTCTTGTAGTCATGATATGTTGTCAATAAAGCATTCTATGGGAATTGTCTTCACAATTTTGTGAAATCTAGAAAGTCACGGACAAGAACGACCATGTTACAATGAAAATTCTTAACCTTCGAGTGGATATGCCATATACATATTTGATAGTTTGGTTTACGCTGCACTATCCAATGAGCCGTCTATATATTGTAATCATTCATGTCTATGTGTGCAGTGCTTTAAACAATAAACCTAGAAGGGAAAATATATGATCATGATTCATCGAATCGTTGGGGATTATCAATATTACCAAATCTTTCATTATTTCGCTCAGTGCCCAAGTGACAAGTATGGAGAATGTTTTGAAAATGAAGTTGGAAGTGATGACATCATCGTCCTTTCCATTACATTGCTTTTGGTGGCTCGTTAATGTACGCCTGGACATTTAATCTATCATCAGTTCAGAAGGTGTCTAATGGAGCCATACATGTTCAGACGCTTTACATATCAATTTGGGCATGACTATTATACGTCGATAATTCTAAATTTATCTATGACATGAAAAGAATTTGTTTGAAGGGACAAGGGATTGGTATCATTTTGTGGTGGGATGCACTCATGCCCAATTCATTCACCCAATGAGGACTCAATCTCTTTATGCTTTACATGGATTATACCTAGTATCATGTTGCTGATACCGTTTTCGAGTGGTATACTCCTAACCATTTTTGTTTGAAGGGCATTGAGGTATTTTATTCACAAAAGAAGTCTGACAGGAGGATTCCTTTCAAAAGGAATGAATGAATTCCAAGCGATCGGTGCTGTCTAATTCGACAAGGAAGAAGCCATAGCCCCGATATCTGTAACGTCAAAGGGTGCATTCACAACCAAGTATTTCAGCTCTCATCTATTGGATCTCTCAGAGGTAAGAGGAAGAACCATTACAACTCATGCGGTCATATTGGTTCCAGAGGAACATGCGGTGCAATAGGGGATAGTAATAAAGACCGACATTTTATAATCAACTCAACAAGCTGAGTAACAGATTAAAGTAACTTTAGAGGCTCAATCCAAAGATGACGAAGTTTAAGAGCTCCTTCGATTTCTGAAGTAACGGCTTCTATAGCAGATATCTCTATAACAACATGCTGAGGAGTTAGTAGGCAAAGAAACTGGTGATGCTAAAATAGTATATGGAGAGTCAATAGCTGAAGTCGTATGTGAGCATAGTGCAACACCCAAAGAGCTGATTAGAGAAGATTCCCCTTTTCCTCTAATACCTTAAAGCGGAGTGCTACCATGTAGACCTACTACTGCGTTGGTCATCATCGGTAAATTTTTAGAAATCTTCTTGTTGTAGTTAAACTTAACCACCTAGTTATTAACTTCAATTTATTTACTTGTATCATAGGAAGCAAAACTTCCAGAGTCTATGCTTCCCCATTCAGATATGATTCACTCAACTTGCCATTGGTCATCCTGGGTTGACTTTTTCTTAGATTATGCGTGTTAATACTACTATTTGCTCGATGGGTATCTTCAAGTGTTTTAGGGTAGCTGGGATGTCAAATTTACTTATAGATGACATTCCCCTCTGTCGACGAAAAATTCTGGAAAAGTAAAGCAGATCCACGAATTCAGAGACAGAAGCCCGCAACTCATCGAACCGCGAATCTAAGAAAATGAGGTCCGTGAATCTAAAAAACTGAGGTCCGCGATCCAGGCGACGGTATAGGTTCGCGAATCTAAAGCTGAGATTCGCGACACTACCCATAGCTTTCGGGTGGAGGGATTTAATACAAAGTCATCCAACCCGAACAGAAGAGTTGCCACCTCAGATCGTGGGAATAACTGCCAAACGAATGCAGCGGCGTTACTTCAATCGTGGGAGCAACCACCTGGCGAATGTGGCGGCACTTCTCAAGTAGTGGGAGCTAACGGTCGAGTAAAATATGGCGGGACGTTACTCCAAGACCCCTATAAAAGGCGGAAAGCGAAAGAGATAGAGAGAGAACACACAGAGCAAAAGAGACAGAGACAGACATCTTCTCCCAGAAATTATCCCTTGCGATCAAGAGAAAAGAGCGCCTTTTCTTTCCTTTAGCCAACTGAGAGAGATTGTACGGAGTATCAACGGAGAGTAGGATCGTCTTCCATAGCTACCTAGAAATCCAGCCTTAAACAAAGAGGAAAAACTATCTTCCTCATCTTCTGTAAAAGGAAAACCGTTAGATTGTAATCTCTTATTGAAAATACTTCGATATAAAGAGCGTGCAACTTTCATGGCAAACAGAAGATTGGCGATTCCGCTGGGGACTACCATCACCTCCGGTGACTTGGTGGTAGCTCAATCCGACAATATTTCAGTTGGTAGTATGGTCGACTCACTCACCATTTCCGTCGACCAGCAAAAATATGAAGAATTTCTTTCTTCAGGCTCCAAGAGCCCTACTTCCCTAAGGGGATACCATAAAATCTCCAAGGGGTCAATTCCCAAGGAGATGACAATGGCTCGGTTAAGGGAATCTACGGACCAAGATAGTCCGAGATCCCCTTCCTCAACAACAGGCTCTCTGCCGGTTCCGACAAAGACTCTTGATCTCTCAAGTAAAGTGGACCAAAGTCCCCTCTTCAACAAGGGGAAGCGACCTTCATCCGCTCTACAAAGCTGTCATGCAGAGAAGGAGGTTCCTCTTACTCGTACAACGAGGAGGAACCTAAGGAGAAGCAAAGCTCGTGCCCTTCACAGCGACGCGCAAAAGGAAACTGCCAACTCATCTCGGCAGAAACCCACGATCCAAATATGGAAGCCTAAGGGCGTGGTTGATCAAAAGGCGGACGAGTTCGCTCACGTTCCCTACAGGAAGAAGAGTGAACCCGTCAAAGTCGTCCATTATCAACGCGGAGCATACATTCGCGTTCCGAGGGAAAAGTCAGAAGAAACTCGTGAACCTCAAATTCGCAGAAGGTGTATGCCTATCCGCGGGCTATCTCTCACAAATGAGCCTACCACAAAAGATTCTGGCGCAAGAGATCTTAGGGAACTTCTAAACAGAAGAAAAGAAGAATCCCATGTATCTCAATGCCACTGTGAACGACTGATCAATGCAGTACTGTCTCACTGTCATTGCTCAATTCATGCCCGATCCTCAGTGTTTTGTCGATTGTCATCTCCATCAACATCGTCGTCTCAATCGGCAAAAAGGAGACGACGCGGGCTCAAGTTTTCTGAGCCGGAATACCCCACGATGACCTCCAACATGATAAGCGTTGGAGAAAAGAAGAAGAAAAAGAAGGCAAAGAAAACCTCCGAAGAAGAAGCTTCTGATCCAGAGTTTTCTTCAAGTTCAAAGGACCCATCCAACGAAGAGCGAGGAGTTTTTCGGCGCACTCAACTCAGAAGTGGGGTGGCGATCCCTATGAATTATAGACAGATGGCGGGGATCTCATCTGATGAGGAGGATATAGCCAAGTCTATTATGGCTGAATCACAGACGTCTGATTCATTCTTAGAAGACTCCGCCTCTGCATATATGACGCAGAGCAACGTCCCAGAAGAGTTCATGAGGAGAATGGAGGAGCAGGATAGGCATATCCAGCAGCAACCGAACGCCATCAGTGAGCTTAAAGATATGCTACATGTTCTGATGGAGTTAGAAAAAACTAAACTGAAGAATACATGAAAGAAGACCAAAGAAGAAGGTCATGGTCCTCATAACAACCGAGAAGAGGAAGAACATCATAAAGATGATGACAACCGCTCCATGCATCAGGAGGGAAACGCAAATGCTGTCTGGATGGAGAGCTTCCAGAACCAGCTAAACGCCCTCATGCATAAAAGCGATCTACAAGAACTGGGCGTAGTAAGGCCATATCCCATGGAGTGGGAAACAGTGCCGTTCTCAGAAAGCTACAAACCATTGAAGCTCAAGTCTTTTGATGGTAGAGGATCGCCAAACCAATACCTCTACTATTTTAAGTCGCAGATATGGCATTTATCCGGAAATGATCCTATCATTACAAGAGTATTTGTTAGTACTTTAACCAGGCTAGCTTTTGAATGGTTCCGAAGATTAGAACCGGGAACCATCAATGCCTGGAGCGACATGGAGAAAGCCTTTCTCACTAGATTCTATGAAGATGATATGGAGGTATCAATGCCGGCGCTTCTAGCCACCAAACAAAAGAAAGGAGAGTCAGTCCGGGACTTTATCAAAAGATTCCGGAACGATTCTCTCAGGTGCCCGCATGGGATGCCAGAGAAGACCCTGGTAGAAGCCTGTCAACATAATTTATCGACCAAGGTTCTCGCCAGGATGGGAGCGGTGAAGTCCTCAACTTGGAAAGATCTCGCCCTACAAGCGGAAGAAGCTGAAGAAATTGCACAAAGGCTTGAAGAAGAAGGAAGCGAGGAGAAACCGAAGCGAAGTGGTGATAACAACTATAAGTCCCGATCCCGAGTGTATAAGGGAAAGGAGACAATGGTCACTGATGCGCCACATCCCACTAAGACTTCCCCGAAATTTCATCCTCAGACGCGAGTGTTATAAAAGCAATACTATTTTAAGGATGAGCACACGAAGACTATCTTCAACCTCCTCATGAGTAAGAAGATGCTGAAGTTGCCAGAGTCTAAACGTCCAGAGGAAGCTGGAAAAGTTAATGGTCCTAACTATTGTGTCTACCATAGGATCATTAACCACCCCACCCAAAACTGCTACATCCTTAAAGACAAAATTCAAGCCTTAGTGGACGCTAATGTCATCAAGTTTCAAGAGCACCAGAAGAAAGTGACTGCGAACATGGTGACTGTCAAGTTCGGCAAAGCGCCCAACTGGATAGAGTCAACAATTAAAGACGGGGTGCAGCCCATACATAAAGGCACGATGCAAGTCGTAAATTTTGATCCACACCAACAGTAAAAGAAATGACTATTCCCCTTTGAAACTGATAGGGGGGAGATACTATGGGTACATCCTGAAGAAGTGAAGAGAGAGGGTCTTCACCTCTAATGTCGTTTCCGTAATTCCCGAAGACGAAGAGATCATTCCTGCTCTGACCGATTCGGAAAAAGAAGTAGGAAACTCTCTGGTCGCCGATGCAGACCCTCTCACCGCAGGGATCCATTCGGGAAAAAACTACTTAAAGAATTACGGCCAAACAACGGGTTCTCAACCATCTCCAGAGAAAGTCAAGCAAAAGGAGCTGAAGTTTGACAAAACTCTAAGGAAGAAGGGAAAAGAACTTACGGAAGACTCGCGGAAGTCATTCCAGTTCGACATCCTAACACAGTTGACCAACATCCCTGCAAGGATAACCTTGTACGAGCTCCTGAAGCTCTCCAAATCTACTAGGGAAGCTTTAAGAGAAGCTCTGCAAGATTCGGAAGTGTTCTTGGCGCAAATACCAGAGATGATCGAAGAAGGAGAGTCTCTTTGCGCGACATGTCACCAGATATCTGGTAAAAACATCCCTTGTGTCACCTTCTCTCTGGAGGATATGCAAGTCAGGAGCAATAAGCATCATCGTCCTTTGTTTACAAGGGATATATAGGATCTACGGAGATTGATCGTTTTCAAGTTGATCCAGGCTCGGCTTTGAGCATCATGCCGCGAAGGATGCTACAATATCTTGGAGTGCCGATGAACAGGTTGGCCGCAACCAACACTACTATTTTCGGGTTCAATGCTAACGGTAGAGACCCCTGGGAAAGATAAAGCTCAAGTGTCAAATCGGTGACCTGAAGACGGAAGTCACGTGTTACGTGATAGATGCAGACACGTCATACAATCTGTTATTGGGAAGGCCCTGGATCCATAGCAATCTAATCGTGCCCTCCACGTTACACCAATGCATGAAGTATGTCGACGAAGACGCGAACGTGAAAACGCTCATTGCGGAAAAGCAACCCTTCAAAGGAGTTGAAAACTAATTTACTGACGCGTTACTGTATCAAGATGCGTTTGGCGTCGCAGATCGGCCCGTTCAAGATGACTCTGATAGTGGCGAAGAGGCTGATACAGAATCAGGATCCGAAGATTCGGAATCCGAGGATGTAATTTGGGATGGTGAGCCCATTGTGATAAGCCTCGAGGGTCTTGATGTAAATAACCCCGTTCACTCTGATGGTGAATGGGTGATAAATAAAAATATGAAATTTGCTTATTCTTCCGGTGTTGATTCTGAGCCCTCAAACACTAGCACAGATGCATTTAGCGACTGTGTAAAAGAGATATATTCTCTGACTTCATTCCAAGCACCTATCCGATCATCCTTATATGAATTAAGCGATGACGTTGAAAGTGCTAACCAGGCCATTTTTGAGGTCCCTCCCAAAAGCGGAACCCAAAAGGCCATAGTATTTGGAAGAGAAAGTCATAGGAACAAAGAGAAATGTTCAGATTCTGAGGAAGAACAGGGAAAACCCGAGTTCTTCCATTACGATGAAAATTTCCGTGGAATAATGAAGAAAATGGGATACAATCTGGCCGAAGGCAGAGGGTTGAATTTCGAAAAAGGAAGGAAGACAGTCCTTCAACCTTTTGTCCTCGAAGAGAAGACGCCAGACTACTATCAGAAAACCGGCAGGGGGTTGGGCTGCGTCACCACTTCCGAGGCCTCCTCAAGCGACAAGACTGAGGAAAGACAGTACGATTATTCGTCAGAATCATCATGCTGGGATTCAGATGTCAGCACAGGTGCGATTTTCCACGAAGTATCCGCGAACATGGCTTCCGCGATCCACGAAGACGAAGATTTGAAAGAAGCCTCACCAGTAAGAGACGACCCTTGGGACAAGCATCTTAATATAAAGTGGGAGGTTCAGTTTGAACAGCGAGAGCCCCCAACTGAAGATAAAGTGATCCAAATCAATATGGGAGATGAAAAGAATCCTAAACCCATATTTTATAAGTGAGAATCTATCCTCGGAAGAAAGGGAGGAATTGATATCCCTCGTCCGCGAATACATTGATATTTTCGCTTGGAGTTATGAGGAGATGCCAGGGCTGGATCCAAGTGTGGCGGTTCACAAATTGAAGATCCGACCAGAAGCTAAGCCAGTAAAGCAACAACAATGAAGATTTCGCCCAGAGATCATGGAAACTATAGAAGCTGAAATAAAAAAGTTGATCGCGTCAGGCTTTGTAATACCCCAAAATTCGAGCTACCTATATTACTCTCTTGAGACTAGTTGTGCTGAATAAGTCAATCGAAGTTAATTTTGGATACCGAAATAACTTTCGGTTAACGTAACTTTAAATCCACAAACCAAATGACATTCGGTCTTCGCGATTATAAGTTTTGTAATATTTATAATTTTTAGAGATTTTTCTTACGAGGCCGAAAAATACTTCCAAAATTGCTAATTTAATAATATTAAAATTATCTTTCTAATTACTTCGGAATTTCGGTTCATTTATTTCAGATATCGAAATAACAAACGGATAATTTTCTAGTACTTCTCTCGTCGAGTACTACGTCATGCATAAATTTGGTAGCATTTAAAAAACGTTCACCGAAACCGTAAATAATAAAATATTAAATAAATTGGGAATTTATTTTATACACACAACTAATTTCTAAGTGCAGACATCAATAATTTGGACGGTGGACGGCTCAATAATTTGGATGGCTCAATTATTATGAATAATTAGTGCAATAATTAACTTAATTAATGAAAGATTAGTACAATAATTATCTCATAATTTCATACTTTAACTAATAATTTTCCTTTCTAATTACTTCAGAATTTCGGTTTATTTATTCCAGATATCGAAATAACAAACGGATAATTTTCTAGTACTCCTCTCGTCGAGTACTACGTCCTGCATAAATTTGGTAATATTTGGAAAACGTTGACCGAAACTGTAAATAATAAAATATTAAATAAATTGGGAATTTACTTTATACACACTACAAATTTCTAAGTGCACACAACAATTAGGTTTGGACGGCTGAATTATTTGAATTATGCAATGCATGTGAGTGGTACAATAATTAACTAATAATTACAAAATGTAGCTAATAATTATATACTTTAGCTAATTATTATAATTATTACATCAATGCCATCACTCCCTTTCTCCCCTGTATAATCCCTTACAACTCTCTCATTCATTCACTCACACACTCTCTTCTCCTCTCGGCAAGCTTGCAGCAAAGGAAAAGAAAAAAAAAAAGAAGAGAGAAAAATAAAAGAAAAGAGAGAAAGAGAAAAATCAAACCGAACTGAGAATTTGAACCGAATATTCGAGATCAAGCCAAGGCAAGTAACACTGCTATTTTTACTCCTTCCTTATATAATTTGTATTTATTTTCATGATTAATATTGAATGCAAGTAACACTACTATTTTCGTTCCTTCTTTATTGTATATTTACATACATGATTTATTTTCATGATTAATATTGAGAATTAAACGAAACCATTGGGTCAATTTTGATACATACAAGTATTGTTATATTTAATTTTATATGCAAGTAACACTAATATATTTCAGTTCATTTCTTTATTTAATTTGTATTTAATTCATATTTGTATACGTGCAAAAATAATTCAGCTGCATGCAATTCCATGCAACCCATGCAAAAATAAAAGAAAGAAAGAAAGAAAGAAAATAATAGAGAGAAGGAGATCATGGGCCGAATAGATAGGAAAACAGAAAAGAAAGAGAGAGGAAGAGATTGCATGAGAATGGATTTGCATGGAAATTTGCATGGGAATTGGGCTTACGTAATTGCATGGGCTTCATTCAAAGAGGAATAAAAAGAAAAAGTAAAAGAAATAAAAAGTTATATATTTTGATTTTATGGAAAAATAATTTAATTAAATCCTTAGACTTGCAACTTCACTGCACTTCATAATTAATCACTGATGTCACTGTACACTATAATTAATCACTGCATTCCACAATTAATCCTCAGGCTTGGAACATTTTGCATAGGCACCACTTATTTTAAATTAATTTTAGGTATGCAAGAAAAGAAAATGAAATGATTTGCATGTAAAGCAGTTCATATAACAGAGAAGAGAGAGAGAAGAGTAAAAGAAAGAAAAAAAAGCTTTGGGTATATTTGTATGTATATTTATGTTATATTTGATTATTGCATGGCTTTTACATGGGCTCAGAAAATAAAGGAAGGAAGAGAGAGAGTTTAGTGGGCTGGGCTATAACATGAAGGAAAATGGGCTTAGGTGATTTCATTGGATATATATATATATATATACTTGAACCTAATACATGACATGTTTACATTAATTAATTAAATAATTGATACATGATGAGCATAATCATTCATGGGAACATGATTTCTTGTATCTTGATTACATGACATGAAATATCCTCGTGATACATGTGTACATGATCTTGAAATTGATTCTTGAATTCTTGACTTGCAAGTTATGTGTTCCCGTTAATTCATGAATATCGTGTATTATTGACATGGGATTGGGAAAACTACATGATGGATAAGAACTGTATTGTATAAGGATATTGTTGGCCAACTTCTTGATTGAGGTGCTGAGGACTTTTAGTGCAGCAGCACTATGTGGTACTGGCCACCGTCTGATACATGAATCACTATATGAGTGGTGTCCGTTACTGTTTCACAGTACGGGGTTTGTCTTGAACACCTAGCGGTGTGTCATGGTTCAGCGCCATGGGTCTGAGGCCGGGTCCCGGGTATGCACGGGTACTCGTTACTGTTTCACAGTACGGGGTTTGTCTTGAACACCTAGCGGTGTGTCATGGTTCAGCGCCATGGGTCTGAGGCCGGGTCCCGAGTATGCACGGGTACTCGTTACTATTTCACAGTACGGGGTTTGTCTTGAACACCTAGCGGTGTGTCATGGTTCAGCGCCATGGGTCTGAGGCCGGGTCCCGGGTATGCACGGGTACTTGTATAATACAGGAAACTGCACGCTATTTTATCCATTATTTAGTTTCAAATGCTAACAAAGACTTGATTTAGACTTGACATCTTTACATGATATTTACATGTTATTTGCAAATGACATATATAACATTGCTGTTATATTTTCTTCATGTGACTGTTCATCGCTATCATGATTTAATTACACTTTCCCAATGAAAGCATTTTATTCATTTGCATCTTTAGTACTGTACTAGTACACATATATTTTTCTGGTGTTACTTGCTAGGTTTAATCCCCTAGGTTTCTAAACCTAGGTTTAGAGGACCAAGAAGGAGAACCTGCCCCGACTGAGGATCCGTACTTCATCGGTCAGACCGAGCAATATTAAGTAGTGAAGTACCTTCAGAAGAATCTCTTATATATTGCTTGTATTTCCTTTGTCTGGACACTGCCTTCCTCCTTTACTTTTTATTGTATTCATATTTAGGGCAGTGTGCCATTTTATGTAATGAACTTTTTGTCATTTCAGTTTCAGACATATTATTTATTCATCTGATTATGACAGTAGTTACGGTTATTTCAAGATCTTGTGACTGTTGGGTTGTCTAGTAGAAGAAATAAGTAGCGTTCTCCGTTTTGGGAAGCAGCCCAAAAAGGGGGGCGTTATAGGCTTTATTCGCGAGGAACAGCACCCCGAGTGGGTCGCAAATATAGTTCCTGTGACCAAGAAAAATGGAAAAATCTGAGTCTGTATAGACTTTAGGGATTTGAATGAGGCTTGCCCTAAAGACGAATTCCCACTATCCATCACTGATATCATGATAGATAATACTTGTGGGTATGAGCGCATGACGTTCATGGATGGATTCTCGGGATACAATCAAATAAAGATGTATCCCGATGACGAGAAACATACGTCCTTCAGGACGCCACTCAGAGTATACTGCTATACAGTCATGCCCTTTGGCCTAAAGAACGCAGGTGCTACGTATCAACGCGCCATGCATGCAATTTTCCAGGAACACCTCCGGAAAATGGTGGAGTGCTACGTAGATGACCTAGCAATTAAGAGCAGAAATAAAGAAGATCACTTGAAAGATTTGAAGACAGTGTTTGACCTCATGAGGAAGCACCAGCTCAAGATGAATCCAGCCAAGTCTCTCCTGGGGGTCTCTAGTGGGAAATTCCTTGGCTTCGTCGTAACTTCGAAGGGAATACATCTTGATCCAGATAAAGTCAAACCTAGCCAAGACATGTCACCTTCCCGTAACCTCAAGGAGTTAAGAGGATTACAAGGCAGGCTGGCGTACATTCGCAGATTTATATCAAATTTATCTGGTAAATGTCAACCTTTCACCAGATTGATGAGGAAAGGAGTGTCGTTCATCTGGGATGACGCGTGCCAAAAAGCTTTTGAAGAGATCAAACAACATCTCACGAAGCTACCAGTGCTCGTGCCCCCAGTTTCGGGAAGGCCCTTCCAGTTATATGTAAGGGTTATGGATCATTCATTGGGCGCTTTACTAGCACAGAAGAATGAGTCAGGCCACGAGCAAGCCATTTACTACCTCAGCAGAATGATGATCGGAGCAGAACATCGGTATAATCCCGTGGAAAAAGAATATCTAGCGTTGGTGTTCGCAATACATCCACGTTGTATCGAGAGTTAACCCTCTGAGAATATTAATGACCAAACCCGGATCATTAAATTCAAGACTATCCAATTGGGCCATTTTGCTATCACAATATGATATGCACTTCGTCCCACAGAAGGCTATCAAAGGACAGGCCGTGGCCGACTTCTTGGCCGAACATCCAGTCCCGGCATCCTCGAGGTTATATGAACAAATCCCATGAGAGTTGGAGGAACGGGATTTAGTTCCAGAAAAGGATGGTTCGAGAAGATCTCTCGAATCAAATACAGTTTCAAAAGGTGTATGGCAACTCTTCTTTGATGGTGCCTCCCGAATGGGATCCAAAGGAAAGACGACCGCGGGGGTGGGAGTTGTCCTCGTCTCTCCACGCAACCACATCATTCCTCAAGCTTACTCATTGACAAGCTCGTGCTCCAACAATGTAGCGGAATACAACGCCCTCCTCATCGGCTTAAGAATAGCTAGACAACTGGGGGTCGAATATTTGGAGGCATATGGGGACTCTCAACTCGTTGTCAATCAAATAAAAGGGGAGTACGAAGTCAAACATGAAAACCTTCTGCCGTATTATTATGCGGTGATCAAGATCGCTAACGGTTTCACGGGTTTCTATATCAACCACATAAAGCGCCACCTCAATAGTTATGTAGACTCGCTAGCTTCCTTGGCTGCTACATTAGCCTTGCCCAAGCATGCTAAAAGGCAAATTATGGTAAGCAACAAGGAGTTATTCTGCTCAAAGGGTGAGCTCAAAGAGCAAGCGAAGAAGCCACAAGAAAATGAAGCTGACGCTTGTGCATCTAGCCTAGAGCCAAGGGATTGGCGTTTTCCTTATATAGACTATGTCCTTTACGGGATATTACCCGAAAGTCCGAAAGAAGCCAAAGCCATTCAGAGAAGGGCTATCCGGTTTTACAACAACGCAGAGTTCCAGACGTTGTATAGAAAATCTTACGACGGAGTTCTACTTCGCTGTCTTTCCAACCGCGAAGCTCAAAAAGTACTCGAAGAAGCTCACGCTGGCATCTGCGGAGCACATTAGCCAGGACCGAAACTCTGGAATAGAATTCGAAGGATGGGTTATTATTGGCCTAAGATGATGATAGAAGCAGTCAACTACGCCAAGAAGTGTAGGGCCTGCCAAATACATGCAGACTTTATACATCAAGCTCCAGAATATCTCCACCCGACGGCTACATCATGGTCGTTTGAGCAATGGGGTATGGACATCATAGGGCCAATTTCTCCGCCATCAACGAGAGGACATCGGTTTATTTTGTCCATAACTGATTATTTTTCAAAGTGGACTGAGGCCATCTCCCTGACCGAAGTAAAATCGTCAGATGTTATCAAGTTCATCAAGCACCATGTGCTTTATCGCTTCGGGATGCCTAGAAGAATAATTCACGACAACGGACCTCAGTTCGTAAGCTAAGTGTATTCTAGATTCTGCAACAAATACAGGATCGAGGATATGGCTTCATCGCCATACTACCCTGCAGCCAATGGTTTAGCAGAAGCCTTCAATAAGACCATTATAAAACTTCTTAAGAAGTTTGTGTCATCCAATCAAAGGGATTGAGACGAAAAGCTTGGAGAGTGTCTGTGGGCATACCGAACCACAGTCCGAACTCCCACCAATGCCACTACATTCTCCCTGGTATATGGATCAGAAGCGGTCTTGCCTTTGGATATCCAAATTCTTTCATTACGAGTCGCGTTAACAACAAGGATGACAGGAGAAGAAAAGCATCAGCAAAGGCTCCAAGAGTTAGAAGCCTTGGATGATAAACGCTTAGAAGCTCAACAGAGTATCGAGCTATACCAGGCGCGGATCTCCAGAACCTTTAACAAAAAGGCTAAACGGAGGGTTTTTAAGAAAGGTGATCTGGTCCTGTCAGTTAGAAGACCAATCATAACAAGCCAGAAGCCTAGAGGAAAGTTCCAGCCAAAGTGGGAGGGACCCTTCATCATTGATATGGTTTACTCCAACGGGGTGTATCAGGTGACAAAGCCTAATGGTGACAAGATCCTAATGCCAATCAACGGTAAGTTCTTGAAGAAATATTATCCTTAGCGAAATTATAGAACACCAGCTACAATATGGCTTGGGCAGTTCTATGTTAGTCACGAACGAATAGTTTCTCTGTAATCAGAACTTCGTCAATGAAAGTTCTCGGTTCCGGACTAAAAAGCCTTTAGTTCGCGAACCAGATGTGCATTCTATCAAATTTGCCAAGTTAAAAATTACCTCTGGCGAACCAGATATTTTTCTTCTATCAAATTTTTCAAGTTAAATATTACCTCTGGCGAACCAGATTTTCCTTTTTCCAAAATTTGCCAAGCTAAATATTACCTCTGGCGAACTAGATTTTCCTTTTTCCAAAACTTTCCAAGTTAAATATTACCTCTGGCGAACCAGATTTCCCTTCTATCAAATTTTCCAAGTTAAAAATTACCTCTGGCGAACCAGATATTTTTCTTCTATCAAATTTGCCAAGTTAAATATTACCTCTGGCGAACCAGATTTTCCTTTTTCCAAAATTTGCCAAGTTAAATATTACCTTTGGCGAACCAGATTTTTCTTTTTCCAAAATTTGCCAAGTTAAATATTACCTTTGGCGAACCAGATTTCCCTTCTATCAAATTTGCCAAGTTAAAAATTATCTCTGGCGAACCAGATATTTTTCTTCTATCAAATTTGCCAAGTTAAATATTACCTCTGGCGAACCAGATTTTCCTTTTTCCAAAATTTGCCAAGTTAAAAATTACCTCTGGCGAATCAGATTTTCCTGTTCATCAGATTTGCCAAGTCAATAACACATTAGGCAAGTCTAGTTCTTTCATTCATAGTAACGTTGGGTACTTAAAAACTGTGATTCATTTCGAAATTATCAAGTTAACAGTTACCTCTGATAATCAACACCAGAATCATTTTTCAGATACTATAAGTTACGAAGAAAGAAAAGAACTTCTTTATTCATCATCAGAACAAAATTACAGAGAATTCTCTAAGTGCTATACAGCCAATAAGAGTAAATACAAATAAAAAACAGGAGGAAACTTGCTTCTGTAACCGTCTCTTTCGGTATGGTTCAGATCAAAAAAGTTTGTTTCTGCAGGGCCTTCTTCTGGAATGACAGACTTGCTTCTGTAACCGCCTCTTTCGGCATGGTTCAGATCAAAGAGTTTGCTCCCTAGCCTCCACTTCCAATTTGCTCTTGTAGCCTCCTTTTCTTTAGGATGGCTTAAAAAGCATAATCTGGTTTCTTCTTTCCGACCACAGTCAGGGACCTCCTGGTTGGTTCTCCTAGGAATGATATCAGTGAATTGATTAGTTCAAAACTGGGCATACCGAATGCTAACCCCAGCTATATAGCTGACGGGTTGCGCAAGTTCAAGGTCCTGGTCATTAGTACCCCAAACTTGTGGGATACTAGGAAAGAAGGAAAACAATACCCCAGACCCGAAATCTTTTCTCTCATGTAAGATACATGAGACCTTCCAAGCCCCTTGAGGCATTGGAAGCAATTACGAGCCCATCGGGTCTGGGCCATTGTTAAGGAGAATGACTACGGTTATCTCCTGCAGTCGAAACAAATCCTTGTTAAAAGGAAAGAAAAATAAGGAGGAGGAGGGTATGAATCAGAATACCTTAATTAAGGAAAATGACTACGGTCAGAAGGACCTTATCGGTGAGACACCCCGCTGGATCGATGCAGTCTGGAGGTCTTGTGACATGCCAACTCTTATCCATCACTTCGGTTGAAGAAGAAGAAAACATAGTTGTGCCTGTGGATCGACTACAAAAGAGGGAAAGAGAAGAGTCAAGAAGAAATTTTCTCACGGCTGAATGATCCTTCATCGAAGAGAGCATGTGCTTTATATAGGCGAGTTGCTAACTGTGATCTCCAGTTTAGAAGAGATAAGGCCGAGATCTTCGGTCAAGATTTTCAGTTCAGATGTCAACAGAAGTTATTGCTGTTGCATGGGATGCTTAGATATCGCAACCCGAAGATCTCGTCATTAATAGAGGCATGCAACGCTTGGAATTCTACGCCCAAACGGCTGCATCACATGGCTCGCAGAAGTCTCTACAAATTCTGAAGAATCTACGGTCTATTCCGCGAACTTCCAGATGAAATATCGCTGAGCAGAATTCCGAAACCCGGGTCGCGGGTCAAATATGGATAGTGTAAATCCGCGAACTCCTAAAATTCACGTGACTTAAGAAAGTCGCGTAACAGATATACAGATACCAGAGTCTTATGATGGTTCACGAACTTCAGACAAAAGATGACAAGTTCGTTACAAATCTTTGAAGAACAATTGTAAAATCGCACCTCGGAAGACCAAAATGAAGTTCTCCATAAACGACAAGGGAACTATTATAACAGACAAAAAAAAAAAAAAGAAAAGAAAGAGGAACCTAAAGCAATGTACACAAGAGTTCTACAACTCAATGGTTCAAGAGAACTTTTATTTTCTCCTCTGCGTCATCAATGTCTTACTGAAGGATCTCATAAACTTGAACAGTAGCTTGGCGACACAATTCTTCGTCACTAGCAATAACATTCTGCGCTGCAGCAGCCTCCAGCGAATCCAATTCAGATTGAACTGCCTGGAGATCCCTGGATATATTGTCCCTCCAACGTGACAAATCGGCCAGATTTCTCATTGACTCATCACGCTCCTTGGTGATCTTGGCTAGGAAAGCTTGGGCTTTGGTAATGGCTTGATCATGGCCCTTGATCATGGCCCTTGACAATTGAAGCAGCGGCTTCCACTTGAAGAACCAGAGACTCGCTGTCTGATTGACCCTTTTCTAAAGAGGTCTTGCAAATATCTACCCTCTCTCGAGTCTCCTTTTGGAACTTAAGTTGTTCCTCTCTCAGCTTCTGGAAGATGATTTTCACTGTCTCAGACTTATCAACACTTCTGGCTTTCGACAGAGATTCAGCGTGCCTTTGAAGCTGAGTTATCATAAGCCTAAAAAGAGCGGCTCTATCCTCTCCACCAATGCTAACAATACCAGTTAGATAAATGTTGAGAACATTGGCGATCAAAGCAAAAGGAACCCTCTTTAGTACCTTATCGATACAGCGGTCCAGAAACTGAAGAAAAGTCTCCACCGTGTCCTTCAGCAAATCATCTCAAGCATGTCAAGCTCTGCATGAGAAGGAGTAATACTGGAGGAGGCAGAAGTAGGTTGATCCGCAACCAAGATAGTACCCGGAGGAATAGCACCCCTGGAGATTTCCGCGGAACTACCAATCACAGTCTCCTGAACTGCAGCATCAGTTGGAGCAGTTATAGCCGAAACCGTAGACATGGCAGCCGAAGGAATCACTGCTTCTGAAGTGTCAACCGCGATAGTAGTAACTTCGGTCGCTCCACCAGTATCAGCTTCCGCGATGATATTGTCTGGTGAAGCCACTTTCGCGCCCTCCAAGTCCGGAGTCAAAACTATAGCTAGCAAAAAAAAAGAAGAGAAAAAAATTGACAGTTAAGTATTACAGTATCATTTGATAAGATAGCATAATTGCTGAAGAAAAAAGATGAAGACCTGAAGGTTGGACGCTGGATTCTCCAAGTCCATACACTTCAGGACCAAATACTCCGGGCCCGTATACTTCGGCTCGAACCTCCTCGCTCAAAAAGACATATTTACCATGATCCGAAGGAGGAGTAGAAGAGCGAAAACTGTCACTACTAGCGTCATCATCATTGCCCCATTCCTCTTGATCTTCAGAGAGAGGTGTTGCTTTCGAAGGATCTGATGCGCGAATTTCCCCAATAACTTGCACTTCGTCATCTACAGTGCACTGAGCAGCAGGAGCTACGAAATCCTCTTGTAAAGCCAAAGATACATCGATTTCAACATTGGCATGGCCAATCGGAGAGATAGAATCCTTATGAATTATGGGAACATGGTCATTACAAAGAACAGGCCCTTGACTCCGACGCCTCTTAAAGGAACGGAGGGTTAAAGATGAATCATCTTCATCTTCCTCGGGTTTTTCAACAAGGGACCCAGAAACCGAAAAGGACGTTGCAGTGCCAGTCCCAGATGGGGTGCTCTGCGAATCAATCCCTTGCAGAATAACAGGCAGGTCGCTAAGACGCCTTAGCCTCTTTCGCTTATTTAAAGACTTCTCAGAAGAAGACTGCGGTGGAGGAGAAGTCTTTCTCGATGTCGGATCAGGAGAAGCATCAAGGGAGGCAACCTGAACCGCTGCATCAGTGTCCTCTTCCTTTTGTTCTGATTCGTGGGATGTACTGTCTCCCCTGAAGTCCTCCATCCCTGCCACCTTTGTGCTACCGGCGCTCTTTTTTTGTACATACCAGGATCTGATCTCCTGCAGACTGGTATGATGTATATTGAAATTCTGAGGAGCAGAGTTAGAATCCGCAAACCATTTACAGAAGCCGAAGCTCGTACTCGAATTCGGAGTTTTGAGCGGAAGATCAAATCTGGTTTGAGTTCCACCTGCGACGAAGTGAAACCAAGCTCGTGCCCCCTCAAGAACATTCCCAACAAAGCTCAATTCTCTATTGGGGTTGCCAACGTAAAGCTGATTATGCCCAAACTGTCGGGCAAAGCGACTTGGGTAGTAAGGTTCTATATAGCAGAGGTTTCCCATGCGGAGGACCAAATATCCTGGACGGATGTTTATCAACCACCAGAAACATCCCGAGGATAGGGTGGTAAATTTATCAGCACCAGCAGTGTCCGAGAATTCTTCTCCGTATCCAGCATTCGGGAAGTATGGGAAACATCTGAACAACTCAAAAGTCAAGAAATGACGGAGGGTCTTGCGGATCGCGGCCATATAGCCCCCCTTCCACTGCGACCTCTCATAGTGCTGCACTTTGGGAGCACTTAAGTCAATCTGCGAGTCTGCAGGACTCATCAAAGTGGGACAGTGTAGAACTAGCCAAGCCATCAAATAAGTATAAGGGAGTTCTACACGTGGGTTGGGAGTCTTGATGACCGGATCTCCTTTCTTCCTTTGCTCCTTCTTCACCTGGCAGAATTTGTCAGATAATCTTCTCAGCCCGCTCTGGATGTTGCAAACCATCGCAGGCAACAAACTGAGCCGCCTACCAAATGCTAGTAGGACGGCTGGGTATACGGCTCTAATTAACACACTTCTTCAGCCATACCATCTAAAAGCCCGCCAAGAAGGCAGGATCGGACAAAGGCTGGAGGGCCTGATAGTGAAAACTTTCAAAGGACGTTCCAGCCTTGAAGACGTTCTCGTCAGATTCAGCGACATAAGTATCTGTCCCGAAACTGGCGATTCTTCTCTCAACTTCCTTTTCAGAAACTAGAGGAAGGCGAGTAAAGTTAGGATTACCCTTAGAAAAATTGGGCAGAAGATATTGCAGCCACTTCTTTGGCTTCAAACCACGGGTGCCAGATGTGTGGGTGCAAATATGGTAGTGGCAGAGCAGTTCCCAGTAGGTATTATAAATCAAAGGGTCCCGAGTCTTCAACAGATGGAGTTCTTCCCCGGTAGGGACATACTCTTCATACGGGATGTCTCCCATGGGTAAACCCGAAATTTCATACATCTCATGAAGGGCAAAACCCAACTCGCCGTGAGGGCTAAAAACTGTACAAGTATCAGGATTGTACAATTCCAGTAAAGCAAAAAAATGAAATCTACTAGCAGGAATACCATGCTGAACAGCCCTAATAGCACGATATAGCCCTGCATAATGAAACTGATCCCTGAAGGTTTTCAATAAGAAGTCAGTCAAGACTGCCCACTCTCCTTTTGAAGAGCAATGAACCCATTCAGGGGGACGAAAATCCTGAACAGGAAACTCTCCTTGTGCAGTGGTAAAACGGTGCAGGAAAGTCTGCGCAATTATAGGAATCTCGCCTATGGGGAGATCATGTTTAAGCAATCCCGACAGCAATTCGCGAAAGCTCTTCCCAGTACCACGAGGAAAAACGCCTTGAGCATTGAAGCCCCCCAACAAGACACCGTCTTGTGGCCTATTTATGTGCCAGTCCATTCGCCTGGGCACAAAAATAGACTGAAAGAATAGGAATGGATAAGATCTCTCCATATTAGGAAGAAACAAGTAACGACCTTCAACTTGGCGAAACCACTTATAATCGCCATCTTCCAAGCCACTATCGGGCATTGAAATATGGTCCCCAAACAAAAAGACAGGTTTGAGCAACGGAGACTGATTTTCTCCTTCGAAGGAGGCATTAGTCATCAACTCTCGCAATGTTGAGCGAGAAGGGTGGAGAATCTTGTCTACTCTCTCTTGATTATCCGAAGCTGTACAGTGGGGAAAGACATGACCAAATCTGAACTTTTTCTTCCCATCATAACCATCAGAATATCCGAGATAATGATCCTTTAACCAAGGATTCAAGGCGTAATAAACTGCAAAAGACATGCAGATTCAGAGATAAGAAAAAAAAAAACAAGAAAAGGGACTGCCTTCTGAAATTTTTTTTACTTACCTCCGATCAAGGGTTCCTTCCGAACCACTATCGAACTAGAAGTTGCTCGAGGATCTTGACGACCACTGGCAACAGCATCGGAAGAAGAAACTTTCTTCGGTATCTTTTGCAGAGGGAGAAAATCCTTCGCACAGAGAATCAAAAGCAATGGGAGATTGAAGACGAGAAGTCTGAGGAGCTCTAACGAAGAACTCAGATTTCAAATTTCTTGAGATAAGGGTAGCCTCTCTCGTAAAATGGGGGTTATATAGCCGGTAATTTGACGGCCAGGATCTCTGAACAGACGTGATATCCGGCTGGAATCGCGTGGTTACCTTTTCATTTAATGCGGCTCATAAAAACGCCTCGAATCTGACACCATGGAAAAGCATTCGCCTGCCAGCCTTCCCGTAAAAGTTCGCGACCCTAATACAGAGTCGGTTTCTCCTCAAAAAGCGAAGTTCGCGCCCCTAATACAGAGACGTGTTCCTTCCGAAGACAATTTGCGACCCTAATACAGAGTCGTTTTCTATTCAAAAGATGAAGGCTCGCGCCCCTAATACAGAGACGTGTTCCTTCCGAAGACAATTTGCGATGCTAATACAGAGTCGTTTTCTATTCAAAAGATGAAAGCTCGCGCCCCTAATACAGAGACGTGTTCCTTCCGAAGATAATTTGCGACCCTAATACAGAGTCGTTTTCTATTCAAAAGATGAAGGCTCGCGCCCCTAATACAGAGACGTGCTCCTTCCAAAAACAAGTTGCGATCCTAATACAGAGTTGTTTTTCTACTCAAAAAGGAAGTTCGCGACCATAATACCGAGCCGCTTTCTTCTCAACAAGCGAAGGTTCGCAACCCTAATACAGAGTCGCGCCCCCTCCGAAAACAAGTTGCGACCCTAATACAGAGTCGTTTTCTACTCAAAAATGGAGAGCGCGCCCCTAATACAGAGACGTGTTCCTTCCACAATTTACGACCCTAATACAGAGTCATTTTCTACTCCAAGATGAAGGCTCACGCCCCTATTTCAGAGACGTGTTCCTTCCGAAGACAGTCCGCGACCCTAATATAGAGTCGTATCCTATTCAAAGATGGAAAGCTCGCGCCCCTAATACAGAGACGTGTTCCTTCTAAAACAGGAGTTTGCGACCCTAATACAGAGTCGTCTCCCACTCAAAGATGAAGAAGTCGCGCCCCTAATACAGAGACGTGTCCCTTCAAGAGCAAGAAGCAGTAGTGGCGCTAATACAGAGTCACAGACTTCAAATAAACGCAACGGAAATTCTAATACAGAAGATTATATCCAAAGTATTCCGAAACTCCTCAAAGGATCATGAGAGTTTTGGAAACTTTGGAGGGGGTTTTGTTGGCGAAAAATTCTGGAAAAGCAAAGCAGATCCACGAATTCAGAGACAGAAGCCCGCAACTCATCGAACCGCGAATATAAGAAAATGAGGTCCGCGAATCTAAGAAACTGAGATCCGCGATCTAGGCGACGGTACAGGTTCGCGAATTTAAAACTGAGATTCGCGACACTACCCATAGATTTTCGGTGGAGGGGTTTAATATAAAGTAACCCGACCCGAACAGAAGAGTTGCCACCTCAGATCGTGGGAATAACTGCCAAACGAATGCAGCGGTGTTACTTCGATCGTGGGAGCAACTACCTGGCGAATGTGGCGGCACTTCTCGAGTAGTGGGAGTTAACGGTCGAGCAAAATATGGCGGGACGTTACTCCAAGACCCCTATAAAAGGCGGAAAGCGAAAGAGATAGCGAGAGAGCACACAGAGCAAAAGAGACAGAGACAGACGTCTTCTCCCAGAAATTATCCCTTGCGATGAAGAGAAAAGAGCCCCTTTTTCTTTCCTTTAGCCAACTGAGAGAGATTGTACGGAGTGTCAACGGAAAGCAGGATCGTTCTCCATAGCTACTTAGAAATCCAGCCTTAAACAAAGAGGAAAATCTATCTTTCTCATCTTCTGTAAACGGAAAACTGTTAGATTGTAATCTCTTATTGAAAATACTTCTATATAAAGAGCGTGTAACTTTCATGGCAAACAACCTCATGCACCTAGTTCATTCCAGGAAGATGATGGATTTTGTATTTCCTTAGAATGTGTGTTCACTATGGTTGTTGATCTGCATTTCCACATATGGCGCTAAATGCTTGCGTCAAAATTCGTCTCACTAGATTGCCTGCGTCAAATTCAATACAAACCATGTGACGGAAAAATGAGAGAGAGAGTAAAATAAAGACAAACAGGTTTACGATGTTCAACTAAGAAGGTCTTAATCAATGTCCTTGGTGATAATAGCTGTTCCTGTATATATTTATATTCAAAAGATAATGAGGTTATAATATCTCTCTCTTCCCTCTAGAACACAAATGTTTCTTTTGATAAAAAATCTATACTCCAACCCTAGAGGGTGGAGTCATTTTTATATAAGTAAGTTCTTTTAGGTGAGCAGAGTTACAGTTGATCTTCCAGATCTCTTATTTTTCTGTTAATTCCATTATAGCGGTTACGATAAATGAGATTTTAGTAAGTATTTAATTTCATCGAAAATTATAACATTTTATAAGTAGATTCTAGGAATGCAGTATTTATTGTTCTATGGACCTTAGGAATCAAATCTTTTTTAGTGCGCTTTTATTCTTCGCAGTTTTGGTCCTACAAACCAATTTTACATGTTCACCCTCCTCTATCCGGAATTGACAGCTAACCTCTTTTTCCCCGACCTTTATCGCTTTCTCCCGCATACAAAGTCTATGAGGTTCATTCCTTCCGTAGTTCCTTAGGAACAGTGAGGGTACTTTCGTCTATCTATCAACATCTCCTATAGAATAGACCCAATGAGGAGAGAGACACACATAGCAGAGATCCAAGGAGAGAGAGAGAGGCGTTTTTTTTTCCGTCGAAAATTCAATTTTTCCCTCCAATTTCTCCTTACACTATGGTCTCCGATCAAGAGATCGCGTCGTGCGTCGAAACCCTACTCCGGCAGCAGTCCTCCAACCCGGCCAACGCCGGCGCCTCCGTTTCCCTCACTGGCGTCGTGCAGCAGGTCGAGGCCAAGCTCGGCCTCGACCTATCCCACAAGGCCAGCTTCATCCGCGACCAGATCGACCTCCTCCTGGGCCCTCCGCGGCCAACCCCTCCTCAGCCGTCGGCAACGGGTCCCCCGCCCCACTTCATATTCCAGGCCCCGCACCAGATTCTGTTCCAGCCGGTACCCCACATGGGCCCCGGCGGCAGCGCCGGAGGAGGAGTGGGAAATGTTAATGTGAACTTGCCGGTATCATCGCCGTTCGCGCAGTTCGGGGCCCACCAGGAGCTTGCGTTCCGGTACCCCGCGCCCGTGCAGATGGCGGCCGCGGGCGCAGGAGGGGCGGGGGTGGTCGCCGTAGCGCCACCGCAGCAGTACCGGCACGGGCCGGTCTCCCCTGGGTCGAGGCCGATTGGGTCTGCGCTGGATAACAAGGAAAGGTGAGAGTTCTTCTGTCGAATTACTGAAATTAGGGTTTTCTAGGGGAAAAGATGGTTGCTTTATGGTTTAATTGCCTTTATTGGTTAGGGTTTTGGTAATGTTCCGGAATTAGGGTTAATTTTTGTCGGGCTTTGTTGAATTAAACTTTGTTCCCATTTTTATATAATTAGGGTTTGTTTAATTTTTTTGTGCAAATTTGTTTCTGGTTGATGTTATTGTTTAATATCATTCAACCTCTTGATGCTGCTGTTTCAAATTTTATAGTTGCTTCTCTTATTGATAACTGTATTGTGTTTTATGTTGTCTAATTGAGGCCACCCCTAACAGGAGAGTATACCGGCATTTATTAAAGTAACTGCTGTTTATTGACAATCATTGGTATTAAGGAGTAGTCTAATTATTTGTTTGTTGAGGAAAGTTCCTACTTCGTGCTTCAAAATGTACTTTCTGGGAGTTAAGTTTTGCTTTATTTGTAGGTATATGTTTATAAAACCCTCCTAGTTCTGACCAAAAATCAGATGATCAACATCCTAAATTTCAAAATAATCTACCCACCCTATTATCCATGTAACCCATTTTCTTAGTTATGTTAAAGGAAAGTGGTAAAATTATTGTTTTGCTTGTAGCATCAAGTTTAGTCAATGCTGATGCCTACCAACCACTATAATTTTCTAGGTAAAATCCCTCAAATCTTCTTTCTCGCCCACTCTTTCTTCCCTTCATCGATACTCCTCTCCTTCCAAAATTGCTATTGTTGTCTTCTCTCATTCCTTGCTCCTTGCTTCTTGACACCATATTTATGACAACCTCCTCTTCTCTCCATCTGTCTAATAATTGCTCTCTCTAGATCAATGCCTTCTTGTGTGTCTCATCATCTACTTCCATTGCCATCTCTCCCTCCCTCCCTCACTCTATCTAATAATTATTCTCCCTCTGGATCTATGCCTTCTTCTCATATGTCAGATCAATTATTTCCATCGCCAACACCCCCACCCCCCCTCCCCGCCCACAAACAGACAGACCCACACATCCCATGCCCACAAGAGTAATCATTATCTTCTACCTAAAACCCATTTACACCACCTCTTAAGTATACATGGGTAATATTTCCATTTAAGTACCAAAAATAGTTACCGTGCTTAAATTAGCGAAGGGTATATCTTGAGCTCATGCATCTCATGTCAATGGAGCGTATGCATGTGTTATTGAATATCATCGTTTGATTAATTGTTGAATTTTAAAGTTCAGTGTAGTTATCTTCTTTTGCTTGAAAGTGTTTGGGGGGTGGGGGGTTCCCAGTGACTGGTTCTACATGGTATTGTGTCAAATTAAATTCTCCTATGAAGGCATTTGTTGGTCTACCTACTATCACGCGTATTGTTTAAGCTATGATAGCTGGTTTTGCTTCTAAATTTTCCCAATATTGTTTCCTGACTGCAATTTGCTTCCAGGCATATATTTTAAGGTATGATAGCTCGTTTTGCTTCTAAATTTTCCCAATGTTTTTTTTCTGACTGCAATTTTCTTCTTTACTGATTGAAGGCTTTAGCATGTCTTTTGGTTGGGTGGTTCACAGGCCTTTTTAATTTATTGCATTGGATAAATCTCTAGACATGAAATTGGATGAGTGGGAACTTATTTGGGTTAGTTTGTTAAATTAGTTCTAAAGGAATGTACGAACAAGTTCCCCCTTTTGTCCTTTCTCTTCTGTTAAAATTCAAGTCAAATTCCCTCAATTTCGTTGATTTGGAGCTCTCCGTGGTATTTAGGCTGTGCGTGGTTCAGTAACATCAGTTATTGAGGGTTTTAGTTTATTTTTCTAGCTAATCCGTAAAAATCTCATGATTTGTACCAAAAACTGACTGACCTATTTAGGGAGACATTGTTTCTTAAATGTAAGAGATGTGATTCTAGAATTTTTTCCTCTTATCAGTATTTGAAATAAAAATTCGAACCATGTCCTGTATATGATATTCTCATCATTTCAAAAATTCTCGCTATTTTGATTGTTGTGCACGTGTATGTGTAGAAAATGATTATATTTCTTCTTTTTTCCCTTTACTTTCCTCTTCAACTCTTCACTTGCAACCAAAAATAGTTTTAATATTGAGAATAAAGTAAAAGAAAATTGAATTAGTTGGTATTCAAAGGTTGTAACTGAGGTGGGTCATTTGGTGTTCTTGAAAGTGTAATTGGATTTTACAGGATGATTGTAGATTGCTGTGATAGAGCAAAAGATGGAGGCTGCTTTGACTTTTTGGGTGAAATTAATAAGTGATGCTGAAAGAAACTAAAGTTGTGTTGTATGTGCTTGGGTTAGCTATTACTCTTGGCATATGCTTTAATATATGTTCATAATTATATTGGAAAGTGTACATACAAGTAAATGTAAGATGTAAGGAAGATAGATAATGACACTCCTATGATCTTTGATGGGGATAATAAACGCTAGATCTTATTTGAGATTTTATTTTATTTAGATAATGAAGGCCAGATTTGATTAAAAATTTTATTTAGGTTTTATTATTGAAAATCTTTTTAGATTTGATTTAGAATTTATTATTGAAGACCGATTTAGGTTTTATTATTGGAAATTTTCTTAGATTTGATTTAAATTTTCTTGTTGAAAATTTGATTTTATTGTTAGGAATTTTACTAGATTTTGGTTGTTTTTTACTAATAAAGCTTGTAAACAGAATTTCAAGCTGATTATGAAATGTTATTGAAAATCTAAACCCTAATATGATGATTTGCTATTGTTATTGGATATTTTTCGTGGATTTGTTGAAAGTGGCGTGGATTCGTCTGGGTGTTGAGGCCTTTATCCCAATTATTTTTCCTCATATCCATAAAATCCCTAAATTCTCTCATCAAACCTGAATTTTCCCCTCCATAAACCCTAATTTATCCCAATCTTTTTCTTAAACTTTGAACTGTAAAGTAAACCCTTACTCAAAATCCGGAACAAGATTGCTGATTCTAATGAGAGGGATGTCCCAAACAAGAGGGCAACTGAATAGATGAGGGAGTGGTGGCCTGAAGCTTAACTTGATAAGATGGGAATATGTATTCATATCTATTTTTTTGCTTTGGCTTGTCTTGCTTGACTTGAGTTCCTTAGCAACGGTGATGGATGTAATGCCACCAAGTACATAAATGAAAGGGTTATTGAATTAGTGTAGCACAGTGGACAAGAAATCAAGTGAACAGTCCTTTACTTTATAATAGTGGAGGCAACAATGAAAAAGCTGCTATCCCAAAATTTTAGAGTTGGCTATATAAATCATTTTTTTTTCTCTTCTATTCAGTTCAATGAGGGTCATCTTCTTCATTAAGTTGAGCTCTTCAAAAATCCTTTTGAACTGTATCCATCCATGATCTCTTAGTCTGACCTCTAGTTCTTACTACTCCAACTATATTCCTATCTCCTATCTTGTCTTAACTGCGCATTAACTGGCCCTTGTTGCACATGCTGTACTGATGTTTTCTCATTTTATCCTCAATAGGGGCAAAACTGATTCACTTATTTCTTATCCTTTCTCTTAGTGTATTTCGCCTCATCCATCTTAGCCGTTTATTTTGTATATTAGTACAAGGGGTGTGGAATAGTTCAGTTGGCAAGAGTGGCTTGCTGAATTATGTAGAAACAATGATGGGAAATAACATTTGAAACCACTGCTTCAAGCGAGATAACTCAGTTCAATATCCTTCACACAACTACCCACCTACTAATCCACCACTTCAGGGACTGCTTCATAACATATGTTGGCCAAGGAAAAGAAATGAGGGAAGCGAAGAAGGGGAAAGAAAAGAAGAGAGGAAGATGATATTAAACAAAGAGCTTACTAATTATTTGATTATATGAAACTTGGTTACAATTTTAAATTGTGTAGATGAAGAAGAGGAAGACTAATGTGAAAGCAATAGAAAGATATCTTAGCAGCCAACTCCTTAATCTCTCTCTTCCTAGAAGGTATATTTGAAGCAACATTAATCCGTTTCACTTGTATACTTGATAACAACACCAATTGTATTGGATTATAAGCCCTAACTGTTCTTCTAGGACTGGCTGTTCTGGTTGCTGTTAGGGAACTTGTATTTGTATGTGATGTATATATAGTTTCTGATAATGGAGGAATGGTTGACTAGTCTTCTCTTGTTTCCTTGTATATGACGCACAATTTTGTGCTCACATTTGACATTTGAAGTTCCACTTAAGCTCACTTTCATATTTGGACCTTTGCCAAAATAAATCTTGAATTGCTTACAGGGAAATCCTGAATTTCAAGGCGAAACCAATTACTAAATTACTCCTCATTCTGCCTGTTGTCTCCTTTTACTTGTACTTTCTATGGGTATATAGAAGGGCTGAGACTGTTTGTTTGCAATATGTGATTGTGCATACAAATGGCTTTTAAGACAAATATTCTCTTATATCATCACATCATACTTTCTGTTGGTCTACAATGTATTGCTGACTCACCCTAAGAGTATCTCAACTGTTCAGCCTGTTAAAAACTCTATTTCAGAAGGTCTATTGGACATATAAACTTATGATTGAAATTTTTTAGTTTGACATATATGCGTCAAGACCTGTTTATGGTTTCAATACAATTAGCAAATGTTGATGTAAATTCATCTGGAAATAACTCTTTCTTTTATGAGGTTTGGGTGCATGTTTCTTGTTTTCTTTAGAAATAGTTCAATTCGTGTTTCAGTGTCGTGAGCTGGTTCCTTCAAGTTGGTAAAAGAGCAGTATCTTGTTACTTGTACGTTTGCATTGCCTACCTTTTCTAGATCAGTGCTTTTACAAGTTGCTTTAGGCTATTTATAGTTGACAGCAAACAATTTACGGGTAATTTGTCCCTTATGGAAGAAAGGAATAATCTAAATCATGAACTAATGGTGCTAGTACTTGTAGCCGATTACCTTGTGTCAAGCCTTTAATTTCTGGTCCAGATTCATCCTACATAATTGAATCCAGGTTAGAGCATGTTGGGTCCATGTTGTATTCTTCAAAATAAGTAGATGTTTTGGGGTGAAAACAAAAGAAAAAGACATTTCTAGAAAGGTCATGGGCCTCATTGTAAAAGTCTTTCCATTTTGTATGTTTTTGTTAGGCTGACATGAAGGTGATACAGATTATTTATTGAAAGATTGATCTCAATTCCATATATTTGATCATTGTCTTTCCTGATATATTTCCTTTGAAAACTACTGGTCTTTCTTGTCATTTATGAGAAGAGATTTGGGGTCATTTGGGGGAAATCAGAATGGGTTGTGACAGATCTAAGTCACCCTCGGTTGAAATTTGTTGCTCTTAGGGTGGTGAACAGTGTAGATGAGGAGGAAATTTGAAAGCTAATTAAAAGAAAATGAAAAGTCTTAAAGAGGTGTTTGGATACCATTTCTTTATTGGCTGAACTCTGGGAGGTTCTTTTGTAAAATGGTGATATTATAACAGGCACTTAGTCCAGCTTGGTTTCTATACCTGACCTTAAAAGCAATCTGAATCCAGCTTCTGGCCCATAGAGCCCAAATCTGCATTCTATCCCTTTGTTTCAGGATCTGGTAATGATCACTCTTCTGTTTTACATTCTAAAGTTCTATAATGTGTATGCATATGCATATCAATGCTGCTTATGTTTCTGCATTTTCATTTGCCACTGGGTTCTATGATACTTGACTTCTGCACATTTTACCAATTTATTTCAGCGCCCCTCCTGCAGCTAAAAGAAGGGGTGGTCCCGGAGGTCTAAGTAAAATCTGTGGCGTTTCACCTGAGCTTCAGGCCATTGTTGGTGAGCCAGCGATGCCAAGGACTCAGGTGTTCTATCAACCAAGTTCTTTTTTTATTATAATTTTTTTGGTTTATATATAATCATATTCTAGCATTTACTGGCAATCTCTTTTTTCTTGATTCAGATTGTGAAGCAACTATGGGCATACATTCGAAGAAACAATCTCCAAGATCCAAATAACAAGAGGAAGATTATCTGCAATGACGAATTACGCCTGGTCTTTGAGACTGACTGTACTGACATGTTCAAGATGAACAAACTGTTAGCTAAGCATATCCTTCCATTGGATGAAACAAGTATGCTGTTGCTCAACTATAAAGTTCTTTCTATAAGGCCAAAAACCTGAACCAATTGTTTTATTTGATTCTACCAGAGGATATGGGTCCAGACTCTAAAAAATTGAAGGCTGAAAATGCTGGCTCTGCATCTGAACATGGTTCCGTTAAGCAAGCTACAGTTATTTCTGCCAGTGAACACCCTGCAGTTATTTCTGCCGGTACACAACCTGTTGTTTCTGCCGGTGATCAACCTGCTGTTATTTCTGCCAGTGAACGACACGTGGGTGATTATACTCGCGAACAATCTATGGTTATTTCTGCATCATTGGCTGTGTTTCTTGGTACTAAAGAAAAGGAAATGTTTCAAACTGAGGTATTAAGACGAGTTTTGGATTACATAAAAGACAACCAGCTGGAGGTCAGTATTGGCAGAGTGCATCATCATTTAACATTTCAACCAGATATTTTAATTTATTTAGTTCCGTTGCCTGTTTTACTGGATGTCGAGTGGATCATGAATATTTGCTGTTAAATGTGGCTTTTTTCTGAAATCAAAGTGTTTCATTGTCTGCTTTAGTTACTTTGCCAAACTTTTTCTCTTTTGAAAATATCTGCACAATAAATATGCGCCTCTTTTCAGTGTTTTGAATTGATTGGTCTCATGGTCATCTCATTATTTTCCCCCCTTCACATCTGATGTTAGTTTCATTTTGCATATGTCGAACTGCCAATGTTTTAATTTTTAAACTTGTTTAACCAGAGAAATTACTTCTAAAATGTAGTAATCCATTTAAAAAACATTTTCCCTATCCAATCATATGCATGCGTTTCCTATGGATTGCACCAATTTCCATTTGATTTCTACTGCTTTGGAAATTGGGGAAAAGTCAGAACCTTGATATCTACCAAACCAATGTTAGGGACCCATTTCTGCTCAACCAATGTTAGAGACCCTTTTTATTACGATTCAGTCCAAGAGCAAGCCCAACAAATTTGACGAGTACTTAGATTACTCACTTCAGAACTTGGAATACTAATATTTTAATATTATATATTATATATATATTCACTCAAAAATCAAAATAACATAAATATAATAAAGCAAGTATCATACCAAAATACTAATATGTTGCTAACTAAATTATCACATTTTTGTTTACCAGTCAAATTTGATTTAGAGTTAATTGCAACAACTACTTGCATAATATTGGGGGTTTATCACTAATCTTCTATTAAGAAATTTTTTCACAAAGAAACACTATGATAGGAGATATAAGTGTTACAAAAACCAACAAAAAATTGTTGCACTTGTGCCCCCAGTCGTGGGTCTCTCTGTGATTTTTCTAAAGGAGTATTAATGATCCACTCCAATAATATAGGGATAGTTTCTGTAATAAACTTTTTAATTTAAGAGTAAACAACTTGCTCTATACATTTTTTGCATTACAAACTTGTAGCATATATTAAGTTCATTAAACCAACGAATCGATAGAAGTCATAATTAGAAATCTAACTTCTTCTCACTTGAATAGCTATGATACTTTCACAAGCAATGTCAATAAATGGAAACTAATGAAAGTATGACTAACTAAAAGAAAGATGAAATCAGTGAAGAATGCAAAATTAAAGGAAGCTCTTATTAATATGTCAATCAAGAACCCACAAAACAAATCCAATGTTTAAGAATACCAAAGTGGGTTGCCCGTTTAAATGAAAAAAAAACACTTCGATGAGACAACAAGCATCCGGCCAAAAGGAGTAAAGTTCTTTTTTTCAAAACAAAGAGTTGAAACTACTTTAATTTTCCATTTTCAATAAATAGATCAAGCCAACTATGTCACTCAACAACCTATCAAACAAAATTCAATTCTTTTATTTGAGAAATAATAAAATTCAATCGTTGGAAGGTCCATCTGGGCTTCTCTAGTCAACAAGCAAAACCAATTAAAATATGAACTTTAGAAGACCTTGCATTTATTAATAATCAAAGACAAGGAACATATTTCAAAAGATCTTACTGAGATATGATTTTCGATCAGAAGAGTTTGGTTGCTATCAATGACCATGTTCAAAGGAATATCGGGCTGCTTTTTATATAGACATGTGAGAGCTCAAATTCTTCTTTGTTTGGTGGCTTCAACTCTTTGGTATGTTCAAAAGAAGTTCTAATGATTGTTTCAACAAGGTGCAAGAGGAGTTTGAGTCCTAATGCTGTCGAATAATCTGTGCAGAATTAGTTGAGAACCCAACCTAGCCTTAATTTCTCAAAGAGAATATAGATAGTAGTGAGTCGGATCGGATTTGGGTTAATTGGTTTTGGACCCAATAGAAGTTTTCGATCAATACTTGTCGATTGGATCAGGAACTTGTTCCAAAATTCAGAACTCGACAGAGTCGGTTGAGTTGGCCGAGTACTTAGTCTGTTCGAGTTTTGGTGCGAGTTTGAGCATCTCTATGTGTTGATGGCTGAGTTTGAGTACTTGGCTAAGTAAATTGAGTTTTTGAACACTGAACCAATCAACCTGGATGTATAGTTCTTTTACACGCATCTTTCTATGTTAACGTATTAGAATATCGCTAAAGGAATGCTAGTTATATATTGCTCCTGCCAATGTTATTTCTCAGATACAAATTTCATGCACACGATACAGGCCATTAATGGAGTTTTACATTCTACACATACACTTTACCCTCCCAGATAACCCATTTAGCATAAATTTTATATGCATTAGTTGGATGTTGCTATTTCCATTAACTCTTAATGTATCGATGTGTAGTTTTCACACAATCAAGTTGTATTTATGTATCCATTATTTCTTTGAACCTGAGTTGGAGTGGCAAGTATCAAGTTGTTTCTATGGTTTGATTTTTGGTTGATCTTCTAAAGTACAGTTCCTTATACTGTTATATAATCTTTTATAGGTTGCTTTTTTGATTAAATAATTAATGACAAGTTGGCAAGTAGTAATTTGGAATAAGGGAGTCCAACTTTGGTATTAAATTTCCATTTTTTAGTTGGAGAAGAGAAATGGAAAGGTGCTGTCAAAATTTAACAAAGAATTCTTCTTATGGTTTCCTAGTTATTTCGTGCCATGAGATCAAAATGTTGCCTTCATTTCCCTTGCATGTCATTTCCTTGCTTTTTTAGGCGTACATTTGGTCAGAACTAGTGCTAGCAAGGTGATTCATTTTTTAATAATTATTATATTAATCCAAAAAAAGCTTTTTCCCTACTTAATGAGAATTTAGTTGGATTTGATTTGATTAGATTAGGAATTTAGTTGGATCTTGGATTTTTAGAGATTTGTTTTTTATTTTGTAATTTGCTATAAATATTTCTTGTAATTTTGATTATGAGAGTGAGATATGATTTATAAGAACTGAGAGTATGTGATTTGCTTTTATCAAATCTTTCTTTCGAGTGATTCGTGGGAAAGTGGGTGTGCGATTTGTCTGGACGTGAGGTCCAAAATCTCATATCCTAAGTTCTTTATCAATTTTTCCACTACAAACTCTAATCCACTTCCGTCCTGCATCAGATTGATAGAGATAAAATTAGTTATTTAGTTAGATTTTGGATTTTTAGAGATTTATTTTTTATCTTGTAATTTGCTATAAATATTTCTTGTAATTTTGATTATGAGAGTGAGATATGATTTATAAAAACTAAGAGCATGTCATTTGCTTTTATTAAATCTTTCTCTCGAGTAATTTGTGAGAGAGTGGGCGTGTGATTTGTCGGGGCGTGAGGTCCAAACCCTAATTTATATCCCAATTATCCCAAACCTTAAGTTTCCCAATTTCTCCATCACAAACCCTAAAAATTGAATAGAATGGTAGGGAAGAAACTTGCAGCTAATTAAAGGCATAATTTAATGTCGGAAATGACTCTTAACACTAGTACAACAAGTATGAGATACTGATAGGAAATGGCTCATGGATACTTCATATATTTAAAATATAGGATAGGGGTAACTGATGAAAAATAAAATTTAGGTCAGAACCAGTGCTAGCTAGTTTTTTTTTTTTTTTTTTTTTTTAATTTCAATTGCTGGGGCCTGAATTTATCTCCTAACAAAAATTTGCTAACAATGTTAACTGGATGAGTAATTCTCCATCTTACTCCAGACCATCAATCTATCTCTTTGCCTTGTCCTCTCACCATTTATATCTTTCTCTTTCGCCCATTTTTTTAATCTGTAATTCTCTTTTTCTCAATAACTATATTTCTCTCACTACTCCCTCCAACATGTTTCTCACTCTAAATGCTTTCTTTCACTCCAGTCCCGCTCTCTCTACCATGTTCTCTTTGTAACCTAGTCTCCAGTTGACTCTTTATTATGTTCTATCTCTAACTATAAGAATTCTCTCTCTAACCCTCTTTCTTTCTAACCGAATCTCGCCTTGTTGTCTTCTCCATAGCATGTTTCTCTTTAACATACTGTCTCATTGTATCTCCCTTCTCTTTCTAAATCGTTGTCCCTAAAGTTTACACTTTATTTTAAACTTCCTAAATAATATTATTAGATTAAATCATTCAATCCATAACAACTAAATCAATTCAAACAACTCAAATCTATTTTAGCTACTAAAGTACCAAATCCTAGATTCTGATCCATTGAGGTCAACTGTAACTTCATGCACCTTATGCTATTAGAAACATCCAATGATACTAGTTCTTGAATGAGGTGTCACCAGAGATCATCTGTTCTGAAGTGTGAATCCAGCAACTCCATACACTTATCTCGAACTTGATTCGCTGATGAATTTGAACCCATGAGAAACTAGCAAGGCTCAAGCCCGAACAATCATATCTCTATAAGTACTGATATCTATTATATGATGACAAAGATTACAGCAACTTCAAACCTGCTTCATGTAAATATGGTCCTGGCTGTCTAAGCCACAGAAAGATACGACAGATTTTAGTCAATTCTCCCCTACATTCGTGTGAATTCTCATACTTAATTCATTCTTGTTATACAGGCTTATTGGGATTTATCTGTTCATGTATTTTTCTCACCTGATATCTGTTCTGTTCTTCCTTTTTTATTGAATTATATTTGGTTCTTTTGCTTATTTGTGATCCCCTATGTTAATTGCATTATCTCACTTCTCCATCTAGTCCCTTTAGGAAACATATAGGGTTGTTGCTCGATTTAAAAGTTTAAAGCAGCAACTGGAAACCAATAGGTCTTACTACCAGCCAACTCGCTTTGAAGGTTTTGTGGTGGGGGCTGTTATTCACAGTTTTCTTGTTCAGGAGAGTTGGCATTTGCTCAATGAACTCAATAATATTTCAAAAAGAAGAAAGAAAATAAAGAGATGTTAAATGATATAAATGCATTCTTTTTCTTACTATCTTTCTTGGGATGATGTTTTCATGTTCCTTTGACTTTGCTTTCACTCTTATTGTCCTCACGCAAATTCCTCTTGGCTTTTAGTGGTGTTCTTAGGAAATTTATGCATCACATTTTTCTTTGTCATCTTATAAGCAAAAAAGTTCCATTACTTGATGTGGTTCTGTTGCTAAATATGTGATCTCAGTCTGCTAGATTGATACCTTTCTACTTCATGATCAGTAAAAGCTGTCAATTACAAGTGTCAAGTCTCTTGGAAGTTTACCTATGGTGTAGACAGGGTAATTTTAGAATTAATTTGTGATGTATATACTGGTTACTTTTAGAATTAATTATGATGTTTACCAACGTGTTACCATTAGACATTTTAGAGTGCTGAGTTGATTCTCAATCTGAGTCAAGACTGTATTTGGCTGCGATCATCCTAATTGCTAGAGTTTATCTTTCGATATGACAGCTTTATTTATTTATTTATTTGTAAGTTGTCTCTTATCTCTAAGGCTTCTTTGTGTTAGGGGTTACTTTTGATTTAGTTCTTGCTTTTTACCTCTTTTGCCAATTTAATCATGAAGGAAGACCAAAGAAGTTGATGCCATTATTATATTAGTAGACCAAAAAGTACTATATTTATCTTTGTTATAAGTTCTTGGGTATGCATTGAGGTGAAAGTGTGGTACACATGTCCAACCTATCAATTTGCACACGGCGACCCTAGCACAGACATGATAGTGTAATTGAAGGGTTTGCTTTTTATGAGGTTATCTAAAAATTGGTTATTTTTAGATAACCTCCAAATCTCTTAGTAGTTTTATGATCCTCATAATTTTGAAGCTATTCCATAGAACCCCCGAACGGACTGAAGTACCCAGAAAAATGAACTAAAAGGAATAATAAAGAGAATATAGTAAACTGATGGTATTTCAGTCTTTTTGGAGGTTTTTCCAAAAAACTTGTAGATTGACAGGGTTTATATAAAAGTACCAAGACAGTTGGGGGTTATTTAGAAATAAGCATGGTTTTTTGGAGGTTACATTTGAGGTGCCCATAATTGTATCTGTGTTGCAAAAGGTGGCCACTTGGAAAGACCCCTTTTGGTTTTTCCATCCCCCTATATTTTGGGTCCTTTGCTTTTTCCTATCCTCTCTTTCTGCGTGGGTAGTGGCTTGGTGACTGGGCGGAAAGGCTGCCTCCCGCTCTGCCCAGCGCCTTTTAAAAACATTGAATTGAATAGTTAGGTGCAGGATATGAAGATCCAGCCCTAACCACTGCATATCTGAATCTTGACTTATTTCAATTCTGACTGAGTTGAACTATGCCCAAGACTTTTATTTTGATTGGAAATTGAACTATATTTTAGTTCAGTCATGATAAAATCAATGTAGAGAGCAGGCAAATTTGAATCGAACCTGTGATTTGATGGTTCTAGAGTCTAGACTGACCAAAATAAGAACATAAGATACAAGTCTGGGTCCTCCAGGAACATCTATCCATATCTGGGGAAGTGGGTTGATCGGATCCAGTTAGACTGTGATTGTCCCCTGTATCCATTTCCATGTATACCTTCTGTGTGGAGTATCTAGATTTTTGGAAACTCACTATGGTGGGCGCGCAAATTTGTTTCATGTGCATTCCGTGCAAATGTTCCATCATATTGTAAGCACAAACTCATTCAGCAAGACTTTAGCACAGAAGGCAATATTTTCTAGGCTCATATGATGAAGGTAATCATTTATGGTATGATACCTCATGTAGTATCTAATCCTTGTTATAACACGAAGGGAGTGCCACACACAAAAATGAAAAGATACATGGAATGACAGTGACAAATAGGGTGTTTTACGTTTTTAATAACAAATAAGCATATCTTCAATGAAAGATTCATGGATTGTTATGAGAAATACGGGTGGGTTCGAAGAGTTATATGGGAAAAATAACAATTTAGTATGCATGTCCTTCTAAGTTCTGACCTGTCCATGCATGTGAAAGGTAACCATCTTCACATCACAATCGAAGGGACAACTGCCGACATTATAGAGGACTTTTATAAGCCCTAATATGTTGAAATAAAATATTTGTTTGAACATGCATTTTAGTTTATTTTTTTTTTAATCTTCATAAGAAATTACATATTTTACTCTTAAAACTAGGACTGATACGTATTTTGATTTTAAAACTGGGATGTAGCATGTATCATATTATTTCAAGGTATCTTCTAGATTTTGTATTTGTAAAGTAAATGTTATATGAGTAGTTGGCCTTACGGATGAGAATAGGTCGGTTTCAGTTGGTTTTTGCCAATAATGGCAAAACCGAACAAAATCGATTATAAATAGAAACAGAAATAGAACCAAACTAATTTGGTTCGGTTTGGTTAGGGTTATTCGGTTCTATTTTTTTGGAATAAAACTTATTTAAAAATGACAATTTTAATCGTTTTAGTAAGTATATCTTTTTGAGGTATTCAATTGATGTTGCATTTATTATCAATATAATATATATATATATATTATATATATATATATATATATCTATAGTATATAATATAATCAATATAATATATATATATATATATTATATATATATATATATATATATATATATATATATATATATATATATATATATATATATATATATATATATATATATATATATATATATATATATATATATATATATATATATATATATATATATATATATATATATATATATATATATATATATATATATATATATATATATATATATATATATATATATATATATGCATACACACACGTGAGCGCGCGCACACACATATATATAATTTCTAAAAGATTTGGTTAATTTGTTCTGTTCAGTTTTCAAAGTTTGAAACTGAAAACAAACCAAATTATTTTGGTTTGGTTCAGTTTTGCTATTTTAGGTCAGTTTCAGTCAGTTATTTTGGTTCTAACTGAATTCTGCTCACCCTTAGTTGGCCTATGAATATTTGTGTGTGCAGTTTATTTTACTGTTTGGTTGTCAGGTTCTTTTCAATCGACATACTATAATTCATCATGAATTGCAATTTTAATTGATCTTACATTTGCTTTTCTTTCAGGATCCAGCAAACACAACAATGATACGTTGTGACTCCAGGCTTCAACAACTCTTTGGATGTGAAAGCCTTCCTACCTTGGCTATTCCTGAAATGTTGGCGTGCCATCTATACGAGAAATCATGACTGATGGATGCCGTTAACTGGTTATGCTTCTATCCTTGTATGCACTTTTTGTCCCATTTCAATTTTTATGAATGTATTAACAGATCAGGCGTATGATCTGCTTAATCGTTTATTCTTAAATTGAAGACTCACATATGTCATCAATCTACTTACCTACTGCAAAGGATCTCATCTCAATTTCCTTTCATTTCTCTTGTTCTTTCCTGATGGCTGTGCAGCTGGTTCAGCTGAATGAAATTTATTAGATTCACCTCTTCGTTCTACTACTTTCCAGCAATGCCTAATCCTTTCCTTGCATTGTTTCTCTCTCAATTTTTTTGAGTCCTTGATGAACCTTTTCAATGTTCTGCTCCTTGTTTTTACCCCCATTTCATTTCTCTTCTTCTCCTGTTGTTTGGTTTTGGAGGTTCTAGAGATAGGAATAAGAAGTCTAGATTTCTCCCACATATCAGGCTTGCCATATGTGTCCTTTCTGAACGACTGCCCTGTCCATGTATGGTTTCTGGTCTGATGCAAATAAAACTGACAATTGTCCATCTATTGAAACTAATATAAAAATTATTTGCATAGAATCCCTTCTCAGTAAACCATTTGCATCAGAACTCGTATTTCTGTATTAGTCCATACTTAATTTCACAATAACTTGAAACGGTAATTATCAAGTTTTAATCTAAGACTTCTTCCAGAATGAGATCAAAATAAGACTTGTCTTGCATAAATCTTCTCCTTAACGCCCCCCTTTAATTGTGATGGAACAATATATATTTCCAATTATTCAGTATTTAATTCCCAATTAAAACTTCATTTTGTCGCTCAACCTCAATCTCTAGTCTTTGGACTAATAACATTACATTATATAATGCTGATATTTTTGATATTACTGATACATTATGTCACTTCCGACTTCATATATCGTAAAGTATCAATCGATACTGATACTGATTGTGGCATTTAATACCTTGGTTTTATCCATTAGCAAAAGGAAATTTAGTTCAAATGCAAAAGCTTGGTCACAATTGTATACAGCTGATGATAATTTTTATAAGTAATTTTAGTAAATAACTTCTACTATCTAATTCATTTGAAATGAATATGCAATTGATTTCTTCAGTTTTGCACTGATTCTTCTTTATTTAACAAGATCTTGTAACATACGTAACAATTTTTCTCTCATGCAGATCTGTGATTTGTGGTGCATGTAGTTGGCCTAACCTATAACTGAAACTTGAAACAGACATTTCGTGTCGTGTAAAGTTGGTTGTATTTAAATTATGTTCAACAAAACTAGTTCCTTTAGTTGACAAAATATAGTGACTCTGTTGTACTGAGGAGAAAACTGTAGTTGTTTGTTTAGTAATTGACTCTTTTAGCCTTCACAGTGTTTTACAACTGTCTATTAACTTGTAAATGAAACATTAGAAGGAAAGGTTAACATCAAAAAGCAGCCTTTAGATGCCTGCAAGTCCTTCATGTCGCACTTCGTGGGTGCTTTATTTCTTGTTGTTTTTACAACATGCTGCATTAACAGGAGTCCTTGAGCTGAACCACTGTAGCTGCAACCTATTCAAGTAAGTCCAGCTATCATTTTATTTCTATTTCATGAGTTTGACATATATGTTAAATGTAATATAGACATAGTACCTTAAATTTTGCATGGTAGTGTCCATATTTTTCTTTGGCTGGTAGCTTATATGCCATAATTTAATTTATTCGCCAAGAAGTGAACAAGAAGTTACTTTATTTCCTACTTGATGAAATAGATCATAGGGGGCACCTTTCCTCTTTTTTCTTCCTCATATTGGCTTGGAAGATATCTTGGAGCTCAAGAAACAAGACAAGAAAGTAGGTTTTTTTCATCATCACCACATCATTATCAACTAAACTAGTCCTACATTGTATATTTGACACCAAGAAATAAATAAAATAATACAGGCTTAATTTTATTTAATCAATGAACTAATACTCGACACTAATTCATAATTTTCTTCCTCTTCCAAAAGTAGCAAAGAAACACTAGAGCCCATGAAGAGCCCTCTTCCTAAACTTCCTTTGTGGAAATTAGTTCTTATTTTGTTCTGCTCATTCGGCACTTCCTGTGAGCCAAACTAGACTTAGAGGATCTAGATGGTTTCATGTTGATAAACTATCTTTGGTTTCTTTTATAAATAACTCTTCTTCTGAGTTATGAACAGCATGTTTAAATATAAATTTTTTGTATATATTTATAATATAAAGGAAGTTTGTGCACCATACATTTTTGTCCTAATCTAAATCTAAATAAGATTATGTAGGATCTAAATTTCCGCTAGATTCTTATATTAGCAGTATCTATAGAAAACTACCATATTTTGTGAGCGAGTTGCTCTTGAAAAGACCTAGAGACACTTGTTATCTTATGTCTTCGAGATTTGAGTTACATATGCCAACGTGACATTTTCATATGATTGCTATTTGTAGAATTGTCCTTTTTGGATCGGATGAGTATCCATTTTTATAGAGGTCCGTATTTTATTTCTCCATCTTTGTTGAGGATGATAATGATTTTTCTAGAATTTTGGATCCAATTTCATATTCGAGTCACAAAAACAAATATGAATATGAGAATACCAATATCTGCTTCATTTGCACCTCTAGCTACATCTTTTGCTCGGAGAGGAATGGAACCATTCCAATTTCTGCATTCTGTATTTGATTAGCAGTTCCGTTGTCTTAGCGGTTGTTATGGTAGCATACCAATACCTGTTTTTTCTCCTGAAATTTTCATATGTTGAAATTTTCATATGTTTTATTTTTTTCAATATTTTATGTAAACTGAATATCCTAGATTACTCACATTTCAGATTTTATTATCTCATTGTTTTTTTATTTTCAGTTGTCCATTTTTTTTTTTTCCTTGGTGCTCATATCAACACTGTACTTATTTTCTTTGAGGTTTCTGGATTGATGTCAAGAGCAAGTGAACGTGAGTATCTGAAACTAGTAGTCTTGGTCGAGAATAATATTTTGTATATAATAATTTGATGTCGTGAATCTATACTCACGCTAAAGTTTTAGGAAGTACTATGAGGTTTGAGAATGTGCATTATTCTTTCTACTTATTTGGATGCTTTTCTGATGACATTTTGCAGTACAACTTCTATCATTGTGATTCGCTTGTAACGTTCTTTTTTCCATCTAGTTCACATATATGATTCTTGAAGATCCTTTCTTTTTTGTGGCCAACAATTTTGAAAGATCGTTGTTAAGAGAGGTTTTGTGATATCTGGTTTATATTAACATGGGTTTCCTTTTTTCTCGCTTCTTTTTCACCTTTCCAATTGTTCTTATTTGCCATAAACAGAACAATTAAGTTAGACTGAATACCTGAGATTTAATATGAAGGGAAGATACTGAGGGAGTTTTGAACAGACAATGTCCACTTGCAAGGGAAAGAGACCTGGCAACACTGATTCTTTTTCCTCTTAGACCCATTTTTAAGTAGCGATGAAAATGGGGAGAGAAATTTCTATCTCCATCAAGCCTGGAGTTTGGACTGGCGCCCTGGATTAGTTCTCTGGGCTTGATATAAGTTGCACTGGTGCTTAGGTTGCAGACCCAGGATTAATTCTTGTGTGACATGTTGTGTTTAGGGTGCGGACCCAGGATAAATTCTTGTGGTTTCTTGTGTTCGTGCTCATATGTGTCTGCATGTGGTTGAAATGATGGGTTAGTATGGGATCTTATTTTAATGCGTCAATAGTGCCATTACGACTTATTTGGAAGCAAGATCCATATCCAGAGGAGCTTATTAGGGATTGCAAATGTTGATGGCTAAATTAGGCAGAAAATTTTGGAAGTACTTCTGATAGTAATGCTGCAGTTATGGTCGTTTCCCACTTAGGATAGGGCCAATATGCCAAATGAGGAAGAATAGTGGCATTTATATCCTCGTGGTGCTAAATCTGGTAGGATTGTCCTATTTTTACAGTTATGCCTGGATGGCTGGATCGGCATAGAGAATGCCAGTTGAGCTTTTTATGCTGGTTGCCTTGTTGACTAAGTAGGCAGCTCTGCTACAGTTTCTTTTCTTTTGTTTTCTTGAACTTTATTCTTTTTCTTTTTATTATTATTATTATTTTTTTTTTGGGTCAAAATCGTTTAAGCTCAATCTGGTAGTAAATATCATCTATCATATCATGCGCAAATGATTTTTGGTGCATTATTAATACCTGACATGTTCATTTTAACAGGATATCAAAACTTTTTCTGCATGCTGAAGATTTGTTATTTAGGGTTTATTCTTGAAACATCTTTGTCAATATAGCTACAATTTCGGCTTCAGGGATTGTTATGATATTGAATCTGAGTCTGCATCCATTTATCTGAGTCTGCATCCATTTATCTTACTATCAACAAAAAGGTGTGCATGTTTCAGTGATCAGATATTATATTTAGCTGCATCTAAGTTTATTAGCTTGCAAAGGTAACTTTATGGCTGTTAAAGATTCAGAAGGTTTAGTAGGATGTAGTAATCTATGGATTGAGATTAGATGGAAGAGATGCTGTGATGAGAACAGATTACAAAGATACAAGTTGCTGGATGATAGTAATAATTCGGTATCATGGCTCACGTTTGATCTAAGAGTATTTTTCTAATTGTTATGTGACACGAAAGAAATAAAAACAGGGATTTCAGAATCATGATCTAAGAGAATGTTCACCTCGTTATGTGACTTAGTCCTGATTTGCATCAGGAATACAAAATAAAGAATTTGGTTTCGAATTATAAAATCTTTTAGGAGGTGTCTGTAGAGCTGGGCACTGTTCAAAATCACTCAGATTACTTCCGCTTTCCCCATCTCTTGTGTTGGTATTTTACATTTTGATTACATATATGAGTTTGCTGCAGTTGATTTCCTTTAATATTTTCTTTTTCTTTCCACGGAAAAAATAAGTAAATAAATATCTTGATGCATTTTTTTTCTAGTGTATATGAATGAACAGGTTATTTGAAGTTGTATGGTTGTTTATTTAACTTTGAAAAATAGTATTTGTATGTTAATCCTGTACAAGGATGTCATACTAGCATCAGAATTCTGTATTCTATTATGCCTGCCTGTTCATCATGTACAAGACAAAGATTACAGAGTTTATCTGTAATTTCTTTGCTTGTTTCTGATATAGTCTATTGAAGTATGTAAGATTTTGTCAAGAACTCAACAATTCCAATACTTAGCTGGTGATCCAAAAAGATTTTTACACATTTGTTATCCAATGCACAGCAATTTTTGCTGTTCTTGTCTCCTCCAACACATACCAAGCAAAGTCTCATTGCATTGGAGAGTTCCAAGGGGCTGATCTTGCACGGCTTGCTGAAATTCTTGCTTGCGTTTGCAGCTACATGTAGCCTGCTACTAGGATGTGATTAATTTAATTTAGCAAATCCCAATCCCAATGTTTATTCATGTGGATTAGAGGAAGATCTTTCTTTAAATTTGAGCTTGAGTGGTGCACATAATTGTATGCCAAGGAAAAAATGACATGAAAATGGACTCGCAACACAAGAAATTGTGAACAGACTATTTGGGGATATTCTAAATGCGCACCACATTTTACTAGTGAGCACCACATACTGTATACTAAAGTGATTTACAGCTATATAGTAAAGTGATTTACAGCCATACCATTGTAGGAAAAATGGTGCTCACTAGTAAAATATGGTGTGCATTTAGAATCTCCCGACTATTTGCCACACTTGTTGTATTACAGTACTTTACTTCAATTTATTTATTTATATTGGAGAATGACCAATAATGCTTGTAGTAGAAGGCAAATTTATATGAAACACCAAAGAAAGGAAGACTGAAAGAGAGAATTTTCAAAATAATAAATGATTTTTACGACATCGGTCCCTAATAAATTTTATATTTGTATATTAGTTTCTAATATTATTGTGATTATTTGTTTACAATTTCCAACTCTACTTGTTACATGATAATTTTATCCAATCACAATTAAAAATTTATCTGATCATGACTTGGAATTTAGAACCTTAAGATTAGTTGCAAAGTCCAAACTTGCCCTTTGATAGGTCCAAACTGATTGTTTTTTATGACTCCTTAGCAATCTTCTTTATTTCTTTTGCACATTTAATTGTTGATGGATATTGTTATGACAATTTGGCTATTATTCGAAATAATTTTTCCAGTACTAGATAAAACTCATGTCGATAATTTATTAAAGTTTTTCATTCTTTTCATATTTATGTAATTAGGATATTTGAAGAGAAAAAAAAAATGGAGTAAAAGAAAAAGAGGGACCTAATGATAACAAGCAACTCAATTTAATTAGTTAAGTTGAGAGTAATTAAGTAAATTTATTATTATAAATAAACTTTAATTATATTTTATTGATATTCTGAATGATATATTTAACTGAGGAACTATAATATGGTGAGTTTTACATTATTGAGAACTAATATTTATAGGGAATTCATATGAAAAAATATAAAAATTATTAAGCACCTATATCCTTAAAACCCCATAATCTATATAACTATCTACAAAATTAGTTCCAATAACTACTCTTGTATTATAAGGTTATAGCACTTATACTCTTGTCGAATTTTATTCGCAGTTAGACTCACTAAAACTTAAACATTGTGACTCACTGAAACTTAAACATTGTGAGAACACCATCAAATTCGCGAGCATTTGTGCACTGAACGTGTACAATTGTCTAAAATATTTCTAATTGAAGTAAATGGAGGTGATATTGTGAGAGAGAGTACTTACAATGGGGAGGGAGGAGATATAAGTAACAAATGTGATCCTTCAATTTTTTAGTTTAGATCTGACAAAAAATGAGTTATATTAGTATGATGCTAAAATAAGGGAGGCGAGGTTATTTTCATATTTAAATTTTTTTTGGCATACTTTATTTTTTTATCAGATTGACTATGTAAAATTGTAATCTAACTCCGCTAAGTTTAAGGAGTTTAATTAATAAAATTCGACTTGGGTACAAGTGCTATAACTCTATAGTACATGAATGGTTATCTAAATATCCTTCGTTACACTTAAGTCACTGAGTGGATGGAGTGGTGGCAACTGAGCTGTGCCCGGCATGACTCGGGCACGGCCCGAGCTAGGCCATGCCTTGGGCATGAGCATGCTCGCCCGGGGGAAGGCCTGGGCATAGCACGCCGGCATGGTCTGCCGTGTATGTGTCGTGCCTGTGCCGTGCCTGCACGTGCCAGTTTGGATTGATTTTTTTTTCTTAATTCTGACTTGCTAGTTATTTTAGTTAGTTAGTTTAGATAGTTTTAACAATAAAAAATTATAAAAATAAAATTTTATTATATATAATCTCATTACATTAACAAATTAACTTTGTAAATTTTTTTGAAAATTATACAAAATCCGAAGAGAGTGAAAGGATCCTGACCATCACACTTAACTTATTTTTAGTATTTTTTTCTAAGAGAATTATGAGTTTTAAAAAATACATGTAAAAAAAATATAATTGTAAAATTCTAAGTGAAAAAAAATTACAACCGTGAAAATTAAAAAAAAGAATACTTAATAGTATAGAAGTCTTCAATTTTTAATTTTTCTCAGGTGGGTTCTCTTACTCCAAATCGTTTGCAATTCTTTATTTTTTTTGTTTTGCGTTCAGTCAGTCCTTTAAACAAACATATATCTCCAATATGTATACAGCCATTGAGCTTTCCACTCCATTAGCACTCTTCCACATGCACTAAAAGAAGATTTCGATGCTATTGTGGACACATGAGGTGTTAGTATATCACGGGTCGAGTTGGAAAGCACATGATATATTTTCTTCTGTAATTTCTATCAGGTCAAAATATCAAAATCTTCACAACGACCACGTGGATAAGTATCTACATTGGCCCTATCTAAATAGTAATGAAGTTCATTGAAAGAAATATTAGTTTGTCTAGCTTTTTTACGGTTGAATAAAGTTGATATTATCGATCTATTATCTTTTTCAATAATGGGTTAGTTTATATTTGGAGATTTATTACTATACATATCTTCATATGTATGGTATATAATATCTAAACATGTTCTAACATCATCAATTAATTCTTGAATATTATTTGTCCGATCTATATTTGTATGAAATAGGTCTATTAAAATTTGGGGTTTTTACATATCTGTCCCTTAAATATTTAAAAATTAGAATTTAGTCCCCCAAATCTTCATATTTATAATTTAGTCCCCCAAATCTTTTAAGTTACCATAATTTAGTCTCCTAACCATATTTTTAGCCCCCAATTTCCTTTATACCTCTGAGTTACTTCACTTTAGTCATTCATTCCCTCTTCCTTCTCTCTTCCTTTTCTTATTGGGTTCTCCTCTTCATTCTTCTCCTCTCTCTCTTTTCCCTCTTCTTATTGGGTTCTTCTGAGTTACTTCACTTTAGAAATAAACTGGGTGGGAAGAGAGAGAGAGAGGAGAAAATGGAGAGAAGAACCCAATGAGAAGAGGAAGGGATGAGGAAGAGGAAATGGAGAACTAAAGTGACATAACTCAGGGGTACAACAGAAATTTCGGACCAAAAATATGGCCGGGGGACTAAATTGTGTTAACTTAAAAGATTTGGGGGACTAAATTATAAATATAAATATTTGGGGGACTAAATTCTAATTTTTAAAGATTTAAGTGACAAATATGTAAAACCCCTTAAAATTTTCATTCCATCTAATTTACATCGTGAATCTATAACGGTTACAAAATAAAGTAATTATAGAAAAATTTTAAAATATTTGCTAAATTTATTTCTATTGGCTTGATAATATCTTCAAGAAAAGTTATTTCTATTTTCATAAAAAACTGTAATTTCGATTAAATAATAAAGTGCAATGTATTTGGTTGGATAATAGGTGGTCAAAGGTGCTCTAGTTGCATCTTCAAATTTTCTTAAAAAATTACAATTACAATGTGAATGATTCCATTTATTAATATCCAAACTACAAAATTGTAATTCCATATCATTAAATAATTTACGACATCTTCATATTTGATAGCCTCATCTAACATTTTGAATATAGAATTTTATTTTGTTTTTACATCTTGGGAGTAAAACTCTCAGTGAAATTTTAAAATCATTACGTATTTGTTTAAAAGTTTGTCTTCTTGGTCCACTATATTTAACAAATGCTATTGTGTTCCTAATTTAGTTATTAAATCATTTATTACTTTTAATCTATCTTGCACGCATAAATTGATTATGTGGCAAATTCATCGAATATAAAATAATTTACCTTCTAAAATCGGTTTAGGAATATTTTTTAAAATTTCTATAGGGGCTATATTTTCGGAAGAATTATTGAAAGAAGTCGAATTTTTTTTTTGCTCTATTCCGAATACTACAAAAACACTTAATAAAACTTGTGAAAGATTATATGAATTGTGTGGAAATTCAAATATTCTAAACCCTGTTATTTTTTTTTTTGAATTATCTAATCTTAATTTATATAGTGGTCTGTTACATACAAATAATGACTATCATTTAACGCATGCCAACAATCGGAGGTTATTGTAACTTTATAAATTATTTAAGTTAAAATAACAATTAAAGTTTGTCATCTATTTTTATATATTTTTACAATATCCGATTTACAAGTTGATCTTAGCACTATTTTAAATTTGGGGTTATTTGTTGTTCTTATAAAATTTTCAAATTTAGGGTCTTCAGTTATGGAGAACGGTTGTTACGTGTGTACTATATAGATTGCTAATTATTCTCTACTTGGTATATGATTATATTTAAATGGTTTTTGCATATCGATTGCTTAATTATTCAATTGCATATCGATCTCTGAAGACTTCATCTTATATTAGTCTTTCAAAATATTTAAGTTACTCCAATTCAGTCATTTCGTTAGCTATTCTGTCCAAATAAACCACGGTTATATATATATATATATATATATATATATATATATATATAATGACCTAAGTGCCTTTTATTAAGTTACAGAGGGTTCGATGGGGTTAGGTTTTGGATGAACAATTTTGTTTGCGATCGGCTGAGATTAGAGTGAGGCTTCTCAACATTGGGACATTGGGGTGGCTAGGGCTTGGGCGGCCTTGGGTGATTGTTCTTGCATGAGATCAGGAGGGCATAAGATGAGGAGCAATGCGCGCGTGGTAAGGGCTATGGGGATGGACGGGGCAATTGAGGTTGTGAAGGAGCTGCGAGGGAAGGCGAAGAAGGAGTTGGAGGAGTTTGGGGAGAAGTACAGAGAGATGGTGATGCCGCTCTATAGTTTTGTGGATTATGCCTTGGAGAGGGGGTTTACAGTTGAGGTCGGAGCTGTATATGTTTGATGGTTAATAATATAACACCTCTCTTTCTTTGAAAGCATTGAAGTCGGAAGGAGATTGCATGTAGAATAATAATTTGAGCTCTAACGTGTTTGAGTATGTATCTTGGCAACCTTGGAAGTTCAATGAATCAAACGCTAAACATAGTAGCTAGGGCCGACAAAATCACATTTCTTTGCGCTGCTTCTAGCCTGCACCTAACTCAGCCATGGCATCTAAAGAATCACCTTCAATCACCACCTTTGCACCCCCAGTTAAATTGCGGGCTGCATTTAAATCCTCGACAGCTACCTGTGCTTCTGCCTCGTGTGCCGACCTTGTAAGAATCCGAGAGCCCTTAATAAACAAGTCTATACTTAGTATCTATCAAAATTTAACTTGAAATAACCTGACAGCATTTTCATCCATGTCACATATCTAGTTTGCAAACTCTCAACATCTTCTGCTATTGCAGTTCTCTCTTCTTTGAATTGCCAATCGTCTTTCCCTTGCCAAGGCAAACCACATCCACATCCACAAAGCATCTCTCCCATCTCCGAGCTGGCAAACCACATCCATAAAGCTCCATATTTCTATCCCCACTATGACTTGTATTTACAGTGAAATTGCTAGTAGAAAAAGTTATTCTTCTCAATTTTACATAACAAATTCTTGGGTCTTCGAATGAAGCTCTGAGATGAAGCTATGGGGGAGCTAGGGTTTGGTTTTGATGGGGCTGATTTGGAGGAAGACAAGATACATGGAGGAGAGAGAAATTAGGAACGAGAGGTTATAAGTAGAGAGAAGTTTGTCCATCATTTTTTGAATAGAAATTTGAGGGAGAGAGAGATGTTGAGCATGAATGGTTGAACCCAACTAAGAGTATATGAAGAAAGAAGGAGGAGAGAGAGAGAAAAGGAGAGAAGGAAATTAACTGTCATTACCTTCTTAGTTGGGTTCTAAGGACGAGAGGTTATAAATAGAGAGAAGTTTGCCCACCATTTTTTGAATAGAAGTTTAAGGGAGAAAGAAATGTTGAGAATGAATGGTTGAACCCAACTAAGAGGAGATGAAGAAAGAAGGAGGAGGGAGGGAGAAAAAAAGAGAATGAAATTAACTGTCATTACCATTCCTTCTATATTCAGGCCTAGGGGTATAACGGGCAAAAATAGGCAAAAAATTAAGTTTCTTAATAAATTGACCCAAAGGGATTGAATCAAAGTAACTTAAATGTTTTGGAAACTAATATCAAAATATGAAGTCTTTAGGGATTGATATGCAATTATTGAAGAATTAAGAGATCGATATATAAAAATCTCTATATTTAAAGGTTTCTAAAATTTCTCCATATATATTTAATTGTGTTTATTGAGGCTCATTTGATGGGTGTGAATCAAAGTAACTTAAATATTTTGGGAACTAATATCAAAATATGAAGTCTTTAGGGATTGATATGCAATTATTGAAAAATTAAGGGATTGATATATAAAAATTTCTATATTTAAAGGTTTCTAAAATTTCTCCATATGTATTTAATTGTGTTTGTTGAGCCTCCTTTAGTGGGTGTGTTTTATCTAAATATTTTTTAAGATGATTTATTTCACTTTTTTTTAGGAAAGGAGTGGGGTATTTGGCAATATTTACATCTAACTTTTCTAATACTATATTCTATAAATTTTTCAAAGTGATTTTATATATCAGATTTTGAAGCCCTAGAGGAGATGGTTACTTCGAGTGTTGTGATTTGGATAAGCTCTTCTTGTGATAAATTAAAAGACTCTCTGTGTTCGTGCGACTGCGCCGCAAATGGAAGTTGTGGAGTGTGTTCCAATGATTTACAAACAAAACAGTATTCTTTATTTAATAAAATAAAAGACAAAAACTACCTGCAGTTTGGAAACAAGAAACATCAAACGAGTATAGATCCATTGTCAAAAATCACGAAAAAACCGAATAAAAATAAGTTAAAAAAATAAATACCTCAATACCACAAGTCGTAGAGGGAGTTTGAGAGTTAGAGAGTTATCTTGAGAATTTTGCTTGTTAAGAGAGAGTTTAAAACCGAATTTTGCTTCTTCTTTTGAAGAAAGTTGAAGCGGAAACGAGAGATTGTTGGGAAAAGAGATGTTGATACTTGCTCTTGAATATTGAACCTTGATGGATGGAGTATTGCATATGAATTTTGTATTCGGAAAAATTAGAGAGAGATGAAGTTTGAAAAGAGTTTGAACATTATGAGAAAAAATGAATTTGGATGAAAAAATAGTATTTATAGGAGGGAGGAGAATTTTTTTTTTTTTTTTTTGCAAAATTACAAAAAAAAAAAAACTTCAACTCTCTATTTTGACCGTTAGGATTTAAATTTGCAATTTTTTTGAAAGAAACCCTAATGGCTAGTTTCTGCAAAAAGGAAATTGAAAACCCCCACCCCAATGGTTATATTTAAAAAAAAAAAAAAATTCCCATGTTGTCTCGTGCCGAGCACGACACAGAATGAGCGTGCTGTCTCGAGCTGGAGGTCCAAGCATACTAGTTTGGCCCGAGCCAGGATGACATGCCAGGCTAGTCCCGACATGCTGTCGGCATGCCGTGCTAGGCACTTACCTAGCACATGCTAGGCTGTGCGTGCCCAACGAATCGCCCGACGCATTTGCCTCTCCGGAAGTGGACTAATTCGTCTCCCCAAACAAAAATACTATTTATCCGACTGTGACTGTACATGCATGTGCATGATTTGGGAATGGAAGCGACAACTTTCGGACAGTTAGTAGCGAGTGAGATAAACGGAGCCGACCTCCAACTGTTGCTTGTCGACAGCGGAGCCACGAAAGATAGGAATTGTAATGGATGCGTTCAAAGATTAAATTTTGGACTGTTCTATACAAAATCTTGAATTAAACACAAATTTATTTTTTTAATTCAAAAATTGGTATAGAAAAAATTTAAATTTTGATGCACCCATTGTCATCCGTAACCAAGGTCGGGCCATATTAAACAGGCCCACCAGGCCCGAGTACCTGTAAAGTAGGAGGCCTTTCGGCGATGGGTCCCGCAAAGAGACTGATTTAGGGATTGCTATTTGTGCTTGGACGAAAATGGTTGTGGGGCCCACCGGTGCCACCGCCCCCTCCCAAACGCATCATGTCGGATGTGGGCCGGATAGATTCAGAAGATCACATGGTCAATACATAAAAAGGGTTTTCATCATTTTTAAAAATATAAATATTGATCATATCTTTCCCTATTCTATTAAATATTTTATTACTTTTTTTTTTTATTTATATGAAAGTAGAACGGAAGTAGTAGAAGTAAAACTACTTTACTTATTTATTTGGTCAAGAATAAAATTAAAAAATATTTTCACTAGAATAACGTGTATCATATGTGGCATCCTAATTTTCTATTTTCTCTTCCCTTCATTTTTGATTGGAAGTGATTTTGAAACTCAAGGAATAAAGTAATATATTATTTTTTTATTAGTTTCTCATTATTAATTTTCAATTCTACTCAATTAACAAATATATTAGTATTATTTTTTATTTAATTAAATAATAAAATAATATTTTTTATATTCCACTTCTTACTTCCAAAAGTGAACTTACAAACACTTGAACTCTATTGTATAACTCTCTTTCTAAACTTCCATTTTGAAAGTTATTTCTATTTTTCTACTCTATTTCTCCCACTTCTAAGAGCCAAGAGCTAGAAATAACATACTTTATATATTTCTAATGTTTGTTTCTTTTACTTTTTGAAAAAGAGAAGTGACAGAAGAAAAATAATATATTTATTTTTTGGAAGAAAGAAAAAAAGAAGACACAAAATAATAAAATATTAATAATTTTTATTTCCAACTCTACTTCCACCCAAAATCAATGTGAAGTAAAGTTGAGAAGTGAATATGCTATATATAATCCAGCTCATTATTATAAAAATAACTTTTACTTTACTTCTTGGCCAAACAAGCACTTGAAGTTGTAGAAGTGACTTTATTTCCACTAATTCATTTCTACTTCCATACAAACAAACACATCTTTATATGAAATATCATTTTGAACCTCGAGGGATCTCTCTCGTGGTCTATAATGATAATGTGCAGATTCAAAGGTCAGATCTTATCAGTCCCTCCTTTTCCTTGAATTTTTTTAAAAAAACTTAGTTTAATTTAACTTTTGAAATTTTTTAAAACTATCCTTCTAAATCCTCAAAGTTTATAATTCCGTCTTATCTAAATTTTTAGTTTTTAATTATGAAAATTGTAATTATGAAAGATAAATAACTCAATGATTAAGAAGAGATTACCTTTATTTTTTGGACTAGATAAAATATATATTCTTTATTTTAAACTACAAAAATCAATAACAAAAATATATGAATATATGCTTTAAATTTGTCGTATAAATTATAGAATAAAAATATCAATGTTAGTATTGTAATACCATAAATTTATACATGAGTTATATAATAGAAAAAAGATAATTTTTTAGGCCAAGGCTTTGCCTCCATACCTTGACAAAGCCACTTCCCCCTGTATGTAATGACAACTCAACTCCAGAATAACTTTTGCCCTTAGTTTGAATGTTTGGGTCTGACCCTACCAGTTCTTGTTCCATCCAATTTAAAATCTTGAATTAAAAATAAAATAGATTATTTTTTAACTGAAAATTTTGAATATAACAGGTCAAAAATTGATTCTTGGACATGTTGGTTCTCATCCCTATATCCAAGTAAAGTTACATTAGTCTTATAAAATAATAAAAAAAAAAAAATCTAAAACTATGAAATAAAATATATACTTGCAACTTGAGAATTAAAGTTTGAAAAAGACATGCATACTCTAACAAAAAAGAATTGCGTGTTTGGTTAAGCTTTACTCCAAAACTACATAATGACTAAAATTAGGTAAGATAAACTTGGGTGAAATTAGCTAGCAAGTCAAGATTCAAAATCACTCACCAACTTGAAAACTCACCTCAACAACTAAGGTAAAAGCCAGTTTAACCTAAACACCTTTACAATTTTACCCTAATTATGACTCCACTCTACATTGAAATTTCTTCTTCCTTTGTTTTTTTTTCTCACGACTCATCTTTCCCTCTAAAAAATTTCAAATAGAAAAATATCAAACGTGGCTAAGGTTGGCAACTTTTTTTAGGGAAATTCTATTTGAGCACACCACTTTGCTCAGTAACCATGCCTTTCTCAGTCTGGAATTAGTCTCTTGAACAGTTTTCAAATCGTTCGAAAATTAATTTCCGACTAGGAGAAAAGTATGATCAATTTATAATTTTTTACAACTTTATAAAGTTTGCTACAGTAGTTTGCTCAAATAGAATCCCAAAAAGCCGAGAGCATGCATGGGCAATGAGTTGGTCACCTCCAAACCATACTGCACAGAGCACAAGCCCACAGCCCTCAAAGAGAAGTGATAAGGACCTCCACTTGCAAACATGTTCTTGATGCCAGTGATCTAGTTTTTATTATTATTTTTTTAATTTAAAAAATTATTTTATTTTAAATTTGATTACTTTTTTTTTCTCTCAATTCTAAGATTCTATGGTCCTATATATACCCCCAATCCCCACAACTTCTCTTCACCCCATCACCTTTGGGTTGGCTTAGCTTCCTCTTGTGTGCTAGCACACATAAGACTAGTGCTTCTTGCTAATCTCTCATCAAACTTCCTTTGCTTCCATGGCCACTGTTGAGGTATTATCCTGCACAATTTCCATTCTCTTCCCATATACACTTTCTAATTGATTAATCAGTTTGTGTCGTTGTTGATAATTGTACGTTATGCTTGATTTTTGTTAATTCAAGTTCATTTAAGATCAAATATTGTGACTCTTACACAAGGTTTAAACTCGTGGCGTTAACCGATGGTTTATGGTATCTGAATCGCTAGTATCACAAATATCGTACCGACCACATAACAATATCAACGATATTTGAAACCTTGTCCTTTTAATGCATGGCAAATCTTAGAAATTTTGATCAGACTGTTGCGATCGGGCTAAAGTTGGTAAACAATGAGTTATAAAAGTCCTCTCGTATATAAAAAATTTGAATCTGAATTGCTCTGGTATCATATTATAAAACTATGATCAATACTTCGAGCAAGAGATTTTAAATTTTAACATAGGAAAGCATAAACTTGCAGGTACAATCTGCGACTACTGCAATTCAAGAGACAGTCCCGGAGGAGCAGCAGCCAATCGAGCCTCAGAGCGAACTCAAAGGAGCAGTCGAAGCGGTAGCTGTTGCAGAGCCGGAGCCTGAACAACCAAAATCTGAAGAGCCAGCAGCCGATGCCAATACTGATCAAGAACCGGAACCAAAGGAGGCCGAAGCCAAGATAGAAGAAGAGCCAGAAAACAAAGAAGCAGCAGCAGAAGAACCAACGGCTGATGATGTTAAAGAAGCTGCAGCCACTGATCAGGTGACTCCTGTGGAAGAGAAGCCGGTCTCGGATGAGGCGGTGGGACCGGAGGAGGCCAAAGTAGACGTGGCTGCTGTCGCAGAGGAGGCGAAGGTGGCCGAGCCGGCGGAAGAAGAGGTGGGAGAAAGCAAGGAGGCTGAAGCTGAGTGAGGTGTAGAGGTGGTGGACTAGCTTTGTGTTGATGATCAACTTGTTATGGTTTAGTTTGGTTGGTTATATGTTGTCATGCTTGAGTTTGAATGCTTGTGGTATGTATTGGGAGTACTAAGAATAATGTGAGGAAGCTATGCACATCAAAGCAAGCTTGCTCACCTGCAGCTATACTGCATCCTTGTTGTGTTTTGGAGTTTGGAGAATAATGTGTATTAATATTAAGTACTAATAATAAGTTGGTAATATAATCACTCTCTATTTATTTTCTAGATCTACAATGTGCATGTTCCGAATCCATCTGAATAATGACTACAAACACATGTTCTCTCCCCTAAATAATTTAGGGACTAAAGATGAAGAAATCCTCACGAAGTATTTTTTTTTTTCTTTTCAAAAATCCATATAAACTATTTTATGTTATATAAATCCTTACTGCATTTCAAATTTCATATAAAACTCTATAAATGATATTAGCGGAAAGACTAAAGGAGGATTTTAAAATTAAGTTAAAAATGTATATACATTTTTAAGTGGGTCAATTAATCTTTCCGTTGCATTATTTGAAGATTTCAATTAAATTTGAAACTCTATGAGGAGGGTTCGCATAACATAAAAAAAAAAAAAAAGCTTATGAGGGCATCATTTAAAAACTTTTTCGAATTCGAGTGGATTTCTTCTACTTTCGCAATTATAAGGTTAATAACAAAGAGCGTCCCCTTCTTTCATCACTGTTCAATATTTTGCATAAACAATTATACTTTATTCTCAACGAAACTAAATACATGTCCAATTTTTCACAACAATCTATAGTTATATGCGCAACTGTAATTTATATCCAAATGAAACTAACATTCAACCTCCTTGTATTGTAAAATCATTCAAATGTAAATATGTGCTTGTAATTTGATTACATACAATTAATGGATCAGAACTAACTCATGGGGATCTAAGTATTCATGTAAAAAAATCGTGTTCTTCTCAAATTTTTAGATAAAACAATCTAATTTACACTCATTTCACTTGCAAAGTGAGGGTGTGCTCTACTGGATAAATCTATGAAGAAACAAGTAGTCATCAAATATATTAATGTAGCTTGCACTTGCACATTGAGCCGGGATTGATGATGGTCAAGGGCAAGAGACTGGCTTGACATTGCTTGAGGTCACCTTGACATTCTCACAAACGGCTCTCTCCTTGAGTTGTTTGTTATCTCCAACATATATCAAGTTGATGTTTTGGAGCTCAACACCTTCGCATGGGTACCTCTTGCTGCACACTAGCTTGATCACCTCATCCGACTTGGATGTACCCCTTATGTTCTTGAACTTGATCCCACTTATCTTCACCCGAGATGGCTCCTGCATGAAAATGGCAAAAACCCGAGATAAAAGATAATGTATATACCCGATAGCTTATATAGATGCTAAAACCGATACTGATTTAGTATAATTTCTATAGATATAAGATGTGAATTTTTACCGATTAAAGTACAAGAAACCCCGATCAACTATCATATTTTTCCTAGAAACTCCCATAAACTTTTTTGTGTTTATGTAATTTTCTGAAAACCCACAAACTATATTAATAAAAATATTAATAAATCAAATTCAAATGCATCAAATACCCATTCTCAATATTTTCACATATACATTTTTTGAGTGAAATATACTAAATCAATGAGTGAATATTTAGAAAAGTTATAGAATGCGTATTTATTAAGTTTTTAAATTGATCATTGGAGATTTTCATGAAATTTGAAACCTTATGAAGATTTATATAACATTAAAAGGTCCGTGGGGAGCTTTAGAAAAAACACGAGATTTCATGGAGTTTTCTTCTACTTTAGCCATTTTTATTTGTTTGCTTTACTTATATAATTAGTTTGTGTTAGCATCTTATCTTCCTAAACAAATTATATATTTCCAAAAGTTTGATAAGGTTCAAAATGAAGCAGCATAAATGAATATGAAATTCTTGCCAATTTACATCTATTCTTAGGCTATGCTTAGTTTGATAGAAAATGAAAGAAAGAAACAAAAATAGAAAAAAAAAGAGAAAAGAAAAGAAATGGAAAATGAAATAGAATTCTCTTTGTTGTTTGGTTCAAAGAGAAACTAAAAAATAAAAAAACTAATAAATAAAAATAAAAATTTATGAAAATAAATTTATTACAAACTCTCTTCACTCTCTATCATAACCCCATGTAATAATAACAGTAGATGATATTTTCTCTCATTTTTTTTTATAATAAGGAAAGAAAAAGGGTGAAAAAAATTATGAATTATATTTTCTCTTACTTTCCTCTAACTTTCTCATCTTTTAAATTTTCTCTCAAATCAAGTAATAGAAAACACTTTGTTTCGTGCGTATTTGTGTGTCTATATATGTGAACTAGAGGCAAAAATATAAAAATCTATTGATTTTTCTTCAAAATTTTTCTAAAATTAGGATTTCTAGCTTCTTAACTTTAATAATATAGAATTTTATGAATTTTGGAGTTCATTTATACTTTTATCAAGTGGATACAAAATGTTTATTCATTATAAACCATTAAAATTTGTGTCAACTTGATGAATAATTAAATTAAGACTAAAACCTAAGAAATTGGATATGAATGAACCTCAAAGGGATGCGATCATAATCCAAAAGAATTTTTTTTAAAATATTTATTGGAGATAATGAAAATGAGTAATTTGCATGAGATTATAGCAACACTAATCATAAAAATCGGTAAATACTAACATATTTTTGTCAAGTTTCATCTAATTTAAAAAAAAATCGGATCCATTCTATAATTTAATTTCTCGATATATTTAATGTAATATGAATTGCATTAATCAAACTAGAAAAGTCCATAAATCTATATAAATAATCTTTACCGATTCGGGGCACGAAGAATACGGGCAGTAAGCCTGATCAATGATGATCGGGTTGTAAACTTTGTCCATTACAATGTTTTCAAACGTGAAGTCCGACACCCTCATCGACACTGCACTGCCCATCCCAGGCTTCGACTTCCACGTCTTGATCCTGATCCCGTTCATCGTCCCGATTATCTTGCAGTTCCTCACCGTCAGCCCCGCCACGTCCCCCTTGTCGTTGTCCTTGCCGAGGCTGCCCACGCTGATCCCGTGCCCCGGGCCGCAGGTGACCCCGCTCACGGTCACGTTGGTGGTGCCCGACCCGACGGACACACAATCATCCCCCGTGCCAATGATACTGTCGGCAATGTTGATGTTGCTCGACATCCCCATGTGTATTCCGTCGGTATTGGGACTTTCATCTGGCGCCTTGATCGTCACCCAGCGGATGTCGAAGTTGTTGCTGGAAAATATATTCATGTGGAAAAACTTACTGTTGACGGAGGAGATGCCGTGGATCTTCGCGTTCGTAACGAAGCTAAACGACATTGTCTGGCACGGACGAAAACTTACAATCAGTTAGCAATGCATAGAAGGCAAACACTGACATAATAAATAAAGAGTCTCACCATCGGCAACAACTTGCAATTCCATTTCTTGGGGCAAGCATTTTGGGGCCACGCAGTGGTGCCCTGGCCGTCGAGCTTGCCCTTGCCCTTGATCGTCAGCCCGTCTATATATTGAAATTCAAGCCAGTGGCGCGTGTACCGGTTGAGATTAGTGTCGGCCAACAGATTACCGTCGAGCTGGATCGTAACGCTCCCATTGCATTGGCCTTTGAATTGTACGGGGCCGACGGTGTAGTCACCGTAAGGGATCACCAGCTGTGGCTGGCCCGTCGCTGCGCACGCGTCCCTCCATGCGTCTTGCAAAGCCTGTATAACGAAAAGAATGCGAGAAGAAATTAGTTTCTTTGGTTTCGGAGAGAAAACTATTTGAGCCATGGATTTTGCATGAGACAAGGTGACCTTCGTGCTATCGCCCTTGCCGCTAACTGCGCCATACTTCTTCAAGTTGAAGATCCCGTCTGCATGGGCAATGGAGATGACGAGCAAGAACACAAAGAAAGCTCTGAAACAATTCGTACGAGAAGCCATTGATGAGCTCTGCATTATGAGATCTCTCTCTCTTTTTTTTTTTTCTTTTCTTTGTTCTTGGGATACCTTTTTTATTTATTGGAAAGCTTGTACAAAATTGGCTATCTTTAGCTATGCAATTTGTGATACAATGGTTTTGTTTGGTTGTGGTTTGATTCTATTTATGGGATGTCTTTTTGTTGATTGTTCTCTAGTGGTCAATAAAATTGCTTCATTTGGTAACTCAATTTCCTTAAGAAGGCTTGGTCTGAGGAAAAAATCATGCTCGTTTTAGAGTTAGCGAGTCATGGTGTTGTTGATTTTTGGAAATAAAATAAAATAAAATAAATAATAGGATTAGAGTTTTGTTGAAGCCTAGTTAAATTGATGCAATGTAGACATGGTTAGAGATCATGAAGTAAATAAAATTGAAAGCGAAAAAAAATGTGGATTGGAAAGCTGTTTAGAAAGCAGAGAGAGTAAAATTTTCATTCTGTATCTATTTTCCATGGATTGGTTTATGAAAAGTAGAAAATGAGAAAATTTACTCTCTCCTACTTGGCATGGAAAGTGTGGGGAAGGATTCGACGTTTTTTTACAAAATATAACAATACATATGGATTTTTTTCCTTTAAAATAAACTTTTTATTGCTCATTAAATTAAGATCTTTTATATTACACACTATATGGAATTCCAATAAATTAAGAAAAATATGGTGTAGGGGTTCATACTGCAATGAATGTTTATTTTTGTTTATTGATTGCTTACGAAAATTTTTGTGGTTAACTTTTGATTCTTCAATTTTAATGAAAAGTTAATTTAAATTTAAAATATTCTTTAAATTATATGGAAAGTTAATCTACTATTGGAAAAATGATTTTCAATTTTATGATAGATATTAAATAAAATAAGTAAAAAATTATATATATATATATATATATATATATATATATATATATATATATATATATATATATATATATATATATATATATATATATATATATATATATATATATATATATATATATATATATATATATATATATATATATATATATATATATATATATATATATATATATATATATATATATATATGAGAAAAATGAAAATGAGCTGACAGCTCATGCAAGTTACCTGAGCTGCAGTTCATTTCTACTATCTCCAATAATCTTTTTTAAAAAAATTCTTTTGGATTATGATCTCGACCCCTAGGGTTCACTCATACCCAATTTCTTGGGTTTTAGTTTTGATTAGGTGCTCCATCAAGTTAACACAAAATTAACGGTTTTCAATGAATAGAACATTTTGTATTCACTTGATGAAAGAGTAAATAAACTTCAAAACTTATGAAATTTAATCCCAAAGAAGTTAAAGATGTAGAGATAGTAATTATAAAAAAAAATTGAAGAAAAATAATTAGATCATTATAGTTTTGCCGCTTGCTCACGTAACTTTTCCTGAGCTGGCGACTCACCTACAGTAATCCCATATATATATATATATATATATATATATATATATATATATATATATATATATATATATATATATATATATATATATATTTGATGAAGGTAACTTACTAAACCAAAAAATCAGTACTTTTAAGTTTGTGAAACAAAACTATTTATGTATTAATTTTTTATTAGTACATGCTAAATGTCAGTTTGACTAGTGAATGTATTATTCTCCACTATAATTAAGGCAAATTAAAAAAAACTAAGCAAACATCATATTTAATACAAATTATTAAATTTTATAGCAATTTGTAATAACATATTAGGCCGGATGGACTTTTTCGTATGTGATCGGATCTGAACCGGATTTGCCCAGTTGACCGAGTAGTCAACCAGTTTGGATATTCCTAAATTGGGGATGGTAATGGATGCATGCGTTAATTTTCGTCCTGCTCTATACAAAATTTTGAGTTCTTATAACGATACTTTATATACCTTTTAACGACTAACGAGAAAGGCAAAGAAAGAGGAGACTTTCTTTTTCTGAGTGCCTCTTTCTTTTTCTGAGTGAAGGAAATAAAAGAAATGAAAATTAGAAGAAAATAAAATCAAAGAAAAATTAATAGGCTAAGCGTCGTGCTGGATGAACCAAATACATCTTCGAGTTCTTCAGGTGTGAGACATCAACAATAACAGATGGAGAATGTTCCAATTCATTTGATAACATAAATTTCTTTCTTTAAAGCTTATTATAAATCAGGAAATGATAATAATTATTAAAAATAAAATGTTGGATGTTTTCGGTGAAATTTTGAGAAACACAAACAATCTGGCCTTGCCTTGGGTCTTCGTTTGACGAGTTTTTTGGGCTTCATTTAGTTTCAGAATAGCTAAGTATTGGCCCAAAGATCCAAGCGACATTTCCTCTAAGGGCACACCCTTCTTTTTTTTGGAAAACATAAGTATTTTTTAAGGACACACATTTTTTTCCCCCAAAATCTTTTTTTAAATTATTATTTTGTCTTATTTCTCTAGATCCTAGAGTTCTTTCAGGTGTGAGAAAGAAAAATTTAGAGGTAAAGTAAATACGTAGACATCAAATCACTCCATCGGGAACGAATTGAGATGAGTTTATTTTTGAATTCACTAATCATGCTATCTTATATACTGTTGTTTTAATTATCTTATTTAATTTGTGTAAATTGATTTGTTATTTTATAGCAATTTATTAATTACTTATTATGTTTTTCTGTTTTCAAAAATCTATTACCTCTGTTGAACAATTGTCATTAAAATTTATTAAATCACATTGTATAGCTTGATATTAGAATATTCGATATATACCATATTTTATTAATTATGCAAAAGTTATAATTATGGAAAAATACTGTTTGTGATATCATGTAGAGTTGGTGTCTAGACAAATTGTCTTATACACTGGTTATCTAATTAAGGAGCGTGTATCACATGGAAAAACTCTCAGTATCCATACACTTGCCTTGCCTGACCAATATCTCTATGATGTCTTAAATCAGCAAATCTTTGATATAACTAATTATGATTTATTGAATAAAGTATAAGCTGAATGAACTATATCAATCATGTTGTTTACAAATTAATAAAATCTAATTAAAATATTGTACCTGATATGATTCATATACAAGTTATGGAAAACAAAATTTAGATCTACATGAACTATAATGAATGAATGACACTAAGTTAGGAGAGAAACTAAATGATGAAAATTTACTCTGTTTCATCTGTAAACTTGTTAAATTGTACAACTGGATATTTCGCACATTATGAGTGCATGATGATTTGCTAGATCATATCTGATTATTCATGTTTACCTGATGACAGGTTCGACTCAGCACCGGATAATTTTGTGATCATTTCCTAGGTCTGTACAAGAGACAATTTAAACAGTAGTGTCCAATCAGTTAGTTTTTCTAATTACATGACATCTTAAATAAATACACTCTTGTTATAATATTGACTACACAAGAAGACATTAGAATAACTTATATAATTTGAGATTATTATTACATATTAATTTATTATTTTTCTAAGACTTGTGTTATTATCATGTTTGGGTATAACTGTTGTTGGCAGTGAAAATTTCTAAGTAAAAAGGAATTTTCTACACAGAACGCAGAGCTAACTCTGTGAATCCGCGTTTGGCTATTTTAGCCTCGCGTTTGAGCAAAACGCGGAGCTAATCCATAGTTTCGCGTTCTGATGAATTTAGCTCCGCGTTAACTCCGCGTGAGCAGATTTCATTAGAATTCCAAATTGATTATAATTGAGATTTGGACTTATCTAATATCCAAGTTAAGTCCAATCAGAATTCTAAATTGATTATATTTGATATTTGGGTTTATCTAATACCCAAATTGAGTCCAATCAGAATCCTAAATTGATTGTTATTGAGATTTAAGCTTATCAAATACCCAAATTGAGTCCAATCAGAATTCCAAATCAAGAGATTTAAATCAATATTAAATATTTGATTAAAATTTTTAATGAATACAAAAACCTTCTTTTCCTATTCCTTTGGAAATCTTCTATTCCTATTCCTATGGAAATCTTCTATTTCTATTCCTATTGAAACCTTCTAGTCCTATTCCTATGGGAACTTTCAAACTAAAGTCTATAAATACCCTATTTGAGGAGACTTTAGAGATTATCAATCAATAATAGATCAATCCATAAATGATCATCAATCTTTAAGAGATCTTTTGGAGTATTGAAGGAGTTCAAGTTACGCGTGAGAGCCTTGAACATATCAAGATTAGAAGAAAAAGATCAAGAGTCGGCCGTCATCTTCGTCGAGCAAGAAAATTATCGACATCAGATAGTCCAAAGGAGTTACTAGATAGATTTCATCGCTACGAGCTTTTCATTGTAAAAGAGAGCGATAATTTATAAATTCTCTCGTTTGTTCTTTTCTTGTTTACTTTCGTTGTAATTTAAGTTGTATTCAATAGAAGCAGGCAAAAATTTTGCTATGAACAAACTGGCGACCACTGTGAGAAAAGTCTCTTTTACTGAAGAAGAGATCGTGGCGCAATTTGACGTCGAGAGGATCGGGTCCGACGTAAACATGCTAGTAGTGAAGATCGACCAGCAGAAGTACGAGGAGTATCTCTGCTCTGATCAGGTTACCTGACCGAAACGCGACGCTATCGTCGCGTGCGCTCCAATACCCGAGAATTGGGTAATCGGGTAACCACCGTTAATCGGGAACCCTTGGAGACCGCGGCCATAGGGCCATCGTTTGGGCAGGAAACCCTAGCCGAGGATGGTCTCTCTATTGCCGAAGAAGGCTCGGGAACTGGATTGACCAGAACCCAACTCCGAAACAGAAATCGGAGAGCTAGGCGAAAGGCCCTCAAAGCCCGCGTTAAACGCGAGGCTAACTTCACAGCAGAATTCGAGGCTACAGTCTCTCGCAAATTGGTTTGCGTCAATTGCAAGACCAGTCAATATCGGAATAAATGCGAAGCTGCAATTTTCGTTAATCGCAAGGACAAGCCAGCGTGTGATTCTCTACGCGAGGCTATACTATCTGGACATGGAACCAGAGAAGCTCGCGTTAATCGCGAGGGTAAAGTGTTGACAGAGCCAGCGTGTGAAGATTCTCCACGCGAGGCTAAAGCTGAGCCTAGCGATAAACGCGAAACCAGTAAGACTTGCGTTAATCGCAAGATTTCTGACACTGGCGTAAATCGCGAGGATAAAATTCTCATAAAGCCAGCATGTGGAGATTCTCCACGCGAGACTAAAACTGAGCTTAGCGATAAACGAGAAGCCAGTAAGACTTGCGTTAATCGCAAGATTTCTGACACTTGCGTAAATCGCGAGAATAAACTTCTCATAAAGCCAGCGTGTGAAGATTCTCTATGCGATGCTAAAACTGAGCTTAGTGATAAACGTGAAACCAATAAGACTTGTGTTAATCGTAAAATTTCTGACACTTGCGTAAATCGTGAGGATAAACTTCTTATAAATCCAGCATGTGAAGATTCTCCACGCGAGACTAAAACTGAGCTTAGCGATAAACGCGAAGCCAGTAAGACTTGCGTTAATCGCAAGATTTCTGACACTCGCGTAAATCACGAGGATAAGCTTCTCATAAAACCAGCATGTGAAGATTCTCCACGCGAGGCTAAAACTGAATTTAGTAATAAACGTGAAGCCAGTAAGTCTTGCGTTAATCGCAAGATTTTTGATACTCGCGTAAATCGAGAGGATAAATTTCCTTTAAAGTCAGCGTGTGAAGATTCTCCATGCGAGGCTAAAATTGAGCTCAGCGTTAAGCGCGAAACCAGTAAGACTTGCGTCAATCGCAAGATACTTGACACTTGCATAAATCGCGAGGATAAACTTTCCTTAAAACCAGCGTGTGATGGTGATTCTCCACGCAAGGCTAAAACTGAGCTCAGCGTTAAGCGCGAAGCCAGTAAGACTTGCGTCAATCGCAAGATACTTGACACTCGCGTAAATTGCGAGGATAAATTTCCCTTAAAGCCAGCGTGTGATGGTAATTCTCCACGCGAGGCCAAAACCGAGCTTAGCGTAAATTGCAAAGACGGTGAAGCTTGCGTTAATCGCAAAACTTCTTACCTTCGCGTAAATCATGAAAATGATTTTCAGACTTGCGTTAATCGCAAGAATCGCGTTAAACACGAAGTTATGACTTGCGTAAATCGCAAGAATAAGTCAGGGTGTGAAGATTCTTCACGTGAGGCTAAAACTGAGCTTAGCGATAAACGCAAAACCAATAAGACTTGCATCAATCGCAAGATACTTGACACTCGCGTAAATCGCAAGGATAAACTTCCCTTAAAGCCAGCGTGTGATGGTGATTCTTCATGCGAGGCTAAAACCGAGCTTAGCGTAAAACGCAAAATCGGTGAAACTTGCATTAATCGCAAAACTCTTTACCTTCGCGTAAATTGCGAAGATGATTTTCAGACTTGCGTTAATTGCAAAAATCGCATTAAACGTGAAGATATCACTTGCGTCAATCGCAAAAATAAGCCAACATGCAAGAATTTTCTTTCATGCGAGACTAACATTCCAGAAGTTAAACTTCTACAGAAACACCAAGCCAGCGTAAAACGCGAGGCTAGTGTATCAAAACGCTAAGGTATTAGTTAGCTCCGCGTATCAGAACGCGAAACTACTTCTCAGCTCCGCGTACTAGAATGCGACGCTATTTCTCAGCTCCGCGTAAATCAACCTGAATACAAAATCGGGATTGATCGTCGAACTGATGGAACAGAATTTGACACTAATGATTTCAAGAAGTCCAGTGGGCCCCTGAACCCTCTCAACAGATGACTGGGCCCCACGACTCCGAGTTTAAGGCCACTGATCTCAGAGAATACCTAACCAAGAAAAGAAATATAAATCAAGTTCAGTCTGGTCTTATTTGTCATTATGAGCAACTTATGACAGATATGCTGTAATGAATAATTGTGTCTGCAATAAGAACAGGGTATCGGTGTTCGACCGATTAACTGAGCCAGACAAAAAACCTGCTAAAAAGACAAAAACGACTCTCCAAGAAAAAAAATGGAGAATTGTAAGTTCTAACATGGTCGGAAAGGGGAAGAAAATTATAAAAAGGAATGATGATTCAGAATCAAGTAATAAAAAACCTCATCATTTTACCCAATTTAAGCAGAAATTATAAGAAACTTGTAAAAAGATCTTATGATGACGACAACGACAATTCGGCTATAGTTTCTCCTCATTCTTCGGCGTCATCCAGATTACAGAAAACAACTTTACATATGGCAGATAAATATGATAATATCGATCGGAAATTAGAAGCCCAAGAACAAATGATCCGAGAGCAGCAAAAGACGATCGAGAATCTTAAAATGATGCTCTTAAAGGTGGTCAAAAATAAAGCTAAGAAAGAAAAAGAAATTCCGTTTAACAAAATGAATGAAGAAGATAAAGAAGAAAAGGCTCACTCGACACATGAGAATGAGAATAAGTATTCTTTTCATGACCCTCATGAAGAAAAAATTGAGAAGTTACAAAACCAACTTGATGCATTGATACACAAGAAGGAACTGAAGGAATCGAGAGTCTCAAGACTATATCCACCTGAATGGGATCTGGCACCGTACCCTGAAAAGTACAAACCGCTCAAATTGGAGCCATATGACAGGAAAGGATCTCCCAGTCAGCATATCTATTACTTCTTGTCCCAAACAGGACATTTAATTGGCAATGACCCAGTAATGACTAAGATGTTTGCGAGCACCCTGCGAGGGCCTGCCTTTACATGGTTTATGCAGTTGCCCCCGGGAACTATAAACACATGGTATGATGTCGAGAAACAGTTCTTGGTACGTTTCTTTGAGGATGATACCGAAATATCGGTTCATTCCCTCCTTGCGATGAAACAAGGGGAAGAAGAAACCGTTAAGAGTTTCATTGAACGCTTCAGGGAAAAATCAATGTATTGTCGACATGGTATGACACAAGAAACCCTAGTGGAAACTTGTAAGCATAACTTCAGGACTGGTGTGCTAATAAGAATGAGAATTGTAGAGTCTAAGAATTAGAAAGATCTGTTAAAGTAGGGAGAGTGGGCAGAAGATATAATTCGCTGGATTGAGAAATTTCATGGCACGAGAAACTCTATGAATAATAGACCATATCCACAGAATCCTAAAAATAAAGGGAAGGCTATGATGGCGTCAGTTGCAAATCCGAAACTAAAACTTCAGAATCTGAGAGGTTCAGGTCAGAATAGGCCCCGCCAAGATAGAACTTATACATTCAAGACGGAGTAGACATGTACTCTATTCCACCTCCTCCTTAGAAAGGACATGTTGAAGCTTCCGGAGAATAAAAAACCGGAAGATGCTGGTAAAACCAACGACCCTAACTATTGCCTGTACCATCGGAACGTCGGGCACCCAACCAAGGATTGCTATCATCTTAAGAACTGAATTCAGGCATTGATAGAATCCAGGATTCTCACGCTTAAAGAGGAACAAAAGAAAGTTTATGCAAATATGACAATTTTAGTAGGAACCAATGAGTTCCCTACCAGAGCGACCCCTATACCAATAGGAAAACCAATATCGACACCAAACACGGACAACCTGCACTTGTAAGCTGGCCCCTTGGTTACGCTCTCAACCACAACTGCAATCGAGTCATCCTTATCAGCTAGCATTCGGATTGGACTGGGGGTGCTAAAATGTTGACAATGATAAACATCATGTTATGCTTGCTAGCCATTGGAATGGCTAATTGAGTATTATAGATAAAAAAAAATTTGCCCAATGCTGTTAAAGTGGCCGGAAGAGGAGATCAAGTTCTTCGCTAACCCTATCATACTGGAGGTAAAAGTATGAATCAAGTACCCAATACGGTTAAAGGCAAATGGGAGAGGAAATCAATTCCTCGACAACTCACTATGCTGAGGGAAATAACATAGCTAGCCCAGCGCAAACGGCGATTGGTAAAGACACACCAAATCCATTTACAGCTGGAGATTTGCTAAAAATCCCGTGAACCTGTCATGTTAATCTCTTACTTCTGATAGTATGATTTGGATTATTTCCATCTCCGTTTCAAGTTACGCATGAGAGCACTTGGACTAGGCATGTGCAATTAAACACCTCTGCCGAAATTGATAATTCTGACCAGATCATTTTGGTGTATACAAATTCAAGTTACGCGAAAGAGCACTTGAATCATCTCCACCAAATTATCAGGCATGTGCAATTGGGCGCCGCTGCCAAAAATCGATGATCCTGACCCGATTATTTTGGCGTGTGCAATTAAACTTCTCCACCAAATGTCAGACATGTGCGATTAAGCACCTCTATCGAATTTCTTGATTTTAACCTGATCACAAAATTTAAGATCCAAAGTATTTCAAAATTTGCTAAGTTCTACGCCATTTTGAAAATTTGGAGGGGGTTCTGTTGGCAATGAAAATTTCTAAATAAAAAGGAATTTTCCACACAAAATGCGGAGCTAACTCTGTAGCTCCGCGTTTGGCTATTTTAGCCTCGCATTTGAGCAAAACTCGGAGCTAATCCATAGCTCTGCATTCTGATAAATTTAGCTCCGCATTAACTCCGCTTGAGCAGATTTCATTAGAATTCCAAATTGATTGTGATTGAGATTTGGACATATCCAATATCTAAATTGAGTCCAATCAGAATCCTAAAATTGATTGTGATTGAGATTTGGGCTTATTCAATATCCAAATTGAATCCAATCAGAATTCCAAATTGATTGTGATTGAGATTTGGGCTTATCTAATACCCAAATTGAGTCCAATCAGAATTCCAAATCAAGATATTTAAATCAATATTAAATATACGATTAGAATTTTTGATGAATACAAAAACCTTTTTTTCCTATTTCTATGGAAATCTTCTCTTCCCATTCCTATGGAAATCTTCTATGTATATTCCTATGGAAACCTTCTATTCATATTCGTATGGAAATTTTCAAACTAAAATTTATAAATACCCTCTTTGAAGAGACTTTAGAAATCATCAATCAATAATAGATCAATTCATACATGATCATCAATTTTTAAGAGATCTTTTGGAGCATTGAAGGAGTTCAAGTTACGAGTAAGAGTCTTGAACACATCAAGACCAGAAGAGAAAGATCAAGAGTCGGCCGTCATCTTCGTCAAGTAAGAAGATCATCGACGTCAGATAGTCCAAAAGAGCTACTAGATAGATCTCATCGTTACGAGAACCCACTTTTCATTGTAAAAGAGAGTGATAATTTATAAATCCTCTCATTTGTTCTTTTCTTTTTCACTTTCGTTGTAATCTAAGTTGTATTCAATGGAAGGAGGCAAAAATTTTGCTACGAACAACCGTTATATTACATATTCTTTTACGTATACTATTTTAGTTGCTGATGGCCTAGGTTTGTATGCCCAGACTTACTGATTGACGCACCAAAACTGATATAGAATCTCGTGTACTGTGAAGATAAGGTTGAAACTCAATAACAGGTTAGAGATTATCTTTTTTTACTATTTTGTTTTATTATATTTTGTTTTAACTGTATCTAAACTTCGTTCCAATAAATGAAAAGTAAAACTTTTTCTGAATTTTTCTATCGTAATTACTGAGTATTATTATGGCAAATTTATTGAGTGTTTAGCATATTCAAATCGAATATATTTCCAGTACTTATTACACGTGCTCGTTTACCGTATATCGGGAGCAGGACGTAACACAGTGAAAGGAAAAATTCTAAATAAGCACACCACTTGTCTTAGTGAGCTCACCTACTAAATTGTAAAAAATTACAAGTTTGCTATTTCCGTTTGTAACCTTGTCATTTGGTTTGGTCGGAGATGAGTCCCCGAAAGATTTTAAAACCGTTTGAAGGCTAATCTCCGAATTCATTGAAAACCGTTTGGACGCTAATACCCCGACTAAAGGAATGTGTGCTCACTAGGCCCAGTAGCATGCTCATTTAGAAATTCTCAGCGAAGAGTAGGCATACATCTAAAAATTGTCTACATAAATAGACGAACACGAACAGCCCCACTCTCAGCTCATTCAGCTCTATTTAAGGTAATATTAAGTATTATTGAGTTGAGAAGAAAATTTCATCATCAATGTACGATTAAAGTTTTCAACTACCAATAGCTTTTCTATTTCTATTGTAAATCACTTGTTTTATTGGAAGGTTGCAACCAGCTCACATTGGAAACAATAAATACATAATTATCTTCACTGTATAAAACTCTTCCTTAAATAGAAGACATGTTTCTTAATCTACCCCTTAAAATATCTCCTTTATTTAAGCATCTTTGTATTTTGATATATTTACCAAAGAGGAAATCTTGAAAGTTAATGGAAATAAATTTTTGATAAAGGTTCCTTATCATGAACCAGATACTTTAGAAAATTTTCGAATATTATATCAAAATAAACATGATATATGAAGGGATATTGACTGGTAAATTTTAAAAACAAAGGCTAAAGTACAAGAAATCCTTACAAAGTATTTTTTTTAAAAACCCCTATGTACTATTTTATATTATGTAATACTCCATATGCTATCAAATTTCATGAAAACCCCGAAAGAGTGTTAGTGGAAATATTAATGATCGATTTAAAAATACAGTAAATAACACTCTTCAATCTTTCTAAATATCCATATTCTGATTTAGTATATCTACTCAAAGAATATATATATGAAATCATCGGATAGTGGACATTTAATGTGTTTTTAAATCGATTAATTAATTTTTCATTACATTGTTTGGTGATTCCCATAAAATTTAAAATTATTTAGGGTTTCCATAAAATATAAAAGTTTATGGGATTTTTAGAAAAACTTTTGTGAAGGTTTCTTCTACTTTAGTTAAAAAATAAATATAGACTTTATCCACATTTTCAAGAGAAGTCAAATTCATTGCTTTGGCACAAGAAATTATCATAAAATTTTATTGTTTTAGTAATTTTGGTTAAGGGTAAAATATTTGTCACAGTTATTTCGGAAATCTAGAGGACTATAGATAGGAAAATTCTATTCAAGCACGCCAATAAAAATAGTCGACATACACATTACTCTTTACGCCCACTCTTTTTTTGAATTTAGCTATATTTACTCAACACAATTATTTTTTTTTCCAATTCTAACCCTCACTCCCGGTCTCTTTTTTTTCATCTCTCGTCACCTCAATCCACATCCCCACAACGTGACATTCGAGCCAGCCTCCATCTCCCCTCGCTCCGTGTCATCCGACACCAATTGTATTTAGATTTTTCTGTTTTCTTCGAAAAAATCTCTAAACCTAAATCTTAATTTCAGTGAATTTGAAGAATTTGAATCTTTTCTAATTTTTAAAGGAATGCGAATGTAAAAAAATTAGAGAATCAGAAAATTGGTAATTTAGTAAGATATGTGTTTATTCTGAAGATTTAAAAACACAAAAAAGAAAAAAAAATTAAGAGAGAGGAGAGAAAGAGTACGATAATACTGTTTTTAATTTTTAAAAGTTGTAGAGATTATGAATTTGAGAGGGACAACTTAGTCAACAAAAAATTACCAACTTAAAATTATTTCAAGTTTCAAATGTGTGCTCCTCGAGAGTAAATTGGTGTGCATGAAAAGAACTTCCCTATATGCAAATAACTATAATCAGAACAACGTTTACACAAAAGCCCCTATCAAAATAAAACCTCTCTCTTCGACCCCCGCCAACTCCAGATGCAACACCCCCGCAGCCAAAAATGCACCCACCTGCACTCTATCTGATGCGGGCCCCATGCTTAGCGGACAGAGTGAAAATATAAAACAGGTGAGCTTACGATTGAACTCAATAAAGGTCTCATATTTCGCGGTCAATATAAAAAGAACATTTACTCACCCGAAAGCACAGAATCCAAAAAAAAAAAAAAAAACCGAAAATACACTATATTAAGTCCCACTGATTTGCGAGGGAACACAGCTTGATCAAAAAAGCCCCTCACCAGCCCTCCCTCTCTCTCTCTCTCTCTCTCTGTAAGCTTGAGTTGGTGATCACAAACGATGTGGGAGGGGAGATTTTGCCGGAAAGTTGCCAACTTCGCTGCTGGATTCTTGGTCCTGGTGCTGCTCTGTGGCGGCACCAGGACCCAGAATCCTGGTCCTGGTACAATCAGAACAACTTTTACACAAAATCCCCTATCAAAATAAAACCTCACTCTTGGCCCCGGGACACAGTTTTTGTTCCCTAGGGAGCCCACTTTTCCTAGTGCGCACATCTTCTCTTTTAAAAAGAGAGATGAGCACACCAAAATTCCTAAACTATCCTCCTCTCTCTCCGATTGATTTCTTCTTCTTCTTCTTCATCGTCTTCTTCTTCTTCTTCGGCATCTTCTTCTTCTTCATTTTCTTCTTCTTCTCAATTTCACTATCTCTATTTTAAGAAAAAAATAGAAATTTCTAGAACTTTCCCGACAACATCGCCGTCCCGCCTCCCCCTGCCCCCGCTCCCTCTCCCTCTCCCTCTCCCTCTCCCTATCCTTGATCAGATCTGACTGTTAGTCCGGATAGATTGGCCTGATCCGAGCTAACAAGTCCGGATCAGATCAATCCATCTGGACTAACAGTCCCGGATGGATGGGAGGATAAAAGAGGAGGTAAAAGAGGGATAGTTTTGATCAAAAATTTTAATGGTAAAATAGTAAATAAAAGAAAGATGTTAAGTAAACTCACTGGGAAAAAAAAAGCTCTGCCTATCTAGAAATTCCCCCCCGGGCAACTCCAGATACAACACCCCCGCAGCCAAAAATGCACCCACCTACACTCTATCTGATGCGGGCCCCATGCTTAGTAGACAGAGTGAAAATACAAAACAGGTGAGCTTACGGTTGAACTCCATAAAGGTGAACTCAATAAAGGTCTCATATTTCGCAGTCAATATAAAAAAATCTCACCCGAAAGCACAGAATCAAAGAAAAAAAAGAAAGAATGAAAGAAAGAAAGAAAATGCACTGTATAAGTCCCCCCGATTGGCGAAGAATACAGCTTGATCAAAAAAGCCCCTCACCTCTCTCTCTCTCTCTCTCTCTCTCTGTAAGCTTGAGTTGGTGATCACAAACGATGTGGGAGAGGAGATTTTGCCGGAAAGTTGCCAACTTTGCTGCTGGATTCTTGGTCCTGGTGCTGCTCTGTGGCGGCGGTCTGGTCACCGCCCATGCCTCCAAGGGCAAGTCGCCATGGCTCACCTTGACTGGTAACTATCAAGTTTTATTTTTGATTGCCGTTTCGTGCTCTGCATGCTTGCTTCTCTAGTGGGTCGGGGCTTGATTTACATCTAGATCACTGTTCATACATGGTTTGTAAATTAGCTTTTTGTTGCTTGCTTGGGCTATGTTTGGGAGATTAGTTTTGAAGTGTTTTGGGGTGTTCTTGAGGGATGTGCTATGAAGTTTTTATAAAAATGTTTGCTTGTGAGTTTTTTCGACGAGTGTTTTGTAGTGTAGTGTTCCTGGAACACACTCAAAACCCCTCGATAGATGTTTTGGAGTGTTTTTCAGAACACTCCTTAGAGTGTTCTAAATTATTTATCCAAAAATATCCTCTATTGCTACAAGTCTATCCCACAGACTTCTTTTTCTTTTTTCTTAATTGGGCATATTTGTCTTTTATTAGCTTATGAAACCCCCTAAAACCATGAGAAAACTAAACTCTCATGTGCAAACTTGAACACCCTAAAAACTACGATCATAACACTCCGAAACACATGTCACCAATACACTCCAAAACACAAACTATAAGGCTGTGTTTGGATTGAGGGAAAATGAAGAAAAAGAAAAGAAAAGGAAAGGGATTGAGAAAAGAAAAGAAAAGGATATGGAAATTGGTTTTGTTTTTTATGTTTGGTTAGAAAGAAAATAAAGAAGAAAATCTCAAGAAAATTTTAGAAAAAAAGTAGTTTCTTATGTTTGGTTACTTAAGAGAAAATTAAAAAGAAAATATAATTCTAATTAAACTATAGAGAATTTTAATATTAATTTACAAATTATTGATATAATTTTTAATTTTTAAATGATTAAGCATATAATAACCAAATAGTTCAAACTTTATAAAAATTAAAAATATCTTGGGACTAAAATTATAAGAAAATTTATGCAAAAATTTCTTTCCCTTTTTTTTTTTTTGTCTCAACTTTTCTTTTCTTTCATGTTCTCTTGGATTTGAGGAAGAAAATGAAAAAGAAAAAAAACTTAATACATTTTCTCTCACTTTCTTTCCTTTTTATTTTCTCCCTAATTTTCCCTCTAACCAAATATTGGAAATTAACTTTCTCTTTCTTTTTCTTTTCTTTTTCTTCATTTTCCCTCAATCCAAACACAGCCTAAGAACACACAAAAACACTTTGCTTTTGATGTCCAAGCCGAGGGAATTATTTAGATTTTAATTCATTCATAGTTTTTCCAAATGTGATGTTAATTCATTTCTTTTTCTTGCTTCCAATTTTGTGGGTTATAGCGTGGCTTGCTGTTTGCATTCATTTGCTGTCCGCTCAATTGTGATGAATATTGCTTGTTGGAGGTACTGAACTACTTTGGCTCTGAGACTGCGATTATTGATTATAGATGCATATTCGGTTTAGTAATATATAGCTGTGAGCTTGGTGGGTAAATACACCAAACATTTGTGTGTTAGTCATGGATATTAGTCTCATAACTAGTGCATTATGTAAGCTTCGATAATGAAAACCATTTAGAAAAGGGATAAGGGGATGAATGAGTGGAATCATTTACTTATTCTTGCTGAAGAACCAAAGAAGATAACTCTATGGTTGCCAAACACAAGTTTCATGTCAATGTGGAATAGTAACTCCTCTTTAGTGCAATAAAAACACATATTCTCTTATCTAATGGTTGTTCTTCTGATAATATTATTCTTTAAAATAGCACAATCATTTTAGACATAGTAGTTTTAAATATCGGAAGATGTATTTCCCATTGATGAGTTTATCAAGCATAACGAAATGGGAGGAATTATTATTTTTACTTCTTTCAACATCCACCCTCCATATCTTAATCTTTCTTACAACCTCACTAAAACTCAGTTATGAAAACCTCTCATAGACTCAACAAGAAAGTATCATAAAGTCCCATGAAACCGAAAACTTGATATGCGCCCTTTACACTTTAAATTCATATATGTCCAAATCTCATAAAATATTGCTAGACTTTGGACTTGAAGTTTGGGACCAAACCACCTGTTTGTAATTTCAAGTCAAATGCAACAAGCCTTCATCTAGTTAATTATTATAATTTAATTTCATTGTGCATTCAAAATCACCCTCAAATAACCGCTGTTACCAAGCTAGCTGCAACTTAGTCTTGAGAATAATTCCTTGAAGCTTTAGATGAAACTTTTTTGCATATTCTGTCCATGCTATAAAAAATGCCATTTTAGTTGTTTGCTCATCCATTCAAGACTTTCCAACTGGTTGATTAACCACCATTATGTGACCCATTAGCATGTATAGGGTCTCTAGCCTGCTTCTTATAAAAATTCAATTATTTTTCCAGATCCTTATTGCTCCACTCTTGACTGTTTGCCTAGGACCACTATTAAAAGTAAAACATTCACATAGGATAGGGTTTGAGTGGAAGAACAATATAGTGGGAAATAGGAGTTATGGCTTCTGCAGAGAGAGGCAAGATCAAAGGGTTTTCTAAGGAGGGTTCTGATGTTCTAGGTTTTAGGATTTTGCAGAAAGAAGTTATAGAGAAAGAGGGAGGAAGGATGAAGGAAAGAAGCATCACATTTCTTTTAGCTTTACACCATGTTGCATTAACCTCGATCGTCAAACACTGGAGAGAAACAAAACTTAATAAAAATTGAAAAAATTAGCCTAGTAAGTTAAATAGAACCAAGGTAGTAACAACTAATCAAGATTTGAGCATGGCACTATCGCTAATTAGTATGTAATTATCATTTTATTAACTATCTAAATATCTAAAACTATACTTGTAATGGAATAAGGTTTGGATTGATTTGCTTCATCTCCAAATTTATCCACTTCTAAGTTGAGCTCAAGGACATTGCTCTATGTCAAGCTACAATTTGCTTAATGTAATAAAATTTCAATTGAATTTGTATGGTGTTATAGAGAATACTTTAGGCAAAGGACTGTCAACACATTAGGCAGATCCCTTGGCCCTGACTAGGCCTTTGGCTGGCCTTTGAAGTGCCTGCATGCTACTTAAATGGTAAAACATAAAACTTAGGGGCCCATTTAAGGGGTTCAAGTGGGAGCAAGACTAAGTTTTATCATCGGTCTCAAAGTCACTTGCGAGACTCAATCAATCCCTCTGTCCCTGCACAACTAGTCTCCCGATCTTCCCTTCATTTCTCTTGCTACTTTCCAAAGTAACCATAGATACAGGCCAATTTCGATAACATGCTTACGACACTGTGTTTGATCACCTCTTGCTGTGACCAGTGTTTTAAAATCTGGTTTTATACGCACTCGGTTTGAGAGTGAGTAGTGGGTATTCGAAAAACTCGATGATTACTCGGATGACTCATTTAAAATATAGAATATTTAATATTTTAATATGTATATACCAAGCATTAAATATGGGATATAAGTATATGTAATTTCAATACTGAAAATTCAGATAACTTAAATGTAATAAACAAGCTTCATATCCCACTGAACTTCAAGAAAAATTCTTGAACTTGGCTTTGGGTCATCTCCAAAATTGTCCCATTTCATAACTTGATTCTAGACTCAATCAATTTGAGAACATTTGATTTTGAAATAAATAAAAAAAAAGAAAGAATAAAAGAAAATGAAATTGAAACTATTAAGAAAAAAAATGAAGGGAAGAAAACTAAAACAATAATAAAAAGAAAAAAAAAAGATTAATTTTACCTTCTTGTTAACTTAAATCACCTCAAGACGTCAGCTTGATTACCTTCGTTCCTTAGACCGAGGATTAATTTTATCTTCTTCTGAAGCCGAATCACCGCGAGATAACTTGATAATTATCGTCGTTCCTCAGACCAATTGTTGTGGCCATTGCACAATTTATTGTTGATATTGCTTGCTAATTGCATCACATCAAAAATATTTTGATGAGCACAGATTCGCCGCAACTGTAGAAACATGGTAAGAAAGAGATTAATACTAGATCGAGTCTTAATATCTCCTAATGTCATAGCAAAAAGTGTTTGCTCGGTTTCGGGTGAAGACACTATGATTTTTCTTTTTTACTTTTCAACATGATAAGTTATCTGGATTCGGTCGAATATTCGGCCGAGTAAACCAAGTACTCTTTTTGTCCACATTTTTTTAGCAAGTGTCCTGAACTCGACACGTTGGAGAATGAGTCCAAATAGTTGACCGTGTTTTCTAGATTTTAGAACGTTGGCTATGACTCCATCGCTTGGACATGCTTTTATTGTCTAATTTAAACAAAATTGGCCTATCATGAGTGGTAGTGTTCAATCACCGCCAGTTGTGACTCCATCTCTCATCTCTTCTAATATAAGGAAGTTGGCTATAATTTTTCTTTAAATAGCACTTTGCTAAAATGTTTAAAATAGCAATAACGGTAATATAACATTTTGGCTTTGTTAGGTTATATCACATATAGTATAATACATAACGTAAGTTACATAATTTCCTATGTATTTAATAAAAAAATATAAAATTATGTAAATAATATTTAAAAAATAAAAAATAAATTAAAAAATTCTAAAAGAATATAGAAACACTTTATAGCTCAAAATAAATTTTAAATTTCTAACAAGTTTCACCTTAATTTTCATATTTATCTTCATAAATTATTATTACGTTCATACCAATAATTTTAGTTATCATCTAAATAAGAAAACAAGATTTCAATTTTTTTAGTTATTATCTATATTGTAATTTATATTTTTATAGTGCTTAGTTTATCTTATTTAGAGTTGTGCATTTTAGTTTAGCTGTGAATTTAATTGAATTAGTAAGTAAGAAATTTCAGTAATTGGAAAGGAATTACAACAAGCAAATAATAAAGTAATCACAAACAAGTAAGTTAACAATTCCACAAATAATCAAGTAAGCAAACAACAAGTAATCAAATAAAAATGCAGTAATAGCTAACAATCAAAGTAAATAATCAATATCAATATGAAAATTACTAAAAAATTACTGCAAATAATATAGCATAACATAATTCAATGTAACATAATATAAAATAACATAAAAAATGCACTGTTATGGTGCATTAAGTTATTTTTAACTGTTAGATAACATTAGCTTTCTATTAGGTATCATAAAGCAATATAACGGATTTTATAACGCATTATTTTCAACATCGCTTTGTTATAGTCCCTGCATGCTTGTGTCTACTTTTCTCCTGTCAGGGCATAACTCTCGTATGGTGTTTCCTTAGCTTGATAGGTTCATTTGATTAAAGTTAAGTTTGTTTGATTAGATACAACTGTTATTGCTTCTCTATTGACTCGCTGATTGATTGTTTATTTATGGTAATGCAGGCAATGCACCTGCAGTGGTTGCAAAGGGTGGGTTTTCAGGGTTATTTCCTGACTCAAGTTTGGAAGCTTTTTCGTTTACATATGATGCGAGTTCACCTGATACAATCTCCTTATGTGATTTACAATTGACAAAAGACCGTTTTGGTGTATGTCTTCCTACCATGTTGTTAGATAATTGTACCAATATCAATTTTTTTTATCCCAATGGTACAAACACTTATTCTGTTAATGGGGTGCCAACATCTGGATGGTTTTCTGTGGATTATGATTTCAAAACCTTAGGGCAAGTATCTGGTAAGTCGCAGTTATTGAGCTTTTTAATTTACAAGGTTCCACAGTTGATATATTCTAGAATTTCAGTATCACTAAATGAGGATCTATTAATTTAAATTTACATACTAAGCAATCCTGATGAATTAAGATCTAGTAAAAAAATATCACCTTTCTTTCTTTAATTCTATATGCAGAATTACTAAGCATTACATCCTTTTATTTATTTATTTATTTCCTCTATACCTACTTTTTGTGTTTCGTTTGTACCTAGATGGTAGTTATCAATATACTTTGGGCATTTTACTGTGTTGGGCTACCAAATCAACAATACACTGCCAACAACAATGCTAGGTCAATCACGTGGATGATCCTTCTGCACTCATTCCTATCAATCAATGTCTTCATTAAAGCATATAATATTCGAAATCCACAATGCACTGGATATATAATATGATATCTGCCTAAGTTTATATAGAAAACAAGCTACCTTCCTCTTCCACCATTTGCTTCTCTTGGACTCCTAGTCGTCTGTATCGCTACATATTATCTATTACATGGTTTAGAATCATTATACTATTTAGTGCACAAAAATGGGTTATGCGAGACGTAAGGTTTGATTCATAATCTTCTTCACCATTGGTTGTGTAATAGCTTCCTTGCAATAACAGATACCCAAAAAAATTTACAACTTTATGAAGGAGAAGGTAAATCGAAATAGATTCCTCAATTTTAGCTTTAAAATTGATGTGGTTTCCCTCTAAAATAATTCCCTTCTTTTTCTACTTACATCAGTAGGAGATCTATTGAAATTCTATTGGCGCTCCTAATATTATGATGGCCACTGAAGAGATCTAATGACATCCCCCACACTATTTGTAATAGTAAAGTCTAAATTGAAAATTATAATGTTCAAAGATTTTTTGAGTTTAAAATCTTCAGTTTATTATTGAGTACGGCAAATATCCATGATAGAGAATTTGTATTCATATTTGAATTTATGTTTAAGCTATCAACAACGTTTAAATTTATAATACAGTTACGATGCAACCTTTTTATTGTAGTACTTGAAATATTCCATGATAGTATCTTTACATATTATCTGAATGTACCCTAAATAGAAATTTAGGGATACAAAGTTTTATTTATTCATACATAAAATGTAGGGGAACAAATGTTTCCTTTGCATATCCGCCACCTTTGCATATCTGCCACCGTGCACTTGAAATTAATAAAATCTGCGTAGGCATCAATCAAAATATCCATCAAATTTCACAGTATGAAATTGAAATTGCATGTATCCCCTGTGCATTGAAGTTTGTATTTATTTACACATCGAATGCATAGCATTTTTGGTCATGCGTGGCACGTGCCCGATTCATGTTTCTTAGCTTTCGATGCCTGATTGAATGATATAGTGATTATTTTGTATGACCTGAGCAGTGCTTCGATCTACTTTATCTCGGAGTGAAAAATTTGATGGCTTATCCGCAATCCTTCTTGTTGAGGAAGTGAGAGCAAAAATTAAGTCATCTGCCCTTTGGTTGAATGTACAGGTATGGTAGTTAGACAAATTGTTTTCTTCTATGCATAGTGTTTGCTTTTTAATCTCAACATACTACTCTTCTTTGTTACTGACTGATTATTCATGATTATCTTTCTATGCAGCATGATATGTTCTACAGACAACACAATTTGAGCATGAGAAGCTATTTGCTTTCGGTATCTAAGAAAATTGTTGTGGACTATGTATCGTCGCCAGAAGTGGCTTTTCTAAAAAATCTAGGGACAAGACTAGGAAACAAGACAAAACTTATTTTCCGCTTTCTAGGGGAAGACGTTGCTGAGCCATCTATGAACCAAACTTATGGTTCTCTGGTGAAAAATCTTACATTCATCAGGTCATTTGCCTCCGGAATCCTCGTCCCCAAGCATTACATATGGCCAATGACGTCTGACCTTTATCTGCAACCACATACTTCAATTGTTATGGATGCTCATAAGGTGGGACTGGAAATTTTTGCTTCCGACTTTGCAAATGATGGAGCTATTAGCTATAATTATAGCTATGATGCAGTGGCTGAATACCTCAGTTTCATTGACAATGGGATCTTCGTTGTTGATGGTGTGCTAACAGATTTCCCTAGCACCGCTTCAGAAGCAATAGGTGATGCTTTCTGCTTTACATTATCAAATAAATTTACTGAGATTAGCTCACTTGACTTCCCGGAATATTCCATATAAACATAATCACCAAGTGCTAGAAGATTATCATGTTCTATGTTAAGAGCTCATATATGAGTATAGTCCTTCATCGAATAGAATAAGAGAAGTTTTTGGTTTGAATAGAAAGTTGGGACCACTATCGACCAGTTTAAACTTTTGGGTTAGATTAGTTATCAATTTTATGTTTAAAGCCCACCATGTTCTGAAGGGGACCCAATATGTCTCCCCAACAAATGGTATCAGATTCCAAGTTGTGGCCTAAGGTGGAGTTAATCTAGTGTGAAGCTCCAAGTGTCAGGAGTGACTTAGGCCTGGGTTTCTCACGGGCTGCGATATGGATGTTAAATAGCCATGGTCTAAAGATGGCTGTTGATTTAGGCCAAAGTCAAGATCGCTTATGAATGTTTGGTATGTGGGGATCATCATTCCTGGAGATAATTATGGTATACTCACGATAAAGGGAGAGATTGTTAGGAGTTCATATATAAATATAGTTCCACATCGGATAGAACAAAAGAAGTTCATGAGTTTAAATAGAAAGTTGGAGGGCCATTACCTAGTAGCTTAAACTTTTGGATTAGATTGGTTTTCAGTTTTGTGTTTTAAGCCCATCTTGCTCTCAAGGGAGCTCGATGTATATCCCCAACTTCTATACCTGTTACATTGGCTTCTGTAATTTCTGTCTTTCTTGAATGCACTCTGATAGGTGACTGATTCTACACTAATCAGTACTTATATTAACTGTCATGTAATTCTCATTAGTGTCTAATTGCAACTTCAAAGATAATAGGGATATAATGATCGAAAAGGTGATCTATGGAAGGTGATCTCTCGAAAAGGCGATCTATGGAAGTGATTCTAGAAATCTTTACCTGTTGGAATATTGTGTAGAGAGAAACTGGAGAGGCTCGTTAATATGGGTATATAATACTGATTAGAAGAAGATTACTTTCTAGCGTTTGTTTCTGTTTCATATTTACTTGCTTATATTCTTCTTGATTATTGATTTATGCTTCTCAATGAAAGGATATCATAATATGGTCAGTTTTTTCTTGAGAAAGAAGCTCGTTTAACTTTTTCGCACTGTTTTTACAGGTTGTTTCTCACATATTAAAAAGAACGGCTCAGAACAGGGTCAGTCATTCTTCCTTCTTCTTGCTTCTATGTCTGAGATTTGATGTAAAATGCAAGTAATGTGAATGATGCTCTTAGCATAGGATCTTTTCTTTTTTCAGGAAAGCCTGTGGTCATCACTCACAATGGAGCCAGCGGAATATACCCAGATTGTACAGATTTGGCTTATCAGCAGGCTGTTGAAGACGGTGCAGATATCATTGATTGTCCTGTTCAAGTAACTAAAGACGGCACTTTAATATGCATGAGCTCCATTAATCTTATGGATACTACGACAGTTGCAAGCTCATCCATGCGTTCTCGTCTTTCCATGATCCCCGAGATCCAGGGCACTGCTGGCATTTTCAGCTTCAATTTGACATGGGATGAGATTCAGATGAACTTGAGACGTAAGTTAACATCTCTTTCCTTAGTTTCCTCCCTGAATGTAGGTATCTAACCTGGAACAGCGAATCTGGCCATGATAAAAAGAGGTAAGGTTAGGGAGATGATGATTCTCTGATTGTTTCTCCTTTTGACATTGCCAACTTTTTGATACACACTACTAGGGGTTTTGGGAAGTACAAAAGCATGATCCTCCCAACTTCATTGGGAGGAGTCATGCATGAAGAATGGACATGGAAGAAAAGACACATAATATGTGTAGTTCGGCTAAATCTTCCTACGCCCACGGTGAGAGTTCTAAGAGATTTCCGTTACATAATACTATACTCATGCCCGTCCTCTTGAACCTCGATACTTGATTTTGAGAATGATCCTTCCCTTCTAGGGATGATACACCATGTTACAATCAAAAGACATTCATGCACTTGATGCAATGGACATCTCTTAACGAAGAGCCATCTCCATTGGTTAAACCATTGGTTAAACCTTTAATGTTACTCATCTTTGAGAAATTAGACATATTCTTATATGGCTTCTCCCTTCATATGCTCTTGATGTGCATCTCTGTATCTAAGGTGTCTTGTCAAACAGAAACGAGCTTTTCTCTATACCACATACGTGTCCATGCACTTAATGTGACCTATCACTCCATCTCGCTGGACAGCTCCTGCAGGATGAACTGTGTAGCTAGCCATCCCAAACAAGTAGAGGTTGAGAATACATGTTCAAGAAACTACTAAATTATGCCATGTCTAGTTGCAAGTGTTTCAATCATTGTGCTTGTTCTGACTAATACAGTTTCTATCTTGTAGGAACTAGTTTGAGCACATGCAAATTCTGTTTTAGGAAGGCATCCAACTGGCTCCAGATTGATTTTGGGAGAAGGAATACAGCCAACTGCATAGTCTTTGGTGTTATAGTAAAAGAAACTACAAGAAATAAAACTGACTAAGTCGTATAGATTGTAAATTCTAAACATAAACATTATATGTATTGAAGAAAATATAATCAACATTAGATGTTCAAAGTTGTTTTCCATTTACAAACGCGCACATTAACTTGGCTTGGTGGCTAATAATTAGATAATGAATTTTCATGAAATGCTCTCTCAGAGGCTTGTGTTTCACTTCCGCATTAGACAACAGACATGAGAGGCACCTGCCAAGAGCAGTTGTTTGAGAAGTAATATCACAATTATTGTACTACTTTGAGCATGTGAAGGACAAAATCGTAGAAACTACAAAAATGACAAGCACATCAAATTTCTGTTACTTTGCCTGAATTCTTTGGGAAGTATAGATTAATTGAAAAAGACCTCCTACGGAAGCCTGAGATTATTAACTAAATGTAAAGCAGTTTTCTTCACAGCTCATACAAGTCCTTTGGTTGTTTACTAGTCACAAACAGTCTTGTTCAATGTCATCTATAAAGCTGTTGTGCAATATATTTTACTTTTTTCCTGTTGGGTTTTCGAGTTGCTACTTGCTGGACTTTCTATACATGTATGCTTCATGGTTATTTAATTCCTAGGATTCCTGAAGTTTACCCTATTTTTGGTGCTTTGTGTTTGGAATCATGAAATGGAAATGTGATTAAAAAAAACAGTAACCTAATCAATTTTTTCATGATTGTAAACTTAACAAATTTTTTTTTCCCTTTCAGCTGCAATTTCAAACCCAGAACTGGACTACAGATTGTTGCGGAATCCACGATATAAAAATGCTGGGAATTTCATAAAACTATCTGACTTTTTGGCCTATGCAAAAGGACAAGCTCTATCTGGAATCTTGATCGATATTGAGGTGAGAACAAACATACACACACATGCATATATATATTGGAATGGTATAGCTAAGGCAACACCATAGAGGAGTTGCCTATGGAAACACCCTAAATTTCAACATTAAGAGTGTATGTGAACGATCCGAGCATTGATTGTAATTTCCATGCTCTAAATAGATGACATATAAAAAATATGTGATTTAGACACTTCTTTATTATCGATCAAGAGACTTTTTTTGTTCTATTGTTAAAAAACCGTTCATTTTATCCATAGCCAATATACGGTCAAAATGTACCTAAAATGCATGATTTTTTTTATACCATAATTTTTAAACTGGAGATCACAATTAATGTTTGGATATTTCACAATCACTATCTATGTTGAGATTTAGGATCTTTTATAGGCAACTCTCCTATGGTGTCACATTATATATATATATATATATATATATATATATATATATATATATATATATATATATATATATAATTTTTTCTGTGCCTACATAGATCTTTTGCATCAGTATCAACTAATATTTATACCTATAGTATTATCAGCTGTGACAGTTCCTTATATCTTCTATGAATAACAGCTCCTTGTCCATAGTAGCAGATTTTTTTTTTTTTTTTTACTAAAAAAGGTGGATGATGATCACCCTCCGCGTTCCATTAATACGATATAATAGAACATAGTACAAGTCCATATCTAGGCATCCCAGATATATACACAAGTCATCCAGAAGTTATAAGAAAAAACAAAAGATAATCAAAGATCTACGGTGCCTTTCTTATGGAATCTGCCCTCCATCCCTGCCAGTCCATGTCTAGGGCTACTCCAAAGTTGCCAAGGGTCCTGGATCTTCGTCTGAAGCACTCTCTGAGAGTTGGAGGTGATCTTCTCTTGCAGGTATCCCTGTCCAGAAGTCAATATCACTAATTGCAAGTTGCAAGCATATATCTTGTGTTGTCTCGCATGCATTAAAAAGCCTTTTATTTCTTTCTCTCCATATGACCCAGCATACGGAAGCCACCAATGTCTTTCCTACCCTTATATGTACGTCTCTATCCCCGAGGCAGCCCCAAATATCTTGTGTGTGGGAAATATTGACTGTGATGCCACATGCCGTGACACACCCTCTCCATATATGGTTCGCAAAGTCACACTGAAGAAAGATGTGTTCTGTGGACTCTTCCAACCTCCTACAAAGTACACAAATGCTTTGACCATTCTATCCTCTTTTTTGCAACATCGGTCATGTTAGGATAGCCTTCTTAGCTACCAACCATAAAAAACCTCTCACTTTTGACAGGCACATCGTTTTCCAAAATAAATTTAGCCTCCCTGAGTATGTGTCCCTCTTCTATCAGAAGTCAGTATATAGATTTTACAAAGAACCTTCCTCCAGTACCCCAACACTAAATCATTTGGTCTTCCTCTTGTTGGTTGAGTGAGGCCCTTAAAAGGAGTTTCCTAATGATTGCCAACTGCATTTTGTGCAGTTATACCTCTCCTGGTAGCTATTTTCTATCGAGACATATACCGGTAATCCCTTACTAAAGCATCTCAGGTTGATTGCTAGCTCAAAAGCTTTTGGAAATATTGTCTTTAATGGTATCATTGAACACCAACGATCATGTCAGAAAACTATCTTGTTGCCCTTTCCTAGCTTGTATTCAACTCCTGACCAAAAACATTCTTTAATAAAATAACCCCTTTCTAGAATCCGGAAGTAGTAGACGAGTTCCTGTGATGTGCCTTGGGCCCATATTTCGAGATTAATAGTTTCGAACAAGATTAGTTTGGCTTGTTAGTTATATTCCACCACCACTTAGCCATCAGTGCTAAATTAAATGTACGCAGATCCAATACTCCCAGGCTCCCTTCCGCTTATGGTCTGCATATATGTCCCCACGAAACCATGGAATTTTTTACCACGAGACACCCTGTTCCATAGAAACCTCCATCTGATTTGATCTATTCACTCTTGTACCCATTTTGGAAGTATGAAGGACATATAGTACATAGTTAGGGCACATAGTACCGAGTTGAGGAAGGTTATTTTAGCACCCAATAAAAGTAGCTTGCCACTTTGCCCCTCCAGTTTCCTCTCGAATTGGTCAAAGAAGAGGTCTCAGTCTCTTCTCTTTAATTTATCCGCTTTCAACGGAATGCCTAGGTATCTAATTGGGAGTTGTTCCTCATGGCATTTAAAGACATGCCTGATAAAAACCATCGGTAGGTTTTTCTTGCCGAGGTTAATCAGGAAGCTCTTATGATAATTAACTCTCAAACCCGACAACAACTTAAAACAACGTAGAGTCCATTTAATTATTATGGCCTGTTTGATACTACACTATCTAAAAAGTAATGTATCGTCTGTATATTGTAGGTCTATATAAGCCATCAAAGCAAACCCCACCAAACCTCCTATCTCATTCAACTTCTCGTATCATATGGTTCAGACCATTCGTGATTAATGTGAACAAAAGTGGTGATAGCGGATCTCCCTGGCGTAGTCCTCTTCTGCAGACGATTTCTTTCCCCAACTTTCCATTCAATAAGACCTGCACCTTGGCCGAGCTTGGTCATGCTTCAATCCATGATATCCGCTTTTCTCCGAAGCCACTTAACCTCAAGACCTCTAGGAGACAGTCTCAATCCACCATATCATATGCTTTTTTGAAATCCAACTTTAGCATATAGGTGTTGCACTTGGGTTTGTTACTTTGACGTATTATCTCACTTGCTGTCGCAATCCCATCAAGGATGCTTCTCTCTGCAATGAAACCATTTGATAGTCCTGTATCATATCTTGGAGTATTGGGGTTAACCAAATAGCAAGGATTTTGGAGATAATTTTTAAATTTGCTATTTAGTAGAGCTATAGGTCTGAAATTTCCTATGCTTTCTGGCCCTATCTTTTTTGGGATCAGCGTGATTAAAGATAGGTTGATGCTTTTCAACCGTGTAGATCCTTCTCCAAATTCTTCCATAAGTTTGAGCAGATCTCCCTTGACAATCTTCCAGAAAATTTTGAAGAAAAAAATAGAAAACTTATCAGGGCCTGGTGCATTTTCTGCCCCTAGCCCCTAGACAATCCTTTTAATTTTCTCTTCATTGAAATCTGCTTCTAAACCATCGAGTCTCACCTCATGATCCCATGCTCCTCTCATCTTGATCCTTGGTCCCATTTTGCACCCAAAAATTTCTTTGTGGTGTTGATATACATGTTCTTTGAGCTCGTTCTCCCCCTGCACTAGTACCTTCCTGTCCCTTAAAACTGAATAGTGTTGGTACACCTCCTTGCCACTTTGTGGAAGAAAGCAGTATTTGCATCCCCTTCGTTGAGCCACTTACATCTGGCCCTCTGTCTCCAATAAATGTCTTCTCTTTTAGACTTATCTAATCTCCTTTCGATGTGTTATCAACATATCCGTTTCCTCTTGGTTAAGTGCACGATACTCCTCCAGTCTTTCTATATCTTCTATCTTTTGTAATAAGTCGTTTTTTTTGCATAGAAGTCTGGTCGATAAAGCGTTTTCCCCATCTCCGCAATACCTTGCGAAGCCGTCTTAATTTGTTGCACATATGCTTTGCGGCATTCATGGTATTTGTTTGTTGTGCCCAGCTTTCTTTAACTAAATTATATCCTTTGCGATGTTCCAGCCTCCATTTCTCAAAGCGAGATATCCTCTTTGTTAAGTCTCAGACCTTCTCCAGTACAAATGCACAGAGGCACATGATCAGAGGTAGGGTGTTTAAGTACAAATATCTCCGCCAACTGGAATGCGGATTCCCAAAGATCGGACATGAGGATTCAATCCAATCTAGCTAGATTTGGATGCACTCTCATATCTGACCATGTGAACCGCCTATCATTGATAGGGATATCTATCAGTCGTAGGTGATGAATAATCTCATTGAATTTTGTGCGCGTAGTTGCATTCCTGTCTCCACCTTTACATTCTCCTGCGAACCTGACCATGTTGAAATACCTTCCAATTAGCCAAGGTTCACTATCCCAAGATCTAATTGTACATAGTTCTGTCCAGAAATCACGTCCCAAATTATTGTCATGCGAGCCATGGACCCCATAATCTTTTGAGACCAGCCATCTCTCATTCGTGATAACCACACTGTTAGGGTGTATTCTCCTACCCATGAGTTAGTAATGACGAAATCCCTCATGTTTACTCCAATAAGGATACCCCCTCGACGTGCCCGTTGGGTTCATAGGATTTATTTGATACCAATTCTAAGAGAAGCCTATCTGTAGCGATTGTGAGTTTTATCTCTTCCAAACAAACTACACAAACTTTATTATCCCTCACTAGTTCAGCAACCATTCTTTTTGTGGGGTTTCCCAAACCTCGTACATTCCAAAATAGACAATTCATTAGATTCCTATGAATCTCTCCATACAAGGTCTCAGTCCTTTAAGACTGATCCCCGGCTCTCTCTCTCTCACCCCCACGTCTCTGGGCCTTTAAGTGTAGCCAAGATATGTGAGCATGAGTCCTCAGTTTCCCCCAAATCCAAGTGACAAGTATGTGCTACCGATATTAGTGTGTTATCAAGGACTAAATTAAATATCTCATTAGGGTTGAGGGATGTACATTGGTCAAGATTCGAGAACAGAGCCTAACGCCTTGTGGCTGAGCTCGTCACACCTCCTGACTGATATTCCTGGCCCCCCTTTTGGCTTCTAGCCGTCTGCTTCTTCTAGAAGGGTGATAATCGGGGATACCAACTGCTGATTTTTTGTGGAAACTGTGTTCTGGGTAGGGATATTCACTATTGGTTTGTTGTCATGTTCCGTATCCTCAGTCTCCATGAGTCCGATGACCCTTCTCCTTTTGTGCCGTCTGGCTTCCTTCCAATTGATTTATCTGCTGTTCTATCTCCATTTTTCACTTTGCCCTTTGTTTTTTTGTAACCTCGATAGTTGTTGTCTGCGAACCCTTAAATTTCTCTTAGAGTTATCTCCCTTCATCAAATTCTCTAGGAGTTTAGCCATCGTGTCTCTAGCAAAATCCTTGTCCATTCCTTGCAGAGCTTCTAGTAATTTTATGCAACTTGAATTTGTAACTCTTGCAATGGTAGATATTGTTGCTGTGACAGGTTCTAAACTGGGCTGTGTATTTATGATGGTTAATTTTGCTCCTATAACTCACCTTGGTCAAGTCTGGCCCATCCAGCATAGCGGGCCCAAGGATTGTTGTAATCGGGTGACCCGCTAGTACCTGCTTCAAGACCCACATCCACTCCTCCCCCCCCACCCCCCCCACCCCATTTCCAAAAATATTTCCCCCCTTCGGCTCGTCGAAAGCATCTGAGTTTGGTTCCCCTTTCGTACAAATTGAGGCTAGCTTCTGTCTTCACCGCCTGTGACTCTTCCTCTTCTCTAGGTTCTTCCCAAATCTTCCCCTTCTCCTTTTCCTTTACCAAAAGTGTTTTGGCCCTAACCCTTTGAGGATCAGTCTCCTTTGGTTGTGTGTATACTTGATTCGGATCTGCCCTTTCTTCTCTGGCCGAAAGAGAGGCATTGGTTGGCCGATTTGGGTCATCTTCTCCACCGTTGGGGAGCTAAATTTGCCCCTACTCTCCTTTTAGTAAGTTTCTTTTGCTATACATAAAATCGTCTCTCTTCCATGTTTGCACGGGCGATTCTTGGCGTTGACCGTTCGGTTTGAACGTGCTACCGACGATGCCCACCGTGTCTACTGTCATGTCATGGCTTTAGCCTGCAACTTCCCTTGGGTTTTTTCTACCCTTTTTCAGGTATAGCTTCGTTGATGTTGATACTCATTGGCGGGATATCCGACGGGAACTGATCTACTGTCGTCCCTCGCCGTGTTGGATCCCACCACCGCAGTTTCTCTAATCGGTTAGTTCTTCGGCTCTTCTCCTTTCGACCCCTCCTCTTTCGGTCTGAACTATGCAGTATTTTCCTGTGGAATTTCAAATTTTCAATTGACATCCATTTCGATTTTGCATAATTGACTGCCCAACACCGCATCGAAGCTACGTGGAAGCGAGGCAAGATTATCGCAGCCCACGTAGACTTTGGCCGCTCTTATGTGCAATTTGTCTAGTGTGCTGTCTTTGATGTCTATACCATATGCCAAAGTTTATCAATAATTTGCTTATATTTGTCCTATTCCAATGCTACAATGGTAGCCTCTGGATTGCGATCCACGCCGACATGGGGAACAAGTAAGTCCTGTCATCTTCTTCTCATGTTCATCTATGGACTTTGAAGCTTGCTGTATGCCCTTTGCACGGGATTGATGTTCGGCTTGTTGCCCATTCTAGGTCTCTGGTAGTAGGGAAATGGGCGATGAATCTGCACCCATGCTTGACTAGCTTCCATGTAAAGTTCTTGAATTCATAAGAGGATCCCTGTAAGCCCTCTATCATGTCCGTGTCTGATGGGTTGCCATGACCTTGGAAGAACACTCCCAATGTCCTAGCTAACCTCTTCTCCTCCATGGCTCCATCCGATTCTGGTATGAAGACGGTAGGCTTCACTTTGGCTGGTTGCTTTGGGCCAAAGTCATCCTTTGGTTTGTTTGAGTTTGAATCTGGCCGTGGTCTATTGCCTTTTGGTTTGTACTCCTGTCGGGTCCCATTAGTCCCTTCATTTCTTGTGTGTGGGCGACCTCTGGCGCTTACCTTGTTGAGGCAGTCACCAATTTTGGGTTTTCGCACCACTCCACCTGTGTTCTTCTCCGGGGCTAAGGGGCACTCCTCAAACCCAGCCCCTTGCAGAAGTGACATCTGATGCAGGGGCACTCATCTTTGGAGTGTCTAGTTCTTCCGCAAATCCAACATCCTTCTGCATTGTTGCTTGAGCCCCTTCTCATCGGAGAGTATTATAGGGTGTGCAAAGTTGTATGTCTCTTTTTCGTTCTTTGAATTTTCGAACGCACGGTAGTCCATCCTTATTGTTCCTTATTTTTCAATAGAATCAATCAGCAATTTTTTTTTTTTCCTTTTACAGTAATTTCCGAACATTTAAAGCGTTCATAGAAACCAAGAAACAGGGGTTGCATCTAAGTAAAAATAGAGTTTAAATGCCTCTTACTTCTGAAGAATATTGTAATTGCCTGCTCTAGACATAGACAATTAAAATATGAAATACTCCCTCTTAATCAATTGGCTTCCTAGATTTTCTTTATCATCTTATTTATAACGTCGGCGTTAGAAAACAAAAAAGCATGTTGCATATCGGATTGATATATCCTACTATTTTGCTTGCTTCAGTTTCTTGACCACTATATTGTTGATTTGCCTCTATTTATTTGTTTTCCCGGATGAGGAGGGTTTTCAGGTGTACAATTTATTTCTCAGTATTTATCGAGACCTGCTGTCCTTTTTACTTTATATTTGATAATTCAGTCTAGGTTGCACCGTTATCCATCAGAATCTTGTAATTTTTGCTATTATCACCATATGAGTTACGATAATGCTCTTCCCTTGACATCTTTTTTGGAAGTCTTTGAGAGTCTTGATATTATTAAGAATATTACATATCTGAATAGCAGTTACAGAAGAATGAAGAATAAGTCATCACACGATCACATCAGTTTATGTGGTTTGTTCCAAATTGGATTACATCCACAACGGTCAAAGAGTTATTCACTAGTTGAGAATATTGTTACAAGTACATAATGAGAATATGTATATAGTTGGGTCACAACCCACTAATATGCGAAATTACCTTAATACCCCTAAAAAAATTTTAAGGGGGTTTTGCCCCCGAACCACCGAGCAGGGGGGTGCTGTCCTCTGCCACCACCCACCAACTTACTGCGAAGTTGGATCCGCAGGGTTGGAGTCGGTGTACAGTACTTTCATGCTCCATAAAACTTAGCAGATATCTTTGGCAGAAACATTTTTGGAAGGCCGATTAGTTGGACGGTAAAACTATTAATTATTACTTAATTTAAATAGCATGTATCAAGTCTGTGATCCTTCTAGCTTGCCATGTATTAAAAAAGTGTCAGGTTGAGCAGGTCTAAAGTCAAACCTTTGACATAAGAAACTGCATTTATCTCTGATGGGAGAGTGTACAGTTCAGTTGCACGATTTGAAGCATAATCTCATTTCTCATGCGTGTAACATGATTCACGGTGATTTTTAGGGGTAAATTTTTTTCCCTTCTTCATGGCATATTTTTGTCATGATTTCAGGCATAAATACAAGCATTTCTATATAAATGCTGACCAGCATGCTTTTACATAGCTCTTACTCAAAGCAACTAATGTTAAATGTAAGAATAATTAAAACAAAACCTGCCTTGAAACAAGTCCTTCTCTACATACCTCTTTTGACGCAGAACGGAAGAGAAATTAGGGTTTGTGGTGAATTGGAAAAGAAATTAGGAATTTTGGGAATAATTTAGGGTTTGGATCTTACGTCTAGGCGAATCACACACCCATTCTCTCTCACGAATCACTCGAGGGAAAGATTTAGAAAAACAAAGCATATGCTCTCAATTTTTTCAATATCAATCTCTCTAATATAAATTAAAACTTTACAATCAATATATAGCAAAACCTACGGGCAACAAGAAAAAATATATCTTTTAAAATTCTAACTAAAGTCCTAATCTACTCTAATCTTGATCTTATCCCTAATCTAAATAAATCTTATCTAATCTTGTCTCCATCATCTTTTCCATGTGTCATGTGCTTCATTTTCTTAGAAATTTAATAACATTGAACCGATAAAGTCATAAGAATCAGATCTACAGTTATATGCCTATTTAACAGCTCCTCAGGTTAACTCTCTAGTGTTGATTTTGTCATCAGCAAATCTTGTTTAGCCAAGCATCAGTATTTTTGAGCTATTAAAAACTATATCACCATTTTTTAACCATCAGCATCATAATATTCATCGGATGCACATTTAAAAGCTTCTTTTTGTTGCAGCATGCGGCATTTCTTGCAGAGTATTTAGGATACAGTGTCACAGATGCTGTCATCAAAACATTGACGGAAGCAGGTTATAAAAATCTAACAGCTCAGAAAGTAATGATTCAATCCACAAATAGCTCCGTGCTAACTAAATTCAAGCAGCAAACTGGTTACACATGTATCTACAAGGTTGATGAATCCATTAGCGACGCTGATGCCTCGTCAATAGCAGATATTAAGAAGTTCGCCAGCTCTGTGGCAGTCAACAAGAACTCTGTATATCCGGAAAACAGGGCATTCATCACAGGCCAGACTGATTTGGTGAAGAATTTGCAGTCTGCTGGTTTTTCTGTATTCGTGTATGTTCTTAGGAACGAGTTTACGTCTCAGCCGTGGGACTTCTATGCAGATCCAATTGCCGAGATCAATTCATTTGTTCAGGGAACTGGTGTAGATGGCATCATTACTGAATTCCCAGGAACTGCTGCAAGATACAAAAGTACGTATCATCATCCTAATGCCTTTGCTATTTTTCTCCACTAATGTCCGTGCAGTTTGGCATTAGGTGAACGTATAGAATAAAACGGAACAGATATAAATGAACTAGTTAATGCTAACATTTTGATAACAATTCCAGGTTATACAATTTAACCAGTTGAGCCATACCCTTTGAAAAATTTGGTGTGTAGTTAAGATGCAAGATTTTACTCGTAGTATTGGATTCGAAAGCTGTTGTCACACAAAAATAAATTCTCTTCATATATGCACATAAACTAAGAAGCACGGAGAAGCCACTAGGGATGCCGTCTCCATGTCAGATACTTGTCTGTCACGTGCATGCTAAAAACATGCCAAAAATCATGTCGGATACTTGTCCATAAAATAAAGAAAAAATAACATGTCATTGCCGTGTTCAAGTTTTTTACGGAATGTGTCTAAAAAAAAAAAAATATTACTAAATTGGTACATTATATATATCTAGTTAGATTTATGAATTTGTACTTTAATGTTTTCTTGTGGACGTGAGTCTAATTTTGTTTCTATGTTTCTATTTCTTTGCTTATAGAGGGTGAGGGGGGGGAGAGAGAGAGAGGCATTTAGTTGATAACGAGACTTGTCCTTTATAAAAGAATGAAGAGATACAAACCCATACATTTGGTAAAATTATTATGTTAATAATAGATAAATATATACTTGTATTTATAAAATGTTTTTCATGTCCTTGCCATGTCCATGCCCTCATTTTTTTCATAAATGTTGTGTCCTGTATTCTTATCAAATCCGTGTTCGAATCTGTATCCATGTCCATACTTCCTAGCATATAAATATCACCATAGAGCTCTCTCGCTCTTCAAATGCAAAGAAGAGGGTGTGATGCATCTCTTTAATTACAAATCTATGAACTTCAACATGGACTCTATGTAAATTAGCTGTTCGTATATAATTTATGAAACTAGCATAGACGAACAGCTACGAATACTTCAACTGAAATTGTATATTTAGCCCATATATTTATGTGAATTCATCCTTCATCTTGCTTAAATAGGCTTAGCAGAAGCTAAATCCAACTAAATTTCTCCGACCAACCAGCGTTGTGGGAGCACGGTCTGCTTTCGAAAATAATTCGGTTGCCAATGGACTTATGCAGGGAATTCTTGTCTGAAGCTCGAGGAAATTCCATCCTACATGCTTCCAGTTCCGGTAGGCATTCTAATTGGTCTCATAAATCCTTCAGCACTGCCACCGGCACTAGCTCCGCAGCCCGTTCTTGATGCTGCTGATGTGGTGGAGCCACCCCTGCCTCCTGCCGTGAAGCCAATCTCCACCCCGCCCACTTACCAGCCTTCAGCGGGAACCCCACAACGTTTAGCTGCTGCTGCTGCTGCATTCTCGTTATCTTGTTCGATAGCAACGCTCGTCGGATCACTACTAATTTGGTCATTTTGATTATTGGCCGATTCTTCCCCATTCATGTGTATTCTTGAAGTCTGTTTGAAAGTTTTGAAATCCTTACTACTATACCAAAACTGAGTTTTGGTGCATGATGGGTGTTCATTTTGGATCTAAACCTGAATATGGTGGTTTGATATCATTTTGAAGTTTCTGTTACTCCACCAAAACTTAACTTTGAAGGTTTAGCAAGAGTTGGGAGAAATTATTTTGTATTGTAATAAAAAACTTGCGGGAGTTGTGCATGTCAAAAGTTTCTGTTTTGTGCACTCATTATCAGTTTTTTGCTCCTTTGTGGGCATGCTGGTATGGGCTGTGACGTTTAAACGAATGCTTTGCAGCATGATGATACCAATTTTAGTATCATGAAAATGTCTGCAGCATGCTTAAAAGACAAAGATGAAATGTTTGCAATATCATAAAACCAGCGCAACTAATATATATATATACACACACCCTTTTAATCAAGTGCATACAAAATGTTTTATTCATTGAAAATCGTTAAATTTGTATTAACTTGATGGAGGACTAAATCAAAACTAAAATCCAAGAAATTGGGTATGAGTGAACCCTAGGGAGTTGATATCATAGTCCAAAATATAATATATATATTTAAAAAAGATTATTGGAGATAGTGGAAATGAACTGAGCAGTTAACTTGTGTGCATGAACTGTCAGTTCATTTTCATTACTATATATTTATATAGGGATTACTGTAGGTGAGCTGTCATGTTTGGAAAAGTTACGTGAGCTAGCGGCAAAACTATAATGATTCAATGATTTTTCTTCAATTACTATCTCTACCTCCATAATTTTTTTAGGATTAAATTTCATGAATTTTGAAGTTCATTTACCATTTTATCAAGTGCATACGAAATATTATATTAATTGAAAACCGTTAATTTTGTGTTAACTTGATGGATGACCAAATCAAAACTAAAACCCAAGAAATTGGATATGAGTGAATCCTAGGGGGTCGAGATCATAATCCAAAATAAATTTTTAAAAAAAATTATTGGAGATAGTGGAAATAAATTACAGTTCAAATAACTTACGTGAGTTATCAGCTCATTTCCATTTTTCTCATATATAGATGAGACTGCATTACCTGAAATATTTAGAAGAATGTGAGTGTGTTTTCGCTTTAAGATCTTTAACCAAATATGGAGAGCCTAGTTGTGTTAACGAAGAGTATGATGAATTATAATCAAGTGTAAATGGCAATGTATTTTTGATATTTATAACATAAAAGCTACCTTTTGGTATTTTTTTTTTTTTTTTTGAGTCAAATAAGAAAAGGCAACATGTAGTCCTATTTTAGGCTCTGTTTGGTTTGAGGGAAAATGAAGGAAAAAGAAAAGAAAATTACAAAGAAAATATTTTATGTTGTTTGCTTCAAAAGAAAATTTAAGAGAAAAGAAAATATTTTCTTACTAATCAAAGATTAAAAAATAAACTAATTTTCTTCTCTCTCTTTTTTTTTTTTTCCCTTCTCTCTTTCCCTTTCTCTTGCTTTTTCTTTCCCCCATTTTCTTTCAAACCAAAAATTAGGGAGTATATAGTATGATTATTGTGTTTTACATAGCGACTGCATTCTTTTAGTTTGTTATTGGCTTAATATTTATGTGCATAGAAAAGTTCTCCATTGGAAAACTTTCCCAATGATTTTACATTAACACTGTTTCTACTACTTTATTTATTTGTTTGGCCAAAAGAAAATTAAAAGTTACTTCTACTAGTATGACACGCAGTGAGAATTATTAAGATTTAATTTGAGAAAGATTAAAGAATAAAGCATGAGAGAAGAAAGAGAAAAAGTCTAAAATTGTAATAAAATTGAAGAAAATGCAGATCCATCAATAAATTATAAGGATAAACTTGTAATATCATTAAATGTAAGAATACTTAGAAAATTAGAATGAGGAAGAATTTATGAGAGTTACTATTTATCTATATTTAACAATCTCTATTTTCTTGAGATTTTTTTAAAAATAATTTTTTGACTTAGGAATAGAGAAAAGAAAAGGATAGGTTTGGATGTAGAAGAGGAGGGAAGAGGGGTTAGCGTTGTTTGGAGGTGTAGTTAGTATAGGAATATTATTTTCGTCTAATTACATGTAATTGCAAATATACAATATTATATAGAAATTATAAATGTGCCCACCAATTTTCTAAGTATCCATCAAAAAATTTAATGTTATTACAAGCTTGACATTATAATTTATTGATGAATTTGCCCTCTTCTTCAATTTTATTACAAATTTAAGTCCAATGATGCATGCAAATATTAACTCCCATGAATTCTTAGGAATTAAAATGGACGGGTTTTAGATAAAAGAATCATTTTTAAAAGTTATTTACCCTTTTTAGTTCATTCAAAATACTATCATAAATATAATATTATCATAATTTTAAAATAGTATCATACTATAAAAAAAATGCATTATACAGGTGAGAGTCGTTACATTAGTTTTGAAATATGATTCCTATAAATACCAAGGAGCCTCAACTATGATTCTCTCAAGCATGCTAACTCTTATAATTAGGGACGGTAATGGATAAGCCTATACAAAATTTTGAATTAGAAAAATAAAATTTTTATTTTTAATTCAAAATTTTATATAAAATAGATTAAAAATTAACTCATAAATACATCCGTGTTACCGTTATCATCCCTACCAGTCATAATCATCAGCTCCAGAGAACTCTTTTTAACTATTAGAGATTTGTTTAGTTACGTTATCATCTACCAGTCGTAATCATTAGCTCCATTAGCTCCAGAGAACTTTTTTTAACTATTAGAGGTAATCATTAGCTCCATTAGCTCCAGAGAACTCTTTTTAACTATTAGATGTTTGTTTAGTGTTGCAGCTAGAGGTGATTATCGGTCGGTTCGGTTCGGTTTTGGAGGAAAAAATTCATACCGAAAACCGAACCGAACTATTAGAATCGAAACCGACCGAACTTCCAAAAAAACCGAAACCGAATTTTCGATTCAGTTCGGTCGGTTTTCGGTTTTTTGGATTTGAAACGAAAGATGTGATAAACACTTGTATTTTAGAGAAAATATAATAATTTTTCTTTCTATTTTTTTCTTTTTCTACCTACTAAAATAACAATAATATATTTTTCATCAAAAAATTAAAAAAAAAACATATTGAAAATAAATTAAAAAAACTACAATCGTAAAATTTCGATTTTTTCGATTGGAGCTAAACCCGATCCGAAATCAGAAATTAATTTCGGTTTAAAAAACCGAACCGAAAACTAAATAAACCGAACCGTTCCGTCCGGTTTTACGATTCGGTTCGGTTTTCTGCTCGGCCCTAGCTGGAGCAAAAGTGGCATTCAAATTGGCTGCAGCAAAATGCTGCATTTTGGCAGTTTTTACTGTAAAATTGCAGCAAACTAACACAAGGGAGCAAGAGTTACAGCTGCAGCTAGAATTCCATTTCCCAGCTGCAGCTGCAAACCAAACAGCCCCCTTGTAAGCGGATAATGGTTCGATCACAGTATTCATAAGCACGAACACGATATAAGCACAGACAAGATACAAGATACGCTAAGTCTACTACCATACAAATCCATGAACAATTTTAGCTGGGGATCCAAGCAAATACAATGGATACAGCGTATCCGTACACCAAAAAACTGAAAAATGCCACATGCGTGACCAACATTGCAACGCTCTAAGTAGGAGAGCTCAGCTTACCTTCTACTTTCAACAAAACAACAGAACGAAGAAGCGCAGCCTCGGGCTATTCATCAGTCGCTTTCCAGTCTGGCTATGTATTTGTCGTAGAATTTCCCCGCTCTCTCGAGGTCTCCAAGCTCAGTGTAGCAATCAGCTATGGCTCCATAGGCTTCAGTAGTGCCTGAATCCTCGCCAGTTTGCTTTGATATCTTCAGAACCCGAGAATGGTACTGTATGGCATCTTTGTATTTCCCTTGCCTCTGCAGTGATGCCCCTGAAAGAAACCAGAAGCAACATAGAACACAAAAAAGTAACCCTCAATCCTGATATTAACTTTGGACTCTTGGTGTAGCGGTAAGTAACTTAAATGTGGCGATAGAGCCACCAGAGCACATTTGCGTCAAGTAATGAGTACCACTTCGCAAGTTTTGAATAAGGTTTGAAATTATGCATCAACCCTCACTATAATTTCAGAGTTCTGGTATAGTTGTAACTACGCTGGTTACAGGTCGGCACCAGGTACATAGGAAATTGTTAGCCGGAAGTAACTGGCCAGTTGCACTAAAAAAACCTATCAGACTAACTATTACGTGGGACCTATATTCTATGGCATAGTTCTAGTGATGATTATAACTGAAATTGACATCACCTATTTGCAAGCTGAAGTTTCCCAATCTAAAAAATCGGTTTCTTCAATTTAAGTACCATCACACTAATGATTCGGTAGGTCCTGATGTAACCTATCTTTCAAAAACAATGATTATGTTGTGTATCGACAAGTTTCATTTGGACTTGATAATGATGTAATCATAACATCATAAACACACACACACACTATATATATATATATATATATATATATATATATATATATATATATATATATATATATATATATATATATATATATGAGAAAAATGAAAATCAGCTGACAGCTCACGCAAATTAGCTGAGCTGCAGCTCATTTTCGCTATCACCAATAAGTTTTTTAAGAAATTTTCTTTTGAATTATGATCTCGACCCTTTAGGGTTCACTAATACCCAATTTCTTGGGTTTTAGTTTTAATTTAACCATCCATCAAATTGATACAAATTTTAACGGTTTCCAATGAGTAAACATTTTGTATCCACTTGATGGAAGTGTAAATAAACTCCAAAATTCATGAAATTTGATTTTATTAAAGTTAAAGAGGTGGAGATTCTAATTCTAGAAAAAAATTGAAGAAAAATTATTAGATTACTATATTTTAACCGCTAGCTCACGTAATTTTTCCTGAGCTGACGGCTCACCTACAGTATTCTCTCTCTCTCTCTCTCTCTCTCTCTCTCTCTCTCTATATATATATATATATATATATATATATATAATGCACTGGTCATTTTGCACTATTACATACTTGTTCATCGGGAACAAACTCTAATTAGGAAGAAAATTATGTATAATAGAATAAATATAAACAAATTCAGTCAGAAATTTTGATTCTTTATAAAAGAAGAAATATAAACATCTCAGAAATTGTGTTTCTTTAGCATCACATCACAATATCTATGTTCAAGATAGAAGCTAGTGGTTTTTTCATCCTTCCAAGTAAATGTCCTAAGGTTAAAATAAAAAGAAATTATGAAAAGGCAGGACAATGAGAAAGAAAACCGACGACTCTAGTTATCTTTAATAATTAATTTCGAAAAACGACGATATTAACCAGAAAGAAATTTGAACGTCACTTTTAAATTATAATAGAACTTTTAGAGAATCTCATCTTGGGAATTTCCAAGTTTGAACCTTACTCAAATTCAAACATATACCAAAAATTTCCAAAGTATGCGGATGTATTAGTCATCCAGTATGCTATGATTTAAAAAACCATAAAATCCATGTCTTATTTTAAACAATAAGGGAATTGATCATGTTATGCTTTTGTTCTTCAAATTTATCAAACTATGAAAATAAAGCTGAAATCTACAAGAGAAACAAAAACAAACCTAAGCCTCGTGCTGCCTTCTTTTCCTCAACATGGTCACCAATAGCCTGTGCAAGTTCAAGAGCTGCCTTAAACTCAGTAAATGCCTTTTCTGGATCTTGATTCCTCAGATAATTCTTCCCAGTTCTCAGATTTGTAATTAGTTGTTGCTTCCTAGGATCAACAATAACCTCTGCCTCTGGGACTCTACCCACAGGTGCATAGCTCAAGTTGGGAGCATAAGATTCTATTTTTGCTTGTCGTCTTAGTGCTGCATTGATTTGCCGAAGCTGATCATTCAAGCGTTTCAGCTCCCCTCTTCTTTGTCGTGCCAGCAATCCTTCAAACCAAAATATATCATATCAAATTGCAAACAAAAGAGAGTTAAAAAGAACATATACAGAATAGTGCGACTATGTATTAAAGGCGAGTATAAATATCTTCAACACCAAATAGGTTTTTAAGAAAAGTTATTAAATCAACTTTCAGATACAAACCGTCAAATAAAGTCAGATTGATATCCCAAAAAGAAGCCATGTTGTGAAGGCAAATTTTTAAAAAAGTTGTCATTTACACTTGAAGCAAGAATGAAGCGTGTCAGAGTTTCTCAGTTATCGCAAACATTTCAAATTCCATTACTTTTTCATGTGTGCTCCTAAGTATGGTGACCAGACTGCAGAGTTCCAACCTTCCCTTTAGATCTGCACCATCCTTGCTTACGGTGTGATAATGGCTTGCTTTTGTCTAGCGCATTAATGCACACAAATAGCTTAAAAGATATCACTTTAAGAAGAAAGGCCAATTATAACAATGGTAACCGCAACAAAGGTCAATGTGTGCAATATATCAAAAAGGATCAAGACACAAGCAAACTTTATTTAGACTGACGGTAAACGAACAAGGTCAACCTCATAAAAGCTAGATGGTCACTGCAAGAAATAGTCTCCCACCTGCGTAGAACAAGAACTCGTAGATTCAATGTATCTCGTGATCCCAACTCATATCTTAGCTGGCAACCAAATGGCTGACGCCGAAAGAGGAGATGAATAATGAAACATGGTGGAACCCACCTGGTAGAGAGATTGCTCAAAGACAAGCCTATGTGGACAACTTAAAAAGCTATCCAGGACCCAAAGAAGTAGTGGGACACTGGGATCTCTCAGTATAATTTTTGGCACCCTAATCAATCTTTCTAGGCATACTAGCCATGAGAAGTTGTATCTTATCTTTTGTTAGATCAGATTGTACGAAATTTGAAAGCTGGAATATGTCCTTACCTACATAAGGGGCTGAGCTTGAAAGTTTGACTATCAAAGATATTCTGATATAATTCCTTTGCTACCATATTTTCCAAATCTATTACTCTTAATCGTATTGTTTAATAAGACGAATTGTTTACTTATTACTAGGAGCTATCCACTTAGACTAATTGGTATCAGAGCCTGTGTTTTTTACGTACCGTTGATTCATAAATTGACCGGTCCAAACCCGCAAGAAGAAAGCCCATCAGACAAGGGACTGCCAAGCCTACGAGCCCAAAATATCTTAATCAAGAATCCTTAGTCAATCAAGAGGGAAAACTCTCTCTAAAGATAGCAGAATCTTTCTTGTATCCAAAAACTGCATTGGAATTTGATTACAACTCTACCAGTAAATAACTTTAAATACGCACCTCTCCATAAGGAGAGGGACATCTTGAGATTGGATCCCCTTCTTCATCCTCCCTACAAATTTCCTGTAATTTCAAGAGAGAAAAGAGAGAACAATTTGGGAGATTGTAATTGTGATCCTTTAATAAAAATCACGCCAAACGTCCACCTTTCACCGAGGATGTAGGTTCGAGATCCATCCCGGTTGAACCTCGTCATATCGCTATATACATATTTTTTGTGTATTTTTTTATTATCTAGTAATTTCGTTGCAAATACTTGACTGAGACCCTACATCTCGACAACCTATCCACCCCTCTCTCAGATTCAAGTCTACCTCGAACCTAAGTTTCTGTTCGATTCTAAGATTGACCCAACCACTAAGTCAACAATTTTTGGAATCAATATTTGGCGCCATTTTCGGAAAAGACACTATCTATGGCGAACATACGTTCCAAATCCAGATCTAGTGTTTACTCAAGCACAACTCCGACTCCTGACGGACCAAACTTGTCCGGGCAATTCATGGACCCTGATCTACCCGTGCAGAGCCATTGCACGGCAAGGGTCCCGAGAAGATGGCTAGGAGAGAATGAGATCTACTTCTTGCTTTCTATCTCATGGTATCCAGAACAAGAGTCTGGACGAGAAGTGCGACAATCACGACAATTACACATCATCTTCTTATTAGAATAACACCAAACTCCCTCGTAGCGCTGACAAGTTTTTTAACTACCGCGAACCACTCTGCAAGGCAATTCTCGAGATGAAGTTTAAATTTAAGCTTCCTAATCTTGGCGGAAGATATGATGGCTCTACTGATTCCTTTGATCATATAGCCAATTATATGGTAAGAAATAATGGAAGAAGTCACGTGTTGTAGTTTTGCCATGACTCTCGACAAAAACGCACGTCCCTCGTACCACAATCTTTCCCTAACTCAATCAAGAAGTTCGACCAACTTTGTTAGGTGTTCACACAATAATTCTCTACAAGTAAGAATGCGAGGAGAACCATGGCGTCTCTCCTCAATATGAACAAAAGTAAGGAGTTATTTCTAACTTCAGGCAATTCAATGAGACAAAACTCCAAACATAGAATTATCCGCTCAACATAGTGTTGGCAGCACAAATTAACTGTGTTGGCCACACTCAACTCAGTCTTTTTCTAGGCAAGTGCAAGCCAACATCTCTGGACAAGCTCCTCGAGCGCATTGATAAATACATCACTCGAGAGAAGTCCGATATGGTATCAAAGATCGACAGAGAAGGATTTTATTGCTTGACACACTAAGGACTAAAAAAAATCCTCTTATGAAAAGGAGAGGAATAGAAAAAAAAGATGGATCCCATTAAAGAGCCGTCGGAATGACAACCAGCAAGATGAGTTCATCCCCTCAATCCTTCTCAAACTCGTCTCCTCAATCAGGTCCAAAAGGAGGGCTATCTTTCATAGGCCCCTCATCCTATTAAGATGCCTGCTAGAAAGAGATTCGTAACGATTTTGTGAGTATCACAAGGATATCGGTCATATAACCGAAGAGTGTATCCAATTGAAGGACATTAAGAAACACATCTAACAATGATGTTTGAAGAAATTCGTTCGGAAGGATGTGCAAGCCCAACCAGATCATCCCAATGAGGGCCAAGGAAGGGACAGCACCCTACTAGCAGAGGGAAATTGTAGTTAATTGATCAATAGTCCATCATGAGCAATTAGATTATCTGATCAGTTTTTCTACTTACAAGTTATAATAAGTCCGACTTCAGATATAGTTTTGTAGCCTTGACGACTGTATGTAATGAGTTCACTTGTTGAAAATTACTTTGTTCCAAACACTCTATAATTTCTTCCATCGGCTATACTTTGCACTCGGCGATATGCCTTACTAGTTCTCAAGGAAATGACATATTCCAACAGGCTATCTTATCACCATATGCGAACTCACCAATATGTTGAGTCTATAATGAGAACTCGCCAGCCTCAGTGTTGATCTCATTATACCAGCTCGCCACTTCTTTTTGCCATTCTCAAAAGGATAAGAAGTCCTACCTCAAGAAGTAGAGGTTGCAAGTATGAAAAAACTTACCAATGGACACGGAGTTAGGAGATCCAAAATCTTATTCGCCATGGATGGTCGATCAAGGCCCCGAAATCCTACTCGATCAATCAATGGCTTCACTCTAGCAGACAACTTGCAAGACTCCAAGTTCAACAACCCAACCAATTTAGGTCCACTAGTACAAAATCAAGGGGCTCTCTACTTGGCAGTACTCGCTGCGATGGTTCACCGGGTGATAAAATTTGGACGCAATAATAGGCCACTATGATTAGCGTGTGAACACCTAGAGTTAAGCAATCTGCCACAAAATTTTCTATCACTACGTAGTACTTACTCTATCTCATGGAAACTTGGTATTTACTATTATGGAAAAATGCAACAATGGTACCACCACGGCGAGTTCCATTACTTTTAACAGGTCGGTATCTTGCACTTGGGCAATGTGCCACTAAATATGTTGCCATTTGGCATTATGCAACAATAATGGGAGTCCTATGATACACCGGGTGATCATAATCGGACACAACAATGGACCACTGTGATTAAGCGTGCAAGCCACCTAGCATTAAGGCAAAGTTCAACAAAACCTCTTGCACCACTAGTACTTGACCTGGCAACATTGAAAGTCTTGTGAATTTCAGTCATGACTAAGCTCCACTGCACAATGCAAAGACGGTATCATTGAAGCAAGTTGCATCACCTCTGATAGGCGAATACCTAGCGATACTGCACAACAGCAGCGAGTCCACTCACTTCTAACAGGCTATACCAAACACCCTAAAGGTTAGGGAACCAAAGTTGCTCAAGAACCCCGCTCAGAAGACTATAGGAGCGCAAACAGCCCAGCGCAAAGAGTTCAACATGCTTTGAGCGGACGAGCACATAGCGCCAATGGAATCAACACTACTCATCTCAGATAAGTGTTTGATTTTATTAGCCTGTCTTTTTCACTAAAAGGCTTGATCTCTGCACCAAACACTCTTTCGGCCGAAGTTAGATTGACCTATACATGAAGGTTAAATCTCCAGATCCCGAGTCCTTTCACTGCACACCACCCAATATCAAAAGCTTTCAGGGCCTTGAAATTGCCAAGGCGAGAGTTGCTATCTGGGGCCCATGATTTCTAGTCCCTTTGAAGAAATGATAAACAATTGAGAATCAGGGGACTTGCATTAATTTCTCTAGATAACTCGACATTGATTCGTTCCAAAGTGAGACTTAACATCCACTCACAGCAACACCGTCACCCCTGGAGGCAAATGGCAATGGCTCTCTAGACTGTCTAACTCAAACTTAATGTTGTCTTCCATGGCTGAAATCATCAACCCTCCATCCCTGGTTTATAAACTCCTACTGGGAGGCTGAACCTCTAAAAGGCGACAAGGCAAATGTGATAGTTCGTCTAGATGGATTCGAATCCAGATCAACAACAGATCTCAACCACACGAATGGAACATGTGGCTCCATGAGCGAAGCTCAAGGCAATTTTATGTACACCGGTTACAAAATCTCATGCTGCCATAATAATGACATGCTCACGTTCATCAAGACAATAATTAATGGGACTCACTCCAAGTCGTCTCAGAGGTACAATCCGCCCTCGAGGTGACTGGAAAAGCATACCCAGTCGAAAGAATTGCAAAATACTCTATGAACTCAATAGAATGAACTCAAGAGTGGGAGGCTTTTATTAATGCATAAATTTAAAAGCCCAAGCCCACAAAAAGAAAGCGCATTAGGCAAAAGTCCATCAAGCCTACGAGACCCAAAAGATATTAATGAGGAATCCATATTCAATCTTATGTTTGATTCTAGAATTGACCCGACAACCAAGTTGACAATTTTTTTTAATCAACAGGTACTAAATTTCAAAAGAAGCTTCTTTTCTTCTTTATAGATATCCTTTTAATCCGGATATGAAATCACTACCTTTAATTTTTCAAGATCATTGTACCTGATCTTAAGAGTTTCTCCAATCCTTTATGTAATATTTTGTAAACACTGTCTTCCTTATAATGTCCATGTTTACTCTGTAATCGTATAATTTTTCTTCTATCTTTTTCGTTGCATATACGGAACTTCTAATACCGTACTTTGAGCTTTCTATTTTATCTGTTTGCACAATGGGCAAGCCTTCATATTTATGCAACAGTAATTGAGCTCTAATGTTTCCTTGCATAATTACATTACACTATTACTAAGGCCTTTGAGTAATACAGGTGTTTCTTTTTTATATTCAGAAATGTTGAAAATCTCTTCCAATGCACCAAAATTCCGAAATTGTGGTGCGGGTTGAGAAAAATTATTTTGTATCTTAACACACTCTCGCAGGTTGAAGGCCCTTTTTTGGACAAAAACCTAGATTTTACGCAGCAGTATAATTTTTAAAATTGAACCTGAGTTGCTCTGATATCATTTTGACAATTCCTTTCACTGCACCAAAACTCTGAAGTTTTGGTGAGGGTTGAGGAAAATTATTTTGTATCTTAACAAGAACCAATAATACAACAACAATAGGTTTTTGCTTCTTTTTTTTCTTTTTTTGGGTTTGTCAGGGGGGTTACAGTATCAAGTTCTCAACAAAAGACAACATATAAACTCTTCCTCGCATCTCCCCTATCCTGTGCAGTCTTACTGGTCTATCCCAGTTCTCCCTTCTGCAAACAAAATTATGAGAAGAAACAAAATAGTCCATGAGATGGAAGATGAAGAAACAATGAGCCATTAGGCTCGTTAAATAGAAATTGGAGATTAGGGATGAACAGGCGGACGGATGGTCGGAGTTCGGTGGCGGCTGATCGGATCCGATGAGGTAATCCTCCGACCGCCGCCGGTTAGTTACTCCGACCGATCTCCGACCGATCTCCGACCGGACGGAGGCGGTCGGATTTTCTCGGAGTCGGACGGAGTTAGTTAACCTCTTCCTCTTTCTTCAACATCAACAATAGAAAAAAAAAAATGTCAAAAAAAAAATTGAAGCTTACCTGGACTCCGACGGATGGAGAAGCCATTAATTTTGCTTGCTTTCTAAACTACTTGTGAAAAAAGACATAAGAGCAAGAAAAAAAAAATTCTCATGGCCATTTCTAAGTCAAAATCTTTACAGTATCCTTCCGAATAGCCTAAATTCCTCAATTAAAATTACCATTTAAATCCCTCAATTATCGTACAAGATTTTGAGCATATTAGCCTAAATCTCTCAATTAAAATTACCATTTAAATCCCTCAATTATCATCCAAGAATTTGAGTACATTAGCTTAAATCCCTCAATTAAAATTACCATTTAAATCCCTCAATTATCGTGAGGAAATTGATACCATTTGCGGTAATAAATATCAATTAAATAAATTTCCGTTGCCTAATCCCTCAATTAACACGTTGCTTTTGCCTAAATCCCTCAAATAAACCATTTAAATCCTTCAATTAAGCCTAAATTAAAGCACTGTTTAAATCACACAATTAAATTTACCATTCAAAACCCTTATTCAAATAATACCTGTATGCCAAGTCGCTGCCCTTGCCGTCGTCGTTGCAGTCGCCGTCGCCTCCGTGGATGCCAAGTCGCTGCCCTCGCTGTCGCCGTTGCAGTCGCCGTCTCCTCCGTGGACAGCAGCAGCTCGTTCGACGTTGCCCACCACCAAAAGAAGAAGATGCAAATTGGAGGAAAATGAAGAAGAAGGAGGTCGCTGGAAAATAATTCAGTCCAACCATATGGAATTTCCAAGGAGACCGTTCGAATTCCAACATTCAAACGAACGGTTCGAATTTCCCTAATTTCCCAAAAAAAAAAAAAATTCAAGTCAGTCGGAGTCGAAATCCGTCGGATTTGAAGTCGTCCTGACCTATCCGACCACAGCAAAAATGATGTGAATGACTCCGACCGATTTGTATATTTTTTCTTCGACCGAACTTCGACCGATACCGGTCGGAGTCGGTCGGATCCTTCGGAGTCGGCGAGGACGTTCACCCCTATTGGAGATAGCCATTTTCATGGAGTTTATGGAATGAGTATTAATGGTATAATACCAAACAGAGTTAAAGAGCAACAGAATATTCCATGTTTTTGAGATGGCTGGTAATCAGGACTAATAGAAGTGGTGGGTGGGTGACTGGTGAGTGCGGTGGTGCTGGTTAATTTTTATTTTTGGTTAAAATCAATGTAAGCTTTTTGTCAGGAAAAATATCCAGAAAGAAAAAAAAAAACTAAGAATTTTCCATCTCCAAGAATAAATTTCAAAGTAAAGCAGGACTGAGAAAATGAGAACACTTCTAAGGTGGCACTCAAGAAGCATCCTTCATGCTATCCCAAGAAACGCCCTGATTTGATCAGATAAAGTAAGGCTATGTATATTATTGAGATACGGTTAGGATATTCTAGGAGCACACTGTCAGATCTGTATGACTAAAAGATCACATGGAAAGTTGCCACTTCAAAGACCTTAACTGTTGAATCAAACAGAATAAGGAAACAATGGAAAAAAATAGTTACATAAATCTCCTCAGATGGTATGTTTCTTACCCCCAACAGTAGCCCCTATAAGGGCTACCCCTAGCACCAATGGCATGTTGAAAAAAGAGTTATCAGTCTCACATGTTTCTGCCAGAGCATCAAGAGGCACAATGAGCATCAAAGTGTTTGCAAGAACAACTGCCTTTGTGAAGCTGAATGATGCTACTCTCTGCACAAATGAGTTTCAATAAAATGCATGGTTTGAAGCTTCAGAGTTTACACCATTCAGAACATAAATATACATTCTGTAATAGTCAAGATCAAATAATGCAGCCGGGACTGCTCTATAAACAGATTTAACAAGTCAACACCAAATATGCAATGCATTTAAGTGTTGAATAGTTAAAGCTAAAAATTATTCTTTTTCCTCTGACATACATTAAATAGTTACTTTTGATTTGATTCATTATCTAGTCTTCTTAATCCTTCCACTTCCACATCTGCGTCAGGACCACATTATAGAAATTAGTCCAAAACTATTAACGAACTGGAAATAGAATTTTTATTTTTAAAAAAACCATTGCTATCCGAGAAACTAAAACTTTTTTTAATATAATTAACAGGATAATTTCTTTTGACTCGGACGAAGGTTTGGCAAGGGGCTTTAAACTTAACTGTATGGGACTTGCCAAATAACTTCGGCCGCATCAGAACTTTAAATAAATTAATTAGTTTATAATTAATAAGGCTAAAAGACTCCTCTAACTTGTTTGATGGACTTGAAAGCTTGTAAAAATCAGCAGGAAAAAAATTCCTTTCTTCATACGGAAATGACAGACCTCGAATAATAGGAGAAATCTTGCTTTCATACAAGAACAATTTTTTGACATTTAAATCAATTCCACAGTATTCCTCAAAGCAAAAACAAAATAAAAGGAGGAAAAGATGAAAAAGTCCAAAATAAATGGATCGAGTCATAAGGGCAATCACGAATAGTTGGCACAATGCTCAATAGTAATGGATTTCAAAACACTGTTGTATAAGATTATAACAGGATCCAACTATGAGAAGATGGACTTGTCAAAGGTTCAGTCAAGTGTAGATACTTGTGCTTTGTATAGGAATGAACACGCAATGTATGTTTTTGGAAGAAACAGCATTAGGAAAAGAAGTAGACTGATAGATGCGACCGAAGCAAAAGATATGATAATGCTGGAAAAAGAAATCTATAAATGTAGAACTCAATATTTCAGTTTAACTAATTCCAGTTTACAGAAAACTAAATCAATCTTAAAATGTAATTCAAAATAATTGGCACGTCCCTTATCTAACATTACCAACTCATAGTATAACTTCTAAAAACTAAAAGTTGCTCCCTAGAGAAATATTATTAAGTAAAATTTTTGATTGTGATCTATCTTTTAAAAGCCACATCCTTTTACTTTCACTCATTTAGTAATTCTAGGGACAAAAATACTTTTTTTTTGGCACCAAAGTACATATCTTCATCACAGCAAGCATACGATTCATGATAATTACTTATTAATAAATTTCAAGAAGCTACTTTGGATGAGCATAGGGCTTTTTTAACACAAACACTATAATGGTTAGTAAAATGTCGTTTCAGGCTTACCAACCTCCTTACTAATTTTCTATTACAAATTCAATCATATACTTGAAGCCAAAAATTAAAAACTTTGTGGCACTTAAGAGACTCACCATCATACCTCGTAATCAGATATGTGTTCGAGCATGACAAGGCAAAATCCTGGTAACTTCCAATTGGTGAGAGTCTTCCCTAGCCTGCTCATCGACAAAATGCTTCCCTCCAATAATTCGGACTCATTGCTTGCCAATTTCAGGCCTTTATCAGACGAAACACGTACACTCTTTGAAAGCCTTGAGACCTTTTCCCTTCTAAATGGTAGAATCTTCAAGTCTTCTGGTTTCAAAAAATAGAAAATAGTGAAATATGCTCGTAGTTCACTTCCAATTAGTATTCTAAGAAAGGTTTACAAAGCCACTTATGTGGCCACAATCCCCATAAGCATGTGTGCTCTAGCACAAAACTGATTTAGATCATACACTCATAATATGTGGTTATCATGCCACTGCAGGCTACGTGCATGCATACTCACTTATTCAAGTGAAATTTGTATTGATTTCTTACTAATCAAATGCGTTTACAAGTTGAACCCAACCCCAAAAAAAAAAAAAAAAAAAAAAACTCAATATGACAAAATCCTAGAAGTAAGCTAGAACCTTAATTCTACTCTCTATTCTCTAACTCATCCATCTATCTATCCTTTTGTAGAAGAATGGTGAAGTTGTGATAAGGTTTTTTTTTTTTTTTCATTTTCCTTAGTCTCTTAAATCATGTCTACTATTAAACCTCTTTGGCAAGACTTCCACTTTTGCAATTACCCCTCAAAATCTCCGATCATTTTTGTTTGTGAAGGTTGCTAGTGCAAAAACTCTTGACACTTAGTCTTTAAATAATGATTTTTGCATATAAATTTTTTACCATATTTTTTTTTAGTTTATTAATTGATTGAGAATTGTTGACACATAATCTATAAATGTAGAATGTCTTTAATATATGCATGTAAAATTCTATTTAGTGTAATTCGATGTAATCCACTTATGCAACGCATAAACCGTTTATGCATTATCTTATCCGTAACCGAAAGTGTAATAAAGACGATTGCTTCCAATTTCTTTTAAATTATGGTTTTTCAATTAAAATTTGTGGAAACTACCTTTTCACGTAGAAAGATTCAACCTTTACAAGGGAAAAACCCCTTTTGAATACTTTCAATTTCTCAACAGCACAACTCTCATTCTCTATCAAATTTCAAACTTGCTCAGTAAAATGTGAAGTGATTATTAACTTTAAGCTTAACTCCATTAATCCCACCAAGAAAGACTCAAACTCCGCCTAAGATTTCAAATTTCCAACAAAAACATTTTCATTTCCTCTCTTAATACAAAATTTCTCAAAAAAGCTGACAACTTCGGGAGTAAGTATTGGGTCATTACGAGTACAGGGAATGAAAAAGAGAGGTCTGCTCACCGGAGGTGCGGTTACCGCCGGAAATCTCGTGCAGCGGCGACTGAGGCGGAGGCGGGCGGAAGCAGCAGCGGAGGAGCACCGCCATGGCCGAGGATAGAGTTGTGAATGACGAATTTTCTCTGGGATTGTGGGCGCTTTCTATCTGATGTGCCCTAAACTGACCTCGAATTAGTCAATAATTACGGAACTACCTGAAAGGGGATGGAAGTGATATGCTCACTCGAATTTCGTCACGGGTGGAGTTTGGTGGGTCCCATGGACCGAAACAGATCCGTTCAGTTCGTATCGGTTCGGCCGATCAAGCGGCCGTGAGAACGAGAAACGGTTTGGGGAGGACGACAGACAGGACGACGCGCTGGGTGAATTTTCTTCATTTTTCTAGCGGTTCGGTCCTTTCGGATCGCATCGGCTTGGGTTTTCGCTACCCAAAACCGAAACGTACCGTACTTATTTAGTAATCGATCCGGACCGCACGGTTCAGGTTAAATCGGCCAGATTCTTTGGTTTGAACTGACCTGTGCACAGCCCTAAATGGGAGTGTACGTGTCTGGTTTGAGTTTTGGTGGGCGCTTTGGGAAGCATAACAAAACAATTGGCTGCTAATAATAGATTCAAGTAATGCATCAATACGTGAATTTATTCTACCCTTTATACCTTAAAAGAAATAAAATAATATTAGAGTGATGCATGCATTTAGATCAGTAGTATGTGGATTTATTCTAATCAGTTTCTTTCTTTATTAATACTTCTTGCTTTCAGAATCGTAATCGTTTTTTGGGATTTTTTCATAGTAAAATAGATTTAAAAAATTCAAATTCAAGGAAATAATCTCAGTGACATATTGCTTTGGAATGGCCAACTGCTTGAAGCAATTACTACTAAAAAGCTTTATAAAGCAGTACGATTACGTCTGCATCTACTTTAAAATGGGTGTGGCTGATGTATGTCTTATATAAAGTTCGTATTGGATTATGGAAACCGGCAAAAAATGTGGTAGCTACTAAGTATTTCATAGGGAACGAGGTCTGGTGGAATTTTCATGTTATCTACGGGGTCTTGAGTTTGGTGAGGATTGCTTTCATTTTGTTGTGGATTGTTTCAACTCGAGGGATGTATGGAAATCCCTACAAGAAATGATTGGTGGTAATATGCAAGTTAGGGATGCTAATGGATAAGTCTATAAGTCAATTTTTAGTCAATTCTATACAACATTTTGAATTAAAAATAAAGTTTTTATTTTTCTAATTCAAAATTTTGTATAGAAAGGACGAAAAATTAACTCATGGACGCGTTCATTACCATCCCTAGTACAAGTTGAGTCTATGAGAGAATGGTGATCATTGGTTAAAAACTGTGGAAGAAATATAGTTCGACAAACTAGCTTACTTTACTGTATATGGCTCATTTGAAAAAATAGAAATGCTTCTACTTTTGAGGTAAATGTTTCTATTACTAAAGCAGTTGCCCGTAAGGCTGTGACTCTTGCAGAAAAAAGAATTGCAGTGATCACCGGTTCATTAGGTGTGTGGCTTGGAGATGTTGAGTTTAGTGGAACTCAAACTGTTTCATAGAAAAAACCCCAATGTGATAGTTCAAGCTCAATTTCGATGGTTCTTTTAATCCTCGTTCGAGGATGTTGGTTATAAATTTACCGTATGTCTTTTAATATATTATGACAGTATATGTAAAGTGGAGGTTACTAATTCTGTGGTTGCAGATTGAAGCATACAGAATTGTTTTAGATTAACATAAAATGACAGATTTGTAGTTAACAGATTTACTACACAGAATTGCTACTGTTATCTTATAGGAAATTAATTCTGTAATTAGGTTTATATCTATATAATTCCAGTTTCGAAGTAGAAGAAGACTGTTTAAAGAAAAACCATCAAACTGTTCTTCTTTATCTAGTATACTATCCTAATCAGAAAAATAAGAAACTGGATTAAGAAAAACCTGGTTGCAGGAAGACTAGAAGAAGACTTTACTGACAGGAAGTAGATTTGATGAAGATCGAGGCTAGTGTTGGACACTATCTCCTTAAAATCGATTCGTCCTCCACTATTCGCTTCTGGATTTCTTGGACGTCAATCTCCCAGGATACAACGATCGATCTGCAGAGGGAAGGAAGCTGCAATCCCTCTGCTCTGGCAAATCTGATAAAGGTTCTCTCTGGTTTATGTTATGCAGGACTGGTTTTTATTGAAACTGATGAACAGAGTTCTTCTGTAGACAGAAATTCTGGAACTTCTGTCTACAGAAGAACAAAGAGAAGAGAAAAGAAAAACTTGTTATTTGAAACACTGACCCAGACCCTATTTATAGGCTTTCAACAGTCGCAACGGTTGAGATTTCAACAGTCGCAACAGTTGGCCGTTTCAACAGTTGTGACCGTTTAACGGCAACCGTTGACGGCGGCCGGTGACTGTTGGACCGCCGACCGTTGGACTTCTCTTGACTGACGGGGCGGGTGCAGGTCGAATTCATTCAGTTCTGAACCCAATAGAGGCAACCCGAATCCAATAGCACCAAAAATCAAAGGCTCCTCAGCTCCTCGCGACGTTGCGTACGTGCGAAGTGCAAAGTGCGCCTCTAAAGCGCCCAATGCGCCCTAAACGCCCATTCGCCCTCGCACACGTGCGGGTGCGGCCGCGGTGCTCAAGGTTTTCCTCTTCTTACATAAGCAAAGTAAAGGAGCAAGCTATCTTATTTAAACCCACATTCTTACAATCCTCTATCCCATGTGGGACTATCTTTTCATCTTCCCTTTTTGTTCCTTTGCTATGTACTCAACTTTTGAAGCCAATTTCAATTCACTTAATTCATTTAATTTGAACTAGTGAATTGGCTCAATTTAAGATTCAAATTAGTGAATGAATTCAACAATCCCCCACATGAATGAAATGGCTTAGACTCTAATGCAAATAACCAGAGAGTGTAATAGAAAGTTACCGCATCGGGAGAGGTGGCTTTTGGCTTTGAACCTTCCCTAGTGAAATATTATCGAGTTTACTTGCTAACCAGTTAACACGATGTTTTTGAACTGTTCAGCTTTTGATGTAAACTAAGACAATAATATTCACACGATTTCTTTCAACTTTATCAGATTCTATGTTGTGTCCATTTTGGCCTTGGACAACCTGGTAATTCTGTGAGTGCTCTTAGAGAACTTAGCCTTTCTCATTCTCATAGAAGCGGCCCCTTCTCACTCACATAGGTGATCTCTTATCAAGAGTATCCTGCCATACTCCACTTAGATTTCTAAGATATAAGGATCATTAAAAGCTTAGTTTATCCTAACACGTTGCAGATAATCACTATTTTACCATAGAAATGAGATAGGAAATATTTTCCTCAGTGATTCTTTCGAGTTCCCCCACAATTCGGTTGTCCCTTTGAACCTAGATCTTGGGATCTCCAGTCAGTTAGGTTGGGTTGCCATTATGGAGTTGCTCTTTAGTAGGTTGTAATCCCATTCCCCTCGACAACTTATATACTTGATCTCTAATCAAGCCTTTTGTTAATGGATCTGCAATATTATCTTTTGATTTTATATAATCAAGAGATATTATTCCGTTTGTAAGCAGCTGTCTTACAGTTTCATGCCTACGACGTATATGTCGTGACTTTCCATTATATAATACATTTTGTGCCCTTCCAATTGCTGATTGATTATCGCAATGGATGCATATTGCTGACACAGGTTTAGGCCACATTGGAATATCTTCTAAAAAGTTCCGAAGCCATTCTGCTTCTTCTCCAGCTTTATCTAAAGCTATAAAATCAGATTCCATAGTGGATCTGGTTATACATGTTTGTTTAGAAGATTTCCAAGAGATGGCTGCTCCTCCAATAGTAAAGATATATCCACTTGTGGATTTGATATCTTTTGAATCGGTAATCCAGTTAGCATCAGTGTATCCTTCAATCACTGCTGGATATCTAGTATAGTGCAACTCATAGTTAGTAGTATACCTCAAATATTTGAGTACTCTAACTATTACTTTCCAGTGGTTCTCCCCTGGATTACTTGTAAACCTACTCAGTTTGCTTACTGAGTATGCAATATCAGGTCTTGTGCAGTTCATTAAATACATAAGACTGCCAATGATCTGAGAATATTCTAACTGTGATATACTAGCACCTATATTTTTTGTAAGATGTAGACTCATATCTACCGGTGTCTTAGCTATATCAGTATTTCCCTTGTCAAATTTTTCGAGTATCTTCTCGATATAATGTGACTGGGATAAGATATATCCATCAGATGTCTTGGAGATTTTAACACCAAGAATAATATCTGCAATACCTAAGTCTTTCATATCAAATTTTCGTGTCAACATGATTTTTACTTCCTTAATTAGAGCCATCGTGCTACCGGTGATAATCATGTCATCCACATATAAACATACAATGACATAGTTGTGCATATCCCCTTTTACATATACACATTTATCGCATTCATTATAACGAAATCCATTTGACAACATAACTTGGTCAAACTTCTCATGCCATTGTTTAGGTGCTTGTTTAAGTCCATAAAGAGACTTAACAAGTCTACACACCTTCTTTTCTTTCCCTGGAACTACAAACCCTTCAGGTTGTTCCATGTAGATTTCTTCATCTAATTCACCATTTAAAAATGCTGTTTTTACATCCATTTGATGAAGTTCAAGATTATATAATGCAGCAAAAGCAATTATTAATCTTATGGATGTTATTCTTGTTACAGGTGAATATGTATCAAAATAGTCAATACCTTCCTTTTGTCTATAGCCTTTTATTACAAGTCTAGTTTTGTATTTATCTATAGACCCATCAGGTTTTATCTTTCTTTTAAAGATCCATTTATATCCTAATGGTTTACTTCCTGGAGGAAGATCCACAAGTTTCCAGGTGTGATTTTGAAAAATTGATTCAATTTCACTATTTACAACTTCTTTCCAAAAAGGAGCTTCAGGAGTAGACATAGCCTCTTTATAAGTTTGAGGTTCTTTTTCTAATATATATGTTAGAAAATCCGGACCAAACGATTTATTAATCCTGGCCCTTTTGCTCCGTCTACATTCATCCTCATTGGTTTTATTTCCAGAATCAGACTCTGTTTCTCTTATTATATCATCACAAGTCCTTTTAGAGGAACTTGATTCATGTTCTTTACTAGGAAATACATTCTCAAAGAATACAGCATTCCTAGATTCAATAATAGAATACTTATGTATCTCTGGATGATCAGAGTTAAAGACAAAGAAACGATAAGCACTGCTATTATGCGCATATCCAATGAATATACAATCAATAGTTTTAGGTCCAATTTTAGTCCTTTTCGGAGTAGGAATTGCAACCTTAGCTAGACACCCCCACACTCTTAAGAATTTATAACTAGGTGCTCGACCTGTCCATAATTCATAAGGTGTTTTCTCATGTTTCTTTTAGGGTATCTTGTTGAGAATATAATTGGCAGAAAGCAGAGCTTCCCCCCACATGTTCTGGGGTAAACCAGAACTTATTAATATGGCATTCATCATTTCTTTTAAAGTTCTGTTCTTACGCTCAGCAATTCCATTTTGCTGTGGAGCGTAAAGAGCAGTTGTTTGATGTATAATACCATGTTCTGCACAAATTTGTGCAAATGGTGATTCATATTCACCACCTCTATCACTTCTTAGCATTTTTATCTTTTTGCTAAGTTGATTCTCAACTTCATTTTTGTATTGTATAAACATTTCAATTGCCTCATCTTTTGTTCTAAGTAGATATACATAACAATATCTAGTACAATCATCTATAAACGTAATAAAGTACTTCTTTCCACCTCTAGTTTGAATAGATTTTAAATCACATACATCTGTATGAATTAATTCTAAAGGTTCAGTACTACGTTCTATAGAGTGAAATGGAAACTTAGTCATTTTTGATTCAACACATATTTCACATTTATTTTCAAAGTTTATATTGAAATTAGGCAACATATTCAAATTTATTAATCTTTGTAAAGTATAATAATTAACATGTCCTAATCTACCATGCCAAATAAAAGGTGACTCAGTCATATAAACAGAAGAATCAATTTTATTGATAACCTTAGGGGCAATGGTCATTACATTTATTTTGAACAGACCATTGGTCATATACCCCTTACCTACATATACACCATTCTTTGTGAGTATAAACTTATCAGACTCAAACACAAGCCTAAAGCCTTTCTTACTCAAGACTGAACCAGAGACCAGATTTTTGCGGACATCTGGTACATGAAGTACATCAGTAAGAGTAAGTTCTTTCCCCGAAGTCATCTTCAGTACAATATTGTCTCGTCCTTCAACCTTGGAGGTTGCAGAGTTACCCATGTAGAGTAGTTCTCCTTCCACAGATTCATATGTGGAGAACATCCACTTGTTGGCGCAGATGTGGCGAGTGGCTCCAGTGTCCACCCACCATTCTTTAGAGTTGCCACCAACTAGGTTAACCTCTGAGATAACAGATGTACAATCTACATTTGCACAAAGATTTTCTTCTTCGACCAAATGTGCATTAGGATGCTTCTTCTTCTTCTTCGAAGAATCTGGTGCCTTTCGCACACGGCAGTCCTTTGCACGATGTCCAGGCTTGTCACAGTTGTAGCACTTGCCATTGAATCTCTTCGAGTTACCACTCTTAGAGTCTTCACCATTGTGCTTTCTCTTCCTGTCATTAGACTTATTGGAATTTTCCATAACATTAGCTTTAGAAACATTGTATGGATTTCCAATTTTCTTTTCAGAAAGGCGGTTATCTTCTTCAATCCTCAATCGTACAATTAGATCTTCAAGTGTCATTTCTTTTCGTTTATACTTTAGGTAATATCTAAATTCTTTCCAAGATGGTGGCAATTTTTCAATTATTACAGCCACTTGAAAAGATTCACTGATAGTCATACCTTCAGCATGAATTTCATGAATGATTACTTGAAGATCCTGTACTTGGTTGATTACATTTTTAGAATCAACCATTTTATAATCCAGAAACTTACCGACTACATATTTCTTAGAGCCGGTATCTTCTGTATTATATTTCTTGTCTAAGGACTCACAGAGTTCCTTAGCAGTAGCAACTGAACTATATACATTATACAGTATATTGTCCAAACCATTGAGGATATAGTTCTTACTCAAGAAGTCCGCATGTTTCCATGCTTCAACCGCCTTCACTGATTGTTGATCATCTTCAACAAGAGTAGGCACAGTCTCCTTCAAGTACTTGGCCAGATTCATTCTAGTGAGATAGAACAATATTTTCTGTTGCCATCTCTTAAAATCTTAGCCACTGAACTTCTCTGGTTTCTCGTACTGGCTTGAAGGCACAGTTGGAGTAACCATGACAGGAGTTATCACAGTGGACATATCAGATGTAGTAGCCATCTACAAATATTAAAATTTATCTATCTTAATGTCTTGTATTAAATTTTAACTTTCTAATAAAACAACACTCCAAATCACAAAACAAAAATTAACTAGTCTTCTCTAAAAGCAATTAAGATTACTAGTGATTGATTACTAGTATGACAGTATTTTAATCTAAAACAAAATATCAGTTTAAAGATTAAATACTATTATAACAGAGTTCTAATTGATAACAGTACTCTTAATTGATAGTATTGTGACAGAATTCCAAAACTCAGTTTTAAGAATGTTGGTTCTAAACAGAAATGTTTAAACTGTATTCTTAAAAAGTTAATCTAAAACATGCACGAAATTCGATTTTAAGAATGTAGGTTCAAACTAAAAATGTTTAAACTGTATTCTTAAAAAGTTAATCTAAAACATGCAATAATCGATTTTAAGATTGTTGGTTATAAATTTACCGTATGTCTTTTAATATATTATGACAGTATATGTAAAGTGGAGGTTACTAATTCTGTGGTTGCAGATTGAAGCATACAGAATTGTTTTAGATTAACATAAAATGACAGATTTGTAGTTAACAGATTTACTACACATAATTGCTACTGTTATCTTATAGGAAATTAATTCTGTAATTAGGTTTATATCTATATAATTCCAGTTTCGAAGTAGAAGAAGACTGTTTAAAGAAAAACCATCAAACTGTTCTTCTTTATCTAGTATACTATCCTAATCAGAAAAATAAGAAACTGGATTAAGAAAAACCTGGTTGCAGGAAGACTAGAAGAAGACTTTACTGACAGGAAGTAGATTTGATGAAGATCGAGGCTAGTGTTGGACACTATCTCCTTAAAATCGATTCGTCCTCCACTATTCGCTTCTGGATTTCTTGGACGTCGATCTCCCAGGATACAACGATCGATCTGCAGAGGGAAGGAAGCTGCAATCCCTCTGCTCTGGCGAATCTGATAAAGGTTCTCTCTGGTTTATGTTATGCAGGACTGGTTTTTATTGAAACTGATGAACAGAGTTCTTCTGTAGACAGAAATTCTGGAACTTCTGTCTGCAGAAGAACAAAGAGAAGAGAAAAGAAAAACTTGTTATTTGAAACACTGACGCAGACCCTATTTATAGGCTTTCAACAGTCGCAACGGTTGAGATTTCAACAGTCGCAACAGTTGGCCGTTTCAACAGTTGTGACCGTTTAACGGCAACCGTTGACCCCAATAGAGGCAACCCGAATCCAATAGCACCAAAAATCAAAGGCTCCTCAGCTCCTCACGACGTTGCGTACGTGCGAAGTGCAAAGTGCGCCTCTAAAGCGCCCAATGCGCCCTAAACGCCCATTCGCCCTCGCACACGCGCGTGCGCGTGCGCGTGCGGGTGCGGCCGTGGTGCTCAAGGTTTTCCTCTTCTTACATAAGCAAAGTAAAGGAGCAAGCTATCTTATTTAAACCCACATCCTTACATTCCTCTATCCCATGTGGGACTATCTTTTCATCTTCCCTTTTTGTTTCTTTGCTATGTACTCAACTTTTGAAGCCAATTTCAATTCACTTAATTCATTTAATTTGAACTAGTGAATTGGCTCAATTTAAGATTCAAATTAGTGAATGAATTCAACAGAGGATAGCTGTTGCAGGTTTTGTAGTGTGAGATTAGGAATGGAGATTGCTATTTGCAGAGGTGAACATGCAAAAAGCTTTGTCGGCTTTTGATAGTGAAACTAAAGTGGTTTTAGTTGGTCTCAAAAGATGTTCGGATCAAATCTTATTTTGGAGGGAGATTATAAGGAACTGATATCCTTTCTCGTTATTTTGATGAAGAAAGTTGGGTGTGGTATGATTATAGAGTGTTTTCAATTATTTTCAAATTTCTTATCAGTTGAATTTCGATACACTTGGAGGGAGGCTAAGAAATGTGCGCACTGTATTGTTAATGAAGCAGTAAGGCGACGTCAGAACCATCAATTTTCATCTGCATCATTATTACCTCCTTTTGATTTGTTGAGAAAGGATCAGGATAACTTTTTTATATGAAAGTGCTTAGTACCTAAATAAAGATTATTTGATTAGCAAAAAAAAAAAACAAATGTGGATTTATTCTTGAAGTTAACTTTTGACTATGTAAATCATAATATTAGATATTCTATCATTGAAATCTAATAGAAAGTGTTTGATTCCAAATTCTTTCCAAATAATTCATATCTATTGCCTATTTCATTCTCTAATTTGTTTATATATAGCAATCTCCATGTATTATTACGTATTATGTATGTATCATCAATATAAGATGCATAATGCAAAATCTACCTTTAATTTTAAAGGTGAGAAATGTTCAATAACAAGAAAACCATTAATTTCAATCTTTATAAGAAAATATTTTTATAAGACTAAACTCTATAATTTATGTTTCGTTTGTTATGTGCCCTCATAATGAAACATATAGATTAATATTGAACTTGAAAGAAAATAATATGCAATAAGATCAAAATTCAGCATAAATTTGTTAAACTTAAATTATAGTTGCAAATTTATAATTTAGCTTCTCTAAAGTCTACTATTCAATTTTCATTAAATTTCATTTTTAACAAAAAATTGAAGCTTCAAATTTAAAGAAACTGAAGTCCAACTAATTAAATTTTAAATCTGAAATCTCCTCAACTTATGCCTAAATGAACACTACCGAACAACTAAATAAATTTTAGCTATGAGTAGAAATATGAAGAAGTTACAACAAATAAAATTAAATTTTTTAACGGCACACAAAAGGTTAGAGATGATTTTTAGTGTCCTTAAAAAGAAAAAAACAAAAAAAAATCATAATTTTAATAAGTCACAAGAGTTGCTACCGTAACCCAGGCATAAAAATAAAAAATAAAATAAAGGGGTTTTTACATATCTGTCCCTTAAATCTATAAAAATTAGAATTTAGTCTCCCAAATCTTTATATTTATAAGGATTAATTACAGTCAGACCCACTGTAGTATTAGGGGTGTGTAACTTAAGACCCCTGAATTTTAAAACTCTCAAAAAAACCCCTGGATTTAGTTATTTTCACTCTTTTTTTTATTAAATGCACTCTTATCCCTCAAATTTCTATTCTAGCCCCATTCCTCTTTTTAACCAGCACACTTCCTCTCTGTCTCGTCCCTCTCTCTCCCTCTCTATCCCTCTCTCTCTCAGTCACTCACGCTCCCTCTCTGACTGAGAGAGAGGGATAAAGAGAGAGTGACTGAGAGAGAGGGATAGAGAGGGAGAGAGAGAGAGGATAGAAAGAGAGAGTGTGTGTGCTGGTTAAAAGAAGATATGAGAGTAGAATAGAAATTTGAGAGACAAGAGTGCACTTTAGTAAAAAAAAATAGTGAAAATATCTAAGTTCAGGATTTTTTTTTAGAGTTTCAAATTTCAAGAGTGTTAAGTTACACATCTCTAATACTACAGAGAGTCTAACTGTAATTAACCCTATTTATAATTTAGTCCCCAAATCTTTTAAGTTACCACAATTTAGTCCCAAGCCATATTTTTAGCCCAAAATTCCCGTTATACTCCTGAGTTACTTCACTTTAGTTCTCTCTTTTCTCTTCCTCTTCTTATTGGGTTTCTCTCTCTATTATTCTCCTCTCTCTCTCTTCTCTCTTCTCATTGGATTCTCCTGAGTTACTTCACTTTAGAGATTAACTGGGAGGGATGTCTCTTTTAAGTTACTTCACTTTAGAAATTAACTGGGAGGAATGAGAGAGAGAAGAAGAATGGAGAGAGAAATTTAATTAGAAGAGGAAGAGCGGAGAAAGATGAAAAGGAAGACTAAAGTGAAGGAATTCAGGAGTATAACGGAAAATTCGGGCTAAAAATAAAATTGTGACTAAATTGTGGTAACTTACAGGATTTAGGGGACTAAATTATAGATATGAAAATTTGGGAGACTAAATTTTAATTTTTAAAGACTTAACAGATATGTAAAAACCCCTAAAATAAAATGAAAGGCTGACTAATGTGTCACGTGACTCACGTGAAGAACTCCCATCCCATCCCGTGAGGAGGGGAAATTCTATTTGTGCACGACATTTTACTCTTGGCAACCTGAATACTTTTTACACCAAACTCCTATTTTGAAATACTATCAATTTACTTTTTACGTCCAAAATTTTTTCCAAAAATACCCATCCTCCTTTTCTCTAACTGCTCATTCGATCCTATTGTTATCCTTTTTTTTAGTCGGATATTTTGGTCGGGTATTAATACCCGACCAAGAAACGAGCTGGTTGGGTATTAACACCCGACCAGCAAGCGAAGTCTCCCCCATTAAAAAAAAAGTTAATTAACAGTAAATTTCAAACAAATATGCATAAAACCTAAAAAAAAAATTAATCGTATCATGATTTATTCTCTGACACCAGAATTTTTCATTTGCATAAGAAAACTCAAACTCAAATTCCAAATCCAAATTTTACTTGTCACGGTGAAATCAAAAAATTTAAAATTCTTCTAATCTTTTCAGGAAATTTAATATAAAAATTTTTTAGAGATTAAGAAATCAAATTGATGATTTTATAGGAGATGTGTTTTTATTAAATACCAAAAAAAATTATTTAGGGTTTTAGAGAGAAAATAGAAGAGGAAGACGATCCAAATTTTAAGAAATCTTAGTTTGAAATTTATAAGGGTAATTTAGTCAAAAAAATAATTGCAAACTTGTAATTATTTATAAGTTTCAAAACCGTGCGTCAAAAATAAAATGCCGGATGCAAATAGAATTTCCCTGTGAGGAGAGAGAGTTAAAAAAAAAAAAAAAACAGAAAAGGACAAACAAATGGAAATTTCTAAACGAGCATACTACTGATCTTATTGAGCATTATCATCTCCTTTTCTCTAGCATTGCCCTCTCCTTTCCTCTCCTTTGATAAGGGATAGTTTTTTTTTTCTAGTGAACCCGCGCCTTCCCACCTTCTTGTAATCCACGAATCCAAAACCTTTAGGTTTTATAAGTTCAAAATTTTTTGGAGGAAAATTATCTTTTGGGACTATTGGTAGAGAGAGAGTTGGGAGTTAAAGACAACTTTTTCTAAAAATTTAACAGCAAACTTATAAATTATGTAAAATTTTATCCATACACTTTGCGTAAGAATCACATCTTTGAAACTTCTAAAAATTTAATTTATTATTATTTTTTGTGACTAAATTATCCTTTCACAATTCACTGATTGTGTATTAATATTTGTCCTAATTGAATACCAATCGCATTTAATTACTGAACTAAGTTTGATTGGATCTGTAATATTTGATCATAATGAAATAGAATGAAAAAAAAAAAAAAGAGAGAAGGAGTGTTAGAATTGAAAAAAATAAAACTATTTGAGTAAATATGAGATAATGCAAAATTAAAAGTGAATTAGAGAGAAAGATAGACATCTTGATCTTGAACAAAGTGGTATGGGGTGAATATTATTTTCAGAAAATTAATGAAGTGTGAGGTAAAGAGGTCGGTGTGCACGTTTAGATATTCCCTAAACCGATAAAAGGAACAAAATTTTAATTTTTAGTTTTTTTCTGTTTCTAAAAGCCCCTCCAGAAACCCTAAACCCTAGATCTCCTCTCAGCCATTCTCACTCTCATCCTCACTCTCTCTCGCCACTCTACCACTCCTCAAAATCCAATCGAAGCCAATACCATGGCGCTGTCTCTTCGAATTGCGAGCTCGACTCATCTAATCTCCCCCTATTCGTCCCAAAACCTTTTCCCTCGGTCCCATCGGCCCCCAAATTGTAGTATTAGAAGAAAGGGGCGATCTTTGTCGGTTCGATGCTCGGTTTCGTCGTTCGTTGCAATGGATTCCGCGAGAATCAAGGTGGTGGGAGTCGGCGGAGGCGGGAACAATGCCGTCAATCGCATGATTGGGAGCGGTTTGCAGGTTTATTTTATTTTATTTTTTTAAAATCTTGTTTAATTTGATCATGATTTCAATTTCTTTTTGTAATTTTGTATGAATTTATGGGTTTTGTAAATGTATGATGTGGCTAATTGACAATGTTTTGATGAAAGTTGTTGATTGCGAAATGCGGGTTTAAAAATGAGCAAGAAGTGTAGCACTGTCCTCTAGCTTGATTAAATGGGTCATTTTCAAAAGTTTGTTTTTTTTAATTAATTTTTTTCATAGCTATTTTTTGTCCTGTTTGTGAAATTGTGATTTTTGTGGTGTTAAGACAGTTTTTGTTATATATGATATCAGATTTTAGTTTCAATTTAGTTCTTTTAAGTTGTTTTTCAGGATGTATAATGTGAATTTGTGCTTCATTGTTGACATTCTTGCGGTAGATATTGATAATATGCCATATGGAATGAGAGACTGTTATCTTCTTGAGGTAACAGATATAATATCTTCCTGTTGTATTATAGTTTATCAGATGATTAGTTAAATTAACTGTACCTTTTTGCATATACTCTACCATAAATTCATCTCTATGATTAATTGCTTAGATCAATTTCCTTATTCAGACTACAAATTTGGCAATTCTTTTTTCAGTGAAAATGTTGCATTTAACCATTAATTTCATATGTACCGTGATTTGGTAATTGATATGCATTTAAATCAACTTTTTTGTCACTGTAAATAATCTATGTTGAAATGAACACTTCTACTTCTACCTTAACGGGCGGTAAATGGAAAAAGAGAACATATTTGTCAACCAAGTTTGTCGCATTCCAAAAATAGCATCTGACCAGCCCTAGGATAATCCTAATAAGCCTAAATAACACGTGGCACATGTAATTTGCATATGTATAAATGTGAACATGTGCAACCAATGCACTAGCTTGTGTTTCTCGAATGTGACGACCATGATGTTTTATAAGTATATTAAACTGTGTACACAGAGCAACCTGGTAGGCGTGCAAGAAGCCTTCCAACATGAGGAGAGTAATATGTAGGATGGCTCATTGGCCTTAACACACAATAAGCCAACCCTTTCCACTATTGTTGCATCCCACGGACTGATACACCTGCTGCAAATTGTCTATGATATATAGGATACTTTCCCAACCAAAAAATGGCAAATTTGAGACACCGTAACAAGTTTGCCCATTCATGTCCGGCGCTTACAAATATGTAATTGTTATTTATCTTGAAAATTCTTACTTCTATAACCACCTTTTGGTCTCACGTTCAATTCATAACCATAATATTCGTCTCATCCACTATTCTGGAATTTGAATTAATCAATTAAAAAATTAAACATATAATTAATCAATTAAAGACTAGAATATATTTTAAGTAGTATTTTGAGCGGGACTAATAATTAAAAGCAGCCACCTTAAGTAAATGCTTCACAGCATTTCCTAATAATTTTGTTTCTTCATCTAAATAAATACTTTCATATTATGTTTAAAAAGTTTAAAATTTTATGTTTTTTTTTTTTTTTTCAATTCGACATGCATTTGCATGTGGCCAAATTCTAGTTATATATAAATATGGAGTATGTTGTGCCTTATATCAAAAGCTAACTTATAGATTATTTTACTAAAATTCTTTCATATATGAGTACAGACCAATGCAAGTATTTACATGAGTCAGATAAATATTATTCAAATATAATTATGTATATAGTCAAGTCTTCATGTCTGGATTGGACTGATGTTATGCCCAACACTGTTTGTCCATGTCAAAGCAAGACACTTCTAATTGTTTCCAATAGTGATAACAAATTATATCCCATAACCATTTACATCTGAGCCTTTCTTAGATGGAAAAACTAAGGTATGCTGGAAAGTTTTCTTAGATGGAAAAACTAAGGTATGCTGTAAAGTTTGGAAGTAACAAATATGAGGAGATATAGACGTGCATGTATGAGAAATCAAACCAATAGTGAGTTCAAGGTGGTCAAGATGAAAGATGATTAGCTAAACCAGCGTTGATATCAAGACATACCTTTTAAATTTCAGTAAATTATTTTTTGATGCTCACTTATGATAGTAGTGCATGTGTTCTTGAAAGTACTTGCCTGAATCTATCTGCAATGTAAAAAAAAAAAAAAATCCAAAATTTCATATGGGTGTGGCTTGTATGCCTTTTTGACATTGTGACAATAGATTTATATGTTAATGACTGAAGTCTTAGTAAAGTTATAGAAAGCCTTCTTGGTGCTAACAAATTTTAGGGTTTACTCGATGTTGGTTTTGACTACCTTGTTGAAAAGTATGCTAGATACTTCATTTTAGGTTCTAAGTTGTTAACATTACTGAGCACTCTATCACAATATTTCAACATGGAAGTTATTGGATCATTGATGTTGCGATAACGGGTTGTAAGTGTCTTTAGTGTTTTGCATTAAAATTACTTTTCGGTGCAAACGGTGACCCCATTTTCCAGTAAGTCTTAGAGAAACATGAGATGTCTCAAATTATGGTACGTATAGCCAAGGGTTCCAACATCTTCCCATCTTCATCATAATCTAACATGAAATTCATTCTTACAATAAGTTTTGGCATTTGCAATAAAAGTATATATTATTTGTCACAACTTTCTTTGCACCTATCATTTGGGGATTGGTGTAGGAAATATCAGGATGCTTACAAACCACATCTATTGGTTTGGATATACTGATTCAGGGTCCTATTGTAGACATTGTACTTTCTATCTATATCATCCAATCTCTTAAGTCGAAGGCTTTTCTTATATTGGTAAAAGTGGATTGGATGCTGGAAAGGAAGGGAGCTTAAACTAACAGGCAGAAATTAGTAAAATAAGGAACATTCTACAGGACTATTGTCACGAACCTTGCAGTAGTAGATAAATACAATTTAATTGATGGAGGATGGAAGTTGATATGTTTATTCATAAATTTGTCATATGTGGAAAATGTGGATTTTCTGTCACGGTAAGCTTGATGCATTAGAAAAGAGGAGTGCTTATTGTTTTTTGCCCTGAAGGGCACTGTGGTGAACATAATAAAACAATTAACTGCTAGTAATGCTAAACCATTTGAGCCAAGAAGTTAAATGAGGTTTATATCTGTATGTTACATACGAAAACATGCATCAAATCAGTGTATGTTACCTCCTCATTAGCCTATATTCTGTAACAAACAGTTTTACACATTAGTCATGTTCTAGTTGGTTTTTGAAATCAGTGCATGTTTACCTCCTTGTTAGCCTATGTTCTGTAACAAACAGTTTTACACATTAGTTATGTTCTAGTTCTAGTTTGTTTTTGTGTATGTGTGTGCGTGTGTGCTCACGTGCATGCGCGCACACGGGAGTTTGTGCGGACGTGTGTGTATGTGTCTGCATGTGCATGAGTGCGCGCACGCATGCATGCATGTGTATGTGTGCATGTGCTGTTTTGGGGGGTGGTGTCGTGCATGAAAACCGTATTCTATTTTTGGGAAGCATGTATCCCCTATATACATCAATGCAAACCAAGAACCGATGAAATTAAACCTGTAAAGTCCTGACTTCTGAGGGCTAAGGAGATACTCTGTCACAGAGAGAGTGTTTTTTTTCCGATCGAATGAATCTGGACTTTTCATGCAGCTGTATTTTGTTAAATTTTTCTAAGTATGTGCCTGGCAGGTCGTGAATTTGGTTTCTTAATCATTTGAAGTCCCTGTCACTTCACCAACTCGGTAAATTATGATGATAGCCATTGGGTGAATACTCCAAAGTTCTGGTAGGGTATAAGGAAGTACTGAGATTTGATAAGGAGTTGCTTTATTACCAATTTACTGAGAACTTGAATATTATGGTGAGGGTTAAAGGAAATACTTTTATAGTGGTTTAGACGCCTAGTGTACTAGAAGCCTACAACTTTAGTCATCAATAGGCATGATTGAGAAACAATGTAGGCACGATTTACTTTTGTAATCCACATCCAAAGGAGTTAATCGGTCTCTTTGTTTATTTCAGTAAGGGGGGTAAGGTGAGTTGAATTAAGACTCCAGGCATAAAGTTTAGATATCTTTTTCTTGGATAGAATCTCGTAAGCTTAGAAGATTACTGTTTGTGCCTGTTGTAGTTGAACATAAGATGAAAAAAAATTAGTCTTCCTATTTGTAGTTGGAGATAATATTGGGAGGGGAAAAAAAAAAATCCAGTCTTCCTTTCTGGCATCTTGATGCTTTTAATAGTTGGCTGTAAAGGTTACAGGAAGCCAGTGTTCTAAATATCGGATACCGGTCTCGTACCGGTCAGCCAAATTACATACTGGTTACCGGATACCGGGTGAGATATCGCGATATGACCCTAAATACCGGAGTGTCATATCGGTGTCATACCAGTTAAAGAATAATCATATAATTGGCTATATAGAACATAATAAAACGCATAAAATGAGTTTATAGCACTTACATTGGCTTATTTACATTCAACTTACGAATTTGCAGATATCGTTTAGAACGTTCGCATATGCACAGAGACAGAGCGAAATACAATCATAAAATAAAGAAAAATAAGTTTTCAAGATAAAAGAAAAGTGTTTCTGCAATACATAAGTGATATAATTTATAAAATTACAACATTGTCCTTTAAATGAGTTTATTTGAAACATGCTAGAAACTTTAAACATCAGTCTTTACAACATATTTTCTAGCTAGATTCAGAGTCGACTGGTTCATTTGTTGGCATGCCTTCCTCATCATCTGATGACGAATCTGATGATGATGTGTCAACTTCTTCCTCATCGTCATCATCTGATGCGTGCCGCTGCTTAGACTTTGAAGATGATGGTGCTTTTCCTTTTGAAGTTTTACTACTCTTCCACTTAGATGCCTCAACTCTTCCACTCTTTCTCTTCTTCGGATTAGCACCCATAGCAATTGACACCTGTCGAAAAGTCAGTTGTTCTCCAGGAAAGACTTTATCATCACTAGTCTCATAAGAATCGCCATTCTTTTTCTTAGGCATGAACCACTCGGTGACCTTTTCCTCTTCATTGTATGCTACTAGTGGATCTCTGTTTGGGATTGAAAGTTTGCTCTTGAGCCTTGCATTGAATTTGACAAAAACTAAGTCATGCAATTTCTTCGAACTTAGCCTATTTCTTTTCTTCGTATGCACCTAAATAAAAGATATACACATGAAGTTCGTTTAAAACATATATATTTGGGAGAAAGAAATATTTAATTAAAAAAGTTAAAATTGTAATACCATCTCAAATGTGCTCCAGTTCCGTTCACAACCCGAAGAACTGGTTGTCAGGCTCAAAATCCTCATTGCCATCATCCTCAATTCGGGAGCATCTGTCCCGTAGAATTGCCACCATTGAGCTAGCAATGAATATTTATAAATAGTTATTAGCTATTCAATAGTTTCTTTAATGAAAAATAGATTTAACTTTGCATTTCTTATACTGAAATGCATACCTGGATTAATGATTCTCTTTACTGCTGCCCTTGCAAAAGACATTCCAAATGATCCATTTTGATTTTGATAGATCGGGAGCTGCTGTGCAATCTTATCAAGTCTATCATTATCATTTGGATAGAATTTGTACATCACTTCAACGAAGCCCGACATGAACGACCCATCAGCATCAATCTCAGGCTGCTTCTCATAGTAATACAGAGGGTTTAAGAAATATCCAGCTCTATGCAGAGGACCCTTCAGTTTTTCCTCCCATCTCTTATCAATAATCTTCCATATTGGAAGATATTTCTTCTCTTCACCCCCTAGAGCATCTCTTATCTCCTCTTTGGCAGTCTCTAGGTCACCATACAGAAAGCCCATTGAAGGGACTTTGTCCCCATCAACTCTACGCAAAACTTTCACTAGTGGAGTAAATACTCTTAGAGCAAAATTTGTGTTGTCCCAAAATTTGTTGCTGGCAATTATTTCTGCAACCTAAACATTCATAAAAAGATGTATTTTTAATTTGTCAATAACATATAATTTAAAAATATAAAATAAAAATTTATATTAATTGAAATAAATACCTTCTTGCCTGCATCTGTTCTGGACAGAGTGCAATCCATCCAGTCATCAGAAATAAACATATGTTGCAGCTCCTTCTTCTTCTCTCTGATTGATGATAAAGAGAGAAATGCCGTGGCAAACCTAGTTGTGCCTGGCCTTATTAGCTCTCCACCAATCGCCTTCCTCATTATATCTAAAGATTTGGTGTGACTGTATATGTACACGGAGACTGATCTCCCCATCATAATTGCACTTCGGATATGTTTAATTTTTCCAATATCCGCAAGCATCAGATTAACTGTATGTGCTGCACAAGGTGTCCAAAATATATTTGGATGCGTCAGAGCCAATGTATTTGCTGCAGCCATATTGTTCGAGGCATTATCTGTCACAATCTGTACAATATTTTCTACGCCAACCTCGTTCATTCCCCTCTCCACAAATTTGTAAATGTAACTGCCATCGTGTCTCTCAGAAGATGCATCTTGAGACAATAAGAAGGCTGTACCGGCCGGACAATATACAACGATATTAATTAAACTTCTCCCTTTCCGATCCGACCACGCATCAGTCATTAAAGTGCAGCCATTTATTCGACAACTCCGTTTGAATGATTCAAGAGTTGCATTTGTCTCCTCGACCTCTCTTTGGAGGCAAGTCTCGCTTAGCTCGTATGGGCTAGGAGTCTGTAAGTTTGGTCCATACATGCCAATGGCTTGGACCATCTGCATAAAAGCTGGCTGCGTAGCAATATTGAATGCAAGACCTCCTTCATAAAAAAACCTGGCAATGTATCGAATTGCATCGTCTCTGGCCTTTTTTCTGGAGGCTGATGGCACGGTAGGCTGTCTTTGAGCTGCTTCTACTGCTTCTTCGACCGATCGAATTGCAAATTGATCCATCGGTCCTGTTGTTTTGCGTGAAGATTGACCTGTTGTTTTGCGAGAAGACGACTCCTCTCGAGTTGTCTCCTCATCTTCTTCTTCCCCAACACGAACTTCTTTTAACAAATTTTGAAGTTCTGTTGCTTTTCCTTCCTTTACCTCTCTAGTTTTATTTAGCATTACTAGTGCTTTCTGCTTCACGTCATCTGGGACCAGGGGACAGCCTCTGACATTCCCGCTGACATGACCTAAATGTTCCTTCAGGCGGGTAATACCTCCCCCATATTCATTCTTACAGAAATTACACTCCACTTTATTGGGCTTATTGGGTACTTTTTTTCCCCATTCCCAAACTGGATCTTTACCTCCTCGCTTCTCTTGGACATTTGAAGCACCAGAAGAGGACATCTTTCAAACTATTTCTGACTTCAAAAAAGTGAAGTGAAAAAAGACAAACAATTAATTTATTAAATAGCTAAATAATTGTTGCACTTAATTTATATTAACTTAATTTATTTAAGAATTCAAGCTTTTACTAAAATAAATAAAGTTAATACTTAATAAACATAATCTAAGTTAAAAAAATAATCATATAAACATAATCATAAAAAAATAATTATATAATTTCAAGATTTTTATTGGACATTTGGAATTTTGGATACACAATCTTATTCTATACCTGAAACATATACAAACTAGAGAATCCTTATTATAAAGTCAAAATCGAATATATTATATAGACAAGATTATTTTTATTCACAATAGTCAAAATAGAAAATCCGGTATTTTAGGAGATTTTCAAATTCTTATATACTCAAAACACTTAAAATTTTTTACCTCAAATCACATACTTACTTTATCAATTTTTATATAAACATTATTAAATGTCTCTAATCACCATAAAATGCCAAATGTGACATTATGCACTCTTAATTACAATTCAAATTTGTCTCTTTACTAACTTAACCAAATTCCTTGTGAACCTAGTTAATCAAGATGTTAAGCCGCTTAATCAAAATGTCACATTATCCACTCTTATGTACCAACAAGTGGGTCTAACTCTATTGCCCCCAAGATGTTGAACCAATGCCAATATGTTGCTTAGTTACTGTGACAGTTCAGTCTGAGGATAAAGAAAATACACAGGGAACCCAAAAACTATACTGTAGCTCAGTGACACTGTGACAGTCACTGGCCGAGCACTGTCACAGTGACTGGCCGAAGGGTGCTGCCCTAGACATCAATTCCAAACTTAAAAATGAAAATTCCCTAACTCATTCTTAATTTAAAAACACAAATACACTAATTACAGTAACAAACTAAAATTTAAAAAAAAATTAGACTAAAATTAAACAAAAATTTAGAGAAAAATTAAATGCAGTCTACTTACCAAAATTCAAGATCGAGATGCTAGAAAGCACGCAAGAGAAAGAGGGAGAGATGGATCACCGGCGAGTCGACGGAAGTCGGAGAGATGGCGATGGACGAAACCAGATCGATTCGGTTGCTCGGGGACTGGGAGAGACAGCAACGGTGATTTTCTCCGGGAGGAATGGTCGATCGACCAGTTGAGGAGGATGGAGAGCCGGAGAGACGGCGATGGACGAAATCAGATCGCGTCGGTTGCTCGGGGAGAGACAGCAACGGCGAAAAATTCTCCGAGAGGAACGGTCGATCGACCAATTGAGGAGGATGGAGAGCCGGAGAGGCGACGATGGAAGCGAAAACCGGCGATGGAGGAGTGGGTTGCGACGGAGTTGCGACGAAGAAAATTAGGGATTAGGGTTTTTTTTTGTCGCGAAGAGAGGAGTTCGGATTTTTATGTTTTCCTATCGGGTCGGGTCCAGCGGGTTAACGGGTTTCAAAAGCAACCGTAACCCGTTAACAAAAACCGATATTAGGCCATACCGGCCGATTTTTCATATACCGGATACCGGCCGATATATCGCCACGTGGCCGATATATCGGCCCATACCGGTCAAAAACGATATGCGATAAAAAAAACCCCATATCGTCTCGTTTCTTTGTAAAAAACGATATATCGGCCGGTATACCGATATACCGGCCGATATTTAGAACACTGCAGGAAGCCATTGATCATTCTATGTAAGTGAAGTCTAGAAAGAATCTTAATTGGCAAGCATCTGATGGCTCCTCGATCACAGCAGGATTAAGAAATCACTCGAGCTATCTTTCTCCCCTTCGTATTGAAGGTGTGAGAAAATTTTGTGAGTTCATGCAAAAGGCTTTGACCTAAGCCCGTAAAGTACTCTGGAAGGAGAAAGAGAGGAGGGGGATAAATGCCTTAAGGTGGCAAGAATAGATATACGTCCGAATGAAAATATTCCTCATTTACTCACTCATAACAGAGAGGAGTACGTGACAGTAGACTTAGAGATGCTACATAGTTATCAGAATATCGGGGTTGCTGCAGCAAAGGTAGCAATGTTATAAGCAACATACTTCTCTTTAGGTAAGGACAATAGGACATGATATGCATTGTAGTTTGAGTACTTTAACAAATCACTGGACACCAATTTGGGGTCCAAATTTTTCACTGATGCATGAGGTGGCCTCGCTTCTCCTTTGGAGGTATAGCAATTGTGATCTCTCTCAATACTTAAAGCCCCTAAAAATGGTAGATTTCCCTTCGACTAGTGAAGGTGTTTTCCTTCGTTTGTCATATTGAGGGCTGTTGAGATTCTAGACAGAGATATAAAATTACAGGTTGAAATTTGTTAATCAGGGTATAATCGATAGGAAACACTTCATTCTCCTAGTATTCATAGAAAGCCTTTTAGTTATTCTTAAAACTAGTGTATGGTACTTTCTAAGGTGAATTCTTGTTATAGTCACATTCATGGTTATCAAATTATTCTTTTCAATAAAAAAGCATTATTATTTTTCATTTGATATAATGCTGTTCTATTTATGGTTTATTTATGCATAATAGCTTGCTTGTCTCAAAACTTGAAATAACTGGAAACATTCAACTATGACACTCATGTTAATTAATAACTAATAAAATGTAGTAGGAGTGCCAGAGTGTACTGTTTAGTGTGGATTAATTAGTGCTTCCAGAAATTGCTATTTCTTCTGAAAGCTGTTTATATTATGCGCAAACTTGTTACTGCAGAAATAAGATTTTTTGGATTTTAAAATTATGCTATTTTTTTATTTATATTTGTTATGCAATGTGTTTTTGAATAATGCTTCCTTTTCATTAGTCTTCTGTTGGATCTTCATTTTTTTTTTCTTTAGGGAAAGATTTGATTGCTTTCCTTTATTAATCTTCTGATGGATCTTCATTTATTTCCTTTAAGGAAAGGTTTGATTGCTTTCCTTTTTCAGATTGCTCCCTCCCTTTAGTCGGTTTTCTAACTATTTTGTTGTTTACCATACCATGTGCACATAACTGGCATATCCAATGTCACTGCCAAGCTCAGATGAAAGCTTGCTCGATCTACATGAATTTTAATCCAATAATTAAAGGTTCAGTAAGGAAACTCCTAATGGGTTGAAGAATGCTCGACTGTGATGATTATGAAATGTATTTGTTAATATCTTATACAGATGCAGAAGGTAGATGTGCATTTGTCATTTTTAAATAGGTATTGTCATGTATAATGTATTTTTAGATTTTATAATCTCTTAGAGTTATTATAAATTATGTAGTTGTTTACTTGTCTTAACTTACCTATCTACAAGCCCAATCTTGAGTTTTTGTGTCTTAATTCATTCTCTAGCCCGCAGACCTCAAGAATATTGGTACCTTAGAAGAACATTTCTGGTTGTAAACCTTCCTAATGAGATTTGCTTTTGTACATTTTTTAATTATATCTGAACTGCACTATCCTCTAGAAACTCTTCTTGGTAACTTAAATCTATCTGAATTGTCATGATTTGCTCACTTCTACATTAGGGGATCTTTAGCTTGACGAATAATTTTGATAAGCAAGTAAATATCTGTAGGTTATCTTTACATTTATAATACTTGGTAACATAAGAGATGCTCCTTTTTATTTTTTGGGTTGTGGTATCTGGGATAAGGAAACATGATATATGGCTATTTTAGTCTAATAAAGGACTTTTGGATCAGTGGGATCGGGTTGTGTATTAGTTTCATTTTCTTATTTATCTCTAATGAAAGAGAGCTCCCAGTCGCCAGTTTTCGAAAGAAGTTTTATTTTCTCTACAAGGAGCAGCACTACTATACCTTTCTGTTTTGTTCAAATCCCTTGAGTTTCATCTTCATAAAAGATTGATAAATTTATATTTACAATCTCAATTCAGTTCTACACCATACAGCCTCCATGCGAGAATAGATAGAGAAGCAGCACAGTTTTAACAATTGATACTAGTTTTTACGCCCACTATTGAATTGTATGTTTTATGTTTTTTTTTTTCATGTCTGCATTTTTTATCAACAATGTTGGTGCGTTAACTTTCTGGATATTTAATTGTTCCTTTTTCCCAAAAAAAAAAAAAAATCTTGCAGACAGAAAATGTTCTTTTATTCATGAATTTTTTCCCCTCTCCATGACTTCATTTTGTTCATATTTAAATGTCTTCTCAATGTCTCAACCAAAGGCATTTCACGACTCAGTGTTGCGTATTGATATTGGTCAGTTTTTTCTTTATTTTTACATAATATTTTGATTGGAATCAGAGTTTCCATCCATCACTCTGTCATTGTATTCTAGTTTCCCATTTAAAGTACGCAAAATATGTCGAATTTTGTATTGTTCTGTACTTTTGAAGGTTCTCCTTCCTAACAACCATAAGACATTGAAGGGGTTGATACTACCATATTCTGATGCATTCACTTTCCTTTCTGTCATAAGTTCTCTTCTATCTGGTATATACGACTATTTCAAAGGATTAGTTAAATTGTGTGAACATTGAAGGAACAGAAAAGAAAGAGTGCTGCTACAATAATTTTTTTTCTTGATGTTTAGTGAATTTAATGACTAGCAATCGATTTATGCTAATTTGGTGCTCTTTCAGGGTGTTGATTTTTATGCAATTAACACTGATGCCCAAGCTCTGTTGAATTCTGAAGCAAAAAATCCACTACAAATTGGGGAGCTTTTGACTCGTGGACTAGGTCTTGTCTCTACCTGCTTTGATAACTCATTACTTTGAGTTTCATAAGCATTTTATAAACTAACAGTGCACTCATACTCAAAGGGCTCAGCCATGAGTTGTTTTTCTTTGTATTATTATATGAAATCACTGAATGTTTGGATACATCTGACTTGCCTGTCTTAGCCACAATCCTATTAACCCAGTATGCATTGCACTTCGTTTTAATCATAAGTAGTAATATATGGGCCCATGGTCCTATACCAGTGGCTGATAAGAGGCTGATTGCTTATACTGTCATATTTTGCCTCCATCAAACAATACCTATGCTTCTTTGCCACCGCAGCTTCATGAAGGTTTGTCACTTCCCTACTCATTAGCGGTAGAACCTGGTACCTATTGTACCAAAAGTGGCTGCACCACTTCTAGAACATCACGGAACTAAGAAAAAGGCAAATATAGTGAGTCACAAGCTTTTAATTTGAGGATTGTTTGTGACTCATGATTGTTGGTTCATTGAGTCACCACGTCGATCACCACAAATTAGATCTTACAAAAAAAACTGAAAGTTCACGTTACATGCATTTCAGTTTTGATAGTCCTATGCCGCAGATTGAATTTTCTGTTAAAAGTGCAGGTACAGGAGGAAACCCTCTTCTAGGAGAGCAAGCTGCTGAGGAATCTAGAGAATCTATAGCCAATGCTCTGAAGGATTCAGATCTTGTTTTTATAACAGCTGGTATGGGTGGAGGCACAGGATCTGGTGCTGCACCAGTTGTTGCTCAAATATCAAAAGAAGCAGGTTATTTAACAGTTGGAGTTGTTACTTATCCCTTCAGCTTTGAAGGCCGTAAAAGATCTTTACAGGCAGGTGTCACTTTGTGTTTTTTTTTTTTTTGTTATATTGACTAGCTCTTTATTAGAGAACAAACTGCAATGTAGCATAATTATCAGAATGCTGCTTTATTTTGTTTGAGAGTCTTCCTTTTCAATTTACAAGTCCTACTGGGATATTTGCTTTTATGTATTTGTCCTTTTAACATAATATGATCAAAGTGAGACCTGACATGGAACTGCTCCATGTAAAATTAGTTTAGGATGTTAGCTATTATTCTGTGCAATAAGTTTTCTCATGTGTTTGCACCCTATCCATCTGTATAAAAATGGATGATGCATAGCAAAGCAAAGCTATTTCACCTGGAGGATCTGTATGTCAAAAAAATTAATGAGGAATTTAAGCACATAATCTGTGCCATTATAGATTTAAAGTTGCTGGAAGAAAGTTCCAGTGTGGGATAAGATATATCTCACGCAGAAGCTGGTGCACAAAATTTTGATATTTACTAAAATATTATAAAATCTGATGACTGATTCCAAATATTAGATCTATTGGTATTCTGAAGAACAAAATTATCACATATTATCAATTAGCGTAGTAAAAATGGGCTTATTTAGTAAAAGTGATTGACAAGATTATGTATGCAATTAATTAGACAGTAATTCTTGGAAGAATTTGGGAATGGATGTCTTGAAAAGTTTATGGACAGTTATGTTAAAGGTGAATATTATTTCAAAGAGTAAGATATTGCTTGCTAAATCTTACCCTGTCAAATTAGTAAAAACCTTTAGATTTATATCATATGCATAAATATTTATGTCGAAGACTTGAAGTGAGAGTTGTATTGAAAATTGACAGTTAATGCAAAAAGAAGGATGTTGCTATTTAAATTACCTCGTGTAAAAACTTTTTGATTTACATCATATGTACAAATTATAAATAGTTATGTAAACTGTGTGTTGACATCATACTGTTATCCATCCAGTGCAATGCCTTTATACACTGCAAGCTATCTTCAGTCCTGGCAACCTGATTACTTTTGTTTTCTTAGGGGAACCTTGAGCTATTCTCTAACTTTGTTCATCTTCAGCAATCTTATATTACTTATCACTTCCTTTTGATGCATGCATTTGCATTTTCTTTAAATTCCCAACAGCATAACTTAACATGCTTATCTTCATAGCATACATGTTTTCTTAATGAATTGTAAATATGTGTACTTTTAGTTTCTTGATACAATGCTATTTTGGAAGATACTTGAAGAGTGGGGCAGAGCACCTTTCTGCTATGAAGCACAGACATGGTCACAAGACATGGATACGATGCAGATATAGGACACAACAAAATCCTAAAAGTAGGATATGGGTGCACGACAAACAATGTTTATTATTATTACTACATATTGATAAATTTATAAATAAGATGTATGTATTAACTGACAAATTATTATGATTTTTTAATAATAGTTTCATTCATAATAAATCCACAGATGTCACTTAACATAGTTGCATTACTATGGTGCTTAATCAAGTAAGCAAGAATATTTCAATACTTGAATTTTCAATTAAAAAAGGTAATGATCTTTTAGTTAGCCTTTAAGTTTCTTTAGCTCTTAGGCTTCCTATAACCATATAGAAAGCTCAATGCTATTTATGGGTACAAGAGAATTTGTGAAAACTATGGTTATGCTGAAGAACGATTATCTAATCACCATAGTTCATGGCTAAATGCTAATCATAAACAAATATTTCACTAAAAACAAAACCTGTTTAGACTCATTCACATCTATTATCAAGGTTTTCTATTTTGCTAGCACAAACAAGTACTTGAAAACAAGATCGTAGAATTAATTAACTGTAGTTAAATATTAACTGTTAACTAAAGTAAACTATATCGAAAAGATTTCTTATCAAAGAATGTGAAATATAACATTATATAAAGTAAACTAACATGCCATCGTGTATTCCGTGTTGACCTCCATAAGGATGAAGACATTTTACATTGATCGTGAGTTGAATATGGACGTTTTGCACTGACCATAAGTTGAACACGCAAAATTTTTATCTGACACGTATTGGGCATATATCGTGCATGAATCGTATATGATACATGTCCGATACATATACAACATTAGATTAGATTTAACCTGTCCATGCTTCATTGCTTCTATGACTTGAAACTTCAGAAGATCTTCTTAATAGTTAGGTATACTGCATCTAACTATTGATGGAGTTATATTTAGTAGATGCAGGTTAAAATGACTTGAGTATCAACTGTATTCGCTTTTTGTGTATTTGCTACAAGGTTGATAGCAATGTTTAAAATAGCGATAACGATAACGTAACGTTTTGTCTCTGTTAGGTTATGTCGCATATAGTGTAACGCATAACATAGTTTATGCAATTTCCTATTTATTTAATTAAAAATAAATATAAAACTATATAATATAATTTTTATAAATTCAAAATACCTAAAAAAAGAATATAAAATTATTTTGTAATACATAATTTATTCTAGTTTTATATTAAGTTTTACAATAATTTTCATATTTATCTTCATAAATTATGTTAAGTCTCCAACCGTAATTCAAATCATCATTTAAACAAGAAAATAAGATTTCAATTTTTTATTTCAATTCCAGTTATTGTTATTATTGTAATTTATATTTCGTAATGTTCAATTTTTTTTATTTGTAATTGTTGATTTCAGTTCAGTTAAAAATGCAATAAAATCAACAAGTAAGATATTTCAGCAACCGGAAAAGAATTACTACAGGCGAATAAGGAAACAATCGCAAATTAATAAGTTAGCAATTCTACAAGTAATCAAACAAGCCAACAACTAATCAAGAAAATTACATCAATTTGCTAATAAACAAAATAATAATCAACAACAATATAGAAATTACTAAAAAAATAATTGGAAATAATGTAACATAACTTAACGTAACGTTACGTAATATAACGTAAAATAACATAAAAAATGTACTGTTACGGTGCACTGAGTTATTTTCAGTTATTACGTAGTGCTGGAATTCCGTTAGGTTACGTAACGTAATATAACGGGTTTCATAACGTGTTATTTTGAACAGTGGTTGATAGTTATTTGCAAACATGATTGTTGTCATTCCATTTTGGGTCTCACAAGTGAATGTTGATCCCCATGACAAATTTTATCATATTACCTCCTTGTTTAGACCCTAGACTTTTTCCTACGTACGGACAACATTAGCCAAGTCTTTATCTCAAATTTTGAGGTTTGATTCCATGAGTCCCTTTTCTCCATTTAGCTCTTTAACTCTTTCTTGACCTAGAATATTTTTATACTTATGTGTAATATTCCACTATCTATCAGCAGACAGTTGAGTCATTCAGACAGTTGAGTCATTTAGTAACGTGCATAACACAACCATTGTTTTAAATATCGGCCGGTATATCGGTATACCGGCTGATGTATCGGATTTTCCCCACAAACGAGACGTTATGGCTAATTTTATATCGCTTATCGTTTTCGACCGGCATGGGCCGATATATCAGCCATGTGGCGATATATTGGCCGGTATACGGTATGATAAATACCGGCCGGTATGAGCCAATATCGGTTTTTTGGTTAACGGGTTTGGGTTGCGGTTGAAATCCGTTTACCCTTTCAACCCGACCCGATAGGAAAAAAATAAAATCCAAAAATCCGCTTCTATCGCGTTCTCTCCCAAATCTATTGCTCGCGAGCCCTAATCTCCTATTCTTCCCCGACTTCCCTCTCAACCGATCGAACGGTCGCAACTCAAAATCCACCCAAAAAAGACAAAAAACTGCCCAGCGGGGCGTTGAGAGTTCTCTCCTTCGATTGATTTTCGCTAAAGAAAGTTCGACAGCCCGATTTATCCTAAAACAATTTCGCCGGTCTCCCGACTTCCCTCTACTCCTATTGTTTAGCCTCCGGTGGCGCCGACGAGGAGCTTGGTAGTCAGTGCCTCACTGGTAAAGTGATAAGTCCAGTTAGCCCCAAATTTCTTTTCTTTATAAATATTTTGTTTTGATTGTCATATGTGTTTGAGCATTTGGGTGCACTTAAAATTTGAGATAATTTGGTTGTTTGCACACATTGATTGGGTGGAGTTTCACTGTTTCAGTCAGTAAATTAAATTCACTGATTCACTTCGAAACAGTGAATCGATTCACTGATTCGATGTGAATCAGTGAATGAATCAGGGATTCGGTTCACTGATTCACATCGAATCAGTGAATCGATTCACTGATTCGGAGTGAATCAGTGAACTGAATCCTTGATTCACATGAATCATTCATTGATTTGGAGTGAATTAGTGAATTTGATTCACTGATTGTAAGGGGAGTGGCCGAAACAGTAAAATTAGAATTTAGAAGTTAATTTGTTTGAATAGTGACAGTCTAATTAGAATTTTGAAGTTAATTTGTTTGATAATTTGTTGAGTGATGAGTAATTACTAATTAGAAGTGAATTTGAATGAGAATTTTCATACTGAAAATATGTAGCAATATAGTATATTTTAATTAGTATATTTTAATTGTGTGCATATAGAGTATTTTAATTGCAGGATATTGAGCAATTGTAAATTTATAATTATATGACATTGTAATTTGTTGTATTTGTTGGATATGTTAGGGTTTGAAATTTTGAAATTATAGTACAATGTAGTTTAGATTACGTAGTTTTAATGAAATAATTTTTTGTAAGATCTAATTTAGTTTTGCCTACTATATGATTAGATTAGGATTGGGGGAAAAAAGTAACCAATAATTATTTATATTGCACACTAAATTTCAAATAGATTTGATTAGGATTTTTATGAAATAGATTAAGTTTATTATATTCGCTATTTATTTAATTAATTTTTTTGTCTTTTTTTAATAAAATTTGAAGTCAGCAATTACTTGAAGAATATCCTCTTCTGGTGCTTCTAATGTCCAAGAGAGACTGATATTTAAAGTTTCTAGCATGTTTCAAATAAACTCATTTAAATGATAATGTTGTAATTTTATAAATTATATCATTTATGTATTGTAGAAACACTTTTCTTTTATCTTGAAAACTTATTTTCTTAATTTTATGATTATATGTCCCTTTGTGCATATGCGAACGTTCTAAACGGTATCTGCAAATCCGTAAGTTGAATGCAAACAAGCCAATGTAAATACTATAAACTTGTTTTATGTGTTTTAATATATTCTATATAGCCAATTATATGATTATTCTTTAATCGGTATGATACCGATATGACACTCCTGTATTTAGGGTCATATCATGATATCCCGCTCGGTATCTGGTAACCGGTATGTAATTTGGTTGACCGGTATGGGACCGATATTCGATATTTAGAACACTGAACACAACTAGCCTTATAATTAGTACGTATACAAACACATTGGAATAAATAGAGTACAACAATCTCATGAATAATTAAATTTTCAAAAGGAACTATCCTTTTCAATATTAAAGTCAAGAAAAATCTCATAAATATTCCAAATAAACTAAACCTATCAAATTAGCTAAAACATTTTTCAAAATATATCATTAAATTTGCCAAAATAATGTAAATGTCCACTAATCAAACTAATATAGAAGCCATCTCATCTTGTAACTTCATTTGTATCTTGAAATACGCCAAATCCTGCCTATTTTCTGGTGCAATAATTTCTATGTCTGGGTCTGGTCATGCATAACAAAGTTTGTCAGTAATGCCACCAGTAAATGAACTATAATAAATCAAGGAAATATTACATGTCAATAAACAATAATAAATGCAATGAAAAACCAGTAAAATATCACATTAGTCAGTAATACGGTATGTGGAAATACGAGAAAGTACAGAACTAATATATCTGAGTGCATCCTCGTTAGCTATGGAAACCAAATCAATAAATAATGTGGCTGGAGCTTATCCTATCCTCTCTTAATATAACAGAATCAATAACAATGTGGTCGGAGTCTATCCCACCCTCTCTTAATATTAGAGAATCAGTGGCATTCCCAATGCCCCATATGTTCATTCAATTTCAATTATGTCGATTCAATCTTTCGATTCATTAGATGCCTATGGTAATGGTATTCAAATTCAATATCAATTTCAATACAATATCAATAACTCTATAATCCGATCCACCATTGCATAAATTCACTTTCATTTACTAAATTTTGTGTTCATTAGATATCTTTCAATCTTGAATCAATCATTTTGCACATTAAATATAACAATCAATTATATGTGATGATCTAGGTTTTTCATTCCTCTTAAACATGCAACTACAATGATCATAAACTCATAAAACAGTTAGAGCTCTTAACATTTCCAATTTGAATCCTGGATACTCCAAATACTCAATTTTGGATAGTATTAGTCGACTAGTGTGTATGCATTGGTCGACTAATCAAGAGAAAAATATGTTCTCTACATCCAACCATTGGTCGACTAGTGGCCTTGGCTAGTCGACCAATCTGAGAATTGGTCGACTAACCCCTGGCATTAGTCGACCAAATCCCTTGGTATTGGTTAACCAATCCTTGTATTGGTAGAGTAATATTGTTGGTATTGGTTGACTAACCTCTGCGGTGGTTGACTAATTCTATAAAAGAAACATCTTTTATATAAGAAACTTTTTTAATCATATTCTTAATCACAAATTGATAAAGTTCACACCATTCAATTTTTCAGCAAAATAACTATTTTTCAAAACCATATAACCAATCAAAATTATTTAAAATAATTAAAAATCAGAAATCTATTATTTCTAAGCAAATATAGCATGTTGGACATGAGCCTGGGACTCACTTGGCATGGAAGATGAATATTCTATGGTTACGAGTGTCAAAAGGGTTTCGAAAAGACTAGGTCTGTGATCTAGAGCTGATCCTTCTTCGACTTCTCTCTCTTTCTCCTTTTCGTTTCTTTTTCTCTTTCCTTTGTTGTGTGGGGGAAGACGGGCTGCGGCAAGGGGGGTTAGATAAGATATCAAATCACTTAACAAATATATATTTCTATCTCAACCAATGATTAAAGTCATGGTCTCATCTAATTAATATTTTTTTTTCTTTTTGTAAAGAAAAACCCTTTTTAAACTGAAATCTTATTTATAATAATTTAGAAAATCACCAAGGTAAGTGGGCATTATAGTTGGTATGAGCTTAAGCTGCATAGCGAAAATGTTAGGTCTGCCTACCTTCCTACAGGCCATCAAGATTTTATGTGTAGCCATGTCTTCCTCATAGGTGGTGTATGCCTGGTTGACTGCTCATAATTTTTTTAATATATTTGTTTGGTTTCTTGGTTTTAAGGCCAATTGATGAGCTTATGATGTTGATGAAAGTATGTTATTTCTTCCCAGTTTTTCCTACAACGAAAGCTCTCGCCTCAGATCAGTTTTTCCCCGTATCAGTTAATGATGCCTCTTCATTCAAGATAAAGGAGTTTCCTCGGCAAGTTTTTTTATATGCAAGGCAAATAATGGTCAACTGGACATGAAATCTCCATTATTTATGGAAGGCTTGAATGACTTGTATGCTAGCAATAGACTAGGTGCCACACCTTACTAACCTTGCCAAACTTTTGACGTTGATCCATCTGCTGGAACTATTTCTAATTTCCTGAAATTATCTTACGACAAGTTTATAATATGTGAGAGTTTTCAACCTGTCAGTGGTGTCCTCTGCCCTTTCTAAAATCATCTTAGACATTGCATTCGCTTATATCTTTAGATGAATTACTGCATAGCACCAATTCAGATTTGTAAGCTATTTTACTTGGATCATCACCTTGACCATTATTTCATTTATATTAGTTTTTGTTATTCTCAGAAATATTTGCTTATAAACCTTTTATTCTTATTTATTAAAATTATCTGATGTATTTCTCGCCACATGTAGTCTATTTGTGTTCATGTCCCTCAGTGAATTTCACATTGAGATTTTGTGATTATGGGTGATTTTAAATATTTAATTATTTTTTATTTAATTTCTATCTGATCAAGTCCTTGCATCCGAGATGAGATACATCTCTTCTAGTTGCGTGCACCTTACTAGCTACATATTTTCCAATAAGGGGAATGCATTTGAGCTTTTGTACAATTTGTTTTTTTATTTGATAGTTTATTTTTATAACCCAGAAGTTCCGCCTTAACTGTACTCCCTAAAACATGGCAGGCATAGGAAGAAAACTCTGTAGCAAGGATGTACCAATTAAGCAAGAATGAGCAAAGTATGGCAGAATAAATCAAGTACCGACTAAATATAGCAAGGTATAGCATACATTTTCTTGCTATACTTGCCCATAAATCGGCTCCTTTTATTTTTGGGGTACACAGTTGAGGGGGAAACCCATGGGCCCTAAATCACCAAAAAGAAATGGGTATGGAAGTACCTTTCTCTCTGACCAATTTTAATATATAGAAAAAGTAAAAAAATGAAAATAATGCAGTGAAAGGATTTTCGGCTGAACAAAAATGAATCTTCTATTGATGGTAACTGTAATTTTCATATACTAGGATGTCATGAATATTGTTCTTGATATTCTTTATTAGATGTCTCAGCATTGAGGAATGAGGAGTTTGTCCAGTACTTTTATTTTTCCCCTTTTTTCCCTTTTTTTGTGGGATTATTTTTTCATTCTTTATTTGATTGTATGAAAACATGGATGGAGGTCAACGTAGGCCTACAAGTGCACCAGTTCGAAGAGGGGAGTTTATCAATGTAGGACAAGTTAAAAGAATGAAGGAAGACCGAAGAAAACATGGATGGGGATGATACGCAAAAATATGGAGTCTAAAGGTTTAAATAAGGAGATATTACTTAATAGAAATGAATGGAGAAGGAATATCAAAGGATCGATCCGGCGTGATTCTTTTTTTGATTCATGTAGCCTACCCCAAATACTTGGGATAAAAGGCTTAGTTGTTGTTGTTGTTGTTGTTATTTGATTGTATGAGGAATTTGTGTGACGCGATATACTCTTCCTTATCCTAATTGCAGGCACTAGAGGCTATAGAGAAGTTGCAGAAGAGTGTTGATACTCTTATAGTGATTCCCAATGATCGGTTATTGGATATAGTTGATGAGCAAACCCCTCTACAAGATGCATTTCTTCTTGCTGATGATGTTTTACGCCAAGGGGTGCAAGGAATATCTGACATTATTACTGTGAGCAGAATATGCTTCAATTTTTCTTTTGCTGGTTGATTAATTAAAATTACAAGCATTTCCACAATTGTGCAGATTCCTGGTCTCGTTAATGTTGATTTTGCTGATGTGAAAGCCGTAATGAAGAACTCTGGAACTGCCATGCTCGGTGTTGGTGTTTCCTCCAGTAAGAACCGGGCACAAGAAGCAGCGGAACAAGCAACTTTAGCTCCTCTTATTGGATCATCTATTCAATCTGCCACTGGAGTTGTATATAATATAACTGGTGGAAGGGACATCACCTTGCAAGAAGTGAATAGAGTCTCCCAGGTGAGTCTTTTAGCTGCAAATCATTATTGTTTGCATAATGTGACCAGGGTAAATGTGGAAAGGGTACTGCCCTAGGCTTTTAGGCCAAAACTCGTATGTTGAAGTGTGAGAAGAATGATGGAGGGAGGGCTGGGAGGTCTTTAAAAGCTATGAAATGTGGATACGGACATGGATATCATCTTTCGACATGACAAAGGGTGTCGGACACAATAACCCTCTAATATCTAGACACATCGCTATGGATTTCTTAAAAAATGTGTAACTCAAACAGATACATGTATTGGGTTATTATTCGCATATGAAAGAGGTTAGAATAGTAAAATGAACCATAGAATTTTAGTTCTTTTCATAAGGATGGCATAAGATATCCCATCTTGTGAATATTTTTATGTAAATAGTGGGTTAACATTTATGAGTATTGGACATGAGAAGACAGATGTGGCGTCCAACACAGTTGGACACACCAAATATTTTGGCTGGGAGAAGTCACCTACATATTGTAGCTTTAAGGACTAATATTTACGTGAAATGCTGTTTTGCATCTGGCATAAAATTCCCAAGGGACGGGGGGGCATAATAACATCTCTCCTAGCAACAACGGGGAAAGGGACCAACCTTTCTTTTTCGTGCTTACCCTTCTTACAGCAAATAAAATGGGCCCATTTTCTTGTTATTAGATCAAATCAGGTATTTCACCATAGCTAGTACTCAATGCAATTTAAATTCTAATTGCTAATTTGCTAGCGTTTTTTTGGACATATGAAGTCTCCTTAGCTTAAGGTCCCAACATGGTTACTTGATAATTTAAAAGGCTTTATTCTTGTGTTGTCTTTTTCATGTTTTGTTTTTCGAGTTAAAAAGAATCTGTATTTGTCTTAAACAGAACTGTATGTAATGTTCTTTTTTTGTTGCATCTTATGTTTCTTCTAGTTTCATACTGCAAAGTAGAGCTGGCCTTTACAATGGATTTTTGCAGGTGGTGACTAGTCTAGCAGATCCCTCAGCGAACATAATATTTGGCGCGGTCGTTGATGACCGCTACACTGGTGAGATCCACGTCACAATCATTGCAACGGGCTTTTCGCAGTCATTTCAGAAAACCCTTCTGACAGACCCAAAGGCAGCGAAGATTGCTGAAGCCCAGGCTCAGGAAATGAAAGCTGCCTCATCGCCGCTGCAAGCTAGCAAGTCGGCCCCAGTGCCCTCCCGGCCTCGGAAGCTCTTTTTCTGATCCGACTCAATCTTGTCTGCTGACCACTCCTTGGTCCGAAAGTTGGACCACTTGATGCAATATGTTAATATATGATCTCTCACTTGTTTTGTTCCCTTCGCATTATACTCTCAGCTTTCGTCATATGCAAATGTAAAGGAATTAAGCCAGTGGCAACTCGCAAGTGATAGCTCTCATTAAATTTCTTTTTCCTGTTTTGTTCTTCAGATTCCTGAAAGTATATCAAGGGTATTATTCTCACATATTAGGTGGTACGAGAGGATCTACGTGTCAGGATTTTGGTATTAATGAGTATTCTAGTAATGTTTGCTTATACCATTGTACGAGTCTTGGATTGATGAGGATTGAGTAGACTTGGCAAGAAAAGCTACCATTTAAGCTCTTGAAGCCTCCAAAGCATCGGTTTTCAATCATCTGGGCGGATAACCTTAGCTGGGGATGAGCAAATTTTGGAAAAAACTAAACTAAACTGTTAAACCAATTCGAACAGATCGGTTTGGTTAATTTGGTTTTCGGTTTGGTTTGCTTTGGTTAATTTGGTTTTCGGTTTGGTTTGCTTTGGTTAGTTTGGTTTTGTTTGGTTCGGATGAAAAATTAAAGATTTATTCTGATATTGGATTGGGTTTCGGTGGTATTAATCCAACTGAAACAGATCGAAAAAATCGAATTTGTATAAATATCAGACAGATCGAAAAAACCGAATTTGTATAAATATCAGACTCGTTAACATATTAACTTCGCTTCTATAGTCTCTCTTTTTTCTCTCTTTCCAATTCAGTTTCGGTTTTTAAAAACTAGATCAAGGTATATTTTTTTTTATTTTTTTAATTCTAGTGGACTTGTGGGCTGTAAATCCAAAAAACTGAAAAATGACCAAACTGAATCCAAAAAACCGAAAGTCCAAAAAACTGAAAAACGACCGAACCGAATCCAAAAAACCGAAAATCGACCGAACCGAACCGAATTTTCGATTTCGGTTATTAGTGGATTTTGGTCGGTTTTGGATTTGAAAATTCAGTTCGGTTTTCGATTGAAATTTTTCCGAACGTTCAAATTCGAACCGATCGAACCAAAGTGACCCGATCGAACCAAAGTGACCGATGCTCAGCTCTTGACCCCAGATGTGACATTAGATTTGCTTACTTGCACGTGCTTTGAGGTTACTTTAAGTATACTATTGTAAGCTCTAGCTTGATTTCTAACTCTGAATAGCAAAATTTTGTTCCATGATATGTATGTATACTTGATCAAATTGAACCGAATGAATCTGGCTTCAGTCTTGGCAGTAAAGTTGAAAGAATGTGCTCTGCAAAACTCTGGCTAGCCCTTTATAGTGTGTTCATAGTACTGTGTACTATAAGATATACAATCTTTGATGTGCTCAAGCCTACTCTCAAGGGTGGCTTATTTTCTGTAATAGCCAAATCGCGACAATAACCGAAAGAGATGTCTCTCTATGCTGCTTCCATAACAGAACGAATCAAATATAAAGCAAGTAATTTATACCACATGAATAATCACTACTCACTCTGGGGGGAAAGAAATACAATAAAGCAAACAATGTTTGTTGTTATCGTAAAATTTTACATTAAATTACGAAACTCTGTAGGAATAATCTACAACGCTAAATGTTTAGCAGCTGAATTCATATAAAGACGGATACCTCTGACGGTTGAATGAATGAGAGTATATGTTCACCAAACAAGTCGAACAATGAGGTGAGCAAGCGCCCAGCATCTACATCCTCTTTCCATGCTTGGGCGAGGGCAGCGTGCATCTTCTGCACTCTACTGTTGCCCATATCTCTTCTGCTTCCGCTTGCGCTGCTATCGTTTGATACCTGGCCTGACGAAGTGGATGGCCCAACTCCCGACTCACCTGATGCGGCTATGAACCCGTCCGCTGATGGCATGGACATACGTGGCATTGAACTGATTGTGCCATCGATAGCAAGCTTCTTCAGAGGTGGTTGCTGCAATGTGTGATTGGAGGTTGCCTTGTGTTTATCTAAATAAGTAAACAGAAGCATTCACTTAAATACTTGTAATCTATAAAAACATCATGTTTATGGCGTCCAAATAATAAATATGATTAATTACACTCAGATCTCCTGTAGTATGAAGGGTGTATAACTTATCCCTCCTAAATTTTAAAACTCTCACTTAGACCCCCTGGAAACGAAGATATTTTTTCCGCGGTCTGGGGGGTCTAAATGAGAGTTTAAAACTCTAGAAATGATAAGTTATACACCCCCATACTATAGGGGGGTCTGAGTGTAATTAACCCTAATAAATATATATACATGCAACTGAAAGCATTTCAACATCTTATATTTGGGTTTTGCAGGATTTAAGGGTCAAGTCTTCTCTTGCATGACTCACCAATATCTACAAATCAAGATTTAAAAAATTGGAAGCGGTATCAATCAATCATTAATAGCATCAAAATCAGCAAAATATGGCATAACACATGCAATATAAAAATATTTGGCAATATCATACAGATTATACAGTATATTGTATATCGGCTACCTCAAAATCCGACATGGTATATGCAATATAAATTGCTGTCAGCCAATATTTAAAACATTGCTACAAAATTATGATATAGATACACAGATATGCACCAAGCTTTTGTTCGTAAGCTCGCTTTACTGTATAAGTACCGACAACTAAAGGAACCATGACAATTTAAGGCAATTTATGACAAAACATCTAGGTCGCCCTAACTTTATGCTTAGCTACTATTTACACACTATGTGAGAGGAAAGCAAGAAACTAATGCAAAACAGGTCAAACTTTATTGGTATGAATGTAGTTGGGATTTAGAGTGACGTATGACTTTATATAATTTATTCACCTCAAATGTCTTTTCATCTATCAGAAAACAACCCAGAGCCTCCCTCCCACGGCCCCACCAAAGTGCTCTTCCTTAATACATATCCTGTACATTTAGTCATTTTATAGGTACAAATAGAATTTCCGACAATGACTATAATCAAATCACGGAACATAGCATCTATTTTTCTACCAAACAATATAATCACATAATACACTTAAAACTACTACAAGGACAGACTCAAATTTTACTTTAAAGCAAATAGGGAAAAATAAATTCTGTTATAGACTGAGAAAAGTAAACTAAATTCATTTGTCAGAGATTGCTACCTTTCTATTATATATTGTCAATTATTGCTAGTACTTACAATATCAAATTAGATAAAATCATACTTACAAAATAATTATTCCCTTTTCTAGCCCTAGTCACAATAATAAGTTTTAACTCTGCCCAGAAATAACCAGGCATTTCCATAATTTCTAGATCAACTGAAGAGGAAGCAGGCTGGTTCACCAAATTGGCCAAAGGACTTATTTTGATAAAGAGATGGTAGTTCTTTCAGTCTACTTACTCTACAGCAAGCATGCAGACTTTCCATTGCATCAGCTAGCAAACTGTATGCACTATGGTATTCACACAATCTCTCTAGAGGTATCCACTGAATTTATTCCTGTAATAATATGAAAACGTCTCCACCTTTCACCAAAAGCTATGCACTTAGTTAGGAGGTTCAAGTGGTGCAAGTAGAACTAGAGACGGTGTGATGAATATAAGTTGCGAGTATTATCCTAGAAACACTTAGATTACAGGTGAACGACACATTTGTAGTAACAAAAACTACTCAACAAATTTGATTACAAAGCACTAAGCAGTTTAAAGAAAGTCTAGTTAGTCTTACTAGGCATAGTTGTCACAACTTTTCCATTGCACCTCAAAACTGGTCGGGCTGGTGGAGATAGCACACCAGGGAAAACCTTCAGCATATCATACAAACATTTACCTGCAGCACACTGAAATTCAACCCAGAGAAAATATAAGAAAAAATAAAATCGTCAAAGGGAATTCTGTTTCTTGTTCTATGTACAATATAAATAGAATAGCGTAGAAGATCAAGAGTCAGAGAAATTACCAACAAGGCATCATAGACACGCCAGGCTTCTTTTCTCTTCATCTCATTCTTTTGCCTCTCTAACAACATTTCTGGTTCTAAAAGTTGTAAATAGGTCTCCAAATTAGGAAGAATAAGAAGACGTACCTACAGTCAAACAATGTCATTGTGCAAAACATAAGATGAAAGAACCTGACTGCAAGAAACCTGGTAAGATGAATTACCACACTGGGCCCTAATGCAGAAAGCCCCCGAATGGCACCATAGTGTTGGGTCATTGCTTTAGATGGATCAAGAAAAGCATGAAGTAGAGTTTTTGTCAGCTTAGACTGGAGATTGTGATACATGTTCCCAAATCTGCACAAATTTTTTGTAAATTGAAATGCTGAATCCACAAACTCAAGGTTACTAATTGAAAGGTTACGACAACAGAAAGACCATATCCATCAAAAAGAATTGAACAAACAAAACAGTTATATTTGTAGAATTGATGATAAAGTTAAGGATATGACTACTCTGTAACAAAGTCAAGTTCTTCAAAATTATTTTTAGAAAGGCTTATATTTTCAACAGATACTACAAGAACCAACTCAAATGAATAAAGGACCCTTCAATTCTTAAAGAAACGATTGACTGTATAAAAGAAAAAAATTGCACGTGAAAATCACAGCCTGCAAATTAACATCAAAGATTTTAAATATCAGAATAAGTATCAGCCAATAATTTTTGGTATCTAAACAAGATAATATATCATATTAGCAAATACTGGACTGATTTTATACAATATATCACATATCCCGTAAATCAAAATCCGATACCATATTTGCAATATATTGTGGTAGAGGATAATATTTATAACATTGATTTACATACAAATACAAAATGTGAATCTTAGTCGAATCTCCTTGGTTGAGCTGCAAAGCTAATGAAAAAGGTTTTAAGATACTGGCTGATGATTTATGACATCAAAATCAGCAATACTAGGTGTACCATATTGGGTATATTAGAAGTACTAGCAATATAAGATCGATACTATACGATATATGCGTATCCAGTAGCTAAAATCAAATATGTTATGTACCATTTCTATCAGTATCAACGGATATTTTTAACCATACTAATAAATCCTCAAAATGCAATAGTCCAATATAAATTATAGTAAAGGAAGTAGTTTACATCATCTTTAATAGTTTATATTGCATTTTGAAGATTTATTTGCCAAGTTTAAATATCACCGCAACATCACATGATCGAATCAAGAGGGACTCCTATAGAAATTTACAAATGGATCTTCACACCGTTCAACTATATTGATACAATTTCTACAATTATTCTTATTATCAAACAATTTCTTAAGTGAATGTCCAAAAACATCAGTGAAGAAATTGATTCCCCAAATAGAGAAATGGGTTCAAGTTGATACTCTTTCTCTGTCTTGGGCATTGCATCAAACATGTCACTCTCAGTTCCCAACTTCCAAGAATTAAGCTCGATCTACAGTAGATGGAGAGTTGCACTTTTAAAGGCATCCCAATCTCAAATGCTCGGTTTAATTTTGTTGGAAGCGGTGACAGTGACATTGTGGGATCCAATTCTTCCTTTGTTTACTATAGAGAGGATATACTGAAAAATAACGATGATTATTGAAGCATGTTCCCAAACAATTTGTATGTGGACAATATTAGTTGAGCGATGGAGGCGACATCGATTTGGAAGTTATACAACCATGATGGAGATGATGATGGTTGATGAAAGAGGCAACAATCAATTAGGGAGAAGACAGTGCCGAAGATGAATCTTCTTAACATAACTGTATCCTCTCAATCTTATAATCATACTTCTACCTATATAGGACTACTTCCACTAACTTATGTTGAGCATATAAGCATCTTCGTATTCATCTCACTAAACTTGTAAAGAAGTTGGAAGTTAATGAGGTGACCGACTCTAGTGTGAGGGCATGCTTATCTTTTTTTTCTTTTTTTGCTTCTACTCATATCCACTCTAATCGCCATTTTCTTTTATCAGAGCATGTAATCTGATTTCCATGGAGTTCAATATTATGGTGATGGCTACAATTACTTTGAAGGTTTACAAGTAGACATGCAGATGGCCGGGTGATATTGAGGTTCAATGATCGATGAGCGTATGAAGACTGGGATTCGGTATCAAGAAGGAAGTCCAATGTACAAGATCCCTTTCCTTATTCTGATTTGATAAATAAGAATAAGCACTTATCCACAGCAAACATAACTTAGTCTGAGAAACTTCTTATTGGAGATTCACCCTTGGCACTGATATCTTCCTCCCTATTGCTCATTCCTATTGCCATCATCACTGTTGCCTCCACCAAAAAGGAGACAGAAAAATATGACGAGACTGCTGATGGTATCAACAATGAGATTATCCAACTTGTGCCGAGACTTAGAGGTTACCAATAGTACATAGTGTTTTAGAATGAACAACCAAATTTTGATCGTTTGCAGGATGAGGAGTATCATCATCTTCATTACCGAAGGTGAATTCTTCCAAGCCAAAGCCTTGATGAGGATCACATTTATTCCAGAGGCACATAGATGGAAAAGAAGATCTAGACTTGTCTTTTTCTTGTTGTAGTTGAACTCTGTTACCGACCTGGACTTGTGTTCTTTTAGTGTGATTGAACTCTGTTACCATATGTTTGAGTCATACTTATGCTGTATTTCTAATCAAACATATTTTACTATTTTTATTTTCTAAGTATTTCTGTAGTTGTTTAGATGTTTTCAGATCACGGTATTACTTTAAGTTAATGAGTTAGACCTATAGTATTTTAATATTTCCATCATCCATCTAATAAAACAATTATGTTTCTACTGAATACAAATTTTCCTACTATTGTCATGGTGCAGATGGAGTTGATCTGATGATGGTGCAAGTCTGTGGCCCATCTTGGGCAATGGACACTAATCCTTTCATATCACTTGAATATTGGCATGTGTTGCACATGCTCATAAAATTTGTGTAATTATAAATTTGTTTTTTAGGAGAAAAATGTGCTATTATAAATGAATGACTTTTTCAAAAGGAGGTAAATGTTGTTGGACTATGGAGAATAGATTTAAAACAACTAATAAATAAGAATCAAAAGAGGTATCTTAAGTCTATTGAGCCTTTTCAATTGAAAAACCCGATTACAATTTGAAAATTTTAAAATATAAAATTGAAAGTGAAACATTGTGTATTAATTTTATTATAAAGAAGGATGTATATGAGTTGAACGTCAAACCAAAGACCAAAGAGGTTATGGTTATAATAATGGAGATTTCTTCTATCTATCTATCTTATTTTGCCTTTGGAATCCTAACCATAATATATACTTGCGACCAAATTAGCCACCATAGCCCAGTTTGCAATTTCTTCAGCCAGCTCCTGCCCTATACTCCCTAGGTTCTTGACATGCATCAATTTTTTTAGTCAACATCCAAAACTTAGTGAAAAGATGAGCTATAAAAAAGGGACCATAAATTAAGCCATCTTAGATTCTTAATACATTTCCCCCTTGGTTATTGACATGCATCAATTTCTTGAAGTGAACATCCAAAACTTAGTGAAAAGGATGAGCTATAACAAAGGGACTATAAAGTAAGCCACCTTAGATTCTTAATACATTTCTCCTGAACTTCAGTCTCTAAGGCTCAAAATTTTCCAACTCTCAACGTCTGTCTGTGTAAATCATCTTAATGCATGTCCCTCAAACTTCCATGTATAGAACTTCAACGTTTCCGAAACTCACTGTGTGTATAGTCATGTGCATGTGTGTGTGTTGTCCTTCTAGCCAACTACTACAATTAGGTGGGATGTGTCCATTGAGAGGCAGGCTTGAAATGAAGGCATATCTCTATGACAACTGACTGGAGGAGCATCACTCAAGCCTCTTCCACAGGAACCCCGTGATAAAGATACATATATCTTCAATATCTTTTTGAGTGCCTTTTGGATGTCTTGTTTGCTGCCTCTTGAAGCAGATAGAGATCTCCACAAAAGGGTAAACCTTTTTCTTACTTTCAGGTCTTGCCAGATGTTTGCTTTGATGTCAAAAAAAGCAAAGAATACAGCCACTCAATAGGTCAGCCACATTTGAAATCTTCTTAACAGCCATTGCAGAGAACCTATGTCCACGGCGAATTTTTTTTTGGAAGTATATATTTGTGCAAGTCACATTGTCTTTTTGACATCTGTATTTACTGCATATAAAAATAAAATATGTTTATATGGGATTTCTTTTTATTTTTTATAAGCAAATAGCATTCATAAAATCTTATAAATATTACACTTATCTGTTTACAAGTCCATTCTTTTTTTGTGCATGCTACACGTTTATAATTTCTTGTATAACTACATAATCAAAGACCAGTAAAGAGCACTTGCAGGTGGAATGTAACTTCAGGACGTGAGAGATGTTTTTCTTGTAAAAGGAATTTGTACATTTGGTATGGGTTTTGGTTTTGCAGTTGCTACGAGGGCTAGATTTTATTCATACTTGACATGAATATCATATACTAATATTCAAATATACCATCGTGAAAATTACTAAAACGAAAAAGAAACATCATAACAAAGAAACAGTCCTCTAATTCCTCTAAGTCACGAAAAAAAAAAAAACCTAAATCAGAACTTAATAAAGTACTGCAGTTATTCCAAATTTCAGAAGAATAGAGGCTATGAATTCAGACCAACCACGGTGTTCCGCTGGATGTAGTTGTATTTGGTAGTTTTATTTGGAAGGTGGGAACATTTGAATTTTGGTTAAAAACCCATATTTCCAAGCAAATTCCAAAATTGGTTCAATTATAACCACAAATTTGCAGGACAGTTGGGAATTCCCACCAAAATTCAAAATTTCCCTCCTTCCAAATACAACTACCAAAATACAACTACACCCAACAAAACACCCCTTACATATTTTTCTGGTACCAAATGCATAGTGAGAAGAGGAAAAAGACAGTTGATTGAAGTACAGACCCTAGATACTAAACTAATCCAATGGAAATAATCTAATGAAGAATATTCATGGTAAGGTGTTATCTTTTAGAGCTGAATAGATGATGTACTCTTATTATCAAATAAGGAACAACACTCACATGTGCATGGCTTTCTCCTACTTCACATTAAAAATAAGAACTGTAATAATAGTGGTGGTGGTGGTAGTAGTAGTAACAATAACAGCAACAACAAAGGTTACGGGAAGAAGCCAAGAAATGGATTAATACATGATAATCGTTTCAATGAAACATGCACGGATCAAAGACTTTCTATCACTGCATAATAGCAAACTTGTTTGACTATATTCTAGCCCTGGAAACAATAAAAGTAGCTATTTTACAAAGAGAAATTTTCGCATGGTGATCATACCTTATGCAAACTGAAGCCACAAGGTTAGCAGAAAAGTCCCTAAGGCCCCAATGGTTATCTGCAATCCTCTGCCCCAGCCTTTTTGCAACAAGGCATGTTATCATTGAAGGCATCAGCTGATGTAGCTGAATTTGTGATGAGTGGAGTAAATTAGATAAAAGTTGACACTGATAACTGTGATGGCAGGCACTTAAGAAACAGCTTTTAGCAAAATGATACTACTTAAACTTACAAAAGAAGAAAATGATATCATTGGTCTAAGAGTAAAACAAGGTTTTAAATATCGGTCAATACCAATATGTGTTGGCCATATCGTATTTGGATTTCAAGGTAGCTGAAATGATATGAACCTTCAATGAACCTTCAAGAATCTAAATCAGGTTTCAAGGTTTGATATTGACCGGTACAAATTGCATATCAGCAAATATTGGCTTTGACTATAAGTCTATAACAGCTATTAAAAAGGAAAAATAGAAAAAATTGCACCAATAAGAGAAAATAAAATCCCAATCACCACTAGCTTCAATTGCAAAATCAAGAAAAGAACCAAAACATGTAATCATCAAGTCAGGACTTGCTGTCGGAGCTCCAAGGACTCGTGTTTCAAGTTGAAGCGCCATTGGAAGGAGGATTGGATGGAGGAGCTAGATATGAGGGCAAAGGAACAGGAGGTAACTAGGGCTTTTTTTTTTGTTTTTCAGTTTGGTGATATTCACGTGTTCTGACTCCCTATCTCCCACTTATTTACATGGATTAGCTGGATTTGATCCGGATTCAATCGAAATCCAAATACCCAGTTATATATAGTATATCTTATTAATTAATAAAAATATCAAATTTTCTCCTAAAACTCAAAAAAAAGAGAAAAAAATTGTGATTTATACTTAATTAAATCATTTATTTTTTTAATTCTTTTTGTGGTTAAAGTTTTTTCATCAATTAAATAACTAAAATTATCATTTCATAATACTTGAGGTTTCGTCTACAATCTAATAAAAAAGTTCATTTAACCTAACAAATTAAATCTAACCAATTTAACTTGAATGTTTATTTTATTTATTTATTTGATAATAATAAATTAACAAATATCTCTGTACAGGTAGAAAAAGCAAAATGCCTAAGAAAGGACAAGAAGAAGATACTTTAATTAACCCATAAACATATCGAATGGATAATTTGTGATATGAATGTTCCATTCATTTAGATCCTTGTTGTCAAAGTAATGCAGATTTGAACCATCCCATGTGTATGATGGACCATGATTTTGTAAGAGGAATTTGCTTTGTTTTTGTTTTTGTTTTTTTTTTTTGAATGATCAAATAACATATTATGATATATAATAGATTTGTTGGATTAGGAATTTACAATAATAAGTTTGAAATGTATTTTTATGCCACCTACATTTACTTCAGCTACAGCCTTATAGAATACCTCAATAAAATTTGACAAAACCTTATCGAATAAATTTATTAAATACACCAAAATGTTAAAATAATCTTTAGTTGATTTTAGTTAATTTTTTGTACAAAAACAATTAAACCGATATGAACATCCGATATAGCCCACGTGACATGGCTAATATCTCCGATATGGCTAATAACACTATGAAAAGTCATATACCGATGCTGATGCCTATACCAATGCCAATTATTATATTTAAAACCTTGAGTAATACAATGCCAATTCATGATACAGGCAAAGTGAAATGTTTAATTAAAAAAAAGCTTACATAAGGCTCAATGTGTATGTGTGGATTACGAAGTAAACTTTGGACAACACGCATAAGTGCAAAGAGGATGGGAAGATCATTCAAGCTTCGGGGAACCTGTTGATTGAAAAAGAGAATATAAAGACATTTACCAGAACTTCAGATATATTAAACTGAATAGTTGACCGGAACCAACCTCGTCCATAATGAAGTACGAAAAATAAGGAACCAAAGGATGAAGCCCTGAATCTGTAGCTAAACTCACTAACGCTTTCTCGAAAAGGACAGATTCAGGCTTGCTCACAGTAAGCTCAGTAATTTTATCAAAGTACAGCTGCATATTGCAAAGAGAGAAACAACGCAAATTATTATATCACTAGAAACTAATTTAGCTGAGTCCTAGAAAGATAATTCAATCAGTTAATCTGCAAACCTTTTTAAAAAGTTGAAATGGTACCTGCAGTTCTCTAGATAATACATGTTTAACAGGAAGTTTAATGTCAACAGGAAGTCCATCTTCCTTGCTATGCTCAGACTTCTTAGACTCTGACGGGGCAACAAGTGCTGGAAAAAAAGATATTACAGACATACAGAAAAGGTTCAACTCAAAGATCCTTCTACTAACAAAGCAAAAGCATCCAAAGCCAACGATATCTGATAAACTGGGGGAAAAATGAATTGTTCAAATTACCTAGCATAGAAAATAAACAAGCTGTAAATATGCAACAACACCTCAAGCATTAATATTTAAAGGTCATAAATTAAAATGAAGATTTATTGATAATTTTCTATATGTTAAAACATAAATCATTGTACCAATTCTAACTACGAAAAGAACAGAATGAATGCATGAGGTTGATAAAGCATAATTTAAGACTTTTTTAATATTAGATATTTAGATCTTCAATATTTTTAAATTGGTTCCTCAAATCTTTAAAATTGATATTTAGTCCCCTCAAATCATCTGACCAAATTAATTTCTCTAGTTAGTTTTCACCCAAATTGAAGAACATATTCCTTTAACTCTTATCATTTCAAGATATCTTCCGGTTACACCTCCATTTTAAGTTGACAAAACTAGCAACCATCCCATCAACTAAGATTTCAAATAATCAAACGTATCTTTATGGGCCGATCATTCATTATATCATATTACCAACAATATAGAACTAATATTAGATGGTATATCGATAATATTATATCAGCGATATATATCATTATCTGATATTTAAATATTGCTATCACCTTAACTCCTCAAATTAATTTAACCCATTAACTTCCATAGCCTTAACTCCTCTCAATACACTCTTTTTCACCTTAACTTGTTATCCACTTCTATCATCTTAACTTCCAAGCACTCCTTTATCTTAAGTTCTTAACTTCTCCCATCAAAGATAATTAAACTCAAACCTTCCTCAACTCCTCCCACCATAAAGGTTATGAGTACTTATCTACTTGACAATACTTAGTTAAGCTCTGGCCCAATTATGATTAGTTACCTTGATGAAAATACTAACATAAGGATTGATTTGTTGTAACTTAGATGATTTGAGGACTAAATACCAATTTCTAACACTTGAGAAACCAATATTTGAAAAATGTTTTATAATAAACATGGTTAAATAAATTGATTTTTAAGTTAAAATATCTATTTTAGAACCTGGGATCATCCAATAAACAACACAAAAAAATTAAAATGATTAACATGGTAAATAAATATATACCTCGTGTACCTAGGCCAGTAAGCACTCCAAGTTGAGTCAGGCATACATCACTCCAAGTTGAGTCAGGCATACATCACAGTACTAGAGAAATGAATGGTATCATAGATACCTCAATTTGATGGATGCTATGAAGATTGACATGCTACAAATTAAGTATAAATTCCCTATCATTTGGCTGATTTATGATTGAAATTCCACTATAACTACATCTATCCCTAGAAACAAGTGAAAAATTTTAATATACTTGTGCATGGTTAATTTACTGATGCAAATATCGTGTCGACAATAATGGCTAAAAAATAAGTATGGGAAGAGTATTCCTCATGCATATGCATGGAAAGATATGCCGTATATGAAGAGCTGATAACCGGTCTACATGTGTACATTAAGGTCTATATGAGTTCGCCTCTCAGCCAACCTTCCACCAGCCTACCAGGGAAAAGTTGAATCTTGAACCCAATATGATAATCGATTTTCTTTCAACATTCTTGTTATGAATAAGATTTCATTAGTTGCTTTTTCATTTTTACTTATATACACTACACAATCTCAGAGATGGACACCAATTAATTACTCTTATAAAAAAAGTTTAACTAAAAAACACTTCCACAACCAAAAGTAAGACGTGCTCATACTAAATGCTTTTTTTCATGGCTTTACTGCATGCATCATAAGATCATTTTTTTTATACAACAACTAGACAGGACAAAAACAACTGATTTAATTAACTGACATCTGAAAATTATAGAACATGAAAGGTACAAACAACATTATGAAGCCTCAAAATGGAAAAGTCTTTAAACATGCAAGCTACAAAATGGAAAAGCCTTTAAACATGCAACCTACCACACAAAAGAAGCAGGATTTTGTGCATGAGACTTGATTTTACTATAAAGAACAGTAAAAATGCTAAATATTAAGGTAATATGTTAATATCATATAGTAAGGAGGTAAAACAATGTCAATACACAATCATAAAAGAACACAAGAAGCAATTACTAGTGAGATTACAGTTTTGAGATAACACATATATAGTTATATAACACAAACAAGTGTACACACCGTCAACAGGAGCATTTTCTGGAATTGCTGGTTGCACTCCTTCAATCGCAAGCCAGTGAGCCACAACAGATGTCTCTAGAGGCGCTTTTGGTAAAGGCGCATCAATTATCTGCACATCCAACCCCAGCAAAAAAAATTTACACCGACATAAAACAGGACAACTAGAACTCATCACAATGACCATCAATTCTCACCTCCTTAAAGTCCACTTCTTTATCATCAAGATAGAACAGATCCTTATGCCCTATCGCCTTCTTGAACCGCAAGGGATCTCCGGAGGCAAACCCATAAATAGGCTAAAAGTCAACAACATTATCATTCATCAGCTCAAGATTACCCTGCACTTTAAACCTTACTAATTCACCAATTTCTCATGAAATTACAGCAAACCTAGTAATTCTCAGAACAAATAGAAGCTAAATTTTGTCTGCATTTATCAGCTCAAGTCTACCCTTGCAGTTTTAAACTCAACAAAATCTACCAAAGATTGATTTTTTTTCTAAAATTACAGCAACCCGTTAACTCTAACAGCAAGAAGATTGCATCTTTTTTAGGAATTACAGAAAACCCATCAATCCCCACACCAAAAAGAAGCGAACTTTACCAACCTCGACGTTCCTCATGCTGAGGGCGCTGTCGACGTCGTCCGTCGTCAGCACCGTCCTCTTAGAGTGGCGCATGCACTTGATCGCCTCCTGAACCAAGGATTCAAGTTTAGAGCTTCGTGAGCGAGCAATACTCAGGGAGAGACGAGGACGAAGAGAAATTAGGGTTTTGGGATTGGTGAATTTGGGGGCGGCTGACCTGCATGATCTCACGGAGGCGGTACTCGACGTCGGGGGCGAGGGCGAGAGCTACATCGGGGGAGAGATTGGAGATCCCAATGCTTTGCGCGATCACCTCGATCGTCTCCTTGGGGACGATGCTCATCGTCTCTCGCGCTCAATCACTGTGAGGAGCTCGCTCGCATCGCACCTTCCGCAGGGAACTTCTAAAGAGGCACACCTTTTTTCCTTGATAGCCCACTTAATATAATAAAAGTTCCCTTATATATCAAGTTTGCTCTTAAAAAAATAAATAAATAAATAAATAAATAAATAAATAAAAATAGAAAAGTTTCATTTTACCCTTCTTCCTCCTCCCCGCTTCCTCCGCAGTCCCGCGCGCCCACAGGTGATTTTTTTTGTTTTTAAATACAAAAATCCATTTCATTTTTCCATCTCTTTATTTTTATTTATTAATTAGATAGTTTAAAGTCGAATTTTCTCTTCGTTTTCTATTTTTTTCCCTTTAGAAATCCAAATAAAAAAGAAATTTTTGACTTGTGTCGAACGAGACGTAAATGGAGAATACAACGATGTCGTTGGTTCTATTCGATGATCAAAACACTCTTTAGGTTTGATTTCATCTTTTTTGTATAAAATTTTTCTAAATATAACTTTGGATTTTGATATATATTGAGTAGAATGAAATTAGGGTTTTTGGATTGAGTTTTCAGTTGGATACGGTGCGAGAACCCGGGGGAGGACGTCGTTGTCCGGACTTTCAGTCCGGACAAAACTATGCAGTCCGAACTTTCAGTCCGGACAAAAATCGTTTGTCCGGACTGAAAGTCCAGACAGAGTGTGATCACTATGTTTTTTTCGTGTAAGAGTCTTATCAATTAATAAGTATTAATATTGTTAAATTATTGAAACACAGAGTAATGTTTCGACGCAGAGTATGCGAGTCGAGAATGAATTAGTTGTCGATTATGATTTGGACTTCACAACAAATCAGGTATGATATTATTTAGAAACCTGTTCATAATGAAATCAGAATATTTCCACTAGAAAATATATCTTCTCTATTTTGACTATAGACTTTTACAAATCGAGACGAACTTTGCCAGTGGGTGCGCGATATTGGAAAGAAATCAGGATTTGTCATCATGGTTTCAAAATCTGATACTGGAGGTCAATTTAAGAAGGGGAGAATATGGTTTGGATGTGAACGGGGTGGACAACTAAGATTCAAGAAATTAAAGAATGATGAGGGCCATAAGGACAGTAAAAAATGTGGATGTCCCTTTCGATTAAAGGGTCAACAGATATCAATGGACATCATTAAAAGAACTTCATCACATATGTTTATATATATACACTTCGTTTTTACTATTAGATCTCATTAAAATAACTTCATCCCATCCCTCAAATTGCATTGAATTGGCACTGACATCGTGATCTCATTGCTCAAGGATGGGAGGTACCGTACTTACACCGAATTGAACAGTTCAAGGGGATTGTGCCATCTTCGGTTGCTATACAAGATGTTATTGAGTTATAATGTAATTTTACGGTATGCAGATGAGTTCCATTTTGGTGTTATTTTGTTGTATATAACTTATCTTCAATATTGTGTATATCTCTTGTAAAATATCGGTTGTGTCTAAGTAGTCTAATGTTTAGATTAATGTAATCAACACTAATATAATTTTGTTTATATATTAACCGGTAATTAAGGAGTTCAATCGATCCTTGTGAATAGTCTGATATATATCGTGTATATAAATTTGTGTAAAATCTTAACCGGTAAACCCAGTTTGGACAAAGGAGTCTTAGTGTATCAGTGTATCCGCATATCAATGTATCGGTGTATTAGTGTATCATTGTATCGGTGTATCAATGTATCAATATATCGGCATATTAGTATATCATTGTATCGGTGTATCGGTGTATCATTGTATCTTTTTTCTTCCTTCACTATATTTTTGTTATAATGTATAATTTCTTATTTTCAGTCCATAAAGTGACGTTAAATTGGGTGAACTATGATATATCAGTTTATAACGTAATTAGAGTGGGTGAGGTGTCCGGAATAGCAAATCGGGACAAGCCCCTGTCCGGACTGACAGTCCGGATAGGAATGCACTGTCCGGACAGCCACGTGTAATAATTTTATTGGACCACCTAAGCAGCGGTGAAGGAACTCTCTTCACTACCGGTGAATTTTCCATTCTCTCTCTCTATATATATATATATATATATATATATATATATATATATATATATATATATATATATATATATATATATATATATATATATATGGAGTACTGTAGGTGAGCCGCCAGCTCAGGAAAAGTTACATGAGCTAGCGGTAAAACCATAATGATCCAATGATTTTTCTTCAATTTTTTCTTTAATTACAATCTCTACTTTCTTAAATTCTTTCGGATTAAATTTCATAAATTTTGGAGTTCATTTATCCTTTCATCGAATGCATATAAAATGTTTTATTTTTTGCAAATCGTTAATTTTGTATTAACTTGATGGAGAACCAAATCAAAATTAAAACTCAAGAAATTGGGTATGAGTGTACCCTAAGGGTTCGAGATCATAATCCAAAATAATTTTTTTTAAAAAAATTATTGGAGATAGTGGAAATGAACTGCAGCTCAGGTAACTTGCGTGAGCTGTCAGCTCATTTCCATTTTTCTCATATATATATATATATATATATATATATATATATATATATATATATATATATATATATATATATATATATATATATATATATATATATATATATATGGGATTATTATAGGTGAGCCGTCAATTTAGGAAAATTTACATAAGCTAGCAGCAAAAATATAATGATTTAATAATTTTTCTAGAATTAGTATTTTTACACCCTTAACTTCTTTCAAATCAAATTTTCATTAATTTTAGAGTTCATTTACCTTCAAGTTGATATAAAATATTTTATTTATTGAAAACTGTTAATTTTGTGTCAACTTGATGGAGTACCAAATCTAACTAGAACTAAATAAATTGGATATGCGTGAACCTTAGAGGGTCGAGATTCATATTCTACTAGAAATTTTTTTTTAAAAATTATTGGAGATAGTAAAAAAAGGATTTCAATTTAGATAACTTGTGTGAGCTGTCAGCACACACACATGAAAATAATGGAAATGAGCTGACAACTCACTTAATTTACTTGAGCTACAGTCCAGTTAAACTATGTCTATTAAGTTTTTTGATATTTTTTTGGATTATGATATCGACCCTATAGGGTTCACGCATATCTAATTTTATTTTGATTTGGTTTTCCATTTGGTAGAATAACATTCTCATTCATTCCTCTCTCTCTCTCTCTCTCTTATATATATATATATATATATATATATATATATATATATATATATATATATATATATATATATATATATATATATATATATATATATATATATATATATATATATAAGTAAACAGAAAATTCACTGGCGGTGAAGGACTTCCTTCACCTCTGCTTAGATAGCCCAATAAAATTATTACATGTGGCGCCACTCAAATAACGGTTAAACGAGTTTTTTTATTTGTCATCTTAAGTGGCGCCACATATAATAATTTTATTGAGCCACCTAAATAGCGACGGTGAAGGAACTCCCTTCACCGTCGGTGAATTTTCCGTTCTCTCTCTCTCTCTCTCTCTATATATATATATATATATATATATATGAACATCATGTCCTGTGTCCCAAGCAAATATCATTTACTGGACAAGAACTTACGCACCAACTGGCATAGAAGAACAAGGAAAGTGCGAACTGATATCAACTAAACGAATAACAAGAACTGTTGGAGTATCTAATTTTGAAGGAGCCACAATAATCTCCCATGAAAATCTGAAAGAACTCATATGATGAATGTGGAGAGTCTCTACATTTCCCAAAAGGGAGTTTCATGGATTGAACCCTAATCGTAAAGATTCACCTGTAAATACCTACGCTCTGTCATATGCATTTGCGATGGACTTATAAGCATCATCATTAATAAATACAATCTGTCTATAGAGATTCGCACACAAACAATGCAAGAGGGGTGCAAGTAAATGTATAAGTGGATCCGACATGTCTACTACGGTGTCAGAGTCTATAGGGAATATGGATTTAAACTTGACAAACATGACTCTTATGTACAAATTGGAGTCATTTAAAACCTTGTGTTTGATGTATCAACCCATTATTTTGTTTTTCATAGGAACTCTTTGGTGGAGAAGGGTCAAAAACTGTTACTTTTCCTTAAATATTAATATATAAGTATTGGACTTTCCATAGCTTAAGGTGTAGGTTAAATAATAAGGGTCTGCATGACAAATATGTATAATATCCATGTGTAAAATATCACACCAAATACGATTACTATAACTCAAAATCTGAATATGTACAAGATGGCTGAATAATAGAATGATAACTCTTATCAATCAAAATAACTTTATATAGTTGTGAGTGTGGTTCAGATTTAAAGCCCATCCTATTAACAGCTAACTCAAAAATAATGTTCACATAACTATCTCCATTAATCATGACTTTATAACTTACCACAGTGTATGATATAGGTGTGAAAAATATTAGATTTATGTTAGCTTTCATGTGTAGATACATTATGTATGTATCTAATAATGTGTAAATGTGTATCCATATCTCTTTTATCATTATCAACATCATTAAAATCTTCTTGATGTTCATCGATTTCTTCTTCAACTTTATGCTTATTTTCATTATGGGCCTCATATATTTACAAATTTCTTGTGAGACATTGATAAGGAAAGTGACCAAAATCATGATAATTAAAGCATTCAGTCTGTTTTGTAGCCGATTTTGATGACTCGCTAGTAATGCTTTTACTCTTTATATCCTTAGGAATAGTAATAGTGTGTGTAGAGCTAGACTATAGTTTAAGATACTCTGCATCTTTAAAAGGTGGACTTTTTATCAAAAAACATTGAGCTCAGGCTTGCGTCTAGAGCGAACTTATGAAAGGGGTAACAACTATCTTCATAATATCACATCACACTAACAGTTCATCAAACTTAAGTATGTATTCGATAACACTCATGTTTTCTTATCTTAAATTAAACAACTTATCAAGAAGACGATTCTAATAGTTCGAGGAAGGTATTTCTTTCTAAATTTTCCATTCATCTCAATTTATACCTCAACTAGTTCCTGACGCTCTCTTGCTAACCGTCTCTCAATAGACATTCAGTACCTGATACTTGTATTTTTATCTTAACGAAAATGGATCTTTTGGGCATCTGGCATCCTAAACCAATCAAAAAGATACTCCATATCCACTAACCAATCATAGAAACGCTAAGAGTTTAAGCACCGTCAAAAAAACGAATATCTACCTTGGCCTTTTATGTGATATCATCATGTGGTTGTTTATTTATCTCTTCCAGTATTATAATGCCTTTTAGCCTACTATCATTCCTTTAATTATTTTTAGTGGATTGTTGTCCATCGCTCATGTTTCTAAATTATTTAGACGTGTGTTGATTATATCTAGACTAGTTTGAAGTTTTGATTATTATCCATAATTTCGTTTGACTTATTCAAGACTTCAATGAGAACCATGACTTTTCTAAAAAATTTATCACTACGAAGCATGCAAGAGCTATCGTTTATGTTGGTGCAGATCAAGTATACGGATGAATTTGTAAAAGAATCCTAGGCACCGGAATTAAAATGCATGACTAAATAATTAACATAAGACACTCTATTGGCTGAGAATTACTATATGCGGGAAACTGTAATTCCTATTTATGTGATAAAATACAACACGCAAAGAAAAATTCCTAGTATATTATCGGTAATAATAAATATTTTCAAGTCTATACAAATAACAAGAGTTGAGTGTAGAAATTAACAGACCAGATAATCATTACATTTAGAAGTTACCTTGATACTTTAGAGTAGTTCACTCTCAAGCACGAAATTCTTAGAAGATTATTAGGATTCTTGAAATCTAGGGGAGAAATTCCACTAAACTGTTCGAAAATTATTTCAGAATTATTACTCACAAATTCAGGTTGAATTGGATGCTTATCGGGCTCGAAACGATCCCATAAGACTCTCAAAACCCTATAACGATTTGTAAACTTCAAGTGGCTCTACTTTTCTGTTACTTTGTTAAAGCGGGTCAGATTTGCTGAAGTAAGTCCAAAGGAAGCATTAACGGGTTAGATAAGATCTAAAAATTTCTTATTCAGCTATGAAATGGGAAATTCTAAATGCGCACCAATTTTACTTAGTGAGCCCCACATCCTATAGTAAAGTGATTTACAACATAGGGGAAAATGGTGCTCACTAAGTCATATGTCGTGCGCATTTAGACTTTCCCATATGAAATTGGATCTGCTGCAGTAACTCCCCCTGCATGTGAGCTTTCAGCCAAGCAAGAGGAAACCAGCGGGGACAGCTGGTGAAATCGAGTTGGCTGTCGATTTGCATGAATGTTCGACATGGAAGTTGGAGTCAAGTTGGTGTCGATTTGGCAAAGACTGGGTCGAAGGCAACGTCCTTCAGGAGCTGGTGGAGGGGCTCGACGGGGTGGACGGTGAGATGGGGGCTTGCAGGGCAGGCGGCGTACAGACAGTGCAGTAGGATTGGGGGCTAACGCGTGGGGATCGCGGTTGCAGGTAGGGATGTCAATGGACCGGATTTTCTAAAGGAGCACATTATTTTTCCTAGTAAGTCCGTCTTATAGCTGGGAAATTCTATTTACACCCGGCATTTTACTCTTGACGTACGGTTTTAAAATTTATAAATAATTACAAGTTTGCCATTATTTTTTTGGACTAAATTACCCTTATAAATTACAAACTAAAACTTCTTAAAATTTGGAATTACGACTCATCGTCTTCCTCCTCTATTTTCTCTCTAAACCCTAAATAATTTTTTTGGTATTTAATAAAAATATATCTCCTACAAAATTATCAATTTGATTTCTTGACCTCTTAATTTTTTTTTACATTAACGTTCCTGAAAGATTAAAAGAATTTTAAATTATTTGATTTCACCGTAACAAATAAAATTTGGATTTGAAATTTGAGTTTGAGTTTTCTTATATAAATGGAAAATTCCAATATGAAATGATGTGAGAGAACAAATCTAAGATACAATTTGAATTTTTTTTTTTTAGGTTTTATACATATTTGTTTGAAATTTACCGTTAATTAGTTTTATTTTATGAGGAAGACTTTGTTTGCTGGTCGGATTTTAATACCCGGTATTTTGGAAAAAAATTTGGATGTAGAGAGTAAAATAATAATATTTCAAAATAGGAGTTTGGTATAAAGAGTATTCAGGACGCCAAAAGTAAAATACAGTGCGCAAATAGAATTTCCCTTTATAGCTGTCTGGACTTTTAGTCCAGACAAAAAAAAAAAAAAAAACATAAAAACGTAGGCTCACGAGGAAAATTGGTGCGCTTGGAAACTCTTCCCAAAGGGGCGACGGCAAAAAAAAAAAAAAAAAAAAAAAAAAACAAAAAAGAATAAGAAAGAAGAAAGGGGGCTCAAAAAGGAAAAGAGAAAAAAGAAAAAAGAAAAAAATCCCTCGCTAGCCCCAGCGCGAGCTCGCTATCGCCTTCGCTTGAGTGCTCGATCTCGTGGGAGTGGAGATGTCGGATTTGGACCGGCAAATCGAGCACCTGAAGCGATGCGAGCCGCTGAAAGAGTCCGAGGTGAAGGCCCTCTGCCTCAAGGCCATGGAGATCTTAGTGGAGGAGAGCAACGTTCAGAGAGTGGACGCTCCCGTCACTGTAAGCAGCTCCAAAACCCTAACTTTGGCCCCTTTTGATCGGTGCTCGATGTCAGCGTTCGTAGTGATCGTTGCTGTATTTTGAGTTTGATTGATTGATTTGGTTCTGGGTTATGAATAACTGTTGGAAATTTAGGGATTTTGTGGTACTGTTAATGTTTTGTAGGGATGGTAATGAACACATCCATGAGTCAATTTTTGTCCGCTCTAAACAAAAATTTGAATTAAAAATACAAGTTTCATTTTTCTAATTCAAAATTTTGTATTGACGGTCACAACGTGGTGTTTTGGGTTTGGGGTAGTTTGTACTGTTGATTTGATGAGTGACGTCTCATTGGTTTTTTGTGAAGTGAGTTTTTTAGTCGGTAGGTCCGGGTGGTTAACTACTTGCTTAAATTGAGCAAATTGGGAGAGATTGGAGACGCTCTATTGGAGTGAGGATTGGTGCTGAGTTGAATCTTGAAGTTTGGTTATGTAGGAATTGAGTTGAATCTTACTAACGGCTCACATTGGACGTTAGACAGGCTTGCACTCACGGTTAACTACTAACAACTTAGAAATGCACTGAGTTGAAGCAAAATACATAACACTTTAGTTTTCACCTTGAAATATAGTCTTCATTTGAAGGGGTTTAACTTATAAAATCATATAATCGAGTTTATGAAGGCTCATGAGATTTTGTCTTAGAGATTTTACTTGACTAGAGAGGCTTTATATGTATATATACACTTTTAAATGTTTTGAAAACATTTAGACGAAGATCATGACATCACTTTATGTTGACTAGAAGATTGGAGATTTGTAATTGTCTACCTTGTCAAGTTATTTGTGCCTCAAGAACAATACATGACATGATGTATATAGCTTAAGAAACAAGAACAATGTTCTAAAATGTATTTTCATTATGCGTGCGGTCGAGAACCACATAACGCATAAGTGGATTACACGCTGATTAAATGAATTACGTGGAATTATGCAGAATATTAATATTTTAATATATATTAATATAATAATTATAAAAAATGGATATATTAAGGCTATAAAACTCTAAAAAATTATAAATAATAACCGTTTACTAATTAGGATAACAAATTCAATTCCAATTATAGTACTATATGGTACTAATTTAAAAAATTGGGTTGATCAACATATACCAGTAAAAGTTTTGTTGTTCCAACTTCCAACCTTAAAATAATTACTAATTAGGATAACAAATTCAATTCCTTTAATTTGTTTACATGAATTGGGCTGCCAAATTTCCAATATAACAGTAAATCCTCTACTGTTCAAATGGGCATATGATGTCCGATTAAAAAAAGAAATCATAAGCACTCTAATTTCTCTAATCCTGAAGCATGGTGTTCAAAATTTTAAAAAAAATCATAAGCAGTGTTGCAATGTGTTTTGTCTAATTAAAAAAAAATTATGTACAAAATTAAAAAAATCTCACTGGTCAGAAAATGACAAAATAATTTAGTATAATCAAATTAAACAAAAATAGTTGCAATTAAATCAGCTAGAGAAAAAAAGGAAAAAAATAATTTACCGATCGCCCTTCACCGGAGGGGGAGGACCGTACCGCCAGAGTGGAGTACCGCCAGAGTGGAGGTTATCGAGGGTGTTCTAGACTTCCTTGGAATGTGTAGCTGGACGATCGAAGAGGGCGAGAGAGATTCGATACTTGATTCCTACGGTGGATCACTCAATCGACAGTTCGATTAACGTAATGGGTTGGCGAAGAAAGAAATTTCAAGGAAAATTGGGTCTAATGATCAACTTATAATCGATTGACAACGGCGAAGGGCGATCGGAGGGGAGGAGATTGCTGATCGGAGAGGAATTTTCGCTGCTAGGGCTTTTTTGGGGGCGACTGAAATTTTCCGGGCTCGGATCGATGCGAAGAGAAGAGGAGGAAAGAGGAACTAAAGGGATTTGGATGCGGGTCGAATGTTCAAAAGGCTTTGAAATTTGTTAACCCGCACGCCCATTATGCGCCTATGCGGATTATGCGGTCGCATAATCCGCATAGGCCGCATAATTGCCCTGTCTGCATGGACGGGGCGAATTCCCCCTTTTCTATGCGTTTTGATCCCACATGCGTTTATGCGCCCACATAGAACGTTTTTTTGAACACTGAACAATAGTAGAGAGCTCTTGTGCTTCTTTAGTTTGCATATGGTATCGAAAAGACTGTATGATTTTCAATTGAAAGAAAGTCAAATTAGTCTGTGGATGAGGGTTTGCAACAACCTTACAAGATATGGCTATCGGAAATGATTCCTTTGTTCCAAGACATGTTTGAGTTAAGAATACTTTTTCCCTTCTATATGTAATTACAACTATACTCTGGTATGCTGCATATGCAACTCATTTTTTATTTTGCTTTCATACAATAACTGAATTTCACAGAAGAACAGACTATATTACAATAATCTGAAGTCACCTGATGAATTTATTTTCTTTTTTTATGCCTATAACGTGTAGTAAATAATGGGTGACAGTTTAGTTGCGTGGCTTCCATTTACTGTCCTATGCAGGAACTGTGACAAGCAAGCAACAATATCCATTTGTTTCATATATTTGTCCATTTGAATTTTGAACCTGCAAAACTTAGATCTTACAAGTTCTAAATCTAATCTCAATGTTGTTATCGGTGTGATTTTGATTCTATTGTCCAAAGCATTCAAGGACGCCTAAAGCACATTTGGCATCATACTATACTTAGGTTGTGGGTCTTGTTATCCAAAGGATTTAATCATTTAAGTTTGCAAGTGTCACCAAGTAAAGTGGCAAAACCTCTTAACAAGTGTTCAAGAGGTCAAAGATTCGAACCCCACTTGCACCAAATAAATGGGGATCAGGACAGGGATGATTACAACCTTTGTTTAAAAAAAAGAAAATGGATTTAAGTTATAACCAAGTTTGGTCTTTTGCATTTTTCTACTCTCATAAAGTGGGAATTCATACTCGACATGGAACCAATAACTGCTCTTTCAGGTGGAAGTTATTTTTGATGAAATAGATGTTTGCACCAAGATTATTTTAAGGCCATGGCAGCTATCTTTTTAGCCATTAATTTAAGATTTAATGACAAGTAAAATAGAATTTGGGTTCAAATAAGAAATAAGAGAATGATAAAAATCCCTCTCCGTCATGCGAGAAGTTTGAATGTTGTTTTTTCTGTTATATTTGTTTCCAAACACTTGGAGCTAGGCATTTGCAAATTTTATTAACTGTTATTTAGGTATCTTAATTTCTTGTAAACTTTTTCTTGATCCTTATACTCAAGGGCTTTAGATATATATGTTAGGAGTTTCCCTTTTGGAATAATGCATATTAATGATTCAATGATACCGGTTATTCTATGCCAAACATTTTAAATATCGCATAGAGATATTGTTGACATGTTGTAAAACGTAATAGCCTACATGAAATTAGAACTTCCATTATTTATAATTATGTGGCAATCTATTAAGTAAAACATCACTTCAACGAAAACTTTCTACCAAGTAAGCAAGATGCCATCATATTTGTGTTATGCAAAACCTAACATTTATTATTATTGATATGCTTAACAGTGACTGAATGTAACAATTGAACAAACTACAACTGAGGTTTAATATCAAATTTCAAGGACCCATTTCCTTTCAAGAAGTTGGCAAGTGTAATACCTAGTGTTTTAAATATCGACCGACGGCCAATATTCCAGTTACTGTACCTAACCGATGCAATACGTGTGTTTTTTTACTGTTTATCATTTTGAACCGAAATGGACCGATAAATCAGCTCGAAGACGAGATATCGGGTGATATGTCGGCCTCAAAATATCGTCCAGTAAGTAGTAATATCATATGTTCTTTCAGTTATGCAAAATAACCTAGCTCGATTGGTTACCTTGTAAATTTGATGACTTACATACATAAGAAAGAGAATTACCGATTAGTAGTTATGAGACCCTTTCATCGGCCGTTCCTCCATCACGAGCGAAGATTGTGAGATATGACACCAGTTAGCAGTTTTAGTGATGGCAACCAATATGTACACTTGATAGCTACTCTTTCAAAGGAAGCTTTTGATTCATAGCTGACCCCAATTTGACGGTGAAAAGTTTAGGTGACGGTGATGATAACAATGATTTAACGGTGGTTAAGATTTGACCTACTCACGTTTTTCTGAGATCAGACCCATTGACCTTATGAAGTTCTTATAATAGCATGTCACAATTTGATCCATTTTTGGTTAAAATTGGTTACACTAGTTATTAATAATTAAGGAGCTAGAAAGTATTTAATAAGAAGCTAGAATCATGGATTAGATCTATTATTTTTTGTGTATATATATTTGCTTCTATTGAAGAGATGTCATTCACAGAAAATAAGTGTAACATAGATGCACATACTTTGTTGGATGTATGGCAACACAAATAGAGAAAAATTGAGAAATGAGGATATTTTATACTAGGTAGGCATAGTCCACATCGAAGAGAATACGCAAAAAAATTGCTTATGATGATTTAGCTATATGCGATGTAGATCTACAGATGTATCAGTTCGATAAGTTGAGCTTATCAATATTGGACAAGTTAAAAGAGCAAAAGAAGGATAAAAAATAACATGGATGGAGGTGATACGAAAACATATTTATGCTAAAAACTTAAATGAAGACATTGTTTGATAAGAATGAGTGGAGAAGGAACATCCATGTGATTGATCCGATAGTAATTCTCTTTTGGTTCATGTAACCTATCCCAAGTACTTGGAATAAAAGGCTTAGTTGTCATCCTATATTTGCTCCCACTTTATTTTAGCAAGTTGCATGTTGTTTTATACTTCAGTTAAAGTGTCTTTGCTTTTTTCCTATGAATTATTTGATATTCTTATTCCCATCTTCAAGGCTTTCTTTCCCACCTTAAGTTTACAATTTTTATATTTCCCTACCAAGGCCGGTATGAATAAGGGTTCAGTTTCAAAACCTTGTTGCTCATTGTGTAGTAGGTATACCCGCTTCTCTTCAGGTCATGCGGTTTAATCTCATGTGACCAACCCTCATTTCTCAAGTAGACGACAACAGTGAGAGGCTTGCAATATTGTAGAAGGCTAGTTCATGGATAGGAAAAAGCAAAATCATTGGCTGTGCAATTAATTTCGTGTAACCCATGAACAACCTTTGAAAATTCTCCTAGACAAAGAAAGCACCTAGTTAATAGATTTGTTGCGGGGAATTGCATGAAGCTCTAAGAAAAAAAAACTAAAGCCAAAGAGCTGAAGAGTCAAGGAGATCACATTTTCATTGACTACCATAAACTTAAAACAATCTCTTAAGAGAAAACAAATAAAGTTTAAATATTGGGAGTCTGATAATGGTTTCACAAGTTTCTACGGATCTAAGAGTGGGCGCAAAAAGCAAAATTTGTCCTTTATCGACCTTTTGCCAGGAAATTTGCACTAACAAAGATAAAGCTCATACGAGATTGACAACTAGTTTTAAAATTTTGGTGAATTCTTTTATAGAGATTTTTTGGCTTTGGGGTGTACTCCACAACCAGGCCCATTTTGATGGGAAAAGGCTCAATGGTGATGATGCTACTCCTATTATACCCAACGCTTTTGTCAAATTGGTTGAATCAGATTACTCGATATACCAAATATCCACAAATTTTCAATTAGCGTTAACTGAAGCTAATTGGCTTGATGTGATAAACTAAGGTTGTTTTATCGCTCCAAGTCTGAGTTGGGAAGTTGTGTTTAATGAGAATGAGAATTGAGAGAAAGAGATTGAATTGGCTTTGATTGACCACAAGGAACTAGACTTTGATCATATTTGTGCCGGTGATTGCTGACAATGTTAATCAACCATAATTTATGAAGGAATCAAGAAAAATTTTAAACTGGAAAGATATCAAAGCTAAGAGAGCAGAATGTTAAATGGCATATTGGTTATAAAAGATCTAGAAAAGCGTAACTCTTATCTAGAGGTTGCATCATATTTGGGCATATAGACCGACGTGAAATTTCATTAGTTAATAGCGTCAAATATTTGGTAATTGGTGTTTGATTGAGTGCATTACTGTTGCGCAAAAATGCGAGCTCTGGTTTTTGTTGTTACGAATGGATGGCCCACTTGGGGAGACAATACAATACATAAAATGGGTTAAGACATATTCTAACCCAAAAACTTGTGCTAATAGGTATATGTTCAACTTCTTTATTTGTCAATTACCTTGGAGGACTATTCTTAATCATCCATGAATCTTTATGCTCGTTTGATAACAGAAACCATCTTCATCTTCTTATATATCTACCTCTCATGACTTATTATTATTATTATTATTATTATTATTATTATTTTACATATTCTAGTATGTTTATTCTGCTTATCTTTCACATACTCTAGCATGTTTATTCTGCTTATAGCTGGCATTGTAGGCTCTTTTCCTATTATTTAAGAATTGGTTTGATGACAAGGCTTAAATTAGAGAAATGAAATTAACCCTTGTATAACTCAGATCCCTTTTGCCTTCTGCAGGTAAATGCATTTTTGCTATCTGATTTCGCATGCTAGTTTTGTATATAGTTTTCTAAAACTTTTGGTAGAGCTGCATGTGCTGTCTATTAGCTTGTAACAATAAGAAATCAATAGAACTTGTTTATGATTGGCAAGGCTTGTACCTTGAAAAGAGAAATAGCCCATACATTGGTTATGAGATGAGCTATCTGTTTCTTCATGCTAGACAATCATGTACAAGTTTTAAATATTTTTTTGCCATGTATCTAGCTACATCGGGTTTCACCACTTTCAGACCTTTTAGAAGATCGTCGAAGGCTGAGCTCAAAAGCCTTGACAAGGCATTGAAAATTTTAGATATTGTAACCCCTAAAATTGGCAAAGCTAGACAATATGATTGCCATCAACGACTCATTCAGAGAAGTATGCAGGATCTTCTGGAAATTGGCCCGAAAAAGTGCTCTAAGTTTGTAAAAGTTGCCACAGGTAGGAAGGTGACTGAGCAAATCAAAGTTGCATCTGAGTATACTATCAGTAATGATGAATTTTCTTGTCGGAGCTCAATTTTTTCGGTTGGAGAGGATTCTCTCTTGCGCTTTCAAGCACTTGACAATAGGGACAGCAGCCCTGATGTAACTGCTCTTTCTTCTATTATTAGTTCATGTGGCGCTAGGAGGGCTTTTGATGAGGGGCTACAGTATCATGCTTTCTCTGTGAAAGTTGGTTTTTATGGTTGCATTCCTATTGGGAGCTCTTTGATCAGTTTATATTCCAAATTTGGCAAATTAGATGATGCGTATCAAGTTTTTCAGGAGATGAAAGTCAAGAATACTGTATCATGGACTGCAATTATTGCAGTGTATGCTCAACACTGGCATCTGGAAACTTGCCTTTACCTATTCAATTTGTTGAGACATTCAAATTTGAAGCCAAATGATTTCACATGTGCGAGCCTTCTGAGTGTATGTACAAGCTGTGCATCCCTTGCTCTTGGGAGATGTTTTCACTGTTTAGTGAGAAAAATAGGTTATGATTCATATACACATGTTTCAAATGTGCTAATATCCATGGATGCCAAGTGTGGAGTCATTGAAGAAGCAAACTACATTTTCGAGAAATTGTCTTGCAAAGATCTAATATCATGGAATTCTATGATTTTTGGATATTCACACTGTGGAATTGCTGATAAGGCTCTAGACTTGCTGAAAGAAATGGATAAACATAATATATCACCAGATGCCATCACTTTTCTTGGAGTCCTCTCCTCGTGTCGACATGCTGGTCTTATTGATTAAGGGAATCATTGCTTTAATTTAATGGTTCAGCATAATATAGAACCACTATTAGATCACTACTCATGCATTGTTGATCTACTGGGTCGTGCTGGGTTACTTGAAGAGGCAGTTAAGTTCATTGAGAAAATGCCCATCCCTCCAAATGCTGTTATATGGGGCTCCCTACTCTCATCTTGCAGGGTACATGAAAATATTTGTATTGGGATTTATGCTGCGGAGAGACGGATATTGTTAGAACCAGGTTGTGCTACAACACATGTACAGCTAGCAAATCTTTATGCAGGTGTAGGGCGTTGGAATAATGTAGCAAAGATTAGGAAGCTAATGAAGGAGAGAGGGCTTAAGACAAGCCCTGGATACAGCTGGATTGAAATTGGAAATAAGGTTTACCGATTTAAAGCAGAAGATGGAACAAATACTGAAGTTAAAGAGATGCTCATTATATTAGACACATTAGGATATCACATGCAACATTTAAGATATATGTTTGGGACTCCCTTGGATGATCTTAATCAGATGACATGTTTATGACTTGTTCTACGAAATGTGAGTTTTAATTGTTCTGATGCTTGTGAGTTGTTCAACAAATGATGCACTCCGTCAAACTTAAGTTGCCCAACATCTGGTGCTATTTGATCTAGGACTTTCAGGTCAGTCTGTATTCCTGAATGTGAAGCAACCTTTAATAAGGTTTTTTTTAAAGTCCCTTACTTTCCTGGCTTAGAATTTCCCTTGATTCCTTCATATTTTATGCAACCATTTAATGTTTATAGTTGTCACTAATGTTGAAAATAACACGTTATGAAACCCGTTTTGCTGTGTTATGAAACCTAATAGAAAGCCAATGTTATTTAACAGTCGAAAATAACTCAATGCACCATAACAGTGCGTTTTTTACGTTATTTTCCGTTACTTTATGTTAAATTATGTTATGTTACGTTATTTGCAATAATTTTTTAAATAATTTTTATATTGATATCGATTATTTATTTTGATTGTTAGCGAACTGCTGCTAGTTTTTTAACTTGACAACTTGTTTTTTTTTTTCCTTATTATTACTTGTGGCATTATTAACTTTCTAGTTTGTGATTACATCGTTATTTACTTGTATAATTCCTCTTCAATTACTAAAATTTCGTACTTGCTGATTAAATTGAATTTTCTGCTAAACTAAAATAAACAATTACAAATAAGATAAATTGAGCATTCCAAAATATAAATTACAACATTGATAATAATTGAAAATAAATTTGAAATATTAATTTTTTGTTTAGATGATCACTGAAATTATGGATGTGAATGTAATTTACTTTATGGAGATAAATATGATAATTATTGTGAAACTTATTAGAAATTTAGAATTGATACGTTATTTCATGTTACTTTACATTAAATTACGTTATATTATGTTATTTGCAATAACTTTTAATAATTTTTATATTTATATCAATTATTTATTTTGATTGTTGGCGAATTGCTGCTGGTTTTTTAACTTGATGACTTGTTTTTTTTCTTATTATTGCTTGTGACTTTGTTAACTTGTTAGTTTGTGATTATATCTTTATTTATTTATTATAATTCCTCTTCAATTACTGAAATTTCTTACTTATTAATTAAATTGTATTTCCTGCTAAACTAAAATAAACAATTACAAATAAGATAAATTGAGCATTATAAAATATAAATTACAATATTGATAATAATTGAAAATAATTTTGAAATATTGTTTTTTTTGTTTAGATTATGGCTGAAATTATGGGTGTGAATGTAATTTAATTTATAAAAATAAATATTAGAACTATTATGAAACTTGTTAGAAATTTAGAATTGATACTGGGATATAAAATGTTTTTATATATTTCTTTTAGAATTTTTTAATTCAATTTTCAATTTGTAAAATTTATGTTATATAGTTTTATATTTGTTTTTATTAAATAATTAGAAATTTGCGTAACCTACGTGATGCATTACGCTATATGCGATATAACCTAACAGAGCCAAAACGTTACATTACCGTTATCACTATTTTAAACATTGATGTACAATATATCTATTGATTTTATTTTTGTATTTCAGAAGCTGGGTATTCAATTGCTATATATTTATTCTCCTACTATCAAGTTTTCAATAGAGTCAATGTAAATCACTAAGACATGTATGCCTCATATCCTAACTTGTTTAAATAGCTTTATATGCTTTATATAGGCACGACATGTATATTTATCATCGAAAAAGATATTCGATCTGACATCTAATATTTAGTAAATATCGCAATATATCACCTGATAAACAATATTCACTATAAAAAATTTCTAACTGATATATTACCAATATCCGATAATTAAAATACTATATCGTATAATGTATCACTCGATAAATAATATTCACTATAGAATTTTGCCATACTCATATATCACTAATATCTTATATTTAAAACACTAATACTCCTAGTCACACATGAATGTTGGAAGGGTGTCTGGGGTACAAAGTTCTCACAAACTCAAGATTAACAGTAGGTAGTATTTTAAAAGGGAAGGGGGATATAAGGACCTTGCTAGGTTATCGCCCATCTCGATCCTTCTCGCAACCGAGCATGCTTAACTTCAAAATTTACCTTTATATAGGCATGGCATGTATATTTATCATCGAAAAAGATATTCGATCTGACATCTAATATTTAGTAAATATCGTAATGTATCACCTGATAAACAATATTCACTATAAAAAAATTTTAACTGATATATCACCAATTTCTGATAATTAAAATACTATATCATATCATGATGTATCACTCGATAAATAATATTCACTATAGAATTTTGCTGTACTCATATATCACTAATATCTTATATTTAAAACACTAGTACTCTTAGTCACACATGAATGTTGGAAGGGTGCCTGGGGTATAAAGTTCTCACAAACTCAAGAGTCAAGATTAACAATATCTAGTATTTTAAAAGGGAAGGGGGATATAAGGTAAATTTTGAAGTTAAGCATGCTCGGTTGCGAGAAGGATCGGGATGGGCGATAACCTAGCAAGGTCCTTGCTTGAACTGTAATTCCAAGATTTTTTAATTAAGTAGCACTGTAATTATATCCCTTTAGTAGATTTATATGGTTAAGAAGAATTAGAGGTGATACATGAGCCCTATCTTGAAGTGTATTTAGGTAAACGGTGGACAAGCTTGAGATTTATGTCAAACCATGTTTTTGTCATGTTAGTTTAAGTGTGAACATCTAATTAGCAAATTGTGGAGCATTCATTATTTTCTTTAGCATCAAATCTACTTCTAGGAGTTGATATGATTTTTCTTGTGCACTTAGATATCTGTCTTCTCTTCAAAATGATTTATAGAAGCTGATGCAAAGAATACTTCTGTAATGGGAGCTGTATCCTATAGAGACGTGTGCTTGATGTATGCCCATCACTGAGTGAGTGAACCACGAATATAATTCATTTTCTTCAGTAAGTGTGCTTCCTAGATCTAATATAAGGTCAAATATGTTTTATTGACTATTTATTGGGTGATAAAGCTACAATAGGTGGTCAGGTCAAACTGAAGAGGTTTGTTTTCGGAGTGCCATGTTAACAAAAAAGCTGATATGAGACTTCTCGTAGTTGATATGGTTTCTAATTATCTGATTGTATTGGGAACTTTACTGTTACAAAATTCTTCAACCAAAAAATATATGCAAGTAGAAGGCCCTTGAAGATAAATTTTTGATTCCAGCTGCAGTGCATCAATATCTTCAATATTAATCTGAAATGTTGTGAGATCAATATGCTAGACGTGTTCTGAAATTACGTTGCTTGTATTTAATCTATTGACTCTACAAAGAAGGCATTGAAATTTGTCACAGATATCTAATGTTATGCTAATCGACATAGAAGCCAATTCTTTTTTTCTTTTTTTTTTTCATTTCATAAGATTCCAAGGATATCAAGTTTATTAGCAACAAGATTAAGTTCATTCCTTGAAGATTGGAGCATCTTTTGATGATCTATTGCTGTACATCGTCGCCTATGTTAAAGAGATATTTCCATCATAGTTTTATATCAGTTTGTCAAATAAATTGAAAGTGATACAAATAAAATAGCTAATAATGTGTTCTAAATAGTCTTTCAAGGGTTTTTTAGGAAGATAAATTTATTGTTACAGTGAGATATCAATACTTGGTGGATATATATATATATATATATATATATATATATATATATATATATATATATATATAGAGTGAGAAATGAAGATAATAAAGATATTCGTTCTAAGCTAAGTGTAGCCTTCATCGAAGAGAAGATGCAAGAAAAGCGCTTACGATGATTTGGTCATGTGCAACGTAGACCTACAAATACACCAGTTCGATGATCAGAGCTTACCAACATAGGACAAGTTAAAAGAGCGAAACGAAAACTGAATAAAACGTGGATGGAGGTGATATGAAAAGATATTGATTCTGGAGGTTTAAATGAGGATATTTTACTCGATAAGAATAAATGGAGAAGGATTTTCAGTGTGATCGATCCGACGTGATTCTCATTTGGTTCTTGTAGCTTACTCCAAGTACTTGGAACAACAGGCTTAGTTGTCGTTGTTGTTGCTATTGCTGCTGCTGTATGTGTGTGTATATATATATTTAGATATAGTCTTATAGATTTACATACATACATGGATATGATAACATTAGAGTGACACTATACTGCAACATAGGGAAAAATATGAAAAATATACATAAAAGAGAATGACAAAGTAAAAAAGTATGGTTTTCAACTTGACGTTGGATTTGGCATTGCTTTCGAGGATTTTTCAGCTTCAAGCACTAAAATAGTGAATATGTCCATCTGTCACCCACCTAGACAAACAAGGCATAACATATATAGTCTTGATTACATAAATAGTGGTGTTCGCATGTAAAAGTACAGCAGAACAAAAACAACAAAAAAGGATAGGAGAGGAAGATAAAGGCAATATCTATTGTGGGACTTTTCTGGAATGTCCATCATGCTGTACAAAATGTAGCAAGTTACTTTAAATTTTCTTCTTTTGATTCCTTTTCATTTCACCTCAAATTTTCACCATAGTATTCAAGTCTTTCTAGAAAATCTAAGATCCTCTGGTTCTTCTTCCTCGTCCCTTTCTTCCTTACATCTGTTTTTTCATTCTTTTCTTCACTGAAACCACGAGGAGAAGAAGGTTTGGGTAGAGGAGAAAAAGAGAGAGGGGCTGAAATTTGCTCAAGGTTCTAGCCTCCTTTGGTTCGTTAAAGAAGGTAGACGGGATTTTGTGTCGTACTATGTTAACAAGATCTCAACACTTCTAGTTTAACTACCTAGGTAATTTGAACCCAAGTTAATTCTTGTTTGAACCTGAACGTAATTTAATCCCAGTAGATGCATTATAAGGTATTGAAATTCATGATTGAACCACTTAGGCCTATTTTTCTAACTTAATTTCACTTAAGAAAGCTGGAGTGTTACTTAGTTTTAACATAAAACTCTACTTTTAAAACTATACTAAGTTTGGTAACCTAATATGGAGTTTCTAAACTCCGGTTTTAAATGGTTTTAATCCCCTAAAACTTCAAAGGCTAAAAATCTAAAACTCTATGACTAAAATTTTCCGTTGTTCAACTAGAGTTTTTACGAATACAAACTCCCGTTTTTAAAATTTGAGTGAAGCTAGAGTTTTCAGAAACCCCTGGATCCATACCAAGCCTTGGAGGTGGAGAGATCCATCAACAACTAATATTATATAACAGTTTAACCTTACTAGTTAAACATAAACTCCTTACAATACAAATCCCTCCATCTCTGTTATCATGTCATGTCCTGTGGTGATATCGTCTACACAATAATCTTGTTGAGTTCTGGTTATATTCTATGCATGTTGTTCTATGCATATTCTTTGTCAAGCATCCAAATGTGGAACCATGCAACATTTACAGTACCTAGTCATTTCTTATGTGGTACATGAATTTTCTGATCACCTCATGTTTTATCACTTCAAACGCTTTTCTGATCACCTCATGTTTTATCTAGTTGGGTCGGCCCAATTATCTTAATTGCTAAATTTTTTAAGATTAAAAAATTTGGTCGCTGAAATGGAGGCCAAGTGGTTGCTCCTTTGTAGTACCCTAAGTGTTCTTTGAAATATTGCCCTCCATCTATTAGGTGTTGTTAAAAATATAAAATAATTTCCCTCAACCCTTACTACAACTTCGGAGTTTTGGTGCAGTGGAAGGGTCTCTCAACATGGTATCAGAGCAACCCAGATTCGATTCCTGCTGAGCACGCATTTAATTGCGGATTTAAAAAAATTATACCTCTGCGTTAAAGCCCAGATTTCTACCCAAAAATGGGTCTTCAACCTGCGGGGGCGTGTTAAAAATATAAAATAATTTCTCTCAACCCTCACTACAACTTCGGATTTTTGGTGTAGTGGAAGGGACTTTCAACATGTGTAAAACAATATAGATAATTCTGTATCTTGTACCTACTAATGGAAGGGAAATTGAACTTTAGATTCATAATTTTTTGCCCTTGTGCTTTATGATGGTGCAATTGATGAAAAAATGGTTTGTAAAACCTTGGGTTTTGAGAATGGTAGGTATTTTTGTTGGCGGTACAGGAAATTGGAAAATTTCCTGCACCTCCAATTTCCTGTACCTGCCAATTCATGAATATATTACATTATTCTCTCTCTCTCTCTCTCTCTCTCTCACACACACACACACACAAACCCCTTTGATTTCGATTGTAATCCACCATGTTGATCTCTATTCCCTAGGGCACATACCAATATTATTGGATGTGATGTTCGTTTCCTCGTCCATCTGTGGGTATAAAATGTTTTGATTTTGGAAAATTGTTAATTTAAGCATTCACTGGATTAAAAGTGAACTGAATATTGTAACCTATTATTTTTCGTATGCTTGGACCTTAATGTGGGGATCTAGAAGGTGGAATCAGATGAAAAGGAAAAATTGGGAGGTGGGGATTTATATGTAATTCTTTTAGTTAAATAAGTCATGTGCCAGATTGAAATTTAGATCTGATACCTCCACACGATGCATCCACATATGCAAATCTCTTTCAACTATTTGATCGTGTTTTTAGAGAATTGCTTAGGCTATAGTATTAGACATGTAAGTATTTTGTTTGTTATAAGGACATTGCTTTCTTTATGCAATTAGTGAGATTACATAAAATTATGTTTATGTATAGGATTTCTTCTCTCTGAGTGATTTTCAGATTGGTGTGAGGCCAACTTTCTTTTTTTTCCCCTTCCTTTGTTTCCGCCCATGTGCATGCCTTTTGTTCCTTGTTATTTGGGACTAGAGTAAGTTATTCGATTTTCCATGGGGTTCTATTCTACTACATTGGCTACTACTACATAGATCTGTCACAAGTAGAGCATGATATATATGAGATGTCTCGACTTTTTAAGATATTGGTGATCAATACGGGCATGAACATTAGGAATATCATCTTGAGGAGTTCATTTCATTTTTTTATTTGACTGATGAAAGAAAATATTCATATGCCAAGCAAGGTTCTAAGTATTGGACACAATGTTCTAAACAGTATTTTCATTATGCATGCAGTTGGGAACCGCATAGTGCATAAGCAGATTCTACGTTCTACGATGATTAAATGGATTATGCAGCATTAGCGGAATATTAATATTTTAATTTGTTAATATAATAATATTAGAAAAAACATATATTAAATGCTATAAACCCACTGTTTCAGCATAATCTGATTTGTGTTACACTGGTACTGCAGTTCTAATTTGAGTTAGGACTTTCATGACATCAGCCCACTATTGCAGACTTGCAGTCCTAAAAAAGCTAAATCTTTTTCTTTTTCAGGACATCCAGAAACATCAAAAATGAAATTAAGTTTTTTCAGGACATTCAGGAACATATTTCTCCCCTTTTTTCTTTTTTTTTAACGTTTTTATTAGTATGAAAGAAGCTTCAGAAGCAGAAGCTTCCTCGGTTCCTTGTATTCAACAGCAAGCAAGATTAGAGAACAACAGCAAGAAGGAAAAATAAAATAAAATAAAATACGACCTTGCTATCACAAGGAACAACAACAGTAGAAGCAAAGGCAAGGAAAAGGAAAAAAGAAAACATTACCAGACCACGCTGAAAAAGGCATTGGAGGGGGGAAGCTACCAAGGAAGTACCAGATAAGGCAATTTTGCTAGAGGGACTGCATTCCTTGACTGGGAGAGCTGGAGACGAGTTCAGTGGGGGAGAACGACTGCGGTGTTCAACTAGGCGAAGGATTTGGTCCTTCGATCATAGTCCTCAAGCAGGGACTAAGGCCGTTGGTTCTTCAAGGCGAGCAGAATTGAGGGAATAGAAGCCAGAGTAGCGTCAAGTAATCGGAGGGGAAGGGGAACATCGGGAATTGAGGGTTTTCGTGAAGGGGTGGAAAATTATTGGGTGTCTCATTTTTCAGGTCGGACGTAAGGGAATAAAAGGGAATGAAAGCTGGTCGGGTCATTTTTTTCAATTCGAATTCCATTCACCCTAAAACCGATTGATCGGTGATATGTGGGTTATGCGCCTGCGTAAATTAATCTGATTTCTAGGCGTATAGTTTCCCCTTCCGAATTGAATGGGCGATTTACCCCATTCCCATGCATTTTGGGTCCGCATACGCTTATGCGGGCACATAATTGCCCGCATAAACCGTGTTTAATAATATTGATTGGACATCAGTTCCATTACCGATAGGTTTTTCATATCGAATAGCGGGATATTGGGCGATATATTAGGAATAGGAGCCAATTCGAGTTTTTGTATCATATTGGCAAAGCCTCCAAATTGATATATTCGATATTGGACGATATATTTTTAGCTTTCGACATGTGCAGGATTCTCCATCTCTAGTTTTCATTGCAACAATTTAAGAATCAAGTCGATTTATGAAGATGTGAAGCATATTTAGGATAATTTGTTATACATGGAAATGAGATATATCAAGACCAAACGAATTTCAAAGGCTCAATTGAAGTAAATGAATCATATCAGCTATACATCAAGCCTATATATCAGGCAATAGCAAATAATGAGGTGCACAAAACAATGACCTTTTTCTTTAACATATCATCATGGTTTGTAAAAAAACAAGTATTAGGAGATATTTAGAACAATGGAAAGAAGCTCCTAAATTGCGATGTAGAACCTCACACTAAATTATGGAATTTTTGTATTTGACAATTTAGTGTGAGGCTTTCCATCACAGTTTAGTGTGAGGTTCTCTATCACAACCTCACACCAAATAGTGGAGGCTCATAAATTTTTGTATTTGACAAAAATTATGGAATTTAATGTGAGGTTCTCCATTGCAATTTAGTGTGAGGATTGCCGTCGCAATCTCACACTATATAGGTTCTTCATAGATTTTTGTCAAATAGAAAAATACAGAAGTGAGTTGGGCATGAACTACTTTGCTCCTAGATTGCGATGGAGAACCTCACACTAAATTGTGATGGAGAAACTCACTTCTTGCCTTGTCTGCAATTTTCATGCACATGTGCTCACAAACCACAAGTCAGCTTAGCTGACGCCATTAGCTTAGATCTTATGAGCCCTCTTGCAAATTTAACGTGAAAAATCCTCTACACTTTTGATGGGGATATCCAAACCCGTGATTTCCCAAGGGAGGGAAATGCTTTCATGGCATGAGCTATGGTCAGTTGGCATCATTATTATCAACACTCCCATCTTCATCAAACCAACCATTCAAAATTGAAATGCATCCGAAAGCATAAACTTCATCTATTACTGATCAAGCTCGATTTAAATTAGGAGAGAGCTAGTATGATGTATTGGTGAAATGCCCAAATATGGAAACTGCCTAGAGTGAGCCTATCTGTCTAATGGATGAATTTCTCCATCATCTTCATTTCGAAAACAAGCCACTGTTGATAGTGAAAATCCATCACCTTCATTATCAATAGACATTGGAAGGGCCCTTAGTAAGGCTGCCATTATGAACTTACCTAAACTAGAAATTGACCCAAACTTTAACCGAGTGAGAACCCGAAGTAAATTTGATAGGAACAGAATTTGGATTTAGTAATTTGTATTCACTTGTAAGTTATATTAATTCAGAGCTATACTTTAAGTTCTACTTTCATATCCTTGCACCTAAACCAGGATTGCCCTTAGGGTCTGTACATTATCCCACAATTATTCGAATTTTGACTGAATGAGTCCTAAACCCAAAGTAGATTAAGTAGGAACCGACGAGCCTGCAATCTGAACTCTCACACTGGCTGGCCAGAACCCCCACCGCGACTTACGTTGCTTAGAGCTCAGCTCGAAAAGTCCTACAAGCCTGCAGTTCCGCCCGAACAGGCTTGCGCTATTGGAGTCTCCTTCAGAACAGCTGTTTGAACACTTATTCTACGTTGATAAACTGTTCAGCGTTCACACCCATCTCCATGTTGTGATCTGAAGCCTTGTGACTGCCCATGGAATCCCATGCAACATCGTCAATTGTTGGCAACAAACCATCTTTCGGGGACTTCTTATGCCACTTCTATGGTTGGGCGTGAACTACTTCACTCCTCTAGGTGATATTCTAACATATCCAAGTTTTCAATTGTCCAATTCTATGCAACTGCTATGTAGTTACTTTTATTTGTGGATTATCTTAGTAGCTTAAATCTTCGAATCTCATCCCTTGCATGCTATTTATTGTCATCTAGGTTGCATTTCCCTTTCATTAGAAACTAAGCCTTCAGATGTTTTCTTATTTTAGTGCATGCATATAAGAGTCCTTCTTCAGGAGGTATGCCACATCTATCTCTATGTAACGAACGAGAGGTGTAGTATGCTTATGAAGAGATGCCTTTTATTTGTGAGAGATTTTCCTGATGGTGTGAGGCTGCTGTTTTTGTATGTGGGTTTGTGGCCATGCCAATGTATATATTCTTTATTTTTCTCTTCCGTTTGCTTTAATTTGCATGCTCTCTAACTGCTAATAGCTAGCAAGCTTAACAACCAAGAAAATCAATAAAATACCTGGATATTGATGTGAGAGATTGAGAAATGGAATTTTTGTTGAAGTAACTGTCGTAGAGAGAATGGACAATGGATTAAGGGAAATAAGGTAAAAGTTGCTGTCACAGCCTCACTTTGTTCCTTGGAGAGGAAGGATAATTTTTTTGGTGTGTTGACAGAGAAAGATTGGGCTATAAAGAAATATCATTCACAGAAGATAAGTGTAATAGAGATGTGCATGTTTCGCTGGATATGCGGCAACATTAGGAGAGATAAAGTAAGAAATGAAGATATTCATGTTAAAATAGGTGTAGCCCCCATCGATGAGAAGATGTGAGAAAATCGCTTACGATGATTTGGTCATATGCAACGTAGACCTACAAATGCACCAGTTCGATGATGAGAGATTATCAATGTAAGACAAGTTAAAAGAGCGCATGGAAGACCAAATAAAATATGGATAAAAGTGATATGAAAAGATATGAATTCTAGAGATTTAAATGAGGAGATATTACTTGATAGGAATGAATGTAGAAGGATTATCAACGTGATCGATCCGGCGTGATTCTCTTTTGGTTCATGTAGCCTATCCCAAGTACTTGGGATACAAGGCTTGGTTGTTGTCGTTGTTGTTGACAGAGGAAAATTGGTGAATTTGTATAAAGTGCTCTGTAACCGGGCATGCCTATGCAGGATGACCACATATTACAGGCCCCTAACTCTGTTTCGTTCAGTCCGATGTTGTATAATATTTTTTACAACATTGTTAAAGATAATGTTGCCATGTGTTAATGAATGCAATAGCACACTAGGGTCCTGTGTGCTTGCTGTCAAGGTTACTATATGTGTGTTTCACTGTAACTGGCTAGAGAGAATCATGGAATTCTTCCTTCTTGATGCTTATTTCCACATTACTTTATGGTGTTTCCTATTGCTCTTACAATTAAACGGTTGGGTTGACCGACTCGAGATAGATCTTGAAGCTGTAAAATAATCTTTACATGTGTAGGACCATCTTACACAATTAACTGACAGAATCACATTAAATCCCTACGTTTTCTGTATTCTGATTGTCTCATAAATCAATACCTACTTGCACTTGTGGAGTCGGTAGATTCAAATATCTCAAATCATTTTCTATCAAATAAAATGGGTTCATGCTGCGTGTTCTAAGTGTGTAGTTTCCAACAGATAATCCTGGGTGTAGTGCTGATCAGGGTCTGTAGTGTTGGTCCTTGCAAAGGGGGTTCGGTATCAACATCATCTTTTTTGTATATGGCAGGCTAGCAATATTGGTGGCTAACTATTCTTCACTGTTCAACTTGGAGTTGGTTGCATTTTCCTGAAATTTTATGTAGGTAAGAATTAGATCTTCTGAATGGAGTTTGCTGCAAGAGCTAAGTACGTATACCTAGAGTTTTCACCTAAACATACGTAAAACCATTTTCTACTGTTATGGGAACTAGCTCACTGAACCAGGAAATGGATAGATTTGAGACAACTTGAGTTATGGGTTTTATTTATTGTAATGAACTAATTTTTGGCCAGTGTAGTCTTAGTTGACATTCTGATGTTAGTCAAATAGATCAGAAAGGGCTACACGGGACTCATCTGGGGCATTTGCACTGTGCAAGACAATTAATCACCTAAGGCTTTGGGGAACTAGGTCACAGTTCGTTTCTTGGTGATGGCATGGGTAGATTTCATTGTATTTTCTGATGGACTTCTCTTATCCTTTGTATATTTGCGGCTATTTGGTTTCCCATTTATGTAATGGGGTTTGTAATGTGATGGATGTGTTCCTTTTCTTGTATTGATATACTGCAAGTGGTGTCTTCCTGCTTTCTCATTGACAATAAACCACAGTAATCCAACAAAATACGAGATAACTGTTCTAATGAATGGTGGATGGATAACAACTGTTGGAGATTTCTTACATCAAAACTTACATTGGAATTAGGATATTACTTGTATTGCTGACAAGCTTTTTTGCCTTCTCAGATATGTGGAGATATTCATGGACAGTTTTTTGACATGAAAGAGTTATTTAAAGTTGGAGGTGATTGCCCAAAGACAAATTACTTGTTTCTAGGGGATTTTGTTGATCGAGGATTTTATTCTGTCGAAACATTTCTTCTGCTACTGGCATTGAAGGTAAGGATTTCTTTCAATTAGATAGCTAACACTGTCGGTCAATATATAATTGGGATAGTTGAATTTAGTCAAGTTTTAACCCCACTTGCTTGAAAGAATTTCTTATTTACCTCTTTAAGAGAAGGCAGGTTTCGGCAATTAAAATTTCTGCACAGCTCCATGAAAAGTGAACTTTTTTAATGGCATTCTTACTCGCCCAATTCTTGTTATTTGATTTTTTTTTTTTTTTCTTTCTTTCCTCCTTTGTGCCTCGCCCCCCCCAAACAAAGAAAAAAAAAAAAACGATGGTCTTACGGAGGTTTTTCATTATATATTGTTGATTAAGGAATGCAGTAAACAAAAAGATAAAAGCTGCTGCTTCTTCCATGTTGAAGTACACAAACTTAACTTCATTAAGTACTGAAGACTTATAACTGGATGCTTAAGGGTATCTGATTTCCACTCTTAAGAAGAATTTATTTGATCTTCATGTCAGTGGAGTCGCACCGTGAAACATGGCTGCTTCACTTTACCATCATGGTTGAATCATTTTCCCTATTTCAGTGTCTATAATTAAATAATAGTAATATGGTTTCTATCTGATATCAAGGGACTGGTCAACCATGAGATGTCCACATGCTGCAGCATTACCTAAATAGCATCCCCACATAACTTGTTTCTTTTTCTCCAAGTATCACTAGAGTGATATAACCAAATATTGCAACTGTGGTGTAGAGTACACTGAGAGCATGCATTATGCTTATATCTTTTTAAGCCTAAATCTCTCTGGTCTTTACATAGTGGGCAAGCCAGAATTTAGGCAGAGGTACCATGATTGGATTTAAGTTTTTACATTGGTTTTACCTTAACTTTCGACAATAATGTGCTCAATTTGGATTGATTAGTTTTGATGGATAGCTGTCTAAATAAATAGAACAAGGACATGGTACCTTAAATCCAAATTTAAGGATAATAGAAAAATTGAGGCTTCTGCCAAAATTTCAGGCCGCATGATACTGCCGCGTGATTGGCTTTGCTATCTTGGTTTGTTATGCTAGTTGCAAGATAGATGAACTCTTTAACAAAACTAGGTCTTGATGGGTAATCGGCAGTGGGTGATATGACAATGTGATTAGTTATTCTATTTTGGATTTGTTATCCACAGAGAATGACAAGCATATTTGGAAACACTTGGTTTGGATTCTTGGACAGTAGTACTTTGGGAATTGTTATGGAATTGACGTGTGCTTCTATTGTGATAGTAAACTACAAGTGCCAAAATAGCCTTTGATCATTTATATAAAAGAGTCCAGACATATAGGAGAAGACATATTGAATATACGGCTTTGTATCATGGAGTAAAAAAATGGAAAACAGGGAAAGATTTGATGGGCACGTATAGGAAAGAGGTAGGACTCTATAGAGGCAACTTATGTGGCATGATGGTAACATGATTTGCCTAGTTGTTTGCTTAAGTTATTTTTGAAGACTTCTCTTTATTAGCATTTTCTATTCTGCTGCCAAAGCAACTTTCTGATACTCTTTGCAGTCATCTTTGCAGCCATTTGCTAACTCCCAGGAATATGGTCAATTGATCTATCCTTGTAAAATTAAACATGTTAGTTTACTAGGCCGGTATGTTTTTGAAAATACTTTTTACCAGTTTAATACCATTTAATTGTATAAAATGCATGAGATGATGATAGGACAGCCTCACCTCCTACACTCCTGCTACCAATTTTTTCGTAGTTAGCAAAACTTTATTTAGGACTCCTTTGCTTTATGATATCTATAAAACTTACATTATAAGTACTAGATAAGAATATCTAAGACATAGTTGTCAATATTCTAAGATATCTGATACGTATCTTACAACATGATACGTTATTGCAAGGTTTTAAATATCAGTTGTAGTGGATATATCAGTTGGAAAAATTCCATAGCAAATATAGGTTATCAAGGATAAATTAAAAATATTTAACAAGTATAAGATAGCAATAGTAGACTGTAAATATACATGTCCTCATGTTCTAAATCAAATATGCATAAAATAATGCATGCATATATATCATACAAAATTACGTTAAACATCATAGGACACACTTACCTTGGCGACTTGCATTAAGCCTATGAATACATAATCACTAACCAATTTTAGAATCTTCATAGATGCCACATTAGGCTTGATCCAAAAAAAATCACCCAGTAACAATAATCCAATAATAGTGGAGTGAATTTTGAGCGTTTTTCTCTGTAATTGTGCCTGCTATATCGGGAATTTGGGACTACCTACATATTATCGATGTATGTCTAAAAACGATAAACACTATGGAACGTGCATTATTGTGGTGGATAGGGTCCAAAAATGCTATAATGGCACTATATCCGATATATAACTGCTATTTAGAACACTGACGACAGTGTTCTAAATATCGGATACCGGTCTCGTACCGGTCAGCCAAATTACATACCGGTTACCGGATACCGGGTGGGATATCGCGATATGACCCTAAATACCGGAGTGTCATATCGGTGTCATACAAGTTAAAGAATAATCATATAATTGGCTATATAGAACATAATAAAACACATAAAATGAGTTTATAGCACTTACATTGGTTTATTTACATTCAACTTACGAATTTGCAGATATCGTTTAGAACGTTCGCATATGCACAGAGACAGAGCGAAATACAATCATAAAATAAAGAAAAATAAGTTTTCAAGATAAAAGAAAAATGTTTTTGCAATACATAAGTGATATAATTTATAAAATTACAACATTGTCCTTTAAATCCGGTATTTTAGGATATTTTCAAATTCTTATCTACTCAAAACACTTAAAATTTTCTACCTCAAATCACATACTTACTTTATCAATTTTTATATAAACATTATTAAATGTCTCTAATCACCATAAAATGCCAAATGTGACATTATGCACTCTTAATTACAATTCAAATTTGTCTCTTTACTAACTTAACCAAATTCCTTGTGAACCTAGTTAATCAAGATTTTAAGCCGCTTAATCAAAATGTCACATTATCCACTCTTATGTACCAACAAGTGGGTCTAACTCTATTGCCCCCAAGATGTTGAACCAATGCCAATATGTTGCTTAGTTACTGTGACAGTTCAGTCTGAGGATAAAGAAAATGCGCAGGGAACCCAAGAACTATACTGTAGCTCAGTGACACTGTGACAGTCACTGGCCGAGCACTGTCACAGTGATTGGCCGAAGGGTGCTGCCCTAGGCATCAATTCCAAACTTAAAAATGAAAATTTCCTAACTCATTCTTAATTTAAAAACATAAATACACTAATTACAATAACAAACTAAAATTTAAAATAAAATTAGACTAAAATTAAACAAAAATTTAGAGAAAAATTAATTACAGTCTACTTACCAAAATTCAAGGTCGAGATGCTAGAAAGCACGCAAGAGAAAGAGGGAGAGATGGATCACCGGCGAGTCGACGGAAGTCGGAGAGACGGCGATGGACGAAACCAGATCGATTCGGTTGCTCGGGGACTGGGAGAGACAGCAATGGTGATTTTCTCCGACAGGAATGGTCGATCGACCAGTTGAGGAGGATGGAGAGCCGGAGAGACGGCGATGGACGAAATCAGATCGAGTCGGTTGCTCGGGGAGAGACAGCAACGGCGAAAAATTCTCCGAGAGGAACGGTCGATCGACCAATTGAGGAGGATGGAGAGCCGGAGAGGCGACGATCGAAGCGAAAACCGGCGATAGAGGAGTGGGTTGCGACGGAGTTGCGACGGAGGAAATTAGGGATTAGGGTTTTTTTTGGTCGCGAAGAGAGGAGTATCGGATTTTTATGTTTTCCTATCGGGTCGGGTCTAACGGGTTAACGGGTTTCAAAAGCAACCGTAACCCGTTAACAAAAAACCGATATTAAGCCATACCGGCCGGTTTTTCACATACCGGATACCGGCCGATATATCGCCACGTGGCCGATATATCGGCCCATACCGGTCAAAAACGATATGCGATAAAAAAAACCCCATATCGTCTCGTTTCTTTGTAAAAAACGATATATCGGCCGGTATACCGATATACCGGCCGATATTTAGAACACTGACTGACGATATGCCATTAAATCGGTATGTATTACCATAAAATACAATATGATGCACAAGGATTTGGGCACATTGCGTCAATTTTTGTCAAATACAATATACAATTGGAATTGATCCAACAAAAAAGGATAAAGATAGGAAAAATATATAATCCTTGCCTGTTGCGTATGGAATATGAATGGATTACGAAGTACAGTCTACGATATTGGCAGATACTGCTTGGATGAATGTTCATGGGGTGTTTTAAAGCGAATGAAAAAACAACTGGGTCTAACAAAAAGAAGATGAAGAAAAGAGGTAATAGTAAAATTCTAATCAATTAATTTTTTTTATCCAAAATAATTAGTATTTGATTGTTTTCTTAAAAATAATAATTAGCCTACTAACTTGAAAGCAATTTTAAATAAAAAGGATGCAAAGAAAAGAGAAAGAAGAAGACAACAGAGAATGAGAAGTTTATGTGAACCGAGATGGAGGTTAGGATGATGAATGTAGGTTCAAGTGAATCTAGTGATGAATTATGTTGGTTAATGTTGTCATTTTGTTCAATGACATTATGGTCATTGCACTTTGATTTTTTTTTTTTTTAACGGAATAAAGATTGTAGTCATCCCTTGGATCCCTCTATAAAGGTTATTGCCTAATGCAAGTGGGTTTAAACCCCAAATTGTGTACTTCCTAAGAGGTTTTAACACTGTCCAATTTGGCACTTTTGCAATTTGGTTGCCGGTTACCTATCTATATATAATTATTGACTTGCATTTTATGCTTTACGAGCTTATAGCATTCCTTCTATGCTGTTCATTGACTTATGATTTAAATTTGCTCATATTTTAATTTATATACATTATTATGTGCTTGATTACTTACCTATAAGACATTGATAAAAGTATATTACAATGAGATACGTGATATGATACATAACAATAACGATACACGACATATATTCCGATTTCATAGTTATGACCTAAGATTATAGTGCTGGCTATTCTTTGAAAAGAAATATAATATTGATGTTGAAAGAAGGCTTTCAATGATGTTGGACAGTCACAGTGTAGAAAATTAGGAATGGCTTGTGAATCATCCTGCATATTTACTATTTTGGCTGTCGGTAGAGGTGTTCGCCTCATATTTTTATAATGTGTCTACTGTGCATTCCACCACAATGAGAATTTAATGGTGGATGGAAAAATATCCTGTCCATTGTACTGATGATCAGGTAGGTGCTGAACACACACAGCTTTTATCTCAGTTATCTCAGTCATTCGAATCTTGAACCTTGAGGGTTTTCAATATTCTTTCTGGATTTTTTGCATCTTTGTCCAATATCCATCAATCATACGGCTGAAAAGTTATAACGGCCGTAAAGTACTAGTGTTAGTAACCCATAAGGCTTTTCAAGGCCTCTAGGTCAAAATTCCTATCAGTATTTGCTTGCAGTGCATGCTATTTGTTGCTCCATCATATATTTTGTTCAATCCAACCGATTCCTCTGTTGCAGGTCAGGTATCCAGATCGTATAACTCTCATACGAGGAAATCATGAGAGCCGGCAAATCACACAGGTTAGTTGTTTGGAACTTAACATAGCTCTACACACATGTGAACTGTCTTCCCTTGTAACCCCCAGGTATATGGATTCTACGACGAGTGTCTGCGTAAATATGGTTCCGTAAATGTATGGAGGTATTGCACAGATATATTTGATTATTTAAGGTATTGTCCTCAATTTTCACTTTGTATGCTGTGTTTTCTCTTGTTTCTTTTTCTTAAAGATTATTTTTCTAATGTCAACTGCTGCTCATCAATCTGTTGAAGTATATGGAAGCGCTCATGTCTATATGTTTGCATAATATATCTTTGTTTTTTTTCCATTACAATTTATCAGCACTCATTGAGAACAAGATTTTTAGTGTTCATGGAGGCTTATCCCCTGCCATCACAACATTAGATCAGGTCACCTGTGTTTTTGTTAATTGACTTATTTTCCCCTCCTGTTATCTTCATTTTATTCTCCTATTAGGCTTTTCACCAACAAGATGGGAATTTGCTCATTTGACAGATTAGAACAATAGACCGGAAGCAAGAAGTGCCCCATGATGGAGCTATGTGCGACTTACTATGGTCAGATCCAGAAGATGTGGTTGATGGCTGGGGGCTGAGTCCTCGAGGTGCTGGTTTTCTGTTTGGTGGGAATGTGGTTAGCTCTTTCAATCACTCAAACAGCATTGATTATATATGCCGTGCACATCAACTAGTAATGGAGGGATATAAGTGGATGTTCAATAACCAGATTGTAACCGTCTGGTCAGCTCCAAATTACTGTTACAGGTACTTGTCAAGCAATTGTCTTTGGTACAAAATTTGATTTGTTTTGGTCTTTCTTAACTTTCTTGTAGCCTTGCATTTCGCCTTATTATCGATGGATACATAAAATTGACTCATTTTAGCGAACATAGCAATTAGCTGTTTGAACTCAAAAGTCATTTTTGTCTAGTATGACTATCAGTCTTCTAGGAAGCACGGGAACAGACATGGGATATGCAACACGACATGGCACATGGATGGTGACAATTTCTTAGAATGTAGGAGATAGGAACGACGAGTCATGAGATTATTATGGGGTAATTACTAAAAACCCCTATGACTGTTTATTTCTAAGCAATTCTAAAAAAAAATTTAAAAAATATTTCAATCACGTAACCCCTTCTGTCAGCAGGTCCGCTAATTTTGATTTGTGAATGACCATTTTACCCTTATATTCTTTCTCACTATTCTCCATCGTTTTTAAACCTCACCTAATTATAATCTAAACCCTCTTTTCCTCTCTGGTGTCCTCTTCTCGAACTACAATCCAACCCCAAATCCAATCTCAAAACAATCCAGTCCTCTCCCCTCACCTCCTCACTCAAATCCAATCTCATTCGCTGCCTCCTCCTTCCTTCCCAAGCTAAAATCCAACTCCATTTCCATTCTCAAACTAAACCGTCACCTCCGGCTCGCATCTACCTGCTTTTACCCACTCTGCAAAGTATAGAGTTTATAATTTGACTTCATCTGAATTAAGTGTGCAAATACTAGGATTGATTTCCTGCTAGAAATGAGAGTTCTTTAGTTGATAGTGTATCTTAGCAAACAATAACATCAACAAGTAAGCCTTCTATCCCAAGTACTACGGGTAGGCTACACGAATCAAAGGAGAATCACGTCGGATTAGTCGTATGGGATCCTTCTCCACTAATTCCTGTCAAGCAATATGTCTTCATTTAAACCTCAAGCATTCATATCTTTTTATATCACCTCCATTCATATTTTCTTCAGTTTTTCCTTCGCTCGTTAACTTGTCATTGATAAGCTCTCCTCATCAAACTGATGCATTTGTAGATCTATATCGCACATGACTAAATCATTGTAAGTTATTCTCACATCTTTTCTTCGGCTACGTCTATCACGAATATCCTCATTTCTCGATTTATCTGTGTTAGTTTTGCCGCATATCTAACGAAGCATATGTATCTCTGCTATAATTATCTTCTGCGAATGATGGTGTATCCTAGCAAATCCAACAAAATTTAATTGAGCTTTTGTTGGAAAATTTGGTCCATTTACATTGTGGGATTTCAGATTAATGTGAAATTTAGTATTTCTTTCCTTTTCTATGGGACTATCATATTTTAGTTAACTTTCAATTAATTATATCATAGGAGAAATGTGAATTCTTCTGAACTGTGTGCGGAGAGCAATTATTTCCTGAACCATGGAATCACCTTGTGTTGAAATTTATATTTCAAGCTTATGAAATTCTCATTGATGGCAGAAAGCGCAGCATATATACTGTGTCATATATATGCATAGTTGGCGAAAGAGAACTATAATTACATAATCTACTATTTCTTTCCTTTCCTTTTAAATGGGATTATCATATTTTAGTTAATTTATTGAAATACGAATTCATAGGGGAAACGTGAATTCTAACCCAGAATTGGAACATTCCAGTTACTGAATGGGTGAGGAGAGCAATTACTTCGTGAATGCTGGAATCACCTTTGTTGTTTCAAGCTTTTATGAAGTTCTTATTGATGTCAGAAAGCGCAACATATACAGTTCTAGAATATATGCATAGTTGGCTAAAGAGAACCATAATTATGTAACACCTACCTTTTGCTGACTGTGAAACCCAATTTGGCATTACAATTCCTGTAGTAATGTGCTGCGCCTTAAGGACATCATGGTGCCACAATTGCTCATGAATCATCTGCGCTGTCATGTTACACTAATATTCTGGTGTCACTCGTAGATTAGCCTTTATAATCTTATTTGGGAGTGTCATAGGGCTCACTATTGTTGGCAGTGAAAATTTCTAAGTTAAAAGGATTTTCCACAATAGAACGCGGAGCCAATTCAGTAGCCTCGCGTTTGGTTATATTAACCTTGCGTTTGAATAAAATGCGGAGATGTTTAAATAGCTCCGCGTTGATTCCGCAGTCTGGTTAGTATTTAGCCTCGCGTTTGAGTGAAACGCGGAGATGATCAATAGCTCCGCGTTTTGGTTATTTAGCGCCGCGTTTTGATGCGATTAAAGCTCCGCGTAAGCAGATAACCAGAATCTCAGATTGATTGAGATTATGATTTTGGGCCTATCCAAATATCCGAATCAAGTCTAATCAGAATTCCATCAAAACTAAGATATTTGATTGGAATCCTTGATGAATGCGAGTTCTATTTAGATAGAAACTCTTGCATTAACCTGGGGATATAAATACATTCCTGGTGAAACCCTAGGGATCTTCTTTTCGGCAATTGAGATATTTTTCTAAAATCTTGGAGAATTCGAGTTACGCATAGAGCCTTGAGTTCGTGAAGATCAGAGAAAATCACCATCTTCTTTCTGGAGTTCTTGAGAAGTTCGAGTTACGCGAGAGAGCCTTGAACAAATCAAAACCAGAGAAGATCGTCTATAGTCGGCCGATATCTTTAAAAGAGAAGATTTCAACGTACCGATCGTCCAAAGGAGCTGCTCGATAGATCCCATCGCCACTGATCCCACGAAATATTGTAAAAGAGATTGAAATATAAAATCCTCTCGTTTGTTCTTTTTAATCTTATTCACTTCCGTTGTAATTCAAGCTTATTCAATGGAAGGAAGCAAAGCAACTTTTGCGGCGAACAACTATACACGAGCCATTACTAAAAAAGTGACTTCTGACTGAGGGTGTAAATAGAAATAATCTGTATTCGGGGTTGTCTTGTAATGACAACAACCAATACTGCAATAGAAATATTAATAAGTAAACCTGTTGTGCTTCTATAACTGAGCACACTGTCTTGTGGGGGAAGGCTTGGTTGTTGATTGCTGACATTTTATATGCTTTTGGTTTCATCTTCTTTAATCATTTTATTTCCTATTTATGCCAGATGTGGTAATGTGGCTGCTATCCTTGAGCTGGATGAAAACCTGAACAAGCAATTCCGTGTTTTTGAAGCTGCACCGCATGTTTGTATCCACCACTTAGTTACCTTCCTCAAATTTCTTTTACCGATGATATAACTGTTAAAAATAGGAGTTTATTGCAGGAATCGAGAGGGGTTCCTTCCAAAAGACCAGCCCCTGATTATTTCCTGTAATCCAATTGTGGTTTTCATCACCATCCTCTACATGTAACTTTGGCACACAAGCTCGTCAAATTTTCTACAAAGCGAGCTGAATGCCTTTACTGTCCTCGGCATACAACTATGAATAGTCCAGAGGTTCTTTCAGGATGTGGGACAGTGGGGTGTGTTTGGATTGATTGTTTCTAGGTTTTTTTCCGTAATTGTTTCTTTCCTGATATGTGTGCAGTAACAGAGCCTGATACTTCTGATCATTAATTACTGTTCTGAAGGAAAGACGGGGATCTGTGTAGGGTGGGGAGCTGCTCAGATTTCAGCAGAGGTCCAACACGGTGTTTGGAAGTTTAGAAGGATGTGTAGGAGAAATCAAATGATAAATATTTAGTTAGTATTATATCGTTAAGTTTTCCTTGTGAATTTGAGGTGGGTTTGCACCCAATGCCTTCGGCTGTGTACTCTATTAGTAAAAAGTGACAGGAACTCATCCAGGGCCCCTAGCAGATTGGTACTTTTGCCCTCTGTATTTTGCCATGAGGTCTTATGGAGCTATGGACTGCCAATATTGTGCCATTAGATTGTCATAGCTGCACATATTTGTGTCATTTGCGTGCGTCTCCCATGTTAAATTTGCAGCTTGATTTTTTTTTTTTTGGTTAAAATCAGTGTATGATGTTCCTTTGCTTCAGTGATTCGAGTTATTTTATGATTTGTTTTCAACTTTATGCTTGGACTGCAAATTTATGGTCTGGCATAAACACCTTTATAGCTGTAAATTTTTTGGTGTTTAGTAGATCCAATAGATCTGAAATCTGGCTGTGTTTTGATTAGTTGATGATTTGGATCAAAGTTTGTCTTCATGCTTGCAAGTCAAGAAATATGAAGAGAGAGAAAATTCTATATAGCAGCAGATTGGTTGCTTCTTGATGGCAGTTGACTGTATGGCAGTATCTGTCAATTGAATTTTATAGATCAAAAAATGATGCTGATTTGACTTGGATATCAAGATTTAAGATTGTACTGTGATAGTCAATCTAATCTTGTTTCTTTTATTTGCTTAATTTGCTGGTAAAAGAGTTGACAATTTATTTAATAGACCCATGCCACTTTAAGCATCTACACTATAAATAGCAGCAGAGGTACAGATCTGGCAATCCATGAAACTACCTTTTATCAAACAGATGAATGATTACTGTATTTTCAGATATATATTATCCAACAACAATTTTAATTTGAAATTGTTTCCAAATGCTTGTGCAACAAAAGCAGTAATAGTCTTGAAAAATGACAAGAAACACTTCAGACATTAAACTATTTATCATAAAAGTTTCTGCCACCTGATAATTACAATATGTGTTTGTTATGAGTGTGGCAAAATGTAAATAATTATCTAACAAATGACATCAAAAAAACAAGTGAGAATATAGTGTATATATTCATGTGTATATCGAAAACGGTCATCTAACCTTTTCATATAAAAAATCACAGGTTTTAATGTCTACTTTTTCTTCAATTTACGAGAGATTTTGTTTATGCGGATTGTAAATATTGTCAAAGTTCTACTGCACAATAAATGGAATGCCTACTGCTAGTGGGGGCAAAATGAAGCTAGTTACCTAATCAATGGCATCTATAAGAAAAATTGACTTGGGAGAAAGGGGAAAATAAACCCCCTAGTACTTACCTACAAAAAGTGAAGGAAAAGGAATATATTCCTCCACCCCCTGGCAAGCAAGAACCCAGAAACAAGTCATGTGCAAAGCAACAAATAGAAAGTGCAAACTTTTTTTTTTTAATAATAATAAAGAACACACATTTAATCTTTTTCCTTTTCTTTTTCCTGTTCTCAATTAAAACTTCTGACCCTTGAGAGCCTGCACATAAACAACAACAACAAGTGATGGAGTGCCCAACTCCAGCTCTAAAGTCTCCTTGCCACCATGGAAGCCAACACATGGCCCTTATCCCTCTGCACACTACACCTACCCATCTCCATAATTACTGCACAAATCAAGCCTTCTGCATTGTAAAAAGCCTAGCTGTTCTTTAGTTGCTATAACTGCAACTGCAACTCTTTTAACACTGAGGTGTCCCCTTCCCTCTTATTTAAACAATTGAGCGAATCCAAACAGGACTGAGACAGAATTTGAGAATTTTCTTGAGCCATGGGATTGGGAAGAGGTCTGGTGAAGAGGGTCTTTAGCAAGAGCAAGTCCTCTATTGGAGCTTTCAATGTATGTATATAAGTTTGATTTTATCATCTTTCTTGAAATTTACTTCTCATGTTGCTGTCTTGTAGGTCATAGAACTTGTTCTTGATGGACCCAATTTACAATTTTGTGACATTTTTGTTGCATAGCTAGTTAATAGTTATGGGTTTTGTTTGTGCATGATTTCTTGTTTCTCTAGATTGTTAGTTGAATTGCTTGCTTGGAATGAGTTTTACTTCTCTGGGGTTTGATATTTCTTGTTCTTGATGGATCTAATTTCTATTTGCTTACTTTAGGTTTGGACTTTGTTTGTGATAATTGTTCCAATTTTAGAATGTTAGTTGAATTGCTTGCAGGCCTCTAATTTTTAAGTTAGCTATAGTTTATGATCTGGGTTCTGAACTGGATAAATGCAATCAGGAGAGGAACTTAGCAGTGGATAAGAGTAGATGGACTTCAGTGAGGCTCTACTTGTGTGGAGATGAACTGAACTCAGTTCTCGTAGAAAACGATTCAGCTTCGATCAGGAGCTCCGAAGTGACTGTGATGCAGCCACTGCAGTATGATTCAGGAGATGAAGGAAGTTGTGAAGTAGCCACCAAGTTCAGCGAGGATGAGGCCGCAACATTTATTCAATCAGCATTCAGAGGCTTTATGGTTTTTCTCATGTTCCCTATTTAACTTATGTAACTAAAAACTTATTTAAATTGTTTAGGGAGAGATGATATATGTGAGTACCTTCTCATTGCCCTTTTAGTTGTGCTATTTCAGGCAAGGCAACGATATGAAGAGATTAAGAAGACCAGTACAGGCGACGACACTACAGTTGATGACGCAAGCGGAGTTAATGAGGCTGCGTCTACTGAAGTTCTAGTGGATGATTCCATTGAAAATTTTAACGTTTGGCAGGAAAATGGTGCAATTCAGCAGAGAGTGCTGCATAAGTCGCGAAGTCAAGTCTATAGGTTGAAGGTAGCAGCCTTTATCGATCTTTATTTTTGATATGTATTTAAACCTTTGATAGAATATACAACTTAGAACTCATATTTGAATGCTTGTTTGCATCTAAATTTATGTTCTTTAGGCATTTGAATGCTTGTTTGCATCTAAATTTATGTTCTTTAGGCAATTCTGCGTAACATTCATGAAGAAATCAGTCCAACTTAAGCAGTAAATACAATATTAACGACACATGTATGACTGTGTTTTATTAATGTCTGACATATGTGAAAAATTCGCTAAGTTATCTAATTCAATAACATAGTACAAAACCATATCTTTACTAGAAAATGTGATGCATAAGAAAAATCAAGTAGAATCATTAGCCCATCAATCATGAACTCGATTTCTTAGCCTTCCAGTCTTGGATACATCTCTTGATTTGGTTTCTGTGCGTCTAAGATGTGTTGTTTGGATACGTCGAAGGAAGTATCTGAGAAGCACTGGTCTATGAATCGTAGTGTGGAGTATCAGATACGTATCTGACACGGGTTTGACCCCTCCCTGAAGCATGGGTGCTACATGGATCTCTACATGTGATTTGAGTGTAAACAGCCCAAATATTGAAACGTCTAGGAATTTGGGCATAGGTTGAGGCTCCTTTTTATATCATATCTCTTATATTAGGAAATAGTCTAAACAACTTCTATAATTTGTTTTCATCAGAAATCTGATTTAACATGAAATAAAAAGGAATTTTACTTTAATATAAATTACTAGAGAGTATCTGAAAAGTTTATATATTCCATAAATTACCAACTTTCACTTGTTATTTATCGTATTGCTGGCATAAAGTAGTTGATTTCTTGCCCTCATGACATGCCAATAACACTAAACATATTATCGTTATATCCTTCTATAAACGGTTTGATAGTTTCTATTATAATACTTGACTACCACTGATTTTGGTCTCAAATAAATCCTCCTTCATCGTGCTTGTTTTGACTGCAGGAAGAGTGGGATGACAGCACTTTGAGCAGCGACACACTGAGACTCAGAATCCAAAACAGGCTCGAAGCAACAACCAGGCGCGAGCGAGCTCTAGCCTATGCGTTTGCTCAGCAGGTAACACATTGTTTCATTCCAACACCCAAAATCTGGACCGAAAGCCTTGTTACCCATTTTTTGAGTTCTCCACTGATCCTTATCACTAGCTGAGAATTTGCACCACAAAGAAGAAGCCAACCTGGACGGACTCAAATACTGATGCCAACACTGGCTGGACCTGGCTTGAGAGGTGGATGGCCACTCGAGCACCAGATAACTCCGTAGTAGAGGATTGCTGGAGCATGCATCTAGAGCCTAACGGTTCTGGTCGGAGATTACCTATATTTGCAAAGAAGGGGTTTGATATATCGATTGAAGAGAAGGAAAGTTGTGGATCTAATGATGTATCTGTCAACTTTGAAGGAAGTATGTTACCCTCTCAGACTCCTGGAGATGTATATGGTCATGTTAAGAACAAGTTCAAGGCTACAAGAACTGTGTCCCAAGGAAGAACAATGCCAGAGTACCACCGACCACCGGTATCAACCAAGGTGAGAAACTTCATAGGTGTTATTTTTGCCCGTTGTTTTGCTGATTGTGTATTACTCTTTTGTTTGTAGATAAACAAGAAAGTTTCTTCTAAAGAATCAGAGGAGAAAAGGCACAAGCAAGTTCAAGCAAGGAGCAAAGGCGAAACCAGAAGCAAAGATGCTCTCTAAGCACGATGAAACTACTTTCGATGCTAATGAAATATATAATTGTTCATAGTATGTGAAACTTGAATGTCTACTACAAGACCTCATTATTTGAGATATTGTATGACTTTTAATCAAAACTGTGACTCTTGTAGTATGGCCACATGATTACAATTTGCCAAAGTCACATATCTCCGGAGCATCAAATATGGAATCGATACGATTTCAACTTAAATGTGATCAGAATAAAGACTTCCTTGAGCCTTTTGAGCAATAATGAAAACTTTGCCAAGGTAAACATCTTTGTTCATAAGTTCATGCTGTCCATGGATATTCTTCTACATTATACAGCCAAATTGGAATTCATTGTACGTTGTTTCAATCAAAGCAAAAAGTTTGATATTTTGGATGACAAAAACAAAGTAGGCACGCACATAATCACCGGAATCGTGATAGTTACTCTATTACATTGTTACCATTACATGATTCTTAATCGCCCCTCATTGAAATGGATGGATACCATAAACTTCATATGCATTTTATTTCATGTCAGTCAAGATACAACAAACTTATCATTACCACATAAAGTTGAAATTTACGAGATACTATTTATCTCAAGGAATGGCTGGTTGGATTTTTCCGCTGCACGTTCCAAACCCTACATTGTAGTCTTTACCCTGCAAATTTCACAAAGTAATAGTGAAAAGTCAAATAAAATTACAGTTCAAAAAGTGAGAGGAAATGAGATACATTACCAACATATGCATGCAAGACAATAATGATAGTAATAACAATATAGTTAAAGACGAAACAATGCTTTTTGTCAGATCATAAGATTATGTTGACTGACAAGCTAAAGTAGAATTTATATAGGATTTATGCCTTTAAATGAAGATTAAAAAAAAAATCATATAAATTGTATGGGAAGCAAGTAACAACAATAATCTATTTTTTTTTTTTTTCTTTGAGAAAATACCAGAAAACATATCTAATTGAATAGCCAAGAATAAATGCAATCCAACCGGAAAGGTTCTCATATGTTGAAAGAAAATGCAATGAAGATGCATAGACAAATGTAAGAGAGAAGAGTTGAATGGACCTTGCAACACGCAGTAAGAATGACTTCATCACCATCTTCCAAGAATTTACGTTCTGAACCAGAAGTTAATGTAAGAGGTTTTTGAGCATTCCATGTAAGTTCAAGCAAACATCCATATGATTCTGGATCCTGTAAGGACATTCTTATTAGCAAGATCCCTCCAGGGAAGCAAAAGAGACTTTCTTTTGATAATACATTATTATAAGAGGAAACAACTCAAGAAGAATGTGCAATATTTATATCAGAATTCAGGATATTTACATACAGCTCCACTGATGGTCCCAGTGCCAAGCAGATCACCACTCCTTAAGTTGCACCCATTGATTGTGTGGTGGGCTAGCTGTTGTGTTACCGTCCAATATCTGCTCAGTGTCATAAAAATGTCAAATTTTTTAAGAGAACAAGAGAACCATGTTTTGTGAAAGCAAGTTGCATGACAAAAGAAGAGAGAAAACTGAATAATGCTAATTGATGTCATGACATCACACCATGTGCATGGGTGTACACATACAAAACCCAAAAAAGACACAGAAGAGGAAAGTAAGTAAATTGAGAAGATTGACTATGGGAAAAATTAAAGCACCACTTGCTCTAGCAACGTCGCGTACCCCTATCAGATTTGAACCCAATACTGTTCTTGCTAGATTCTTACCAGATTCTTACTTGATACATCTACAGATATGAGGGTGTGCAATTTTAAAATAATGCATTTTGGGTGTGTTTTGTGAAGAAATTTGGTATAATAGTAAGTTCACGAGAAGTTCTTAATCTATTAAGTTAATAACTTAAGTTATAATGATTAAATTATATTTTTTCACAATATATAACAAAAAAATTATTAAATTGTTGTATCTGTGCAGAATCTGTACCTGCGACTTTTGAGATTTTATGTATGATATCACGCTGTATCGAATACTCACACCCTATCAGGAAATCTAGACTATTACTAAGAGGACAACGTTGAAAATAATGAAGTTTTCGGACCTGAAACTACCTAATGTCAAGTATAGTTTAGGTAATATATTCTTGGCAGGTGGAATAATGAACAACAGATAGGCTTTCATAGACTTACCAGGTCATTTAGCAGTTGGTAGATCCTGAAGAAAGGAATTAATTATGTTATAAAATAGCAAGATAGATTTATTACAAGTCAATATGTGTGTGTTCCAACACGATACAAATAAACTCATAGGCGATGTGAACCTAAAAACAAATAAGAGATAGTAGTATATTCTCACACTCCCCCTCAAATTTGAGCATAGATGTCAATTATACCCAACTTGTTACACATATTAGAAAACATTGTATTGATACAACTTTACTTAGAATATCAACCAATTATTGTAACAAATGAGTAAATACAGTATAGATCAACTTCTTCACCTAAGTATCTTAAAATAGATGACAATCTACCTCTACATGCTTATTACTACCATGAAACAGTGGGTTTTGAGCAATGCACATGGCAGACTGATTATCACATTGCATCGGAACAGGACTCTTCAGCTTAGAAGCAAATTCTGTTAGCAAGTTCTTCAGCCATAGTAATTCACATATAGTGTATGTCATAACTTGAAATTCAGTCTCGACAGAAAATCGAGACATTATATCTTTATTTTTATTCCTCCATTTGACTAGATTACCTCCAAAAAACAAAAGTTCTCCAGTGGTGTAACAACCTAATTTCATCATAACTTACATTCTTGATATCAGATTAATCCCAAAATGAATGTGTTGTGTTTGTCTCATTTTTCTATATTTTTGTAATTTTCTTAAAATTTTTAAGATAGTCACTTAAAATAATATTATTTTAATCACCGGTGGATCCTACACATATTTTTACTAGTCTCTCTTCTTTGACTTGTAAAGATAAAGTTTGACTTTTTTTGTTAGTTTAATTTGAAATTATAACCTTAAACAAATCTAATAACCTATTATTAGTATTCATTTGTCCTATACTTATTTTGTTTTATTCACCCATACCTTACTTTACCATACTTGTCCTTTGAACAAGTATGACAAACCATCATCTAATTCCCATATCCCTCCTTTATTATATCTTTTTCTTCCCTTCCTTTCATTTGTTTTCTCTCCTTCATTTTTCATTCATCTCTTCCTTTTATTTTTTTACTCCAACTCAAAAGAAAAAAAGAGAAGAAGAAGAAGAAAAGGAGAAGTTATTTAGCCTCAAAATAGGCTTATCTTCCTACCCATCAAGGCAAGTAAAATCACATCCACTCTCATATTTTATTTCAAACTCTAATTGTTTATGGTTAACTTAGAATCTTGATTTGTTATAACTTAAAAAAATAATATCTCTATAAAAAAAAAAATCTCTATGATTATTCTAGAAAAATAAAAATATGATTTTTACACTTTACTCTATGTTTATGTATCAAATTTATTATTTTATTTATAATCTCTCATTCTTAAACTACAAGTTGTAAAGTTAAACTATATGCTTAATTTTTAAATTATAAAAATGCCACATTCAATGTTCATCATATTGGATATAAATTTGAAATTTTCTACATAAATTCTTTGTGTATAATATAATGATTTAAAAATTATTTTCCACTGGCCATTAGAAAATAGGTGTGTATATATATATATATATATATATATATATATATATATATATATATATATATATATATATATGTATGTATTCATAATCATATTTTAAAGAGAAGATTTCAAATAAGTTTATATATTAAATTGTTAAAATATTTCTTTTATACGAGATATTATGTTAGGTCATAATTTTTTTTATGCTAATCCATGTGTACTTGAAAAATATATATATTAGTAAGATTTAATAAATTTGCTACTTTCCATACCATGAAATCATTCTAGAATTTGAAAAATTCATACATTGTTAAAGCAATCGTTATAATAGTGTTAGGCCTATTTAATTTCTATTTTTACAATTTAGTACCCACTTACCTAATATGTGTTTATATGCATAATTGTATATGTATGATTCACATGCATGATCATCAAAGATATTTTTACACCCTAATGCCTACTTACATACATATATGCATAATTTTATATATGTGGTTTACATACATGATCATTATTTCCATAATACATTCTAGTATTTTATGACTATCATACTTGTCTTGACATATACATACTAGTCACTTGTACAACATATATGAAAATATGCCGAATTTTTCTTATTAGTACATACACATGTCTTGACAATGCCATGGATCATAACTTGCCTGTTAACTTGATTTTGACACTCCATCATACTTGCCTTGACATATACATACTAGTCACTTGTGCAACATATATGAAATTATACCGGATTTTCCTTATTAGTACATACACATGTCTTGATAATGCCATGGATCTTGACTTGCCTATTAACTTAATTTTGACACTCCATCATACTTGTCTTGACATATACATACTAATTACTTGTACAAGATACATGAAAATATGTCGGATTTTCCTTGTTAGTACATACACATGTCTTGATAATGCCATGGATCCTGACTTGCCTGTTAACTTGATTTTGACATGGACCACATCTTACTTGTTACTAGACATGTACATGTATTAACCTTAACATGATTGGTTCATCATATTCCGGATTGATTTCCATGTAATATAACTTGAAACCTTAGGTTATGGGAGAACTAAAGGGTGGACAAATATTGTATCGTGAAAAGTTTAGGATAGGTTGCGTAACCGAAATATGAGCCCATCCGCAGGGGCGCCCGGATGGTACTGAGTTATCATCTCTTGTTTAGTCCACGTTGATGGGACGACCGATTACTCAGTAATCGGTATCTGCTTGAGTCCTTAGCCGCACGGCTGGTTCAACGTCAGCATCTTGGCCGGGTCCCGGGTATGCACGGATACTTTCACGATATAGGTTTATTTCTTCACCAGTTAGTTCAAATATAAAATAAAATATGATATTAAGTTAGACTTGATATGCATGTATATCCATATTTGATATTTTTGCTTAATCATTACTCTTTCCCATACATGTGCATATGATTTTTACATCAAGTCATATTTTACTTGTTAATGCATATTGCATGCTCTCTACGATAAGAGTCTATTTTTTTCACCATTCAGTTCAAAACATTAACTAAAATAAGATATTAATTTAGACTTGATATGCATATACATTCTTCCTTGATATCATTACTTGATCATTTAATATTTTCCACACATGCACATACTTTCATATCCACACTCATATCTAACTTATTTGTTTATATTACACGCTCCGTATTTCTTATTGTTTTACTTGCCGGGTTTGACCCTGAGCTCCCCCACACGCTCAGGTACTGAAGATGTGAGCGAGGATCCGTCATTGCACGATCCATACTTTCTAGAGCAGGTTGAGCAGCAGTAGATTTATAGGCCTCCGCTTTTGTATTTTTGGTTTGGTATGTATCACCCCTTTGGGACTTTATTTCCAACTTTTATATTAGTATTGTACTTATTGCTTCTTATATTAGACATGCATATCTTCTCTTTTATATGGCAGTAGACTAACTTCCAAGATCCTGATAGATGACTAGTATTCAGTTCCATTCATTTCTTTTTTTACATAATTATAGGCCTCGTGCACGTCGACTTACACGTGCCCGCCGGTAACGCACTCCGTTTCCGTATCTTTTCGGGAAATAGGGCATTACAAGTGGTAGACATTCTGTCACTTTTGTCACCTGTACATCCAACATCTTAAAAGGTAGAGAGGTAAATATGTCCATATTTTTTTTTTATAAAATAACTCCTCAGGAGAGCTCTTAATATATGAGAAAATCCACAAGAGCAGCTTTCCAGTGCACGTGCACGTCCACTGGTTTATACATGAATTAACTTAGTAATCTAATAACAAAGGAAATCTCATGCATGATTGTTGAGATCGATAAGTTTACCAATCATCCTTCTATATCGTTTGATATCATCATACAAAGCACTATCTTCACTCCATACATCTAATCGGACTCCACTAGAGCACTAACAAGGTTGCATGCAAGTAAACCAGTTTCTTCCAAAAGATCTAGTGAATTCTTTATCTGAGATAGAAATAGTCCACATTTACAATAAACTACCTCAATTCCAAGAAAATATCTCAATCTTCTCATGTCTTTAGTTACAAAGTGTTGAGATAATCTTTTATCTCAAAACTGTTATATCACTTCCAGTTATTAAAATGTCATATATATATATATACACACACACACACAGAGCAAAAAGGACAATACTAGAGGCAATATGCCAGACAAAGACAAAATGATCACACTGACATTGCTGAAAACCAATACTAGCAATTACAATAGAAAACTTTCTAATCAAGCTCAAGGAGTCTGCTTAAATACATAAATCACTTTCTTAATTTTGCAGACTATATTCTTTCCCTAAGCAATATATCTTGGGTGTTGCTACATATACACCTCATACAGATCACTATATAAGAAAATATTTTTAACATCCAATTGAAACATTAACCAATCGAGATTCATGAGAAAAAAGAAGAGGATGCAAAATTGCGAATGGAGTTGAGACAAGTCATAGGAGATGAAGTTTCAAAATAATCATCACTATAGGTTTGGGAAAGACTTTCACAATAGGGCGTGCTTTATGTCGGTCTACTGATCCATCAAGCTTGATTTGATAGCATAACCTACGCAACAACCAACAATAGAAGCTCCCATCAGAGCAGTAACCAAATTTCAGGTTCTACGAGAGACGAAGTCCTGCATCTCCTCATTCATGTACTTCCACGCGGAAACTATACAACTTCCTCAAATGATCTGGGCATAGAAACGAAAGACAAAGATACAAATTGACAAAACAAGAAGATAAGTTTATTATAGGAAACAAATATAGAAATATGATGAGTAGTAGTTAACTGTTTATCCTTCAGGAAAAGCAACGAGAAGATTAGAAGCATGAGTAAATGAAGGTTACGAATGCGAAGGACCTGCAGCTGGATATAGTGGAACAACTAGCAGTGGGCTTGGCAGAGGCACTTTCAGACATTGAAAGACCGATAGCGGACTCGATGAAGCCACCTTCTCAGCCCCCGTACGAGGTACCAATACTTTCTCAACCTCGATAGGATACACAGGCAAGGATAGAGGAAGAATAAAACAATTGTTCTATCAAGGTAGAAAAGGAGAAATATTATTAAAAAAAGGTAACATCTTCATAGACAAATGCTTTCTAGATATCAGATCATAACACATCCTTTTTGATTCCTAGAGTAACCAACAAATACAAACTTAATAGCGCAAGGAGAGAGCTTGTGCAAACTAGGAGTCAAATCCTAAACAAAACATGTATATACACAAAGTTCTAAATATCGGATATGGGACTTGTATTGGATGAGCAGTTTTCATATCGAAAAACGGAATATTGAACGAGATATTGGGTATATGATATATCTGGCTTTTATATTGTTAGATTAGATTATTATCTTGTATTTGGGTTTATTTTGAGTTTAGTACATCACCTGTTGAATGGTGTGTATAGAGTTGAGAGGAAAATAAATATATGTATCCTCTAACTTACAATAATATTAGAGATTATGGTTATGATTAACTTTCCAGAGAACATTTGAGAAATAGATCTCAACCGTGCGGTCCGATTACCTGTCAATCTCAACCCTTCACTCAAAAACCACAAAAAAAAGGAAAACCCTAGATCGTTCTGTCCGCTGGTGGCTTCCTCCAAAAGTTGTTGCATCCCTCCACGGAGACACAAGACGAAATGACGGACAAAATTGCCCTTTGCAAGCTTTGTTCGAATCGCTTCGCCCTTTGTAAGCTTTATTCGAATCCTTATCTTGCAAATTTTGTTCAAATTGCTTAGCTGCAAAGTTCTGCTCGTTGCAAAGTGCTGCAGTTTGCAAGCTTACTGCTGAACTGCGACTTCAGCTCGTTCAATAACCCCTTGTGGCTTCTGTTCCGTATCCATAGTGGCTTCTGTTCGTTCTTCACTCCACAAAACCAGATCCATAAAGAACTGCACGTCTTGTAGCTTCCTACAAAATTATCCTTTCTTCACCTCCACAAAGTTCTTCTGTTCGTTCTTCGCTCCCAACTTCTGTTCGCTCGCAGACCACCCATTGCTGCCTTCGGCCTGGGGCTGAACAAGTCTCCTTGAGCCACATTACCAGCGAACAAGTCCCATATAGTGAACACAGCCAGTGAGATCTTGCTTCCTTCGGAGTTTTGCTTAAAAAGAAGCATTAATTATCCTTATTACTCCCACCACTTCTCTGTAAGTTGGGCTCTCAAAATTTTTTCTATGCCGTCATCCACTTCAAATACTTCATCTACTGTTGTTGCTGCTTCTCCTACTGTAATGGTTGAGAATTTATATTAAAAAAAAAAACTTACTGCTACTACTGTTAAATTGAATGATAATAATTATCTTTTACGGCCTCAGTCGTTCAGGGTATTTGTTGATGCTCAAAGAAAAATTAAGCATTTACTGGATGATCCACCAAATAAAAATGATCAACTATTCTAATTGGCTTGTTAATGACAATTGCGTGATTATATAGCTCCTTAATGGTATGGAAGAAAAGGTAAGTTCGGATGTTATACTCTTGAAAACTGTAAAAGAAATCTAGGACACCCTTAAAGAAGTCCATGGAAATGAAAAAAATATATCATAATTATTTGAACTGTATGAGCTGTTATTTACTCTCAAACATGACAAGATGTCTGTATCTGAATATTATTCTGCTCTCTGAGGCATCTTGGATGAGCTTGAGATTCACCAACCACTAGTGACAGACCTTAAAACCTTAAGACAATATCGTCAAAATCTCGTTGTTGCCAAATTCCTCTCTAGTTTGGACTCTTTTTTACTGACCCAGGTGAGAAGTCAAATTCTTACTGGCAATTGTATTCCACCATTGACAGCGACGTATTCTAGAGTCATTTGTGTTTCTACTTGATATACTACATCAACAACTCAAACACTTGTCTCCAATGACCATTCTGTCATATTTTCTGATCGGAGACAAGGCCATGGTCGCAGTCGTGATTCAGGGAGAGGCCGCGGTCGTGGACATAGTGGTCAAGACTCTGGTAGTGGACGAGGATCCCGTAAATGTGATTACTGTGACAAAAAAATCACACATTTACATACTATTGGGAGAATATGGAAAACCAGAATGGACACAAGCTGTGACAAATAACTATTCAACTGGATCTTTTAATTCTTTTATTATTGTACCTACAACAAAGGCTATTGCATCAATAATAAATTCTACTAGCACTTCGACATTTTCAACGATAGTTCAGATTTCACAAATTGAACTTGATAGGTTTCTCCGTTTTCAATCCACCATGGACGGTCCTCTTGCTACTCATGCATTCTTGTCAGGTAATGATGCTCACATTACTTCCTCTCGCCAACCATGGGTTATCAATTCTTGAGCTTCATCTCATATGACAGATATTAGAAACAAATTTGCATCACTATATTTTTCAGATAAATACCCTCCTATCCATATTGATGATGGTTTATCATCTTCGGTAGTTGGTGAGGATTAGATCACGCTACCAATTCATTAACACTTGGTAATGTATTGCTTGTTTCCAATTTTCCTATTAGTTTGTTATCTATTAGCAAAATTATCAAAAATAACAATTGTTCGGTAACACTCTTTCCTATTTACTGTATTTTGTAGAACCTCCAGACTGAGATGAGAATTGGTACGGGTTAAAGCAACAGGGGGTGTACTATTTAGATGAGACATCACCTGCAGAGTTTATTGCTTGCTCCTCTGATTCATTTTTACAGTGGCATCAACGTCTTGGACATCTTTCTCTTCAAAGTTTTCATCTAGTTTTACCCATTCTGTTTGGTATATCTCAGTGAAATTGTGTAATGCGAGCTAAGTAAACATCATCGAGCCTTCTATCCAAGTCGAGTCAGTCCACGTGTAATTTTCCATTTGAGTTAGTTCATTATGATATTTGAGATCCATATCGTTTTCCCTCTTTTAAGAATTTTAAGTATTTTTTTCTATTTGTGGATGATTTCTCTCGAATGACATGGATATATTTATTAAGAGATAGATATGTTATTTCTAGTATAATTGAACTATTTTATAAATAAATAGAAAATCAATTTTCTACCTCTATTCGTGTTTTACGCACTGATAATGCTATGGGTAATATGAAGGCAGATATTTCCTTATTTTGCACCAATAATGGAATTACTCATTAAACATATTATTCTCACACATCCCAGCAAAACAGTGTTGTTGAACGAAAGCATTGACATATTCTAAATGTTGATCGCACCTTAATGATTCGTATGCATGTTCCAAAATATTTGTGGTTTGATGCTGTTTTATTTGCTTGTCATTTAATAAATCAGATGTCATCTTCTGTCTTACATGGTAAAACTCTATTTTCCTGTCTTTATCTTGATACACTCATATTTTCTTTTATACCTCAAGTGCATATTTTGTTTAAGATTTGTCTCCAAATTTAGACAAGCTATCTCCTCATGCTATCAAGTTGTATTTGTTGGATACTCTAGTATGCAAAAAGGATATAGGTGTTATGATCCAGTATTTAGAAAGTATTTTGTCGATGCCGATATTACCTTCTTCGAGTCTGTTCCATACTTCCCTTCCATATCAACACTCCAGTTAGATCCTTCTCTTCCTTTACCTCTCCCCATCTATATTACTAAGATTGAACAAGTTTCGTTGCCACATAAAGAGGTTAAATATGTGCCTTCTAAGAAACCACTATTGGTATTTTTTCGCTGTCAGAAAGTGCCTTCCACCTGCTGCTCTGCCATCTTCAACTGCACATCCCCAACAACCACAACATTCTTCTGCTCCTGCCTCTAATCTTCCCATTACTCTCCGAAAAGGTAAATGCTTTACTAATGCTCATCCTATTTTTTAATTTGTTTCATATAATAGACTTCACACAATATTCTGGCAGTTTGCGCTTTTCCTTTCTTCTGTCTTTATACCCAGCTCTTTTCAGGAAGCAGTGTTAGTATCTGCCTGGCAGATAGTCATGGATGAGGAGATGCAAACCCTTGTCTCTTATGGAACCTGGAATTTGGTTCCTTTTTCGCCTGATGCATGTATTGTTGGTTGTCAATGGGTATACTCTGTCAAATATAAGCCGGACGGCTTAATTGATCATTATAAAACTCGTCTTATTGCGAAAGATTTATCTCAAACCTATAGTGTTGATTACTTTGAGACTCTCTCTTCTGTAACACGTCTCAACTCTATTCGTATCATCTTCTCTCTTGCCGTGAATCTCAATTGACCTTTGCTCCAATTGGATGTTAAAAATACTTTCTTATATAGTAGTCTACAAGAGGAGGCGTATATGGAACAACCTCCAGGGTATATTGTTCAGGGAGAGACTGCAGTCGGCAAACTTAAGAAAGTGATTTATGGACTTAAACAGAGTCCTCAATCCTGCTTTGAAAAATTTTCTATTGTAATTGCTGGTATTGATTTTCAACATTGTCACTATGATTATTCTGTCTTTGTACAACATACTCATTCTGATGTTGTTATTCTTGCAGTATACTAATTGGGAGTGATACAATAGGTTTGACCGAGACAAAAGATTATCTCAAACATCATTTTGTAACTAAAAATATGGACCGACCAAGATATTTTCTTGGAATTGAGCTAGTTTATCATAAACATTGGTTATTTCTCTCTCAAAGAAAGTTTGTGCTAGATCTCTTGGAAGAGACCAGTCGTTTTAGGTGTAAACCTACTAATACTCCAATGAAATTAGATTTAAACATTTGGAGTGAAGAGAGCGATTTGTAAAGATGTCAAACAGTATAGAAGAATGGTTAGCAAGTTTATCTATCTTACAGTCACTAGACCTGAAATTTCTTTTATTACTGGGTGACTAAGTCAGTTCATACATAAACCAAGAGACATACACTGGAAAGCTGCTTCGAGAGTTTTGGCATATATTAAGAACTCTCCTGGAAAGAAGCTATTTTATAAAAAATATGGACATATTAAATTTTTTGCCTTTTCTGATAATGGATACGCAAGAGACAGAAAGCCAACTACTGAATACTTTACATTTGTTGGAGGTAATCTGGTCACATGGAGGAAAAAATTGGATGTAGTGTCTTGATTTTCTGTTGAGACAGAGTATCGGGCAATGGCACACACCACATGCGAATTGTTATGGTTAAAAAATTTGCTAACTGAACCATTTATATTGCTCAAAATCTACTATTTCATGATCGTACTAAGCATATAGAGTTAATTATCATCTGGTTCGAGATAATTTGGTAAAGAAGATAATATGTTCCTCTATCAAAACAATTGACAGATATTCTAACTAAAATTGCATCGCTAACTGTGTTTTCTAATCAAAGTAATAAGTTGGACATGATTGATATTTATACCCCAACTTGAGAGAGAGTTTTAAATTATTATCTTATATTTGGGTCAATGTTTAAAATAGCGATAACGGTAACATAACGTTTTGCCTCTGTTAGGTTATGTCGCATACAACGTAACGCATAACGTAGATTATGCAATTTCCTATTATTTAGTAAAAATAAATATAAACTATATAAAATAATTTTAATAAATTGAAATATAAATATAAAATATCTAAAAAAAGAATATAACACCATTTTATAATCATAATCTATTCTAATTTTAAATTTTACAAAAATTTTCACATTTATCTTCATAAATTATATTAAGTCTGCAACCGTAATTCCAGTCATCATTTAAATAAGAAATTTTTTTTCAATTTTTCATTTTAGTTATAGCTATTATCGTTGTTGTAATTTATATTTTGTAATATTCAAATTATCTTATTTGTAATTGTTGATTTCAGTTCAGTTAAAAATTTAATATAATCAACAAGTAAGATATTTCAGCAATCGGAGAAAAATTACAAGTGAACAAGAAAACAATCACAAATTAATAAGTTAGCAATTCCACAAACAATCAAACAAGCCAATAACTAATCAAATAATAAAATTACAGCAATTCGCTAATAATCAAAATAATAATCAACAACAATATAGAAATTACTAAAAAATAACTGTAAATAACGTAACATAACGTAATTTAACGTAACATTACGTAATATAACGTAAAATAATATAAAAAAACGTATTGTTACGGTGCATTGAGTTATTTCTAGTTGTTACGTAGCGTCGGGGTTCTGTTAGGTTACGTAACGCAATATAACAGGTTTCATAACATGTTATTTTCAACATTGATTTGGATTTAGTTTAAATTTAATACCACATCGCTCGTTGAGTGGTTTGTATAAAATTGAGAGGACTATAAATATATACATCATCTGACTTATAATATTATTAGAGATTGATTTTTGGTTCTAATTAACTTTCTTACATGTATCATATAGTTTGACTCTCTAAAATGATATATCGGCACTATATGGTTCATAGCTGTAGAATTTTAGAACAATGTACATAAAATATACTCGAAGTAGTAGAAGAAACGTGATTATATCAGAATAAATATGAGAAAAAAGAGTTTTACCATGCAAGACAGAAAATGAGCTCCCACACATAACATCAAACCACAAATATCTTGGAACATGTATATGAATCATTAAGTTACGAGCAATATATGAAATATGTCTGTTCCTTTCAGCAACATTATTGTTGGAACGTGTAAGAACAAAATATTTGATAAATAATTCCATTATTAGCACATAAAATGGAAAGATGTCCAAAGCGTTGATACCATTGTAAGGATGTATCAGATGAACTAGCGAAAAACCTGCAGGTGAAATCTCATTTCTAGATAGTACATCCCATATGTTACAACCCTTACTAATTCTCATTCCAGTCTGGAGGTTCTGACAAACATAGTAGGCAGGATAGAATATCCCAGAACAGTTGTTATTTTTAGTAATATAGCTAATAGATAATAAATTGACAAGAAACTTAGAAACAAATAGAATATTATTAAGAGTTATTAAAATGGTAGCGCGAACTATTTCATCACTAATCAGCAGAGAAGAGGAACCATCAGTAATATGGACTGAAGAGTAGTTATATTATAAAATAATAAGATAAATTTGTCCCCAATACTTGCCATATGAAAGAGAGCTCCGAAATCTATAACCAGTGGTCGAATAGAGGAAGCAATATATGCATCATTACCTAACAAAGATGCATGAGTACTAGCCAAGTGGACTAGATACGTAAGACCATGTCAAGATCATATATGAACTATTGGAGAAGACGGTGCAGAAGTAGCTGGAGTACTAGCAGATGTTGTAAATGTAGAACCAGAAAGACCAGTTGAAAAGTCATGGCCTGTACCAATTTAAAATTCCCATTACTTCTCCCAATAACAATTAGATTACATCATTCATAGTCATCACACTGACGGAATCCTCAACTACCACCGGAGTTTCGACCACCACAACCACGACTCCCCCCTAAAGCACGACCATAGCCACGACCACAACCTCATTTACGAGCAGAAAATAGAGTAGAGTTTTCGTTGGAAACAGATGATAAGTGATGGAGATCAGATTTGATTCTATAGATTAGATTTAATTTGATTTAGATTTGATTAGGATTTGGATTTTATTAGAATATTTGATTGGATTCTGATTTTATTAGAATTTTGATTTTATTAGGAGTTTGGACTTTATTAGGATTCTGTTTGTCAGGGCTTTCCTATATATATGGTTTTGTATGGAGAATTAAAAAAGAGATGAGTAATATTTTGAAAAATTCTTGATAAATCTCTGACGTGGAATTCGCTAAAATCAAAATCTTTTCTCGTGTATTCGTGGAGAGTGGGCGTGGGCCTAGGTGGATTCCCAAATCCTGTAAGTTTTTTTTCCCAATCTATCTTTTCTTCCCCAATTCCTCTAAAAACCCTAATTTTCAAAATCTTAACCCTAATTTCGTCGCCGTCATGCATCAATTTGGTATCAGAGACTAGATTTTCTTTTCCATCACCATCTTTTTCTTCCACATCTCCATCCTCTTTTATTTCAGTTATTTTTTTTATTTTGAAAAAAAAAGTACAGATCTAAAAAAAACAGATCTGAAAAAAAAAACAGATCTGAAAAAAAAAGAGAAAAAAAAGAAAAGAGAGAAAAAAAGAGAGATCTGTCACATTTTTTTCGGTTTTCGAGCCATCGTGATTTTTAGGTATTTCCTAAACTTTTTTGAGCTAAAATTTTGAGTTGATTATATATGGGGTTCATGTTCTATGATCATTACATCAACACAAATGCTAAAAAATCGCAAATTGAGCGAGATATGTATGCTACCATACCCATTTTTTTCGGTTTCGATGGTCGACAAAATTATCAAAATTGGGAGAATCATATCCAAGATTTCTTTTTAGATTCTGATCTTACTTCAGCACAGAAATGCCTTTATACCCGACAAAAATTAGGTGGGGAAGTTTATACTTTGAGTAGAGAGTATAAATTATGCTTAGATTGGAATATCTTGCGACGTCTACTTCGTCATCGGTATACTCAACACTACCTTCCAAATTTATCATCTCATCGTTTTCAATCATCTGAACCTAAAACAATGACTAGTGATGAAAAACTTCAATGTATGATCGATGAGCTTAAAAAGTGTAGCCGAATACTTGACAGTTTTAAAAACACACTTAGATGCAGGGATGAAAGAAATCAAACGGTTAACAATGAAAGCATCGCTAATAAGATTGAAACAGATATTCCTATATTTGGTGAATGTATTTTGCAGCCTACACCGGATACAGAAGTTCATGATGAGCCATTACTAGTACCAGATGGAACTTTTTTTCCATCCACAGAAGTTGAAAACTCAATGGTTCAGATTTCTGAAGATCTTTCAATAGAACCAACTGCGAAATTTCAGCCGCCTGTGAATACTTCTGAGGATCATACTTACGAGGAGAAACCAACAGAAATACCTTCTTCTCTCCTATATGACGTGCCCGTAAAACCGACAGTTTCTTTGGAAAATCTCCTCCTAAAGTTTTGTAAGAGACTTCGTAGACAATTCGTGTTTACTGATAGCATATCAGTTGCAGATGTACAGGGAGTACAGGAACTTCCAATCCAAAGCGATACTTTAGACAAAAAAGAAGTTATTGTTGATGATGAGGTAAAAACTTCAGTTCCTCTTGAGAGATTCATTACAAAAATTATGAAGAAATTACCGACTCAACATACAGATTCATATAAAGTTTCGAAGAGGTTTGCTTTTACTGTTCATGGCCAGAATAATTTGTGGAATTTACGATCATCTGAAACTGATTCACGAAAAAAGCCAGTTCCATCTCCACCGCCTTGGTTCAGATGTGATGTACTAAATACAGTTTCTCGACCACCACCATGGCCCAATTGGGATATTTCGTGGATGTCAATCAGTTCAACTCGGACGTGTTTATCATTCCTTATCTCCACATTCATCGGGGATGAATGCTTTGAAGTCGGGGAGAATTGATGGAGATCAGATTTGATTTTATAGATTAGATTTGATTTAATTTGGATTTTATTAGGATTTGGATTTTATTAGAATATTTGATTGGATTATGGTTTTATTAGGAGTTTGGACTTTATTAGGATTCTGTTTGTTAGGACTTCCCTATATATATGGGTTTGTATGGAGAATTAGAAAAGAGATGAATAATATTTTGAAAAATTCTTGAGAAATCTCTGGCGTTGAATTCGCTAAAATCAAAATCTTTCCTCGTGGAGAGTGGAGAGTGGGCGTGGGCCTGGGTGGATTCCCAAATCCTGTAAGTTTTTTTCCCCAATCTATATTTTCTTTCCCAATTCCTCTAAAAAATCCTAATTTTCAAAACCCTAATCCTAATTTCGCCTCCGTCCTGCGTCAATAAGTAGATCTCGTGGATATGCAACGGACTCTGAAGTATGTAGTAGTCAGAGAAGGGATACTATCACCAGAAAGGATTTGACTTAGATCTGTGATAATAAGAGTCTACGCAAGAGAGGAATTTGGCAATGGCGAATCCTAAGTATACTCCTTTAGGGGCGTTAGATTAGTTACCAGATTTTGGTGAATGTCCCAATTCGTCTAGGATGCCATAAAGCATTGAATGGTAAGCCGAAATAGACATCCCCCCTACTTGAGAACACAAAGATACTCAAACTCTAGAAATATTTTTCTCATTATTGAATACCTCTAGGAGTGCCATATTTTCTTTGTAGCCAGAAAAAACATAACTACATAGCTAACTTTCGCTTTTATGCAGTTGAGAAGCCAGGCAATAATACAACAATTATTTGCAAGCCCATCAGAATAGAAGGAATCCTTCGTATCTAGCAATTCCATCAAGAAGTGTCTAATTTTCTTTTTTGTTTCAATAAATATATGGTTTAACAGTAGTAACAGTCAGGCTGCGTGAAAACATGTGATGCGGGCCATTAAATGTAGTGTAGATGAAGCATTAGCAGTAGTACTAGAACCAGTATTAGAATCACTAGATGGTGCAGACACACTAAAATATAGAAATCCAACTTACTGGACAACAATAAAAGTTGTAGCAGTAGCATACAAAAAAAGCATCAACAGCAGCAGGATCAAGTAGACTGCCAACAGAAACTATAAGAGACTACAGAGGGTTCGTTTCAGTCATACAGAGGCTCAAAACAACAATAGTTGGCACAAAAAACACGCTCACCGTAGGACATCAGTAATAGTCACAAAAACAATGCAGAGCAGCAATTGCTTGCAACAACAAGAAGAAGCAACAACAATGAAGCAAAAGGAAACGCAGCAAAAGCAGAAGCACAAGGGTAGCAGAAGTTAAAGGCGAGGAGAAGAAGGGAAAAAATAGAGATGAAGAAGAAAAACAGAAAAAAGAAGCAGAAGAAGAGAAAGAAGGGAAGAAGAGAAGAAAAAAAGATGAGAAGAGAAGAAGAGAGCATAAAAACAGAGCAGAAGATCATAGAAGAAAGAAGAAACAGAAAAGAAGCAACAGGAAAGAAAAAGAAGAGAAAAGAAGCAGAGGCAAAAATGTGCGCGGTAGTTGAACGCGGGTGCACTAAGGTTGTGGGAGCAGGAGTTGAGGGAGTAGATCACGTGAACGTAGCGGCTCTAGGGTTATTTTCTTTTTCTTTTTCATTTTTTTTCTTTTTGTTTTTTTTTTTTTTTTTTTTTTTGTTGTGGTTACTGGATGGTGAAGATGGGATCCAATCTACAAAAGAAGATTGAAATCTACTCCATAATTATGTTCTGATACCATGTTATAAAATAGAAGATTTATTACAAGTCAAGAAACACAAATATAGTAGGTGTCCCAACACCATAAAAAAAATTTCACAGGTGATGTGGGACTAAATACAAATAAGGGATTTCTAACAAGTTATATGATAACCCTATAGTTCATGATGATTTAGTAAGAAACGTAGATAGCTGAGCAAAGTGGCCATAATCCTTTGTCACTAAGATATGTTAAGACAATGGAGCATATTTGTTTAACATGGATCAAAATTGAAACCTGAAATAATTAGTTTCACATATGGATTCAATGAAATTTTAAATTTGGTTGAGAAAGTAACGACAAAAGTAAGGGTAAGTGCAAAAGTTTAATATATAAGAACCGGTAGATCATTAATGGTACCAAAATCATTGAATGTCAAATCATACAATGGATAACAGAAATTTCAGCAATATTGGACCGATATTATACAGTACATCCTTTATATGATAAACCAAAAATCCGGTACAATAAATGTGATACTCTATCATCTTGGCTGATATTTAAAACCATAGGTTAAAGTAGGGTTTGCAACGGGTTAGATTCGGGTCCCCTATAAGATCTTCTTAGAGATCCACTATAAATTCATAAGATACACTTAGGATCCATACCCACTAAAAAACCTAAGATCCATAAGGAACTAAACCAAATAACTTATTGAATTTGGATTCGAATTTCGAATTATCCAAAGCCCAAAATCAAATAAATGCTAAAAACATTCTATCTACTAAGTATTAGTTTGTTTAATTTATCAGTAGCATTAGTCACGTTTAGATGCAATCAAATAACTAAGCCTAAATCATTTTAAGATGAATTAATTTAGAACTAGGAAAATAATCTACCTAGATACTTGTCAAGTTATATAGTTTGATTCATTAGGATTCATATCTAGAGCTGTTAAGGAATCAAATCTATTTTTAGGATCCATACTCTATCCAGTAAGGCTGCAGGTTGTGATTTTTGGATCCGAACCCCAATGCAGCCCAGATTGGGTTGTTAGGCTCCCTTGCTGCCTCTAGGTCAAAGGCTTCTAAAATTGCCAATATCAACCATTTCATACCATTTAACAGATAATTCAGCAACTTTCTTGGCTTTGAGAAAAAAGCAAAAACTTTTTTGGCTTTATTTAGTGTTCAGTGAAATGTTATACGCACACTATAAAGCATCAATAAACTGATCATCTATTTGATGGTCCTCTTACGACGAAAAAAAGAGCATGGATTAAGGATAGTATATGCTCGGATAAATGTATTGAATGCTTTCTAGCCATTGAGCTAACAAAATGATATGATGGTAAAACATTTTTTATACGTTAATAAAAGAACAATCCTGCTTTGAAACTTTATTAGGATGAATTTATTGATCATCTACTTGATTATGAATTACTTTGACTAAAAAAAAAAAAGGGAATAAGACATGGTCTATATGTATTATTACATAGTAGCCAATAGCCATCTGCAAAAATACTGAAATAGTGTAGACGCTTACAAATGGTTGAAGTTACTCTTTGTGACGAGTGATGTTTGATGCTGCCCTGCAGGCTTGATCCAGACCTTGCAGCAAGAAGGTAGGAGATTAATATATAAGGTGATATCTATCAGCTACTGAATTGAACACGTAAATGACATTTATGTCCTAGCAAAAGCTTATAGCAAGAATATCTTTAATAAGAATTCACATATTTGGAAATTGTAATCAAAAGGGGGTTAAGGAACCCAAGAAAAAGATGGCTAAATAAAATATACCTCCAGAGGAATGTCGTAGTTCATGTGATTATTCTCCACTAGATATGGCAGGGGATCAGGATCCTGAAGAACAATAACATGGTCGTTAAAAACTTAGTATTAAAGAAAAAACTGCTTAAATTATCAATTTAGACAAGAAAGTAAATACATTTGGTATATATGAGTAAGCAGCAGACAAGATCCTGCATACACTGACATGTTTGGAAATATGAGAACTAAAGAAAGGTTTTAAATATCAGCCCTATCAATATATCGCAAATATAGTATTCAATTTGAGGTACCCATAAGTGGTATATCTTAGAATATTGGATAGATATTTATGATATTTCTCATATTGCCGTTATGACATGCCCGATATTGTCAATTCCATCAGCCGACATCAATATTGATTCCGATGTTTTAAACCTTGATAGAAAGAAGCATAAAGCAATGTAGGTACCTGTTTTGGAGCATCACAAGCGAAAGGTTCAAGAGCATCAAGAGTCACAATCCAAGGAGATATAGTAGTTCCTAAGAAAGTTCAAAACAGAATCACAAAGTTCTGATGTTTAAGTAAATAAACTTTGGTCCCTCAGAAAGTGCATTGCCTCGTAATAGCAATCCAATAAATACAGAACCTTTTCTAGGACTTGAAGGACAATTATGCTTACCGAAGCTCTTCCCCAGGAAAGGACCAAGTGGCACATATTCCCATGCTTGGATATCCCTAGCTGTCAAAATACTTCTAGTTAACAAAGAATAACAAAATGTTGATTATGAGAAAATGGCACTCTGAAACATAAAAACAAGAAACTTGGACTACCACTCCAGTCATTCATCAGCACAAGTCCAAAAATATGATCAGCTGCCTGGTTCACATCGATAGGTTTGCCTAATTCATTTCCGGGACCAACTATAACAGCCTGGAACAGATATGAAACTGATTTAAAAGATGATCAAGGAGATACAATCAAAAGAATGAGCTCTTAGCAAGTATCAGAAGTGCAGAACTCCAGAGAAAATAAACAAAGTTATGGGAAGTGAAGGCTTTACTAAAGTGGTGGTGTAAGTAAACCTTAAAGAAGATTTACAGGGACGAATGAACCAAGTTCATAAAACTGTGTTTAGAACCATCAATGTGTTTGCATTTGTGAAGTACTAATTGAGGTAAGCTAACTAATCATTAAAAAACTAACCATTTCAAGCTCAAAATCCAACTTTTGTGTAGGCCCAAAGTATGGAGAATTTCCTCTTGGATGACCTTGACCTCTGAGATAACCGAAAATACATCTTTGTTAATTAAAGGCAATAACGAATGCAACAAGCAAACCACCACATTATTCAGTCTCAGCGAGGCTGTTGACAAATCAAAATGTAAGATTTGCATTAAAGTTAATGACAGGAAACTGGTGCATGTCGTTGTCAATGAATTTAAGATGGTGCCAACACCAATCAGGTTCAGATCCAACTGGGCACACATTTAAAAAGGATATTGAGGAAAAACCAATAAAAAAAAGCCACTCTCCATAAAGCACAGGTTTCGGGACAAAGATCGGCTCTAAATCTGCAGGGTGTTGGAATAAGTACATCTCCCAACCTGCACGAGAATTTTGGAGTCTTGGTACAGCAACAGGAACTTAAGTATTACTAAATTTATGGCCTGATTACACTATCCAAAAAAGCAATGATCCAACCTTCCTTGGTATCCTCTTCTCAGATTAAATAGCGCAAAATAATTGGCAGTCATCAATCTAAAAAACTGATGTCTAAACATGCAAAAAGGAAGATACTGTTACCTTTAAAGCTTAGTACATGGTATCACAATGAGATTATTATGGTGTTTCAAGACCATGAAATCTCAATATATCAGGACGACATTAAGAATGATAAAATAAGATGTACAAGAACACATTGCTTTGACCTTCATTATCAAGAGGATTATCATGATGTTGGTATGTCATGATGCTTTAGAGGTTAAGAGTGGAAAATGACCCAGATAAGTGTAAGTTACCGTTAAAACTACTAACACACACCCCAAAAACCATGTAGCCTGAAATTTGATAGTGTCCTATCTACGTTACTCCGAAGTCCAAACATAGATTAACCAGATAATGATACGGATTTCTGTGTCTCACCAGTCCAACCAGGTAAGGAGGAATTGTTTAAGGATTTGGCTTGTAGTCCGGTGTCTGCAGATATTGGAGAGGAAGTAATTGATATATGGTTGGGTCAAAATTTAAGGCTAATCTCTCTTCACAACAGTTGATTGGATACATTGGAAGAAGGATGTCAAAGCTCTAGAGATGTCAAATGCCTAATTGTAAAGCCAAACAACAATAAGAAATATTCATTGTTTGTGCAATACAAGGATAAACCTTTTATGTATGGGTTATCAACCTCCTGTCGTCAAATAGAACCACCTTATTCTTGATGGCTAATGGCGACCATTAACATGCAACGAGCAGTTGACTTTCCCATCAATAACACGTGGAGTTCTCTGTGGCATCAGTTATGTGCATGCTTCTGCGGCATCATGAAAATATCCAATCTGTGGATGCATACCTCTAGCCACATACAGCTATTCTGCTGTCTTGTGTATATCCAACAAAATAGTAGGGAAAGAAGGGAGGAAAAAAAACCTCTGTTGCCAAAAGCATAGATTTTTCTGCTTGCTTTTGCAATTTTTAGTGATTCTCCATGCTTCCTAATCATATAGTTCCATGGTGTCAGTGCTTTTAGGGACTATGATGCAGTACAAAAGCTAATTAGGGATTGTAGAAGGAGAAATTAGAGTTTGATGATGGAATTTGAGGATTTTGGTGGATTTGGAGAACAATTAGGGCTCGGGCTTTAGCACCATGCAATCCACGCCCACTTTTAATGAATCCACCCAAAAAGATTTTTAGAACAATAGTAATTCAACATGCTAAGGTTTAAGCTTCAATAACATATCATAATCTCAAATCTTTCTTAAAAGTCTACTAATAGAAAACTAGCTACGTGCACCACATATGCATTTAAACATCCAAAATCCAATAAAATAAGATCAAATAAAATGAAATCAATAGAATCTTTCAGCATATGTAGGTCTTTATTTTCCGAACAATAAAATTAAAATAGTCTCTTAGCATGGCCATCAATTCACCCCAACTTAGAAGCATGAACATTTGGTGAATGGTGAGGGCAATACTCGTCAAGAAAATCCAAGTTGAACTTTTGGACCTACTTGGTATGCATCCAAGTGCCAATCTGAATCAGAATGTCCACTCCAACGCACCAAATATTATCGATATCCTCCATCAGCAGTCGAGATGATCTTATCTTCCAAGAAATCTTCAATCTCCTCATGATGAATTTCTCTCGATGGAAGGCATGGTGGTCTATGAATGAAAAAAGGCTGATATCTAAGAGAAGTCAAAGAAGGTGGCTAGGGAATCACACCTGGGTAACCAAATGAAGCATGATGAGGGGTCATATTCTCGACATTGAAAACGGATTGATCCCAAAGCTATGGGAATCACAAGCTCATAAGTAATACAATTAGACTTCTTTAAAACTTTGTAAGGACTCATATGTCGAGCATGAAGCTTTTTCAAGATTCCTAAAGAAAAGCTCTCTAGACATACTCTAACTATCACCTTATCTCCAATTACAAAATCCTGCATGTGCTTTTGCAAATCTACTGCACACTTATGGTAATCATTGTTAACTGTAATTTGCTGATGAATGTGATCATGCAAATATGCAAATATTATGCAAAAAACTAAACTGAGATGCATCTTAGACTCCTTTTTTTACATTGGCTTTCCTAGATTCCTTGCTTTATTAGATAGATGAATCCAATATTGCAAATAGGCATCATTGCTGGACAAAGCACACCTCTACATTGTGGTATCAACAAAAATATGTTGAAAAAGAATAAACAAGAATAATATGATACATATCATTCGCTAATCACAATGCATCACAAGCACTTCAACTCTAAATTCATGTGCAGGTGATGTACAGATACAAGGTTACACTACCATCTGATCGTGAATGATTCCTGAAGCTACATACTAGCCGCATTGGTAGCCCAATTTATTATGGGACAACTTCTCTGGCAAGAGATTATGGAAAGGGTCACTGTTTCAGGATGTCTTCAAATAGTAGGGGTACAGGAAAACAGATAAACGCAGAGAGTTGAATATAAAATCTAGATGAAGGATTGGTTTCAGATAATGCAATAGAAGATTCAGGACTAAAAGATACATAGGCTGCTTGACTACAAATCTAAGTATCGTAATACACTGATCCTGCCGAAGTGGTACAATGAATCAAGTGTCTCATATGATATCAGGCGTATCCACCGGGACATCAACACCATCGTTAGAATAGAACAGATTCCAATTTCTGCTTCTTAGTGCCTGGCACATCTGACCAGAGATTCTAAATCCGTGATGCACTTGGCTTCGTATGTATTAGCTAGTCTCTTTGGTGATTGGCTTTCTTGTATAAAGAATTTGATAGTTCATAATACTTTTGAACAAAAATGAGCCTCAGAGGCATAGTCTCTGAGGGAGGCCGTGTTATTCATTGTCGTAACACTTAAATCAATTTTGGTCTACCAATAGGGGGCAAAGAGCATCCAAATGCTGAGTTTACTGTGTTCCCAAACCTATGTAGCCCTAACAAGCAAGGTTCTAAATATCAGCCACACAGATATATGTCACAAATATTACATTGGATTGTCTAGTACACAGGGCATGATTTATCATATAATATTTGTCTGATGTTGCCAATATTGAAATATGATACACCTGATCTTGCTGACCCAAATATCATAAATCGTCAGCCGATTTTTTTAAAACTTGCTACCAAATGTTGAGAAAGATATAGAAAATCTCTAAAAATTGATTAATTAGCCATTATCAGTTTTGTTATAGCATAGCAGTTACCGCCCAATTGACAATAATAGGCTGATTGATTGCATGGAAAAGAGCCAGAAGCCATAGTGCCATCCAAAAATTTGAAGTAACTGAAAGATCGTGAACTACTATGAGAACTATTGGTGGCTGTATTCACCAAGTACTCCTGCAGCCTGATATGTTTCTTCATGCATTAAAAGAACCGAACTTTATCTGTAGGGTCCTCTTTCTCCGCATCATATGGAATGATTTTCATATAATTATTATGGAATATAGATGAAACAAATGAAAAAGTTGAGAAACTAGAGTGCATACCACTATGGGATTCTTTTACTCACATTAGCAGAGGCCCCATGGCACAGGGACACATTCTAGTGAAAGGATTAGATGTGGATCAAACAAATTATTGTCATCCAGGATTAAAAATTCAACACAAGTTGGCAATATTGAATGTAAATGTTAATTTATAAAAATATTAGAAAGGAAATAGTCTGAAGCATCGTAAAGGATCTTAATAAAGGTGTACTGACCTTGGACGAATAATATCTGTTCCAGATATAACTACAGATGATGCCCGTCCATGATAAGCAATAGGAAGGTGAAACCTGGGTGATTTCATCAGTTTTCAGTTTTAAAAACATGTCATGAGATGAAAATTCATGATGATAAGCACACAGAGCAGAGTTTCTAATAAGATACATGCAAACTTCGTGGGGAAACATAATTATGCTTTTGCTAATATAATTAGTATAATTAACACAAAATACAAGACATAATACCAGTGGAGAATACAAGAATATTTTTCCGTGTGGGCGCAATGGAGGAGAACTACTTTTGTGTGGAATAAAAACAAAGAAAAAAGAAGTTTTCCAGTGTAGGCACAATGAAGCATATCTAAACAAAAAATTAAAATAAAAAAATAAAACTAAAAAAACATAACCAAGACTCAATCCTACGACTTCCAATAGCAAAAGTATTACAAGTTGTTTTGCATGTTAAATATAGTTAATCTCATTAGAAAACACACTTAAACAAGAGAAATGTTGTATATAAATCTTGATATTATGCATAAGCTTTTAACTATTTTATAAAATTGAGTGTGGGCGGACGTCCACTCGGCTGTACCGGGTCTGCCCTATGGATAAAACTATCCTTTGCTCCGTTCTTTTTTTTTTCCTTGCCCCTATTAATTTGTTTCGGAGAAGAGGAGCACAAAGTGGATGAGGGAAAGGGGAAAGAGGGAGAAATAAAGTAAACACGATAAGAAATTACCAGTTCTGTGGAATTGGATTCTCCGGTCCCCGGAAAATGGTCCCGCAGTTCTTAGCATGGTGCATGGAAGAAAAGAAATCAGTGTAATCCCCAATTACAGTAGGAAGAAGCATTTGCACTTCACTCTGTAAGGTCAATGGTCACATTAATATTGATTGAACATTAGGTATAGTAACTGAACCAGGATGGCAAAAATCACTTACCATTGGAATAAGAGATTTATCCCTTAAACTAGTATTGTCACGCAAAGTTGGCTCATCGGCTGCATGAAAAGGGTTTGTGTATTGCATTAAAATTAGCATAAACCAAAGACCAAATACATTCGTCTTATGAGTTTTTTTATTAACAAAAAAATACTTTTTTAATTAAAGATCAACAAAATAATATTATTAACAAAAAGATATTATTACGCATACCGGTGATAACTCCAATGACACATGTACAAAGTTAGCAACATATTAGTTCGACAATAAAAATTGACCATGACATGCGTCATAGAATATGCATTTTAAGGTGATCATGCTCCGTTATTACTAAAAGGAGACAGAAGCATCTCCAGCTTTAGTTCCTCATGGGCCTTAACATTTTCAATTACTTCCAGATCTAGAAGTTTCCTTGTGCTTAGATATAGAATTAAGCATAAGCCCAATGTGACTTGTAGAATTCCAATAATGGCAGAGGAAAGAAAAATATATGATTCAGATGATCTCCAATATAGTGGTTTTAACATAAGGATGATTATCATAATTCCTAAGGTTCATTGAAGTAAACCTGAGTTAATAAATGATTAAACTACAAGAAATTAGGGGAAAAAAACCAACTATGAAGAATCACAAGAAACCTGATAGAAGCTTTTGGATAGTGGATCGTGCCTCCTTCCAAGCAGAACGTCCCATCCCCACAAACGTGTTGAGAGAAGGCTGGTTGTAACGCATATCGCTCAATCAGTTAATAAACAAATACACAAATACATGATATGTTTGGGGGTGATGAGGGAATGAATACTTGGAAGATGTGACCATTATGTTTTTGACATATGCAATGCACAACTAATTTTCCCAATGACAGGCAAAAAGTTAATTAACCACCAACAATCTAAAAGCTTAATAGAACTTCCAAGACATGAGCTAATGTAATTCACCTGGACACAACCATTATCACACACATATCCAATATTTTGAAACTTAATGAGTATAAGTCAAAATACTCTTCCAAGACTTCAAAAAAAGAAAAGTTTGAATGATTGGTTTTTGATTTGTAGATATGTTGCACATGTATAATTGTAATTATCTGTAATTAATAGAAAGATTGTTCATTGTTCATTTAACTATTAACATAGGCAAATAGAAGATATTTTATAAGATATAATATATATAGTAAAGGGGAGCTAGAGTGTTCCTCTACCTAAAGTTGGGTAGAGAGATGGCTAAAAACTCGCCTTCCCATATTCTTTTCTTTGAATGGACCCTATCATGTTCATCTCTATCTCTTCGCGTTCATGCATACCAAAACTTATCGGTTATAGGATCGATTTGCCCATCAATTAGCAAATACAAAAAGTTATGTTTTTGAAAAACCGTTAATTTTGTACCTGCTTGATCAAAAATCAAATCCTACTATTTTTCCATGATTTTTTATATACATAAATCCAAAGAGATGGAAATCAATATGATCTGGTCCAATAGATGAAACAAAAGTTAAAAGATGAGATTTTGGCAGTCCCTCTAGCTGGCAAATCATCACCTACCCACATTTTTTTCTTCTAACGAACAATATCATATTAATCTCCATCTCTTTGGATTCACTCATACCAAAAATCATAGGATGTAGGGTTAATTTACCAATCGATCATCAATAGGTACAAAATGTTATTTGTTTGAAAACTCGTTAATTTTAAACCTGCTTAACCAAAGATTAAATCTTATTATATTCACATGATTTATGGTATGTATACCTAAAAGGATGGAGATCAATATCATAAGCTTCAATGGAAAAAAAAAAATGGGAAGGTGGACTTTTGGCCGTCCTTCTAGTTATCTAATAAGTAAATACATATATGTATAACTTCATCATTCCAGTATGGGCATATACATCTTATATCATGTTGTGTCCATATCTATGAATAAGCAAACATGTACATTTATACATAATATTTGCATCACATTCATGCCATGCCAAAGTCCTAATTTTTCAAAATCTAACATAATTTTATATTCCTATCATTTCTGCTAAATGTTGCTCAGATCACCTCCATAAATGGAGATCGTCCATTCGACTATCCGGTCCAACTGTTTTGCTCAGTGGGTTCCGACAATAAACCCAAAATTCGTTTACTCTGGTAAAAAAAAATTATGCTCTCCTAGCTAAGACTAGCTCTCCTTTGGAACACCGGTCAACCAGTGGTCTCCCAGGGGAATAACCTCGACATGAATATCGCTCTGAAATTTATCAAGAAAGAAAAGGCAGCGTTATAACTGCTATAGTGAAAACTCCCAAAAAGAGATACTTCTCATCACCCAGGGTCGAAGGCACTGTGACAGGGAAGTGTTGGTCCTGCAGTAAAGCCGATCACTACATAGACGAGTGTCTTTTCATATGATGCTCATTGCAAGATGCTTGGCCATCATATCTTCAATGTCCCAAGCTCCCCGAGATGCTGGTGAGAAAGAAATATGTGGGGTCTTTGTCTTCAACTTCATAGAGATAAAAATGGAGTTTTTAAACTAGTCTCACATTGTAAGCAGTCAGGAAAGCAAACGAGGCGTTCGACGAGTACAAAGCAATGCTTCACCTCTGTTGTCTCGGGGGGTTATAGAAGAGAGTAGCCATCCACGATACCTTCTTGTTCGGAGAGTACTGCGTAGATCAAAGAAGCCTGCAAAAACAACTCGGAATCGGGACATCCAACAAAGCCAAGGGGGTTCATCCCTTATTCCAACCACTTAGTTCTTGAGCAGGACACTCACTAAAATTTCAAGAGTTATCTCCTCTGGATATGAGAATTCCCTAAAAGAGGAAATCATCGTTGGCCTGCGGGCAATTTTGATCACCAACTCATTACAGATGGTTCTTATATTAGTATAAGAATACCTTCATCGCTCGGTTCCCTTCTTCAGAAGGGTTAGTTCTGCGGCTAGTCAAACCTCCATTCTGTGCAAAAATAATTGCTAGAGGTTCGTAAGTGGTTAGGGGATGGAGAGCTTGAGTTCAGTTTCAGCGTCGATTGCCATCTATGGACTACCATTTTAACATTGGAATCTAACCGACATTAGCAAGCTTATCATGAAATTTGTGCATTGCATCGACGTTTCTGAACTTATTCTTGACAAGCTGGATTTGAAAACGACTGAAGTCTACATCAGGTGTGAATATTTGAAATCTGTTTTCAAAGAGCTTTAAGCCATAATCGGAAGCAAGACTTACAACATTAATATCAAAGTTAATTCTCAAATGGTCGATCCTCCATCGATGCCACACGATTTTTAGCTAGGAAGTGATGGCTAACATTGCATGGTGAGTTTCCTCTCGCTGATAACACCTAAATCCCACTTGATATCTCAGAAAACATGGAAGAGATAGAGAAGGCTCGGAGAGCGGCGAAGGTCAAAGGAATCATCGTTGAGATTGGTAAGCCCAATGCTAGACCGGAGATCTAGCGAGGCCATTTGCCTTTGATATCGACATCGGTTTGAGGAAGCGCCATCGCTTTACGCGGACCGGAGCTAAGAGATCCAGTAGGAAGGGAGGGTTCAAAATCCCAGCATTCGCATTTGATACGTCTCGTGATTCCAATAAAGCACATCGTGTTGCCATCTGACTTCAAGAAGATGGATTGAATGTCATGACTATGACATGTAATCAGGAGAGCTCCTTCAAATTTAATTGCAACTTGTTAAATTGAGGGAGTGCAGCCTATGAAGGCGATCCTTCGGGCCCAATCAATAATAGTCCAGGTCCATAGGATGGCCTAAGAAATCCAAGGTTCAGTTCGAGCATGCTCTTGAATGTCTTAAAAAGCTCCAAAATATGGGTTTCGAGGAGAGCGAGGGGGTCATGCATGCTGCTAAGCAGCTCTCCTTCCTGTATGCTATTCAAAGTTAGGGTAGGGAGATGATAAGAATGTTATAGCCAAACTTTTGGAGAATATTATTTGTGGAGAGTCTAGCAAAATTCCCAAGAATCAATGTAGGCAGTTGTCTTATCGCCTATAAAAATTCTAGAAGAAAATGCCTATACTTGCAGAAGCTTGAAACCTCGAGCCCTTATTGGCAGCACAGCCTTCTGAAGGAGACCATGGGGTCGACCCCGCTGGCCAGATGAGCAGCGAGGAGGTTCCATCTATTGTCGTCGCTTTCAAGTAGCTCCTAGCAAGGCTCCTCCCGCATCTACTGCTAGCCAGCACAACTCATGTCTCCATGAGAAAAGAGGTCGGGATGTCCAGGCGGCCCCCCTTTCATCAATGAACAAGGCCCGTGCTTTGGAATCAAGTGCAAACTTTGATCCTATTAATGTTAGTGTGATTCCTAACAGCATGCTTCCAAACTTTGAACATGTTTGCCACATTTACATCGATCAAAACTTAGCTGAGAAAACCACCAATTTGGCTCACCTTTGATCAATTGAGCATTCAAGCTCAATCGTAGGTTGCCTAGGGGCTAATTTTTAGATGCCTTGTCCTCCCTAGAGAAGTAGTACTTACCTACTTCTATAAAGATAGTTCTATGAAACATACATGGCTTGGGGAATCAAGCAAAACATAAAATGGTGCCTAAAACAGTTAGGTATTATGATACAAACATTTGTCTAGAGAAATCCACGTTACTTGACCCACCTTTAGTAATCTTTAACGAGATTACACCTAATAGATCCTTCTCCTTCATTGTGATTAATGCACAAGGAGCTTTGAGGATCATGATACCCTAAACTTTGATATTGTGTCATCGTTTGAATGGGACGTTTGCTTATCTATCATTATCAACCATAAGAATGATGGTTGAACCCAACCGATTACGACAGTCTATGACCCTAACCAAACTGACCACCGGCCTGACTTCTGAAGCGAGATTAGGGAGATTAGACGCTGCTACCATTTAACCTGGTTCACTGGAAGAAGATTTAATATTATTAGATTCTCTAACGAGTGTCTAGGGGTGATTCTAACCGTCATGATAGCAGTTCATTCAACAATATTATTGGGGACCTTGATATTCTAGATTTACCTATATCATAGAACTTTGTCTGATATGAAGGGAACTCCCAATTTAGCTAAACTAGACAAAGTATTTATTTCTGTCGAGTAGGAGTCTCAATTCTCCATGACGAATTTCATTCCTAGACCAACCTCATACTATATGCCCATCTGATTGCAGGCTGGAGAACTGGGATGCACTAAGAAAATGATACTTTAGTTTGAGAAATAGCAGTTGGATTACAAAGAGGTTGGTGATTTGATCAAAGAAAATTGGCCTCTTTCCACTTCAGCTGCTGCCATAGGTGGTACACTATGCACTAAACTTAGAAGACTAAGAAGAGTCCTTCTCATGTAAGAGCAATGTCATTTTGGTAATGCAAAAGTTCATAAGGATGAACTTTTGGGCATTACTGACAACCTCGGGAAGACCCTCGAGGGTCGGCCCTAGACATGTTTGACAATGATCGTCTCACCAACAATCGCAAGGAGATCCTGAAAATCTACAAGCGGATAGCATGTGGCGTTAGAGTTCTAGATGTTGTTAGCTAAGGAAGGCGATCCCAAGACGGCATAATTCCACAGAATTGCTAATATGAGGAAAAAGATCAATACCATCTACTCTTTGTCCTCGCCTAAGGGACCTATCCACGGGGAATTGGCCATTCAAACTCATAGGGCCCGCTTCGAGGTTATCTTTAGATGCTCCTCCCATCACCATTTGAAAATGCTTCCAGATGTGCGAGAGACCACAACTTATCTTTCAAGACTAGAAGCATATTTCTCCGAGGAAGAAGTCAGCCAGGTTGTATGGGATTTAGGATAGAAAAAAGCACCCAGCCCCAATGGGTTCCCCTTTTCTTCTTTCGTTTTTTTTCTAAGAAGTTATTAAGAATGATCTTGTGTCTTTATTCTTGGAGTTGTCTGATAACGTGCATGGGTTAAATAGGATTAATTTCGCACAAACAGTTCTCAACCCCAAGGTCACCACCCCCTCTTGTGCAAGTGATTTGACACAAAGTCCTCTTAACAGCAGCTTTAAGATACAGTCCAACGTCCTGGCCAATAGGCTTTTGCCCCTTCCAAGCGAGATCATTTGAGACTATCAGACAGGTTTTATACCAAACAAGAATATCATGGAAGGGGTTATAGTGGCCCACGAAATTATTCATCAGTGCAAGATATTGAGGTTTAATGGTTATCTTCTCAAATTAGACTTCGAGAAGACCTATAATATAGTTAATTAGGAGTGTTTGTTGGAAGTCTTATGGCAACGGGAATTTGGTAGCAAAAGGGTAGTTTTGATGGAAATTTGGCTCCGGTCAGTAAATGTTCAAATCATGGTATTCAAATCTTGGTTAACGAGTAGTTCAAAAAGAATATTATTTGTAAGAGACAGTTAAGACAGGGTGATCCTCTATACCCTTACTTTTTGTGCTTGTGGTAGACGAACTTAACAAATTAATTAAGAGAGCGGAGTACGCCAGCTTAATTTACAGATTAACAAGTTTTCATATAGCAATTATTATTAATCTCCAATATGCTAATGACACTTTGACTTTCAGAAACTGTAATCTTAAGCAAGCGACTACGCATAAGTGGATCCGATGTTGCTATGAGTTATGCCCAGGCTTGAGAATTAACTCCCACAAGACTCCCTCATTAGCCTAGGTGAAAGAAACTCGACATTTGCAGTCATAACTAGCATTTTCAGGTGCAAGGAGAGCTTTTCTGCTGTTAAATACACTAGCGTCCCGTTGAGATATGAGAAGCTGATCAGATAGGACTAGGCACCCCTTTCCAATCACCACTAGGAGACTGAAAGGATGGAGAGGCTGGTCTCATCCCTTACTGGTCAAATCATTCTTTTCAAAGTTATGATCTCGATTGTTACCCCATATTTCAAGTCCTTTTTCTTTTTGCCACCATGGGACGAGAGAGGATAGATGGGACGAGAGAGGATAGATCAGATTCGTCATTGTTTCATGCAGGGAGGGCCTTCCACTATTCTACAAAATACCATTTAGTTTCGAGAAAACAAGGATGTAAATATAAAGAAGAGGGTAGTCTAGAGGTGTTGGATATCCATAATTTTAACCTAGCATTATTGCTTAAAAGGTGGTGGCACTTATACGATCTAAGAAGAGGAACATGGTGAGCAAAATTTTACAATTCCTCCAACATTTCATGGTTTTGGAAGGTTTTGACCTCAACCAAAAGTCTATGCTAGATTGGCCTCTCCTACAGACTTGGGTGGAGCAACAGCATTTTCGATTTAAGAGGACAGATAAGTGCTCTCAGATTCCTCTTCGACTTATCATTTCTTAACTATTGACATTGGTCATTGATAAAGATGTCATCAGGAGCTACTTGGATTGAAATTACTAGAAAGTGGCCCTACATGCTAGTGCATGACAAGGGGCTCGAGATCAAAGACAAGCCCTTTACAATCTTCTCATCAAAGTAGTACTAGAACAGAATTCTAACGGCGTTCCTCAAGGAGGTGGGAGAACTCTAATAAATTTACTGTCAGTTTAGCTTACCACTCCTTCAATGACGGGGGGACGATTTGGGGGGTTAAATAACCACTTAAAATCAAGATGTTCCTCTAGCAAGTAGCTAAGAAGGTGATCCTCACACGGGACAACCTTCAAAAGAGACGTAGGTCAGGCCCTAACATTTGTGCCCTATGCGGTCATCACAAAGAAACGATGGACCACAATCTGATCGACTATGACTTTGCCAAGTGCATCTGGCGTAGCCATGCTTAGTGTTTATCTGAATATTACTTTGAGCCATGGGCTCAGTATTTCGGCACGATTTGATCCCAAGGGAGATAATACAATGGTTCGATAAAGGATGGATGCTGCCATTATTTGGAACAGTTGGAAAGTGCAATATTAGAACTTTTTCAGGGACACTACACACTCCACTGATGATTGACTCTCTCTTATTCTATTTAACATCAACTCTTAGGCAAGGGAGATGATAGACATCAGGTACTTCCTCCATTCGTCACCTCACGAGCCTCTGGAGATGGATCTTGACCCAGCTACTGCCAAGGGAGGAGCCCCTCCTATTGAGGGAGACCAAGACTGCATTGACTTAGATAAGCTTGTTTTCAGCACACCAGAAGACTACATTTATTATAATGTATCTCCTTCATTTTGTATTGTATTGACCCAGGTATTATCAGATCTTATTCTACCTTATTCTATTATTTTCTTATTAATGAAAGACGGAGATATTCCTACAGTTTAGTCTTCAAAGAAATAGATGTCTCCATATTCAAACCAGACTGTATTACACTGAGAACGAATGGCATCATAATGTAATTTTTAGCATATCCACGGGCATTTATTTCCACAAATGAAATCCCCTTATCCCATTTCTTCAAAATAATAATAATAATAATAATAATAATCTTTTTTCCAATCAAGAAAATGATGGGAAAAAGAAGTAAACCTGGAAGAAGCATTGGGAGTTGTTGAGGAGCGGCCCATCGAAGAGGCCTGCAGAAGCGACGGCCGAGAGATCAAGCACGAAGTCTCCGATCGCGACGCCAGGGCGAGGCGCAGGAGCGTCGGTGGAAGCGGACGACTTTGGCCGGAAAACGCCGAAGGGGAGGTTCTCCAAGGGGAAGTGAGAGTCGGCGGAGACATCGATAAACGATTTCAATCCCATCGGTAATCGCTTAAAAGCAGAAGAAGATACAGATAGAAAAAAGAAAAAAAAAAAAAAAAAACTACAACTAAGGAATTGTTACTTGGGTGACGTTGACTGCTGCGTGTCTTCTTCTTGAAGCAGAGTCGCTCAAAAAGAATCTTTCAGGGTCTATAAATTTTTCAGTAGGGGAAGTTCTAAGTGAGCACACCACTTGACTTAGTGGGCGCCATTCGCTTACTGAGCATCACTTCTCGTTAAACCTTAGTGAGCACTCCTTCTTCCTATTTTACCCTCTCTTCTTATCACTTGTTCGGTTGATTCCCCGTCTCTCCTCAACCTTATGGCATGTGTTTATGGATTAATTTTCGACATGTATTATATAAATTTTTAAATTAAAAATAAAATTTTTATTTTTCTAATTTAAAATTTTTTATTTGACAGGTCAAAAATTAATTTATAGACATATCAATTGTCATTCCTAATTGTCTAATAGCCCCTGCTCGCTCTCCGCTGCGCACTCCCTCCCTCCATCTCCCCTCACTCGTTCGCTCCCTCCCTCCATTCTCCTCTCACGTGTACAATTTTTTTTTTTTTTGGCATGTGTGCTGGAGGAAATAACTTTTTAATAGGTTGAGGAAGAAAAAATGATGGTGAAAGGTAATTTTGTCAAAAAAACAAATTACAAATTTATAATTATTTACAATATACATATTAATCCATGACACCCTAGCCACTATCTCTATCAAGCACCCGCAATGCCCAATATGCCCAGCAGGTCCTTTCCACTGTCCTCTCCCAATAGGGCCCTTCAGCCCTCTCCTACTCAAAGGAAAATTCTAATTACACATAGAAATTTATTTTTCATGTATAATTTTAAAACTTATAAATAATTACAAGTTTACTATTTATTTTTTAACTAACTTACCATTTTAAATTCCAAATTAAAATTTTTTAAAATTTAGAATTACAACTTATCGTTTTTCTCTTCTGTTTTTTCTCTAAAACCCTAAAAAATATTTTTTAGTGGAATTTAATTTTTTTTTTTAAAAATACATCTCCCACAACTTATTGATTTAATTTTTTAACGACTTAAATTTTTTACATTCACCTTCCTAAAAAGATTTAAAAAATTTTTAAATTCTTCGAATTCACTGTGACATGTGAAAATAGGATTTGAAGTTTGAGTTTTTTTATTCAAATGGAAAATTCCAATATGCAATTGGTGTTGGAGGACAAATCTAAGTTACAATTTAAAACTATTCTTGGTTTTTTATGTGTATTTGTTTGTAATTTATTATTAATTATGATTCTTTTATGAGGGAAATATCGGCTGCTGGTCGGGTTTTAATACCCGACTAAATAATTTTTTATTCGGGTATTAATACTTAGGAATTAATATCCGACTTGGAAATTTTGAGAAAATTTGGTATCGTTCGACATAAGGGGTTAGAAAGAAGGAGGAGGGTTAAAATTGAAAAAAAAAAAAAAAAATGGGTGCAGAGAGTAAATTGGTAGCATTTCAAAATAAAAGTTTGGTATAAAAAGCAATCAGAACCTCAAAAATAAATTATTGTGTATAGGTAGAATCTCCCCTACTCTAAGGACTTCAAGTGGCTGACCGGCATAACCTTATTGCCCTGGCTAATGCCTACATTTCTCTCCACACCAAGTCCTCCGCCTTCATCCACAACAATGCCTGCACCATCAACATCCTCGAGACGGAGGGCACCATCCTCATCAACAAGGTTTTCATATTATAAGAACTGAACAGAATTAAATATACACTAGCTTCTTTCAAAGTTCGTACTTGTGACTCCTAAATCGGGGAGTTTCCAAAGGACCACACCACTTTTCCTAGTGAACTCACTGTCTAGTATATTTTTGATCTAGACGACCTTTAAAAAATAGGCTCACTGGAAAAAATGGTGTGCTCCTTTGGAAACTCCCCTAGATCGCAATATAAGAATTTATCATAATTGTGAAGACCATCCATCCTTTATCTGAACTCAAGCACTGATTAGAAAGAAAAAAAAAAAAAATCTTACCTTTACAATTTTTTTTTAAGTGGATATTAGATATTTTATCCTTTCAAAATCGTTTTTTTTTTTATTAAGTTTATGGAAGACTGATCAAAAAAAAAAAAAAAAACCAAAAAATGGGATGTGATGAAGTCCAAATGGTGGATAGCATAATCATAAAACAAATAATAGGTTTTTACAAATCTCTTAAATCTTTAAAAATTTGAATTTAGTCCCCAAATCTTAATATTTATAATTTAGTCCCCAAATCCTTTAAGTTATCTTATTTTAGTCCCCCGATCATATTTTTTGTTTGAATTTTTCGTTATACCCATGAGTTACTTCATTTTAGTCCTCCCTCTCTTTCTCCTATCTTTCTCTTTTTATTGGATTTTCCTTTCCATTCTTCTCCTCTCTCCTCCCTCTTTTTATTGGGTTCTCCTGAGTTACCTCACTTTAGAGGTTAACTGGGAGGGAAGAGAGAGAGGAGAACCCAATAAGAAGAGGAAGAGAAAATGAAGGACTAAAATGAAGTAACTCAGGTATAACGAAAAATTCGGACCCAAAATATGATTGGGGACTAAAGTGAGTTAACTTAAAGGATTTGAGGGACTAAATTATAAATATGAAAATGTGGGGGACTAAATTCTAATTTTTAAAGGTGTAAGGGACAGATATGTAAAAACCCCAACAAATAATTGAAAAAGAAATAGGTAATTTGTAATCTTGTACTATACAACACAGAAAATTTATTGTGCTTATACTAAATATAAATCATTCTGCCGTTTATTTTCCTTCTTGAGCAAACTATCATATCCATTATAATTCAAAATAATCCTTTTGGACCGGCTACTAACTTAAATTTACTTAAAAAATTTAATTGGCTCATCTATTCATATTTTAAAATTAATTAAAGATCATTTGTTAATCTACTAGCTAATTTTAGAGACATATTATAACTATACTCCCTTGGAATTTTCTCTTTTAAGTGTAGATAGATATTTATAATTATAGTGTTTTATCTAAAATTTGCATGGTTGTCTATCTAAACTTGTATATGGCATGATTTTTATTTTGAATTTATGGTAATCCAAAACGATGACTGGGAGCTCTTAAACACAATGGAGACTTGTTATATTATTATTATTATTATTATAATTATTTTAACTAATGGAGACTTGTTATATTATGATAACCAAAACTCTCCTTGTATTTGACCGGGGCAAGAGGGACGTATGGAACTGCACGTGCCAACAACCAGGGCGGGGTAGATGGATGGTGTGGGGTAAGGGCGGGGTAGGTGGGTAAATATGATATTTGTTCGTTAGCAATTAAAATGGCGAAGTTCTATTAACGCACACAACTTTCCTCATGACTTCTACACGCCCACAATTAATTTTAAATCATCACATGTATACGAACGCCAATTTACTTTTGACGTCCAGATTACTCTTTACACAAAACTTTCATTTTGAAATATCTTCAATTTACTATTTATGCTCAAAGAATTTTCCAAATTTAACGCTCCCTCCCTCTCTCTCTCTCTCTCTCTCCTACCTTCATCTAACGCGACTGGATTCTGAAATTTTCAAACTTTCCTCCAAATCTACTTTGTTGTTTATATCGAAACCACTATCAATTACAGGAAAAGAGGCGTCATTGATATGGGCTTTACCATTCAAACCGATACCAGAACCCTAGATTTAATTTCCCCAACATTATAGCCATTATATTGATTTCAAAAATATTTGAAAATTTGTTGTCCCAATTTAGAACATATACACTAAACATTAAAACATTTATTATTGCGGGTACAAATTTAGGAAAATTCAGCAAAATTTTAAACTTTGAGTTGTCTTGATTAAATATAATATCATTTACCAATGACGACCAGTGACCGATCGTCGTGCAAAAAGGGAAGGGATTTTTAAATATCAATCCCTTAAATCTTTAAAAGTTAGACTTTAGTCCCTCAAATCTTCATATTTTGATTTTAATTCCTAAATCCTTTAAATTACTTCACTTTAGTCGCTCCGTTAGCTATTCCGTCCAAACAAATGGTAATTTTAATTTTAATATTTAAGAGATATAGGAAATATATGATATACCCTAAGTTAGTTTTATTTTTAGGTCATTTGATTAAGTTTAGGGTCTGCTCTCCTTCATCTTTCGAACGAAATGATGAGGAGCAGTGAAAGCGACGCCTTTGTGGGGTATAACGGGAACCAGTAAGAAGAGGAAGAGAATAGCAAGAGGGAAGAGAGGAAAATAACTAATATTTCCCTCCTTTCTTAGGGTATAACAGAAAATTCGGACCAAAATTTTAATTAACTTAATGGAAGTTACCCAGGGGGACTAAAGTGAAGTAACTTAAAGGATTTGAGGACTAAAATCAAAATATGAAGATTTCAGGAACTAAAGTCTAATTTTTAAAGATTTAAGGGACTGATATGTAAAAACCCCAAAAAAGAATTAGTAACTATAAATTGCAAATAAAAACGCATCAAGAACTAAGAATAATTTTAAACAGTATCTTAGATTTATCTTTCAACACCAATTGCATGTTGGATTTTTTTCATTTATTTCGAAAAAGTCAAACTCTAAACTCTAATTTCGCTTGTCACAGTAAATTTAAAGAATTTAGAATTAAAGAATTTAGAATTCTTCCTAATTTTTTTAGCAATGTAAATGTAAAAATTTAGAGAGTCAGGAAATCGATGAATTTGTGGAATATGTGTTTTTTATATTTAAATAAAAAAGTGTTTTTTATTTTAAAAAAAATAGAGGAGGAAAGCGATGGCAGTATTCTAAAATTTTAAGAAGTCTTAAATATTTGGAATTTAAAAGGATAATTTAGTGAAAATAAAAATGATAAACTTGTAATTATTTCCAAGTTTCAAATATGTGCATCAAAAGTAAATTGCCGTACGTTAATAGAATTTCCCCATATTAACTTTACAGTCTTTTTTTTCCCAATTTTAATCCTCCCTCTCTCTCTCTCTTCTTTTTATCGATCACGATCCGAATTTAAAACCAAAGTCTATTCCGCTTTTGTTGGCCCCCGTCTCCATTGCCCTCCCATTATTTTAACATTTCCATCATATTTTATGTTAGTCGGACATTACTAACTGATCCAAATTAAATATAATTAGATATTAATATTTGATCGATTTTCAATTAGATTGGATATTAATACCGACTAGTGAGTATAATGGGTTGTAAAAGACAACTCAGTAAAAGAATGATAATGAACTTGTGATTTTTTAGAAGTTTTAAAAGCGAGTGTCTTGGTGTGTTTGAACAGAAATTCCCGTTAAAATGTGGTCCCATGAGAAGATATTAGTACTTAGCTAGCTGCAACCTAAGAACGCAATTTTGAACCCAAATTTATAAAGCGGTTTTTACATATCTGTTCCTTAAATTTTAAAAATTAGAATTTAGTACCATAAATCTTCATATTTATAATTTAGTCTCCCAAATCCTTTAAATTATCTCACTTTAGTCCCCTAGCCATATTTTTGGCCCGAATTTCCCGTTATATTCCTTAGTTACTTCACTTTAGTCATCCCTTCTCTCTTCCTCTTCTCTTCCTCTTCTTATTAAGTTTTCATCTTCATTCTTCTCCTCTCTCACTTCTCTCCCAGTTAATATCTAAAGTGAAGTAACTCAGGAAAACAAAATAAGAAGAAGGGAGAAAGAGTGGAGAAGAATGGAGAGAGAGAACCCAATAAGAAGAGGAAGAGAGAAGAGATGACTAAAATAAAGTAACTCAGGAGTATAACGGAAAATTTGGATCAAAAATATGGCTGTGACTAAAATGAGGTAACTTAAAGAATTTGGGGGATTAAATTATAAATTTGAAGATACAGAGAACTACATTCAAAATTTTAAATTAAGGAATATATATGTAAAAACCCCATTTAGAAAGTCCTCATCCAGGGTAAATGGACCACAATGAAGCCTACTCCAGTACGAAACACTCAGTGTAACTTCAATTAAGGATAGTTTCCAAATAACAATAATAGAAATACTTATCATAAGATATCTTTATAACAACTACCAATATTAAATTGAGATATACATTCTATTTCTTTAACATATCCTCTATTTTTGTCTCTTTAGTAGGCCTAATATTTTCTGTAATTGCAATGGCTTTTTTATTTCTTCATATCCAAAAACCTAAGATTGTCTAGATCCGACGGGACCAAATTTCATTAATTTATTTCAATACTGAATCATAATATAGATATTATGCTTGCATATAACGCCCCCCACTCGAATCTTAGATAGCAAAACGTTGGCAATATATTCGTGTAGAATATGTTTAAGTTTTTGGTAGAATATTAGAATTAAAATAATTTATGATTATTCACTAAGTCCTCTATCAAAAAGACTAACTGTGATTGCTTTGTGGATCTATAAGAATTATTATAAACTATACTAATTTTTGTTTAACATCCGATGAGCTAAGGTATTTAACAATTCATGAGAGTATGCAACCATTCAGCATGTTCTTTGTTGGAAAATAAGAATTACAATCTTTCAATTGCACTCTCTATTTTCTCTCACAAAGTTACAACCTTCGAATGGTCGTTTAGGGCGCATTGGGCACTTTAGTGGCGCACTTCGCACGTACGCATCGTCGCAAAGAGCTGAGAAGCCTAAGTTTTTTGGTGCAATTCGGTTCTGGTTGCCTTAGATTTTTGGTGTGATTCGATTCGGGTTGCCTCCATTTTCCAATTGGATTCAGACCCATTAAAATCCAAATGTTATTAGTCGTTAGATTTCAAAATGAAAGGATCTAACAGATTTGTTAAACGATCATATCTGTTAGTCGTTAGATCTGTTAGCTGTTAGTCTGAATGCCTATAAAAAGGCTTTATCCAATCTTATTTTAGACACAAGTTTTTTTCCTTCTCTAGACAAGAGTTCTCTGTCTCCATGCAAGAGTTCTCTATTTTTACACATTCTATCCTGCATTCACACACCACAAAAACAAAGAGTGTTTTTTAACTTCGTTTGCCAGAGGCAACAGGATTGTTGCTTCCATCCTGTTGCAGAAGATCGTTGTATTCTGAGAGACTAACGTCCATGAAATCCAGAAGTGTACCAGTATATGGCGAATCGGTTTTAAGGAAATAACGTTCAACGCTAATCTCGATCATCTTCCTATCTCGATCATTTTCTACATTCAATCATCTTTAAGTAGTAAATATTATATATATATATATATATAGAGAGAGAGAGAGAGAGAGAGATGGATATGAGCTGACAGCTCATGCAAGTTACCTGAGTTGCAGTTCATTTCCACTGTCTCCAATAAAAAAAGTTTAAAAAAATTTTTGGATTATGATCTCGTCCCATTAGGGTTCACTCATACCTAATTTCTTGGGTTTTAGTTTTGATTTCGTCCTTCTTCAAGTAGACATAAATTTTAACGATTTTCAATACAAAAATATTTTAAATCTATTTGATAAAAGTGTAAATGAATTTCAAAATTAATGAAATTTAATTTTATTAAAGTTAAAGAGGTTAAGATTCTAATTTTAGAAAAAAAATTAAAGAAAAATCATTGGATTACTACATTTTTACCGCTAGCTCACATAGTTTTTTCTGAGCTGGCAGCCACTTAAATTAACAAATAAAAGAACTTTTTTAACCACCCTTTGAGTGGCACCGCATGTAATAATTTTATTGGGTTACCTAAGCGGCGGTGAAGAAACTCTCTTCACCGTCGGTGAATTTCCCATTTCCTATGTGTGTGTGTCTCTTGAGCTCGCGACTGACCTACAACAATCTTATATATATATATATATATATATATATATATATATATATATATATATATATATATATATATATATATATATATATATATATATATAATCTGTTTCTTTTCTAAAGTACTAAACTAATTATATTTTTATTTAAATCAATTCGGATTTTATATATTTGTTCTATAACTATATTTATAGATAACATAGAATTTCTATCTCTAGATTTACCTAACAACATTTTTGGTTTAAGTAGTTGACAATAAGATTTAATCAATTCTAATTAATATAACAGTATTTAAATCTTATTATTTGATTTAATTTTATTAATATAACAGTATTTATTCTGTGTAATATTACCAACCGTTAGTTATTCTAATTTAAACATTTGGGGTTGATTGCCCTTTAACATCCGTGGGTTGTCATAAGCCAATTAGGTTATCACCTATTTGGGCTTTTTGTCTAAATCTAACTATTAAACTATGTAATAATAACTCGCTATTTTGCATTTTAATTCAAAAGTTTTCTCACTTGTTGTATGTGTGGTGGTTCCACTTGTTTGATTTGAGGAAAAATGAAAGAAAACAAAAGAAAATAAAAAAGAAATTTATTTCCTTTGTTTGATTTGGAAGAAAACTTAGAGGAATATAAAGTCGGAAGAAAGTAAGAGGAAATAAGGTGTAGAATTTTTCTCTCCTTCTCTCTCCTAAACTACAAAAAATGAGAGAAAAAGTTACTTGGGATTCCTTTCTTTTGAAATCTTAGTACGAGAGTGGATGAAGTTTGGAGCAAATTTTTTTTACTTAATTTTAAATTCTAATTTTTTTATTTTATATTTTAACAAAAATGTGCATATTTCGTTGGATATGCCGCAATATATAGAGAGATAAAATGAGAAATGAAGATGTTCATTCTAAACTAGGTGTAGCTCACATCAAAGAGAAGATATAAGAAAATTTTTAAGATGGTTTGGTCATGTGTAACGTAGACCTACAAATGCATCCGTTCGACAGGGTGCACTAATTCGATAAGAGAAGTTTATCAATGTAGGACAAGTTAAAAGAGCGAAGGAAAAATCAAAAAAAAAAAAATATAGATGAAGGTGATACGAAAAGATGTGGATTTTAGAGATTTAAATGAGGACATATTGCTTAATAGGAATGAATGGAGAAAAATCAACGTGATCGATCTGGCGTGATTCTCTTTTGGTACATGTACAACAACAACAACAATAACTAAGCCTTTCATCCCAAGTATTTGGGGTAGCTACATGAACCAAAAAGAAATCACGCCGGATCGATCACTTTGATAGTCCTTCTCTATTCATTTCTATCAAGGAATATTTTCTCATTTAAATCTCTAGAATCCATATCTTTTCGTATCATCTCCATCCATATTTTTTTCGGTCTTCCATTCGTTCTTTTAACTTGTCCTACATTGATAAACTCCCCTCGTCGAACTGGTCTTCCCTATATTTTCTTCAGTCTTCCCTTCATTCTTTTAACTTGTCCTATATTGATAAGCTACATGTTCCCTTGGTATATGTAGCTTACCCCAAATACTTATGATAAAAGGCTTAGTTATTGTTGTTGTTTTATATTTTTATGTTTTAGTTTTTCTTTTTCAGTTTCTTCCCATACCAAACAACAAAACGAATCCACATATCTTTTTTTTTTCCTTTCTTTCCTTTTCTCTTCTCTTTCCATTTCTTTTCCTTTCTTTCATTTGCAAGAAGTTCATACACAAAAGTATAGTGAAATCCAACTCTTTTTTTCCTTTTCTTATCTTGGGTTTCAGTGGATTATAACAGATATTTTCACTAATATTTACGCATAGAATGTTGCATGGACCATTGTACAATGAGCTCACATTTGCCATTATTTATTCACCATTTTCTCAAAAAAAAAAAAAAATGTTACTCCTATTTTATAGAGTTAAAAAAAAAAAAAAGAACACATACAATCTCACAAAATAGGACATCTAAATAGTCATAATCTCTAAATACTAAAGATATTGGTGTAATATATATATATATATATATATATATATATATATATATATATATATATATATATATATATATATATATATATATATATATATATATATATATATATATATATATATATATATATATATATATATATATTTATTTATTTATTTATTTATTTATTTATTTTTTATTTTATTTTATTTTCCTATTAAACATAAGAGACTATGCATCGAATAAAACTATATGACGTAGTAAATTGCCAAAAATAAAACAACAATAATCCTGTAATAGAAAAATTAACTATTAACAATTCCGGGATATTACTCCCCAATAATGCAAATGGGAGAACATCTTTGAGTTACAAAATTCACCAACAATAATATACAGCTCATATAAAATAGGGAAACCGCTAGATATCTCATTACATAACAACACTTCAAAAATAAAATTAAAAAAACACTAGTAATGATAGTACTCTTCGCGATTATTAGTTTGCTTGTATCTTCATCCAATTTTAAATTGGACAGGAGAATAGAAGAGATGCATTGGTGCCGCCAAAGCCAAAAGAATTGGAGAGCGCGGCTCTTATAGGCATCTCCGTTGCAGCAGTCAAAGGCATGAAACCACCTTCAAAAACTGGGTCGGGCTTCTCAAGATTGAGCGTCGGAGGTGCAATTCCCTGAAATGAACCAAAGATAATAAGATAGATGCACGAGTTATTCATATTTAAAATCTACATAAAAATTTACATACATTATATTTTTTTTTAATTTTACATTATCATTATATTATACTATATTAACATTGAGCAGTCAGTTTAGATATTTGGTTTCTATTATTCAGAATGGTGGAGAGATCGTAATGATGTTAATCATAAGATACAAGCTGGCTGGTTGAAATGGAGGAGGGTAACGGGAGTTTTATGCAACCGTTACATTCCGTTAAGATTAAAAAGAAATTTTTATAGGACTGCTATTATGCCAGATTTATTATATGACACGGAATGTTGGGCTATAAAGAAACGTAATTCACAGAATATAAGTGTAGCAGAGATGCGCATACTCCGTTGGATGTACGACAACACTAGGAGAGATAAAGTGAGAAATGAAAATATTCGTGCTAAAATAGGTGTAGCTCCCATCAATGAGAAGATGCAAGAAAATCGCTTACGATGGTTTGGTCATGTGCAACGTAGGTTTACAAGTGCACCAGTTCAAAAATGGGAGTTTATCAATGTAGGACAAGTTAAAAGAACGAATGGAAGACCGAAGAAAATATAGATGGAGATAATACGCAAAGATATGGAGTCTAGAGGTTTAAATAAGAAGATATTACTTGATAGAAATGAATGGAGAAGGAATATCAAAGTGATCGATCCGGCGTGATTCTTTTTTGGTTCATGTAGCCTACCCCAAATACTTGGGATAAAAGACTTAGTTGTTGTTGTTGTTTGTATACTATATTAACATTATATTATTTCCCTTACCTCTAGGGGTAAGAAAATAATGATCGGGATAGTGGATGCAAAGCTATTGAACTTGGGTATGGTGTTATATCGAAATGGAATGGCCTTACTTTTCTTTTTATTTATTTTATCGTGAAGGGGTTTTAATTACATATAATAACCCCCGTCGGAATCAACATATTTATGTTTTACTCCCCGTAACTCTTCCTCATCCAGACTTGGGTAGAATAGCCACACACACACACACACACACACACAGATATATATATATATATATATATATATATATATATATATATATATATATATATATATATATATATATATATATATATATATATATATATATGTCTCTATTCATTTTGAATACTGAAAGGGTCGATATTCTTTTTTCTTTTTTTTCAAACAACAAAAGAGGAATGTCTGATTAGAATTTTGATTGTCGTATCTTTCTTAGGACCTATCCGCTATAATATCTATAATAATATTAACATAATTTGTTATAACTATTCTAAAAATCTAAAAAATCTTATTGTCATCAATATTATCATAAAAAGAAAATTTCTATATATTTTAAAAATAGAATAGAAATATATTAATTAGAAATATATTCTAATATAAATATATTATATTAAAGTATATAATATAATGTTAATATAGTATAATATAATGATAATGTAAAATAAAAAAAATAATGTATGTAAATTTTTATGGAAATTTTAAATATGAAAATAAATTATGTATAATAATAGAATGAAAATTCTAACTAGTCAGATATTTCGATTACATTATTAGATATAGAGAATTCTATTTCTATTTAATCATATTCTAGTTATATATTAGGGTTAATTACAGTTAGACCGCCTGTAGTATTGGGAGTGTGTAACTTAACACCCCTGAAGTTTGAAACTCTTAAAAAACCCCATGAACTTAGTTATTTTAACTCTTTTTTTTTTACTAAAGTGCACTCTTGTCCCTCAAATTCCTATTCTACCCTCATCCCTCCTTTCTGGTTAAAAGGAGTGATAAGGGTAGAATAGGAACTTGAGGGACAAGAGTGCACTTTAGTAAAAAAAAAGAGTGAAAATAACTAAGTCCAGGTGGTTTTTTGAGAGTTTCAAACTTCAGGGGTGTTAAGTTACACACCCCCAATACTACAAGGGGTCTGACTGTAATTAACCATATATATTATATATATAATATAATTAGTTATATATATATATATATATATATATATATATATATATATATAGTTATATTACTTGTAACTATGGAAAGAATTATGAACTAGAATAGTTATAATAGTAATAAATAATAATAGTTTCAACTGGGATGAAATAGTAATAGTTCTGCTCATTTGTATTCTACGAAATTTATATGAAATTCAATATGATTCAAAAGTCTCCTATCCCTCTTTGTCCGAAAAGAATACAATTTGAGCAGAAGGTACATATCTTTTTAATTATCATTTTTCATTTTTTATGTTATTCTGTAATGTACAGTTCCATTGTTTGTGGGATCATTTTCCCCGAGCAGAGAGGGTAATGAGAAGAATTATAGAATAGATTGCTAGTTATGCCTAGATCTCGGATAAATGGAAATTTTATTGATAAGACCTCTTCGATTATAGCCAATATTTTATAAACTAAAATGAAAAGTCATCTATGATTTACAAAAGATGTTTTATGAAGGACGAGGGTGATCCCTCTTGGTGGCCTCAGTAACATTTTTTATGTTTATGTTCGCATTGAAGGACTATAGATATAAATTCTAGAGGTTTAAATGAGGAGATATTACTTGATAAAAATGAATAGAGAAGGACTATCAAAGTGATCGATCTGGCGTGATTCTTTTTTTGGTTCATGTAGCCCACCACCATATACTTGGGATAAAAGGCTTAGTTGTTGTTGTTGTTGTATGTTCGCAGAAAAGGACTACAAAATTGATCCTGATCTATGCAACAGAAGAAGTTGCTTCATGCTTGTGACTGAACTGGTACACAAAATTTCTCATACATGGGAGAGGATAGGAGCTACATCTACATATTTTGAATATGTAATTAAATATAAATGTAAAATTCTCTCTCTATCGTCACAATGTTAACAACCCATCTGATAACTAAGTGCACGAGTCCAGAACATGCAACTTTTAAGTTAAAGATGTTTGAGGATATGCACACGTTTGGACAGCCCAGGGTGCATTTGGGCAAAATTTCGAAATCCTCATTCGGTGAAAAAGAAAGAAAAAAACAACCATGCTTACAATATTGAACGTATTTAGAGTTTTGAGTAGTGAGTGAGTGCATGAGCCTGATGACTGTTAAAACAAATTAAAAAAATTGAAAATCATGAATGTTTAGTTCAATGTCACCATAACAAAATTAAGGCAAATGATAATTTGATTTATTTTTAGGTCAACAGGAAATAATTTGTAATTGAAAGGAAAGAAGGAAAACATACATGGTGGATAGCTAGTACGGTGAAGATTGCTTCCACAGATCCAGCTGCTCCAAGGAGATGGCCAGTGGCTCCCTAAAATGGTCATGACAATAACGAGCAAAATGGAAGTTGAAACGAAGTTGCGTGACCATAATAACAAATTTTCTAATAGAAGGAACAGAACCAAAGTTTACCTTTGTGGAGGATAACGCTAAAGCACCAGAGGTCGCATGATCTAAGAAGACAGACTTGATTGCATTGGCTTCTACAGCATCACCTGTTCAGTGGTGGAATTCTAGTCAGTTCATCAGCGTAGAGTGACGAAGTTTGTAAAAGGAATTGGAAAAGTACCGAGTGGTGTAGAGGTAGCATGAGCATTAACATAATCTACTTGATCAGGATGAAGCCCTGACTTCACATGGTGAGAGAAAAAGTAACAGCTTTAGTACAGTAGCATACAAGGAAAAAGATGATCAGCAAATTTTCCAAACTTGCAGTAGAACCCTCTCTACTTTTTTATTTCAACGATATCAAGTCTCACACCTAGACATAACACCAAACTCTAACCGAACGATGGAAACTGAACCACATGTAGTACTGAAGGGCTAAACGAGAATGAATCACAAAAGAAAATCGAGAACAGAAAAAAGAGGAAAAAAACACAAGTGGATGCCTACAGAATCAAAGGCAGAAATAGATATCCTCTAGATAACACCAGACTCAGCTACAGGTCAACTGGACCAGGGAAAAAAATATTCTACCTGCTCCAATGCCCGAGTCATAGCTAAAATAGCACCTCTTCCATCACTTTGTGGCTGGGTTATATGATAAGCATCACCTACAAAAATTAGTAGACTCTCTTGTATATAGATCAAAGAAGGCATAAATAATTTAGAATCTCTCTATTTAGCTAGAGACGGACCTGACATTCCATAGCCTCGAACCTCCGCATAAATCTTTGCTCCTCGTTGCTTTGCATGATCCAATTCCTTCACACGAACGAAAAAGAAAATAAGAAAACTAAATGTGCAAAAAATGAATGCAAACAGACTATGATATACTATTTGAAGTTTGAACCAGCCAAAATGATGGATATATATATATATATATATATATATATATATATATATATATATATATATATATATATCAAGTAATGGTAATTCTTAGATAATAGATCAAACCATTTTTTATCAATTTACCTTGACAAACAAGATCTTTGCATTGCATCTGAGTTTCTTTTTTTACTTAAAATGTCAGATATAGCAATGTGAGCCTAGAAACACGAATATAGATAGGGATTCACACACTGATACAGATATGAACACGAGACACGGCATTTGTGAAAAAATTGAGAATCCAAACATGGCAAGGATATGGGAAATTAAATATAAGTATATATTCTTCAATTATGAACATAATAATTGTATTAAAATATGCAAATGAAAACATTGGTAATGTATAGGTTCATGTATCTTCATAAAAATTCTTTACAAATGATAAGCATCACTATCAATCATGCATCTATCTCTCTCCCTCCTATTTACAGGCAAATAGATAAAAAGAAAAGATGGTGATAACAGTGAGTCATGTACTAGTATATGTGTGAATAAAAAATCTTTCTTCAAACATAAAAACCAAACAACTAATGTCAACAAGAAAATATTTAAATATAAGTTTCATAAAGTTAATTATGTAGAGATAGATGTTAACAATTTAGCAATGTTTATTTTCAATTTTCTCTTACTATATGACTCTTTTTTTTAGACACAACCTACAAGAATGACAGACATAACAACGATATAGTATTTTTCCTTTATTTTATACCACACGCCATGTGGCATATCTAATATGGCTTTTAGCATGTATGTGGTATGTCTGTATTGGATCCGTGTCCGATATGGACATGGCATCCACAGCAACATGTCTATGCTTCTTAGATGTGAGCTTTTCTACTACTCTTAATCCTTAGCAACTTCACCCAATCAATCATTCTTGTTGTCATTTGATTCCCTCCCAAGTCCATTCAATGAAACTAGTCAGATTCACCCATGCCCACTTCTCTATCATCCACTCCAACTTTCATCCCCACCACCCTTCCCTATGAAAGAGATTTAAAAATTAGTTTCCTTTCATTTTTAGCCTTTTTACCCTATATTATAGAGTGGATTACAAAAAATATATAAGTCCTTCATCCAAGCTATATATACGACTTTCATCAAATACAGCTTTCCATAGAATTATATATGTATCTATGAGATAAAGTATGAAATTCTATTGACTCACTTTAAATTAAGTATTTGTTTCCCTCCTTTTACTACAAGAATTGGAATTCCAGTATTTTACATATCCATACGATTGAGTCCTTGTATTTCTGAAATAGTGTAATGTAAATATAAGTACTTTGAATCATTACTATTTGACTCAGATCTATTATGAAAAAGTTGAGGTATTTCAAATTGCTTATTGACATGGACAAATTAAGGAAAACCTCTGAAATGATTTTAATATTGGACCTTAGACATATAATAATTCCGGATCGACTCTGATCCAGCACACAATCTCCCTTCAATCAAGCGGGAGTTGCAGGTATTTCCAATTCCATTCTAAGGACTCTTTTCGCAATAACTGCTGTAGCTAAAAAGCCAATTTGAAGAGAGGAAAGAGAAGCCCCTTTTCGGGGATTGAAACTCCCAAGAGACTAGAACAAGTGGAATGGAAGGACACACACACATATAAAGGTTTTAAATAACAAATATTGGGTTCGTAAAGGATGGAAGGCTTTCATTTAGGACAACGGAATATTGGATGATGTATCGAAGATAGAAGCAATCATGGGCTTTCTTATCGTACCGGCAGACCCTCCAAAACGATATATCAGCCAATAAAGCATTCATAGCTGTTGATAAATATAATATATATATATATATATATAATATTTATCAACCGACAAAATGATGGATATGATATCAGTGCATTTGTAAGAATTTAGTGGTGGCTTCAATCTAAGTTTAGGCAAGGGGAATTCTCCTGAGATGGTCAGGATATGTGCAAAAGGACCACTGACACCACCAACTTAGAGGAGTTGAAGGATGGCGTAAAAGGAACTAGGGGAAGACCTAAAAATTGCACATGGATAAAGGTGGTTAAAAAAAAGAATACAATAGCAACATATTCAACAAAGGATCCTGGCCAGTTCCATTGCAAATTTGCATAGGTTTGTTTATTACTCGGGCATCCAGAAGCAAGATGATAAGCATGAATCTATTGTTCAAGGTTTTGAACATCACATTCTTCATCATGATGAATGTATGTTTACCCCAGATCAAGAAGCCAAAGAAGATAAGATCACGTATTGGCCTTGACTCTGAATATTCTTCAACAAATTGTCAACAGTCCCATTATCATTTCTCAGAATATAACAAACAGAATGACTCACGTACTAGTAGTGTCCTCGCTTCATGTTAAATTTACAATGGACCTGCCAATTGTACAGAAAGTAATAAGTTTTATACTTTTAGACACTTCCATAATTTTTTTTATCTTACAAAAAACTAAGCTATTTGAGAGGAGTTCTTAGCCTTAGCCTCCTTTATTACAATAATAACAGAATATTTGCTTGAAATACACATCGTAAGTTCCAGAGGAACCATCATCATCTAAAGCTTCCAAAACACGTTTTCCATGTTTCAACTTTTAAATTTTAACTTAACCAGTCAGTTGAGGAGCATCTGCCCATCACGAGAATGCATTTTTGTTACCAAAATTGCAGGCAATAGGCCTATAACAAACATGTTTACACTAAAAGAATTTTGAATTAATTGATACATAATGAATTCCTTGAGCGACCAACAGGAATCTGGCTAGATGAAGCAGGACAACTGAGCTGGTATGAGGTACGGGAAGTTGGGGTCAAGTGCTACAACTCAACTCTTCAGGCTTCATGGTTCGAATTGATCCCGAATTTGGATTTCTGTGTGCAGCTGTGCAAAAACAGTTGTAATTAGAGCTGTAATGGTCATTTTGGTGCAAATAACCTACCATTTTGAAGCTAACGACAAGAGCTTCAACTTCTATGGTGGTTACTTTATCCCATTTTATCATGTATGAGACAAAAATCAGTAATGAAGGTACATACAGATCCAAATAGATCTGGTTTAGTTATTTGAAGCTATCTTTTAGATTTAAAATTTAAATAATTAGATTTTAGGAAAGGAAAAGGGTATTTTGGTTTGATTTTTCAATTTTTTGTAAACCTATATATAATGGCAGTCTTTTTATCTTTCTAGCATTCTATTCTAATTATATTATAATTGATTTTCTTAGGTATTAAGGTAGCAGTTCTAGAGCTATAGATAAGTTAGAATGTGGTTTTTCCTTTGAAATTAAGTTAAGCAATTTATAAGAAGGCTTTCCATTCTTTTATAGAAAAAGATTTGTTTATGAAAGAGTTCCTTTTCTCTGTGTGTTATCCAAATGTAGGGATGAGAATGGGCGGGTCCATGGGTAAATTCATAGTCTACCCTATTCAAAATTTCATTTTGTTAATTCAAAATTTTGGATAGGAAAGGGCAAGAATTTGCTCATGGCCGAATGGTGTGAGGCCATTGTTTCCAATTGTGGTGAGAGACCACAGCTATCTACTTATTCTTTATTTTATTTGTTTCCGGTAGCGTGCTCTCTCGTTGCCATTACTGTACTTCCCAGTCTGCTGTATTGCTAAATTTCATTCACATCAACTATCAAAACATTCAAAACCATCAGTGAGATTGGGAACAAACAATGCCTTACAAAGGATTGTAACGGGAGAAATATAGACAAATACCTTCCAATCTTCTTTTAAATTGAGAAACTTGCCTACGAATGATAAAATGATAAACAGATGACTGAATGACTTTTAAGTTCATTCTAATTAAAGGATGATCTTAAATTTTCCATCTTTTCCATGACAAAGCAAAACTGTAGTTAATTCTAGTAGTGCATACATGAGTTAATGCACAATCACACACCATAAGCAGCCTACCTTAATACTATTTAAGCATCAGCTGATGAGGATTCCTTCTGGACAAAATATTTTACATTTCTTATATATATTTAACTCAAGATCAAGGATGAGTTGCATGACTTCAAATTTAAAGCGAAAAAAAGTTTATTAAATTTACCTCCAGTACCAGGACACCGCAACCTTCACCTATCCTGTGATTTTTCTGACATTAGATAATAGATCGAAAGATAAAAAAAATAGGACATACAACAGAAATAAAAGGCACAGGACATGCATCATACACAAATCCGTCTCTGTTGCAATCAAATGGTCGAGAGGCAGCTTGAGGAAGAGAGTTATACTTTGTCGTCAATGCTCTCAACCTACAACAAACATGATATTTTACGATCTTTTAACTAAGATGAAAACAGAGTGAACAAAACATAAAGATATATGAACAATATATCAAACATGTTATTTTATTCATAAAACTTTGACTTTTGTGAATAAGGGAATGTAACATTTTCTGCGAACTTGAACTTGCACTTCTTCACTATCTTTGGTTAAAGGTACTGCTTTATATGAAAAGAATGACAAGCAAAAGTTTTGTTTCTCCTCTTTGTTGGATTGGCTGTTACTCGTTTATGGTTGCCAATTGGAACAATGTACAACATATCATCAGCATGCATATGTTGGCATGCACACACAGTTACGTTTATTGAACATGCTTAGCTATGTGGCTCTATCTAGATGAGACTCATTATATTCCATAAAGCAGTCAATGCATTCTGAAACAAACTTTCATATTACACAATGTTGATACTTCAATAAGTGAAGCATCGCATATGGATACAAGGGAGTAAATGGACAATTAACTTGTCACAAAATGGACTGTTAATTCATTTTATAAAACTAATGTATGAGTGAACCTCTGGTTTCTAGTTTTTATCAACACTGACCTCACCCGAGCACTCTCCTGTAAAAAAAAGAGGTAACTAGAGACCCGAATATCACTCATGAAAGCTCCATAGAAGAATCAACAATTTTTTATGGCCAACTATAAACCCCAGCTCTAAGTCTCCAATGGGTTTGATGCCAAACTCGAAGCAAAGGCAATAATGGAAAAGGGAGGACCAGTTTGTTTTTAATCTTACAAATCACACAATTGAGCTCGTACGACCAAGCTGTAGTTTGTTTTTACTTTATGTGGACTCTGTGAGAAAGATACAAAACTTTAAATACAAGGAATGTAGGACCACAGAATTATAAAAAGTAGAAGAAAAATTAGCCACCTTCACAGATCAAAATTTTGGAATGTCAAACAGTGCTCATCGGGAGTATTTCTGCTGAATGATAACACAACCACATAGACATTCGCTCGTTGACAAGTAACACTTACCGACAAAATCCAGCAATTGATAAAGCATCAACACTGGACTCAGTTCCTCCAGCAATCATAACATCTGCATCTCCAAACTGAATCATCCTCGTGGCATCACCAATAGAATGAGCCCCTGTAGCACAAGCTGTCACTGCAGCATGGTTTGGACCCTGTATACAAAGTTTTAATTTTCTAAAGCTTGTAGTGATTTCAAGTAATACGTAATCTAAGCATGTTGAAAGAAAGTCCAGAAGTTTTCATAAATAAATTATATGCATTACCTTGAATCCATATTTCATGCTTACATGACCTGCTGCCATGTTGATTAATATTCGAGGAATGAAGAATGGACTAAGCCGACGTAAACGCTGTGTTCGAAAGTATAAAATAACATATTATATGACATAGCCAAAAGTGCAAGGCAAGGTCATACATGTACCTGTAATTCAGATCATAAGAAATCATTTCAAGATGAACTTGGAAAAAAAAAATTGGCATTAGAATGGTATGAGAACCAACCTTCTCACAGATCATTTGTGATGCATCTAAGATATCAGAGATGCTCCCAATACCTCCACCAATTGAAACACCCTAACATTTCTTATGTTAGAAATTTGAGATAAAGGCAGCAGTACCAAAAGATTGAAACAATGTTGCAAAAGTAATTACCGTTCTTTCCTTCTGTGCTTCATCAGGCCACCAATTTGCATCTTTAAGAGCTTCATCAGCTGAACAAAGGGCATATGCTATGAACCTTGCTATAGATCTGTGGTCCTGGAAAGAAAAACCCCAATTTTGATGCAATGAGAGTGTGACCATGTGTATGAGCAGAATGGGGCTTCTTCTTTTCTATGTTTCCTCGCGTGCATGCACGCGTGAGTATGTATGTTTTGGTTCGGCTTTGGGGGCGGGCAGGCAGAGAGTGTGGGAGAGAGGGAGTGGATCTCAAGGAAAATAATAATAATAATTTACTCTTTCCATCTGGACTAAGAATGCAAGATGATCCACAAGGGCTTTCTGGACACTAAACAAAAGAGAAAAATAATTAAAATTGAAACTTATAAGATGACGTGCACTATGACCCCTTTTGACAAAATCCAACTGTTTTATACATCATTTAACTAAAACCAGGATTTTTGTATAAGAGTAACAACCTAATACTATAATACATACATTTATGAGTCAGATATACATATATTTAAGAGGAATATATATATGTGTGTGTGTGTATGTATTTATGTATGTATATACAGACAAGTATATATATATTTATGTATGTATATACAGACAAGTCCTTTTTTTTTGTGGAATTTGGACAATGTTAATGTATCAGTATCCAACATCTGAGTACGAGTCGAGTAATGTGAAATTAGAATGAATGAATAAATCAATATGCTCAGAAAATGCCTTCAAGAGGTTTACTTGAATTGCATTAAAAGCTAGAATAAATGGCTCAAGAAACACCCAGAAAAAATAAATAATATTTTAAAGTAAATGGTACACTAATATTTTAATAAATTCCATAGGGAGTATTCCTTCATAATCACAGAAGACATGGGACAAGTATTCTATTTAAACTACATGATGCTACATGTTCTCATATTAATATACAGATTATACAAGTTATATACTTATGCTTAGATGACCTTTTGTGATGGACTCTGCATTGACATGAGAATATGAACTAAACTTACATAGACCCTTAGCAGGATCATAGCAATTGGTCTGAAATGGGTAAAGGCTAGAATACCACAGAACCTCAGAATGAAAAAATGAGTAAGGATCAAACAATCAGTGGTATGTGCATGGTTCCAAGCTGTAAATTTGACAATTTTGTCTCTGCCCCAAGAAGTTTATGCCCTTATGGCCATTGGTCACTATTGGCAGCCTGACAGGCACTTATTTCAAAGTCCAAGTCTAAGAAGAAAGGTTGCCCAACACCACAAACATGTTCTTTATCATATATAAACCAATTAAAAATAGTTATTTGGTGGTCAAACATGTATTCAAGATTTGACGATGCGAACTTAGGCTTGTTGGTTTACATTTTCCTTTCCATTTCCTTTCTTTATCCTTTGCTGAAAGATGTTGGAAGTAAGATATTTTTTGAAGTCATGGAAGTATGATGTTCAAATCAAAACCTAAAGAAAGGTCATCATACAATATGTTTGTCCTTCATCATAGCAGCTATTGTCTTTTTTAGTTTCACCATCCCATTAGAACATCATAAAGTCCTTCACTTGTAGTTGTTTACTTTGTTGACATTATCCAAAAAAAAGTTCTTCATAGTTTTGCTTCCAATTTTCTATTCTTATGCAGATTGATTAGTTGTTGATTGTTTAGACACTTGAAATTATATAGTCACCTTCCATGTCCTCCCGCTTTGACTTGATTGTAACGGAAAGGTTCGTAAGATGGCATTATGGAACATCATGGAAGCCTACATGCCATATAATGGACAATTATGTGTCCATGCATAACTGATAAGAGTAAGAGAAGATTACAGTTAGCCTTATCGATCCACCTCTTCTAAGGCCAAAATCAAAACATAATCAGGTGAGAGCTATTGTTGTAACTGAGTTAAGTACAAAATCCATAATCGAATTGGGTGAAGTAAGAAATGTTCCAAACCATAGCAATCTTCTTTCGTTTCCATCTCTTTAATTATCTGAACTTTTGGTAAACAAAAGATTAATAATTGATGTAGAATGTGAGAATGTTCACTTAAGGACATGATTTCAAGGTTGTTAAGTATGGATGAGAATGGGCAGGGTCCAAGGGCCAACCCTTGGCCTGCCCTTTTCAAAAATTTGATTTAGAATAATAAAAATTTTATTTTTAATTCAAATTTTTAAATAGTGCGAGCCAAGGGCTGACCTGTGGATCCATCTGCTCTCATCCCTAGTGTTAAGTGCTGAATTATGACTCACTGAGGCAGAGGCAGGGAGAAAATAAATTAATATTTTCCAACTTTTTACTGTTCCTTTTTGCTTGATTAAGTTTTTGTCCTAACATGATGCCAGTGATATGGATGAAATCCAATACCAAAGAATTCTATAACTTCTACCTCTTCATTCAGAATACATCGAGATCCCTTCTGATTGTTCTGTGGAACATTCTTTTGATCCTATAGGTGTGATTCCAGAAGAGATGTGATGAATGCCCCAAACTACCAAGTGAAATCCCCTAATTGATCTGAGCAAAAATAAAGCAAACATCAACAGTTACTCTCTTTAGCATTTATGCCTACTAAAAACTTAAACTAAATGGAGTTGGAAGGTGGCAAGAAAACTCATGCAGATAGGGTAGAATACATAGTTATAAGGCTTCATTAAAAAAAAAAAAAAACTGAATTTTATACTCGGATAGCAACTAAACACGTTCGCCTAGTTCGGACCAAAATCATTTAACTCATAAACATCAGAAGTAGTTTCCGAATAGTTAAATATATCTAGTCTGTTGTGCAATTTAAGCTAACAAATTGAAGGAGTAACCCACCAAGATCTTTTAGAACAAGAAAGAAAAGGTTCTAGATCTTGAAAAAAGGAAAAAATATAGCTATTTCTCACAAAGATAGCAAATTATACTCTTGTGGTACAACATTAAAAAAAAAAGTTAAAAAAGGAATGTATCTCCATTAGCAGAGAAAAGAAATTCAATAATTTGAACGTTTCCCAACTCGTCCAGCTTTCTTAAGAGGCATGCAAGTCCTGCAACTAACTTGCAAGGCAGAGGAAATTTGGTCCACTGCCAATTGCAAAGCTTCATATTATTCTGAGGGAAACTAACGAATATAACAAACTATTAAAAAGCATGGATAGCTTATGGTTATAGGCATCATATACTCAGGCAGTTTCAATACAAATGAACATAAATAGACCAGACATCTGCTGTGAAATGAAATCTACATTGATTTGTGCAGACCATTACCAATTCTCAATTGCTTGACATGCCAAAATTTCAATGTCTTCCAACTAATGAAGACATAAACTAAAAACTGTCTCAAATTTTCATCAAGATTCAAACTTTTTCCACACCTTAATGGGCAGTGATGCTAATTAGCCATTGTAGTAAAAAAAAATTTAAAAATTAAAAATTGACATAATAAGCCCAGTTGAATACAAATTAAAATTACAATAAAAGAGTAGAAGAATTTCACATGAATGAAAAATTCAAACTTTTCCTCAACACAGTTAAACCGCACATTTAGATGGTTAAATTGGAAACAAAAAGAAAAAAAAATAAATCTCACAGACCTTTGATTGAAGCCAGACTTCCTCGTCGAACTCGCCCTCCCCTTTCCCACGTGGCACGACGGCGGCGACTTTGGACGCGAGCTGCTCGTACGTGTGTGCCACCGCCGCCTCGTCGAACCCCTGCATCCTCAGATCCCCGGCAGAGATCGCGCGCACCCCGCACCGGCCCCCGACGAGCCCGGACCATGTGGGGCCCACCCCGAGCCCCAGTGGCGTCACGAGGCCCATCCCGGTGACGACGACGCGACGAAGCGGGGGCGCCGGCGGCGGATCGAAGGGCCGCGGCTGTGACGAGAAGCGGCGGAGGTGGCGGCGGAGAGGAGTGAACATGGTAACTGCGATGGCCGGAGACGGAGAGAGAGAGAGATCAAGGGGTTCGAAAACCTGACCCGATAAAGGTCTAGTCGGGTCGGATTTCAGTCTACCTAACCCGATAAGGGTGATAGTATTAAAACAAATTCCCAAAATATCAAATTAGCTCATTTATGTCTAGCAAAAAAAAAAAAAAGCCAATTTATCTCCATTGATAAGATCATTTAAAGTACTTATATGCTATGTTGTTACAGTGCAAATGCGAGGATATCAACTTCGATCTCATGTCCATCTCCTCACTGAAGCTACACTCTTAGTCATAAAATTTAATCTTCACATTTTATTAATTAGACATAAACAAAATAAGTTCTACTATATAGTAATGTCATTTACTTCTAAATATAAGTAATACAAAAAAGTAAAAAAAAGTACAGCAGATCACAATAGGTTTAGCTAAATAACTTAGAGGTCAAAGTGCATAGGAAGTATCTATACGTGGGTTGCCCTCCATCTCGACTCATCGCCCCCGCTTATTGCTTTGGTGCCATCTTTTATGTTTCTACCGTGTTTAGTAATTTGTCTTAAACAATAATTTTGTTAAGTGAACTGGGTTCCTCATGCACATAGAGGTGAGTATCAGTCGGTTTGGTTTTAGATAGAAAATACCCCACTAAAAATCGAACTGAACTAACAAAACCGAACCGACCGAACTTCACAAATAACCGAAACCCGAACCGAAAGTTCGGTTCGGTTCGGTTTCGGTCAGTTTTCGATTTTCTGTTATGTGGCCTAGAAACCCACTTGAGTCAAAAAAAAAATTAGACTTTCTAGGTTAACTAAAGGATTCGAGTTACGGGTCGGGTTGAATTACGGGTTATCGGATCGGTTAGAGTTATTGTTCGGTTTTTTCGATCGTTTTCGATTGGAGATTACACCACCGAAACCCGACCCGAAGACCGAATTGAAGTTCGGTTTTGTAATTGACCTGACCCGATAACCGAATTAACTGAACCGATCGGTTCGGGTCGGATGATGTAATATCCCAAAATTCGAGCTACCTGTATTGCTCTATTGAGACCAGTCGTACTGAATAAATCCACCGAACTCAATTTTGGACACTTAAATAACTTTCGGTAAACATAACTTTAAAACCACAAATCCAAATTACATTCGGTCTTCGCGATTATTAGTTTTGTAATATTTAGGATTTTTGGAGATTTTTCTTACGAAGCCAAAAAATACTCCCAAAATTGTTAATTTAATAATATTAAAATCATCATTCTAATTATTTCAGAATTTCGGTTCATTTATTCTGGATATCGAAACAATAAACGGAATATTTTGTAGTGTTCCTCTCGTTGAGCACTATAACCTACATTAATTTGGTAGGATTTGGAGAACGTTACATGAACTGAAATTATTAAATTATTAAATAAATAAAAAAATTTAACCCAATCTCCTCCCCAGGTCATTGTGTGCTGTCAAAAGGAGCAGGAGTCGGTGGTGTGTTGTCGAGTAGAGAATAGGGGTGGCATAGGATAAAGATTAAGTGTCACCCTGTAAAAAAAAATTAAGAAGATAAACCTTAATAATATGTAAAACTTAAAGCCCACACACTCTCTCTTATCACTCTTTGCCTCACTCTCTCCCTCACTTTCTATTCTCTTTCTCACTCTCTTTGCGAGCACCAACATAGCCAAAGAAAAAATAAAAATAAAAAGAGAAGAAGAAGGAGAAGGAGAAAGGGAAGAAACGGAGTTCGACAAATCGAAAAAGATTAAAAGAAATCCGATGTAAGTAACACACTTTCCTTCTTCTATTGATTAATTTTCTTTTAATTATGTAAATTTTTTTTTTATTGTGTTGTTTAGAAATAATTAAATATTGGTCATTTTGTTAAAATTAAGTTTCGATTTGGAGTAGAAAATTTATTTTAGGTATGAGGATACTCACATTTATAATTGTGTTTATTACAATAAATTTTGCAAATAGGTAGGAAAATGAAAATAAAAGAAAAAGGAAAAGAAGAGAAAAGAAGAAAAAGAAGAAGAGGAAGAAGGAGTAGAGAAAAGAAAGAGAGAGAGAGAGAGAGAGAAAAAAAAGGAGGGATGTGGTGGGCCGAGAGGAGAGAAAAATAAAGAAAAAGAAGAAGAAAAAAAGAAATAAATAGGAGAACTAGGCCTAGCCCAGCTCAGAAAAAAAGAAGAAAAAAAAAGTAGTGGGTTTAACTTGGGCCAGAACAAAATAATAATGATAACAGACTGGGCCGGCCAGCCTAGCCCAGTAAGTAAAAAAAATGAAAAATGAAAATGACAGTGAGCCTGGGCCTGGGTCGAACAGAAAAGAAAAATAAAAATAAAAATATGATTAAATGGGAATTTAGTAGGTTTAGACTTGAGAAATTGGACTTGGACTTGGTTTGGATTAATTGAAAATAATTGATAGATTGGAAATAAAATAAAAATAATAATAGTAATAAAATAAAAACACAACTGATGGGTTGGGCTTGGATTTTAATTGGAAATTAATCAAAGAGAAATGTGTATTAATATATATGATTGAGCCTGGAAATGTAATAAATGCATGAGTTTGAGTTTAAAATAATGTCGTATTATTATATGATACACTTGGTTCCAAAATTGGGTTATTGATTGGTATTGAGAATTGAACCAGATTATTGTAATAATTTTGATGATATGCATTGTGGTACAATTGTGCACTAATATTTATCATGCTACATGTCATGTGTTTTGATATTACAAGTTTTACATGTCATGTGCTTTGATATTACAAGTCATGTGTTTTAATATTACAGATCATGTATTATGATACTACATGTTATGTACAGTTATAGAAATGCAAACATGTTATTATGAATTGAAAAACAATTAAAGATAGGAAAGGAAAAGTAAGCAAATAAATATAAAATAAAATTTTCATGTGAATAATGTATTATAAATACAGAGATGGGAGAAACTATATAATGGATAAGAGCCTTACCATATAATGATTGATTATATTGTTAGGGCCTGAATTCTTTTACTGCAGCGGCCTGCGTGATTACTGAATCACCAATTGATAATTGTTACCGAGAGTGATATGTCTGTTACTGTAATACAGTATGAAAATTGATTGTAGTGCCTAGCGGCATATCATGGTTCAGCGCCATGAATATTGTGGATGGGTCCCGGATATGCACGGACACTTATACGACAATGGAGAATAATGCTATCTTATCCATTAATACAGTTTTTACAATTAAATTGGACGATAACTGAGACCAATAGAATATATGATTAAATAGATAGAGCAGTTATTGTCATGTTTATTTAGTTATTGTCATATTTATTAATTTATGTATTTATTTATGCTTACTTTCATATTTAATTTATATGTACACGAACAATACTGATATAAGCAGGCTCATGCACACTTATATGCATGTACTATGATAGTACACAATCTCTCTTTTTAAATGTGTTACTTGCTGGGTTTAATCTCCTGTGTTTTGAACCCAGATTTGGAAGGTGAAAAGGGGGATCCAGCCCCAGTTGAAAACCCGTACTTAGATCGAGTGACGATAGGCAAGCGAAGTACCATCTGAAGAATCTTTGTATATTTTGTTTATATTTCTTTTTGTCTGGGTACTGCTTTCTTTTTTGATTTTTTTGTATTCATATTTAAAGCAGTGTGCCATTTTATATAATGAACTATTTGTATAAATGAAAACTTTTCAGTTTCAGATATGTTATTTATTCATCTGATTGTGGCAGTAGTTACGGTTATTCTAAGATCCTGTGACTGTTGGGTTGTCTAGTGTAACTAATAAGTAACGTCCTCCGTTTTGGAAAGTAGCTGAAAAACGGAGGCGTTACAGGTCGGTTGAGCGGTTTTTTTTGTTAATTCGAAAATCTGCTCACCCCTACTCATACATGACTTCACAGAGAACAGGTTTGGTTTAAGCTCAGGATTTTCAAGAGGAAAGTTTGACGAATTCAATTCTCGTGAACGTAGATACACCACCAAACCACATAAATTTTCATGTGTTCTTCATCTTTACCTTCACGAGTCTGAAATTTATGGATGATAAATTTACAAAGTATGAGACATCACAATCTGTAATTAAATGATGATAAATTTGATTTTTTTGTCTACATTCTAAAGGGTTCTTAGTCGGATAATTTGATTCCATAAAAATTCTTGAACGCTAGTTATACAATAGGATGTTAATTAGTCATTATAGTTATGAGGGTATACGCAGCTACTTAAATACACTCTCAAATCCCTTCAAACTTGCAATTTCTTTTAGCACTAGAACACTACTTAAATAGATTAGTGAATTATCTTTTTAACGACATTAGAATGAGATGAATCGGAGTTAAAATGTAAATATTATGGCAATTCTAAGCTGGACGGTTGTATAGATCTGGACAGCAATAAGATCGGTGTATGTATAACATGCATGGGATGACATAGGTAATAAAACTCAAGATGACATAGGTAATAAAACTCAAGAACCACGCAAGTTTGGACATTCTAAATTATGAAATTCAATTAATAATACAACTGAGATCATATAAAAAGAAATTACATTAATAAAGATGGATTGTTGCATAGGTCTGGACAACAATAAGTATAACATGAACGGGTGACACGGACAATAAAACTCAAGCTACACAAAAGTTTGTGCATTCTAGATCATGAAATTCAGTTAGATCACAAATAAATGCAAAAGTTAATTAAACATTATATTATATATGGTAACCACCTAACGTCACCGTGGGGATAGCTCAGTTGGGAGAGCGTCAGACTGAAGATCTGAAGGTCGCGTGTTCGATCCACGCTCACCGCAATTTATTTTTTTATTTTTTTAATTACATGTAGTTCCATATATTTCTGCAGTCAAAACTTTTGTTAAATAAATGAACGTACACACGCTTTCATACGGTAGGTTATAGAGGTCAGCGTTGGACTTTGATTTTAATTGAAGATGGATTTCATCCTTATTTTTTATTTATTTACGTATATTTCAGCCCTTATTTAAGATTTAATCGTTTACATCCTTAGTTTTTATTGATTTACATATTTTCCGTCCTCTACTGTGAATTTTTTCTTTTTTAAAAAAAAAAAATTTGTTTCCAGAAGCTAGCCACGATCATGGATTCCACACAGTCATTACACAAAAACACTAGCTATCTATTTAACCACTAGAAGAAATGTTTCCCCCATAATCGAAGATTGATAATTCTCTTCATAGTTCCTTGCCTCCTCTCCTCTCCTCTCCTCTCATGATTGAGTTTGCATATTCACATGGACATTCATTAAACCTTGATTTCCCTGTAGGCAGGCAGGCAGATTACTTACAAATCAATTGTCTCCAGATGTAGCAGGCTATATCGGAGGTGCAGAGACGAAGCATCCAGTCCAAAAAATTAGATGATATTTATGTTTTAAAACTCTTATATAAATTTATGATATTATAATACTAACATAAATATTTTTATTATATAACTTTTTTATATAGAGAGAATATTAAGTTCACCGGTGGTGGAGGGAGTTACTTCAGTATCACTTAGGTGTCCCAATACAATTATTACACATGACGGCACCTAAAATAACAAATAAAAGTACTCTCTTAACCGCTCTTTGAGTGACGCTACGTGTAATAATTGTATTGGGTCACCTAAGCGATAGTGAAGGAACTACCTTCATTGTCGGTGAATTTCTCTTTTACTCATATACATATATATATATATATAGAGAGAGAGAGAGAGAGTAAACGGAAAATTCACTGGCGGTGAAGGGAGTTCCTTCACCGCCGCTTAGGTGGCCCAATAAAATTATTACATGTGGCACTACTCAAAGGGCGGTTAAGAAAATTTATTTATTTGTTATCTTGAATGACACCACGTGTAATAATTTTATTGGGCCACCTAAGCGGCGGTGAAGGAACTCCCTTCACCGCCTGTGTATTTCCCATTTACTCATATATATATATATATATATATATATATATATATATATATATATATATATATATATATATATATATATATATATATATATATATATATATATATATATTACAATGCAAATATCATTTCCAGACAATCATTTTGATATTGATTTTTTGAGTTTAAACTAAAATAAAACGAATTTTCCTTCACCTAAAAAAGAGATATCATTTGCAGACAATAATCGAGCTATTCATATTTTATAATCACGATTTTCATAATTAAGATTTGAAAGTTTATAAAGTTATAAAATTGATAATTTGAGGACCGTCTTGGAAAATTTTTAGAAATTAAAAAAAAATACTATATCTGAAAACAAGTTTAGGTGAACTTGGGATCGTCCCTGATGGTTGTTAATGTTATCATGAAAAAAATTATATCTCACTTCTTAATAGATATCTTTTTCTAGAAGAAAATCTCGTCCTTTTTTATATGATAACTCATCAGGCACAACTTGGAAAAAGAAATATCAAGTAACCTCCTCGCCCACTAAACTTCACATTATTAAATCGTTACGAATTAATTCTTGCATCCATGCAAAATTTCAAAATACTACGAGGGAATATGCATGTGGCTCTACTCTAGCCTAATGGTGTCAATACATTTGTGTTCCCAAGCTACAATGTCTTTGAATATGTACTTGTAATTTTAATTTGAAAATTTTCCATCTTAATGTTAATAGAGTGATTCCAATCCACCAAAAAAATAAAAAAATATTTTGTTGTGTTAGGTTTTGGTTCGTATACTGGATTTTCAAGAGAAAAGTTTGACCAATATCACGAAATGAGTGCCGAAAGGGTCGGAGGCTCAGTGCCACGCTTCCCTGCATGGCGCGAACTAAAGGGCCTGCGGTGGTTGATAGGGCTGAGAAATCGAGAAAATCGAATCGAACCGTAAAACTGAACTGAATCGATCGGTTCGGTTTATTCGGTTTTCGGTTCGGTTTAAAAATCGAAATTAATTTCGGATTTCGGATCGGGTTTCGGTGGATTTAACTCCAACCGAAACCAATCGAAAAAACCGAAATTTTATAATTGTAGTTTATTTTTTAATTTATTTTTAATATGTTTTCCTTTTAAATTTTTGATGAAAAATATGTTATTATTATTTTAATAGGTAGAAAAAGAAAAAAATAGAAACAAAAAATATTATCTTTCCTATAAATTACAAGTGTTTATCATGTATTTAGTTTCAAAACAAAATAACCGAAAACTGACCGAACCGAAAATTCGGTTTCGGTTTTTTTGAAAGTTCGGTCAGTTTCGGTTCTCCTAGTTCAGTTCGGTTTTCGGTAGGAGTTTTTTTCTCCAAAATCGAACCAAACTAACTGATGATCACCCTAACTGTTAGGGCTGAAGGCACTCGCTATACGGTAAGGTTCAAAAAAAGATATTTATGTAACTATACAATATAATTTTTTTTTTTAATCCGAATCAATGAATATAGTGGAAAAGAGGCACACCACGGAACTATGCAAATTCTCTTGTGTCTTTCCTCTTTCTCGTTTTTCTTTTAATTGCATTTTAATTCTTTTATTTGATTTTTCATATTAATCGATTACTAAATGTCATTATTTACAACATGCTGTTTGAGCATTGCTCAAGTTGTTATAGATAAAATTCAAATAACACATGCAATATGAAAATGAAATTTGAGACTTGGATAAATTCTAATGAAATCCGTTAATTAAAAAATGAATTTGGTCTTCAAAATCATGATTTTCAGTTTTATCATAATGGTTTTATGATAACATTGAAACTCCTCCAGTGTTGTGCTTAAATATTTATCCTTTTACGTCTCAAGCCAAAACAAAAAAGGAGGGTTGTGGTAGGCCGGTGACAGCCAGCTTAAAACATTATCACATATTATGACATGAGTCAGAGTATAAATTTCTTTTTTTTGTTCATGTAGCCTACCCCAAATATTTGGGATAAAAGGTTTAGTTGTTGTTGTTTTATGATAATATTGAGTTCCATCAAATTCATACAAATATAATTTATTTAATAATATTTGTTTTATTTGACAACTAATAAAATATAATGTCTTCTTTAAAACTAACAACTACTCTTTGTCAAAAATTCTCTTACTTTATCTCTCATATATTTTCATTAAAAATATATTTCGTGCTTGGTAAGAGGATAACTGTTAGTCTATTTGTTCGATTCTCGTCCAAAAACATATATTGGTTGGTGTAAAATAATAAAAAAAAAGTATCCAAATGCTAATTAAAACGTATAAACTTTTTTTTTTAGATGGAACGGCCGGCAAACAAAATTTCTGCATTTAATTAATAAGTGATAATAAAATTACAAGCTAAAAAGGATATATTTTAAAATACCTTATAATTACGAAATTTAAGAATAGAAGAATAAACTATTATTTATCATATTGACAATGTTAAATACTAATTTACTCTATACTCATTATATTAACGAGTATCACCATTAAAAAATCCTTTATAATTTATAATAAATTTAGCCGTCATCAGGTAAGGTTCGGTTGACTAAGCACTAACTGAGAGAAATATTTCCAAAAAATTAACAAATACATAAAAAAATCACTGTTATTTTTTCTAATATTTTACATTTATTTATCCAAAGATAATTATTCCTTTTATAAATGGGAGTTTCCCAAGAAGCACACACGACTTTTCCAAGTGAGCCCACTTGTTAAGTGGGCTCACTAGGAAAAAAGTTGTGCTCCTTTAGAAACTCCCTTGTAAATGGGAAACCTAAAAAAATAAAGCGGATCTAAGATGGGATCACAGCCGACCCGTTAACTCACAAATAAAGTATTTTAAGGGAGTTTCCAAAGGAGCACACCATTTTTCCCAGTGAGCCTCGTTTTCCCAGTGAGCCCATCATTTCTTTTCAAAAAAAAGGATTTTCCTAATGGGTATATCAAATATCCCTATTTTGCCATCACTCTCTCTCTCCTTTTTCCTTTCTTCTCCCCCCACCTCCATTCTTCTCTTCCTCACATCTCCAAAGTAACCTCAAAAAATCCTAAGCACTCTCTTTTTCTCCCTTTCTCACCTCCTATAATCTTGCATCTTTTTCTTTCCCTTCCCCTTCCCTATCTTCTCTTCCTTCCAATTTATCTTCTCTCTCTTCGATTTGCCCGTCGCCGCCGTCGATCCCGCCGCTGCCGGTGATCCAGGTCATGCCCACTGTCCCGTCGTCGCTTCTTGGGTCAAGGTGATCGGATCTTCTCCTCATTCAGTATTTTTTTTATTTTGGTAATTTTTTTTGAAGCAAAAAATAAGAGAATTTTGGATTTGGTGGTCTTGTTGGATTGGAGAGGAGGAAGAGGAGAGGAGGAGGAGGTGGTGGTGGAAGGAAATTGATAATAAGAATAAAGATGGAGCATTGGGATTTTCGTCCGGACAGGAAGTCCGGACAGAAGCCCACTGTCCGGACTTCTAATCCAGACAGATATTGGACCGTCCAGACTGTTAGTCCGGACTTTGTTTTTTTTTTTTGGATTCATAATTTTTATCAATCCACATTGTTTTTAGGGTTTTTGAGTAAGTAAAGGCCTAATAAAATTAATTTTTGGATTTAATTTGTGAAATAATTTAATATATGAGGAGATTTGATAGAATAATTGTAAGTTATATATTTTTTTTTTGGAGTTTTAGTTTTAGTTTGAGAAGAGAATGAGAAGAGAGATTGAAGAAATGGGCATTTTAGTCAAAAAAAAAAAAAAAAAAAAAAAAATCGATAGACAATTTTGTAATATCTGTAAAATTTTTAAGTGGGCTCACCAGGAGAAATGGTGTGCCCCTCTACAAACTCCCTATTTTAAAGTTGCCACAAATAATTCATTATACACAGAACTTCTTCTTTGATCCCCAATTGTGTCAGTTCTTGGTCTCTCTCCATAAAACTCTCTCTCTCTCTCTCTCTCCTCTCTCTCTCTCTCCCCCCCTCCCCCTCCCTCCCTCCCTCTACCTCTCTCTCTAAATCACCCAAAACCCTAATCTTGGGTTTCCCACCAGTTGTTTTGATCGATCCAAGGAATCCCCAATGTCTTCGTTCGATCTGATCCTGAAGGCAGCGTGCGAGGGCTGCGGTTCTCCGTCGGATCTCTACGGCAGCAACTGCAAGCACAAGACGCTGTGCCCCTCGTGCGGGAAGCGGATGGCCGAGAATCGAGCAAGGTGTAATGTCTGCGGGGTCCCCATCACCAAATTGATCCGGGTAATTTCTCCAAATTTGGCTTAGTTTGTTGTAACTAAGGTTCATTTTGATGCGGATTGGTGTTGATTTTGGTCAGGAGAGGGGAAGGTTTGAATCTTTATTATTATTATTATTATTATTATTTTTTTTTTTGAAGACAAGTTTGGATCTTTATTGGGATCCGTCCTTCTATATCTGGTTATTTGGAACAATTAGGTTGTGACTTTGATTAAGTTGATAACTTGGCCAAAATTAGTAGTTGAGGAGGCTCAGTAAGAAGGTGAAATTTATAACTTGTCCAATTTGCTCGAGTTGTTTATTTCTGAGACTATAAACCTGCTATAGGTTTGATAGTTAGTTCGCGAATTTAAGCAATAGGGAGCAGAGGAAAGTATATGGAAAGTTGTATGAAGCTAACTGACGCCACATGACATACATTTGTAGAAGCTATCTCAGATCAATACAGTAGGCTGTGTGCATCTATATTCTTGTTGGTTTTTAAATTTTCTATAGTCTTGATGAGGATGCAAGGAAAATGGGATGAAGTCTTGCCTGTTCCATCCAAACAATATTGCTTTCCTATTGCAGTCATTGTAGTTTCATTCAGATATTAGTACTAGATTGGAGGAAGTGGATATTTCCAAAGATGGTGAAATTAGACATTGGTTCATTGGCTTTGAAGAAACTTTACAAATTTTCAGTAAAAAAAATATTATATGCATATTTTTTTGAGCTTGATTGGGAAGGAAAATCATGGTGGGATCAAGATGGAATATTGAGTTCTAACAATAGTTACATTATTTATGATTGAAGCTGGAATACCAGAGGACGGACTTTGTTTTGATCCAGAAAACAATGCCATGCCACCATGATGATGGTTGTACTTTCTATCATTTCCAGTTCTCCATATATTTGTGTTGGCTACCTAATAAGGCGGTAACCAGTAATTAGTTTTAAAAGAATGAGTTTTTTGATATCTTCTCATTCTTCTTTAAAATTATCTTAACTAATATAAGATGAGATGCAGTTCGCATGTTTGCGGTTATGTTAACGTGAGAAAAGGAAATTACTTTAATGCCCTCTTGTTTATGGCTTTGTGCTGCAATTAAAAGGGAATACAGAACTTAATAAAATGGAGGCGGGAGTGACTATGGGTTTGTGCGTGTATACTTTCTTTTCCTGTGTATTGACAATTGGCAATAGTCTTTTTAAAGTCATTGAATGGACAAATAATCAAACCAATTTTCTTTCTATCTGAATTATTAATATCATCAGCATGTACCAAAAAATGACCATACACTGGCGGCTAACATGCAGGTTACTTGCGGAGGGCTGAGGGTGAAATCCCTCTTCAGATAGTAATTGACGAACAGACTTTCTTCCTACCACTATAGTCATGTTCAGAGAAACATCTGAGACCATCTATAACGAGGGAAATGCAAAGAAATATACCTCATAGTAGAAAGAGTTAGCATACATTACTACTTTTCATTGTCATTAAACAGAAGGTCATTAAGCATAGGTTACTACCGTTCATTGTTATTGCCAATTATGTAGCATAACATTCTTCAAGTTTGAACAGTTGTCTTACTTAAAATCAAGAGAGCCCTGAGTTTGTTCATGTGATGGTTATACAATTACATATACCCTTCAAAAATTGACCAGAAAATTATATCATAATTTATGAGAAGCAGCAACAGCGTGATGGCAGGATGTTAGCCCAGAACAGGTTGACAACAGTTCTTAACTTGGAAGATACATGGAGAAATCTGAACAATCATCTATTGAAAGTTGTTATAAATTTCTAAATGAAGGGCAATCGTAAGAATTCCAAACAAGAATTGGCATACATTCCTGCAATAACATGTGCATATGTACGTAGGAAATATTCATGGAAACTTAAATTTTTTTTCCCCTTTAATTTTGGATTGTTAGCTGTGTGCGTAAGTTTGGTTGTGGATGGGTGGGTTAGAGGGGCAGGGGTAGCATGCATAAAAGTAAAAAAGAATCAAAGGGATATACGAGGAATTGAAACCAAGAGCAATTTAGGCAAGGGTGTCATAAAATATCAGTACCACCTGACAACAATAGTGGTTTCGCCAGCTATGTATCTAATGTGCTTCTATTTAAGACTCAAAGAATAGTTTCCTAAGATGAATTTGAATACATTCAGGTACCACACTACGATTGTAATATGTGAGACCTGGATATAAAGATCCATGCCACCTTTTAATGTCTATTCTATGTCTTGTATTTGGTGGTCATTTGAATGGCCATATAAAACATTGAATCTATGCCTTGTATCCGGTGATCGTTAGAAGGGCTGCATAAAACATTTGGAGAAATAAAATTAGACTGGGGCTTTTGATTTTGAGGCCCAAGAGAAGAAGATCTGCGTACAAATTCAATCTAATTCATGACAAAAGAATTATGTAATGATGAGCTATGGTTTGAAATTTGAAGGCAAGAAGGATTGACAAGTTGAAACTTGAGAATCCTCTCGGAGATTTTCCATGTAGAAGTGAAAGGTCTGCCCTCTCAAAATGTAAAGAAAGAATTGCCCCTTCAAAGAGGCTCTATCTTATCCACTATATTTTGTACACACATACAAAATGCATGTAACATTTAAAAGATATTTTCAAAAGAAAAACTATGATATGAAATATTAATGTAAATTTCCTCGATAGGTATGAAAATCAATCAATTGTGGAAGGATATATATAAAAACCATATAATTAAATCTCATATAACTCACTGTGGGCCTTGCATTTTAACTTGCTATAACACATCCACTGTCAATGAGAAGCCGATGTACTTGAAATTTATTGTTGGAGGAACAAGGTTCAAATACAGTTGCTAGCTCTGTTGAATTAAAAGAAGGCAATAAGCATAAAGTTTTTCATAGTTGAGAATTTTTCTATCAGAGTGATCTATTTTTGAAATGATTTCTTGTCCTTGTCGTAAGAAGGATATGATAGTTGTTAATTCACTAAGGAGATGGGCATTAATAGCGCTGAATAGAAGAAAAGGGTATGTGCATCTGGCTCCAAAAGGTTGTGGACAAAGGCTTTAATTTTCTTCATTAAATATGCAGTATAATCAGTATTCCATTGAACATTGAAATTCACTTTGTTTAGTATTCTATAATTTCTCTTGTTGCATCCACTACAATTTTTAATTTGCTTGTGGTTCAGAAATATTGATTGTTTTCACATCTTTAATCTTGTTTCAATTGCAGTTAGTTCACTTTTATCTAGCTTTATATAGTTCTATAAATTTGGTGTCCTTCATTGTGTACAATTTCGAGGATTTGATCCTCTATGGCATTTTGGATTCTTTCTTAATATCTTCCCATCACGCTACAATAATAATTGCTTGGTACACAGCTATTCATATGCCATATACAGAATTTTGTGAATTCACTTGTTTTTTGCTTGATAAAATGAGAATGAGAATAGAACTTTTTGTCATTGTTGCTGTTTTGACATAATTTTTTAGAGGACCATGACAGTTATTATCTACTCTGTTTTTTTCGCAGGAATATAATGTTCGTGCAAGTGCCAGCACAGATAAGGCATACTTCATTGGTAGATTTGTCACTGGTTTACCTCCTTTTTCAAAGAAGAAGCATGCAGAGAACAAGTGGACTCTTCACAAGGACGGGCTTCAAGGACGCCAACTGACAGATGGTCTGCGGGTATTTATACAATTATATATCCTTTTTTTTCTTGGAACTGCAGATCTTTGATAAATGGTGAAACCTAGAGTGTCAGTTAATGAGATTATTAAAATACTGAGACTTTTAAGAGTACATGCTCCTTATTGGACCATTGATTTATTACCTCCACATTTTCATATATTTTGAATCAGTTTTTAATGAATTATTACTTGAAGTTATACTCCTTTTGCTTGTCCTCGAACTAAATCCATCTGATATCTACTTGAAGGATTTACATATGTTTCACTTGTAACTAAATCAGTTCTGATATAGGGTTTGTGATCACCATGGACTGTACACTTGCACTTATCGGCAGGCCTTTTCGGTTATCAGTTTAGCATACATGATTGGAAGTAAGTAACATGTTGGGAAGCTTTATTGATCTTTAGTCACAACTTCTTCCACTTGAATCTCACAATTGGGATCTCAAAGAGTCTCTCTTTGTAACCCTATCTCTGCTCTTCCGTTGGATTCTAATGGTTTCCATTGCAGCGGTTACAACATCATCGTGGCTTAATTTTTATCCTTGTGTTGAGATCCCAATCCTAAAACTTTGAAGAATCAAATACAACTTAAATTCTAGACCCTTCAATTCATTGGAAAGCAAGCTTTCTTATTCCTCCTCATATATTAGAAATTCGTTGTCTAGTCTCATTGAGAAATCCCAGTCTAACTTGAATTAGGTCATCCTCTTCCATTGGAAACTTATTTTCTGACTACACTGGGACTCCCATTCATACTTGATTTGCAAAGCCAACATGTATGCATATCTAACTTGTACAAATATACATATTGGGTCATTATTGACATATGGAAGAAGCTAGAAAAGTGAAATAAACTACAAAATATTTAGTTCTTGTCGAAGGGTTGGCATAACATACTCCACCTAATGCACATTTTCATGTAAATAGAAGTTTCAATATTTATAAGTTTCACACATGGGGACATGGGTGTTGTTCCTGACATGACTGACATGCCAAATTTTTTTGTTGGGAGAAATGTCCATCTCGTATGTTGTAAAGTTCAGCTGGGTAACATTTTACCTTTACATGCTGTTTATCTTTTATCTCTCTTCTTCTGCTACTCTTGGTTCTCGGATATTAACAACCCATAAATATCAATGTTTAATGATGTCATGCAGGAGAAATATAAAAATAAGCCCTGGCTTTTGGAGGATGAGACTGGTCAGTATCAGTTCCAAGGCCAGCTTGAAGGGGCGCAGTCTGCAACCTATTATTTGCTTGTGATGCATGGGAAAGAGTTTGTTGCTATCCCTGCCAGTTCCTGGTAATTTTCCCTTAGATTGTTTGATATCCAATAATTTGAAGCTACTGCACTTCTAGTCTCTTGTTGCTTAATAATCACTATTTTTATTGACATCATTGTCAAGAGTAACTATTGTTATATTAATATATTGATTGTCTTGGTTTTGAAGTTCGATAGAGCTATATATATTCATGTGCTATAGAATTTATATATCTGGTGGTGTTCTTTGCTGCTAGCATTCGTTTAGCGTTGATCTATGAAACATGGAAAAGAACACATGACATGTACATGACGGTACCATAGATCTTTCGAAAGTTGGATGCGGGGGACCGATGACATAACTGTACATCTATGCATATGGCTATGTATAATACATAACAAAACCAGTGATCAAGACATGTTTAGTTAGAAGTAGAAAGAAAAATAAAATATAACTTAATGATTTAAAATAATAAATAATAATCAAGTAACTAAATTAAAGAAAATAACAAACGAGGTCAATCTAATACCTAATCTAGTATAACATTTAGGTTTTATTGTCATAGTATCAGTCTTATATTAAGGGATCCTTTTGTCTTTTTAGGCAACACCTGACTTTATGGTGTGCTATACATGGTCTTGAGAATTTTATAAAAGCTGAAATGGCTTGACATGCAAATTTTTGGGTTATTAAAATGTGACATAGCTCTGAAAAGTCTGATATGTGTTAATAAATTGTTATGTAAGTGTCGGTGTTCTATATATGTTCTATACATGTTCGACATGGACATGACACTCTAAGTGTCCGTTCTTTATAGTTTTTGATTCTTTGAGTTGCCGTTTTGATATTAATAGATAATCATTTTCTTATATTTGAAGTGTGATGTTCTGATAAGTTGTTTTTTTAAAGGTACAATTTCAACAAAGTTGCTCAATACAAGCAATTAACACTAGAAGAAGCTGAAGAGAAGATGAATAAAAGGAAAAACAACGCAACTGGCTACGAAAGATGGATGATGAAAGCAGCCACTAATGGAGCTGCTGCTTTTGGTGAAATGAAGAAGTCAGAGAGCATGAGTAATGATGGGGCTGAAGGAAATCGTTCTAAAAAAGTGAAGAACGAGGATAATGGAGATCATTCTGACAAGGGTGAGGAAGATGTGGAAGAGGAGGAGGCAAGGAAAAGTAGGCTTGCTCTTAACAAGAAGGGTGTTGACGATGATGATGATGCAAAAGGGGGTGACATTGATATGGATGATGATGACATTGAAAAAGGTGCCTGAAATCATTTTGACAGTTCTAATACAATTTCATTTTAGTTTTGTATTTGATTATTATTTAGTATGATATTTTTATGCCTTATGTTGATTAAGATACTAACATGAATTACAGATTTGTTTGTTTCTAGACTTAGTTCTTTGGCAAGTGTATATGACAGAGAAAACATGACAAAGGAGTTGGCTATCAAAATTTTTTTCATAGTTTTATCCTAATTAGGTTTCTTTTTAACTGCTGTTTATCTTATTCAGACTGTAATATCACCTTGTGGCTTTGTGTAAGGTAAACGATCAGTTCACTTGAATAAGAAGACATTTCTTTTCTTGGCTTCGTAAGCACAGTTGCTTCGTATTGCTAGATAGTATATGCAGAGTCTGTACTTAAAACTTGAAGTCACAGCTTTACATGTGGTTCCTAATTTACATTTCACATCTAGAAAATAGATCATGACATATATAACTAGTTGTTATGTCCCGGTAATGATGACGGTTCTTATATTGTTATGTCTTGTGATAAATGTGGTGCCATAAATGTAATGTGGCTCTTTGTCTTCTCCCATCAACTGAAGTTGACTGTACACGGCAAACTACCAACTTCTCAAAAGATTCAGACCAAGTTTTTCCAGCCAGCTGTCAGCCCTTGCCTAATCCTCTCTGGTTCATGTAAGATTGCTGCCCAGATAGTTATAAGAAGAGAGGGTCATACAAAGTACTTGGATGACCAAATGATGGTAAATATACCCACCTATCTGCTGATACAGTTTAGTCTCATGCAACCATGGAGCAAGCCTCCATCTACCTCATAAATGAGTGAGCAAGATGATATGGTTTGTTGTAGGAAAGTACATTATTACAACAAAAAGGATGCATTAAAGTTGAATAAAGTTCCATTCCATTGCAAATTTAATGTGTTAGTGTTCGCACCAGAATTACGTATTCATATGAAATTGCAATAATTGCAAGTGCATGTCGTAGCAATGGCACGAACTGGTTGAATCCATGGAGAATAGGGATTTGTAAAGTTGCTTTAGACTTATTTAGGCGAATTAAAAAGGTGGCTGTAGAAGCCGTCATTTCTTTATCTAAGTTATCAATTTAGAAAGCAATACCTAGGTTTGAATCTACTAAGTAAATAACTATCTAATTGTCTCCCGTTCAATCAATTATGCAATCCACTTACTGTTAGGCTTAATGAATCCAACTATCGATCTCAAATTAATTAATTCTATCTCGATGATCTATCAATCTAAACAAGTTAATTAATAAGAGAAGTTTCATGTCAACAAGATTATTAAACTAAATAAATTAACAATTCCATGCTTTAATTCCAAGCATAGATTATAAAAACCACTATTTCCAAGCACAACCTATCTAAAATTTAATCCCAATGTAAATTATCAAAGCTATCTAGTTAAATATAACTTATCAAGTTTTAAGATTTCACATTATTATCTTGATTAATCTAGCAATACAAGTTATAAAGAAATTAAGCAAATTATTAAGAGATATATACTTAGATTAAAACATATTAACATAGTTTCATCATACCCTAAGTAAAATGAAAATAAGTTAGTCATAATTAAAGTAAACTCACAAAAGCAAATAAAAATAGACATAATTAAGAGAGAAGAACAATATTAAAAAATCTGGAATTACAACAGCAAGAAGAACGAAGACTTATTAAGCTTGATCTTTCGAATCTAAGCATGTGAAAGCATAACCTTCTTTTGCAATGAAACTTTCTACCCTATTTATAGAATCAAGAGATAGGAGACAGAATTTCCCTACTTAAACTCTCAAATTATTCCTAATACTGTACAAAGTCAGCTGCAAAAATCCCATTCCAATTGGACTCCGATATGCTTCATTACATAAGCTTGGTAAAGTGATTTCTTCATCTTTAGGCTTAATAAATGAAGTGATCTCAGTTGAACTTGAACCTCGAAGCTTGCACTTGAGTTGTTTCACTCCCTTATTGAAGCTCAACCTGCTCTCCAGATTATGAGCAATATATATACCAATTTAGGGATAAGGATAGGTGGGTCCATGGGCTAATTCTTTACCTTATTCAAAATTTTGAACTAACAAAATTAAAATTTCTTTTTTAATTTAACAATTTGAATAGGGCGGGTCAAGAAATGGCTTGTACCCTGCCCATTCTGATCCCTACCTGCAACGTGATGATAGTAGCCATGTTATGGATTACTTTGAATGGAATTGATTCTCTTAGAATATTTGTGAATGGAGTTAGAACCAGTTTGTGTAATTTTGAAGGAAATTGGAATCGGAGCAGGCCCTTTAAATCATTACTGTTACTGTATTCATCAACTTTTATGTGAATCATGGTCGGTACAGCAACTTCTCATGCAAAGACTGAATTAGGTTTTGGGCCTAAATTATATTTCAGTATGCTTATTGAGTGATTGATTGATTTTTTTCTAGTTAAAATAACACTATGTCTAATCATTATTGGCATCAATATGAAAAACTGATAGACCAGGATTAGACAATTCGCAAGTCCTTCATGAATTATTTTATAGGTAATTTTCATCATTATTCTTCCCTCTGGGATAAAAAAGAATTATATTGTTTTTCAGAAACGTGTTTTTTGTTGTCTTAATTAATTTTGTTCAGAAGATGGGAATGCTTTTATCTTTAACTCTTGCAAATTGATGGGACGGATTTTCTTTTTATGAACATCCAGAAAGATTCTTGATAAAAGGATTTAACGTTTAGAAGATGTATATGGCTTTAAAGAATTTTCTGTTAGTTTTCCGATGATCCTTCTTAGCATCAGAGCTGCTGACCTGCTCTTGCATAAGCAGTCTATCCTTCGGAGGCATATTCATGGTGGACATTCTCCTTGAATTTGTGTGTGCACACACATACACACCCCTGTGCATGTTCGTGTGTTGGGTTCATGTACAACTATAAACAATACATGTATGTCAATATTGTGTAAATTCATATATTCTTATGCTATTATTAACTGCAAACATGCAACTGTGTCCGGTTGTCTGCTTATCTAGATGCTAATAGTACAAGCATACCTGCACAACTATATATTTGACATTTTGGCTACTCTCTGTCATGATATTGATCTGCCTTTAAAATACTGTCGACATGATATATTTTATTTGACTCTTAAAAACTTATTTTCTCTGAAGCAAAATCAATATTGATTTGCTTATATAATCCCAGGTGATGACTGGGAGCATGAAGAAATTTTCACTGATGATGATGAAGCTGTGGGCAATGATCCAGAGGAACGAGAGGACCTGGCTCCTGAAATTCCCGCACCACCAGAAATTAAGCAGGTTTTAGTAATTGAAAGTTAAATTGTTCTGCAGTGCTTCTTTGTCAATGTCCAAAAAATGATATAATGTTTTATTCTGCACCATTGAAACTCCCTACCACTTATGCCCTCATGGTTAATTATTATTAGTCCTAGGCATAGGTAATTCATATTCCTTGCATTTAAGTCTGAGATATAATAGCTTTCAAAAGATACATTGTTTGTGCAAATTATATTAGCAGACATCCAAATATAAGAACCTTTATTGTTAATCAAAGTTTGATCATTCGATATTAATCTTCCTGAGATTTCTTTCATATGGGCTTAGTGACACTTGGCAATTTAGAACTAGGTTAAATTTCGGAAAACACGAGTGAGTTTGCCAGTTTATCCTGTAATGCCCTCCAATTCCTAAAGTGCTCCTTGGACAACCCTATATTTTGAAATTTCCTTGATAAGCGAACGGTGTAAAATGTGAATTGCCTAAAATGCCCTGTAATTGAAGAACTAACTACCTTTTCTAGTTATATGCATACTTCAAACAAAGATGGTTAAATATTTTTCGCAAAGATTCTAAAAGCAATTAATACTAGCATAATCCTTTGTCTAACTTCAATCTAAATGATAGTCTGACCCTAATTTTAACTTAACCCCAATATTAACCCTAATCCAACCCATTTTTTAATTCTAATTCCCAACTGTAGCCTTGCCCAAAGCCAAAATCTTAGCTCTACCTTTAACCCATTCGTGGAGGGAGGGAATAAAAGATGAAAAGAGGTAGTGAAAGGATGGTTACTTTTTATTTTGGAGCTAGTGGATCTTAGGAATTCTATGGTTGATGGGTTTGGTAGAGGAAGGTGTTGTCCATGGAGATGGGAGAACCAGGGGGAGGGGAGAGGAGAACAAGGGAAGGAGTTGTTTGAAGTGGAAAAGAAGACGGAGTGAGGAGGGAAGGGAGAGTTAAGATTTTGGTTGAAGATGAAGGGCAGAAGTAATTGAAGTTTTTGTAGATAAACCCTCGTAAATTAATATAAATTATATAATGATAAATAAGATTCTATTGTAAAATGATTTTGAGAACCTATAGATAGGGTAATTTAGTGCCCTTATCTGTGCCCGTGCTTCATAGGATCACTTTTTTTGTTTGTATATATATAGCCTTCTCCTCGTAGCACATATTTTACAAATCTATGTCCATACCCCTACATGTGTATGTATTTCTTATATTTAAACATTGATTTGAATAACAAGTTGGTAAACTAGATGTTATGGAGTATCCAACTAGGCCTTGGCCTGGACCTATAACAAGTTGTTTGTGTGTGTGTAAGATGTGGATTGTGTTTCACGCATAGATGGTTTTAATACGTAAATAGATGCGAAGCTTAATCCCTTTGAAGCTCGTCTAGAATTTTAGAATAAGCAAATATTGCATCGTCGGAACACTACTTCTCTCATGGCTTTTTGTCTAGTCTGTGTAGAAACTATCATCTCTCATTTAGAAAGCTTGCCCTGAATTCGACAATCCATACCCAGAGTACAACCTTTTAGGAAGTTAAGGTTGATGCCCCTCCGTCTCTGAGGGGCTTCTAGTCCTTTCGTCGACTCCGTTCGCAACGACGAAGTCAATTTCATTGATTCTTTGGTTTTTTTTTTGTGCTATATCGTTTGATAATCAAACCCGAGATAAGGAGTGGAATGTTCATAGCCCGACGCCTAGGGATTGATAGAGTGCCCTGAGAGAAGGATGAGCGAAGGTGAGCTTCAACCCATCCATTACCTATACCATTACCAAAGCAGCAAATGAAGGTGTCAAATGAGGAGATAGGGACATGCAAATTGACGAGGTTTAATTTGACGGCGATTTCTTTTTCCCGTAGCTTCCACATCAAGCTGAAGGAAGCACTTCGACTGGATTTGCAAGAGTCAACTCCTTTAGAAAGTCCCACCCAATTAGATATAAGCCTGCATTTTGGCACGAGCTCCTATATATTGACGTCCTTTCTGTCGAAGGTTTTCCATATTGCTTTCTCACATCGAAAGTGCAAGGGGGTTGGGAATTGAGGAGGGAGAAATACGTTTTTCTCGATTATTCGTCTAGGCGCTTTCTAGCCCTATACATAGTGAAAAGGCATAAGACAGCAAATTCTGACAGCGTTGATATCTGAGACCAGTGACTTCGGTATCGAAACACCGACTTCCAGATCATCCCACCACTGTTTATTTCGCAGATACCCTTTTAGATCTCCAATGACAATATCGTCACTGAGAAGAGCGTAGTCTAGAAAACGATAACCAATCATTTTCGAGATCTAATTCCAGTTCTCTCTCATCTGTAGAAATGCTTGATAATGGCCGCCACTTTTTCGTTTCATTCTCATCCCCCTTCCCGATCACAAAAGGACCACCGTTATGGTGGGTCTTGTTATATAAGTTTTTATTCTTGGAAACGTAGATGCTCCTGAAGGAGATGCTTTTATCCTCTTGAGCAAGGCGAAGCCTAAGCTGCTGGGCCTCATTACGCTGCTGACTTTTCTAATCGCAAGTATATGCTACGTTTCGCTGCGCTTACTTTTTTTCGACGACAAAGAGGATAGCGTGCGTATCACCGCCACTTCCGACGAGACCACTTTTCTTTCGATTGTCGAAAAGATCTACAGCTAATCGGTTGCGTCAGTACCGGCGTAGTTGGTTGGCAAAGAAAAAAAATGCTTTCGATTTGCTTTAGCCGCTGCTTATATATGTGTGTGTGTTTCTCTCTCTCTCTCTATATATATAGCTGTCTCCTCATAGCACATATTTTACAAATCTGTATCTATACCCATACCTATGTATGTGTCTCTTAGATTTTAAACATTGATTTGAATAACAAGTTGATAAACTAGATGTTATGGAGTATCCAACTAGCAATCGAGGCCTTGGTCTTTACCTATGTATCTTAGATTACATGCTGACAAAATTTATGTATTCCTATGACCTTTATATAATCTGTCTCGTTGAATATCCACATTCAATAAGGAGTTGATACATAGACAAGAAATATCTCACATATACTTAAAGATGTTATTTTTCTGGAGATGATATCTAGTTCTCCCTTACCTCACCCAATTCCCACGGTCCCACAAAAACTAAAGAGGGAAGTAGCGGTAAGTCCTTTGTTGCCTTTACCGCTACACAATATTCATATCTGACTAGGTTCCTTCTTCTAGCCGCAAGTGCCAAATAGATAGAGGATTTTTGAGAAGAGAAGATTGATGATGAGGATTGATCTCGAAAAAGTCTATTGTGACGATCTTGATTATTCATGGATCTAAGAGAATTTTATTTTTGTATTTGTTCATTCTTTGATAAATCTTGCTGGTGGGACGAGGTGTTCTTGATCTTGTTAAGCGATTTCAATGGCATGGCTACAAACAATCCTAGATGTCTATAACTCTATATCATGTAAAAGAATATCGATGATCTGGATTAATCTCAATGGTTTTAATCGTAACAATCTTGATTTTTCATGGATCTATAACAATTTTAAATTTGGCGTATTTACAGATCTGTCCCTTAAATCTTTATAAATTATAATTTAGTCCCCCAAATCTTCATATTTAGGATTTAGTCTTCCAAATCCTTTAAGTTACTACAATTTAGTTCCCTAGTTTATATTTTGGCCCGATTTTTCCGTTTTACCACTGATTTTTTTCACTTAATTCCCCTTCTCTCTTCCCCCTCTCTTCTTAGTTTTTATTGGGTTCCCCCTTCTTCTCTTCTCTCTCTATTCATTTATTGGATTCTTCCTCTCTATATTGAGACCAAATATATTATTCTCCACTAAATGTATTAAACATAGAAATGAATTTATCCAATATAGAAAGGGAGAACCCAATAAATGAATTTATATTGAGACTTAAATGTTTAATACATTTAGTGGAGAATAATACATTTGGTTTCAATATATAGAGGGAGAACCCAATAAATGAATAGAGAGAGAAGAGAACAAGAGGGGAAGCCAATAAGAACTAAGAAGAGAGGGGGAAGAGGGAAGGAGAATTAAGTAAAGGAAATCAGGGGTAAAACGGAAAAATCGGACCAAAATATAAACTGGGGGGCTAAATACTAAATATGAAGATTTAGGGGACTAAATTATAATTTATAAAGATTTAAGGGACATATCTATAAATACCCCTTTAAATTTTGTCATTTTTATTCTTTAGTTAGTCTCGCTACTGGGACGAGGTTGCACGTGATTTTGTTGAGCAATCTTGATGGCATTGCTACTAGTGATCCTATATGCCTATGTTTTGTTTTCTCTTCCTTGTGGTGGCCTTTAAAATTTCTTTGACGGTTGGGTTGGATCTTATTGCCTTCTAGGCTGGTGGGTGGGTAATGGATGTTCAGGTTGGAAGTGATAGGGATTTGCATGTCTTATCGAGTGTTTAAAAATAGATCTATGAGAGGATCAACCGCTATCATTTTACTTTATTTATGTTTTGAACAGTAGATCTAGTGAACATGTTATTTGATTGCTATGGTTTTTTTAATCAATTTATTAGAAAAAGTGATCATGCTTTGGTTGATTTTTATTATCACACATTGTATTCCTCTATTATGTTAATAAAGTTGATATCTTACTTTTCAGAAAAAAGAAGATGATATCTAGTTCATAATTGGTCGACATGCATGCATGCATGTTTACTTTGTGTTAGTATTTCCATGGAAAATCGAAGAGCTGGAATTGTGACTTGTGAGAATCATGACATTACATATTAAATCCATGTTATTTGGTTACTTATAATAAGATGTAGGTTTCTTCAAATTGATGTTTTTTTTTTCGTTTCATTGGATGCACAAGAATCAACACGTTTAATCAATGAACTCCAGTGGATAAAATTTGAATTGTTTATACATTTGCATTTTGCTTTTGCCAATTACAAGAAAACAAGTAAGTTCCTTTCTTGTAATCCTCTAGTTGGTAACTCCTGGGGTACAGGTGGCAAGCTGGGTTTCAACTTAGTTCTACATTGTGAGTGAGTGCAGTCTATAGCACTTTGATGTCTAATGAGAGAGCACTTTAATGTCTAATGAGAGAGTGCAATCTCTGGTACTTATGTCATACAATTTTATTATCTATGACAATGCAGTCGTGGCAAATATTAGATATACTCGCATGTTTTATGATTTATTATTAATTCCATGTGTCCTCTTAGAATTCCTGGAATAGAAATTACAATTTAATAAAACTCTGATTTGCTTATATATTATATTCGAATTTTTCCACTTTCGGGATGCCAAGTTAATTTTTTTCAGACATCGGAAATCCTGGGTTTCCAGTTACAGGTACCAAAGGTGGGTACTTGATTTCTGTGATTTCTGTGGCTGTGAGTGAGTGCCGTCTCTAGCACTTTGATGTCATGCAATATTTTTAACTATGATAATGCAGTCATATGACTCAGCAAATATCTGCTGCCTTTAGTTTTATTTGCACCTTTACTAGGCTACTCATTCATAGGTTATTATTAGTGGAAAAAAAATCATGGGTTACTTGGCTTATGGGGCCACACAGGCCCACAGCCTATGGACTATGGAGATCCTTTTTCCTTGAATTAAGTCTTTAATTGACATGCCTCATGTGTTCATTGTATAAGTTGGTATTTGGTCATTATCTACATATCAAGCCTTCTTTCTGGGATCGGTGTTATATAGATTGTGATGGTTCACTGTTTGTTCTTACGTTGCACTCAGGATGATGAGGATGAAGGTGAAGAAGAAGAAGGCGGCTTGAGTAAATCTGGGAAGGAGTTGAAGAAGCTGCTTGGAAAAGCAGCTGGGCTGAATGAGTCAGATGCTGAAGATGACGACGACGACGACGATGTAAGTGTTGGGAGAGCGAACTGAGATCCTTTTTTTAAATTTTTATAATAAGTAGAAACCTCTGAGTTGCATGGTGATCTCTTATATATTGTATTTACTTGTGGATCTGTGAAATTATGCTGCTCTAAATGTATTCGCTTCTGCACTGTACAGATGGAAGATGAAACTGCAATGTCTCCTGTTCTTGCTCCGAAACAGAAAGATGGACCAAAAGATGAACCTACTGATAACAGTCCATCAAAAACTACACCTGCTGGAACTGCTCGAGGAACACCATCCACTTCCAAATCAAAGTCAAAGAAGAAATCCGGAAGTGATGATGCAAAGACTACCAGTAATGCATCTGCAAAGAAGGTTGTGTAATGCCCTTTGGTCATTATTTTGTAGCTAAATCGAATATTTGTTGACATGCGCTCACTTGTCTCCACTGCATGGATAATTACATGTACTTTCATGTATTTTAAAATAAACCGATAACTACATACTTTGACACAGGAATCAAAACCGTCTGTTAAGGAGGAGCCTTCCCCTGGCCCCAAATCTGGTGCATCCTTAAAAGCTGCTGCATCTTCGGCTTCAAAACCAGCACCATCAGCATCTGGTGGGCCTGTTACAGAGGAAGAAATTAGATCTGTTCTTTTGGCTACAGCTCCAGTGACTACACAGGATTTAGTTGCCAACTTTAAGGGCCGTATTAAATCTCAAGATGTAAGTTATGAGATCCCTTATGCTATGATCAGTTTAAGTTGCATGTTCAGTTAGTTTAATGCGAAACAGTTTTCTAATATCTATAGATTTTTTGGATCTTATCAATATATACAGAATGCATTGTTAATTGTGTTATTGCCCCTTTATTTCTAATCATTTACCCATCATTAGTGTGTCTAATATTTTGAAGTGTTTTGTTGCTAAAAAAGTTATTCATGAACTTACAGAGTCTATTGAGAATATGGACAAACTACATTTTAACTTTTCCACTCAAACCTGTTGACCATGTTTGGCAGGTGGAGTTTGGAGGTTTTCCACACAAATTCCTCCTAACTCCAGCCACACACACACAAAAGGTTGGCTGGAGTTGGGGGTAATGATGAGATTGGGGTGTTACATAAACTACATCCATGATGCAGGTTAAGGGTGTCCAAAAACCCGGAAACCCGGAGCCTACCTGTTTCGTTGATGAGCAGGTATATACCTAAATAAAAAGTCAAGACTCATGCATAATATTGTGTAGGGTCACCATTTAAATAGACACGGGCCCATTCACTTACCGCAGAATAAATAGAAATGAGTAGAAAAGCATGTCTAAAATCCTAATAAATATTGTACCTGTACCCAAACACTATATTAGGTAGGGCCCAAGACTTCGCAATATTATCCGTACGAGGATCTGAATGTAGAAGGGAATGGTACAGGTCCAAAAGTGATAGCCATGAGTTTTGGATCTAGGTTCGGGTCTAGTGTGCTGCAAATTTTCCTTGCATTCCCAGGAATAGGAGACCGCTCAAGTAGTATTTATTCTCAGTGAACTTTGAGTAGAATCCCTCTGGGATAGTAAACCTATCATTTGACATTAGGAAAAAAAATCCCAACTTCGAGCAAACAGTTAAAAAGTTTGTAGATAGAGAATTTAGAAATATATAAATAATTTTAAGAAATAATCAAAGAGAGGCATTGGCAAGGGTTTAGAGAATGCCACCTAGTTCTCTTGGTTGGTTCTCTTGGTTGGTAGTAAGTATTCTTTCTAAATTATCATAATTAGATTAGAATACCTGGCGTAGTCTAATGAGTAGATTTCATCATTAAAACTCTTTTTATCTTAAAAATCAATCGTGTCTAAAACTATTCTCATTAGCTAAATCCAATGTTAGAATTATCTTTACCTAAGTATGACTTATCAATATCAAACATTGATTATCAAACTTTGAGCACAAACTATGGTAGATCTACCTATAGCCTATTAAAAGATAAGAATAACCTATCAAAAGATAAGCATAACCTTTTTCAACAGAAAAAAATCACGAAGGAGATAATCTAATAGTTAACCCTGCTGGAGATATAGAGATTTAGAATTATCACAATCTTTAAACAATTAATTCTTAAGGAAATATTAATAGCCGACACAAATTGGAAAACTAGGTTACCTCATTACCCCACGTCAATAGAGAATTTAGCCACGCATAGCAATGCAAAGATCCATCTTAAAAGAAATATTCTTCGATATGTTTTCTTTAGAAATTTTTGCAAAGCCAAATTTAAGATCTCTCTCCAAAAGAAATAAAAACTAGGGTTTCTAAATAAAAATAGCAGATGTCTTCAAAATAGAAATAAAAGGCGTAATTATAACCCCTTGATCGGGAATTATTCTAAACCTATATCAAAATGTGGTGTAAATTGTGGTGTATAAGAAAGAACTTCGTTTGATTATGTTGAAATAACATTCACGGCCTCTACTCGTGTCCTATCTTGTCTGAGAGCTAGATTCGTCTCAATTGCCTGTCTCTTACCCTGAGCTCTACTCAAGTTAGCTTCAGCTATTTCAAGAGCTTGTTAAGCTTCTTGCGAATCAATGTCAGTACTCATCTCCGCATCAAAGTACAAACAAACCTTATTTAAGGTTGACTTGATTGCCAAAAATCAACATATCAGTTGTATTTGCTTATTTTTCTCTTTAACCCATTGATGACCCTTAAGTGGCCACGTGACTAGCCATCGATGGCGGTTCTAATTCTTGTGGCGAAGGGTGTGCTCGGGTTGAGTTGTTTAAGCTGACCGATTAATGGCCCCTTCGGCTATCGATGGCGCCACTGATGGGCCAAGGTCCCATTGATGGCTAGCCATTGATAGGCTAAGGTCCCCATCGATGGATACTTGTTAGTGCAAGTTGTACATTTTTCACATGTAAACTCCTTGCTTTGACTCCATAAGCTGCACAATCAATCGAGATCACTTGATTAAGCAACTTAAACCTATCAAGTTAGGGTTTTCATTTTTAATTTAAACATATCTAATTGTCAAATTGGGATATGCATCACGAATTGTTTTCTTTATGTATCATATCATATATCATAGTATAACGTATCATAAGATGCATCGATTGATGTGAATTAAATAAGCAATCAAGTATATGACAATATATATCAAAATTATATATTGAAATAAAGCATGAAACAACGGATAATCTTGAATAAATATTGAAAGTCAGGAAACACAAGTGAATGTGAATAACTATTATATGGATAATAAGATTCACGCCAAGGTACTAATAATTTCTCATTCTAAATTAGAAGTGAGTACTCTCTCTTACAATTCTAAATTAAAAGTTATCTAACATATCAAGTGTATAACAAACCATATTGCGCTACATAATGTTCTAAAACCCATATTACTCGGAGGAGTACTCATTTGAGTATCCGTGCTTGCTCAGAAAACGAGTCCAGTTAAGAGAAATTGGTTGAAAATTTGGACAGAACTAGTACTTAACCAATTTGGCCGGGAACTCGTCCAAGTTTTGAGTTTTAGACTCGATATGCTAAAAACTCGCTCAATATGCTAAAAACTCGCTCATTTTCTTCTTTGCTGATTTTTTCTATATATATTTTTTATTCTTTTCATAAATCTACAATCATTTTTTTTTACTTATATCATAATTTTTTCTACACTCTTTATTTTTTTCTTGTCATCTTGGCTGAATACTCGTCCGAATTCTGAGTTTCAGAATCGATATGCTAAAAATTTGCTCCTTTTTCCTTTGCTGATTTTTTCTACATTTTCCCCATTCTTTCATAAGTTTACAATCATTTTTCTTACTTATATCTTAATTATTTCTATAATCTTTTTTCCCTGCAATATTTTTTTGAATTATATGATCTATATACGAGGGGCGAAATGTTTGATTTTCTTTCTGAATTAGAAAATCTATTTTATTGATTTTTGTTGGCATGCTTTTTTAATTAATCCATTATATTTTCTATGATGTTTTTTCGTCAATCTTAATTAGAAAATTGTAGGATATATAGAGAGACGAGATGGAGATGGAATTATTTTTTCATAAAAGAATTATAAATTTGATTACTTGATAAATATCAACAAAGTTACAAAAATTACAAGAAAGATATATTGAAATTTCAGTGAATTACAATCATGTAGCTATTTTCATAGTAAATTATAGTAATTATAGTAAATTAAAGAAAATTACAACATTATTGCTTTCCACCTAAAAAATAAGATAATTAGAGTGTCACATTTCTAAATATTTTATTAATTGCTAATTCATTACAAAGTTGTTATAGTATGATATGATGAGTAAATAACTCTAAGATGATATCGGAAAGTTATAAAACTTGTTTTTAATATTTATAATATTTTTCTTTTCAATTTTGCAGTTAAATATTTTTCTTTGATAATTTTAATATATATATATATATATTAAAATATTAATATTTCGAGTTTTGAACGAGTACTCGCTATTTGCTCTCGGACCAAGCGAGTAATTAAACTGAGTTTTAGAACACTTAACACTGATTGTGCTCTTGTATTGCTCAAATTTGAGGCACTAGGAAATTATTATAAAGGGAAGTTAGAGATAATAAGTTCTACTAAGAAATTACAAAGTCAAATTGAGGTGAGATAAGGGGTGATATCGAGATCTCATTTGTGTGTTGATTAGATGTCGAGGTGGCTTTGCAATCTCAATTAAGGATCAACGAGACGTCATGGTAGCCTCACAATTGTCGAGGTGGCCTCCCGATGTCAAAATCAGAATTATGATTGGGGATGGTGATTGAGAATTTTTTATCAAGGAGATGAAGCAATTTCAGAATTTTTAATCACGGATCATGCATTTTATTAAGTCAGTTAAATAAGTTTAAACCCAAAATCCGAATTAAATCTAACTTAAAACCTAAGCTAGCTCAGTTCAATGGATTGTTTTGACATGTGTATATCGTACAATATGTATCGTACGATACACATAAGGTATCGTACGATTCGCATCTAGACTGAGTCATGAAACTTGCATCTTTTTTTTTGTCTGAATCTTGTCGTAGCGTACAATACGTATTGCGAATTGTTCGATTTTAACAACTATGCATATCATCAAAATCACTAAAATTTTACACAGTGCATTATGAGTGCATATGAATAAGAAATAAATACACACTTTTCACTCGTAGTTATAGTTGTACTCAGATGCTACTTGACGTAATTGTAGGCTCTATTAGAGATGGTTTAGAGAAGTTTTAACTCATAATCCGAACTATGTGACCCTTGGGTTAGAAGTTGTAATACCCTCTCTAGTACCCCTGAGAAACCGAAGATGCATCCCTATCCCTTGAATGGGTAAGGGCGCTACTGACGGGTACCCCTAAAGTGTAGTATCAAGGGTACACAAGGCCATAATAAACATTCACTCATGCGTCAATACAAGTACTTTGCTACATAGCGTGTAGTATGCAATATTCATGTAAAACGTGTAAGGTATTACAGGCAGTTCTAATACAAGTACTTTGCTACACAATATGTAATATGCAATATTCATTAACAAGCAGGGTTAAGGAAATACATGCACATCCGTATATACAAGGTACATTGTTCCGGTACAAAATATGATATACTACATATACAATACCATAAGGGTTAGAGCATGTATAGATACTAAAAGAAATATAAACTAAGTCAAAGAGGGTCCACTAGGATATATATAACAAATTAGCCACATGTATCCAACAAAAGGATATTCCAAGGGAAAAAAACTATATAGGTTCACCAGTGAGTCTCAGTCTGATCACATAAGTAGTCGTGGAAGGAGGGTCCATGCCTCCGTCATAATCTAGGTGTTAGGAATCATGCTCGGAATCTGGCCTGTCAAGAAATATAATCTTAAAATGTGCTCAAGAAGTTATGTATGCAAGAGTTGCGTGATAGCATACTATGATGACAAGTAATCTAACATCATGAATGCATAATGTCTAGGAAGAATTAATTATAAACGACAAGTATAGGGCGGTGCATAACAATAATGTAATTGTAACGGTAAGGTACAAGCTTGAGTCCTAGGATGATCCACACATCCTGTAAATCAGAGGAAAATCTTGTAACACATCCCATAATATGTAATGTGGTTTATGCTAAGTATTCAATCTCATCATTGTACGTGGTATTAAGTTCATTTTATTCATTAATGTTATTAGGAACTGGCTGGATGTATTTGATACGTATTTTAAAATTATCCTGTTCCAAACTGAGGATCATAACAACATGAGTAATAATAGTAATGATAATAGTGTCTCGTTATGCTTGAGATCACTACAACATGAACTCAAAAAGTATCGTACAAATTCTATCATTTAATTCCCTCATAATCGTTATTAACGATTTATTTTAATCATTTTACACTTACTAGTATACTAATACTTTACTAGCCTGGAATTCAAGAGGTGGCTCTCATGGATTCAAGAGATGCCCCCACCATACCCCAATGTGGTGTGGCGTTTTACTTTGTGTAACACTTGGCTCTATATGGCTTTAAGTTCTGAACGACCATGGTTGGGGTTAGATTCCATCTAGGATTTACGATAAACAATATCAAATTAGTGTCCATGTCAAAGTCAATGTATCATGTATCACTATTACCAATATGTTATGCGTAATCTGGTCAATGTAGCAATTTGTGCATTTTGGCTCGAATTCCATGTAATACATATCCTTCTCTGTGTTACCTATCCAATGCATGAACAAAGATGGATAGAGGTCCAAGTGCGAATTGTAGCTTGTAATAATAAGCAATCGCATGCATGCATAGCACTAAATATGAACAATAGCTCCTAAACATTCCCACATGTTTATCATTTTATGGTGGTAAAAACTTTTATTTGTCATTTGCAAGGCAAAATACATATAACACTCCAACACAATATGGAAACGGAATACTGGTCAACTATTGGTTTGGACTAGTCTACTATTCTCAGTGTTAGTCAATTGACTAATTAACTAATCTCAGCAGTCAGTCAGTCGACTGGTCTTAGGGTAATTGACTAATTTTGTGAGTCCATTGTTTAATCGGCTAATCTTAGTAACTAGTCAGCTAATATCAGGGATTAATTGACTAATCCCAGGTTAGTTGACTAATCTCAGGATTAGTTGACTAATCTCACATATGCACTACTACAATATGCACAAATTATTGATACATGACTTAAGGTCTTTTACACCCCTATTCAATCTCACATATACACATGTTATGGAACTTGCATGAATTAATGGAAATGCCATATGTACACATGAATACACATTTATCTATTTCGATGCACGAAGTCATGTGCGATAAATTAGTAAATTATGTATAATTACACAAATCCACATAATGGCCAAAGGAAAACACAGCCATCAATAAAAATAACATTTTTATGTATGGTGTTCTCTTAGAAGGTCCCTAGTTCAGTGTAGGATTACTTGTTTGGTCGGAAGAAGATGAAATAGGTGTTGGAATTGCCAATGAAACTTAATGGAGGTTCTAACATGGGTAGGCTGACCTTGCTTGCCATTTTGCCTGCCCAATGATGAATGAAGCCTTGAAATGAAGAGGATTTGGAGATTCGAGGGGTTCTGAGGGGAATATGAAGTTAGGTATTTTATGGAAAATGACTAAATTTTCTAGGATTGATACAAGCTTGAAATCGAGAGAGGAAGATGAAGAAGGTCAAGATTTGCTTGAGATGAGCAAAATGAGAGAAGGGAAATGACTGGCTTGCCTTTATAAGAAATGGGCTAATTTATCTCATGAAGGCACCTTCTACTTGGCTCTCACTCATGCACGTATAAGATATATGATGACACCTGCTCTACTCCACTCATATTCCCTACTACATGCCTAAGTTAAATAACTATCTTATTGTTAAATTCATTCCATGTATAACTTTACGTTCCTTACTTGATAAGCCATCTTTTCTCCTAGGAAGAAAATGTCTATTTGACTACTGTCGGTCCATTTTTAAAGGATATTAAATGTTTGTCTCGTTTCCTAAAATATGTATTTGCTATAATAAGGTCTTATGACATTGCAAAATTCAAAATCATATCTCCCATTTAATTCTTAACTCCATATCCATGACCTCCCTCACTCATAACCATTATTATTTTTGCGTACATGCTCATTCAGATCTACACATAACATTTCTCCTTCCGGTATATTTGGGGCTAATCCATATAATTTTTTTTCAAAATTCTCTTTTAGTTTTCTTAGACAATCCTACTTAATGAAAATTGTATACGATATCTTCTCCATAAGGAATCATGTATGACATATCTAGCAAAGTGCATTTATACCAAAAGTAGATTGAAGGCGTTTTCATGGTTATCTTTTAAGCAATCAATAATGCGATAATATTTCGCTCCTTACATTGGTTTGTTGTAATAATATGTATTAAAATTTAGATGAAAAACTTAATATTAATTCATGTTCATACCTATCATAGTTTTTTTGCGCCGACCATCCATTGCATAACTGTACAAAAACAAAGTTTAACATCTTAAAACAATCAATATGAGAAATTGTGAGTTTGTTGATACAAGCAAAAACCAATGATACTTTTTATTATACATATTGGCTAATGCACAATCAATAAAATGAATGACTTACCATAATTCAGAAGAAATTACTGGAATTGAGTGCAAGTTTTCTTCCTGATTTTGAGTCTTCACCTTCTATATTCAATGATCTGTTCTATAAAATAGAAAGGACGCAAGCTTTTCATGAGGATGAAGCTTCACCCACTTTCTTGTTTTTTGCATAAAAGATAAAACTATTTCGTCTAACTTATGTCCATCATGTATGATGAAATGCCATCACTATCAATAACTTCGATGTGAATCTCATGAACTAAAGTGATCACATATATTAATGAGAGGAGACACATTGGTGAAGTATGGTAGTTCACTTGACCATAGACTTTATGTGATAGACTCTAAACTAGCTTGTTTTACAAAACAATAAAGAGTAACATTAATAACTTGATTTTTTTAATGAAATTAAAAAGGATTTGTAAGGTTATACTTTTAATACTAAAGGACCAGTCTGAACTTGTCTTTGAAGCAGATCCAGATCTGATGTTACAACTTCCTCTGACCAACTTCGGCCATTAAATTGCTCTCCTTCAGCCGACAAAGGCTTCTTTGTGGTTTTGTGTGGATGGGTTGTTGCATGCAAGTATGCAACCTTAATCCTGAAGGCTGTTTCTGCATCTATCCTTAATCCAAAAGCCTGCCCCATGACTAGAGCAAGCATTTACTTAGGTCTCAACAAATCCTTTGTGAGATGCCACTTTCATATGGCACCAAAACCCTTAAAAGTTCTTGTTGGCTAAATCATTCCCAATGTGGGAATCCTTCAATTTGACATGGGTTTTCTAACTCTTTTGTTTCAGCTAACATCTTCACTTCAGTCTTTCTCTTCCTTTTCTCTCCTTTACATACAATCACCTCTTCTCGTTTTGTAAATTGCTGATGCTGACATTTTCTTCATAACCTTGTGTCTTCAAATGGTGCTACCTAGTGTACCTTCATGTGCTTATTCCTCACCGTATTCCTCGTCTTGCTGCCCATAGTTCTGTGTGCTTTCACATTTGTTGATTGAACGTCTTTGTTATGTGATTATTTGAACTATAACATCCTCGCTAGGTTCATCTCATATATCATATTATCTAACACATATGCTTATACTGCATACTCTGTTCTTTATATACATTCTATAGCAAACGTAATTAGGGTCAATGTCTTTTTCCCAATGCCTTGTAACTTGCAATAGGCAAGATAGAAAGGCTGATTATGCAACAAGACTGTTGAGTTTCACATTTGTTGGGCCTCAATATCATTATCAGTGTCGCTGTAATTGCGCTTTCACCAATGATGAAAAGCTGAATTTGAATTTTAGGCAGCAGCGCTAAAGCAGCATCGAGAAATAACATGTCTTGGGTGACAGTTTGCCGTGGATTCTTCTCTCTGTGGCTCTGGTTTTAATTTTAATAGAAGTATCACAAGTCTTGAATGTTCTATATAACAATGTCACTAATCTGTGGAGGCGTTTCAGTTCATAATATCTACATGCATATTTTCGCCTGCAGGATAAGAAGGCTTTTGCTGATATTTTAAGAAGAATATCCAAGATACAGAAGACAAATGGCCACAGCTACGTGGTGTTGAGAGAAATGAAATAGTCTTCTTCTTTGATGCACGTATGTATTTCCCTGCTGTCGGCCTGAAGGTATTCTTTGTTGTGCATCTCTGAGGCTTTATTATTAGAAGCCCCACCGAGAAAAAATGCTAAAAGCCTCCTGTTGTTGTTGTTGTTATTGTGATCCATCAGTTAAAGATATTTATCGTCCGTATGAATCAAGAACATGCAAGTTCAGAAGGGGACTTCACTTCAGCTTGGAGGACTGGAGAACGATCAGGAGAGTAATAAATTATGAAGCCCAAAGAAGAGTTGATACTTGGATACATCAATCACTAAAGATTTACCATTTTGGTTGTAGTCGTAACTTGCATAATTTATGTTAGGAACTTGAGATGTATAAGATGATGAGAGTTGGTTGTATTGCACTGAAGCTTCGCTTGTGGCAGATGCTTTGTGATGCATTTTCTTTTATGCATCTTTTAAATGCTGTTCCTAAATGAAAATACTATTTGTACAGACAAATGTGATTCCAAATGTCATAGTTCCAACGTAGTCATAAATGTATTGATAACCAACAAGAATCTCTCTCTTCTCATCAATCTTCACAGTGTTATCCCTCTTTTATTCTTTTGTTAAATTAAGTGAACTTTCAATCTTGATGAGCTTGCTGGCAGGTGAAATGCGCACTACATTTTACATAGTGAGCACCACATCCTATACTAAAGTGATTTACAACATAGGGGAAAATGGTGCTCGCTAAGTCAATTGTGGTGCGCATTTAGCATTTCCCCAAACCCACCTATAAAACTTAACCATATCAATTCACAATTATGTTCAATACAAGCCCTATATTTGTGAGTCCTAGACCATCATAAAGTGAGGGTAAGAATCACCAGATGCCATGTCACCATGAGAAACATTCTACACATCAATTGTAGGAGGATCAAGTAAAATTCATGAGAAATATTTTACACATCAATTGGTTGTAGGATCAAGTAAAATTC